>CM056051.1:312477091-313818775 GCA_029574335.1 Rana kukunoris | reverse complement strand
TTAAAATAACCCAAAATTTTTCGAAATTATTTGGTCTGTGTGAAAATTTTAGAGTCTACAAGCTATAGTGCAAATCATAAAAAATTATCACATCTGATTACACCTGATGTACTGAAGGCCAATCTCATTTCTTGAGACCCCAACAAGCCAGGAAAGTACAAATTCCCCCCAAATAACCCCATTTTGGAAAGTAAACATTCCAAGGTATTTATTAAGAGGCATGGTGAGGTATTTGAAGTTGTAATTTTTTCCCACAATACTTTGCAAAATTAAGATTTTTATTTTTTATTTAAAAATGTTCTCAAAATTGTCATTGTAATAGCTTATTTCTCTCACATGGCATGTGCATACCACAAATTACACCCCAAAATACATTCTGCTATTCCTCCTGAGTAAAACGATACCCCATGTGTGAGACTTTTTCACTGCCTGGCCACATACGGAGGCCCAACATGCAGGAAGCGCCATCAGGGGTTTTAGGAGCATAAATTGCACATCTAACTAGTTGACTACCTATTACACTTTTGAAGGCCCTGGAACACCAGGACAATGGAATTACCCACAAAATGACCCCATTTTGGAAAGCTAACACCCCAACGTATAATCTATGAGGCATAATGAGTCTTTTGAACGGTTCATTGTTTTCCAGAAGTTTTGGAACACGTGGAAAAAAAATGAAAACGCATTTTTTTTTACACAAAGTTGTCCGTTTCTAAGATATTTCCAACACATAGCATTTAGATAGCAAAAATGACACCCCAAAATACATTCTGCTACTCCTCCTGAGTAAAACGATACCCCATGTGTGAGACTTTTTCACTGCCTGGCCACATACGAGCCCAACATGCAAAGCGCCATCCAGGGTTTTAGGAGCATAAATTGTGCACATCTAACTAGTTGACTACCTATTACACTTTTGAAGGCCCTGGAACACCAGGATAAGGAAATTACCCACAAAATGACCCCATTTTGGAAAGCTAACACCCCAACGTATAATCTATGAGGCATAATGAGTCTTTTGAACGGTTCATTGTTTTCCAGAAGTTTTGGAACACGTGGAAAAAAAATGAAAACGCATTTTTTTTTACACAAAGTTGTCCGTTTCTAAGATATTTCCAACACATAGCATTTAGATAGCAGCAAAAATGACACCCCAAAATACATTCTGCTGCTCCCTCCTGAGTAAAACGATACCCCATGTGTGAGAACTTCTCTACACAGCCTGACCACATACAAGATCAAACATGCAAGGAACACACGGTCCGGTGTTCAGACCACACATAGCATGCACATACCAAGAATTACACCCCAAAATACATTATGCTGAGCAAAGCGTAAACAAAAGATTACCTGTGGTAATAGTAGCGCATTCTACACAGCAGGATAGCACTGGTCCAGGCAGCAGGCAGGGACTTGGTCAGCAACGGCATACACAATTGTCCAGGCAGGGATACTGTCCCGTCAGGGTTAGTGCAGGTGGTCAGTTCATGCACCAGGCAGAGGCATGATGGCATAGGTCCTACAGGCAGAAGTAGGGCCTCGTTCAGAACAGAATGGGGACAGGGGTGGAGGCTTCTCCCACCCAAATCTCTTTGAAGCCTCCGGGCAACCAGACCCTAATCTAGAATGAGAAAACAAAAACAATTGTTTTCTTCATCCAGAAAAACAAATTCTGGAGCCCCTCACATATGTGAGACCCCTGTGCTATGAATCCCACTAGTCCACTGGCAGGGTAAAAGATCAGTCCAAGAGGCAGGCAAAAAGAATGGTCAAACAGTCCAGGGTCAGTTCCAGATCAGGCAGAGTATAAACAAAATCAGTAGGCATAAGCATGGTCAAATAACAGTCCAGGGTCAGTTCCAAATCAGGCAGAGGTATAAACAGTATCGGTAGGCAGAATCGTGGTCAAATAACAAGCCGGGGTCATAAGCAGAGGTATAAGGGGTGTGAAGTAAATGGCAGAAAGTGACTAATAATTTAGTGAGGTATGGTAACGGGCGAAACAACCAACTACGCAGAGGGCTGGTTGGGAAGGGCATTTAGGACAATAATAAATGGTGTCGCTTCTCACTCCTGCTTTGGAGCACACCTTGCATCTTTTTTGGCATTTATGGCCTGTTGGTCTGGGAGGGAGTTTATCTGGAAAGTGGCGCTCGCTGAGTCGGCTAACCACATCGGATCGAATGTATTCTGGTGGGTTGCTGGGGTATAAAAGGGCAGTGGTGATTTCCTCCAGGTAGAAAAGGTAGGGTTTGGGTCTTGGAGTGGATTTCCGATATATTACGTAGGTATTGTACGCGGCCAAATTAAACAAATAAATTGAAACTTTTTTATACCACTGGTATGATCTTCTTGTAGAAAGGTAGGGTTCCAGCATCTGGTCGTTCAAATCGACACCCCCCATGAACTTATTGTAGTCATAAATGCATTTCGTTTTCTGGATTAGCCCATTCCTTGTTCTGGTCTCAACGAATGTGTTGTTGTGGATGGTAGAAAGCACGTACACATCCCTTTTGTCCCTCCATTTCACAGCCAGAACTTCCTCTGTACGTAAACTCGCCGTCTCCCTCCCTTTTTTCTAATTTTTTGACGACAAGACTTTGAGGAAAGCCCTTCCGGTTTGATCGCACGGTGCCGCATGCTGGGGTTTTTTTGTGGAAAAGGTTTCGGAACAGGGGCAAACTTGTGTAGAAATTGTCCACATATAAGTGGTATCCTTTCTCCAGGAGTGGGTTCAGGAGTTGCCAAACAATTTTCCCGCTGGTTCCTACGTAGTCTGGACAATTAGGGGGTGTAGCTGGCTGTCCTTTCCTTCGTATACGTTGAAGGCATACGTATAACCTGTGGCTCGGTCACATAACTTATAGAGCTTCACCCCATAGCGGGCCCTTTTACTGGGAATGAATTGTTTTATGCCCAGCCTGCCAGAAAATTTTACTAAGGATTCGTCTACACATATTTGTTGGTCCGGGGTAAACAACTGGGGGAAAATTTCGGAAAAATAATTTAGTAGTGGCCGTATTTTATAAAGTTTATCAAAACTTGGGTCATTTCGGGGAGGGCACTGGGTATTGTCGTTGTAGTGTAGGAATCTCATTATCAATTGATATCTGGTCCTGGGCATTTTTGAGGAAAAGATGGGCATGTGGTAGATGGGGCGGTTTGACCAATAGGCACGTAGCTGGTTTTTGTGGTTTAGTCCCATACAGAATATGAGGCCCAAAAAATTTTTAAACTCTTCCACTGTTAGGGCTCTCCACTCGAAGGGACGGGCATAATAGGATGTGGGGTTACTGGAAATAAATTGTTCTGCATAAAGATTGCACTGGGTAACAATTGAGGCAAGCATGTTGTCGGTGAAAATTAAATTAAAAAAATTAATCGGGGCAAAAATTTTCTGTGTCCACCTGGACTCCTGGCTGGGCAGTGAAGGGGGGAATGTTGGCTTCTCCTGAATTAGAAGGAAGCCACAGGGGGTTCTGAAGGGAATAGGGAAGGCTGGCATGGGACCTAACCCTTTGGGACTGAGGTGACACCCCACTGGTACGTGACCTTGCTTGCTGAGGTCTTGCGGTACTGGTGGATGGCACAGCGGTGCTGGTGGATGGCACTGCCTCCTTAGCAATACGCCTTCTTCTGGCGGGTGGACCCTCCTCCTCCTCTTCTTCTTCTTCCTCGTCCTCCTCTTCTTCCTCCTCGTCCTCCTCCTCGGATGTCTCTTCTCCACTGCTGACTATCGGCTCATAGGTGATGTCAGATTCATTGTCGGAATTTTCAGTGGAATCTGAATCGCAGAGCTCCCCGTTGCTCTCGTCAGCCGCCATAATTTCATATGCCTCCTCGAGCGAAAAGGATCTTTTAGCCATTGTTGGCACTGATGACACTGACAGGTGGCACTGACGGCAAATGGCACGGACTGATGACAGATGGCACTGATGACAGATGGCAGATGGCACGGGCAGGTGGCACGGGCAGATAGCACTGATGGCAGGTGGCACAGGCAGATGGCACAGGCAGATGGCACTGATGGTAGATTGCACTGGCAGGTGGCACTGATGGGAGATTGCACTGGCAGGTGACACTGATGGCAAATTACACTAATTGCAGGTAGCACTAATGGCAGCTGGCACGGGCAGATGGCACGGATGGCAGATGGCACCGAAGACACTGGCAGATGGCACGGGCAGATGGCACGGGCAGATGGCACTGATGACAGATGGCACGGGCAGGTGGCACGGGCAAGGTGGCACTGGCAGATAGCACTGATGGCAGGTGGCACAGGCAGATGGCACAGGCAGGTGGCACTGATGGTAGATTGCACTGGCAGGTGACACTGATGGCAGATTGCACTGATGGCAGATTGCACTGATGGCAGATGGCACTTACGGCAGATGGCAGGTGGCACTGATGGCAGGGGCAGGTGGCACTGATGGCAGGGGCAGATGGCACTGATGGCAGGGGCAGATGGCACTGATGGCAGGGGCAGATGGCACTGATGGCAGGGGCAGATGGCACTGGGGGCAGGTGGCACTGATGGCAGGGACAGGTGGCACTGGCAGGTGGCACAGGCTGTTTGCACTGGCAGGTGGCACTGGCAGAGACACTGGCGCTGTTTTTAATTAAACTTTAACTTTTTTTTTTACTCACTGACTTTCACTCTCTCTCCTCACACGCTGTGTGTGAGGAGAGAAAGCCGGCGATGAGAGATGATCTCATTTGTTTACAATTGAGATCATCTCTCATTGGACATCAGGATCGAGTGCTGAATGGCCTCTGTGATTGGCCATTCAGCACGATCTGTGATTGGCTGTGTCCAAGGGACACGGCCAACACAGTTTTTTGCCGATGCGCGATCGCGGGGACGCGCAGGGAGCCGGGAAAGGCTGTCACGTCCAAAGACGTCAACCCGGCGCCTCAGGTTTGCACGGTTCACGTCTTTGGACGTGACAGGGAAACCAAGTGGTTAAAGCTCCCGTCTCATAACTTGCTTCAGAGCATGTGCGGGTATAAAAACGTTGTTTTAAACGTCGTTTTGCGCACACACGATCATTTTTTATGACACAAACAACGGCATTCTGAAAAACTACATAAAAAATTGAAGCATGTTCGATTTTTTTTTGGTTGTTTTTCAGAAGACATAAAACAACGTTTTGCCCACACACGATCATTTTAAATGATGTTTTTTTTAAAACGTTGTTTTATTTCATCACAAAAAACGACCGTGTGTACGTGGCATTATACTCAGAGATGATCGAACAGAGTAAAATCTAGCAGCCATGTGTTTGTTTTAACATTCCGATTGCCTTTAACCACTTCAGCCCCGGAAGAATTGGTTGCTGACAGTGGCATTTTTTGTGATTCAGCACTGTGTTGCTTTAACTGACAATTGCGCAGTCGTGCGGACACTGTACCCAAACAAAATTCACGTCTTCCCCCCCCCCCCACAAATAGAGATTTATTTTGGTGCTATTTGATCACCTCTGTGGTTTTTATTTTTTTGCGCTATAAACAAAAAAAAGCAACAATAAAAAAAAAAAAAAGGAATATTTTTGACTTTTTGCTATAATAAATATCCCCAAAAATATATAAAAAAAAACACAATTTTTCTCCAAAGTTTAAGGCGATATGTATTCTTCTATATATTTTTGGTAAACAAAATCACTATACGTGTATATTGATTGGTTTGAGCAAAAGTTATAGGGCCAGATTCACAGAGCCCTTACTCCTGTCTAACTGGTGTTAGACTGGAGTAATTTCAAATTACGCGCTTTTTTTAGCTAGTCGAAAACCTCAAACCATGAATAGACGGCTGCAGGCTTTAATTCGACTGGATTACGTGTTCGTACGCCTTCGGATCTACGCTGCAATAAAATTGCGGCCACTGGGTGGACTTCCCGGCGATCCCCGAAATTACGATCTTCATTTGCAATCTCTTACGGCACCTTTAGTCATCTTTTTTTTGCGTAACACTATACCAGCTTTTTGCTGCTCTAATATTAGACAGCCCATGTTAAGTATGGTCGTCGTTCCCGCGTTTTCCGACGTCTTTTATTATTTTTTACGTAAGTCGTCTGGGAATAGGAATGTTCGTATACGACGCTACTCAAACAACGAATGACGTAACGACGTGATTTCGCGCAATGCACGGCGGGAAATTTCTGAACGGAGCATGCGCAGTTCGATCGCCGCGGGGACGCGCTTAATTTAAATGCTTCACGCCCCCTAATCGCGTATTTCGATTACGCGGCGAGAAATAGACTACGCCGCCGTAGCGTACGGGCAAAAATCTACCAAAATTCGGTGTAGAGCCTGGTAAAATACGGCAGCGTAGAGTATTTTGATTACGCAGCGCAATATTAAGTGTATGTGAATCTGGCCCATAGCGTCTAGAAAATTAGGCATAGTTTTATGGCATTTTTATTATATATATTTTTTTTTTACTAGTAATGGCGGCGATCTGGAATTTTTATCATGACTGCGATCAGTGCTATACAAATGCACTAATTGCTATGTAAATGATACTTGCAGTGAAAGGGTTAACTAGTAGGGTGCAAGGAAGGGGTTAAGTGTGTTCTAGGGAGTGATTATAACTGTGAGGGGGCTGAGCTACCAGTGATATGACATTGATTACTGCTCCCGATTACAGGGAGCAGTAGATCAGCGTCCTGTCACTAGGCAGAAAAGGGAAATGCCTTGTTTACAAAGGCATCCCCCCTTTCTGCCTCCCTGTGACACTGGCGGATAGCGAGTCCATGGGTCATGTGGGCACGGTCACAAAGCCTGTGGTGGGCGCCCGCTTGGCGGGATATTTAGAGCAACGTACCTGTATGTTGCTTTGCCTGCCTGTGCCATTTTGCAGACGTAAATGTACATTAGGCAGTCGGCAAACGGTTAAGTTTTCCACATGTTATTGGCTGCCCACAATAGAGTGCTACAATCATTGAGTGACGTCATCGCCGCTCCAGCCAATCACAGCGCTGGAGCGGCGATACCCGGAAGACATGCCGAGTCAAGATAATATCTCGCTTGGCGTGGACCAGGTAAGTTCTACACACCTCGTTCCGAGGTAAGTATTTGATAATGAGCTAATATGTGGTGCATATTAGCTCATTAGGACTTTTGCCTTGCAGGAGAAAAAATAAATACATTTTTTGATGCGGGTTTACAACCGCTTTAACTCCCCTACATAACTATTAATACATGAATATTAATGTAACCATAGAAAATAGTTTTATTGCAGGACAAATTGGGCAATATGGATAACTGTAGAGTGAAAGTTCTATATCAGATATGCATTTAATGTTGCCACTTGAGGAAAGAACATTTTCCCGTATGAAACTATTTGACCAGTCCTTACTTGTTCATCCCTGTCATACAGCAATAAATAATTAAGTGGTTGAGCTTGATCCTCTGTTGATCTAAATCGACCTCTGTTTTACTAGTAATGGCATTTTCGTATGACAATCCGATATAGTGTTATTTTTCCTTTTCATTAAAAAATAAAATAAAAAATCTCATCCAGATAAGGTCTTGTGTGTGGTTAGAGACTATGCTTAAATTTGTCTGGCTCGGTTTCAGTTTTACTGATTTGAACAGAAGGCTCAAAAACTGGAGATAATCCCAAACTTCTCAGTATCTGGATAGAAGCCAACTGAGTGCAGCTGCAGTAGTGAACAATTTGCTCTAAACTCCTCCGCAGCGTTATTGCTAGACATCACTAAATTATTTGAAAGAATAGGCTAGCTCCATATGCAGATCAATTAGTGCCACCAAGAATATTTAGGATGACGACAAAACTGTTGTTCAGCTTGATGTACAAAAGGACAAAAACAGATGTGATTTGAACCTGGTGAAGTTTAGGACATTCTGGAAATAGGAAGTCCTATTTGGCTGTAATTTAAAGGAAAATGTTGTACACACTAGTCATTCAGTAATTCAGTAAGGAAACAGATTTGATTTTTTTATACCTTTCTATACAAGAAACTTAGCTGCTCTATTTGCTTTGTGTCACTTTGCACACATTAGGATTCAGATCATAGTCTGCTTAACCTTTCTGGAATATTGATAAGATATGAAGCAGTTTCTCTGATGACTGCCATAAGTAAACATGTATTTTCCTGACTGTCTTGTAAGTCGATGATCTGTCAGCCTCACATTAACACAGCTGAGAAAATTTCTATGCAGAAAGTAATCAAACCTTAAAGCAGCATTCCCTTATGTTGATTTTATTTTTAAGCGCTTATAATATGAGCAATCCATCATAACGGGTACACTGCATTTAAAGAATATTGAATACAATTCTCCTGACCACATGATTTAGTGCAGATTATTGTTCTGCTTTAACAAGCTATATTGTTGACATTCTTCAATATGCATTTTTTCCTACAACACGCGTGGTTGTTTGGTGTAGCTGTCCATGGTAGCCAGTTTTAATAAATCAATCCCACCTGGCCTGTACTGCTTAAAGGGGTTGTAAAGGTTTGTTTTTTCTTTTCTAAATAGAATTTCTCACTTCCTGTTCCTCCTCATTAAGGTGTTCAGTAAGCTGTTCTAAATGACTTTCCATCACTCGGATGATGGTGGAAAGCTTACTGAGGAGAAACAGGAAGTGAGAAATTCAAACAAAGAAAAAACACATTTAGAAGGGAAATCAAAGGAAAAGGTAAGTGCACCAACAATGCACTAGCTTAAAAGGAACCTATTTAGAAAATAAAAGACGAACCTTTACAACCCCTTTAAGCACTGTACACACGACCGGGATTCACTGCGGTATACTTTATACTGCTAGGAAACCTGAGAACCTGCTCGGTAATTTTCCCTGTGTACACACGAGAGGTTTTCCCGTGGGGAAAACTGCGAGGAGAGCTTTGGCCGGGAGTCCCGGCCGTGTGTATGCTCCCTCACAGTGTTTCCCCATTGGAAAACTGCCGGGTTTAAAACCGCCGGGAAAATAGAGAGCAGGTTCTCTATGTTCCCGGCAAGATTCCCGGGAGTTTTCCTGTCGGGAAAACTGCGAGAAAGCATATACACGGCCTGGATTCCCAGCCAAAGCTCTCCTCGCAGTTTTCCTGGCAAGAAAACCTGTCATGTGTATGATGCTTGAGTCTATCTTTTATTAATTCAACACATTGCAACCGCCATTTATTTGATTCACCATACCCACGACATCATTGGTTATTTATATTATATAGACACCATTGGGGTCTATGTAATATAAAAATAATGTAGTACATTTACCATGCTCTAGCCTTAAGTGTAAACTGACTCTTTACTCCACAGTCCAGAGAACAGGAAATAGCTTTCTTAAGCCTGATACACACTATTAGTTATCTTTTCGTTGAACCCATTATTTACAACAAAAGCCGATTAGCACTGAATGTCCACCTAAGGCAGAGTTTTGTTTTGACAAGGGGTAAGGGATGTATGTTTTGTTCATGCAAACAGCACACATAGTAAACGCAAATACTGGCTAGGCACACACCTTTGATTTAACCCCTTCCCAGCCAGTGTCATTAGTACAGTGACAGTGCATATTTTTAGCACTGATCACTGTATTAATGTCAAACATGTCAGTTAGTGTCTGATTGTTCCTCCACAATATCACAGTCCTGTATGTCGCTGATCACGCCATTACTACTATAAAAAAATACATAAACAAAGATTCCAGTATATATCGCATAGTTTGAAGAAACTATAACGTTTGCATAAACCAGTTAATATTGGACATGTGCACTGCCGAAATGTTCGTTTTTTTTGTATTTGTTTCTTTGAGTTTTTCTAAAATTTGAAAATTCGGAAATCCAATTTTCGAAATTTCACATTTTCAAATTTTAGATTTTCGAATTTTGCAATTTTGAATCTCGAATTTTTGAAATTTCCAAATTTTCGCATTTCTGAAAATTCGGAATTAACTAATTTGTCAAAATTTGTTAAAAACTAATACGGAACTAAACAAATTGCACATGTATAATAAATATATGCTTATTGGGATTATTTTTTTACAAAAAAAGTAGCAGAATACATACTGTATTGGCCTTAATTTATGAAGAAATTAGATTTTCTCCTTTTCTTTTTTTTTTTTTAATAGGGCAGTGGTGATCAAATACCACCAAAAGAAGGCTCTATTTTTGGGAATAAATGACATCAATTTTACTTGGGTACAGCGTTGCATGACTGCGCAAGTGTCAGTTAAAGTAAAGCAGTGTTGTATCGCAAAAGTGACCTGGTCATGCGGGGGGGGGGGGGGGTACATCTTCCAGGGGTCAAGTGGTTAATGTACAATTTGAAGGGGTAGGTATTGAATAATTTGGCAATTGGAAATTATTTCAAGTAAAAAATTATAATTTTTCACCAGTTTGACTATTTGGATATGATAGGGTAATGTTCAGAATTTGCCACTAATGAACAAAAAGGTGTGATATACATTGATCCATTCAAATTTTTATGTCAGTTCATAAAACTGTAACAGCAAACCCTCTTAAAACTCTTTTGCTTTTAAAATGATTAAATTAAATTGTAAATGTCCTTAAGACATTTAACCAATTAAGACCCGGACCATTATGCAGGTTAAGGACCTTGCCCCTTTTTGCGATTCGACACTGCGTCGCTTTACATGACAATTGCGCGGTCGCGCCACGTGGCTCCCAAACACAATTGGCGTCCTTTTTTTCCTACAAATAGAGCTTTCTTTTGGTGGTATTTGATCACCTCACCTTTTTATTTTTTTGCGCTATAAACAAAAATAGAGCGACAATTAAAAAAAAATATATATATATTTTTTACTTTTTGCTATAATGAATATGCCCCAAAAATATATAAAAACGTTTTCTTTTCCTTAGTTTAGGCCGATACGTATTCTTCTACATTTTTTGGTAAAAAAAAAAAAAAAAATCGCAATAAGCGTTTATCGATTGGTTTGCACAAAATTTATAGTGTTTACAAAATAGGGGATAATTTTATTGCATTTTTATTAATATATTTTTTTTAACTACTAATGGTGGCTGTGACATTATGGCGGACACATCGGACAATTTTGACACATTTTTGGTACCATTGTCATTTTCACAGCAAAAAAGTGCTGTGAAAATGACAATTGCAGTTTAAGAGTTAACCTCTAGGGGGCACTGTTGGGGTTAAGTGTAACCTCATGTGTGTTTCTAACTGTAGGGGGCCGGGGCTGGACGTGTGACATCATTGATCGTCTTTCCCTATATCAGGGAACAGCACGCTCGCGACCCGATCCTCGCAACCCCCCTACAGACCCCACGGCTGGGCTTAAAGGAGACACGTACGGGTACGTGATTGTGCCCAGCCATGCCATTCTGCCATGTATATCGGCGTGAAGGGGTCCTTAAGTGGTTAAAGATTGTCTTTTTGTAAATCTGACCCCAAATATGACACAGTAAGCTTAGGCCTATAGCAGGTAAAAGCAAGAGGTTGCATTACCCTATAGAGTTATAAAACACAACTTTTCCCAGTATTATTAACGCTATACACTTTTTCAAGCAAGGTTTCCATTTAGTAAAATATGGAAATGTTCTTTGGTTCTAGAGAGGAATTTATTTTTGGCGTCTGTAGCATTCCCCCAGTAACAGGTTGGTAAGTGTGATTGTACTTCAGGGCTATCTTTCTAATTAGGAAGTTATAATAGGTCAGAAACATTTAACATTTAACACTAACAGTGGTCATTGGCAGGATCAATAGGTATTTTTGTCCAAAATTAATAAAAAAAAAAAAAGGAAAGGCACACATTGATATAGAAATATACTCCATTACCAATTCACATAGGGGGGGCGGGATCTGGGGGCCCCCTTTGTTAAAGTGGTCTTCCAGATTCTGATAAGCCCCCTGCCCGCAGACCACCACAACCACCGGCCAGGGTCAAGCCCTTGTCCGCATCAACATGGGGACATCCTCCCCATGTTGAGGGCATTTTCTGCGGCCGGCCAGGTTACGTGCTTGGATAAGGGGTCTGGTGTGGATTTTCGGCGGAACTCCACGCCATTTTTTTTTTAAATTTCGGGTGGAGTTCCCCTTGAAATCCACACCAGACCTCAAGGGTCTGGAATGGATACTTTGGGGGAACCCCACGTCATTTTTTTTAAATTGGCGACAGTGTTCCCCTTAATATCAATACCAGGCCTGAAGGGCCTGGTAATTGAATTTGGGGGGACCCCCACGCTTTTTTTTTATGAATGATTTTTTTCTGAATTGCCGGGAGCCGACAATTCATTTTTCCTTCAGAAATGACACTTTGTGCAGGGACAGTTCTAAGCACGGGAAACATGCGTTTTTCCACAGGCATACTTTATATCCCCCCTAGGTACAAAATTTAAAGGAATATTTCACTTTTATTGTTTCATTTTAAGCATTATTAAATTCACTGCTCCCGAAAAAACTGCCTTTTTTTTTGCATTGATATATGTCCACTGGGGCAGACACTTTTTAGGACAATAACTTGCATATTAGCCTTTAAAATGAGCACTTTAGATTTCAAACATTCGAGTCCCATAGACTTTAACAGGCTTTAACAGGGTTCTAAAGTTCACACAAACTTTTGGTCTGTTCACAGCTTAACAAGATTGTACAAAATAAACAACTCATAGGTAAATAGTAGAATTCAGAATCAGAGAGCAATTTAAAAAATGAGAAGGTAAAGATTTGGTAGAGGGTATATAATGGGCAATATAAAATCCAAGAAGGCACCAATTAACATACATAAACATGGGAAGCATGTTTAATACAGTTTAAGGTGAAGACGATGGCACAGGGGTCCCATATTGCAAATGATCCCAAGGCTCCGAAACCTTATCAAATTGTGAGATGGAATTGTGAACAAAGGCCTTTAAATACTCCATCCTCCGAATCTTAGCTACCAAGTGAAGAAATCTGGACCAAGGAGGAGGAGTACCGGACAACTAGCACAATGGAATAAGCCTCTTGGCAGCTAACAAAATGTTGGAGATTAGTCGATTGACATTTTTGGTTAGGCCTGGAAATGGAAGGCCCATTAGACAATTCAAGTAATCTTACGGAAGGGACACATCCACCACCTTCTGTATTAGTAGCCTCACATCCTGCAAACGGGTTGAATCAGAGAACATTGCCAGAGGATATGAAAAAAAGAACCTGTGTCAGTTCCGCTATGCCAGCAGAGTGGCGAGACTGAGGAATCATATTCCATGTGATGTTTTGATTTTACTTCTTTGGCTGTTCATATAGTAGGTCCTCCTATTGGCTGCTTTGGTTCCTCCTGTTGACTTCTTGTCACAGTGATGTAGAGTTGGTGGGAGGTACCACGGTGGCCAACTGGGAACACATTGTTCCACACACTCAGAAGTGTGCAATCATATCAGTCCTGGAAACATCCTTTTCAAAGTAGTAGGTTTTATGAATTTTGCCTATGTATTACAAGAGATAGCATAACACTGCAGTAAGTTATAACAGAATAATTCTCTTGCCTGGAGATGCATATAACGGACATTTGTTAGGGATATAACCTAACAAAGATATGTACAGGTATCAGTATGTGGCCCTCAAATGCGTCTGACAGTAGCTCTTCTTACTGTGAAACTTGAAATGCTGGAAAGCTCCCTGCCTGATCCTTTGAACAACCTTACTTTATTTCTTGTTTCTGATGAACCTTGAACTCCTCCTCTTATGACTAGCCATTCGTGGAGAAAAAAAATAGCAAAAAAATAAATAAAATAATATAGCATATACAATTGCGACTCAAGTCAAATAGGAATTGGATGTTATTAAAAATTACCTTTCTTTTTTAATGTGTAGCAATATGGCTTCCTGGAGGTGTTCTGTCCACAGAATGCCCCCCAGAAACATAATTTCCTGCTTGTGTGATTGGCTCCCCGATTTTCTCAGAAGCCTGAACAATACACATACAAGTCAGATTTCAGGCATTCCC
Organism: Rana kukunoris; assembly: GCA_029574335.1. Lineage (NCBI taxonomy): Eukaryota > Metazoa > Chordata > Amphibia > Anura > Ranidae > Rana > Rana kukunoris. The sequence continues at coordinate 313,804,854 of CM056051.1, read as the reverse complement.
TGCAACAAAAATGTCTCAACAGGAAATCACGTATAAAGGGATGCAGACCCTGCATTTTTTCTCATAAGAGACCCGCAGGTGCAACAGCTGATCTATAAATATTAAACCACTCCCATTCAATTCAGTTACCACATGTACACAGACAAACACACAAGTATGTCTTAAAAAAAAAAAGGTAGGAATATGCAACACAGTTTGTTAAACTCGTTTTACTGTACATAGATCACCCAGAGGGGAATGTTTTTTTCTCAAAAAAGTGGAGTTACACTTTACACCATGTCTCTGAACTTCCTGTTTCCAGACTAGTATGCAAAGCAGCCCACCCCCAGCCCCCCAACACTTACCTGAGTCCCATCTCTCTCCAGTGATGTACACAAGTCCCTGGGCCATCTGGTACTCATCTCCTGATTGGCTGAGACTCTACAGCGGTGCCATTGGCTCCTGCTGCAGTCAAACTCAGTTAGCCAATCAGGAGAGATAGGGGGCAGGGCCAAACCAGGGTTCCTTGTCTGAATGTTTGCAGAGATTTGTGACTTGACTCGGGTGCCCCCATAGCAAGCTGCTTGCTGTGGGGGCACTCAACAGGAGCGACGGGCCAGGAAAAGTGAAGAGGGACCCCGGAAGAGGAGGATCTGTTTTTCTTTTTCTCTAAAAATAATAAACACGTTATACTTACCTGCCCAGTGCAAAACTATTACACAGGACAGGTAAGTATAACATGTTTGTTATTTTTAGAAAAAAAAAGAAAACAAGACTTTACATAAAAATAGTCTCCATGTCTGCCTATTTTTTCTGAATAATGAGAACACCATCTTCTAAAGGTACATTTATAATATACTGTAATCACAACATTATTGGAGAGAGAAGAGGAATTGACTCAGTCCTTTTCGTTGAATATTTCTAACGTCTTCAGGAGTTAATAGTGGGTAAACATTAGACAAGATACAGGAAGTGAAAGGGAACCTTCACAATGGGACATAGGAGGCAATCATTAAAAAAGACAAAGCTTAGAACCCTTCCTTACCCTATCAAAAAATAATAAAAAAAAGTTCCCCTCTTACTTTTACTTTAGGCTGCTTTCACACTGGGGTGGGGGGGCACTTTAGCAGTAAAGTGCCTCTAATTCTAAAGGCGCATTATCGCTGTAAGTGACACTTTTCAGCTGCTAGCGGGCTGCTATTAACCCCTGCTAGCGGACAAATAATGGGTTAAAAGTGCCAGCAAAGTGCTGCTGCCGAAGTGCTTTTGCAGGCGCTTTGGCAGCGGTGCCCATTGATTCCAATGGTGGGGCGGTGGAGGAGTGGCATTTACACTGCTCCCGCACCACTCCAAAGATGCTGCCTGCAGGAATTTTTCTAACATCCTACAAGCGCACTGCCCCAGTGTGAAAGCATTCAGGCTTTCACACTGGGGCTGCAGGGGAAGCATTTTTCAGGCGCTTTACAGAAGCTATTTTTAGCCCAAGAGTGCATTAAATATACCTCAGTGTGAAAGGGGTCTCAACAACCCCAGTTATCTATAGCTTATGTAGATCAGGGGGTGTTGTTGGGTGAAGTACAGTAATTGTGACTGCAGAGTGTTCTCAAACAGATGGTAGTGCTTTGGATTTTTAGCATGCTGCAATATTACTTTAAAATGGTAATAAACCCAGAACCCACATTTTTCCTTTTTTTTTTTTTTTTTTTAAACCCAGGACCCTGCATTCACTATATCTGATCTCCCACAGTACACAGAACATGGAAATGCAATCATTGTAGTAAATATAAACTAAATACCTTTTCTCATCAGTAGTCTTATAAATCCTATCAGTGTCTGGATAAATCTTAAAGGCAAAGTTTTCATTCTCCTCTGACCATTCTATGAGGCCGCATGACCCCTGACCCTCTGTCTGGACAGTGCTGCTTGGGCCCTGTGCTGATCACAAGCACCCCCTCCAAAAAAACACCTCTCTAGCTGTACACACCAAATTGAGCTTGTGCAGAGTGCATCCTAGGGCTTTGTACTATCAGCAGATGGATTGAGGATAGTTTGAGAAAAGGAGGATCAGAGAAAATGGGGTCAAACAGCCTTTTTACAGGGTTAACCTCTTAGATTCCACAGTTAGTATAACAAGCATGCTTTACTGTATATACAGACTGATTTTATTGTGGGTTTAGTAACCGGTAAAGGGACAGCACCAAATGCAGTTGAATGCAGTTTTATTAACAGCATGAATGCATATGCAAAAAAAATATGTATTTCAATGATTTTAGTTTATGCCATCACAGTGCTTTTATATTCATAAAAAAAAAAAAAAAAAAGTACAGCATGCTGCGTTTTTTCATGCCAGACCACAAGAAAACGAATGTAACTCTGAAAAAACACATTGCAAACAAATTGAAACTGTATGTAAATGCACATCCGAAACTGTGTATTGAAAATGGACATTTTGCTGTAAATAAACAAACTGAAAATAAAGATATAATTTGGTTTTAAATGCCTTAATAAACATACTAAGCACACATACAGTGAAATTAGGTATTTTTACTATTGATTATGTTTCCTTTAATAACAATGATGAGTGTAAATCTCTGCTTGCCTGCCATTGATCCAGGGACTAAACATTTTTTTATTAGGTGGACATGCAAATATGGGACCATTTGCGGTGCATTGAGGTTAATAAACTACAAAAGGCGTACTTTAAATTTTTATATATCCTATGATTGTTGGAATTTAGGGACAGTTAAAAAAAAAACAACAAAAAAGAAAAAAACAGTGGTTTCCTATAAAAAGCAAGATGATAAAAATTTTACCTCTTCTGATTAGTAAATGAATACAAGATCTGCAATTGGGAGCTAACGATTACCACACACTATTTCTTTCACTATTATTAAATACTGACCCACAACTTTCATAAAAAAATAAAAAAATAATGCAATATTAATCTTTTGTCATCATAATAAAGCTGACAAGGGCACTATGAATAATTTCCATATGCAGATAACGTTTACTATGAAGGTTGAGGAATTAAAATGGGAATCTCATACTGCTGCCTTACAAATATCTGCTTTTTATTAAATGAAACCAGCAGCCATCCCAGCGTTTTTCTTTATTGAATTAATTAAATAGTTTGTGTAATTTATTGTTCTCCCAATAAGATTTTATTGTGCTGTAAATTAGTAGAATTCTTCCACAGTAACTTTTATGACATATTTATTTAGGATAACAGCCACCAGGTGGCAGTAAGAAATACATCTTTACTGAAATAGCTGACTTTATGAGGACAGTAGTTCAGGAGAAAGGAAAAAAATAAAACTCAAGAACACAACAGGCAAATTATATAGAAAAAGGTACATGCAGACTTCTGTTCTGTTTTCTCTACAGTATATTAAATTCCAAGGGAATGACTAATACATAAGCAGCTAACGAAAAGTATTAATTGTTGGAAAGCCACATGTATTGAAGCAAAGTTTAAAAGAGGACAACAGTTTGGGCAGTCATCAGTAAGATTTCTTAATATTAGGTTATGCTCACTTGCTGCCTTTTTTTTTTTTTTTGTAAGCTGTAGCATTACTTACAAAAGCTGAAGGCTCTATACATAAACATAAGTAGGTGCTTGACAAACATATCCCACAACAATATGGGAAGTTAAAGGGTCACTAAAGGATTTTTTTTTTTTGCTGAAATGGCTGTTTACAGGGTATAGAGACATAACAGTTAACTGATTATTTTTAAAAATGATTAAACATAGATAAAAATCAATCATATAATATGCCTACAGTTTTAGTTTCACTTTTAAACTGGTTTCATGTTTCTGTGAAGTAAAGAGACAGACAGAACAAAAACAATCAAATACAGGGCAATGTTTGTTTTTAAAATTAATCTGATTGGTTCTGAGGAGTTTTAGACATATACAGTGTAGTAATCACACCTCTTTGATCATGGACCACAGTGAAAAGCTAGCATGAGTTATTTCATAAGGAGCCAGACAAGCAGGAAGTGTGCAGATCAGAGAAGTATTACAGCTACTTCAAAGCAAAAACGAACAATGAGGACATGAAACCAGGACTGCAGTAAGGTAAAGGAAGCTATTTAGCTAAAAAAAAAATCCTTTAGTGATCCTTTAAAGTAGATGAAAAACCTTCATATTTATCAAAAATATGCTAAAGGATTTATCATATTAAACATTTGCCATTATTAAATATATATATATATATATATATATATATATATATATATATATATATATATATATATATATATATATATATTCTGTTTGCTGCATCTCAGTGCTGCTGATCGGCTGCTGATCTGATGCAGCCCCCTTGCAGCCACTTCTAATATTACTACTCCAGGGATGGATGCATGGAATTTCTCAGCATGGCTTTTCTGATCGTGACAACGCTGGACCATGTCTAAATGTGTTTTGTAATGGCAAATTGTAGTCTCTATTGGAAGCTCTGTGACAGGGTGACAATGAAGAAGCTCAGTTGGGAAATAGGAACAGAGCGTTGTCACCTTATGACAGGAAGTTAATGAACAACGACCTTGAGGCAAAAATATTAAAAACACTATTTTCATGAAAGTTGCAATTTTAAAAATGTTAAAAATAACTTAAATTAAATTTCATTAAGGATTCATCCCCACCAGGAGGTGCGTCCAAGCAAACACTGTTTTGAACGTTGTTGCTCATTACTGGCCATTTGTTTCAATAAACTGCTCTATGCACGTGAAACGTTAAAAAAAAACCCACAGTACTGTGTCAGATGCAAACACACATGATTTGTTAGATGCATGGGGATGCTATTAAGAATTAATGGCACCTATGCACATCTACAAAAGGCAGCTCGGTATTGTGTGGTGCTGGATTTTGTTTTGCACATGTTTCCGCACCGTACCTTGTGTGAACAAGCCCCTAAGCTGAAGTTTAAACTGCTTATAATTTTCTTTCCCTGATTCCTCTCTACTACCTAATTAATACGCGAATGCCATTTTAAAATACTGTATTTATTGGCGCATAACACTCACTTTTTTACCCTGAAAACTGAGGGTAAACTGTGCCTGCGTGTTATACGCAGGGGGCTGTGGGAAGTTTTTCTCCTGAAACTTCCCTCTTAAAATTAGGGTGCTTGTTATACGCCTGTGTGTGTTATACGTCGATAAATAAGGTAAATCTTATTTGTGTTAATTCCATACTGGGTCTCTGCGTTTTACTATGGAATGCAGACAGAACCTGGGTAGGGAGCAGTATGCTGTATTCAGTGTAGTCTTCAGATATTAAGTATACTAGACTTCATCCTTCATATCAATGTAGTCTTCAGATATTTTAGCGTGTATTGTCTATCGTATAGTGTCTAGTATGATGTTAGTAGATTGTTCTCGCAGTAAAACACCAGGTCCTCCAGAGAACGCAATTTTAATTCAACGACTTCAATACAGAATAGTCCAAAGAATCCACAGATGATACAAAAAAAACAGAGTAATTCAGATTTCTACCTGCGCCCCCATACTCCTACAGAGAGAATAAAGGAGTACCTTCTCTCTGACAAGATGAACTGAATGTCAGTCTGTCTTAATCCTATATTGGTTTCATACTGGAGGGGGGTGGGGGGTCAACCAAATGTTCCCATTGAATTACTACCCCCCCTCAAGTCTAATTACCATTAATAAATACTTCCTTATGTATGTAAGGAAGTACCAGGCCATCTCACACACCTAGATTGTCTTAGATAAGATTTACACATCAAAGGGTCCTCTGTATCTTTTGATACGTGTCGTTTGGCCACAAGATTTGGTCAGCAAACTTCCTTTGATGTGTAATCTTGAATGCCTGTATGCAATACCTAAATACCATACCATACATACCGTATAACACAATATTTTAAATACAAACACATCTATATTAATATTACAACATATTATATATACAACATATATATACAACATTCAGCTTTTTAAAAATATTAAATGATTTGTATTCTTTGTCAAGAACTGAGCATGTAGTAAGGCAATTCTATCCCCACCAATACTCTATCACTTCTGCTTATTTAGTAGTCATTTTTTTATATGTTTAAAAAAATATGGCTGTTAACAAAGGGAGTAAATAGGGCAGGTGTTGGAGGAGCCAGGCTGTCCTGTGCAGTGATGTTTTCAGCCCCTTACTCTAATATGAGAGCAGACTGACATACCTGGAAATATGGAAAGCCTATGACCTCTAGACTGTTCAGCTAGAACTGAAGCCAATAAGTTAAAGAGATTGCTAGGTCCTGCACTGTCCCTGTACAGCAGCTTGGAGGCCTGGAAAAACCACAAGACACATCATTTTGCAAGTGTGCATGCGGCACATACAATTTCACAGTGTTTTCATACAAATATATATATATTGTAACCTGGGGGAAAAGGTAGCAGGTGCAAATCTCTCTGGGAGGAGCAGTCTTTCAGGCACAGATATCAAATCCAGTGAAATAGCGACATTTATTTATTTGTGATATATACAAGTCTATATACAGGTGCTGTAAAGTGTTAAAAAAAAACTTATAGGAACAAAAATAGCCAAAACAAAAAACCTAGCCGTGTCTCGGCACTAACTATACAATATTGACAGATCATAACTACCAGGCTGAGCAAGCCTACAGCTTGTCAGCTTCCACACCAACCTTTTCCTCTCCTAGACAGAAGTTGTCTGAGGTTACCAGGCCAAGAGCAAAGGCTGTAAACTCAGGTGAGCTTAAATTAGCCTGGGGAAAAGGGACCAAGACCTGATAATAAACATAGTATCTGACATATTGCACTTAGGTGGCGCTTCCCTTTTTTGTTTCCTTGTGAAGACCTGAACTGGATCATGAATTAGAGATCCCCGATAGTGTAAGAGAGGAGCCTGGGAGAGGTATAAACCCCAACAGGATTTTTCTTGGCTCTCTCTGGGACGCTCTGCTACATGTCCCCCCCCCCCTATTACAACCTCAGGGTTGGAACATCTGTGGCGTGAACTTAGGACAGGGCATCTACATTCCCCATCTAAAATGCCTGGCCTGTGTTTTACAGTAAAGGAGTAATCCTTTAGAGCCAAAAACCACCAGTTCACCCATCTATTAGTCTCCTTCTTTTAGGCCATCCATTTCAGTGGAGCATTGTCAGTTATTGTGAAAGAAAAAAGAATGAATCTGCGCCACAGACAACTTAAATAGGAAATGTAGTGATGGTTAAATAATTAAGTAATTAAGTAATTAGTTATAATGGCAGTTATTAACTCAAACTGTCGCTCTAACAAATAGTACCTTAGCGCATCCACAGCCCACTTTATGGCTAAACATTCTTTATCAATGACTGCATACTTTTTCTCATGGTCATTTAGCTTTCTGCTTAGGTACACCACAGGGTGTTCTTCCCCATTGTGTACCTATGATAATACAGCCCCGATACCTACATCAGAGGCATCCGTCTGTACCAAAAAGCCTTTGGAGAAATTGGGGGTGTACAGTACTGGCTGTGCACAAAGAGCCTTCTTCAGGACTTGGAAAGATTATTCTGCTACTGGGGACCATTTCACCTGTAGTGGCCTGCTACTTTTTAGCTGGCGCTGCTTTAAATTTAGAGGGTAGTCTGAGAGTTAGTTGGCTCAGACTGTATGATTTTTCACAAAATTTGGGCCTCTGTTCCAGCCATTGCTGTACTATGAGTGACTACTATTTTTGTCTGGGGTGTCGTTATCATCCTAGGCTGAGGGTGGCAGTAATCAGGCCAGGGCGTTTTGGGTATTCCGCTTCGGCAACCAGAGGGAGTTGATCGTCCCGCTGAGCATGCTGGGAGGAGTACTTAAGGGACAGACGTCACTAGTCGTTGGTCAATGCAGGCACCCTCCGAATTTGGGACTAACGCCATTGGGCTCTTATTGTATCCAGCAACAGTCCAAAAAAACTTCCTTTACTGACCAATCAAGGTTTTTCCTTGACACTCAGACTAGGACTATCCACACCGTTTCCACCTGAGCGAGCTTCAAGGGTTTCATTAATAAACCCTCCCATATCGGGACCTTCTTTTGCTCTTGGACACACACAGTTGCGCTTCTAAACCTGAGGGGATCTCATCCTGAGCCCATAAATCACACCCATACCATCAAAGGATTACTCTGTTCGTGTTACAAACGATTGAGAATTTATACACCTTACACTCCTGTGGCCCCTGATGATGGTCTTCTATTTTCATCACAAGACTAGAAACGCGTCAGGCATCCTACACTGTCCCTTGGAGAGTGTTTTTTTTAATTTTATGTTGTATAATACACTGCTTTTTGTGTTGTTACCTTCCCCTTTTTCTTACTTACACTCGTTGCACTTCTATCCTTGGTGTTATCTATTTGCATACATATACGTATAGACAGTCGCAACTGCTGTTGTGTACATTTACCTTGATCGTCAAGGTTTATTTGTTAACAAGCATCAACTGCATCTTGCTTGGTCCATTTAATAAACTTTTTTAATAATTTTGAGTTTGGCCTTAAAAGTCCTTTTTTCGGGGGTATCTCTCTATTTTTTCTAGTCGTTGGTCAATGCCGATCCTGGGTCTGTCGTCCCACCACCCCCCGTGTGTGGCCCTCATGGCCAGGGGTGCGTGTTCAAGTGTTCCTGACTCTGGGACCATGTTGTTCCGGGGTTGTGTTCTACCAAGTAGGCCCGATTGTCAGACTGGGTCTACGCTTGTGGAGTGGTCCTGAGCTGTCCGTCCTGAGGGAGGAAGCCACTCGATGAAGAACCTGTCTCGGAGAGCACCAAGCAAGAGGCTGGTATCTCAGGAGAGGCCTAGAACTTCATTGAAGGGTGCACTATTACTGGAAGGCTGGATGATGACCACCTGTCAGCTCTAATTTTACAAGAAGTTCCTTGGGAGAGATCCGGGTGCTTAATCCTGTGCTGAGAGGAATTTGGGATGAGCTCCCTGGGATGAGCAGTCTTTCAGGCACAGATACCAAATCCGTGAAATAGTCATCAACAGTGCAGTGTTTATTTGTGATATATACACGTCTATTTACAGGTGCTGTACAGTATTAAAAAAAATAGGAACAAAAATAGCCAAACAAAAACCTAACAAGGTCTCGGCTAGGGATGAGCCAAACACCCCCGCGTTCGGTTCGCACCAGAACCGCTGAACGGTCCGATCGTTTGCACGAACATTTAGAACCCCATTGAAGTCTATGGGACTCGAACGTGCGAATTCAAAACCGGTTGTTTTAAAGACCAATTTTCAAGTTATTGTTGGAAAACGTCTTTCAGAACCCGGGTTTTGCCCCAGGGAACATGTATCAATGGAAAAAAGTCTTAAAAACGGTCGTTTTTTCAGGAGCAGGACTCCTGAAAAACTACCGTTTTTAAAACTTTTTTTTTCCATTGATAGTAGTATCAATGAAAAAAGTTTTAAAAACGGTCATTTTAAAGACCAATTTTCAAGTTATTGTTGGAAAATGTCTTAAAAGCGGTCGTTTCGTTTTTTTTTTTTTGCCGCGAACGATCGTTTCAGTTCGAAATTCGACGAGCGATCGAACGGACGATGTTCGAGTCGAACATACGTTCGTTTTGAACGTGAAGCTCATCCCTAGTCTCAGCACTACCTATACAATATTGACAGATCCTAACTACCAGGCTAAGCAAACCTACAGCTTGTCAGCTTCCACATAAGTTTTCACCAACCTTTTGCTCTCCAAGACAGAAGTTGTCTGAGGTTTCCAGGTCAAGAGCAAATGCTCAGATGAGCTTAAATTAGCCTGGAGGAGAGGGTCAAGACTCGAAATGGATCATGGATCAGAGATCCCTAAACGTGTAATGCCGCGACACACGATCACTTTATATGATGAAAAAAATGACGTTTTTAAAAACGTCAATTTCATTGACCGTGTATACGGGAAAACGTTGTTTTATGTCTTGTAAAAAACGACAAAAAAAATTTGAAGCATGCTTCAATTTTTTGTGTTGTTTTTCAAAACGTCATTTTTTGTTTCACAAAAAGTCACCGTGTGTAGCAAAAAACGTTGTTTAAAATGACGTTTTTCAACCCGCACATGCCCAGAAGCAAGTTATGAAGAGAGCTTCAATGGAAAAGAGCAATGAACGTAACCTCGCTTTGCTAGAGCATTGTGAAAAAAACGATGGTGTGTAGGCAACATCGTCTTTGAAAATTGAAGTTTCAAAAACGTCGTTTTTTACTTCACAGAAAACGTAGTTTTTTTCATCACATAAAGTGATCGTGTGTACGCGGCATAAGATAGGAGTCTGGGAGATGTATAAACCCCAAACAAGACTTTTCTCAGCTCTCTGGGATGCTCTGCTACTCTTTTTTGCAGAATTGTTTTAATTCAGACACATTGGAGGGTTTTCCCAGCATGAACGGCCCATGTTAGGTCATGATACAGCATCTTAATTGGATTTAAATCGGAGGTCCGGAGGTAAAAAAAAAAAAAAAAAAAATTAAAAGTCAGCAGCTACAAACACTGTAACTGCTGACTTTTAATTAGCACACTTACCTATCCAGGTTGCCCATGATGTCAGCCACCCGAAGCGATCCAGCCCTCAGACTGGGTCCCGGCTTCACTGCCCGTTTTCCACTGCACATGCACGAGCGTGTGGCGCTTTGTGAATGGGCACACCATCTAGTGTGTCCCAGAAGGCAGCGTGCCTCTATTTCACAGGAGGCAATGCAAGGAGGAGAACACAGAACCTCACCATGGATGAGGAAGAGGCAGATTAGGACAATCTGCTTAATAACAGCCATTTCTGGTAAGTATAATTTGAGTCTTTTTGGCTATTTTATTTTTTGGTGGACCCATACTTTAAGTCCAGGCCACTCCAATACCTACATTTTGCTTTGTTTGAACCATTTGGTGGTGGCCTTGCTGTTGTGTTTCGGATCATTGTCCTGTTGCATAACCCAAGTGCACTTGAACTTGAGGTCATGAACTGATAGGTAAACATTCTCCATTAGGATTTTCCGATAGAGCTCAGCATTCATGGTTACATCAAATATGGTAAGTCCTGCAGCTGCAAAGCAGCCCCAGACCATCACGCTACCACCACCATGTCTGACTGCTGGCATGAGGTTATTGTTTTGAAATGCTGTATTTGTTTTATGCCAGATGTAATGGGATGCACACCTTTCAAAAAGTTACATTTTTATCTCATCATCCACAGAATAGTTACCAAAAGTCTTGGGGATATTCAAGTTATTTTTTGGTAAATGTGAGATGGGCCTTTGTGTTCTTTTTGGTCAGCAGTGGCTTTGGCCTTGGAACTCTCCCATGGATGCCATTTTTGCCCGGTCTCTTTCTTATTGTTGAATCATAAACACTGATTTTACCTGAGGCGAGTGAGGCCTGCAGTTCTTTAGATGTTGTTCTGGGTTCTTTTATGACCTCCTGGATGAGTCGTCATCATGCTCTTTTTTTGTAGGCCAGCCATTCCTGAGAAGGTTCACCATGGTTCCAAGTTGTCTCCATTTGTAGATAATGGCACTCCCTGTGATTCACTGAAGTTTCAAAGCCTTAGAAATGTTTTTGAAACCCTTCCTAGACCAATACATGTTTGTTTCTAATCTGTTCTTGAATTGTTTTAGATCTTGGAATGATGTGTGGCTTTTTGTGATCTGTTAGTATGCTTCACCTTGTCAGACATCTTCTATTTATGTGATTTCTTGATTTAACAGGTCTGCAAGTAATCAGGCCTGGGTGCGGCAAGTGAAATTTAACTAAGCTTAACTTACAGTAGCTTTACAAAAAATTGTGGTTAATCACATTCATGATTCAGCATGGGAGGGGCCAATTTCTCTTTCTCATAGGGCAAGGCAGGTTTGAACAGTTTTTTTTCCTTAATAAAAAAAATAATAATTTAAAAACGGCATCTTGGATTTACCTGGGTTATCATTGTGTAATATTAAAATGAAATATGAAAAAAAATAAAAATCAGAAAGGGGGCAAATACTTTTTCACAAAACTTTTGGATAGTGTAGAAAAGAAATTCAACCCGCCACCAGGTTATTTTTTTCTTTTTACTGATTCCATACCCCCTGGAGAAATTGCCCTTAATTTCCTGCATCAGAATATGTTTGCATGATCTGGGCACAGGTTTATTTTAAACTGTCTCAGCCTGCCTGATGAATGATTCTAAATACAATTGTGATCTCCTCTTGACTCCATGCTAAGCCCCATAATTATTGGTAAATCATTTTTAGAAGCACCCTGAAACATGCAGGTCAGTTTGTATACAGTTTCCTCTCCACTGTGGTTTCCAGCCTTATGTTAGTCTTACTCACATTAGAGAGGGACCCTGTAGGGGACAGAATCTCTAGCCTGCAGTTGTATCCAGAGTCTATTGATATGTCTGTTGCATTTTGCACTAGACATTATCTGATAAAAACATTTTAATGTGGGCTACTTTTCTTTTCACTTGGATATACACTTCAAGTCAGTGATCTGTACACTCTGTAGTCCAAGAACCTTTGGCCAGATTCACAGAGCTAGTACGCCGCTGTATCTCCTGATACACTGGCGTACTTTCAAATTACCCGCGTCGTATCATTAGTTTGAATCCTCAAACCATGATACGACGGCTTTGGGCTTCGATCCGACAGGCTTACGTCTTCGTACGCCTTCGGATCTAAGCTACAATATTTCAGCGCCTGATGGGTGGAGTTCGCGTCGTTTTCCGCATCGGGTATGCAGATGAGCTTTTTACGGCGATCCACGAAGTTATGAACGGCCGTCGCATTCTCTTACGTCGTCGCAAGTCGGCTTTTTCCGGCGTATAGTTAAAGCTGCTATTATCCGGTCTATAGTTAGACTTGCCATGTTAAGTATGGCCGTCGTTCCCGCATCGAAATTTAGATTTTTTTCTTTGCGTAAGTCGTCCGTGAATAGGAATGTACGTAATTTACACTACTAAAAAAAAAACAACGTTTCGTAGTATGTTCGCGCAATGCACGGCGGGAAATTTCTGAATGGAGCATGCGCAGTTCGATCGCCTTGGGGACGCGCTTCATTTAAATGATTCACGCCCCCTACCCGCATAATTCAATTCCGCCGCGAGAAATACACTTTACGCCGCCTTACCTTACGGGCCGAAATCTTTCTGGATTCGACTTAGAGCCAGGTAAAATATGGCGGCATACAGGAAGCCCCGTCTAAATAATGATCAGTTTGGGTCATCCAAACATTGTTGTACTACAATAGTCATCAAAAAATAAAATAAAAGCAGTACTATCAGTACATATCTGCATGCCATTTGATCTGATTCTGTTGCGATTTTTAAAGTGATTTCAATGGCTTCATAACTCTACTCCCACACATATCTTTGCTCCCTCAACACAGATAGGAAAATCACATCAATGTGGCTTCCAAATTGCATCAAGTCTCACTACATAATCACATGAAATTGGATCAAAATTGCATTGTGAACCAGTCCTTAGATAATTAGTGTCTCTCAATAGTTCTCTTCTCTTTACTACTAAGTAAAATAGCCCTTGTGATAGCATTAGATTCCTGGCTATGGGATTTAGTAAAAAGGTGACAGGTCTTTTTGGAAATACCCACAGGTAGAAATGATCAGATCACATGTTTACTGAAAAGGGTAAACTGGTGAATGGAAAACAGAAGTACTGAGGAGAGAAATTCTGCTCTCAGTAAAGATTTCAAGGCTTAATTTCTAGTTCTGATTAGAGTGTATATTTAATGATGATTTAGATGTCTTATCAGCCTAGTTAAAAAACAAAATCAAAGCTTATTTAATATTTATTGAGAATGGGGAGGCACCACAGCAACCATAGATGTAAGATACTGGTGGTTGATTTCTCTAAATAAAATGTGCATCTTAACCTCCCTCCATACTGTAAATAACACATTTGGAAGCATTGTCCAAGAAAGAAATATAATACTTGTACAGTGCAAATGCCTATTCCATTCAGGATGCTGTAATTTAGCAATAACTACAGTTTTATAATGCAATATATTTTATTTACTGTTACCTTGGTTTGACTTTAGACACCAATAACATTATAAAATCATCTTATGATCATTATATCTCAAGCAAAGGAAATATAATTTTATTTGACAAGTGAAAAATGCCACCCTGTATGTATGACCTTGTATATATAGTAATTACTTTAGTAAATAATCTTTAGTCACAAAAAGCCTAATGCAATCTGGAAGCTTAGAATTTATAAAGTATAAATGAATGCCTAAGAAACCACAGCTTTGGTGTAATTTAGCATAGCGCAATGAATATGAAAGGAAATGGGAATGATGGTGTCAGGAAAGTATAATAACACCCTTGTGCAGCCCATCTATTTTGTTATATCCAGCTTTACAATATGTATATAGTGCATTTCAAAAATTGTTTCTCTATATTTGTAAGCTGAAGCCTAACAAATGAATCCCAACATTATAGAGAATCTTTTGTGAAATACGGTCCTTTGATTTGTGACAATATTTACTTGACTGCTCCTCATACGAAGATGCAACTGTCAACACAAAAGCTCTATAGCATCCTACTTGACAAATGCCAAGTACGCTGCAGCTTTTCACTATGTACTGGAAGACATAAAAAGAAAGCAGGCAATTTCCATAATATACATAAAATGAATAACTGACATAAATAATATATGCATCATTTATACATATAAAAGTAGCATGAATGCAGCATATGTAATTTCCAAGCATTTTTAGCCGAAGCAAATTAAAGATGTCAAAATTAAATATGCCTTCTAACTCATTATGCTGTTTATTCATTCAGGCAAAAAAGCACCTACTTTTGATGAAACTGCAATTGTAATGGGTAAAAAAATTAAAGCGTAGTATCAGGAGGGCTTTTTTTTCTCCACCATACAAACTGACCATCTATTGCAGCTGGATGGCTTAAGAATCATGGTGACATAAACAGTAGTGAGAAAAAGCCCTGATAGAGGCAGCTGAAGACATACAAGGGTTGTGTATGAAGCTTATTTACACAAATGGTCATAGAAGTAGGGTAAGTAAAGCCCGGTACACACTACAGTTGTTTTCGTGCAATCCACCGTCATCCACAAATTTAGTTTGCAGAAAATATGTTTCCCCATTTTTTACAATCAAAGCAATTTCTTTTTAAAATGTATTTTTTGGACTTTAGATTAGTTAAAGCTAGTGAAAATAACAAAGAAAAAAAATTCCAAAAAGGAAAACACTGCGCTTAATATAATAGAAATTGAGTGGATTGTGAATTAGTAGTCTATAGATGCCAGTATCTAGATTTTGTGATACAAAAAATAAGAAACGTGGAAAAAAGGGGAATGATACGGCGCTTGTAAGAAATGAAAAGCACTAACTGTGAAATATTGTGCTGTAAAAGATAAAAATAAATACATTTCTATATTATACACATATATATTATGATGATGGCCAATATAGAATGTGAACCATAAAGGAAAAAACATCAATTAATGCTAATCCAATGAATTGACAAAGTGACAAAGTGCTCCATAAAGTTCATAAGTGACATGAGTTGAGTAAAGTCCAATAAAGTGTGTTCAGTTCGTCCTCATAGACTAGTAGGGAATAGTGTGATCCATATCCACCAAAGAGACACCCAGGGAAAAGTGTTGTAGTCTCCTTACCCTGTAATTGACCCCTGTATAGGTGGTCAATGTAAGCGTGGGGATTTATGGTCTCCCTCCTGACCTTGGTGTTATCCGGGTGTTGTTCTCTGTACACTCAACCGTGTGGGATAAAAATAGAAAGGAGAGATACCATAGAGTAATACCAGAGGCAAAACTTTTTAATAAGCCAAGGGCAATGGCACTTACAATATTGAAGACAAATGTGCGCGATGCGGCTGTGCCTCCTTTTCCTGCTCGTGATTGCTCCGTACTTCCTCGTATCAGCGTGATGACGTCAAAGATGCAAGCCACGCCTACGCATTTCGTCACCACGGACGTTGTCTGGGATTGGCTGCTTACAGTATTTACTATAGATTGTGGACTCTATAACCTTCCTACAAACTAAATAATATACACTGATGTGGGTTATTTTCATCAAAGAAATGTAGCAGATTACATGTTGGCCTAAATTTGTGAAGAAAGATTATTTATTTGCAAAACAGAAATGTTTTTTTGGTTTGTTTTTTCTGTCAATTTTTTCATTTATTTTGCAAACAATAAAAAACCCAGCAGTGCTTAAATACCACTGAAAGAAAGCTGTATTTGTGTGAAAAAAATGATACAAATTTCAAATGGGTACATTGTTGCATGACTTTGCAATTGACAGCCTGACAGCCTGCAGGAGACCTGCATGTCATCAGTGATCTTCTGATCGCTGGTGCAGGGCTTTATAGGTTCCTACTACAAAAAAATTATAAATGCAAATTTTTAGAAAGGTAAACTTATCTTTAGTCTTTAACCACTTGCCGACCGCTGCACGCCGATGTATGTCGGCAGATGGCAAGGCTGCACAAATTGGAGTACAGGTACGTCCCCTTTAATGTGCACAGCCGTGGGTCATGCGTGCACCACCAGCGGCACACTCGCGACCCTGTCGGGTACTCTGTGACCGCACCCATGGGACCTGTGTACCCGATCGCCGCCGGTGTCCCGCAATCAGTTCACAGAGCTGAAGAACGGAGAGAGGTAAGTGTAAACAAACCTCTCCCCGTGCTTCCTAGTCAGACTGTCACTGATCGTCTGTTCCCTGTCATAGGGAACGACGATCAGTAATGTGACACGCCAAGCCACGCCCCCACACAGTAAGAATCACTCATTAGGTCACACTTAACCCCTTCAGCGCCCCTACAGGTTAACCCCTTCACTGCCAGTGTCATTTTCACAGTAATCAGTGCATTTTTATAGCACTGATAGTGCTATACACTGATATTGTCAAACGTGTCCGATGTGTCCGTCATAATGTTGCAGTCACAATAAAAATTGATGAGCGCCGCCATTACTAGTAAAAAAAAAATAATATTAATAAAAATGCCATAAAACCATCCCCTATTTTCTAGACGCTATAACTTTTGCGCAAACCAATCAATAAACGCCTATTGCGTTTTTTGTTTTTTTTTACCAAAAATATGTAGAAGAATACGTATGAGCTTAAACTGAGGGAAAAAAAAATATATATTTTTGGGGGATATTTATTATAGCAACATTTTTGTTTATAGCGCAAAAAATAAAAACAGGTGATCAAATACCACCAAAAGGAAGCTTTATTTGTGAGAAAAAAGGACGTCAATCTTATTTGGGAGCCACGTTGCACAGTTAAAGCAACACAGTGCCGAATCGCAAAAAGGGGCCTGATCCTTTAGCAACAAAATGGTCCGGGGTTTAAGTGGTTAAAATGTGGGCTTGTTACAGGTTATTTTGGATCCTTTTATTTTTTCCATACATACTCTGCTGGGATTTTCCTATTGGGGAGAGGTACAGACCTAATGCACATTCTCCATAATTGTAACAAGCAAAATCTTGCTTAACCACTTCCTGCCCAGTCAATAGGAGATTGAGGTCCGAGAAGTGGTTATGAAATCGTGACTGGACGTTCACCAACGTCCTACAGGATTTCCTGCCGCGCGCGCCCGTGGGGGCGCGCAGCGCGGCGATCGCTGATGCGGGGTGTCAGTCTGACACCCTGCATCTTTGATCTCGGTAACGATTCTCCGGCGGAGGCTCGCTACCACGTGATCAGCCATGTCCAATCACGGCTGATCACGATGTAAACAGGAAGAGCCGCAGATGGCTCTTCCTCACTCGCATCTGACAGACGCGAGTACAGGAGAGCCGATCGGCGGCTCTCCTGACAGGGGGGGTTTGCGCTGATTGTTTATCAGCACAGCCCCCCCTCGGATGCCCACACTAGACCACCAGGTAATGCCCACACTGGCAGGGCAGAAAAAAAAGGCAAAAAAAATAAAAAATCTGGATAAAAAAAAAAAAAACATACAAGTAAAAAAAAAAAGAAAGATGCCAGTCAGTGCCCACACATGGGCACTGACTGGCAACAGATACATCAGTGCCACCCCTCAAAGTCCATCAGTGCCACACCACAGTGTCCTTCAGTGCCACCCCTCAGTGCCAATCCATGCCCAGTGCCCACCTATCAGTGCCCATCTGTGCCACCCATAAGTACCCATCAGTGCCACCCATAAGTGCCAACCATTAGTGCCATTCTGTGCCGCCTATGAGTGCCCAGTGCTGCCCATGAGTGCCCATCAGTGCCGCCTATGAGTGCCCATCAGTGCCACCTATGAGTGCCCATCAGTGCCACCTATGAGTGCCCATCAGTGCCGCATACCAGCGCCGCCTATCAGTGCCCATCAGTGCCACCTCATCGGTGCCCATCAGTACTACCTCATTGGTGTCCATCAGTGCCACCTCATCAGTGCCCATCAGTGCCGCCATATAAGTGCCCGTAATTGAAAGAGAAAACATACCGTACTTATTTACAAAAAAGTTAACAGAAAAAATATATTTTTATTTATTTTTTCTAAATTTTCAGTCTTTTATTAGTTGTTGCGCAAAAAATAAAAACCGTAGAGGTGATCAAATACCACCAAAAGAAAGCTGTATTTGTGGGGAAAAAAGGATGCCAATTTTGTTTGGGTACAGTGTAGCATGACCGCGCAATTGTCATTCAAAGTGCGACAGTGCTGAAAGCTGAAAATTGGCTTGGGCGGGAAGGTGCGTAAGTGCCTGGTATGGAAGTGGTTAAGCGCAACTGACCTTTTTTAACCTTAAGGTCAACTCCATCTGGAAATCAGACACTCTACATAGAGCACTTCGAGTGACAACATAGGCAGTGAAGGTGGAACGATTCATCAGTAATATTGGAAGAATTGTCTTTGTTTATCACATTGGACTTTTTTTCACATAGCACATGTTGCTTTGATATAAAGTATGTGTAAAAATCACAGTGGAAACGGTTTTGCTTGGAGGTGTGATCACTAATCTACGGATTGATTTGTATATTTATGTTCACATGATATCACATACTGTATATACGGAAATTTTAGCAATACAGAGTTTTTTTGCACTATTTATGTAGATCACCATAATGGGCCAGATTCAGGTAGAGTTACTCTATAGTATCAGTGATACTCCAGCCTAACTCTCACTTTGAGCCGGCGTTTCTGTTTTCAGTAAGCAGAAAACAAGACACGCCGGGTTGAAGTTACTATACGAGCGGCGTAATTGTATTTCGCCGTCGTATCGGAACTGCAATTTTAAAAATGGCGCTCGGGGCGTTCCCGCTGATTAACGCTGAGAATATGTTAATCAGCGAGAATCGGCAATTCACGATCGTATTCGGGCCCGACACAGTGACTTTCCGACGTTTCCGTAAGAGATACGCGGCGTAAAGATAAAGCAGCCCCCTAATGGAGTATCCTATGTTAAGTATGGCCGTCGTCATCGCGTCGAAAAAACGTCCGTGAATGGTGATTGACGCCATTGACGTTCACTGACAGAATTTGGAGCATACGCACTGACAGTCGACGCATGCGCAGTACGTTCGCCGCGGGATCGCGCCTAGTTATAATAATACACGCCCCCTACCCGCCCAATTTGAATTCCGCCGGCTCATTTTCGCTACGCCGCCGCAACTTTAGGAGCAAGTGCTTTGTGAATAACAGTACTTGCTCCTAAAGTTTCGGCGGAGTAACGTAAATGAGAAACGTTACTCCAAATTAAAGATTCGCCCATCTACCTGAATCTGGCCCTATATGTTTATTGTTTATAGAGATATAATTATAGTCACTCACAAGGCTATTGGTAACCATTAGCGCCCCCTACCACCCTTTTTTCAAATTGCACTAGTAAATACATCATTTAGTTTCAGGGGTAGCAGCTATTTTTTTATTTATTTTTAATAATATCAATTATTTGTAAGTATACACATTTGTAATAATATATATTGGTCCAAGGTACATTTTTAATTCATTACAGGTTGCTATTATAAGACTAGAATGGTACCCATTTTAGTGGCTTATGAGACCTTCTGTACACATCAGTTTTTGAATTGGTGCTCCAAGAACATTGTTCACATTATTACCTGTTCGGACTTCAGGTTGCAATATGTGGCATGTACTGGAAGGCCATGGCAGCAGAAGGAGGCGATAGAGGGGAGGATATAATAACCATTTATAAATATATAACTGATCCATATAGTGAACTTGGTGTAGAGTTGTTCACTTTCAATTCATTACAGAGAACAAATGATAACCCTTTATATCTGGAGGAAAAGGGATTTATCTTCCATATACAGAAGGTTACTTCACAATAAGATGTATATTTACTCCCAAAAACTATGAAGAACTATGTAACTATGTAAACTTGTATAGGTGAAAATGTTTGTGCGGGTCAGTGTGCCCACAGTGTCTAGACAAGCCATTGGCAGTAAGCAGTTCTGAAACATACATAAGGGCAATATGAATTATGTTTTCCCACGCAACTGAATGTATTGATAGTATTGTATGTGAGAGAGATTTACTCCATTGTTTACTTTGATGTAAAGCTTTTTGGATCTTTAAGCGTAAGATCACTATGCTCCTACTGTAGGTCTTAACTTTAGGTAAGAGAATGACTTCCACATGTAATGTCCTACTTTTTTGTTTTTTTATTCATATGAAATGTCTGCATATTGTGTCTGGTAAACCACTTTTTTAAGCACCGATGCTTTTAGGTATATGTGATTTTAGAGTCCTGTTGGTAATCCAATCCAGTGATTACCATTATTCTTGTCCTGCCTACCTTGGTGGGTAGATATATAAAGATATGAGGATCCATCCATGCTTTACTATGACTAAAGATATGATTGGTTGAAATGCATTAGCGATCTATCGATTTAATCATGTTCTTGCGATGAATAAAAAAATGTTGTTTTAACTTCAAAAGTGCTGGCATTTTTTGGCTCGATATTAAAAAATATTAACTGTAGCAGAGACCTGTGTTCGCCAGTAGTAAATAGTTCATAGCACACAGTTGTGCAATAAAGATACAGTGTAGCCAGCAATAAATGAATGAGCACTGTGTTACTGTCTCCAGTGTACCACAGGGTAATTGCACTGTATAACAAGGAAACAATGTTCAATTGGTAAACAGTGTGACTAATTATAGTCAATAGTTTACCCATGGGAAAACGTATTTGTATAGTGATGGTTTTGGCAAGAATAAGACAGGCAGACAATCCTGTTGAAGGCAGGTATACAAGCAAGGTTGACCTGTGTCCTATTAACCTTGTATTTTATTGTTTTCTCCAACACATAGGTGTAGTAGTAATTATAGTGTTCTCGTTACCCATTTGACACTTATATTATATGTGTAAATATATCTATTTGTTGCAGAGCGATTGGCATTGTAATGTTTGGCATCTTTAATGTTTGGTGCTCCTCATTGTAGAACAAATTATAGAAAATGCCATATGAAGGATTTGTAAAGGTGGTTCTACTAATAATTCTCTATGTTGCAATATTTATACAAAGTCATGTTTTGGGTAGATAGCAGGATACATACTTATTTTTCATTACAAATATACTATAATTAAGCTTGCCTTGCAATCATCAAAAACTTAAAGTCTGCTACATGATTATGTATGGCACTGGTATGTGTTCTTCAGAGCTCATGCATTATAATCTGATTGAATTATCATCCTACCAAGTCAATAAAATATCAAAAGCCAAGAAGATCCTTGTGCACTATTACAAGCAAGAACCGTATATGCTACACATCCTACTTCAAAGCCTGAAAGGGATGTCATGCACATTCTAGTAGTATGTATTTTTCATAACATGTCTTGCTTCCAAGTTAAAATTAAATTATCTATTGGAACTTTGTAAGTTTCCCAGTGCAATAGCAGGCAGGTAAACTCAAGCCTAAACTACAATATAAAAATCTATTATCACAGTTTACTAGAAAAGGTCATAAAGTACCCAGGGTGATTTCAGCACATAAAAGCCTAGAAAACAATAATATAAAACAAGAAAACTCATGTGCTATAAATCAACAGGTTAAAAGAAGTAACAGATTACAAAAAATCAAATGTAAATGTGTCCCATCCGACATGATAACAAACAAAAAAATAAAAATAACACATGGACAGAATGCTCAATGTTTGCAATGGGGCAGACAATTTAGAATGAAGATTTTTTTGCTACTTTTGTAATACATTGGCTGCTTAAGATACTCATAAACTTTGAAGCCCTCCAAAATCTTTAGTAGGGATGAGCTTTATGTTCGGCTCGAACATTGGCTGTTCACCCATTTGCCGAATATTGAAAGCTGCAGATCACCTTAATATGCAAGTTATTGTAATTAAAAGTGTTTGGGGACCTGGGTCGGACCCAGGGGACATGTATCAATGCAAAAAAAGTTTTAAAAAGGGTAATTTTTTTGGGGTGCAGTGATTTTAATAATGCTTAAAGTGAAACAATAAAAGTGAAATATTCCTTTAAATTTCATATCTGGGGGTGTCTATAGTATGCCTGTAAAGTAAAGCCCTGTACACATGACAGGGAACCTCGACGGGCGGAACACATCGTTCCGCCCGTCGAGGTTCTCTGCCGGCCGTCAGAATCTGCGACCCGCCTGGGGTTTCCCGACGGGCGGGGCGAGCAGAGAGCGTACACACGGCCGAGGTTTTCGCTGGAATGCAGCTCCCAGCGAGGTTCTCGCTGGTTTCTGGCGAGAACCTCGGCCGTGTGTACGGGACCTAACGCATGTTTCCTGTGCTTAGAAAAGTCCCTGCACAAAATTACATTTCTAAAGAAAAAAAAGTTATTAAAAACAACTTGCGGCTATAATGAATTGTCGGGTCCAGACAATACAGATAAAAGTCATTAAAAAAAAACTAACCAAAAAATAAAAAATACATGCGTGGGGATCCCCCCAAATTCCATTACCAGGCCCTTCAGGTCTGGTATGGATATTAAGGGGAACCCTGCACCAAATAAAAAAATAATAATGGCATAGGGGTCCCCCTCAAAATCCATACCAAACACTTCAGGTCTGGTATGGATTTTAAGGGGAACTCCATGCCAAAATTAAAAACAAATTGCGTGGGGTTCCCCCAAAAATCCATACCAGACCCATATCTGAGCACAGAACCTGGCAGGCTGCAGGAAAAGATGGGAAAAATGGCCTCATCCCCACAACCCTTGCCCGGTGGTTGTTGTGGTCTGTGGGTGGGGGGCTTATTGGAAACTGGAAGCCCCCTTTAGCAAAGGGGACCCCCAGATGCTGCTCCCATGTGAATTGGTAACGGGGTACATTATACCCCTACCATTTCACCTAAAAAAGTGAGAACATAAAGGTAAAAATAACACACACACCTTGGGACAAGTCCTTTATTAAAAAAATACAATTCCAGCTCTGTAATCCTTCTACGACCCGCCACAATAAACGATACAGCCTCCAAAGGAGGCGCCCAGATGAATGACGTGCGACTTGTCTGACAGCACTTAAATAACCGAGGGCTCTTAAATAACCCACCCCTCTTTGATGCAACAGGGGTTTCTGGTGGTTTCCCCGTGATGTCACGGATGACCCCACCCCCCTCTGACGCGTATTTTTTTTTAAATTAATTTTGACAATATACATAACGAATCAAAAACAAAAAAGGCAGCCGACCCAGCACAACACTGGGTCGGTGAGCGGCCAACATGGCCTAAGTACACAACCTGTACCGTACAAAAAAAGAAAAACATTAAAATAATTAAAATCGCCAAAAGCCCCACCTTCCCTTCCTCCCTAGGAATCAAGCATGGCACCCCATACCACCCGGCTTTACCCTTTATCTACGGTGTTGAGAATTATGAGGAAGCCCACTTCTGCCATCAGGCCCTATCCAACAGTCAGGTCAGTGTTGTACCAAGCTTGCCATACCCTGTCAAATTTTTTCCTGCAACCCCTGGAAAGGTACGTCGCCTTATAATATGGCATCATTGAATTGACTAGGCCCTTCCAAAAGCACAGATCAGGTGCCCCTGGCTTGCACCATTTTAACAGAATGGCCTTCCTTGCATAGAACAAAAGGATGTTAAGCAGAGTCCGATGAGCCCTGGACGGCACAACATCCTCCACCAACCCCAGTAAGTATATTCTAATCGTCATCGGGTTAGGAATCAACAAAACTGTTGATATTAAAGAGGTCACCTTCGACCAAAACTGCTTGATCCGAGGGCAACTCCAAAACACATGTTCCGCCGCTGCAGGAGCAAAAGCGCATCTCCAGCATTCAGCTGGTATCGATGGGTATATAGCTGCCAGCCTGGCTGGCGTATAATAGATCCTATGCAGAAACTTAAAATGGATTAACTGCCCTAGGTTATTTAAGAGCTGTCAGATGGGTCGCGTGTTATTCAGCCGGGCACCTCCTATGGAGGATGTATCGTTCGTGGTGGCGGGTCTGGATCGTAGAAGGATTACAGTGCTGGAATTTTTATTTTATTTTTTATTAAAGGACTTGTCCCAAGCTGTATGTGTGTTTTTTTACCTTTTTTTTTACTTTTTTGGGTGAAATGCTAGGGGTACAATGTACCCTGTTACCAATTCCCATAGGGGGTCTGCATCTGGGGGTCCCCTTTGTTAAAGGGAGCTTCCAAATTCCGATAATCCCCCCGTCTGCAGTCCGCCACAACCACTGGGCAAGGGTTGTGGGGATGAGGCCCTTGTCCCCATCAACATGGGGACATCCTCCTTATGTTGAAGGCATGTGGCCTGGCATGGTTCAGGAGGGGGGGCACTTTCTTGTTCCCCCCTCTTTTCCTGTGGCCTGCCAGGTTGCGTGCTTGGATAAGGGTCTGGTATGGACTTTTGGGGGAACCCCACAGCATGTTTTTAAATTTGGAACAGGGTTCCCCATAATATCCATACCAGACCTGAAGGGCCTGGCAATGGAATTTGGGGGGACCCCCACAAATTAAAAAAAAAATTGGTTTGGGGGTTCCCCTTAATATTCATACCAGACCCAAAGAGCCTGGTAATGGACTTTTTTCAATGACTTTTATCTGTATTACCGGGACCTGACAATTCATTACAGCCGGGAGTAGTTTTAAATGACTTTTTTTTCCTTTAGAAATGTCATTTTGTGCAGAGACTTTTCTAAGCATGGGAAACATGAGCTACTTTGCAGGCATACTATAGACACCCCAGGTAAAAAGTTTAAAGGAATATTTCACTTTTATTGTTTCACTTTAAGCATTATTAAAATCACTGCTCCCGAAAAAACTGCAGTTTATAAAACTTTATTTGCATTGATACATGTTCCCTGGGGCAGGACCCAGGTCCCCAAACACTTTTTTATGACAATATCTTGCATATTAACCTTTAAAATTAGTACTTTTGATTTTTCATGTTCGTGTCCCATAGACTTTAACGGTGTTCGTGTGTTGGAACAAATTTTTTGCCTGTTCGCATGTTCTGCTGCGAACCGAACCGGGGGGTGTTCGGCTCATTCCTAATCTTTAGTAAGACAACATTAGATAAATATTTGGGCTGTGCACAGGGCAGAAATAAGATATGTTCTGGACATCAAAATCAGGTGTATTTTGATCTGGCTGTTTGTTTATTTTTTTTTTACCAGCCCTATTGTTTCCCCTTCATGGCCTATTCAAGTTCAAAATTTCTACTGCTTATTGTCTGGGTTTATGTAGAACTGACTAGGATTTTTGTTTTACATAGCTTTAGCTTGTATAATAGCAGTGTAAATAGCAAGCTTTGACAAAGCATTTGCACAGCTTTCAGCAAGCTGCTAGGTTTCAACAATCTTCAAGAAGTGGCAATTTAGGAGTGGGGCGTGTCTGGCCATGGTTACACAGTCCTAATGCTCCTCTCCCTCTACAGCTTATCAGTGGCAACAAATTTAATTTAGGGTCATCGTCTCACCCACAAACCTAGTGCAACCTCCTCCACATCAGGGTGGCATGCCCTGTTGTTAATATGGCTATAAACCTCCCCTCTTTTGTCAGTAGCCTTTTTCTATACCTACTTTACTTGTAATATTTGCAAGCATTTTTTATCGAATACCTTTTGTTTTTTTAGTTTCCACCCCTTTTTTTCCCATGCTTCCGGTCATTACTGCTTCAAAGTACATTCTCGGAAATACCTTTTATATATCTCAACCATACAAGATACAACCACAAGATCTGAACTAAACCCTTTCCACCCATCATTTACTCTACTCATGACCTCTGATGGAATACCAAGTTCTGAAATCCTTCTGCGCTATCTAAGCATCACCAGTCACCCACCAGACCACCTATATACTGTAAAGCTATCTACTTACAGTGTCTCATAAAAACACTTAAATTCCATTTCCTCAATGTGAGGGGCCTTAACTCTCCGCAAAAAGATCCTCACTTATTAGGTGGACCTGTTTACTTGGCGCGTATGTGTAACGGTCACTACCGTTTACGACCTTCCATCCAACCACGACAAGCTTATCCGACATACTCCGACAATACTGCATACACGATCCATATCAATTCCCATAATCAAGATGAGACTCAGCTCTGTACTTGCTTCCAAAGTTTCTTCTTACCCTTTTTATATAGTTACAAGCATGTGACAGTAATCAAAGGGACAATGCCATCTCCACCCCCCTATTCACTCACTGAGGCTAATTATCTAGCAGACAGGTCGACACCGATACTGACAGATCTGTCACATTCCAAACTACAATTACACAATGATTTTCCCTTTTGAATAATACACAATCTTTTAAGTGTAAACACAGGGCTTTCAATGGAAAGAGTCTTCCAGGAGCCGATGCAATTAACACCTTTTCAACAGAATATATGTCTTTCACAGTGAAAAGCCAACACCTCAAGACATTTCAATAGCCTTTATACAATGTCTTTCACAAGCCGGTTCACTTAGCGTTTTAAAAGCAGATGTCTAGTAGGAACACCTTAATATCTCAGAATCCTGCCATGTGAATTATTATTAATGTCCCATCTTCTGAAATACATGATATAATGTCTTTGTCACCCTATGGCCCTAGTGGACATGAGGTGACCCTAGACATAGGAGAATCTCAGTCTGTCACGCGTCATTATGTTACATCTCTCCCCTTCTGGTGGAAGACTGACACAGGAGAGAACCCCAAACGGGTTGACTCCGAAGTCAGTCAGTAGTTCCAGTCCTCCAATGCTGGTATCCATACTGTACCCCAAATAAATGGCTCCAAACTGAGCATTACTCACCCTGCCAACCTCTGCCTCTCTCAGAGAACACGCCTGCCGCTGGGGGAGGCCTGGACTGGCCCTTCTCCCTGGAGTCCTTTCAGCCGCTGGAGAGAAGGCAGGGTGGCTGGGCTCAGTCCATCATGCTGTTGGGGGTCTGGGCCAACTGCCCCCCCTTCCTGGGGTATACCAGTGGAGACTGAAGTCCCATCCACTGGTGCTAGGTGAAAACCCCCCGGTGCTTGCAAAGCAAAGTCGACATCCTCCTGTCCCAGTCCTGTACCATTTTCTGGGGTTGTGCCAGTGGAGACTCTTCTGTTAGTTGGGAGCAGAGGCCCGGGGGCCTTCTGCTCTGTTGCCAGCTCTTCTGCTAGGTTGCTGTGAGTGGAGACCACAGTCCCATCCACTACCACAGGAACCCCCTCTTCTGTTAGGGAGGAGCAGAGGCCCATGACACTCTGTTCTGTTGTCAGCTCTTCTGCTGGGTTGCTGTGAGTGGAGACCACAGTCCCATCCACTACCACAGGGTCCCCCTCTTCCATTAGTGGAGAGCAGAGGTCCGTGACCCTCTGTTCTGTTGCCAGCTCTTCCACTGGGTTGCTGTGAGTGGAGACCACAGTCCCATCCACTCCCACAGGGTCCCCCTCTTCCGTTAGTGGAGAGCAGAGGTCCGTGACCCTCTGTTCTGTTGCCAGCTCTTCTGCTGGGTTGCTGTGAGTGGAGACCACAGTCCCATCCACTACCACAGGGTCCCCCTCTTCTGTTAGTGAGGAGCAGAGGCCTGGGGCACCCTGCTCTGTTGCCAGTGATTCAGCTGGGGGTAAAAGCTTTACCACCTCAGCTTGTTGCTGGAGAGAGGGGCCAACCGCCCCGGCTCTCTGGAACTCCACACCATCCGCTTCGGCTTTAGGGATGGCAATCTCCATATTTTCCACTGCTGATTCATCAGCCATGATTTCACAGTTGTCATCTGACCTTTCCTCATAGTTGCAGGCAACGGGAGCCCCACCCTGCTGCTGAGCCGAGTCTAGCAGCTGTCTGTAGGCGATTTCCAAATCCCATTCTTGAATGGCCAGAAATTCCAAATCTTCCTGTAACCAGTGGCCTTCCGAGATATTCAATTTTTCCTCTCTGTGCTCCATTATGTCCTCCAAGCGCCACTCCTGATCATCCCCAAAGTCGGGATAACTTTACGTCCTCCAATACAACAATCCCAGGCCATCATAGTCATAGCCTTCTGTGGGGCTGTCATCCGCTGACCACGGGCACTCTTGGGCTACATACCACCGGAGGGCTCTGTAGCTCTCATCCAGCTGCATCTCTGCCTGGATCAGCCTGCTTAACTCCGCTATCCACTCCTGCTTCGGTTGTTCCCCCAACAACAGCATTCGTACGTCATACTGCGGCCAGTACCTTGCATAGATGGAGGGCAGGACCTTTCCTTGGTGATGCTGCTCCCGAGCTAACACTTCCTTCCAGAGTTGGCACCGAATCACATCCGACCATCCCAACAGGACCTCCTCTGATACTGGTCCTCTATGCTGTATCCGCATCTCTTGTAACCTTCTTTGAAATTCCTCTTCCATGGAGACTGGTATCTGCACCTCTCCTCTCTCTTTAGTTGGTGCTGCTGTGACTTCAGCTGCTGCAGCACTTCTTCACTGTAGCAAGGTGGCATTCAGAGCCGCTATAACTCGGTCCCTGATCTCTGGTGGAGGGTTAGGACCATAATGTGTCAGTCTTATGTTAACCGCCCGATCAAAACTTGCTTCTTCGGGTGTCCTGTCTGTTACGACGGGCCTTTTAGCTCTATCCATTTCGACCAGTTCTGCGATAATGTCCCTTTTCTTACGGTTGCTGGCCGGTCTGCCCCGGCTCTCCAGTAAGTCCATGAGGGAAGAGAGCTTCATCCATTCATACACCGTCTCCATTGTCATGTGTCCTTGTAGCCGTCCTTCTGGTGATGGAATCATCCCACCGCTGCCAACCAAATGTAACGGTCACCACCGTTTACGACCTTCTATCCAACCACGACAAGCTTATCCGACACACTCCGACATTACTGCATACACGATCCATATCAATTCCCATAATCAAGATGAGACTCAGCTCTGTATTTGCTTCCAAAGATATGAACACTTTATTGGTTTCTTCTTACCCCTTTTATATAGTTACAAGCATGTGACAGTAATCAAAGGGACAATGCCATCTCCACCCCCCTATTCACTCACTGAGGCTAATTATCTAGCAAACATGTCGGCACCGATACTGACAGATCTGTCACATTCCAAACTACAATTACACAATGATTTTCCCTTTTGAATAATACACAATCTTTTAAGTGTAAACACAGGGCTTTCAATGGAAAGAGTCTTCCAGGAGCCGATGCAATTAACACCTTTTCAACAGAATATATGTCTTTCACAGTGAATAGCCAACACCTCAAGACATTTCAATAGCCTTTATACAATGTCTTTCACAAGCCGGGTCACTTAGCGTTTTAAAAGCAGATGTCTAGTAGGAACACCTTAATATCTCAGTATCCTGCCATGTGAATTATTATTAATGTCCCATCTTCTGAAATACATGATATAATGTCTTTGTCACCCTATGGCCCTAGTGGACATAAGGTGACCCTAGACATAGGAGAATCTCAGTCTGTCACGGGTCATTCTGTTACAGTATGGTATCCAAAAAGCACTTTCTCCCATAACGTAAATCAACCGGCGAAAGCCGGCGTAATTCAAAGTAGGCAGGTAGGGGGCGTGTTGTATTTAAATGAAGCGTGACCCCATGTAGATGCATGGCCGAACAAATGGCGCATGAACTGTCCGTGGACGTATCCCAGTGCGCATGCGTTGGATAGAATGCCTAAGATACGTTGAACACTGCCTACAATATGAAGGCAACTTACGCACATCCCTATTCGCGTACGACTTACGCAAATGACGTACAATTTGATGCTGTTCCGACGTTCATACGTTAACATGACTTACCCCTGCTTTATGAGGGGTAAAGTTACCTAAAAAGCGTATATTGATACGCCGGGCGCAAGTACGTTTGTGGATCGGTGTATCTAGCTCATTTACATATTTGACGCAGAAATCTACTGAAGCGCCACCTAGTGGCCAGTGTAAATCTGCAGCCTAACCACTTGCCCACCGGGCCTGTTTTTCAGATTCGGTGTTTACGAGACTAAAACTGTTTTTTTTGCTAGAAAATTACTTAAACCCCCCAAACATTATATATATTTTTTTTCTAACACCCTAGAGAATAAAATGGCAGTCATTGCAATACTTTTTGTCACACCGTATTTGCGCAGCGGTCTTACAAGCGCACTTTTTTTAAAAAAAAAACACTTTTTTGAATAAAAAAATAAGACAACAATAAATTTGGCCCAATTTTTTTATATATTGTGATAGATAAGGTTACGCCGAGTAAAATGATACCCAACATGTCACACTTAAAAATTGCGCCCGCTCGTGGCATGGCGTCAAACTTTTACCCTTAAAAATCTCGATAGGCAACGTTTAAAAAATTCTACAGGTTGCATTTTTTGAGATACAGAGGAGGTCTAGGGCTAGAATTATTGCTCTCGCTCTAACGATCGCGGCGATACCTCACTTGTGTGGTTTGAACACCGTTTTCATATGCGGGCGCTACTCGCGTATGCGTTCGCTTCTGTGCGCGAGCTCGTCGGGACAGGGCGTTTTACTTTTTTTTTTTTTGTTTTCTTATTTATTTTTAATTAGTTTATAATTTTATACATCGAAATAAATTTAAAAAAAAAAATTATCACTTTTATTCCTATTACAAGGAATGTAAACATCCCTTGTAATAGAAAAAAGCATGACAGGTCCTCTTAAATATGAGATCTGGGGTCAAAAAGACCTCAGATCTCATATTTAGGCTTAAATGCAAAAAAAGAAAAAGAAAAAAAATGTAATTTTTCAAATTTCAGAGAAAAAAAAAATGTTTCTTTAAGACGCTGGGCGGGACTGACGTTTTGACGTCACTTCCGCCCAGCAGAGCTGCGGGGGACGGGTGGGGGCGATTTTTCCCTCACTCGTATCCCAACACAGCCAGCAAGAGGACCCGATCGCCTCCGCCGTTACCGACGGCTCTGGTAAGCGGCGGAGAGCGCGGGAGAGCGGCGGGAAGGGGGGGGGGCCCTCTCCCGCCACCGATAACGGCGATCTTGCGGCAAATCCACCGCTGGGACCGCCATTATCGTGTACAGCACTGCCCACGGAAAAGATGGATATCTCGGTTGTGGCAGCAGCTGCTGCCGTTACCGAGATATCCATCTTTAAAATCATGACGTATTTTTACTATGACACCGTGGGCAAGTGGCTAAATACGACGGCATACTAATACTTACGTTGGTCGGATTTATACAACATTCAGGCGTATCTGCCTTTGTGGATAAAGGAAAAACATACGACGGTGCATCTTTAAACTTACGCGGCGTATCAATAGATACGCCGGCGTAAAGTCTTTGTGGATCTGGCCCATGGAGTCTTGACAGCCATCCACGATTCAGTACAATTCATCCAAAAAAATCACAAACTATAGACCCAAATTGACGCTTCCACATCCTTGTTTGTGATATCAATAAGACCTAGTATACTCTTGTCAACATTTATGGCCCAATCACCAAACAATTCCACTTCTGTAAAAACCTCTTTGCACAAATAATGACCTGCAAAAGCGGTCGTCTGATTTTCGACATCATTAGCAATGCATAACTTGACACCTTATCAAGCAGAAGACCCACTTAATAGCCCCTCAACTCCCTTTTGCACTCCAACGACCTGTACGACATCTCGAGATGTCAACATGGAGCCGAAAAAGACTACTCTTACTTCTTCCTCTCACACCTTTCATATTCCAGAATAGATTTGTTCCTCATGGACAAGTGGACTTTTCAACAAATTACGACTTTGATTTTTGGATCAATAACATAATCTGACCATGCCCTGTGAGTATTGAGATAGATACCCGAACAAATAATTCTCTTCCACATCTGTAACACGGAAATACAGCGCTCAGAGTGTTCACCAATAGGAATAAACATGAGATTGAGAAAAACCGTGCGCTCCTTTCTCAAGTGTAAGCCAGCGCCAGCGCTTTCTCAGTAAGCAAGCTAAAGCTCTGAAACGCGTTGTGTGTTTTTTGGCCCTGATCGGCCACCGTTCTCCTGACGTCACCACCCAACATACTCTGCATACGACCTGCTTCCCCTACAGCCTTACAGCTCACAGATCGTATACATCGCTCCTTGCCAGCAATCCAGCTAAGAACATTAAAGGTTCACGGACATCCCTCATCAGCTGCTGTCCCATTTTAAGTGTCAGCACTTCCACCTTCAGCAGTGATATACTCGGCACTCTTCAAGTCTCTGATCTGATGCTCCCCACAGCCTGTACCACTTGACTGCCAGCTTTTTCATCTCCTGCCGCTGCCTTATTTTATGTAAGTGCTGGATATGTCCTATTTGCTATTACATTTTATTAGATAACCTAGAGGCACTTTTTTCTTTCTTTTCTTCTTCCACATCTGTGGAGACTTGATTCAACCCTCCTGACAGAATCTAAGCACCGCAAGACAATTAAAGAGGCCCACTTTCTCTTCTTTGAGACACGCTCCACCACTGCATATCAATCCCAACTATATGGGCCACATATAAAGCCTGCATGGGAGGCATATTTATTAAAGTACAGTACAAGCTGCTTCTGTTAAGACAGGTCGTGACAGATTGACGAGGTCCTAAGGTCCATCTAAAACAAAGAAGATAAAAAATAAACACTGTCCCTCCCTATCCCTCTCCTCCTCTATACTTAGTGATAGAAACAAACTCCGCTCTCTATTATCGTTCAAATATGCTAGTCACCTGAAAAGATCTAAAGCAAATTACTATTCCCTAGGGAACAAAGTTGGCTCCCTTCTAGCAATGTGTATAAAACAACAGCGCCTTAAAACCAAAATAGCCTGTGTTTATTACCCTCTCACCAAATCTCAAGTCTGCAACCCTTTAGACATAGCTAATGCATTTAGTGATTACTACCAGTCCTTCTATAATCTTAAAGATGACTTATCTACAGTACCCACCAGACCACTCCTGCCTCAATACAGACCTTCCTACATTCCATACAACTTCCCACC
This sequence comes from Rana kukunoris, assembly GCA_029574335.1. Lineage (NCBI taxonomy): Eukaryota > Metazoa > Chordata > Amphibia > Anura > Ranidae > Rana > Rana kukunoris. Next base: position 313,771,540 of record CM056051.1, on the reverse strand, counting down.
CTATCCCCATCCCAAATTCAAATCCTATATAACAGTATAACATATAAATAAATATGGACAGAGGATAGATCTAAAAAACAGTCACAGTTCTTTAGTCCATATTCTAATTTGTGGTGATAACTAATCCTTTAAACAAAGGAGGGGAGGAGAGGGATAATGATGAAAACAGGATGGTAGGTGGCAGCTGTCCTCAGAGAAAGCCAGCTCTGTACAGGGAAAACAAGGGAACAAAACAGGAAGCGCCACCTAAGTGCAATATGTTAGTCACAATCAGTGCCGATCCTGACCTTCCTGGGGCCCTAAGCAAAATTTTGCTAAGGGGCCCTCTACCTGACCCGTGAATAATGGGCGTGGTTTAAGCATACAATTGGGCGTGGCTTAAAGGGGTGTGGTTAGAGTCTGAGATGAACATGGGATGGAGGGAGAAATAAATGAAGAAAGAGAGAGAGAGGAAGTAAAAAAAGAGGGATGGAGGGACAGCAGGCCCAGATCCTACACTGCAATAGAAATATGTGTATTCCAGAAAGTTTAACAATCAGCAGATAAAGATCCTCCAAACATCTGGTGTTGGCCTCAGTCATCCCGGAACCAAGGTTGATATGGTGTCAGGATGATTGAAGCGCATTATTTCTATTATTAAATTGTAATATAAAATGAAATCATTCAACTCACCAAAATGCAGAATCAGTGGGAGCCCTGATGTCACTGTCCCCAGCCAGCGGAGTGCTTCCTGACATCTCATGTGTCCCCAGCGGAGTGGTTCCTTACATCTCAGGTGTCCCCAGCCAGCGGAGTGCTTCTTTACATCTCAGGTGCCCCTGAGCCAGCGGAGTGCTTCATTACATTTCAGGTGTCCCCAGCGGAGTGCTTCCTTACATCAGGTGTCCCCAGCGGAGTGCTTCCTTACATCAGGTGTCCCCAGCGGAGTACTTCCTTACATCAGGTTTCTCCAGCGGAGTGCTTCATTACATCAGGTGTCCCCAGCGGAGTGCTTCCTTACATCTCAGGTGTCCCCAGCGGAGTACTTCCTTACATCAGGTGTCCCCAGCGGAGTGCTTCCTTACATCAGGTGTCCCCAGCGGAGTACTTCCTTACATCAGGTGTCCCCAGCGGAGTGCTTCCTTACATCTCAGGTGTCCCCAGTGGAGTACTTCCTTACATCAGGTGTCCCCAGCAGAGTGCTTCCTTACATCAGGTGTCCCCAGCAGAGTGCTTCATTACATCAAGTGTCCCCAGCGGAGTGCTTCCTTACATCTCAGGTGTCCCCAGCGGAGTACTTCCTTACATGAGGTGTCCCCAGTGGAGTACTTCCTTACATCAGGTGTCCCCAGCGGAGTACTTCCTTACATCAGGTGTCCCCAGCGGAGTGCTTCCTTACATCAGGTGTCCCCAGCGGAGTACTTCCTTACATCAGGTGTCTCCAGCGGAGTGCTTCATTACATCAGGTGTCCCCAGCGGTGACCTGTCAGGGCAGATAAGTCCAGTCACAGACAATAAAGTTATTAACCTATCCTCATTTATCATTGAAAAAAGACACTTTGAACTATTACAGCGAGGGATGTCCTTTTCTCCAACCAACGATATGGAGGAGTTCACTGTTTACAAGGACATTGTATTATTTCTGCGGAAGGTTTTCTTCAAATCACTATATCAATGTGATACAACCGAAACACCGCAAAAAACACAACTAGACCATGATGACCAACAAGCTCTCTCAATATTGGAAGCCCTATTGGAAGAAAATGAACCCCATGAAATGGAGTCTTCCATGATGGATAGACAAGTTAAACTCAATATAAAATCCTCCAACATGCCATCTTTAAATAAAAATAAATGGCTGAATATCTTTCTGGAATTGGTACAAAAAGACCTTGAAGAGATCACCTGGAAAACCAAAAACCGTGACAATCTCACTCAACAAGAACGCCAGGCAATGAAAGAACTAAAGGAAGCAAACAACTTAATTATTAAAAGAAGTGACAAAGGAGGTAATGTTGTACTCATGGATGAAACCGATTACGAAGAGGAAGTGAAACGACTCCTTGGGGATACAAACACATATCGAAGACTAGAAAGGGGACCCTTTCCCCGATGTGGTGAGGCAACTCAACAGTAAACTTGATGATGCTGCGGAGGCGGGGCTTTTAAAGAAACGGGACTTTGATCACCTAAAAGTGAAAGATTATAACATCCCAATTTTTTACTGTATCCCCAAAATACATAAACGCCTGACTAAGCCACCGGGGAGACCGATCGTGTCCGCAATTCACGGTCCACTGGACAGAGTGGGGACCTATCTGGATCTCCTCATGAAAGATATGGTTCAAAAACTAAAATTATACGTGCAAGATACACGCGATGTCCTCTCAAAAATAGCAACCATTATGATTGAGGATGAGGCATGGCTTGTTGGCATTGACGTTGAATCGTTATATACCTCTATCCCACATGAATGGGGAATCAGAGCGACCAAGACCTTTCTAGACAAACACTACGCTTTGTTGGGACATCAAAATGAATTTTTGTGTGATCTTCTTGAATTTGCTCTGGTTAATAATTTCTTTCAGTTTGCATCTTACTACTATCAACAAATCACCGGTACATCGATGGGTGCAGCTTGGGCTCCGGCCTACGCCTGCTTACATCTTGGCCTATGGGAGGAAGAGGTTATTTATATCTCCCCCATGTACCTCAGCCATGCTCATACATGGCTGAGGTACATTGATGACGTGTTCATGGTCTGGACGGGGAGCCTTGTGGCCCTCCATGACTTTATCACTGAACTTAACATCAATGATCGCAACATACGATTAACATATGTCTGTGATAAAACACAAATCTCTTTCCTTGATCTGAAAATTGGTAAGAAGAATGGGAAAATAACTACCTGTACCTTCCGCAAGGAAACGGCCGCCAACACCCTATTGAGGGCAGACAGTCATCATCCACTTTGGCAAAAGAACGGGATCCCTACTGGCCAATTTATGAGGATCAAACGCAACTGCTCTGAAACCTCAACCTACTATGCGGAAAGCAAAGACCTATATCAAAGGTTTCGGGAAAGGGGATATTCCCACAGACAGATCAAACTGGCTAAACTAAAGGCAGCACAGAGGAGCAGAGTTAGCCTACTCTCAACCGATAAAAAAGACACACAAAATGAACCATCAGGACCAGTGAGGATGATCACTACATATGGCCCCCAATGGGGCAATGTAAGGAAGATACTAATGAAGCATTGGAATGTTCTGACCAGTAATAGATCCTTGGCCAAAATTGTTGGTGAAACCCCCATGATGGTGGCACGAAGAACTAACAACCTAGGTGACATCTTAATTCGATCTGAATTCATCAAACAACCAAACACTTCATGGCTATCAGATTACCCACGTAGCATGGGAATGTTTGCATGCTCTAAGTGTCAAATATGCCCATATGTGGACCGAACAGATACATTTAAAGATGCCCTAGGACAGAAAGTATATGTAATCAAAGATCTAATTAACTGCTCCACTGAGAGGGTTATTTACATGTTAACCTGTCCCTGTCATAAAATCTACATCGGGAAGACAAAGAGACAACTACGAATAAGAATCGGAGAACATCTACGTGACATCAAAAAAGAAAAAATGAGGAGACAAGTAAACCCCGAAAAAATGCATGAAAGCCCGGTAGCAAAACATTTTGCTGAATACCATGAAGGGAAACCGGATGGTTTAAAAGTAAAGGGGATATATGCACTAAAACTGTCAGCCAGAAGAGGCGACTTTGATAAAATCTTACTACAGAAAGAAAAATGGTGGATCTTTTCTCTCAAATCTCTGGCCCCCATAGGAATGAATGTTGAAATGAATCTACAATCTTTCCTTTGAAAGCCAGTCACTCTCATCATCTTAAAACTCTCTACCATATAGGCTATATGATACTTTACACTGAGAAATCTACCAGTAAAGTCCTATTCTTCCCTGACATATAGTATTAAATATAAAAAAACGCTGGGCTCATTGTCTTCCAACCAGATCAGTCTTCCAACTATTATTATTATTATTTTCTATATTTTTTATTTATATTTTTTTTATTTATTTTTATTTGTTCTTTATTCCACATCAATCCAATCTATTCTATTTCACAGAATATATATATATACATTTTTTATTTTTCACCATTATCTTACTGAGTATGATCTAGCTAAAACAATAATGGCCGTTAATAAACTATATTATTTTACTAACCAAACAGACATATACCCTTATTGGGGGGTAAAATAATCTTTCTCATACCGTGTATAGAATTTGCCGGTATTATTCGGCTATGCCTGTACATAATATCTCTGTTTGATAAATCCTTCACCCCACCCTTCCTTGGTCTCTCTCTCCCCCTCCCCCTTCATTTACATAAACTTCTTTAAAAAAACTAGGTAATTGCTGGCTTTATGTTCATGTTTTTGCTATACTTTATCATTTTTCCTTTTTGTTTGCTTTTAATATATATTGTATACCTACTTACTGGAAATAGTGGAGAGGTCTCACTCTGTCTGTATATACTAGTCCTTGTTCTCCGGATATATGTCTGTCATTTTTTCCGTGAACAATAATTAACCCAAGACTGCCATTAACCAAAGATATCAGTTCCAACACACGGGATGTAATCCATCTATCTAACCGTGTAACTTGAAGACATTAAAACACTCATCCAGGAGGGGGCGTGCGTCCACGGCACATATAGGAGCAGCGCACGCCAACCCCCCTATCGTCCAGAAGAAGCTACGCGATTACGTCCAGCGAAACGCGTTGACGTCAGAGGTCCAGGACGTTCTGTGTGTCGGATCCCCCGGAGCAGGCTGTAGCGGTAGACGGGACATGGAGACACTCCAAAACATATAGGTGCCAACTACTCCTATCAGGACAACATACGGCACTGTAGCGGTCTCCTTAAAACCTCTTTTTGCAACTACGACTGCTCCACGAACCTTGAGTCTCTCTCCCGCTACGATCCACAGTTGATCGCACCATTACCGCACATGAAGTAAAGAGAAAAAACGCCATCCCATCACGGACACGGCGGATACGGTAATGTGCAACAAACCTGATATATTTGGAGACTATCTTTAGATCTATATGACAGTATTATCTTGAGGATTACACTCCAACATCTCATCAAGCGGTAGATTGCAAATAACCCTATTGATGCCTGGTCTAGAAATTCATACATGAAGATATACCAGTAATCAACACTATTTCTAGTTTTGAACCATCTTTCACCATTCTGGCATCAACTACAGGACTATAATCAATTTTTGATACATCAGCAGTCCATCGTGTTATGATGTTGTCGTTTCTGTGAGATATTATTGATATTTCATACACAACTACTGTCCATTCAGGTTCATGGTTATATAGCAATCCAGTTGCTGTTTAAAGTCCCCCTTTAGTTATTCCCACCTCCACTATTTCCACACCCCGCGGGGACGCACTAAGTGGAATTCTTCCCATATATACACATATTTGATTTTTTATTATTATATTGCGGTGACATTACCGCTGGGAATTCCAACTAGTGCGTACACACATGTCTGGACATCTGTTTTTGTTTTTGTTTTTTGTTTTCAATTGTGTGTGTTATATGTTTGTATTTGTCCCTGTGTGTTGGTCACCAACACGCACACAGTGAGCTGGTTGTTCATTTATGCACTACTGTTTGTCACTCCAGAGACCTATATGATATTGGCTCACTCAGCCACCTTATCAGGCATTGGAGGTTCTAAGTAACTTTTTGTAATAAATTTATACTATTTTATATATTAGCGTTCATGACCCATTATTGCCAATAGTAGCTCCTTTTATCAACTGTGATCTCCTCCTCTCTTGGAGATTAATTGTTTGGTAGCCTTTTCTTTTGACCCATTTATGCCAGCTACGGTAATTCACCCCCATTTCGGGTTGCGGTCTTCCTGCTACATATGAACCTCTTTGGGTGCTCTTAAATAATAGCAACCCAACGCTCCGCATCATATTCCTTGTTTGTTTATATGTCCCCAGCGGAGTGCTTCCTTACATCTCAGGTGTCCCCAGCGGAGTACTTCCTTACATCAGGTGTCCCCAGCGGAGTGCTTCCTTACATCAGGTGTCCCCAGCGGAGTACTTCCTTACATCAGGTGTCCCCAGCGGAGTGCTTCCTTACATCTCAGGTGTCCCCAGCGGAGTACTTCCTTACATCAGGTGTCCCCAGCGGAGTGCTTCCTTACATCAGGTGTCCCCAGCGGAGTACTTCCTTACATCTCAGGTGTCCCCAGCGGAGTACTTCCTTACATGAGATGTCCCCAGCGGAGTGCTTCCTTACATCAGGTGAGTAAAAAAAGAGGGATGGAGGGACAGCAGGCCCAGATCCTACACTGCAATAGAAATATGTGTATTCCAGAAAGTTTAACAATCAGCAGATAAAGATCCTCCAAACATCTGGTGTTGGCCTCAGTCATCCCGGAACCAAGGTTGATATGGTGTCAGGATGATTGAAGCGCATTATTTCTATTATTAAATTGTAATATAAAATGAAATCATTCAACTCACCAAAATGCAGAATCAGTGGGAGCCCTGATGTCACTGTCCCCAGCCAGCGGAGTGCTTCCTGACATCTCATGTGTCCCCAGCGGAGTGCTTCCTTACATCTCAGGTGTCCCCAGCCAGCGGAGTGCTTCTTTACATCTCAGGTGCCCCTGAGCCAGCGGAGTGCTTCATTACATTTCAGGTGTCCCCAGCGGAGTGCTTCCTTACATCAGGTGTCCCCAGCGGAGTGCTTCCTTACATCAGGTGTCCCCAGCGGAGTGCTTGCTTACATCAGGTGTTCCCAGCGGAGTGCTTCCTTACATCAGGTGTCCCCAGCGGAGTGCTTCCTTACATCAGGTGTCCCCAGCGGAGTGCTTCCTTACATCAGGTGTCCCCAGCGGAGTGCTTCCTTACATCAGGTGTCCCCAGCGGAGTGCTTCCTTACATCGGGTGTCCCCAGCGGAGTGCTTCCTTACATCAGGTGCCCCCAGCAGAGTGCTTCCTTACATCAGGTGCCCCCAGCAGAGTGCTTCCTTACATCAGGTGCCCCCAGCAGAGTGCCTCCCTACATTTCAGGTGAAATGTCTACAGACACCTAAAGAGGAATTCCCTGAATCACGCTACAAGGGTGACATTGGTGGCTCAGTAGCAACTGAAAAATGCATGTGATTAATCCTTGGAGCAACTTTTTGAATGTAATTTTCTGTATTCATTTTTAGCAGAATGGATGCACATGCAGATTGCTGGGGGGAATGTGCTGCAGGGTGTCTCTGCTGTAGGAAGGTCCCGCCCCCCAGACCAGCTTGTATGATAGTAGATGGAATGGAAGACTGATTGAATCAGTGTTTCGCCTATCATACAAGCTGGTATGGGGGGCGGGACCTTCCTACAGCAGAGACAAGACTAACATAGACCCAGCCAGCTCCTGTTTGTTTTATGTGAGCAGCCATAACTGAAGGCAGAGGCGGAGCCGGCCAGCTACAATATATAAATTGAGCTGCGGCACCGCCCACCTGCCACTCCTTTTCACAACAGCTCACATATGACAGACAGACCAGGGGCGGGGGTGGGCGGTGCCGCAGCTCTATTTCGGCAGGCAGGGCTCCCTTCTCGTTCTGGTCTTCAGGAAAATGGCGGCCGGCGGAGACATTATCTCCGCCGGCCTCGGACCTCTAGCGGCGGGGACGGCGGCGGCGACGGCGGTGGCGGGGCCCCGAGCATTACTCGGGGGCCCTACGCAGCTTGCGTAGTCCGCGTATAGGGCGGATCGGCCCTGGTCACAATTTATTGAGTTTAAAAGTAAATGCACTTACAAACATGTATAAAAACGGGCTCATCTGTGTGCTGTAATCGCGGTGCGGTCCAGTCTCAGGTGCATCCAGGCTCACGGGTAGGCAGGAGAGTGCAGTAATTCATCCTGTTACGGTCGGGAGGCCAGCCAGAACCAGCATGGAATGCAGATGATGACGTCACCGGAAGCAGAACCAGAGAGAGCACCGGGGGAAGGACAGTATAAGGCAAACCACTGAGAAACTAGGCTACTCGCTCGGAGCATTCTGCTCGTTCTAAAGGCTTGAAACGTTTTCAAAGCTTGATGTTCACACTGCTTTTACACAAGTTAAAGCCCTTGAGAAACTGGCCATACTCAGCAGATAATTACTCAGCCCTAGAGAAACTAGCCATACTCAGCAGACACAAACCAGCTATCCGCCTGCTTAGCAGGGATCAGTGGACAGATTCCCTGCTGAGGTTGACCCCAGAAGATGTCACAGCAGACAAAATGTGTCGGGAGGACTCCATTGTTGCCACATTTTATACAAAGCGCTTGAATATCAGCACAAATTTAAGTGTTCTAACTTCATTAAACTTTTGAGTTACGCTATGTGGCAGTTTTTTCTTCTATTATATGACACAACCCTTCTACATCTATTTGGGATTCCCTGGACCATCATTTCTATGAGACAACTCACTAGGAAGTCACCTTTCCCTGAGATTCTCTCTATCCCGCTGGTGTTTTGTCATCGCTTGCACAGCATCCTGAATTCCATAGGATCGCCCAAATGACATTGTGGTTACACCATGTAAGCATTTTTGACCCATTGAACATAGGTGCTCTGGGGTAATACATTCTGGTAAGTCTTTTACCTGTGGGGTGGTTCCCTTCACGTCATCACTTTTTCACTTGCACAGATCTGCATGGTTTGAATTTGTCACCATATTTTGAACTTTGTCAACACCGAAGTTTGATCACTCTAAGGACAGATAGTCTCCATGTTTGCACCTGTTTTGAATTTCCTGCATACAGACTTTCATAGTGTGCTTATGGGGACATTTATATTTTCATTGTTCACTAACAATATTTGAGCACTTTATTTAGTACGTTTTTATGTATTTATTCATTTTTCACGTATTTATTTATTCATTTATATATTTTGATTTGTGCTACACTTTTTTTTTTCCACATGAAAATGTTAGTGCAAAGGAAAATTTAACCCCAGCCAAACATTCATTTTTGCTAATGCTAGATTTTTAGGAAAATAAAGTGTTATTAGAATTGTATTTCCGTGTTTGCACTTTTTGGAGAGCAGACAGCACAAGAGCATTGGGTAACAGAGACATAGGCACAAAAAAACTGACAGAGGTCCCAATTGTTTCCCACTACTAAAAAGTGCATTTATTGCTTCTTATATTCCTATTGAAAGATTATGCTTAATTCTTGTGGAGGCAAAAACAGAAATAAAAACTTTAGAATTCTCTATTAAAAAACAAAAAAATACTGGAGTTCCACTTTAAGCATACTGCATAAACTCTAAAATGTGTACATTATCCTGACTTGCCAGGACATAGTAATAATAAAGAGTACATACAGGACATAGTAATAATAAAGAGTACATCTTTTTGTCAACTAAAACGCTGAAATGGCCCTGACCGATAGCTCATTATAAAGCTTGCTCAGACTTCTCCCTTAAGCTGGACTAAACGTTTAGGTATATTTTATAAATGGTATTATCCTAGAGAATATATGGAACAATAATACAAATTCCCTCATTCCACAGGCAGCAGCACTCAGCCACAAACCTACCTTTATTTAATGACAATGGTGCTTTACAAGGTTTCCTGTTTAGTAGTTACAGACAGAATTTTAAAGGATAAACACATTGAATCATCCCATTGTGCAGTAATTGTAGCAAAAACAAAAGGCGCCAGATGTGTAATTTGCATTAGTTTCATTAGGAAATCTTTGTGTGTGTCTATTTGACAAAATTTAATCCAGTATACAAAGCACATATAAGAGGCTTTATTGCTGTTTTAATTTCACCAGAAAATACTTGCCAGGAGGAAGTTGAAAATTAAACTCTTATAGTTAAATGTAACATTAAGTATATATTCAGAACACAGTTAACAACCAAAAGTACAGTTCATTTTGTAACAGGAAGAATATAGATACAGTATGTACAGTACGAAGCAAAACAATAAGCTCCATGAGGCTAATCCTGTTAGTGAGCATGGTGGACTACTAATAGAACTACACCATGGATGATATCCAAACACAGGCAAATAGTAAATACTTCATAATAGTATGCATTATTGATAGCTTTGCATTAGAACATGTAATTTACTAAATACAAAGGACAAGCAGCATAAATAAACAGACACCCATGGGTGCATAAATGTACTTGCATCCTCCCTTATGGGCATGCTAGGAGCCATAAAACCTAAGGAGCTCTACTATGCAAATGATGTCTTCAGCTGCTGAAGTTGGAATCTGCTTAGTCCATCCTTCAATGTGCATGTAATTATTAACCCAAAAACCCTGTGATAGCTTTACAGATCTTCACATCAACAATATGGTATATAAAAAAAAAAGTATATTGTGCACCGCAACTGTGCATATGCAAAGGAAAGAGCCAGAGCTGTGGATGTGCATACTAGCTCATTATACCTTTTGCCTTACAGTTGTTTTTTTGCGGGTATACAACCACTTTTAACCTTAAATGATTACCCCATCCTCCTCCAAAAATGGGGCAAGAGATTATAGTATACTATGGAAGAGATATACAATGTCATTCTGACATATAATCACACACATAGGTTGGACTTGATGGACTTGTGTCTTTTTTCAACCTCACCTACTAAGTAACTATGTAAGTTCAGTATCTGGGTAAATTCTGCCAATTCTGCAAAATCTTGAAAACATGCCCAAATTTTTCAAAATTTTGAGAGTGTCTCCAGAGCCTGATGAACAGGTTCCTCCATTTTTGTGATTTTCTTGACACATCTGAACCAGTCTACCATGGTCAGGGGGGGCTTAATGTCTGCCAGTATATTGGTATACACATTTTTGCCATGTTAACTAGGTGAAGTGGCAGAGACCGGTGGTATGAAGCATGGGATAGAAATGTGTGATGTAAGAGAAATTGGACATGAGTATAGTCTAATGAATAGGTTGTAATGCAAGACATAAGGTGGTGAACTTGTTGAATGACCTGACATGACCACCATATGTAAGAGCGAATCAAAATAAAAAAAGATCAGTTTTGCAGTGCTTTTGAAGCGATTTTAAGGAGCTTTGGAAGTGCTGCCTATTCATTTCAATGGACAGGGGCATTTTTGAGGCACTTTTTAAAGTACTCCAAACATACCCCAAAGTTGCTGCTTGCAGGACTTTTTTCACCGCCCTGCAAGTGCACCGCCACAGTGTGAAAGCATCCATTCAAATAAATAGGCAGTTTTTAGGTGCTATTTTTAGTGCAACAGCCACAGCCCAACCCCCAACATCATGCTGGCGTGTAAAAGGAGAGGGAGGTGCCATCACCTGGACGGCTAATCCACTCGGCGATTAGCACCAAACCAGACTCCCCTAGTATGCTAGCAGGTGTAAATCACTCCTTTTAGTTGGAAACAGGATGCAATTACCTACCTGGGAGTCCAACTTCCTGCAAAGTTGTCTGACTTTTCTGTTACAAATGACCTCCCACTCATTAAAACTATCCAACACGATCTGCAGACATGGTCATCGGCTTGTTCTCCTGGTTCGGGAGAGCAGCCTCCATCAACATTTTTACCCAGAATTCTATATGTAATGAAGACTATTCCAAACATTCCTGTCACTTGTCAAGGGTGATAGATTGGAACATACATTCCCAAATCAAGGCATGGGTCAAACATTCAGTCATACAGATACCACTGCATCAACTTCCCTGGATTGAGCCACATCATGTCCCGTAAATTTTAAATGCCCACCCCTTAATAGCCCTCACTCTCCAAATCTTTTTGGTAGGCTGCCAGAAATTTGATCTTCCTTTCTCCCCTCTCCCCTCTCCCCTTAACCCCATACAGACAAAAACCTGACTTTACCCCCTGGTCTTTCAGAGTCTTTAAGAGATACACATATCCGCAAAGATTTTTTTTTTCCACAAAGGAACCTTCCTGACTCACTCTTCTCTGATTTTTCGATTGCAAGGTCAAACATTTCCTATTTGGACCTATGTACAAATACAACGCTTTCTGAATTGCCCCAAGCGCCTTCCTGTTTAGTCGAGACAACACACCCCATTTGAGGCAATTTTTAAGGGGGCTTAATGTCTGCCAGTGTATTGGTATATACATTTTTGCCATGTTAACTAGGTGAAGTGGCAGAGACCAGTGGTATGAAGCATGGGATAGAAATGTGTGATGTTAGGCCGCATACACACGATCGAACATGTCCGCTGAAACTGGTCCGCAGACCAGTTTCAGCGGACATGTTCGATAGTGTGTACGGCCTATCGGACCATTTTCCAGTGGACAAAAGTTTCCAAACATGCTTAGAAATCTGTCCGCTGGAATCCTGTCCGTTGGACATGTTCGATGGTTAGTATACAAAATCATCAGACCAAAATCCTGCGCATGCTCAGAATCAAGTCAACGCATGCTTGGAAGCATTGAACTTTGTTTTTTCATCATGTCGTTGTGTTCTATGTCACCGCGTTCTGGTCTGAGGGGATTTTGGTCCGATGGTGTGTACGCACATCACACCAACAGACCACTTCAGCCTTGTCCGATGAAAACGGTCCGTCGGACATGTTTCCTCGGACATGTCTGATCGTGTGTACAGGGCCTAAAAGAAATTGGACTTGAGTATGGTCTAATGAATAGGTTGTAATGCGAGAGATAAGGTGGTGAACTTGTTGAATGACCTGACAAGACCACCATATGTAAGAGCGAATCTAGATCTTTGTTACAACACCAGCATTTGGGTGAGATATTAGGTGAAAACTTGTGAATGGTTCTGTACCTGCTAGAAGAAAATGTAAAAGCAGATAGGTCTATGGAGAGTTCCTGCTCCCATTGTTGGCTATCTTTATTAGGTTGCCGTCATATATAGAGAATATGATGGCATAGCGATCTGAGATCAAATGTCTTTGAGGTTTGAGGTTCATGTGTGATATATTATTATCAAAACCTTTGCAGATCTAACCTGCCTAAGAAAAAAAAAAAATAAGCAACAGTGTTGGATTCCATATGAACCCTGTGGCAATGCAAAAACTCACAAGCTGTCTGAGACAGGGTTTTAGAACACCAAAGGAACAGGTAAAATATATGTCTACCTAGAAGTGGATAATCAAAGGGAGCCAGCTAAGCAGGGAGTATTAAAGACTGTACACAGGATCGGTCAATCCGATGAGAATGGTCTGATGGATGTTTCCATCAGTTAACCGATGAAGCTGACTGATGGTCAGTCGTGCCTACACACCATCAGTTAAAAAAACTTGACTTGATGGACTTGTGTCTTTTTTCAACCTCACCTACTAAGTAACTATGTAAGTTCAGTATCTGGGTAAATTCTGCCAATTCTGCAAAATCTTGAAAACATGCCCAAATTTTTCAAAATTTTGAGAGTGTCTCCAGAGCCTGATGAACAGGTTCCTCCATTTTTGTGATTTTCTTGACACATCTGAACCAGTCTACCATGGTCAGGGGGGGCTTAATGTCTGCCAGTATATTGGTATACACATTTTTGCCATGTTAACTAGGTGAAGTGGCAGAGACCGGTGGTATGAAGCATGGGATAGAAATGTGTGATGTAAGAGAAATTGGACATGAGTATAGTCTAATGAATAGGTTGTAATGCAAGACATAAGGTGGTGAACTTGTTGAATGACCTGACATGACCACCATATGTAAGAGCGAATCAAAATAAAAAAAGATCAGTTTTGCAGTGCTTTTGAAGCGATTTTAAGGAGCTTTGGAAGTGCTGCCCATTCATTTCAATGGACAGGGGCATTTTTGAGGCACTTTTTAAAGTACTCCAAACATACCCCAAAGTTGCTGCTTGCAGGACTTTTTTCACCGCCCTGCAAGTGCACCGCCACAGTGTGAAAGCATCCATTCAAATAAATAGGCAGTTTTTAGGTGCTATTTTTAGTGCAACAGCCACAGCCCAACCCCCAACATCATGCTGGCGTGTAAAAGGAGAGGGAGGTGCCATCACCTGGACGGCTAATCCACTCGGCGATTAGCACCAAACCAGACTCCCCTAGTATGCTAGCAGGTGTAAATCACTCCTTTTAGTTGGAAACAGGATGCAATTACCTACCTGGGAGTCCAACTTCCTGCAAAGTTGTCTGACTTTTCTGTTACAAATGACCTCCCACTCATTAAAACTATCCAACACGATCTGCAGACATGGTCATCGGCTTGTTCTCCTGGTTCGGGAGAGCAGCCTCCATCAACATTTTTACCCAGAATTCTATATGTAATGAAGACTATTCCAAACATTCCTGTCACTTGTCAAGGGTGATAGATTGGAACATACATTCCCAAATCAAGGCATGGGTCAAACATTCAGTCATACAGATACCACTGCATCAACTTCCCTGGATTGAGCCACATCATGTCCCGTAAATTTTAAATGCCCACCCTTAATAGCCCTCACTCTCCAAATCTTTTTGGTAGGCTGCCAGAAATTTGATCTTCCTTTCTCCCCTCTCCCCTCTCCCCTTAACCCCATACAGACAAAAACCTGACTTTACCCCCTGGTCTTTCAGAGTCTTTAAGAGATACACATATCCGCAAAGATTTTTTTTTTCCACAAAGGAACCTTCCTGACTCACTCTTCTCTGATTTTTCGATTGCAAGGTCAAACATTTCCTATTTGGACCTATGTACAAATACAACGCTTTCTGAATTGCCCCAAGCGCCTTCCTGTTTAGTCGAGACAACACACCCCATTTGAGGCAATTTTTAAGGGGGCTTAATGTCTGCCAGTGTATTGGTATATACATTTTTGCCATGTTAACTAGGTGAAGTGGCAGAGACCAGTGGTATGAAGCATGGGATAGAAATGTGTGATGTTAGGCCGCATACACACGATCGAACATGTCCGCTGAAACTGGTCCGCAGACCAGTTTCAGCGGACATGTTCGATAGTGTGTACGGCCTATCGGACCATTTTCCAGTGGACAAAAGTTTCCAAACATGCTTAGAAATCTGTCCGCTGGAATCCTGTCCGTTGGACATGTTCGATGGTTAGTATACAAAATCATCAGACCAAAATCCTGCGCATGCTCAGAATCAAGTCAACGCATGCTTGGAAGCATTGAACTTTGTTTTTTCATCATGTCGTTGTGTTCTATGTCACCGCGTTCTGGTCTGAGGGGATTTTGGTCCGATGGTGTGTACGCACATCACACCAACAGACCACTTCAGCCTTGTCCGATGAAAACGGTCCGTCGGACATGTTTCCTCGGACATGTCTGATCGTGTGTACAGGGCCTAAAAGAAATTGGACTTGAGTATGGTCTAATGAATAGGTTGTAATGCGAGAGATAAGGTGGTGAACTTGTTGAATGACCTGACAAGACCACCATATGTAAGAGCGAATCTAGATCTTTGTTACAACACCAGCATTTGGGTGAGATATTAGGTGAAAACTTGTGAATGGTTCTGTACCTGCTAGAAGAAAATGTAAAAGCAGATAGGTCTATGGAGAGTTCCTGCTCCCATTGTTGGCTATCTTTATTAGGTTGCCGTCATATATAGAGAATATGATGGCATAGCGATCTGAGATCAAATGTCTTTGAGGTTTGAGGTTCATGTGTGATATATTATTATCAAAACCTTTGCAGATCTAACCTGCCTAAGAAAAAAAAAAAATAAGCAACAGTGTTGGATTCCATATGAACCCTGTGGCAATGCAAAAACTCACAAGCTGTCTGAGACAGGGTTTTAGAACACCAAAGGAACAGGTAAAATATATGTCTACCTAGAAGTGGATAATCAAAGGGAGCCAGCTAAGCAGGGAGTATTAAAGACTGTACACAGGATCGGTCAATCCGATGAGAATGGTCTGATGGATGTTTCCATCAGTTAACCGATGAAGCTGACTGATGGTCAGTCGTGCCTACACACCATCAGTTAAAAAAACTATCGTGTCAGAACGCAGTGACGTAAAACACAACAACGTGCTGAAAAAATAAAGTTGACTTGATTCTGAGCATGTGTGGATTTTAAACCAATGTACGTGCCTACAGACAATCATTTTTTTTTCTGTTAGGTATCCTTCAGTTAATTTTAAAACACGTTTGAATTTTTTTTAACCAATGGATATATAGCCGATGGGGCCCACACACGATCGGTTTGGTCTGATGAAAACGGTCCATCAGACCGTTCTCATTGGAATGACCGATCGTGTGTAGGCGGCATTAGGCTCAAGTGATGGGAGTATATTAAACGACAGGCCCCAGAGGGAGCTCCACTCCGGTGCAACCTCCTTTCAGTCAACCCGCAAAAGAGGATCACTTTCAACTGTATAAAAGGAGTGTGAATACACAGTTGATATGCTTCCAGAAAGTTTGAGAGGTCACATAGTGTTTTGAATGGGACCAATTTTCCAACTTTAAAAACTGAAATTTGAAAGTCGAATCCCATCTATAGGTGATCTGATGTTCCCTGATGGAAAACGGACCACTTTTGTGCTGCCATATACAGTACATGCATATGGGCAACAGGAAGGGGAAATTTTATTAGCAGCTGGTTGTGGTTAATCATTTAGATTTTTACATTATTTTATCACTGAGCTCTCCAGTAAATCTTAAGTAAAAAGAAAAAAGTTGTAATCCATTTCCCTTTTAGTGGATATTAGAATAAGGTAAACTAGTATAGGAGAAATGTGAAAAAATATTGTTTAGGGTCTTATTTGCCTTGGGAACTTTGTTGTAATTTAACAGAAAGAAAAAAACAAGAATATACCTATGAAGAAAATGAAAGGGCAGAACAGCCCTGATAAGTTAAATCATATAGTAAACTATTTATTAAACCTGATGATGCTACTAAGATAATGCAAATCTACAGTAAGTGGAAACAAAATACATTTACATTATAAATTGGTTTTTGAAGTAAGATGAAAAGTTAGTTTACAAGACAATAGCAATTAATAGTGGCAAAAATAATGTAAAACTTATTTCAAAACCAATGTCCTTTAATTTATTAAATTACATTATTTCTTAAGCAACTGGGAGCTGTGTTTAACATTCCCAGGCTACAATTTGTTGAAATACATGTAATGTAATTTTACAAAATACCTGGGATTAGAGAGTCACCGGGGAAATTTAGCATTAAAGGATCAGTTCCTCCTAAACCCATATATTTATTAGTTGTTGATAGATGCTGGAGACCAAAATTAACAATGGTAACGTTTTACATGTGACTTCTCAGGTCTACACTTTTGCAGTCATGAACTGGCTTCTATTAGCTTGCAATTGTTATTTAGTTTATTTGATAGTATAGTGACAGGAAAAAACTGAAGCTTCAGAACTGTAAAATGACAAGGACAAAAGGTAGAATATGTAGTGGACTGATCTGTAAAGAGTTAATAGATGCTCTTTGCATGTCTATGTGGCCTACACTATATTGCCAAACGTATTGGGACACCTGCCACATGTGAACTTTGATGCCATCCCAGAAGCGCATTTGTGAGGCCAGGCACCGATGTTGGATGAGTTGGCCTGGCTCACAGTCTCCACTCTAATTCATCACAAAGGTGTTCTATCGTGTTGAGATCAAGACTCTGTGCAGGCCAGTCAAGTTCCTCCACCCCAAACTCACTCATCCATGTCTTTATGGGCCTTGTTTTGTGCACTGGTGTGCAGTCATGTTGGAATAAGATCATATAAACATATTTGCCAGCACACCAAGGATCGTATAAAAACGTCCAAAAAAAAGTATTGCACAGAAACCATCACAAAAATAGCAAAGTTTCGAAGTCGCACAGGACCTCTTCGTCAGGCAAGTGTTGGAACAAGAAGCGACTGTCATGGACTATGATACTGAAGTATTTCTATGTGAAATCCTAATTCATGTATTACAGGAGATTTTATTCTGAACCCCAGCCAGGTCAATAGACTCATAAGAGATACTCATTGTCCATTGTGTGATAACCCTATCTAACGCCTTTTGATTATCAGGTGTAAATGACTTCTGCCCTGTCTCAACTCTCCAGACAGTTCCATTGTTCTGTGGCTGGCTATTGTGTACATTGATTGCCCCCTGGGGCTTTTGTCTGAACACACATAGAAGTCTTTCTATTCAAACCGTTGTGACCAATCTCTGCTGTGTCATTTTCAAGTCCTCATTTGCATGGAAAGTGGACCTGATGGGAAACTGATGGGACTGTAAAAAGGACCAATAAGAAAGCGGTTGTTGGGGGCGAGATGTTCCAAATCCTGTATAAAAGTGTGCTGTGTACTTTCAATAAAGTGTGTCCTGTTTACATTCAGCATTAGGCCTTGGCTCATGTATGGATTATTCGGCGATTCCAGGGATATTCCTACTCATGGAATATTGGGTGATTTATTTTATGGTAGCTCTCATCCAGCTGCATCTCTGCCCGGATCAGCCTGTTTAATTCCGCTATCCACTCCTGCTTCGGTTGTTCCCCCAACAAAGGCATTCGTACGTCATACTGCGGCCAGTACCTTGCATAGATGTAGGGCAGGACCTCTCCTTGGTGTTGCTGCTCGAGAGCTAGCGCTTCCTTCCAGAGTTGGCACCGAATCACATCCGCCCATCCCAGCAGGACCTCCTCTGATTCTGGCCCTGTGTGCTGTATCCGCATCTCTTGTAACCTTCTTCTGAATTCCTCTTCCATGGTTACTGGTATCTCTACCTCTCCTCGTCTTTCATTTGGTGCTGCTTCTTTAGGCATTGTCACCGATCGTCGTATTTCTGCAATTCTCAGCTCATGTTGCTGCTCTCGTTCTTTCTCATCAAAAGCTTTAAAAGCGCTAAACGGAATCTTCCTTGTGTCTGCTGTGCTGTACTCACTGTTTGGAGAATGTGCGGCTGCTTGTTGGACTGCTGCCAGTTTTAACTGTAGCTCTGCATCTCTTATTTGTTTAGCCTCCTCCACTACCAGGGTCATCACTTTCAGCACCACATCCGCCGTTGGGTTCGGACCGAACCATGCTAGTTTCTCTCTTATTGCCTTGTTGGCTGGTGATTCCTCCTCCTGAATCACTGGTGTCTCCATCTCTTGTACTGCTGCCTTGCTGCAACCGAGTTCTCCTGGTCTAGCTCCATTTATTCTGCTATGATGACACGCTCGGTTTTGTTGCTAGCAATCCTTCCACGAACTTCCAGTAGTTCTTTCAGTGTATTTCTTTTAAGCCGGGTGTACCAATCTTCCATTCACTGTTCCCAGTGTCTGCTTGGAATCCTGGTGTAAAGTAAAGTAGAAGGGAACATCCCGCTGCTGGCAACCAGTTGTGACGGTGGTAGAACATATCCCCTTCAAGCCTTCCCTTCTTCTCCCATAAAATAAATCACCCAATATTCAATGAGTAGGAATATCCCTGGAATCGCCGAATAATCCATACATGAGCCAAGGCTTAATGCTGAATGTAAACAGGACACACTTTATTGAAAGTACACAGCACACTTTTATACAGGATTTGGAACATCCCACCCCCAACAACCGCTTTCCTATTGGTCCATTGTAAAGTATTCAGGCTACCCTCAGGTCCTCCTAAACCATGCAAATGAGGACTTGAAAATGACACAGCAGAGATTGGTCAGAAACGGTTTGAATAGAAGCCTGTGATGTGTATTCAGACAAAAGCCCCAGGGGGGCAATCAATGTACACAAGAGCCAGCCACAGAACAATGGAACCGTCTGGAGAATTGAGACAGGGCAGAAGTCATTTACACCTGATAATAGAAAGGCTTTAGATAGGGTTATCACACAATGGACAATGAGTATCCCTTCTAAGTCTGTTGATCTGGCTGGGGTTCAGAATAAAGTCTCCTGTAATACATGAATTAGGATTTCACTTAGAAACACTTCAGTATTTCATGGTCCATGACACAGGTAATAACTGTGTTTGAGTCTGGCTCATAATTAGCACACTCACCAATAATGTAATTTATAAGTATCTTAAAGGGTCACTAAAGGGATTTGTTTTAGCTTCCTTTACCTTACTGCAGTGCTGTTTTCATGTCCTCATTGTTCGTTTTTTGCTTTGAAGTTGCTGTAATTCTGCTCTGATCTCCACACTTCCTGGTTGTCTGTTTCCTTATAACCATAGTGCTGGGAGCTTTCTCACTGTGGTCACTAATCAAGGAGGTGTGATTACTCCGTGTAAACTGAAACTGGGTTGGTGCTGAGGGGTTTTAGACAAACCATCACTGCCCTCTATTGGCCCTCTGGCTCTGTACATCAGAGAGACAGGAAATAACAGCAAATACAAAACTAGAACTGTAGGTTGATTATATGATTGATTTTTATCTATTTTTAAACATTTTTAAAAGGAATCAGTTAACTTTTATGTCTCTATACCCTGTAAACAGTCATTTCAGCCCATTTTTTTTTCTTTTAGTGACCCTTTAACCTCCAAACATCTGGAGACACAGGGCAAAGCACCCAGTTTAGAAAATACAAAATCTGACTACTACAGATGTGGCAGTAATTGTGTAAAGAAAACTAACTCAAAAACTGAAAATATACTAGGTAAATATGTTCACAAAAGCTTAGAAAAAAAAGCATAAACACATTTAAGAACCAATTGTATTCCAGGTCAGATTGCATGGTAATATTGTAAGCCAATTCTTCACTTTTTGGGATAAGATTATCTGACAATTTTCACACAGTACCATATATATCTAATACAAACCATATTCTGCATATGCTATTATATTTGCATGTATTTTTCATCCTTAGAAGATAATTAAGCCCATACTTGTCTCTGTATGTTCTCCACTTTAATGTTACTGGAGTTGGCATTCATTATATTGTTGTATGAAAACAACTTTCAGTGGCCAATGAGGCAGAGGCGGCACTAGGCTTTGTAAGTTGTTAGGCAAAACTTAACATGGGGCCCCACTCACACCCATGATGGGAAAAAATAATTCAAGGACAAGAGCCTCTTCCCCACAAACCTGGCCGGTGGTTGTGGGGGTCTGGGGGCAGGGGGCTTATCGGAATCTGGATGCCCTCTTTAACAAGGTGGCCCACAGATCCTGCTATTTAATAACTAAAGGGCGGGGGCCACCCAGTGATGTCACCTGGTGAACCCGCCCCCTTGTGACGTCATTGACTGAGGGCATGCTGGGTCATTGACGTCACAAGGGATGGTGTCACTAACATTTACTGGTTGTTAGGGACGCTGACGGCCCCTGCTCCTGAGTCTTAAGGTCCCCTGTCCCTCAAAACTGGGGTAATGCATTGGGCAAGTTAGGAGGCCGCAAAGCCCCTGTGAGTGTGAGGCCTTAGGTGACCGCCTAATTTGCCTAATTAAAGAGCCGCCTCTGCAATGAGGGACTGCTCAGAACCTGAATCTGAAACATCTTTGGGGGGAGGCTTCTGGTCACCATCTTGTTCATCTAATTGAGTGCTCCAATGTAAAGGTCCCATCACCAACATACTATTTATTCATGTAAAGGTTGGTAGTAAACAATAAGGCCGTCTGATGTTACCACCCCCCTGCGCTCAGCTGGAGTAAACAGATAACTGCACTATATAGGTGGATAGCTGCTGCTATTAAAAAAGAAATATGAAAGAAATATACCAGTGTTGATGATAATGTGAAATAATTATCAAAAAAGTGTATAAAGCAGCGCTCAAATAAAGAAATAACACACTATGCATAAATATCCTCCAAGTGAATGAAAGTGAACAAGTGAATGGCCACTTGATATATAAACAAAGTGACAAGAAAAAAAAGTCTGTGATCCGTGAATAACAAATGAAACAATAAATGAAAGCACTCAGTGATGGTCCATACACGCTGATGTCTAATGGACTCCTGGGTTGTTCTTCCACCACACCACAAGTGTTGAAGTGAGTCCACCACCCTGTAGAATTACGCACTCACCACAAATGAATGCCTCACACTCTCGTGTTTTGGCAAATAAACTTTAAACAGGAAACCTGCTCTCCAAGCTTGCACATCCATGCATATAGAGTGGCCAGACCAGGTGCAGAAATGATAGGGCCTAAATTAAACAAAAATCAGAGTGAAATGCCACAAATCGAAGCGACACCAGAAGCAGACCAAAACCTTTATTGTGGTTGCAGGGGGCTAGTACTGCAAAATTTTGCAGTAAAAGAAAGGCCTTAAACCTGCAGCATCCGGCCGGTCAGCATGCAGGTAAACCCATGTAGTATCGAGTAGTCCAAGGGTGATGACAGTGTGCCACTCAGTACGCCCTGACTAGTTTCGTGGTTAAAACACTTTTTCAAAGGGCACCGCCTCTGCAATGAGGGACTGCACAGAACCTGAATCTGAAACATCTTTGGGGGGAGGCTTCTGGTCACCATCTTGTTCATCTAATTGAGTGCTCCAATGTAAAGGTCCCATCACCAACATACTATTTATTCACTTTTAATTTTAAATATTACAAGTACTGTATAAAAAAGGAATTACTGTCATCCCATCCTTTACCAGCTCTGACCAGTGCCTAGCGTCACACACATTATTAGCATGGACCAGTTTCTGTACAGCTCTCCTCCACAGTGACGGACATCTGGTTAAAGAATTTATGCCTACACCGCACAAATCTTTCTACGTAGAGCCTGGTCACCTGGAAGTTCAGGGTGCCTTATTCATGGTCTGTGGCTTGTTTAATCTCCTTTCACAGTTTAGTTATTTTTTTTATCAACTTCCGGAGGCAGCAAGTGTCTGTATCTGCCGATGCCATGCGTAGGAAGTGCCCGGTAACATCTTTTACTGCACTGATTCAGAAATCCCAGATCTCGGCATAGGAGACCACTGCTGCCTGCATTCCGACAGCTCAGGGCAGCCATGTATCTGATCAGAGTCTCCACTCCTACTGGCAACATCTCCAATCCGCTCTGTACTGTTCACCCCAACATACTATGTATATTGTCCCACTAGTGAGTGGTCAAGCAGGACATCTCTGCAGTAGGGAGGTAAGCTGTGCTGCTATTTCAGACATTATTTGTATTGACATACTGTACTGGGATTATTATTTTTATTTGCAATCAATACCATTATAGGTCATTCACACTCACCTTGTGCACATTTTTGCACTGGTTACCTCCCAGGCAGACATGATATATGAACAGCGACACCCTGTAAATTTGTTGTATAATGAGATACCTGTATTGCAGTGATATTTTAAACTGTTGTTTAACCAACCTATTCCTTTTTAGAGCTTTGTCTTTAAGAAAAGCAAATCTACACCATTTAAGATGTTCTTAGTTTAAGGTAAGGACAGGTCATCACAAGTGCAGGGCACAAGGAACATAATACTTCAAGATGCTTCCTCACGGGTGAGTGCTACACTTAGATAAGAGATATTAACCATTTAAGGACTGCCTCCTGCACATTTATGTCGGCAGAATGGCACAGCTGGGCACAAGCACGTACAGGTACGTACTGTGCTAGTACCCAGCCGTGGGTCAGGTTGACAAAAGACACAAGACTGTCTAGTTCAACCAATAAAAAATAACATACAATCCCATATACACAATCCTTCACCCACAGTTGATAAAAAGGAAGCAAAAAACCCCCCAGAAAAGCATGATCTAATTTTCTACAGCAGGGGAAAAATTCCTTCCTGATCCCCCAAGAGGTACCATGTCAGTACCCAGTTATATTATGTACATTAACCACTTAAGACCCGGACCATTATGCAGGTAAAGGACCTGGCCCCTTTTTGCGATTCGGCACTGTGTCGCTTTAACTGACAATTGCGCGGTCGTGCGACGTGGCTCCCAAACAAAATTGGCGTCCTTTTTTTCCCACAAATAGAGCTTTCTTTTGATGGTATTTTATAACTTCTGCGTTTTTTATGTTTTGCGCTATAAACATAAATAGAGCGAAAATTTTGAAAACCATGCAATATTTTTTACTTTATATAATAAATATCCTCAAAAAATATATAAAAAAAAAAAATTCCCTCAGTTTAGGCCGATACATATTCTTTTTTTTTCTTTTTTTATTCCATAATATTTTTCTTGGTAAACAAAATTAGGTTTACAATACATTTGAACAAGGAGTCTGAAATAAAACAAAAGGTTTTACAGCAATGATGATCAGAACTAGCATGTAATAAAAGTTGCAAAGAAATTACAGCTTAAATCAACATATTGAACATTATTTGGGACGTGAAGTACATTTATGACTAATTTGCTGAATGCCCATGCTTTTCACAAAATTACTTCTGTCTGATGCCAAATTATGTTTAGGTGTGTTTTGCAGGTGAAGTTGGGGATTTGCTAGTTCATGAGGTAGTAACCAACTTTGAGTAATTGAATCCTCCTAACAATCCAACAGCTGAAGTTGGTTAGTTATCGGTATTTAACGAAATAGAGCTGTAGCAAATAAAAAGACTAGTTTGGGGTGTAGACTCCTCAAGGGGAGGGGGAGAAGAAAGAGTAGAAAGGAAATAATAATAAAAAAAAAATAAAAAAAAAAATATATATATATATATATATATGTATATATATTTATATGTATGGAGAGGGAGGGGTGGAAAGGGATAGGTTTGGGATAGTTTTATAGCATTTTTATTAATATTTTTTTTTACTAGTAATGGCGGTGATCAGTGATTTTTTTCATGACTGCGACATTATAGCGGACACATCGGACACTTTTGACATATTTTGGGACCATTGTCATTTTCACAGTGAAAAGTGCTATATAAATCCACCGATTACTGTGAAAATGACACTGGCAGTGAAGGGGTTAACAAGGAGGGGGCACTGTAGGGGTTAAGTGTGCCCTAATGGAGTGTTCTTACTGTGGGGGGCGTGGCTGTGTGTGTGACATCAATGATCGTCGTTCCCTAACACAGGGTACAGACGATCAGTGACAGCCACACTAGGAAGGACGGGGAGAGATTTGTTTACATTTACCTCTCCCCGTTCTTCCTCTCTGTGACCCAATCGTGGGACACCGACGGTGATCAGGTCCGTTGTTCCCGCGTGAAGGTCATGGAGGAGAGGACCGGATCGCAAGCCGTGCCATTTTGTCAACTTATATCGTCGTGCGGCAGTCCTTAAGTGGTTAAGGAAATAATCCAGGCCTTTTTTTTAAAGCAATCTACTGAGCTGGCCAGAACCACATCTGGAGAAAGTCTATTCCACATTTTCACAGCTCTTACTGTGAAGAAGCCTTTCCGTATTTGGAGATTAAATATTTTTTCCTCTAGATGTAAAAAGAGTGCCCCCTTGTCCTAAATGATGACCGTAAAATCACTATATGAACCACTTATGTATTTATACATGTTGATCATTTCCTACCTTAATCTCCTCTTTTCATGAAAGAATACATTCAGTTCCTCTAATCTTTCCTCATAGCTGAGCTCCTCCATGCCTCTAATCAGTTTGGTTGCCCTTCTCTACACTTTCTCCAGTTCCCCGATATCCTTTTTGAGAACTGGTGCCCAAAACGGAACTGCATATTTCATATGGGGTCTTATTAATGTTTTGTACAGGGGCAAAATTATATCGCTCTCTCTTAATACAAGAAAGGACTTTGCTCGCTTTGGAAACTGCAGCTTGGCATTGCATGCTATTATTAAGCTTATGATCTACCATAGAATCCATGATGAAGTCCTTCTTTACTACGGATTCCCCCGGTTGTACTCCCCCCAGTATGTGTGATTCATACAAATTCTTAGCCTCCGAGTGCATAACTTTACATTTATCAACATTAAACCTCATTTGCCACATAGTCGCCCAATTAGACAGAACATTGAGGTTGGCTTGTAAATTGGAGACATCCTGGAAGGACGTTATTCCACTGCATAGCTTGATGTCATCTGCAAAGACTGAAATTATACTTTTAAACGCAGACCCAATATCATTTATAAAGATAATAAAAAGTAAGGGTCCCAACACTGAACCTTGGGGTACACCACTAATAACCTTAGACCATTCAGAGTAATAATCATTAGACATGTGCATTCGTTTTCGTTAGAATGCATTTTCGTCCGAAAATCGGGTATTTTCGTTATCGTTTTAATGAACGAAAATGAAGGCGCAAGAAAAGAAAACCGAAAGATCCGACATAAAAAATACTTTATTTTCGTTTTCGTTCAGATCCGACGATTTTCTATGCTTTGTCGAATTTCCGTCGTTCAATTCCTACCTATTCACTGTATTCAGTGAATACAGTGAATATATTTAGGAATTGAACGACAAAAATTCGACAAAGCATCGAAAATCGTCGAATTTTCGTCGTTCAATTTCTACCTATTCACTGTATTCAGAACGACGATTTTCGATGCTTTGTCAAATTGAACGACGAAAATTCGACAAAGCATCGAAAATCTTCGTTTTCGGACGACAACTTTCCCGACGAAAACGATATAAATCAAAACGATTTTCGGGAGTAACTAAATAAATGTATTTTCCAAACTAAAACGAAAAAACGAAACAAAATATTCCAGTCTGCACATGTCTAATAATCATTAATCACTACTCTCTGAATTTGGTCTTTTATCCAGTTTTCTGACTTGAAAACTTCCTTAACCACTTAAGACCCGGATCAAAATGTAGGTAAAGGACCTTGCCCCTTTTTGCGATTCGGCACTGCTTCGTTTTAACTGACAATTGCGCGGTCGTGCGACGTGGCTCCCAAACAAAATTGGCGTCCTTTTTTTCCCACAAATAGAGCTTTCTTTTGGTGGTATTTGATCACCTCTGTGCGGTTTTTATTTTTTGCGCTATTAACAAAAATAGAGCGACAATTTTAAAAAAAATGCAATATTTTTTACTTTTTGCTATAATAAATATCCCCCAAAAATATATAAAAAAACATTTTTTTCCTCAGTTTAGGCCGATACGTATTCTTCTACGTATTTTTGGTAAAAAAAAATCGCAATAAGCGTTTATCGGTCGGTTTTCGCAAAATTTATAGCGTTTACAAAATAAGGGATAGTTTTATTGCATTTTTATTAATTTTTTTTTTTTTACTACTAATAGCGGCGATCAGCGATTTTTTTCGTGACTGCGACAATATGGCGGACACTTCGGACAATTTTGACACATTTTTGGGACAATTGTCATTTTCACAGCAAAAAATGCATTTAAATTGCATTGTTTACTGTGGAAATGACAGCTGCAGTTTGGGAGTTAACCACAGGTGGCGCTGTAGGGGATGTGAGACCTAATGTGTTTGTTTACAACTGTAGGGGGGTGTGGCTGTAGGTGTGACGTCATCCACCGCGTCCCCCTATTACAGGGATGACGCGATCGATGCTACAGCCACAGAGAAGCACGGGGAAGCCATGTGTACACACGGCTCTCCCCGTTCTTCCGCTCCAGGGACGGATCGCCGCACTCCAGCGGCGATCGGGTCCGCGAATCCCGCGGTCCCGGAGCTTCGGACCGTGTCGCGGGCGCGCGCCCGTGACCCACGGCTGGGTACTAAAATCAACGTATATATACGTTGATGTGCCCAGCCGTGCCATTCTGCCGACGTAAATGTGCAGTAGGCGGTCCTTAAGTGGTTAATAAATGGGCAATTTTCACAACTCCCATGTTTTTTTAAACTGACTTGAATCTGATTGTTAGCAGTGTAAAGCTTCTTAGCACTAGCCATTTTTACATTGAGCTTTCTGTGAGAGCCAGTATGGAGGGTGTGTCAGCATAACAGTAAAGTGTGTACACCAGATTACAAACAAAAGGGATTGGTGCAGTACAAAACTGTGTACATAAGGAGCAACATTGCTTAGCAGGTAGGCTATGCATTCATTCTGTACATTGTACATACGGATACAATTTACATTTTGATTGAAATGTGCTTTTTAAGTTTCTTATATGAACATTGTTTATTTGCAGAGAAAATAATTATCAGCCAGTGTATAGTCTGACCCTTACCTTACCTAACCCTTTATCCCAGGAAAATGTGCCCATATCTGCACTTACAGTACATTTACTGCTTTACAAGCTTAATGGAGTAAGGAAATCTTCTAGGCTAAACATACCACATGAAACTGAACAAATTAGGGGTGCAACCTGACATTTTGTTTTCCTGATAGTCATTACAGGACAACAACACAGAAGCTTTCAGTTTATGGAGCCCTAATGGATGCTCATAGAAAGCTCATGGAAAGCAACAGAATTCTCTCCATATGATTGAGTTCAAACTTTTCCAGTAAAGCAATCTTAATGCTGCAACATACAATTGAAAGACATTTTTTTAACAATTGTGCACGTCCACCTTAATGGCAACAGTTTAAAAAGGACCACTTTATGTTCCAGCATGACTGTACCTTTGTGCACAAAGCCAGCTTTAAAAACACATGATCCGACAAGCTTAGTGTGGAGTAACTCAAGTGGCCTTCACACAACTTTGACCTCGACCTTATTGAACACTTTTGGTGTCTACAAACCTTTGACCATATAGTATATAGAAATTATTACCATTAGCTAAAATAAAATAGTATGTTGTAGAAAAGCAAAAAAAAAACAACATATTCTGAAGACTCACAACAAATATGGTAGCTTAAAATAAATTGAATCCATTGAAAAAAATGAAAGACACCAAATGAGTCACAAGCAAGCATAAGAGCATAAAAATATTCATAATACTCTAAATGAAACCTACCAGTGGGTGAACAGTACATTATCATATATTATGCTGCCAAAAAGAGGAGTTTGTTGTAAATTGCCAATGGGTACATTAAAATGATTTTACTTTCCAGAAATAGCCAGCAAGACCTGTCTGCTGCCAAGCCAGCCAGCGTAGTTCCTAACGACTGAAATCAACTCTGCAGGGGGCCATTAAGAGACAATAACCTCATTCTTAGTTGTACTGTTACAGAAAATTTATATTTTTGCAACAACTTTAAAAATGTATGAGTTTGGCTATTTCTTGATGAATAGACAGTTATTTAGAGCTTGAAGAGTTTCCATTGATATGAGCTTATTTTAAGTACCATCTCAAAAAGCAGAGAAACGGTGACTAAAAAAAAGTTCAGAAAAATACTGCAGTAAAATTATATTGGCTATAATTAATATTGCACATATAATGTCTTGTACTTAATTAAAGAAAATATTGGGTAATAGTGCCTAAGTTCCGTTTTTTTAACTCAAAGGCATTTTGGTAATACATCACTTTTATGCAGTGTTTAAACATAATATAAGAGTCATTGTATGCTGACCTTTCCCACAATAACAGGGAAACTTCTGGCATAAAAAGTTATAAGTAAAGTTTGGCATACATTAAAAAAAAAAAATGTTTGTTATAGTATTTGCTTGATAATCTGCCCAAAAGCAAAACAACAAAATAAAAACACAAAAAAAACCTACAATATGATGTTGTCTTCTTGCTCTGCTAAATGTGTTTGCTGAAATGCTAAATGTATTACCAGGCTTATACAATTGGATATAACAAAAAATGAATACGGATTAATGAAATACAAATCTTAAAACTCCTGACAGTAATATTTTTTCAATATATAACTTTTGTTTCAAAGTATACTGTGCATTGCTAAGTAGTCTGCTTTTGATCTTCAACTTTGGTATTCTCACCAGTATAACATCACTACGTGAGTTCCAGGCGTAAGTAAATGTTGTTAGCTCTGTGTGTTTTTGGAGTAGTTACCAACAGCTTTTAGGTCTTATCCAAGCTCAAGAAACCTCATAAAAACTCAATAACTGAAGCAATAAAAAAAACTTTTACCTCATATGACATCCTGGGCTTTGTGGTACTTTGTGGGGCTATATCTGAATGACGCCTGAAGCTACAGGCATCATTCAGATATCAGCATTTTCAGCCGACGATTCCCAATAATAATATATATATATATATTTTTTAAAGTGCCCATGTCCCAGTGTGCTCGCATGCAGAAGCGAACGCATACGTAAGACCCACCCACATATGAAAATGGTGTTCAAACCACACATGTGAGGTGTTGCCGCGAACTTTAGAGCGAGAGCAATAAATCTAGCACTAGATCTCGTCTGTAACTCAAAACATGTAACCAGTAAAAAGATTTAAAGCGTCGCCTATGGAGATTTTTAAGTACCGAAGTTTGGCGTCATTCCACGAGCATGTGCAATTTTGAAGCATGACATGTTAGGTATCTATTTACTCAGCGTAACTTCATCTTTCACATTATACGAAAAAATTGGGCTGACTTTACTGTTTTTCTTTTTTAAAGCATGAAACAATTTTTTTTTAAAACGTGTTTTAAAAATTGCTGCGCAAATACTGTGCGAGATAAAAAGTTGCAATGACCGCTATTGTATTCTATATATATAGGCCCGGATTCAGAAACACTTTACGCCGGCGTATCTATTGATACGCCGCGTAAGTTAAAAGATGCGCCGTCATATCTATGCCCTGTATTCAGGAACCAAGATACGCCTGAATTCTAGCTTGATACGACCAACGTAAGTCTCTTACGCCGTCGTATCTTAGTTGCATATTTACGCTGGCTTCTAGGGGCGCTTCCGTAGATTTACGCGTAGAATATAAAAATGAGCTAGATACGCCGATTCACAGACATACATGCGCCCGGCGCATTGATATACGTTGTTTATGTAAGGCGTACAACCAGCGTAAAGTTACCCCTGCTATATGAGGCACAGCCAATGTTAAGTATGGATGTCGGAACAGCCGTTGAATTTCACGTCATTTACGTAAGTCGTACATGAATGGGGCTGGGCGTAAGTTATGTTCACGTCGTATGCAGTGTTTGATGTATCTTAGGCATTCTATCCGACGTAAACATTTTTGAGCATGCGCACTGGGATACGTCCATGGACGGCGCATGCACCGTTCGTTCGGCCCCTCATTTGCATGGGGTCATGGCTCATTTCAATACAACACGCCCACTGCCTTGATAATTTGAATTACGTGGGCTTACGCAGGCCCAAAAACGCTACGCCGCCGTAACTTAGGGTGCAATTTGTTTCTGAATACGGTACTCGCCTCTCTAAGTTACGGCGGCGTATCGCATATGAGATGCGTTACGCCTGCCTAAAAATACGCCAGTCTTTCTGAATCTGGCCCGTAGTGTTTATATTGTGTTTGGGGTTCTATGTAATTTCTAGAAAATATATATAGTGTTTGGGGGTTCTATGTAATTTTCTAGCAAAAAATAGCAAAAAAAGATGATCTTTACATGTAGAAACAAAGGGGCAGATTCACATAGAAATGGATTATCGTAGCGTATCAGAAATACACTACGCCGCCGTTTTTTACCTTGCTCTACGTGGAATTCAGGTAGATTTTCTACGGTAAACGATGGCGGCGTAGTGTATTTCTCCCGTCGCAATCCATCTGCGCGAGTAGGGGGCGTGAAACATTTAAATTAGGCGCGTTCCCGCGGCGATCGATCTGCGCATGCTCCGTTCGCAAATTTCCCGCCGTGCATTGCGTGAAATCACGTTGTGACGTCATTCGTTGTTTATGTAGCGTAGTTTACGGGCGATCCACGTCCCGACGAGTTACGTAAACAAAAAAAAAAATTTAAATAAATTCGAAGCGGGAACGAAGGCCATACTTAACATGGGCTACGTAAAGTTAGAGCAGCAAAAAGCTGCTCTAACATTACGTAGTAAAAAATAGACGAAAACGATTGCGACGCCCGCTCGTATGTTCGTGAATCCCCGTAAAAACACATTTGCATATCCCGACGCATCAAAACGACGCAAACTCCTCCCAGCGGCCGCAAGTAGATGGCAGCGTAGATCCGAAGGCTTACGAAGACGTAAGCCTCTCGGATCGAAGCCCGAAGCCGGCGTATCATGGTTTGAGGATTCAAACTAGTGATACGCCGCGCGAAATTTGAAATTACTCCTGTCTAACCCCAGTTAGACAGGCGTAATTGTTTTGTGAATCTGCCCCAAAGTGTCAGAGTTGTCCCGGGTCTGAAGTGGTTAAAGGGCACCTGTAGATAAGAACAAAACTGCCTTGCTACAGGTGTAGGCCATTTGCGTACCTCCTGAAGCCTGACCACAAACTCCCAGAGATTGCATCATTACTTCCTGCCTTGTTGCTAAGACTTTGTTAGGAAACTCCTAGCTCTTACTCTTCACCTCATCTTTACAAGGCAGGACAAGATGAAGCCTGACTGAAACATTTCCAGAGATCACATCATCTGTCTTGTAGCTAGGATGTTGCTAAGAATCTTTAAAGCTCTTTCCCTCCACCATCACATGAGTAGACTCTTTCTCTGATGTAGTCCCCCTCATGTGCTTTCTCTCCCTTGATGCAGTAGCTCTGAGCGCATAATTTGTTAGCTTGCTCCTATGATGGTGGAGGTGAACATTATGAGCTAAGAATCTCTAAGAAAAATCTTAGCAACAAGGCAGGAGGTGATGATGCAATCTCTGGGAGTTTTTCAGCCAGACTTTAGGAGGTAAAATAAAGGTCTAAACTTAAAGCAAAGGCAGTATTCAAATTTGGTCAAAGCTGCACAGTTTTTTTTTTTTTTTATCTACAGACACCCCTTACCTGCATAGACAGTTTTCTTGGTAAAGGTGAACTGTGCCTTTAAAGAGGTTAACCTAATAATGGAGTTAAGTTTAAAGTGAAATTCTAGGCAAATCTCTCTGTCAATTATGTGTTGCTATCTGTGTCTTTGTTGAGGAGATTCACCCCTCTTTTGGACCTTCAGTCCATTGTAAGAAAGTGAGGGAGAATTCAAAATTTTAGTTGTCTCCAGACCAAAAAGTAATGACCAATCTTCCAATGGGGACATCTGTTCTGGGGAGAACTTTCTAAGAGGGAGACTTTGGGACATTTCCTCTAACTTACTGTTGCATTATTGGACAGAAACTGAAGGGACATTGCTCCAATGACACTAAAAAATTAACTGACAGGAGTTTTATTAATATCTTACTCCAAAATGAAAAACAAAAAAAAAAGTATTGGCTTTGATTGCTATAGAAACCTGTAATAAATAAAGCATCATTTTGCTAACACCACAGACAACTGTGAATTTGTATAACTCACTTAAAGCCTCAGTCCAGGTTTTCTGTTACGTTATACTTTATTTGATGATCATTGTGCATGCTACTTCCCTGTGTCCTACTGATTGCAACATAGTGCTCATAAAAGAAGGATTTTTAATAACAGCTTACCTGTAAAATCCTTTTCTTGAAGTACATCACGGGACACAGAGCGCATAGCCATTACACTTGGGTTATATGGGTACCTTCAGGTGTGGACACTGGTGTAATCAACTTCACAGGAAGTTCCTCCCTATATAACCCCCTCCCACTGAGAGTGCTTCAGTTTTGTAGCAAGCAATTTCTCCGAGGTTACACAATGTTCCCCAAAAGAGGGGTGGGAGCTCTGTGTCCCGTGATGTACTTCAAGAAAAGGATTTTACAGGTAAGCTGTTATTAAAAATCCTTCTTTCTTTATCGTACATCACGGGACACAGAGCGCATAGTCATTACATATGGGATGTCCCAAAGCAATGCTCCATGAAGGGAGGGAGACCGTAAGGCCAAAATTAGCCAAACAGAAAATATATCAGGAGGTAAAAAATAGCTCCACCAACAGAAAAACAAGGGGGCGTGAACCGGGCCAGAGGATTCTATACTGCTGCCCGTAGGACCGCCTGCCCAAATGCTGCGTCCGTAGCTTTTGTGACGTCCAGCTTATAAAATTTAGTAAACGTATGTACGGAAGACCAGGTTGCCGCTTTGCAAACCTGTGCCATAGAGATCTGATGGTGTGCCGCCCAAGAGGCACTCATGGCCCTCGTAGAATGGGCCTTAACTGATAAGGGAGGTGGAACGCGCTTCAGACCATAGGCCTAAAAAATCAGCTGCTTAATCCACCTAGCCAAGGAAGACTTGGCAGCCGGCTGACCCTTCTTGGGGCCATCCGGGAGAACGAAAAGCACATCTGTTTTCCGATTTTTTTCTGTAGCCTTGAGATAAACCCTCATGGCTCGGACCACGTCCAACGTATGAAGCAATCTTTCCTCTCTGGACTGGGGAGTAGGAAAGAAGGATGGTAGGACTAGGTCCTGATTCCAGTGAAAACTGGATATGAACCTTAGGAAGGAAAGAAGGCTGAGGCCGCAGAACCACTCTGTCCTTATGCAGAATCAGGTACGGTTCCCTGCAAGACAAGGCTGCCAGCTCGGAGACCCTTCTGGCCGAAGCCATAGCCACCAAGAAAACCAACTTTCGGGTTAGCAGCACAAGAGGGATTTCTGTCAGAGGTTCAAACGGCTGCCTTTGTAAAGCTGACAAGACCAGATTTAAATTCCAGGGGCAGAGGGGAGCTCTAATAGGGGGATTCACATGCAAGACCCCTTGCAAGAAGGTTTTCCCAAGCGAATGCGTGGCCAAAGGCCTTTGAAACCATATCGATAAGGCAGACACCTGCCCCTTTAGAGTACTAAGAGCCAACCCCTTGTCAACGCCAACCTGGAGGAATCGCAAGATCCTGTCAATAAAAAACTTGCGAGGATGCCCTCCTTGGGACTCGCACCACTCCACATAGGTCCTCCAGACTCTGTAATAGATATTTCTAGAGACTGGCTTTCTAGCCTGAATTAACGTAGATATGACCTGGGCTGAGAGGCCTCTGCCCTTAAGAATTAGGGATTCAGCCGCCAAGCCATCAAATTTAGCTGCTGTGAAGCAGGGTGGTAGATCGGGCCCTGAGACAGCAGATCTGGGCGCAGGGGGAGTGGCCACGGTGCCCCTACTGACATCCTCACGATGAGTACATACCAAGCCCTTCTGGGCCAGGCTGGGGCCACCAGGATCACCGGCCTGCGCTCCACCCTGATCCTTCGTAGAAGGCGGGGAATCATCTGTAGTGGAGGGAACGCATACAGGAGAGAAAACTGGTGCCAGGGGCAAACCAACGCATCGGTCCCGTAGGCCGAGGGGTCCCTGGCTCGGGATACGAATTTGTCCAATTTCTTGTTGAATCTTGTTGCCATGACGTCCACATCGGGAACTCCGAATCTTTGGCAAATCTCTTGGAATACCTGGGGGTGAAGAGACCACTCTCCCGGGAGTACCTGTTGACGACTCAAAAAATCTGCTTGAGAATTGTCTATCCCTGGGATGAACACTGCTGAGATGCAGGGTACATGGGCTTCGGCCCATGAAAAAATCAGGTTTACTTCCCTTTGAGCCGCTAGGCTCCTTGTGGCCCCCTGGTGGTTTATGTATGCCACCGGCGTGGCATTGTCGGACTGTATCCTTACTGGCAGACCCTGCAGGGGGAGAGTCCAGGCGACCAGGGCCAACCGAGCAGCTCTGATCTCTAGGACATTGATGGGAAGCAGACTTTCTGCCTCTGACCACTGTCCCTGCTGGGTCCGTTTTCCTAAGATTGCCCCCCAACCTGTTAGGCTGGCATCTGTGGTTACTATTTTCCATGTGATGGGGCAAAAGGTTTTCCCTTTTGACAATTTTGAGGGATCAGCCACCAGTACAGGCTGCGCTTGACCCCTGGGGAAAGAACTAATGGACGGTCTAATGCCTGTATGGACTTGTTCCAAGCAGAGAGAATAGCTGCCTGAAGAACTCTGGTATGGATCTGGGCATAGGGCGCTGCTTCGAAGGCGGCCACCATCTTTCCCAGCAGTCGCATGCATAGGCGAATAGTCGGCTTCTTTTTGCCTAAGACTATTTGAATCGTTTGAATCAACGACCTGATCTTCCCTTGAGGTAAAAATACCCTCTGGCATTCTGTATCTAACCGAAAGCCTAGATATTCCAACTGTCTTGTGGGTTGTAACCTTGATTTTTCTTGGTTCACAATCCACCCGAATTCATCTAGATGCCGCACTGTGCGGACTACTGCATGATTGAGGTTGGAAGCTGATCTGTCGATTACCAGGAGATCGTCCAGGTATGCCAGGACCAAGATGCCTTCTGTCCTTAGGACGGCTAGCACCGGGGCTAACACCTTTGTGAATACCCGCGGAGCTGTTGCCAACCCGAAAGGGAGGGCTACGAACTGGAAATGACTTTGATCTATCATAAAACGAAGAAACTTGTGATGTGCTGGGTAGATCGGCCCATGCAGATATGCATCCTTTATGTCTATAGATGCTAGAAAGTCGCCTTGATGCAGGCTGGCTGTCACTGAATGTATGGAATCCATACGAAAGGTCTGAATCTTTAGAAAGCGATTTAGGCGTTTGAGGTCTAGGATAGGGCTGACGTCGCCACTGGGTTTTGGTATAATAAAAAGGTTGGAGTAGAATCCCAGACCCCCTTCTTGGGTTGGTACTACAATTACTCCTTGGAGCAAGAGGCGGTCCAACGCCTTTACGAGAGAGGCCCTCTTTAACGGGTCGCTTGAAAGACTTGACCCCTGAAAATGAGGAGGGGGGATTTCTCGAAACTCTAGTTTGTAGCCTGTGGCTACCACGGACCGAACCCAAGAGTCGGGATTCTGGCCTTCCAGACTTCGGAGAAAAACTGAAGTCTTCCCCCCACCCAAGAGAGTGGGGGCGCCCCTTCATGAATCTGACTTGATGACTGGTTTAGCCGGCTTGCGAGACCAGGGCCTCTTGTTTGCCGCGGCTTGTCCCTGTGGGCGGCTATTAACTGCTGAACGCCCGGGAGGCCGTCGATACTGACGGGAAGTCGAAGGGGCCGAGCCTGCAAGGGCCTGTCGTTTAAACGCGGGCCCACGCGGTCTTTTCTTGACCGGTAAGGAAGAACTTTTACCACTTGATATGGCCCCCATGAAAGGGAAACCCTGCTAAAAGCTTTTTGCAGGGTGCCTCTGCTGAGCAGTTCTTTAGCCACGAAAGACGACGCATGTGAACCACCAGCAGAGATAACCGGGATGCCTGTTGGATAGAGTCCTTAATAGCATCTACTGCAAAGCAGAGAGCCCTAGGGAAATCTGCTAATTCACGAGTTTGCTGAGCCGGCATGTCCTTTAATATCTGTTTTGCCTGATCCTTTAAGGCCTGACAAACGCCAATGGCTGCCACCCCTGGCTGAACCATGGCACCTACTGTGGTGAAAGAAGCCTTCAGTAGGGTCACTAATTTTTTGTCGACCGGATCCTTGAACATCTGGACATTTTCAACCGGACAGGTCAGGGATTTATTCACGCAGGAAATGGCCGCGTCCACTGTGGGGAGCCCATTTCTTTAAAAATTCCTCTTCCATAGGATAGAGAATAGAGAACCTCTTAGGAGGGATAAAGATCCTATCAGGTCGAGCCCAATCCTGGTAAATCACGCCCCGCAGAAGGGGGTGAATCGGAAAAGACACACAAGTTAATGGAGCCTTCAAAGAACCCAATGAGGATACCACAGGGGCTACTAGTTCTGGCACTGGAAGTTTAAAAGCAGTGCGAACTATATCGGTCAAAGACTGGATCCACAGGCTCTCCGCTTGAGAGGCCGAAAAATATTCATCTACAGTGGAACCCTCCATGTCTGAACCTTCGGGACTTGGGTCTGCTTGATCCCCTTGTGGGTCCCGTTCCTCCGAAGAGGAGACCTCCGCATCTGAAAACACCAAACTAGGTGAGGGGGATCTAGCCCGTTTGCTGCTTGGCAAAGGGCGGGCAAACAAAGCAGTTAACCTTTTCTCTAGCCCACCCAGGGTGGTCGCTAGCATTTCTTCCATTACGTAAATGGGAATGGGTGGATCGGGGGCCGCCTCTACCCCCAGCATCCCCAATGGCTCTTGTACTATGCTACTCGGTGGTCTAACTGGTGAGGGTGGGGCCGTTGAAACCTGGCCCAAATCCTCTGACCCCGATGGAGACCCCTTTTGTTTCTTGGC
The DNA here is from genome assembly GCA_029574335.1 of Rana kukunoris. Classification (NCBI taxonomy): domain Eukaryota; kingdom Metazoa; phylum Chordata; class Amphibia; order Anura; family Ranidae; genus Rana; species Rana kukunoris. Next base: position 313,733,800 of record CM056051.1, on the reverse strand, counting down.
ACCTTTTGCAGCCTTGGCTGGTCCTGATGCCTTTGGAGCCATTGCACAACCTTGAGTCACCCCTCTAGCCAACACCTGACTGTTGTAGCTAGGAGTAATTAATATGAGAACAGGCTGAGGAAAAATGAAAACATTTTTTTTTTTTTTTTTTTTACCCGCCTGGGAGGTGGCAATACTGAGGAAAACCTGTGAGTATTGCAACACCAATGCCCGTTAGCCGGAGTCCAAGGTTGACTCAGATACTGCTGGATCTAAGGCTGAGTCCCTTTAAGGAAAAAAACTCTTTTTTTTTTTTTCTGGTCAATAGTGGAACTAAGTCCTAGACCTGAAGATCCACAAACCGCCACTGCGTGTCACTGTGGCCAAAAGACCCAGCTGCGCGCTCTGAGTCCTTCTTCCTCTGCCTCCAGGAGGGAAAGACCAGCCAGAGAAAAAGTTTTACTTTTAAAACAGACCCTGACGCTGCTGGCCCGCCCCCCCAACGCACGCCGACGCTATAAAAGGCGGCGTGCACGCGCGCGCACCCGCGCGCACCCCCCCACGCTGAAAACAACATGGAGGAAGCGGAGCAGAGGAAAAACATGGACCAGCGCCAGGCAGCACCAACAGACACCAGGTAAGCACTAATCTTATTGTAGTGCACAGAGAGAGGAAGCTGTCCCCATGGGCTTCCTAAGAAACAGGAGTTTTCACCAGCAATTTTCCTCTTTAAAACATGTGGGGTTGCAGTATCAATGCTAACAGGCAGACCTGGGGTGAGTAGCAAATATATATCTTACACAAGTATACATATATCTACATGTTATCTGGGTAAACATTAGTATCTCATCCTGCCCACACAGACATAGTGGAGATAGTGGCTGATGCACAAGCATACCATTAGCCAACCCAGAACCCCCAGGGGGATACCTACTGTCGAACCAAGTCCCGCAGGTTCCCTCTTACCTGCTCCACGCCGCAGGGTATTGCAAACTGCAAGAGGCCCAATCTTCCCCCATCTCCGTGGGTATTGTCTCGGACCTTCAGGGACCGGGGTCCTGTGTTAAGGAACCCACACCCCTGGACCTATATAGCATCCTGGCATCAGTAGCGTTTAGTCCTAGGAGAGACCAAGGCACTGGAGCCCAGAATCCAGCCCTCCAAGGAGAGGCATTATAGGCAACACCCCACGCAGGCAGGGCCCGGGTACCGTACACCTTGGCTTTGAAGCACTTCGGACGGATCCGGCTAGCTATCCTGGGTCCCGAGACCTCCGAGGGACAGCTAGACGTGACCAACACCTAAGACACTGGCGAAAAAACTGAAGCACTCTCAGTGGGAGGGGGTTATATAGGGAGGAACTTCCTGTGAAGTTGATTACACCAGTGTCCACACCTGAAGGTACCCATATAACCCATATGTAATGACTATGCGCTCTGTGTCCCGTGATTTACGATAAAGAAATGGATATTGATTTGCTTTAATCCAATATGCCAATACTTTTTTGCCGTATACCCCTAACAGCCATCAACGGCATACTTTGTCAATAATTTTTCAAATCGTATGATTTTTTATGACTTTGAGTTGTACAGGTTCCTTATTTTTTAACATCATTCCATAATAGGACTGCCTGGCCCCATGTCTGGTGTTGCCACACTGCTTACATTTATAAAGCATTGGCCCATATATTTATGCATGTGTAGTGAAGATGTTCCCTTATATGTTTGTTAGTCTGTTAGTTCATTGACAACATTGTCATCAGATGGTGAACTGAGTATAGATTTAGAGCACCCCCAAGGGGAAAGGGGAACGAGTGTTAAATGTTAAAATGATTTTATATTGATAAAATGTATGGAATGTCTTTGTTTGTCTTTGTTTATTGTCTTTTTTTTTTTTGTAAATTGATACTTGTTATAATAAAAGAAAAAAAAGATTAAAAAAAAAAAAAAAGATGGTGAACTGTGGAGGTGAGGTGTATTGATGTATATCTTGTGTAATTAACCATTGTGTATTTATACAACCAATACATTTTTATTTTGTTACAATTCATTTGTTTATTTTTCAGAGACTATATCTCTGTGGCTCTATATGTGGCATCGTTTTCTATGCCTCTCTCTGTGCTGTAGTTTATTTTCCTTATTGTAAGGCCAGCCAATGAGCCCCACCCAACCACAGGGTGAGTAGATGAATCTCTGACTTTCTTTCTTTTTTATTTTGGCTTCCATACCTTTTTCTGTCATTTCCATCATATGCACAACCTCTGTCAATCAGCAAAGCAGTACAGGCATACCCCACTTTTAAGTACACGATGAGGTTTATTTACTAAAGCTGGAAAGCGCAAAATCAGGCTTACTTCTGCAAAGAATCCAATGAGCTTCCAGGTTTTATTACCAAAGCTTAATTGAACAAGCTGGGATTAGAAGCTCTTTGTTTTTTTATACAGAAGTGAGTCTTATTTTGCGCTTTTCAGCTTTAGTAAATAAACCCCATTTTGTACTCAGAAGTGGGGTAAGCCTGTATTCTCATACACTTGTGAGTTGTGATTTGACAATTCATTTTATAGTATGATAAGAGTGGGGAGTATAAAGTTTGTGATCTATCTGCCGGCTGCAGTAAACTTTCCCTCTTACAATAGCAAACCATCAATCAGTGCCGTGGGGCTGTGTGTTCCATCTGTTAGCTCACACAGAACTGCCTAATCATTTACTATTGTGAGTGCAGGGAAAGGCCTTATAGCCAGCATAAGGATCACATAGCTACCCAGAGCTGGATGCTAGTAAATTTTCTTTGCACTTACATAATAGTAAATGATGAGTCATGCTGGCTGGCCTGTGTGAGCCAAAAAATGGATCACACAATCCCACAACTCTGGTTGATCTATTTGCCACATGCTGGATATAATCACGTGGGAGAATCTATTCTGTAAAAAAAGGAGCAATTTTCATTCTATAACACAAGGCATAGAGGAACTCATTTTGTAACAGGAACAGAGGGGGAAAAAACAAAATAAGGCCTCGTACACACAACCGTTTTCCTCGACAAAATCCATCAAGAAAAATGCTGGCAGAGCTTTTTTGCAGAGGAATGTTGTGTCGTGTGTATGTTTTTCGTCGAGAAAACTGTCGTGGATCTCAACGAGAAAAAAAGAGAACGTCGGGAGTCTCAATTTCCTTGTTGTGTTTCTTGTCGGGCTGGTTTACGACGAGAAACACGTTTGTGTGTATGCTTATAAACGCGCGCATGCTCAGAATAAAGTATGAGTCGGAGCGCACTTTGGGTAAAAGTAGTATTTGTAATGGAGATGGCACATTCGTCACGCTCTAACAGACTGAAAAGTGCGAATCGTCTCTTACCAAACTTTTTCTTAACACGCAGTAACTGGGGATTAGTAAAAGCAGCCCCAAGGGTGGCGCCAGTGGAATCGAACTTCCCCTTTATAGTGCCGTCGTACGTGTTGTACGTCACCGTGTTTGAGAACGACGATATTTTGTCTTGACAGTGTGTATGCAAAGAAAGCTTGACAAGATTCTCAACAAGCCTGACAAGAACCTCGTCGAGGAAAACGACATTTCATTTACGACAAGATTTTTGGTTGTGTGGATGAGACCTAAGTAGTTTCCAGTTTACCGTCACATTAGTCCAGTGCTGAGTAGACATTTGATGATATACATCACACTTTCTGGTTCAAGCTCCTAACACTATAAAACAACACACTGGGGGTTATTTACTAAAGGCAAATCCAGTTTTCACTACAAGTGCACTGTGGGGGACATGCAAGGAAAATAAAAAACAGCATTTTTGCTTGTACATGATTGGATGATAAAATCAGAGCGTCCCCTCATTTCAGATCTTCCCCTCAGATCAAAAAGTGACTGCACTTCCAAGTGCACTTGCTTGCAGTGCACTTGTAGTCCAAAGTGGATTTGCCTTTAGTAAATCAACCATAATGACTGAGAATATTAAATGTCTGCTGCTAGTAAATATTACTTTAATGTTAATATGGAGGGATGTTTACTATTAGTTGGTATATAGATTACACAGCCCCGACAGCACCGTCAGGGCGTTAAATGAGACAGACATCTTAGATATAATGGAAGCACCAAGGGAGAACATTTCCCTATATCTCTCTCCCCGTTTTACAGCTTTAATGAGCAGTGGAGTTTATGGGCTTTTTCCTGAACGCCTAAAAATCACGTTCAAAGTGCCATTTTTTTGTGTAAAAAAATGCTAATAAACGCTTAAATGCAGCTTGCCATCTTTTTTTTCGTGATTTTTGATCCATTGGGAAAAAAAAGCTAATGCTGAAAAGCGCAAAAACCGCTAATAAACATTCTAAAATAGGTTGGAAAAACTCCCTGCAAAGCTACTGGCGTTTTTATAGCTTTTTTTGAGCGTCCAGTGTGCATGGAGCCTAAATGTTAAACATGTTGGGCCAGATTCACAGAGCGATTACTCCTGTCTATCTCGTGTTAGACTGGAGGACTTTCGAATTACGCGCGTTTTTTCACTACTCTGAAACCTCAAACCATGAAATTACGGCTGCGGGCTTCAATCCGACTGGTTTACATGTTTGTACGCCTTCGGATCTACGCTGCAATAAAATTGCGGCCGCTGGGTGGAGTTCCCGTCGTTTTCCGCATCGGAGTATGCAAATGAGCTTTTGCCGACTATCCACGAAATTACAAACGTCTATCGCAATCTCTTACGGCATCTTTAGTCATCTTTTTGCTGCGTAAAACTATACCAGCTTTTTGCTGGTCTAATATTAGACAGCCCATGTTAAGTATGGCCGTCGTTCCCGCGTCGAATATGAACGTTTTCCGACGTCTTTTTTTATTTTTGACGTAAAACGTCTGGGAATAGGAATGTCCGTAAACGACGCTACCCAAACAACGAATGACGTATCGACGTTATTTCGCGCAATGCACGGCGGGAAATTTCTGAACGGAGCATGCGCAGTTCGATCGCTGGGGGGACACGCCTAATTTACATGCCTCACGCCCCCTAATCGCGTATTTCGATTATGCGGCGAGAAATACACTACACCGCCGTACCGTAAGGGACAAAATCTACCAGGATTCGTCGTACAGCCTGGTAAAATACGGCAGCGTAGTGTATCTCTGATACTCTGCGCCAGTGTAATTGTATCTGAATCTGGCCCGTTGTGTCTGTGGGCAGCCCATAGTAATTGCATTCGGAATGGTCATATTTTCGTTCTAAAGTTTTTATCGTTAAGTTTAAATCTGCTCATGTGTTCTATGAAGATGCAGTATTATCATTCTCCAATATTTACATTTTGTCAATTTTAAATGGTAATAGACTTGAAAAATAATGTTTCACAATTTTATGTAAGTATTGCTATAGATAGAAATGATGGGCCAGATTCACGTATATTGGCGCATATATTGACAGGCGTAGCACACATCCTTTACGTTAGACCAGCGCAATGTAGAGGCGCAAGTACCGTATCCTTGTAGTATTTGCGCAGAAATTTGCGCCGGTGTACCGTAAATTCCGAGGCGTAAGGCGGTGTAATTCAAATTGGGAAGGATGTGGGCGTGTTCCATTAAAATGAGCCGTGACCCCATGCAAATGAAGGGCCGGCCAGATTGCGCATGCGAGCATGAAGCAGACTATGGTCAGCACCTCTCTGCGCATGCTCAGAACTCGGCACGGCGCAATCAGTGAGATTGGAACTAGGCCCGGTCAACTTAGTGAGCTCCACACAGTGCTTAAATAGACAGAGAGAAACACCCTTCCTTTGCAAAAGTACATCCATTTGTTCCCCTTCCTACAGCAAGGTGCTTTTGTTCTGTTGTTTGTTCGCGTTTGTTGGTTTGTAACTTGTCTTTGAGATATTTGGTGACTGTTTTGTATAGTGTTTTGGATAGTGTTTTTGAGAGTTTTTTTTGGTGACTGTTTTTGAGACTTTTTTGGTGAGTGATTTTTGGTGAGTGATTTTTGGTGATTGTTTTGGAGAGAGTTTGTGAGAACATGACTGAGAGGAAGCGAAAATTACATTTTTCATTGCGGGAAAAGGCAATTATTGCCAGGGCCATTACCCTATATGGGCAAATCCTGCACGGCCCGGAGAGTGCCAACACCACCCTGGCCAGGAAGGCTCAGATATTGCAGGACATCGCCGATGAGGAACTAATTGGGGGGGAGACCCGGACACACCAGAGGATCCAAAAGAAGATCAATGATCTCCGGCGTGTGGTCCGTGGGAAGCTGGGCAAGATTGCAGCACATGCCAGCGGCACTGGAGGGGGCCCACCGTGCACTGTTAGGCTGACTGAGGAGGAGCGTGCGGTGTCCGAGACCTTCTACAGGCAGCAAGTGGAGGGGCTGCCTGGCTTTGACTCCATTGAGGAGGCCGTGAGGACAGGTAAGTTTTTCTTTTTTTTCTATCTGGTAGCATGTGTGGGGGGGAAGGGAATATGTGGCAAGTGTGTGGATCCTCCAACCTGTGAATGTTTTGTCATCCACAGATGTGCAGGAGGGTGCAGGGCCATCTGGCCTGTCCGCACCATCCCTGGGACAACAGTCTGAGGAAGACCCCCAGACAAGGCCGGAGTCCTCTGAGGAGGTTGAGGAGTTTGAGTTTGAGTTGGAGGAGGAGATCATGTCAGGGAATGACTTGTTAATTTTGGAGGAGTCTTCCCCTATGGCTGGCAGCAGCCAGGCCTCCATCACGGGTAGCCCCTCCCACTCCTCCCCCAACAGGGCTCCCCTCCCAAGGGGCTCCCCTTCTCCCCGGCCACAAGCCTCATCTGGAGGCAGGAAGGCAACCCACAAGACTAGGGAGGTGGCCGAGGTTCTGCCTGCCAACCTGAGAAGGGACCAGGCCCTTCAGACCCGCCATCTGGGACAGGTCAGCCAGACTTTGGGGTGGATGGAGGAGAGCCTGTCCTCCATAAAGGATTCAGTTGGGGACATGGCCTGCAACTCCCTGGCTCAGATCAATTGCCAAAATGAACAGCAGGCTACCACAGCAGGCATTGGTCGGGATGTGCGGGCCCTCGGTCAGGATGTGCGGGCCCTCACCCAGGCTATCCAGGCCAATACGGCAACACTCAATGCTGGCCTGACCAGAATAGCCGTGGCCTTAGAGGGCAGGCCGCTAGGTGGGCAGAGACCAGGGGATGCTCCTCCTTCCCCGGATTACCCCCCCATGAGTCTCCACTGAGGAGCCGTGGCCGTGGCCGCCCAAGGCGTGGGACCTGTGTGAAGTTGGCACCCCATGTTTGTAAAATCTGAATAAAAATATACCATTCGTTTGTGCCGCGTTTGTGCTGGTTTGTGCCGCTAAAACGAGCGTTTGTGCCGGTTTGGTTTCTGAGATATTAAACATTCAATTTAATGCAAGCCCCGCCCACTTTGCACCCCATGTTGCTGAAATTTAAAAAAAACGCCGCCATTCGTTTGTGCCGCGTTTGTGCTGGTTTGTGCCGCTAAAAAGAGCGTTTGTGCCGCTTTGGTTCCGGAGATATTGCGCGTTACATTTGCTGTAACCCCGCCCACTTTGCACCCCATGTTGCTGAATTTAAAAAAAAAACGGCGCCATTCGTTTGTGCCGCGTTTGTGCTGGTTTGTGCCGCTAAAAAGAGCGTTTGTGCCGCTTTGGTTCCGGAGATATTGTGCGTTATATTTGCTGTAACCCTGCCCACTTTGCACCCCATGTTGCTGAATTAAAAAAAAAACGGTGCCATTCTTTTGTGCCGCGTTTGTGCTGGTTTGCGCCGCTAAAAAGAGCATTTGTGCCGCTTTGGTTCCGGAGATATTGCGCGTTATATTTGCTGTAACCCCGCCCACTTTTCACCCCATGTTGCTGAATTTTTAAAAAAACGGTGCCATTCGTTTGTGCCGCGTTTGTGCTGGTTTGTGCCGATAAAAAGAGCGTTTGTGCCGCTTTGGTTCCCGGAGATATTGCGCGTTATATTTGCTGTAACCCCGCCCACTTTGCACCCCATGTTGCTGAATTTTTTTAAAAAAACGGTGCCATTTGTTTGTGCCGCGTTTGTGCTGGTTTGTGCCGCTAAAAAGAGCGTTTGTGCCGCTTTGGTTCCCGGAGATATTGCGCGTTATATTTGCTGTAACCCCGCCCACTTTGCACCCCATGTTGCTGAATTTTTAAAAAAACGGTGCCATTTGTTTGTGCCGCGTTTGTGCTGGTTTGTGCCGCTAAAAAGAGCGTTTCTGCCGCTTTGGTTCCCGGAGATATTGCGCGTTATATTTTCTGTAACCCCGCCCACTTTGCACCCCGTGTTGCTGAATTTTTTAAAAAACTGCGCCATTTGTTTGTGCCGCGTTTGTGCTGGTTTGTGCCGCTAAAAAGAGCGTTTGTGCCGCTTTGGTTCCGGAGATATTGCGCGTTATATATTTTCTGTAACCCCGCCCACTTTGCACCCCATGTTGCTGAATTAAAAAAAAAACGGCGCCATTCATTTGTGCGGCGTTTGTGCTGGTTTGTGCCGCAAAAATAAACGTTTGTGCCGCTTTGGTTCCGGAGATATTGCACGTTGTATTTTCTGTAACCACACTGACTTTACACCTCGTTATTAATCTTACATACAACTAGATTCATTTGTTCCCAGTGTGCAGATTTGGTGGATATTATGCATGATGTTTTACTTCACATGCATAGTTTTGCCACCCCCCGCAGGGATTCCCCCCCCCTTCCCGGTCCTCTCCCTGCAGGGATGTGCCCCCCCCTTCCGATTCTCTAGCGCTGACTGGAAGAACAGATGGGGAGGAACAGGCGGGGGAGGGGGCGGGCATAGCTGGCTCTGGCTCTAGTGAGGCAGAGCCAGCTGTCAATCAAGCGGCAGGGTGGATCTCGACAGTATTGTCGGGATTTGTCCTGGCTGCTGCATAGCTTTGCGTTGTCAGCATATAGTGGGCAATAGCCCGCCACATGCTGAGTTTTTTTGTCACAGGAGAACATAAAAAAAACAGGAGAACATAAAAAAAAGCTAAAAAAGTGACTTATGTAAGAGAATTTGCTGGAGTGCTGTTTTGCTTGGTTAGCACCTGGTTTAAACTATGGCTAGACCTTTTTTAGCTTTTTTTATGTTCTCCTGTGACAAAAAAAACTAGAGGGAGAGGATCGGGAAGGGGGGGGGGGGGAATCCCTGCGGGGGGTGGCAAAACTACGCATGTGAAGTAAAACATCATGCATAATATCCACCAAATCTGCACACTGGGAACAAATGAATCTAGTTGTATGTAAGATTAATAACGAGGTGTAAAGTCAGTGTGGTTACAGAAAATACAACGCGCAATATCTCCTGAACCAAAGCGGCACACACGTTTATTTTAGCGGCACAAACCAGCACAAACGCGGCACAAACGAATGGCGCCTTTTTTTTTTAATTCAGCAACATGGGGTGTAAAGTGGGCGGGGTTACAGCAAATATAACGCGCAATATCTCGGGAACCAAAGCGGCACAAACTCTCTTTTTAGCGGCACAAACCAGCACAAACGCGGCACAAATGAATGGCGTTGTTTTTTTTAAATTTCAGCAACATGGGGTGCAAAGTGGGCGGGGTTACAGCAAATGTAACGCGCAATATCTCCGGAACCAAAGCGGCACAAATGCGCTTTTTTAGCGGCAAAAACCAGCACAAACGCGGCACAAACGAATGGCGTAGTTTTTTTAAAATTTCAGCAACATGGGGTGCAAAGTGGGCGGGGTTACAGCAAATGTAACGCGCAATATCTCCGGAACCAAAGCGGCACAAACGCTCTTTTTAGCGGCACAAACTAGCACGAACACAGCACAAACTAATGGCGTAGTTTTTTTTATTTCAGCAACATGGGGTGCAAAGTGGGCGGGGCTTGCATTAAATTGAATGTTTAATATCTCAGAAACCAAACCGGCACAAACGCTCGTTTTATCGGCACAAACCAGCACAAACGAATGGTATATTTTTATTCAGATTTTACAAACATGGGGTGCCAACTTCACATAGGTAGGCGTGGGTCATGCCAGCGGCGGTAGTTTTTTTGTCTTTTCTGTTGTGTTTGTTTTTTTTGCTGTGAATTTTTTTTTTTTTGCTGGGCAATTTTTTTGGGGGGTTTGTGAATTATTTTTGAATGTGGGGGTGACAATCCTGCCGGAAAAGCGGTGTCACCCTCATTTGTGGTGGAGAAGGGTTCCCCAGGACCAGGGAGAAGTGATCCCCGGGTCCGTGTGAATGGTGTATGAATGTACAGTGACATAATTGGAGCCGTGGCGTGGCGTTGCTGCTCACAAGTCCAGCATGGTGGGCTTGTGCTAATCCAATGTGATGAGGATGTGGTGTGTGTGATCTAGGGACCACAGTGGTGTGCATGCATGCATTCTAATTGTGCCATAATTAATGTGTGTGTTTAACGTGCAAAGATGCCTAATGTGAGCTGTCTCCTGGCTGCTCTTCCCTCAGAAGATGGGGTAGACTCGGTTAGGGGGGGATTGTCTGGTTCGGGGGTCAGGTCATCACGTATGTCATTCTCCAGGCCCTTTCTCACTACGAAGTTGTGCAGCATGCAACATGCACTGATGATCTGGCATACAAAGTTTGTGGAATACAATAGGGTACCCCCAGACTTATCCAGGCATCGGAAACGTGACTTCAGGAGGCCAAAGGTGCGCTCCACCACTGCACGGGTTTTGGCGTGTGCTTCTTTGTATCTTTTCTCTCCTGGGGTTTGGGGGTTCCGGAAGGGAGTCATGTTCTGTTCGAATTCTGTTGGGATGGGGCTATGATTGTATACTGTATGTAGCTGTCATGGCTGGATCCGGGGTGTTTGGCACGGACGTGCCATATGAGGCATTTGGCATCGACTATCACCTGTACGTTGATGGAATGCCAATGCTTCCGATTGCAGTATATGTGCTCTGTTTTACGGGGGGGGGGGGGGCTGGAGTGCCACATGTGTGCAATCAATGGCCCCCACGGTGCGTGGGAATCTGGCAATTCTGTAGAAATCTGTCATTGCTTTCTGCCGCAGGTCCTCCTGGGTGGGTTTGATTATTTGGTTGGCCATGCGTCTGAGAATTGCAGGGATAACCTGGTGCACACATCTGCTCATGCAGGATTGTGACATCCCAGCCACCACTCCACTTGTTCTTTGAAAAGAGCCACTGGCAAGGAAATGGAGTGTTGTCAGGACCTTGACCAGTGGCTGCACTGCATGTGAGCGGTGTGTTGGGCTGGTGATGTCCTCCTGCAGGGTTGTGGTTAATTCCATGGTGGCAGCAGGGGTGAATCTGAAGATGCGATACACCTCAGAATCACTCATGCCAAAGAGGTCTATGCGTGTGCGGTATATCCTCTCCCGTGCCCTCCTCCGTGCCCTCCTCCGTGCTCTTCTCCATGCCCTCCTCCTTCTGCGCTCATCTAAAGTCAGTAGTATAGCTATGAGCAAGGATGCCCCTGGCATATTGGCATACAGATTGTTGTCCTGCAAGTGTGGGTGCTCAGCTCGTCCCTAACGGTGTTGCTTTAGCTGACATGTAGACGGATTGTCTAATTTTAAACCTGCTTTTATATGGACTAATTTTAGACAGGACATGCAGCTGATGTGCACAGCGCGTAGCCTGCGCCGCACAAATGTACTTTTGTGGATCGCCGTATCTCCCTCATTTGTATATTTGCCTAGCAAAAAAATGGTGTGTCTAGCGCATTTTTTTTGCCCGCACGATGTGCCGGTCTATCGAAATTACGTTGGTCGAAAATTTCTAGATTTCTGGCGTATATCGTATTGGGGATACGGCGTTTTGGGGATACGCATTTACAATTAAGCCGCGCATCTCCTGAAACGCCGGCTTAAGTGCTTTGTGAATCTGGCCCGATGTCGCTATAAGTGTGGAGAGATCAGAGGTTTGCTATTTTTATCAACATCACGCACACACTTCAACTTTGTAAATACATAGAAATGCTCATTGTTCTAATGTAAACAAAGTTTTCACAAGTCTAAAAAAAGGGGAAAAATGCACTGGACTGCATTGAAAACTATAAAAAAAAGTGTAAATGTGTATGCAAAAACATAGTTTACATAGAGCAGGAAGGCATCTTAAAAATGTTGCTGTGTGATGCAGAAAATTAATTTTAGTCTAGACATTTACAAAAGGGAACTTGAGGCAGCTTGTATTTGTAAAAAAAGTACACAGGGACCCAGAACCTCATTTAAATCAGGGAAAAACATAGTAAAGTAGTTGTTCAAATCATTACTCTTATATTTAATGGTGGAGGTCATTATCACAAATTACTATAAATTATAGGGATGTTTGAACAAATTACATTCTTAATATCAAATAATGCAGTTATTAGAACTAATGCTATGTTTAGGAATGCTATGTTTGGATGCACTAGTTAGGACAATCACAATATACTATACAAGTTGGAAAATTACCATAAATATTAGGCTCAATTATTATTATTATGTAAGCAGCCCTCTTTTACCATTTATTGAAAAGGCATATTTACTATTTGACTAACATTTTAGGCATTAAAAAATAAAAATAAACTCAAGAACAAATACGAAATATATTGCAGCCAATCAAAAAAGGAAAATATCTCTCAGAAATGCATTGTCCTTGTCTCTTCCTGTAAGGTGAACTGTAAATATAGTGGGGTGTGCAATTTACAAAATAATCAGGGGACCGTAAAGATTATTTTCTTTTGAAAAAGCCGGTAAAGATGATAATTGGGTTTTCTTTGGCTGGTCATGGACCAGGTCAAATACAAGACTTAGCCAAAATGCATTGCCCGGTCTTTAAATTTAGTTCAGCTGGCTTAGAAGGGGCATTAAGAGTATTGGGGGGGGGGGTGAACCTGCTGCGGATCCTGATGGTGGTTTGAAAGCAGAGTTCTGGCTACACAGGGGCTCACTGCAAACTTCCAGTAGCTGAATTTACCACCCTTTTAATGGCGGTTCAGCTCCCAATCACCCACTAACCATGTCCAGAAATGGAAGGAAGATGTGAATCTCTAGCAGCTGACTGCCTTTTTTACCCAGCAGCAGTTTAAGATGGATTGAAAATGCAGAAAACATGAGGTGAGCACTAATTTACACTATTATACCAAAAGCATTCAGATTCCTGCCTTTACATGCACATAACCTTTAATGGCATCCCAGTCTTAGTCCGTAGGGTTCAATATTGAGTTGGCCCACCCTTCTCAGCTATAACAGCTTAAACTCTTCTGGGAAGGCTGTCCACAAGGTTTAGGAATGTGTCTATGGGAGTCTTTGACCATTCTCCTAGAAGCACATTTGTGAGGTCATCACACTTTTGTTGGACAAGACCTGTTTCCCAGTCTCCGCTCTAATTCATTTCAAAGGTGTTATATTGGGTTGAGTTCAGGATTCTTCTTATACACGTATTGACTTATTCCTACTAGACAGACATCTTTTTATCAACAATTAGTAATAGCACCATCAATACTATCACATTGGTCACTTTGGTTTTGTTGACAGTTGAAGACTCATCAACAGTTCATTTTATTCCTGAATAGAGAATTAACTACCACTTTCTTCAACAAACTGACACCAAATCTGATCTGAAAAAGTACCTATATTTCTAAAAAGACAAAGATGCTTCAGTTGATGACCCATCTGTTTTTTGGGATGCCCACAAGGCATTCGTAAGAGGATTTTTTATTAAACTTGGTGCAAGGGTAAAGAGGCAGCAGCAAAAGTGAATAAATTATTTTACCAATGAAATTTACACTCTCGACATCAAAAATATAGTACAATCCATCACCTGTGCTTAAAAATGTACTTGTCTACACCATGATCTTTGTACCTTTCTCCTAGAAAATCCAGAGAGGCCATACAGAAGATTAAACATTTCATATTATGCAAGTGATAATGAAGCAGGTAAAATCCTGGCTCAATGTCTGCGAGGCCAGAGACATAAAGGTAAGATTCCTTTTATAATGCACCCATTCACTAAAGCCAAACTCTACCACCCACAGGACAAAGTAGATGTCTTACAGTTTGCTATACAATCTTAACAAGGATCCAGATATGAGTGAACCAAATTTAGAACTTAATAATGACTAACCCTTACTTACTTAACTCAAGAACAATTACAATCATTGAACCATTTACCTATTTAGAAATTGAACAGGTGATCTTCTCATTACCAAACAATAAATTCGACGACCCAGATGGTTTTACCCGAGCCAGGAAAGATCCAACCACACCCCAACATTTTAGGCCAATCTCCCTTCCAACTAATGACTTGGCATAGGGCGAATGGTTTGGCCAAATCAGCTTTGCCCAATCAGGGTGCAGTTTAAGCTAGTTAAGGAACTACCCTTTGGGTCTGGTAGGGATTTAAAGGGGAACGCTGTTCCAAAATAAAAAAGAACCCCCCCAAAATCTATACCAGCCTGGCAAGTCAGGAAAAGGGGGATAGGATGAGTGAGCAAGCGCACCCCCTCTTTAACCTTACCAGTCCCTATGCTCTCAACATGGGGGAGGGTGCTTTGGGGCAGCGGGGCTCTGTGCCCCCCTGCCCCAGAGCACCTTGGCCCCATGTTGATGCGGACAAGGGCCTCTTCCCATCAACCCTGGGCTGTGGTTGTTGGGGTCTGTGTTTTAGATGAATCCTTATATACGCTCCTACCCCCAAATCTCTGGTTTTCATATTCTGCATACAACGCATACCATCAACCTCTCTGCAGAACACATAATTCTGATGTTAAATTATATGAAATACTCCCTGACTTTCAGCCTTGATTCTATTCAATTTAGTGTCAAACTATAAAGTTAATGAAACTAAAAATTGTATATACTAGGTCTGGGTATTCCTCCCACACTGAAAAAAAAGCCTCACCATGCATTTCCATACATTTGGTAACAAGAAGGGACAAACTATTTAGGTATCACTTTAACTTCCAATGTGCATTACCTTGCCGCAGCAAACTACTCACCATTTCCAGAAACCATCTGTTCTAAATGACAGTGAAGCCTTGTTCACACGCCAAGTAATCTAAATGTGTGTACGAGGCTTTCAGGTATCTCGTCTAGAAATCTGGCCAGAATCTCAACAAGAAAAATAGAGATCCTGCGCTCTATTTCCTCATCTGGATTCTTGTCGGCCTGTTTCCCGACGAGAAACCCGAGAGTGTGTATACTTACCTGTCGCCGTGGAAACCCACGCATGCTCAAAATGACTTTGATGCATGCGCGGTAGCTTTTACGGCATGGGTAGGGTGAAGCAAGATGGTGGCGACGGCATCAAATGTGACTAGCGCATGCTCGTCATACGCGATGACATTACAGTGTTCTTGCCTTTAAAAAAAAAAAATGTGGTTCTTTTGAAAGGTCTGTGTGTACACTCGGGCGGTAAGAGGTTCTTGCCAAGAATCTCATTGGAAAAAACAACATTTTTTTCCTGACGAGATCCTGCCCGTGTGTAAAAGGCCTCTCAGTGAAAACAGACCTGTCTTGGTCAGGTTGTTTGGCAGCCTTAAAGATGATTCTTCTACCCCAGCTTATCTATTTGTTCAGAACATTACCTATTCCTGTACGTAATAGGGATGGGCAAACAGTTTAGGCCTAAGCATAAGTTTGGCCTGAACATTGTGCATTCAGGTGCTAGCTGTCATAGGATGTACTCCCAAAACGCGGCTCACGCCTGCCCGTGTGGCCACGCACTGGCACGATTTGTCACTGGCTGCGTCCACTGGACACAGCCAATGACTAATCACTGTACCATGTGACTGCTTTAACCAATCACAGCAGGTCACATGACAGTTGTAAATAATGGATTGCTTCCTTTCAAACCATCCATTGTATACAATTGTTTTGCTAGCTGTGATTGGTCAGTGTGATCACATGGTACAGACTGGGCCAATCACAACCCATCTGTACCATATGATTAGCTCAGGCCAATCACAGCTTATCACAACAAAACAACTAAATGAATCAATTTCATTCAGTAAAATGCTTGCATGTAGCAATTAAATGCATTGTTATAGTCAAACATATTGCAGAGTAGTGCAATGTTACCATAGTAACAATATATTGCTCTGGTCAAAGCGTGTTAAAAAAAATTGTAAAAAAAGGGGAAAAAAAATAATATAAAAAAAAATAATGTTTTATTCATACTGTCATAAGTCAGTGTCCCTGATCACCACGTGCAATGCCTCTTACTAAATACATTTTTGGGCCTCAAGAAAGGAGATGAGCCATCAGTACATCAGGACTGTTTGGTTTTCACATATATATCATTATTTGTATAACTTTCCTACAGACTAAATAATATACACTGACTTGGGTTATTTTTACCAAAGAAATGTAGCAGAATACATTTGGCCTAAAAAGATATGTAAAAAGATATGTAACATTTTACAATTTACATTTACAATTTTGTTTTAAATTGTTGGTCTTTTTTTCATTTATCAAAAAATAAGTGGTGATTAAATACCACCAAAAGAAAGCTCTATTTTGTGTAAACAAAATTATAAAAATGATAACAATGATAACAATTTTACAGAAAGTGCCTGTCCTTGCCCATGTTTGCTTAACCAGGGTAGCGACTATCATACAGAAATGTAAATCTGTAAATCATTTTTAAACACAAAATACAAAAAAATAAAAAAAACATGATGATGGTGAGAAATTTGCTGCACCACTTAGGTCATTAGCTGGAAGAAGAAAGCTGTTTTCATCAGTTCTTTGCCATGTATGATATACTAGGTACAATTTATCCTGTTTAACCCCAGTTACCTAAAACTTTTCTTCCTGTCATATTCACTTAGAAGGTAGAGGGGGGAGAAGAAGTAAGGGGAAGAGGAGAAAGGTGAAGGAAAAACGCCAGGAGGAGTTGCTGCTGTCTCCCCTTACTCCGGAATTCCAGCCTATGATTATAGGTTTTCCCACTGTAGCTTTGCTTCCAGAGCCCTCAATGTAATAAAATAAATACATTACAAAAAACAACTGTCTGATGAGTGCATAAAGCCCTGTACACACATCGGAATTCCGATGGTCTAAAAACCGATGGATTTTTTCATCGGAAATCAAATGAAGCTGACTTTCATCAGTCTTGCATACACACTATCAGACTAAATTCCAACCGTCCAAAACACAGTGATGTAAAACACTACGACGTGCTGAGAAAAATTAAGTTCAATACTTCCGAGCATGTGGCCACTTGATTCTGAGCATGCATGGATTTGTCTCCGATGGAAAAAAGCCAGGAACTTTCCATTCGATTGTACGGAAGGGGTTGCAGCAGAAAGAGCTTGGACAAAGTGGTGCTCAGATTTCATGGTTATTACAGTGTAGCTATTTTTGCAGATACAGATGGGCCCCAGCAAACAGCTGTTATTTAGTTAAAAATAACAAACATGTTATACTTACTTGCCCTGTGCAGTGGTTTTGAACAGAGCAGCCTGGATCCTCCTCTTCTCGGGTCACCCTTCGATGCTTCTGACCCCTCTCCAAAGCTGTATCTTGATAGGCCAACAAGGCCCAGGCCTAGGGTAGCACTTTGCAGGGGGGCAGCATAAAAAGAGTCCCTTTTAGTGCAGAGCCAGTTTTATGAGGTGGACTGGGCCGCAAGACAAATCGGTCTGGCGCTGCCAAAAAACAGCCGCATTGCTTCGGTATTATAGGGATGGCACAGACACAAGCGACACTGACAAGGTCAGCTATACCTGTCAGTTAGATAGTAGGACTCTCCTGCAATCCTTTGCTTGTGTCAGTTGTACATATTAAGGAATCTTAATTTTATTTCTGTTGATTGCTTATGAGAAAAATAAACAGATAGATTTATTTGTTCCTGCCCCCAATCCTTCCTTTTCTCACTGCCTGGAACATATACCTCCATCAATGTACTACATTTTTTCTGCTGCACCACTGGCATGGTTATATCCTCTTACTCCTCCATAAATTTGAGAGACATTTGTGCTTAAAGTAGAACTATAGGCATCATGTTTTTTCCATTTTGGATAGAGAAAGGGATGGTTATAGCCCCTGTTATTTTTTTTATTTTTTTTGCTGTCCATTCATTTCCCTTAATTTCCTGTCACATAGTCAAACAGGAAGTGAGAAGAAATCTCTGCAGATTAAGCAAATCCCCCTCCCCCAGGCCCTCAGAACTAGTGTCCCTACTGGAAAATTCCAGGGCAGGTCTTAAACAGGAAGGGATGTGGCCTTGACAGGAAGGTGTGGATCATATTTAAATCAGGGGTTGCATGAGTTTAGTCAGGCCTAGGGAAGCACAACAACTAAATACACCACTGCCCCTCTCTCCTGTTGAGTGCCCCATCAAGTAGCTTGCTGTGGGGGCACCTGAGCTGAGCCACGGCTCCCTGTGTCCATTTAGACATGAATCCATGGCCTGGCCCTGCCCTCTTTCTCTCCTTATTGGCTGACTGGCTTTGTTTGACAACAGTGGGAGCCAATGGAACCGTGCTGCTGTCCCATCCAATGACAAGGGGAGTTCCGGGCAGCCGTGACACTCCTGCAACATCGCTGAATCTAGATAGACCTCAGGTAAGTATTAAGGGGGCTGCTGCACACAGAAGGTTTTTTATCTTAATGCATAGAATACATTATGATTAAAAAACTTCTGCCTTTACAATCACTTTAAAAAGGGACTGCCTTATGCAAAGTACAGGGACTGAGAATTAACTAATCTTAAAAAGGAGTAAGATTTGAATGGAAAGAATAGAGATGCCCACTAATCAGAGCCACTCCATGCAAACCAATAAGGCAGAGGCCTATAATACAAACCCTAGATATAGTGAGGGGATGTCTTTGGAACACCAGTTACCAGAATGGGGCCCTCAATTGTATTGTTTGTATTAAGTAATATGCTAGATCTCTCTTAATAATGTTTATTTTATGTGACTAGATAGATTGTTTTTTTGTTAGACCTACGTGCTATTTAAAATAAAGAATAAAAAAAAAAAGTAAAAAAAGAAAGCAAAAAATAACAAGATCAATGTTTGCCAGGGTAAGTATTAGGGTCAAGGTCAGGGATAAATGTCAATGTCAGGGTCAAAGTTCATGGTCAGCATATTTTAGGTAGGATATTTTTAAACTAGTATCAGTGTGAGATAGTGTTCATGAAGGATAAAAAAGTGCTAAATGCACACTATTGTTTCTGGGCTGTACTACGAGTAAAAACAACAACTAGGATACAAAATTAAATATCTACATTTACCACCAAACGAAAGCCCAATTTGTCCTGAAAAAAAGGTATAATTCACCTTGATATATGACAAAGTAGTTGTGATGATATGTACAGTTTTACTAACCCATATCAAAGTTACAAAATTGTGTTTAGGCATTTAGATTTGTTTTACCCAAAGTTGCCCTAAAAAGACCTAGTTCCCTCTGTATGGTATGTCCCTAATGGCAGCGCCCAGCTCGTCATGCCCTTTTTTTGACAATAGCTTGTTTAGTGGGCAGAATTTGCCTCATATGTATTTCAAGGGTTTTTATGCTTTGTTTGACTTTCGTAGATTTCAAGCAGGATTTTAAGGTTCGGTTCACACTAGTGCAGTGTGAATTGCATCTCAGTTTTCTTTGCGAAGGTCCCCCCCCCCCTCGATTGTCAAGTACTATACTGTCGCCGTTCGGCGGCAATTTCCCGTGGAACCCCCGACCCCCCTCCCGCTCAACAACTTTGATGTACTGTCAAAAAAAAAAACGCTGTCCCGCAGTAGCAAGCCCCCCCCCCCTGCTTAACAACTTTCAGGACAGGTAAAAAAAAAATGTCCCACAGTGCAATTTTTAAATGTTGAGAGGTATGAGAACTGTCAATGAATGTTTTCATGTTGCAGAGCACACCTATACTAACCAGAGAAATACACTGAACAGGTAATAGGTTCCTTTTAGCTTATTTATGAATTATGTTAAAACTTATGTTACTTTACTTATGTGCTGTAATTAACAAATACATTTTTAACAATACAGATCTTCTAATTGAGACTTCGATAAAAGAAGAAACTATTTGTACCGTGAGATTTGTTTAGCAGGTTTTTTCTGCATCTGAATATTAAATTTGGTAATAGTTATCTCTTTGGTTGCTTGTGTCGAATAAAATAGTTTTACATAATAGGAACCTCATTAATCATGCATACCAGGACAATTGGAATGGACAGCTTCAGAAATCAGTAGGATTAGGCTAATTGATATTATGCTCAGAAACAGACTTTGCCAAGGTGACATAATGGAAGTTTCATTCTTTCAGCTACGACATGTGATTAAGGAAAAGCTTGCTTGCAATGCACGCAAATTAGACTTTATTTTAGGACTGAGACATCATTATTAGATCACCAGACAAACATTAATATGTTTCTTCCCTGTTTTAATAAAGTAGCTTATTACCAGAATGTTGATAACCGCTTTGTTACCTTGGGCATAAAAGTTTATTTAATAAGGCTGTGTAGCAAGCAATGCTGATGTGCAATGTGTAGCAACCCACACCCAATATTTTTTTTTTCCATTCATTAGTTGTGAGAAGATGTAATAAAATAGGATGGTAGTCATTTGGTCACTGCATTTTTTTTTTTAGATTACTGCCTATATGAATCAAAAAGTGTACCATAAATATGACAACCATAATTTAAAACCTGATGCCCCGTACACACAAGCAGTTTTCCCGTCGGGGAAAAAAATGGTTTTCTCTATGGAATTCCGCTCAAACTTGTCTTGCGTACACACGGACACACCAAATTCCGCCAAACGTGGTGACGTATAATACGTACGACAGCACTATAAAGGGCAGGTTCCATTCCAACAGCTCCACCCTTTTGGCAGCTTTTGCTAATCCCATGTTAATAAAAGTTTGAGAGATGATTCGCGCTTTTCAGTTTTCGTGCTTTTTAGATCGTTTTCTGTGGTTCAATTGGTGCTTGTGGGTTTGTATCTGTTTGTATCTGTCTTTCAGTGCATGTAGTGAGTTCGTATCTGTTTTTCAGTGCATTCTTGTCCACTCGTTTATGATTTTCAGGTCGTTCTTCATAGGCCTTGCTGTTCTTCAGTTCGTTCTGAACGGGGGTGGGGAATCTGATAAGTAGGCCTTATATTTAGTTCTTTAAATACTCCTTCAAATAAATGTTATACTGATGTTGGCTGAAAAAGTTTTTGTATAACCTGCTTGCAATGTTATGTGAAAAAGTACTAATATTTTTTTTTTTCTGGTTTAAAAAGTCCCAGCGGTGGGACTTTCCTAACTGTGGAGGGGCAATAGATGAAAAGCACGTCCACATCGTGCCACCACCCCATTCGCGGTCATACTATTACAACTATAAGGGGTTCAATAGTATTGTGTTGATGTCGGTGGTGTCGGCACAATATGAGTTCTTGTATGTGGATGTGGGAAAGATTTTCCGGATGTCGGATGGTGAAGTCTAGTCGCTGCCAAAATGCAGGAAATAGAGAAGGGCCAACGCCTACTGTGTGAAAAAATGAATATTTTTTACTTTTTGCTATAATAAATATCCCCCAAAAATATATAAAAAAACAATTTTTTCCTCAGTTTAGGCCGATACGCATTCTTCTACATATTTTTCGGGATTATTATTCTCAAACGCGGTGACTCCAAACCATACAACGGCAGGGGCTGCTTTTGCTAATCTTATGTTACTGCGTGTTAGGAAAAAGTTTGGTAAGAGACATTTGCACTTTTCAGTCTGTTATAGTGTGACAAATGTGCTATTTCCATTACAAACGCTTCTTTTACAGAAGGTGCGCAGGTTTCTTAGCATACACAAGCTCGAGTTTCTTGTTAAAAAGCAGCCAACGGGGAACACAATGAGCTAATTTGACTCCTATTGAGGAAAAAGAGAACTTGCTCTTTTTTGCTTGTCGAGTTCCTCGACAGTTTCCTCGATAAAAAACATACACACGACCGGTTTCCTCTGTAAAAAAGCTCTCCCACAAGTTACTTGATGGATTCTTGATGGATTCTTCCAAGGAAACCGGTCGTGTGTACGAGACCTGAGGTGTGAATGGGGCCTAAAGGAAATAGTGTTGTACAGGGCATATATTTCCTATAGCAAACAACTAGATTTCACTTCACTGTAATCAGCTAAGTAAACTAAATTGGTTGCTCAATTAATATGTAATGGAATAATTATACTTATCTTGGTTCTGTATATTCCTGCCTGTATATTCCTGCCTCCCAGCAAGAAAAAAAAAATATCTTGTGGCGCACTCTGAGCTACAACGTGTTCACAGAACTCTAATGTGTTTTCACCATAAACATTATACCTACGTTTTTTTAGCCAGGCACTTTTTCACTTTTGCTAAGCCCTACTAAGGATAATAACACCATTAAAAACTCTTTAGCTAACAAATATGTTAACAGTCATTATATAAATGATTTGCCTTGTGTATTTTCAAAATTGTAATGTGGCAGATACATTTAAAGGAAGGCCATTGGTACACACATGAACAATAACTGAGAGCAACTAAAAAATCCCAAGATACGGGTTCACTCTTGCTGCAGAAATGGTAATTAAACTTGGTCAACTACAGAACATGTAAATAGAATTTGTTCAATCAGCTTTAGCTGATTCGTAGACTTTCACTGAGGTATGAAAATCAGTGAAGCACTTGAATATGCTGCTTCACTAAGTACAAAGCACAGCATGCATCCTAATCCAGCAAATAAGTCTATCATTTTGCAATTAAAGAGCATAATTATAATGTTAACCAAGGTTTTAAACACTAACATAAAATGATAACATTTGCATTAGGTCATATTCACATATAAATATAAAGTGATATTTGTCATAGGTGGTGTCTGGTGTGTGGTCATGTCTTTTATAATTTAGGATGAGATTGCACAAAGCCTGTAAGTAAGGATGAGCTCTGGGTTCCATCCAAACTCATGTTTAGACTGAATTTTTCTTGCTTGGAGGTTCCACAAACTTCTAAGAAGAATGGATTTTCCTGTTAGGTGAACTACCCCTGCTATGGGAAGTGAAACATCAGACAATGGTAATACTTCTGCTTCTAAATGTGACTGGATCCTGCTCAGGCTGGTTGTTAGGGAGCCAGAAACGGTCACATACTTTGAACATTCACTCCCAGCCCATTCAGATGCCTCCTAGATTTTCCTGGCTGAGAGATGAATGTAAACAAAGGGGGTATGATGGTAGAAAAAAGTGAGGTTCCCTTTGACATCAATACCCGGCCTTAATATAAGGGTCTGGTATATATATTTAGAGGAATGCCATGATGTATTTTGTGTGGCTATCTATCATTGATTCACCATCAATACCAGGCCCTTGTCTAGGATTAAGTCTCATACACGCGATCAGACTTTCTGCGGACAAAGCGTAGGACTTTTGTCCAAAGGGCGTTGACAATGATCTTGTCTTGCATACAAAAACGGCAACAAAATGTCGGCCAACAAACACAAAACTATGTGTTTTTTCAGCTCTTTAGTGCCACCCTTTTGGCAACTTCTGCTAATGTTGTACTATGGTGAGCATTGCTTCTGAGCATGCGTGTTGGTACTTTGGACTTTTGTGTGACGGACTTGTCTACACGTGAACGGATAATCTGACAACACACAATTGTTGGCGGACAATTTTAAAGCATGCCATCCCACATTTGTCCGTGGAAAATCTGACAACAATTGTCCGATGAAGCATAAAAACGGTCTGATTTTCCGACAACAGCCTGTCATCCCACAATTCCTGACAGATTATTCGATCGTGTGTATGATGCTTAACTTCCCTGGCGGTATGATTCTTTCTGATTTTAGGTGCTGAAAGCGGTATCATTATTTGCAAGGAAATTTGGCGTTTTATACTGTAGGCTTGTAATTCTTAGGAATAACTCACTTAAATCTGACCAAACAAGAGTCTAATAGGCATCCCGGGTATGAATTAAAAAAATAAAAAAAATATAAATTATAATATAATAAATAATTATAAATAATTATATCAAATAATAATATAATTCTAATAAAAAATATTCAATGATGTAATCAACTCAAAAATCACTGAAATTTCCTCAGTTGCAGAATTATCGCTGTCATTACTTTTTTTTAATGACCAATTTCCCCCCCACAAATCGCTATCGCTCAATTCTGCAAGTGATAATTTATTATCTCTTTTTTTTTAGCTGCTCTTAAACCATTTTTGACATAAAGGGACACTTTTGGTTGCTATGGACAATCTACAGTTTACAGGCAGAAAGAATCGTTTTTATTTTATAAAAGAACATGTAGTGCACTGGGCAGACCACTAGGAACAAGGGGTGTGTGTATTTTTTACATACAGTACTGTAATCTATAAGATTACAGTATACTGCATGTATAGCGTTCGTTTACTTTTTTGAATTTGGCGCCGATCTCCGCCCCCGTGCGTCGTAACGTCGCAGGGAACGGAGACCGACGGCACACGGAGGCACTGTGTAAATCAAGCGAGCACCCGCTCGCTCACACAGCGTGGATGCATCGCTGGATCCAGGAACAAGGTAAGTAAACCTTGCCTGTGGACAATGCGAGACGAGCCCGAGTCTGACTCGGGGTTACCGATCGCACCATTAAAATGTAACCCCGAGTCAGACTCGGGAATACCACCAGGGGGGTTAAAGATCTGGTATAGATAAAGAGAATTCCCAGACACTGTTAAAAAATGTAAAGAAGCAGCTGTGATTTACTAGCAATTTAAAAAGTATTTTGTTTCATTGTAAATGTCAGTTCTGCTGTAGTTGGTCGTATACATCATAAAGATCCACCACTTCACAGGCAGGTTCGGGGCATCCCCCAGGCATGTTTTTTAAAAGAGATTTTGCATGTTTACATTTTCCCTACTCCCCACGAAATGGAATACATTTTTTTTTGTTACATTTCCCCCAGGACAGTGGCAAGTCCGCCATGATCTTTGTTTGCTAATCTCTTGCCTATTATCCTAGAAAATGGGTATTACAAATTTCTAAAATGTGGGTCCCATTGTCTTCAACTGGATTTGGATTCAGCATCCAAACTTCAGTAAAGTTTGCTGAACCAAGCTCAGGTACACATGACTCATTACTGCCCGTAAGTATAGAACACATCCCCACCACACCTGAGATGATATTAGCCAAGAATGAATATGCAAAAAAATGATTGGTTAAACCCAAAAGTTACCAACAGTTTGGGAGATATGACATAATGGCTACAGTAGGTGTGCAAAGCTCAAACAGATATCTTGCCAATAGAATCCCCAGAAGATCTAAAATATTGGCAGGTAATTTAATTCTCTATTATCTACTAAAAATGCAATAAAATATATATTTCCATGAAAGAATCTGACATAAAACATACATCCAAAAAGTATTGCTTCATGCTCACTGATCAGCTAAAAATAAGTAAAATAAATGAGTCATTTGGTTGATTTGTCTGTTGACCTGAATTGTAAATGTAAAGAGTCATAGCTGGTCTACCATAGTTTTGTTTACTTTCTGCCTGGAAACAACCACTGATAAAGGCTCTATTTATCAATGACACAGCAGGAGTAAATGAAAATGTTTATTCAGACCCCTCAAGCAGAAAGAACTCCCTTAATCCACTTGCTGATGAGATAACCCAGTAGGATTACAATAATCAACTTGCAGTATGTCCTCTATTAGAGTATTAAAGCACAAGCGTTACTACGGAAAATCTACCTTCATTTGCATAACATGGCCACAAACATTTTCTTATTTGTCAAACCATGTACAGATGCTGCTTCACACAACCAGCTTTGTATGCAATGCAATGCTGCCTCGGCTGACTAATGTTTTCATGGGGATCTGAAAAATTCTGGCTTATAGGATATAACTTCGGAGCTTAATAAAATACTGCCATTTAAATTTCACAAATACACAGTTTGTTTTTCAGTGCAATTAACTCGTTATGCATACTATTGCTCTAATCGCAGTTTGCATTGCATATATACTATGAATATAGTCACTTGTTTTCATGAGCCTCATATAAATAAATCAATAGGCAGTTATAACTTGTACTAAGTAATAACATAAAATGGATCATATTAAAAAATGTATGGGTGCATTTTGTCAATACTATGAGAGCATTTAGAATAATGTAACCATTTCCTGTGTGTGGTTACCATGTTTGTTTCCATTATGTTTTAAATATTAGATCAACCTACAGTAGATAACATAAAATTGTATACTTATACAGATATATTACGGGTAGCTGTAGCAGTACATTCAAAGATCATTCAGTGTTAATCAAGAGTCTATAGAGCACAAATTCCCATTGTATGGAGTTTAGAAGACTTGGAACAGTTATGGAATTGCACCTCTGAAATTAAAGCGGGGGTTCGCTGACATCTGCAGTATGCTGGTCTTTTTTTTGTACTTATCGTTTAAGCCGGGTTTCTTATCTGGCTTCGAGCGGTGATTACTTCCTGGTATAGGTGTTCCCGAAGGCAAGCGTAGTTGATTGACGGGCTTGGATACCGCATCACGGCTTCCGAAAATAGCCGAAGTGACGCTCGGCAATTTACGGCACCTGCGCTGTCAGCTCTACACGGCAGGCGCAGTGCCGTAAACAGCCGAGTGTCGCCTCGGCTATTTTCGGAAGGCGTGACTCGCTATCCAAGGCCGTAAATCAACTACGCTTGCCTTCGGGAACGCCTACTCCCCGCAGAAATCCCCGCTCGGAGCCAGATAAGAAACCTGGCTAAAACAACAAGTGCAAAAAAAAGAAAAGACCAGCATACTGCAGATGTAAGCAGTATGCTGGATCTAATTGCAGAAAGTTGATTTTTGGGTGAACCTCTGCTTTAAGAACAGAACTAGGCAGAGATCATACAGATAGATGATTTGTTTTCATGCTTTAAAACTTTGTGTTCCCTCTAATACCTGACAAACAGCACCGTGAACCCCTATGTTCATTATGACAGGCACTTAAGTGTGCTTTTCTGTTTAATAGCCATATACCAGCCATGTCATCTTTCTTGGGCATCAAAGGTGATAATGGAGGAAGTAGTGATTTGATTATGCTTGTCCTGGGAATCTGAATCTGAGAAACAATACACAGGGAGATTCTGCTGAAGGAGTTAAAGCTAGCTGTGGAGGTATGTATCATGTGTATCAGTATGTACATGTATGATATGTATCATGAAGCCTATCTAAACCCAAGAATAAAAATGTAAAATATTGAGGCTTGCCAATCTTCTGTATGGATGTGTATGCATACTGTATGTAGCACTACCCCTGTAGGAGCTGCTGGTAAGATTTGGTTCTACAGCGACTGCAATTCCAAGTGGTTTTCACTTGTAGTGCAAAGTGGATTTGCCTTTCGTATATATCACCTTTCTGTCCTTGGGTGACAGAACCCTCTCATCATACTTTATCTATGGAGGAGCAGCATTGTCACCCTAGGGTAGGACTACAGAATACCTCTTCTGCCATTTTTCCTTAACATTGGAGAAGTGTTTGGTTTACAATGCTAGCTGGGAATACTGGAACTGATAACAGCACAGTATAGGCAGGGTATAAGGAATGTATGCGCTCACAAGGTTTTAACAAACAAGTAATATTCTATTTTTATTTTTTTATGCATCAAACAGATATAAAAAAACTTTCAATTGTATATTTAACAGACCAAAAATGTGGACATTTAAGAAGTTTATTGTTAGTGTTTCCAGACACTTTAAAAGACCTTGCTCTGTGAACAGTAGTAGAACAATAAGTGTGAAGGTTATGATATCGGTACAGATATAGAAATGGAACACACTATTGCAGTTTGTACTGATTGTGAGATTTATAGCAAACTTGTACCTAAAAAATGTTTGCTGAAACACCCACAGTAAAGCAAAAAAAAAAAAAAAGAGTGTTAATGGAAGGGAAATCCTGTATAACTGATCTTCTAGTCATGTTTACAGTGAGAAATAGTCTTTTAGGATTGTTAATACTAAAAGTGGAACTAAACTGTATCTACCGGTAAGTCCAACAAACTGAAAACACTATTTAATTATTTTTTTATATTCAAAGCAAACTACCCATCCATGTCTCCATGTTTTCTTTTGTTGAGAAATTACTTAGAAAAACAATCCTGAGAATTTCTAGCTGCAGCCATCTTTAGAAAGGGCAAATGATTCATTTAGAAATTACTTAATTTAGCTCAGGAATTCAGGCAGGAAGGTGTACTTAGCTGGAAAAAAAAACCTCCTCCTCTCCTCCATATGAAAGAATGAAAGAAACCAGGAAGCAACTGAAGAATTGTAAAAAAGAAAAGGTTAAAACAAGTAATAGTGATATACTTTCCTATTTATTAATGTTTAGTTAGAGAATTTGGTTCCACTTTAAGGGCTTGTGTTGATGCAATCAGTTTGACATGCCTTTGAGGATCCTATTCTTAGATCCTTCAGAATTTATTTATAAGTGCATTTGACTTGCAGTTGGCCTTTACTGAAACCTAGTACACATAACGAGGTTAACGGACAAATGATCATCCATTTTCTTTTGCATGCTAGTCTCCATATCAAATAGTTTACTAAAGTATGAATATTCTTGTACTACAGAATAAAAATTTGAAAATGATTTAATGTATTTGTAGCGTATTTTTGGAAGAAAACTGTACTGATTAAATGAAAATCATATGCTCTGGTATCGTATGAGAACAATTTTCATGTTTGTCCCTTCAGATAATTGTTAGTACACGAAAGCTGTGTACTAACAACTATCATACAATCGCTTCAAAAGCAGTATTTTTTGTACGATATTCTGATTGTGCGAATTAGGCTTAAGGTTCAATAATTCCCAAACCAATTTAACCGCCTCAGCCCTGGACCATTTTGGTGGTCAATGACCGGGCCACTTTTTGCGATTCGGCACTGCCTCGCTTTAACTGACAATTGCGTGGCCGTGCGATGTGGCTCCCAAACAAAATTGACGTCCTTTTTTTTCACAAATAGAGCTTTATTTTGGTCGTATTTGATCACCTCTGCAATTTTTATTTTTTATGCTTTAAACAAAAAAAGAGCGATAATTAAAAAAAACAAAAAAAAAATTTTTACTTTTTGCTATAAGAAATATCCCCACATTTTAGGCCCATATGTATTGTTCTACATATTCTACATATTTTTGGTAAAAAAAAATCACAATAAGCGTTTATTGATTGGCTTGCGCAAAAATTATAACAGGGGTGATAACAGATGCGCACAGACAGCAAAACAAATGTTACAGGGGTGATAACTTTAAAAAAAGTATCAGTTAAAAATTACAAACATATTCTACTTAACAACAAACCTACAGTCCCTGTCTTGTTTGCACTGCCTGTATACTGCTTTTGAAAGTATATAGGGCCAAGGGGGCTGTTAATGACCTGGGGGGAGTAGGGTAAACCCATGCTATTTTTATCAATGATTTTCATCCATATTGCCAACATTACATTAAAGCCGCAAGCAGTTTTAAAATTACCTTTTTCTTATAGTAACACCCAGTAGGTACGATATTTAAAAGATTTTTTATATTTTTTATTTTTCAGTTTAAGCATCATTAACCACTTCCCGCCCGGCCAATAGCAGATTTACGGCCGGGAAGTGGTTATGAAATCGTGACTAGCCGTTCTCAAACGTCTAGCACGATTTCAATGCCGCGCGCGCCCGTGGGGGCGCGCAGCGCGGCGATCGGTGATGCGGGGTGTCAGTCTGACACCCTGCACCTCCGATCTCGGTAACGAGTCTCCGGCGGAGCCTCGTTACCACGTGATCAGCCGTGTCCAATTACGGCTGATCACGATGTAAACAGGAAGAGCCGCCGACGGCTCTTCCTCACTCGTGTCTGACAGACGCGAGTACAGGAGAGCCGATCAGCGGCTCTCCTGACAGGGGGGGTTCGCGCTGATTGTTTATCAGCGCAGCCCCCCCTCGGATCGCCACACGGACCACCAGGGAGTGCCCACACTAGACCACCAGGGAACTTAAAAAAAAGGACAATAAAAAAAAAAAAAGGACAAAAAAAAAAAAAAGTCAGCAAGAAAAAAAAGGGGCAGTAAAAAAAATGATGCCAATCAGTGCCCACACATGGGCACTGATTGGCAACATTGATCCATCAGTGCCACCCCTCAGTGATCATCAGTGCCACCCCAGTGTCTGTCAGTGCCACCCCACAGTGCCAATCCATGCCCAGGGCCCACCTATCAGTGCCCACCTGTGCCACCTATCAGTGCCCACCTGTGCCACTTATGAGTGCCCACCTGTGCCACCTATGAGTGCCCACCTGTGCCACCTATGAGTGCCCACCTGTGCCACCTATGAGTGCCCAGTGCCGCCCATGAGTGCCCATCAGTGCCGCCCATGAGTGCCCATCAGTGCCGCCCATGAGTGCCCATCAGTGCCCCATACCAGCGCTGCCTATCAGTGCCCATCAGTGCTACCTAATCGGTGCCCATCAGAACTACCTCATCGGTGCCCATCAGTGCCACCTCATCGGTGCCCATCAGTGCCACCATATCAGTGCCCGTAATTGAAAGAGAAAACATACTCATTTACAAAAAAAATAACAGAAACAAATAAAAACTTTATTTTTTTTTCAAAATCTTCGCTCTATTTTTAGTTGTTGCGCAAAAAAAAAATCGCAGAGGTGATCAAATACCACCAAAAGAAAGCTCTATTTGTGGGGAAAAAAGGGCACCAATTTTGTTTGGGTGCAGTGTAGCAAGACCGCGCAATTGTCATTCAAATTGCGACAGTGCTGAAAGCTGAAAATTGTTTTGGGCGGGAAGGTGCGTAAGTGCCTGGTATGGAAGTGGTTAAAATCACTGCATTTTTTTCCATTGATACATGTTCCCTGGGGCAAGACCCATGTTCTCAAACCCGTTTTACCACAATAACTTGCATATTAGCATTTAAAAATAGCACTTCTGAATTCGAACGTTCGAGTCCCATAGACTTCAATGGGGTTTTTTAGGTGCTGAAAGCAGTACCATTATTTTGCATGGAAATTTAGTGTTTATATTGTTGGCCTGTAATTC
Organism: Rana kukunoris; assembly: GCA_029574335.1. Lineage (NCBI taxonomy): Eukaryota > Metazoa > Chordata > Amphibia > Anura > Ranidae > Rana > Rana kukunoris. Next base: position 313,702,880 of record CM056051.1, on the reverse strand, counting down.
TTAGGAATAACTCACTTAAATCTGCCCAAACAAGAGTGTAGTAGACATCTTGGGTATGATAAAGTTTGAAACACAAAATAATAAATTATAATATAATAAACAACTATTAATAGTTATAACAAATAATAATATAATAATAATAAAAATGATTACTTTCATTGTTTGATGATGAATTTTCCCACAAATCACTATCGCTCAATTCTGCAAGTGATTACAATTTATTATCAATGTTTTCTAGCTGAAACCACTTTTGACATAAAGAGACACTTTTTGGTTGCTATGGACAATCTCCAGTTTCCAGGCAGAAAGAACAGTCTTTATTATACAGAATTGCATGCAGGACACTGGGCAGACCACACAGGGGATGTGTATTTATTTTATACAGTACTGTAATCTGTAAGATTACAGTATACTGTATGTGTACTGTGTTTTTATTTTTTGAATTTGGCACCGATCTCTGCCCCTGTGTGTCATAACGTCGCAGGTAACGGAGCTCGGTGGCACTCAGGCACTGTGTGAATTAAGCGAGGAGACAGCTCGCACACGCAGCAGGGAGACATTGCAGGATCCAGGGGACATGGTAAGTAATCTCCGCCTGGATACTGCGATGCAATCCCGAGTCCGGCTCAGAGATACCACTCATGGTTCTGGATTTCCACCCCGAGCCAGACTCGGGAATATCGCCAGAGTGGTTAATACTGTTTTTTTTTCCACCAATAACTGTTATTACAACTATTGGCATGAACCTATGATTTTATCTCCATTATCTGTAATCTTTTGTTCTATGTGCTATGTACTAGTTGCTTGTGTAATACTTGTTTTAAGTAATATCCACACTTTCTATAACACTACCTTTCCCTACCTAGGCTACACAGAACTGATAGATACCCATTTAACTAATCAGCTAAGACTGTGGATACATTAAAAAAAAACTGCCTTCCTCAGTCACCGATGTGGTGACTGAGAAAGGCAGTTTTTTTTGTTGTCCATAGATGAATCAAAATGTGGCCAGTTCAGCAGGAACTATTCAAGTTTAGATCCATCTATGACTCCATGATCTGTGACTCAGACTCATGGACACAGGTCAATGTACTTGACTATATATTATCCACTCTAATTAATCCCAAATGTGTTCTATCTGGTTGAGGTCAGGACTCTGCCCAGGCCAGTCAAGTTCATCCACCTGATGTATACAGGGATGTGGGAATTCTTAATGTCTTAAAAGACTCTCACACACACACTCGCATACACTATATTGAGCGAGTTTTGGGTGGATGAACTTGACTGGCCTGGGCAGAGTCCTGACCTCAACCAGATAGAACACATTTGGGATTAATTAGAGTGGATAATATATAGTCAAGTACATTGACCTGTGTCCATGAGTCTGAGTCACAGATCATGGAGTCATAGATGGATCTAAACTTGAATAGTTCCTGCTGAACTGGCCACATTTTGATTCATCTATGGACAATTTAACTCTACTGGGAGCCAACATTTCAAATCCTATGGTTTACTGTGAATCTGTCTGCAAGATAGACCCATATTGGGATGTTCTTTCAATTTTTCCAATTGTAACCCAAGGCTCTCTTACTGTTGAAAGCTCAATTATTGAATTTCATGCATGGTCTGCTTTAAGATTAATTGAGTTTGAATTCTGATTTTAGCTTAGCTGCAACATTTGCCAAATACTATTAATAGCTCAAAGATTGGTTTTACTTGCTACCTGGAGTTTCTATTTATTATTTTAAATATTTGTCAAAGGATTTACTACAAAAATAACACCTGTTTCTGTAAGGCAATATACATTTCCATACTAACCGATTCCTCTCTTCTTGTCACTTTCACATGCTTAGACTAAGTGACCTAGCTGTACAGTAACATCTTTTATTTCCTTTCTTCAGGTCCCTATGAGGAGTCACTTTGGACTCCTCATCAAATCTTCCCATGCATGACACATCTGTAAAACAGAGCTGCGCTCTAGCAGTACTAAATGTCAAAACAATAAATCATATCACTAATCAAACTATCCATTCACAAATTAATATTTGTTCATTATATATTTAACAGATATCACATGTAAATGTAACATATTATTATTTTCTACCGTGGACTTCAAATCCAACATCTGTAAAAAAAGATAAAGGGCCAGATTCACAGAGCGATTACGCCGGCGTAACAGGAGATGCGCGGCGTAAGTCTAAATTTTCACATGCGTTTCGATACTCCGCATCCCCAAAACGAGATACGCAAGAAATCTACTTTGTTTGGTCCAGCGTAATTTCGTTAGACAGGCGCATCCGTCCGCGCAAAACTGCGCTAGACACATCATTGATTTGCTATTCAAATATGCTAATGAGGGAGTTACGGGGATCCACAAAAGAACGTTGGTGCAGCGCAGGCTACGCGCTGTGCGCAACAGCTGAACGGCATGTCTAAAATTAGACCATATAAAAGGTGGTCTAAAATTAGACAATTCGTCTACAATTCAGAGAAAGCAACACCGTTAGTTCGGAGCAGAGCAGTCACACGTGTTGCACAACAATCTGTATGCCAACATGCCAGGGACATCCTCGCTCATACTGTAGCTATACTACTGACTTTAGAGGAACAAAGAAGGAGGAGGGCACGGAGGAGGGTACGGGAGAGGATATACCGCACCCGCATAGACCTCTTTGGCATGAGTGATTCTGAGGTGTATCGCATCTTCAGATTCACCCCTCATGCCATCCTGGAATTAACCATAACCTTGCAGGAGGACATCACCAGCCCAACACACCGCTCACATGCAGTGAAGCCACTGGTCAAGGTCATGGCAACACTCCATTTCCTTGCCAGTGGCTCTTTTCAAAGAACAAGTGGAGTGGCGGCTGGGATGTCACAATCCTCCGTGAGCAGATGTGTGCACCAGGTTGTCCCTGCAATCCTCAGACGCATGGCCAACCAAATCATCAAACCAACCACTGAGGACCTGCGGCTGAAGGCAATGACAGATTTCTACAGAATTGCCAGATTCCCATGCACCATGGGGGCCATTGATTGCACACATGTGGCACTCCAGCCCCCCCATGAGACAGAGCACATATACCGCAATCGGAAGCATTGGCATTCCATCAACGTACAGGTGATAGTCGATGCCCAAGGCCTCATATGGCACGTCCGTGCCAAACACCCCGGATCCAGCCATGACAGCTACATATACAATCAGAGCCCCATCCCAATGGAATTCAAACAGAATGTGTATGGGGACACCTGGCTGGTTGGTGAGTGACATGGGTGGCAAGCATGACTGTCCCTCCCCATGATGCACACATCAGAAGGGGCACATGCATGACTAACATCCTCCTGTGTTTTTCCTTACAGGTGACTCTGCATATGCACTGGGACCCCATGTCATGACTCCTATCCGGAACCCCCAAACCCCAGGAGAGGAAAGATACAATGAAGCCCACGCCCAAACCCGTGCAGTGGTGGAGCGCACCTTTGGCCTCCTGAAGTCACGTTTCCGATGCCTGGATAAGTCTGGGGGGACCCTGTTGTATTTCACAAATATGCCAGATTATCGGTGCATGTTGCATGCTGCACAACTTCACAGTAAGAAAGGGCCTGCAGATTGACCTACGTGATGACCTGACCCCTGAACCAGACAATCCCCCCCTAACCGAGGCTACCCCGTCTTCTGAGGGAAGAGCAGCCAGGAGACAGCTCACATTAGGCATCTTTGCACGTTAAACACACACATTAATCATGGCACATGAGAATGCATGCATGCACACCACTGTGGTCCCTAGCACAGACACATCACATCCTCATCTAATTGGATTAGCACAAGCCCACCATGCTGGACTTGTGAGCAACAACGCCACGCCACGGCTCCAATTATGTCACTTTACATTCATACACCATTCACACGGACCTGGGAATCACTTCTCCCTGGTCCTGGGGAACCCTTCTCCACCAAAACTGAGGGTGACACCCCTTTGCCAGCAGGAATATCACCCCCCACATTCCCAAAATATTCACATCACAAAAAAAAAAAATGTCCAGAAAAAAAAGGGGAAAAACAAATTAATGCCGTTGGCGTGAGCCACGCCTGGGGCGCCCATGGCCACGGCCCCTGGCTCCTCAGGGGATACTCATGGGGAGGGGGGGTAATCCAGGGAAGGAGGAGCAGCCCCTGGTCTCTGCCCACCTGGCGGTGGCGGCCTGCCCTCCAAGGCCACGGCAATTCTGTTTAGGCCAGCACCTAGTGTTGCCGTGTTGGCCTGGATAGCCTGGGTGAGGGCCCTCACATCCTGCCCAACGTCTGCTGTTGTAGTCTGCAGTGCGTTTAGGCAGTTTGTAAGAGCCCGGGAGTGGCAGTCCAGGTCCCCAAGCGTATCCTTTATGGAGGACAGGCTCTCCTTCATCCGCCCCAAAGTCTGGCTGACCTGTCCCAGATGGCGGGTCTGAAGGGCCTGGTCCCTTCTCAGGTTGGCGGGCAGAAGCTCGGCCACCCCCCTGGTCTTCTGGGATGACTTCCTGCCTCCAGCTGAGGCTTGTGGCTGGGGAGAAGGGGAGGCCCTTGGGAGAGGAGCCCTGTTGGGGGAGGAGTGGGAGGGGCTAGCCCTTATGGAGGGCTGGCTGCTGCCAGCCAGAGAGGAAGACTCCTCCAAAAACAGCAAGCCACTGGCTGACATTACATCCTCCTCCTCCTCAAACTCCTCCTCCTCCTCTTCAACCTCCTGCAAGGACTCCGGCCTTGTCCGGGGGTCCTCATCAGGCTGTTGTCCCTGGGATGGTGCGGTCAGCCCAGATGGCCCAGCACCCTCCTGCTCATCTGTGGATGACACAAAACATTCACAGGTTGGAGGATCCACACACTTGCCACATATTCCCTTTCACCCCCTCCCCCACACATGCTACACACCTGATAGGAAAAAAAAACCTTGCCTGGCATCACGCCTTCATGACTTGAGTCATAGCCGGGCAGGCCCTCCACCTGTTGTCTATGAAAGGTGTTGGCCACCGCACGCTCCTCCGCTGTCAGCCTAACAGGGCATGGTGGGCCCCCTCCTGTGGCCCTGGCATGGGCTACCATTTTGGCCAGCTTCTTTCTGACCAGACGCCGGAGGTCATTGATCTTCTTTTCAATCCCCGACCGTGTCCAGGTCTCCCCCCCCCCGATGCATTCACCTCGTCAGTAATGTTCTGCAAGATATCATGCCTCCTGGCCGGGGTGGTGTTGGCACTCTCCGGGCCGTGGAGGAAACGCCCATATTGGGAAATGGCCCGGGCAAGAATTTGTTTCTCCCCCAAAGTAAAATTTAACTTCCTCTTTCTCTCAGTCATACTCATACAAAAACTCTCTCCCAAACAGTCAGCAAAAATCACTCACAAAAGCAAGCAGGAAAAATCAAGCAAGAAAACAAACAAACAAACAAAAAATCTATCAACCAAAAAGTCTCACAAGCAGTCACCAAAAATCACTTTCAAATATCTTCTACCAAACACTAGATCACACAGTCCACAAATATAACAAAGACAAATCACAACGCGAACAAACAACAGAACAAACGCACCTTGCTGTATAGGGAGGGATACAAAGGGATGTACTTTTGCAAAGGAAGTGCGTTTGTGTCTGTCTATTTATGCTGTCTGCGTAGTTCACTAATTTGCCCTAGTCCACCTCCAATTTCACTGATTGCGCCGTTCCCAAGTTGTGAGCATGCGCACAGAGGTGCTGACCATGGTCTGCTTCAAGCGCGCATGCGCGAGCCGGCCGGCCCTTCATTTGCATGGGGTCATGGCTCATTTCAATGTAACACACCCACGTCCTTCCCAATTTCTATTAATCCACCTTGCGCCTCTGAAATAACGTTGCGCAGGCGCAAATTTCTGCGTAAAACTGACGAGAATAGGATGATTGCGCCGCTACATTGCGCCAGTCTAGCGTAAAGGCGGTGCGCTACGCCGGTCCAATAATGCGCAGATGTACGTGAATCTGACCCATAGTACTTTGTTAGCGGATAAAAAAAAACACAATACAAGAAGGTCTGTACTTGTTGGTACAGACAAAACTACATCTCTATACAAAATAATAAATTACCGGTAACAAAGTGTTAATAAATACTTCACAGTAAGTTTATGTTGTCTTCAATACAGACACATGGATATTAGGCAGAGGAGACCACGCTTCCACTGGACACTGAATTGTTTACTAGACATGTGCATTAGATTTCTTCCGAATGCATTTTCATCTGAACTTTCGTATTTTCGTTATCGTTTTAACAAACGAAAAAGAATGAGCAGAATCGGAAATCCGAAAGATCCGACGTACAATGCTTTATTTTCGTTGCTACAACAGTTCGATATAGATAGGAGATTTGACATGATGCTGACAATAACAATCTCTGTCTATCGAATCTGTGGTCGAATGTGCCTAACCTTAACTAAGATTATTCTACATAGAGAGGAAGAATTTGACAGAGAGAGAAAAGATTTGACATTATAGAGACAGTGTTGGGGTAGACCATTCGACAAGATTCGATGAAGCAGTGAAAAAGCAGTGAAAACATACAAACGTTGAATCTGTCATTGAAGGCTTATGGTGTCTGTCGAAAGTTCTAAGAAGATTCGACAAGTAGCTAAACTGTACAACGTCGCAATCTTACATTTCTGGTCAAATCCTCAGCCCATAGGCTATAGATAAATTTGAATGTTGGTTGACTAGTAATAATAACTTATAAATATCATTATTACTAGTGTCATACAACATTAGAATTCTTCTATAGCTTGTGGGCGGAACATTCGACCGTAAATGTACAATTGCGGCGTTGTACAGTTTAGCTGCTCCGTCGAATCTTCCTAGAACACTCGACAGACATCATGAGCCTTCAATGACAGATTTGACCTTAATTAATTCAGATTTTCGGAATTATGCATTTTTTAAGGAAACAAAATAAATAAAAACAAATTTCGGGAGTAACTAAATAAATTTATTTTTTAGTGTGCACATGTCTATTGTTTACTCCATACTGCACTTGCACTTAATCATAAAACACAGGCTGTGATGTCTGTGGGGTCCCTTGCACTTAAAGAACTTGTTCTGCAATACATTTCCTTATTCCTTCAAATGCAGCCTGTAATGTTAAATACTTGCCTTGCTCCTCATTCTAGCAATTTTAACTATGTGGTCCTGCCTGTACCCCACACAGTCTGTCTTCCGAAAATGCCACTGGCAGCACTCCTATGGATAAAAAATTCCTGCAGTAGACAGCTCAACTATAGGAATAACTGGGGCCATGGCACACATGCACACTAAGAAGAGGAACCAGCTGGAATGTTTTTAAAAGAAAGGGTCAAACTGGGTCATCAAATATTCTGTTCTGGATACAGGCTCATCATATATTCTTTTTTGGCTCAGTATCTAATTTAGTGATATACAATGTAGCTTCCTCCTTATCCTTATCCCTTTGTCCCATTGGTCTTTGTATAGTTGAAAACACTAGAATGCAGCATTTAATAACATGGCATTCCCTAGCAACCAGTGACCATGCAATATAGGCTGCCTAGGTTTCATGTCACATAAAGAAACTTGGGGGGGGGGGGTGGCAGCAGATTTATATTGATGGTAAAAGTGATACTTTTAAGCTCAAAATAACACTAAGGCTTCATTTCCATGGACATTTTTACAGCCATGTTCATGTTAATTCTTTTTGAGCTGGAGCTCAAAAACGCGTCAGGTAGCGTTTTTGAGCGCTTTTGAGCGTTTTTGAGCGTTTTTGCATGTTTTTGAGCTTTTTCTAACATCTGGCGTTTTTACAGCTCTATTGCTGGAGCTTCAGAATGCACTGGTCCTGTTTTTTTTTTTTGCAGCTTAAAAACGGCTCAGCCATTTACAGCTCAAAAATGTCATGGTGGGCATGAGGCCATAGACTAACATGGAGAGCTTTTTAAGCTGCAAAAAACGCTCAGAAAAGTGGCTGTAAAAACGTCCATGGAAATGAAGCCTAAAAGATGTGAATTGTAACAGGTTCAGAGCATTCATTATATAGAAATCCTTCTAGTCTGATGACAAGAAAATACAAAATGCGGGGACATATTCTGTTTTGAGAGGAATTTGGAAGGAATACTGTATTACAGGATTTGTTAAAATGCAATTTTAGATTTTAGCATCTTAAACATCTACTGGACTTTGGTGTGGTGTAATATGTGTTATTTCATTCCTAATGGACTCTTTCCAAACAAGATTTTCTCTGTGGATTGACATCCTCATGAAGGTTTATTCATCAATTTTAATTAAGAGTGGCATTATGTGTTACCTTATTATTATCCCTGCCAAAGTAATCATAATGATCTACTACAAAATACGATAGACAATGACTACATAGCAGCAGTTGGATAGATTATTCAGAATCCACCAGTAAAGTTATAATGGCAATGGCTCATTATATGATTTAAATACAATAGACTGTATATACTCATTACATTTTAAACCAAAATAGTTTAATACTGTGTAAAACAGTGTATACCTACGGGACTTATGCCGCGTACACACGACCGTTTTTCATGACGTGAAATTATTTTATTTTTTTAAATGGTCATTAAAAACAACCGTGTGTACGCTGCATTAGAGGAATTTCATGACAGTATTTTCTCTGTTTTTACTTGTATTTCACATTATACTAAGAATAATTAGGCTAAGATTTTATCTGAAAATACTCCGGTGGATTTAATAGCAATTATGTCCCTATTATGTTCTCAAGTCTCCCGCAAGCCACGGGAATCTACCGCATTTGACTGTGGGCTCCCGGACATCTGCAAGTGCAGGGCGATCTCCCGGTTGGGTCTGTCACTCAGCCACTGACAGACAGAGCAGCCCGAGTGGCCGAATGGAGTACGGCCGCTCTGTCTGTGGCTGAGTGACAGGTGTATTTAAGGCGCTGCGAGCTGAGGCAGAGGGGGGGGGGGGCAGCACATAATGCTGTCCCTAGCCTGCTTAGACTGCTGCATTGGCATGGATGTTCGCAAAGGGGGTTCAAGTGCCCCCCTGGATTTGGCAAGGGGTCTGCACACAGACACTGGTGTCCGTGAGCAATCCTTGAAGGCATGGTGGGGAGGAGAGGGGGTGCCAGATTGCGAGATGCATTATGCTCGTAACACTCAGGATACAGCTTGAACTGAGGCTGTGCTTGCCTCCTTTTCTGTAGCTGCAGCCGTACCAGACAGGAGAAGGACCAGAAGAAACAGAAGGAGAGAACTATCCTCCCAGGTTTGGCTGCTGTTCAAGGGTGATCATAGTCAGAGCAGCAGTGAGGGTGGGCAGACCAGAAAGATAAAGTTCACTCAGCACTGCCTAGCCCAACAGTCATCAGAGCTCACCCCAGGCCAGCTAAGAAGTTCCTGAATCAAGCCATGGAATCTACCATTAACGTAAAGTGCTAAATTATATTTGTAGAACAAGCTGGGTTAGTGTCAGCTTGTTCTGTGTCATGGTCTGTCTGTAATCAGTGCTTGCAAATTACTATTACTAAGACCCCAGACCAGAACAATTATATTACTTCCCAGGCTCATTAAAAATCTGTAATGGGCATTTTTAAGGCTACATGTTTTCAGACATCCCAATTCTCCCATGAGGTGCATTTTGGGGTTCAGGACACCTGCAAGTGCTGTCTGATATCTCGACTGTGGAGTTGATCCTGGATGGCCCCCTGGTTCACAGTCAGGAATGATCAGTACAGCAGGAGGGACAGCTGTTAACACCAATCTCCCAGTATACAGTAGCTGACATCTGCTTCTCCTTCTTTCCCTCCCATGGCTGTTGGCTAAAAAGCTATACAGGGAGATTGGTAATCACAGCTGTCCCTCCTGCTGCACCAATCATCTCCGACTCTTCCCTGTATCCTCCTCCTAAAGCTCCCCTCCATGTTCTTCTCCCCCGTTCTTCTGCAGGGCTCCCCTCCATGTTCTTCTCCCCAATTCTTCTACAGGTCTCCCCTCCATGTCCTTCTCCCCCCATTTTTCTACAGGGCTCTTCTCCGTGTCCTTTTCCCCATTCTGTTCTTTTTCATCTCCCTGTCCTCTTCCTCCATCCCCCCACCCACATCCCCCACATCTGGCTTCCTTTCTCTACTCTCCCATCGGCTGTGGGGATCTGTCAGGATGAAGAGTGGAGGAAGGTAACGGTCATTTACCGGCCCCTGCCTCTTATGAATTGGACATAGTGAGCGAGATTGCTCCTCTGTCCTGTGAAAACTGAGCAGAGTAGCCTGTGTGTTACTTTGCTCAGTTTATGAATGGACAGGATCTGCTGTCTTCTGTCCATTCATCTTCAGTGCTGACTGAAGAAGGGACTGGGGAATCTTTGTCCTCAGCGTCTTTCTCTGTCTCAAAGGGGAGATGTGAGAGGTCTGTTTAGACCCCTGATATCTCACCAAAGACCCCCTCTAACAGGGTTAAATTAAAAAATATATAAAAATATAAAAAAATGAAATTGTAAACAACATTTTTAAAAACATAAATTATAAAAAAAATATAAAATAAAAAACTACTGACACCACCCCCCTGCCCTACCAACACTGTCCACTGCCCCAACCCCCTCCTACCAAAAAGCATAAAAAACAATATGTAAATAAAAACTACTGACACCATCCATTGCCCTACTGACACCATCACCACCATATACTCTCCACCCCTTCCCCAAAAGCAATGTGAAAAAAATATAAAAAAAAAATAATAAACAAAATTGTAAAAAAAAAGTGATATTAAACCCAAAAAACAAAAACTATGTTGCAGCTTTCCAATTCTTAAATGTGGCCACTGCATTCATTTTATTGTTTTGTATACTGTATGTGTGTCACTAGCAACATCAGTGTCAGTTAGTGACCCTCCCAGATGGTGGCTGTTTATGCCAGATTTCACACACTATATTACCAAATGTATTGGGACACCTGCCTTTACATGCACATGAACTTTACTGGCAACCCATTCTTAGTCCGTAGGGTTCAATATTGATTTGAAGAAAACACAAACAATATACTGAAGCACTGAAAAGTGTCATCTGGGATTGAATATATCTGTGGTGTGTGACAATCTGTATACAAAACAAGAGTGCAATCAGCGCAAAAAAAAAACAATGAATTCCCTCCCCCAATAATGCAAGCTGAACACTAACAGGATAATCACGAAATCCAAAATGTACAAAATAGAAAAAATATAGAAAAAATAGTGCAGCGCAAAAATCAATAACAATATATATAAATATATATATTTAAATAAGTGATAAAGTCCAAAAATGTGAAACAAATTCCAAAGAAACGTGCCAGAAAAGCCAGATAACAGGAATCTTTACCAGGTGATGTTTAAAACTACAAAGTACCCTCCACCAATAAGAATGGCTACTCTCACCTCCAATTATGGACCCTTGTTTTACCAGGTGGTCAAAACAAGCAGATATCACAGCGTGGAATGCCAATAGGTATGATGCGTGGATCAATTCCTCATAATCAGTAGCATAAGGACCACATATAAAAAATAAATCCAGATCTAAGTGCTCTCTGTTAAGCTAAACTTTTTAATTTTAAAATGATAAACTCAGGCTACTCACATTAGCCATGAACGCAATTGGCAGTGTCATTTGTAAAAAAACATGCTTGTCTCTCAAGGATGGCAGCGAGCGACGTATCTCCACGCTCCTTCCCCTGTGCATGTTACGTTATTACAACTTCCTCAGAAAACTCTGTGCAGAGCTCTATGAGAGGGATCCAAACTGTGAAACTGTGATGATAGGGAGAACAAGCTATTCTCACCATATGATGATCATTAAAAATATTTATTCCATCATGGATATGATAGGCTAAAACAAAGTCTAGAGCATGAATAAAATGTAAAAAAATAAATAAAAAATAGTCAGTGATATACAATTGTTATGAATGAGTTAAAGTTACCACAGGTTTCCTCAGAATGGGAAGGGTTTATCAGTCATCCGGAGGGCTTGCTAGTGTTGCATGAGGGGCACCACTAACCATGCCGAAAAGGATGAGGAATGTCCCAAGATGGATGGTGCTGCTGTGGGCAGGAGGACAGAAGGCCATCAATGTCTGGACCTTAGAGGGTAGAGAACAGCCTGCATGTAGCCTGAAGCTTGGGCTCAGCAGATGGAGCCACCGGGAGGTGACACGGTGGTGCAGGGGAACCAGAAGAGCCAAGCAGAGCTGAGCAGAGCTAGGGGCAGTTATCACCTATGGGATGATGTCAGTGCTGTGCCAGAGACAGGGGGAAGGATGTCTGAGGTAAGCTTGTGGAACGCAAACTGATACTTTTGACATGACTTACATGTTTTGCCCGCTTGTGCTTTGTCAAAGAGACTTTTCTTGTTTTATATATTTATTTACCAAACAAATAAAGCAAAAAATATTTTGGTCTATGATGAAATTGTATGTTTTTATTTTTGTATTTGTTATGTTTTGAAACAGAAAGCAGCAAATACCTTTGTACCTAATTCTTATTTTTATTTTACATTTATATAATACAAATAATAAACCCAGTGGTGATCAGGTACCACCCAAAAAAAGCCCCGTTTGTGTGAAAAATGATCATATACATTTCATTTGCATGACCACGCAATTGCCAGTAAAAGTAGCATAGGGCTGAATAAGAAGAACATGGTCTGGTCATGAAGGGGATAAAATCTTCTGGAGATCAAGTGGATAAATCAAAAAGTCCAAAGCTTTAAAAAATGTACATTCTTTAAGTGTGACACCATTAGATAATCTTTGAAGTTAGAGGTTTATAAAACAAAAGAAGCAAGAGTTTATTAGAGTATGCTTGGATTGCTGGTCTGCATGCATATGCGGATGTTAGCACACACAGTGTGCCAACACAATCTATCTACCTGATTGTACATGATGTCCAATGCATATAGTGCTTTCCAAGTTTTCAGTGCATGTTGATAATCAAAGTAATGTTAACTTTATGGTTTCTGCTCCTATAAAATACACTACAAACCACCGAAGTGCACACACATTTTTCAGAAACATAATTAAAATTGATTTCTTTACATACTTGACAAGCTGTATATAAAAACAACATATGATATGTAAAAAATTTATTTCATAAACAGCATGCAAGAGCATAATACCACTGAGCTATTGTGGAAGGATTTAAAAGATCTCCAACAGTTTACAGAGATGATATAATACCAAGAAGAAATAAGTTCCAAATGGGATCACCCACGATTGTACCCAATGTACTGTACATAATAAACAACGATGTGCATTAAAATTTCAAATCAAGTTTAATGTTCGAAAATAGTTTAAAACACACTCAAAGTGCACCACCCAAAATAAAACCAAGTATGCAACACTGGATTTCAGAAAATAGGAAGAAGGATGGACTGCCGCACTCCAGGAGAACTTCCAAAAAAGTTGTCTTTATTAATAAAAGATGGGCATACAGAAATCAACACAGCCACAGAAGAGGACAGCCAACGCTTTTCACACTATGTTAGTGCTTAGTCATGGCTATTTTTGGAAGTTCTCCTGGAGTGCGGCAGTCCATCCTTCTTCCTATTTTCTGAAATTGCTACATGCATCGCCAGCACCTTGGTATTCCGAGAGGTTCCCTGATTGCATACAAGACCCTCCTGGAGCGGTGACTCCCTTTCCCTATGCAACACTGGATGCCGTAAATGCTGCATATACAGTATCAGTAAACAGTATCCCTATGTTACAGGTCACAGAAGCAAAAAAATGTTTTTCTCTTTTCTTTGATATGGTAGTTTATATATAACCCAGTTAGTATACATTATTTATACATTATATATAACCCAGTTAGTATATATTAAAATAACAAATATGTCATACTTACCCGCTCTGTGCAATGGTTTTGCACAGAGCAGCACCAGTTCCTCTTCTTCTGGGGTTCCCAGCCAGCAATCCAGGATCCTACACTTCGGCAAGTGCCCCCATGGGAATCCACTTTCCATGGGGTCACCTGTGTGGGCTCGCTCCTGAGCCACCCCTGTCTGCCTTTACTGACACAGAGTTGGCAGCTCGGCCCGGCCCTGCTTGCTCGGCACATCATTTCATTGACATCAATCTGTCCAAGGAGTAGAAAGACAGCAGTGAGAGCTGCTGCTCTTGTGCACATTGCTGGATCAGATCAGGCTCAGGTAAGAATAAGGGGGCCTGGGGTGGATGCTGCATCACAGAATGGTTTTCAACTTAATGCATAGAGTTCATTAAGATTAAAAACCTTAAAGGGTTTGTAAACTCTCACAGTTTTTAACCTTAATGCATTCTATGCATTAAGGTAAAAACCTTTTGTACTGGAGGTTCCTCGGTTGGACTTATGCGCAACATTATAGAGAATGAAATAAAATTAGGATGTATTAAGCAGTATTTATTTCCGAGCTATGCGGATACCCAAATGGTTCAAAAAGAATTACATAAAACAACTGTAATGATAAAAGGTCACATTTCTTGGTGCAGTTTGTATGAGTAGTAATACATATCATGATTTCATGGTAGTGTACGATGTTGAGCCCCGACGCGTTTCGACCAGTTGGGTCTCTTCAGGGGGCAACGTTTCTAGAAGATATACATATATAAACATTAAAAGAGATTCAAAATGGATGAAAAGATACAAATCAGTATACATCACATAGGAATGCCATATTATTATAATTACCGCTGAAGCAAGAAATCAATTGTATGTGAAGCCGCTAGATGCTCCGGAGGGGCCTGGGCCATCCCCGCCCATCCAACCGCGGGGGGCCCACCCAAAAAGCTTGCAAGGAGCCACATTAAGGATACCCCACCCGAGGGAAAAGGAGGAGACGCCACCTGCAAAGAATCATCCAAGTACCTCTTGGTGGCGTCTCCTCCTTTTCCCTCGGGTGGGGTATCCTTAATGTGGCTCCTTGCAAGCTTTTTGGTTGGGCCCCCCGCGGTTGGATGGGCGGGGATGGCCCAGGCCCCTCCGGAGCATCTAGCGGCTTCACATACAATTGATTTCTTGCTTCAGCGGTAATTATAATAATATGGCATTCCTATGTGATGTATACTGATTTGTATCTTTTCATCCATTTTGAATCTCTTTTAATGTTTATATATGTATATCTTCTAGAAACTTTGCCCCCTGAAGAGACCCAACTGGTCGAAACGCGTTGGGGCTCAACATTGTACACTACCATGAAATCATGATATGTATTACTACTCATACAAACTGCACCAAGAAATGTGACCTTTTATCATTACAATTGTTTTATGTAATTCTTTTTGAACCATTTGGGTATCCGCATAGCTCGGAAATAAATACTGCTTAATACATCCTAATTTTATTTCATTCTCTATAATGCTGCGCATAAGTCCAACCGGGGAACCTTTTCTCTTCCATGCAACTTTGAAACCAGCAGCTTTTTCTTCTTCTCTAACATGTGTCCCTTTTCCCTTCAAACCTTTTGTACTGTAGCCCCGCCCCCCGACCCCCTTTGTCTTACCTGAACTCGATCGTTTCAGCGTTGGGACGAGCACAGCAGCTTCAGCCACCGTCTTGAGTCCTCATTGGATAGCTTGATAGGAGCAGGAGCCATTGGCTCCCACTGCTGTCAATCAAATCCAAAGGCAAGGGAGTTCGGGGGCGGAGCCAAGTCCTGCTGTCTGTGTCAATGAAATGCAGCTCTCCATGGGGGCACTCGAGAACAGGAACACCACAGGGGGACCCCAGAAAAAGGAGGATCAGACCACAAAACCCTTGCACAGAGGAGATGGGTATAACATGTTTGTTATTTAGAAAAAAAAAAAAAAACGTTTTACAATAACGTTAAGGCTTTAGAACCACTTTAAGGCCTAGTTTGAGATCTATTTGTATATATCACCAAGAAAATAAAATACATAGCACAGCAGTTTGATCTGCAAAAGCAAAAAGCAATACACACCTGGGCTATCCTGGCTTTGGGCTCATTTACTGATGTATTTACTTAGTTGTGTTACTTTATAGATAACTTACACAACTTGTTACTCTATATATTGTATGCATGTTTATATACCTAATAATTAATACACTATTGTGTACTGTGGTAATATACTGTACATGCACACTAAGTGCATATTTTATAAACAGGTAAATCTAACATTTACTAAACGTTTACTCCATGTGAATAGTTAGGGATCATTTTTAATGATTCTTCTACTTTCATCAGAAAGTTATTTTGGCAATCAGATTAATTCCTGCACACATGACTGCAATTTGATGTCTAGGGGTATCTTTAGTTTAATAATAATTAATGCTAGTCAAGAACACATTTACCTTTTTGGATCTGTAAATTATAGGTTTGTGGTCCTACGATAATTGAATGTGAATAATACAATTCAAATTTAACATATTTTAAGGCGTGCCCAAAATTCTGGCAGCAAGTAACAGTACATATGCCTAATAGCATTATTACTGGCAAAATGCTATGATTATTCAATCTAACTCCAGAGCTGAATATATTAGTGACATTTAAAAAGGGCTCAGTAATAGTAAGAGGGTGTCTAAAGGTTGTATTATTATTGATGTTAAGAAATTTGAAAAATTCAGGAGGTAATAACAAACATCTACAGTTGTTTAAAGCACCAGTTATTGCTCCCTCTGGTAGCCCTAAATACCCCTGTCTTTGCCTTATGCCTTGTACACACGATCGGGTTTCTCGGCAGCCAAAAGACCGCCTGGAAATCTGAGGGGAAAACCGAGAACCGGTTTCGGTCACTTTTCCCGAGTACACACAGAAAACAGGACAGGAAAACTGCCTGCGAGCTTTGGTTGGAAAAACCGGCCATGTGTATGCTCCACAGCAGTGTTTACCCATAGAAAAACTGCGGGGGGGAAAAAAAGCAGCGATTTGCGATGGGAAAAATAGAAAGTTCTAATTTTTTTCCCCGCAGTTTTTCTGTCAGGAAAACCAGTCGTGTGTACGAGGCATATGTGTAACAATCAATTGTCAGACTGGGGCATTTATGACTGACAACTTTATTGTTGTCATTGGTAATGTGTTCCTAAAAGCAATGATAATAACTTTTTTTTTAAGCTGAACTCTAGGAAGATATAAGCAACACCTTTACTACATTGAAATTATCAAATCCTCAAGTGTAATTCCAGCTTACATCCAGCTAGCCTGAAAGCCCCCCCCCCCCACTAACACCTATGCTAACTAACCTCTGTAAGTCAGATGGATATACAGTACTTACCTATTGTCATGCTGCTCCATTCCAGTCATATGATCCTGCTCCCCTGTTGTTAGTCAGCTTGAGAGAGTGGTCCAACAATGACTAGTAAAGCCTGGCGTGGTGATGCCACCTATAAATTTAATGGCCATCTCTCCCCTGCAAACACGCTGGATGACATGGGAGCCAGGTCATGGGACTGGCCTAGAGCAGTCTGAAGTTAGGTAAGCATATACATATTTCTACTGAGCATAGATGTGAGGAAAGGGAAAGGGAGAGGGGGCAGTTTTGACGGCTAGTTAGATCAAATATATATATGCTCAATATGTGGAATGTAAAAACAGAATCAGCAATACATTTCTTAGATCATGGAAATGCTTTAAATACCTTTGAGATTACATTGCCCTGCTGTGGACACTGCTGGCTCCACCAACCCTTATTAAGCCCAGGTTCACACTGGGTACGATTTAGTTCGATTTGAGATGCGATTTCACATGTGAAATCGCATCTCAAATCGTCAGCAATTGCCGGCAATGACACCGTCCTAATCGGTGCGACGCTGCATCTGCGGCGCTGCACCGATTTCAAAAAGTAGTTCCTGTACTACTTTTTGCGATTTCAGGACGCGATTTACATTGACATCTGTGCAGAACCCTGCACAGATGTCTCCTAAATCGTGCCGAAATCGGGACTGCCAGAGGGAGTGAAATCGCGCGAGTTCAGCTGAAACTGCGCAATTTCACTCCCGCAGCCCAGTGTGAACCAGGGCTGAAGGAGATCCCTCTTCTCCAACCCTCTTGCTCAGTGGACATTCTGGCATTCTGGGCAATTGGGGTATGAAAGATTGGTCGTTACTTCCTGTTCTATGGGTGACCACACTGTGCACAGGGACAACATTAAGTAGGGCATACCAACAGACAAGATGGCTCCTCTGGGCATTTACACACGCACCCTGTGACAGATGTTGGTGCCAAATGGGCTATTTTAACTGGGCCTGTACTCATGTTCCGTGCTGTCTTGTCTACTGTGTTTCCTGTCATTCTGCATCAAATTCCTGTTACTGACCCAGCTTGTCCTGACCTCTCCTTGAACTCTGCATGCAATGACTTCATATTGTCTCCTGACCTCTATTGCTGCCTGCTCCTATTACTACTGCTCAGCTGATCTGCCACTAACTCTAGCTCGCATCCTGACTTTGCCCTTACCTACACATTTGTACCTAATCTGCCTGCCTGTGTATGACCTGCTTGTCTGACTCTGTTACTGCCTGATACCAGCCTACACCTTATCTGTCTGCTGTTGCCAGTACCAGCCTGTTTCCACCTGCTGTTCATTGTCTGCTACCCAGCTCACAGATTGCATTAAGGGCCTCTGCACGCCTCCTCCTCCTTTTCACTCTACCAGGGGCCTGAATCAGAGGAGTAAAGGAGTCATCCCTCATCATAACAGGCTCAAATAAAGTATATGACAGTTTAGCCTCCTAGACCGGGTTCTTTAATAAAGAGCAGTACACATGGCCAGAACTATAGATTGGAATAAACCTGCTTCTACAAAACTGTGAGTTCAGTTGGAACAGGACCAATTAGACCTGTGTTACAGGGCCTACTTTGGTTATCAAACTATTGTAAGACAACATCCCATGATAAAGTGATTCTGGAGAGTCCCCTTGGAAACCCTTACAGAAGTGGTATTCTGATGAATAGTTCCTGCACCTCCCCCTGTTACCTAATACTTGAACACACAGCTTTCTTAAAGTCCATTTCAAACATCAAAGATTGAAATAAAGTGCAAACGTGCTTCTGAAGACTTCCTTTGGGATGGAACAAAATGTATAAGCCAGGGACTTCCTGTGACGTCACATGTGGGACTTGGAATGCATGCCAAGGTGACCGCTCCAAACCGGCATTGCAGGCTTTGTGTTACAGACCATTTGTGAGTGTTTTTTTTTCGTACCTTTAATCTTAAATAAAGAATGGTGTTACAGTATGGAGATTCCTTTGTAATCCTCTTTAACATGAACAAGAGAACACTATTAAAGGGGTGTTCCAGGCATTTTTAATGTTTATTAAAAAGTGTAGCTGCTGGCTTTTCAATAAACATACACTCACCTGCTCCACGTTCCAGCAACGCTCCGGCCCGGGCTCCGATCCCCCCCCCCTCTTTGGCCGGCGTCTTCATTCTAAGTGTGGGCACCCACTGCGCATGCGCGAGTGGCGCTGCGCCATCCCATTGGACAGGCAATCGCCTAGGACCTGTCACGTGTGCCAGGCAATCGCCTACAGGGAGGGGCTCCCACCCCCCAAAAAGCAAAAACAAAAAAATGACATGCCAAATGTGGCATGTAAAGCGGCGAGGAGTGAATTAAGCGTAAGTTCCATTTTTGGGTGGAATTCCGCTTTAAACCCTGTCATCTATCAAATGGAGCAGAAGAGCTAGAGGAACAACAACATTAGATAGAACTGGAGTAATTAAATGCTGGTGAGTGAAGGCACACAGGAAAGGAGCACAGCGCTTTATCACCTGCACAGTGAAGAATACAGCACTATTTTATATTTTGAACTTTGAAGAAAAGCATGTTTGCACTTTATTTCCCCCTAACCCCCCTAATAAAGGTTTAACCCCTTGTTTACCTCCAGTTAACCCTTAATTGATTAGTTTCACCGTTTTTATAGCGTCAGGTACCCCCATACACTACTGTACCTAATAAAGGCTTTAACCCCCTGATTGTCCCCTAGTTAACCCTTTCACCCCCTGTCATCAGTGATCACCGTATTAGTGTTACAGGTGAGGCTGGTCATTTAGTTTGTTTTTTTATATTGTCAGGACACCCGCCGTATAGTATCCAATAAAGGTTTAACCCCCTGATTGCCTGGAGGGTGATATCAGTTAGGTATTAGTGTCAGATAGGGTCTGCATCGCCCCAGGCAGCGTCAGATTAGTGCCAGTAGTGCTAACATCCATGCACACACTATACACCTTCCTTAGTAATATAGTGTCTGAACGGATCAATATCTGATCTGATCAGATCTATACTAGCGTCCCCAGCAGTTTAGGGTTCCCAAAAATGCAGTGTTAGCAGGATCAGCCCAGATACCTGCTAGCACCTGTGTTTAGCCCCTCCGCCCAGCCCAGCCTAGCCCACCCAAGTGCAGTATTGATCAAACACTGTCACTTACAAAACACATAACTGCAGAGTTCGCAGAGTCAGGCTTAATCCCTGCAATTGCTAAAAAAAAAATTGGTAGCGTTTGAATCAGTCGCTGACAGGAGCTTTTTTCCTGTGAATCTCACTAGTGTACCAGTTAATTTAGAGACCAAAATGGCAAATTTGAAGGTACAGTAGTGAAGAGGCCTACACGTTTCTGAGCATGACAGATAGTCAAGCGGAAATGTCCAAATAGCACAACCCCCCCAAATTAAAAGAAAAATGGAAAGAAGACACCCCAATGTATTTGCTAAGAGGCATGGCGAGTATTTTGCAGCTCACATTTATTTTTGAAAATGAAGAAAGGAAATGTTTTTTTTCTTTTTTAAATTTTCAAAACTTTGTGCTATCTGGGCATTTGATAGGCAGTGAGGAGTGAAATCAAAATTTTCCGCCCTTAGAAAACCTGAAGGCGGTGATTGGTTTTCGGCATCCTTTATGTGGTTAGACCCATACTCAGGAGAAGCAGCAGAATGTATTTTGGTATGTAATTAAACCTATAACCATGCCATGTTTGAACAATATATAATTTAGTGACAACTTGTGTAAAAAATAAATAAAAAAAAACTCGAAACTTGTGGCAAAATATCAAATATTAAATATTCCATGGGCTCAACATGCCTCTCAGCAAATAGCTTGGGGTATCTTCTTTCCAAAATGTGGTCATTTTGGGGGGATTTTCTGCTATCTTGGCATTGTATGGCCTTCAAAACTGTGATAGGTACTGAGGAGTGAAATCAAACTTTTACGCCGTTAGAAAGCCTGAAGGCGGTGATAGGTTATCGGGGTCTTGAACACAGCTAGGCTCCTAAAATATCTCATACATGAGGTATACCCATACCCAGGAGAAGCAGCAGAATGTATGTTGGGATGTAGTTCCACATATGCCCATGGCACGTGTGAGCAATATATAATTTAATGACAACTTTGTGTAATTTTATTGTTTTTGTAATTTTTCAACCACTTGTGACAAAAAATAAAATATTCAATAGGCTCAATATACCTCTCAGCAATTTCCTTGGGAAGTCTACTTTCCAAAATGTGGTCATTTGGAGGGGGTGGGGTGTTGTACTGCCCTGCCATTTTAGCACCTCAAGAAATAAGATAGGCAGTCATTTGTAGATGCTATGGCCCAGATTCACAGAGCGATTACGCCTGCGCAACAGGAGATGCGCGTGCGTAAGTCTAAATATGCGCGTGCGTTTCGATGCGAGGCATCCCCAAAACGAGATACGCAAGAAATCTACTTTTTTTGGTCCAGCGTAATTTCGTTAGACAGGCACATCCTTCCGCGCAAAACTGCGATAGACAGACCATTGATTTGCTAGTCAAATATGCTAATGAGGGACTTACGGGGATCCACAAAAGAACGTTGGGGCAGCGCAGGTTACGCAGTGTGCGCAACAGCAAAATGTCCTGTCTAAAATTAGACCATATAAAAGCTGGTCTAAAAAGAGAAAAAAATTCTACATGTTAGATAAAGCAACACTGTTAGTGAGGAGCTCAGCAGTCACACATGTTGCACAACAATCTGTATGCCAACTTGCCAGGGGCATCGTCGCGCATAGCTATACTACTGACTTTAGATGAACAAAGAAGGATGAGGGCACGGAGGATGGCACGGAGGAGGGCACGGGAGAGGATATACCGCACACGCATAGACCTGTTTGGCATGAGTGATTCTGAGGTGTATCGCATCTTCAGATTCACCCCTCATGTCATCATGGAATTAACCACAACCCTGCAGGAGGACATCACCAGCCCAACACAACGCTCACATGCAGTGCAGCCACTGGTCAAGGTCATGGCAACACTCCATGTCCTTGCCAGTGGCTCTTTTCAGCGTACAAGTGGAGTGGTGGCTGGGATGTCACAATCCTCCATGAGCAGATGTGTGCACCAGGTTGTCCCTGCAATCCTCAGACGCATGGCCAACCAAATCATCAAACCAACCACTGAGGACCTGCGGCTGAAGGCAATGACAGATTTCTACAGAATTGCCAGATTCCCACGCACCATCGGGGCCATTGATTGCACACATGTGGCACTCCAGCCCCCCCAGGAGACAGAGCACATGTACCGCAATCGGAAGCATTGGCACTCCATCAACGTACAGGTGATAGTCGATGCCCAAGACCTCATATGGCACGTCCGTGCCAAACACCCAGGGTCCAGCCATGACAGCTACATCTACAATCAAAGCCACATCCGAATAGAATTCGATCAGAACGTGTATGGGGACACCTGGCTGCTTGGTGAGTGACATCGGTGGCAGGCATGACTGTCCCCCCCCATGATGCACACATCACAAGGGGCACATGCATGAATAACATCCTCCTGTCTTTTCCCTTACAGGTGACTCTGCATATGCACTGGGACCCCATCTCATGACTCCTATCCGGAACCCCCAAACCCCAGGAGAAGAAAGATACAATCAAGCACATGCCCAAACACGTGCAGTGGTGGAGCGCACCTTTGGCCTCCTGAAGTCACGTTTCCGATGCCTGGATAAGTCTGGGGGTACCCTCTTGTATTCCCCAAACTTTGTGTGCCAGATCATCGGTGCATGTTGCATGCTGCACAACTTCACAGTAAGAAAGGGCCTGCAGATTGACCTACATGATGACCTGACCCCTGAACCAGACAATCCCCCCCTAACCGAGGCTACCCCGTCTTCTGAGGGAAGAGCAGCCAGGAGACAGCTCACATTAGGCATCTTTGCACGTTAAACACACACATTAATCATGGCACAATGAGAATGCATGCATGCACACCACTGTGGTCCCTAGCACAGACACACCACATCCTCATCAAATTGGATTGGCACCAGTCCACCATGCAGGACTTGTGAGCAGCAACGCCACGCCAAGGCTCCAATTATGTCACTGTACATTCATACACCATTCACACGGACCTGGGGATCACTTATCCCCGGTCCTGGGGAACCCTACTCCACCAAAATTGAGGGTGACAGCCCTTTTCCGGCAGGAATGTCACCCCCACATTCAAACAGCATTCACAACCCAAAAAAATAAATAAAAAATGACCAGCAAAATCAAAAAATTTCCAGCAAAAAAAAGGGGAGAAAAAAAATTAGTGCCCTTGACGTGAGCCACGCCTGGGGCGCCCCCGGCCATGGCCCTGGCTCCTCAGGGGAGACTCATGGGGGAGGGGGAAAACCGGGGAAGGAGGAGCAGCCCTTGATCTCTGCCCACCTGGCGGCCTGCCCTCCAAGGCCATGGCTATTCTGTCCAGGGCAGCACCAAGTGTTGCCGTGTTGGCCTGGATAGCCTGGGTAAGGGCCCTCACATCCTGCCCAACGCCTGCTGATGTAGTCTGCAGGTCGTTAAGGCAGTTTGTGAAAGCCCGGGAGTGGCAGTCCAGGTTCCCCAGCGTATCCTTGATGGAGGACAGGCTCTCCTCCATCCGCACCAATGTTTGGCTGACCTGTCCCAGATGGCGGGTCTGGAGGAACTGGTCCCTTCTCAGAGTGGCGGGCAGGAGATCGGCCACTCCCCTGGTCTTCTAGGTCGCCTTCCTGCCTCCAGCCGATGCTTGTGGCCGGGGAGAAGGGGAGGCCCTTGGGAGAGGAGCCATGTTGGGGGAGGAGGGGGGGCTCCCCCTTAGGGAGGGCTGGCTGCTGCCAGCCAGAGGGGAACGGTCCTCCAACAACAATAGGCCAGTGCCTGACATGGACTCCTCCTCCTCATCAAACTCCTCCTCCTCAACCTCCTCCTCCTCCTCTTCAACCTCCTCCGCGGACTCCGGCCTTGTCGGGGGGGCCTCATTAGGCTGCTGTCCTGGGGATGGTGCGGCCAGATGGCCCTGCACCCTCCTGCACATCTGTGGATGACACAAAACATTCACAGGTTGGAGGATCCACACACTTGCCACATATTCCCTTTCACCCCCTCCCCACACATGCTACACACCTGATATTAAAAAAAATACTTACCTGGCACCACGGGCTCCGGACTTGAGTCAAAGCCAGGCAGGCCCTCCACTTCATGCCGATGAAAGGTCAGGGCCACCGCACACTCCTCCGCTGTCAGCCTAACACGGCATGGTGGGCCCCCTCCTGTGCCCCTGGCATGGGCAAGCATTCTGGCCAACTTCTTTTTGACCAGACGCCGGAGGTCATTAATCTTTTTATCAATCCCAGACCGCTTCCTCGTCTCCCCCTCCCCCGCTGAATTCACCTGGTCAGTGATGATGTCCAAAATCTCCCTCCTCCTGGCCGGGGTGGTGTTGGCACTGTCCGGGCCGTGGAGGAAACGCCCATAATCGCTAATGGCAAGTATTCGTTTCTCCCCCAAAGTGAAATTTAGTTTTCTCTTTCTTTCTCTCTGTCATACTCATACAAAAACTCACTCCCAGTAAACAAAAATCAGTCACAAAAACAAGCACAACCAATCAAGCAAGAACACACACAAAGAGAAAACTAACAGTCAAAAAATCACACAAGCACTCAGCAAAAATCAGTCACAAAAACAAACAGCAACAATTAAGCAAGAAAACAAACGACCAGAAATATATCAAACAAACAGACTCTCAAACACTTATCAAAAAACACTTTCAAAGATCTACTAACAAACACAAGATCACACAGTACAGTAATCTGACAAATACAAAACACAACGCAACTAACAACGGGACAAAAGCACTTTGTTAAATGGGAAGGGACAAAGGGACGTACTTTTGCAATGGAAGTGCGTTTGTGTCTGTCTATTTATGCTGTCTGCGTAGTCCTTAGTCCATTTCCAATTTCATTGATTGCGCCGTTCCCGAGTTGTGAGCATGCGCAGAGAGGTGCTGACCATGGTCTCCTTCAAGCGCGCATGCGCGAGCCGGCCGGCCCTTCATTTGCATGGGGTCACGGCTCATTTCAATGTAACACGCCCACGTGCTTCCCAATTTGTATTACTCCGCCTTACGCCTCTGAAATAACGTTACGCATGCGCAATTTCCTGCGCAAAAGCTACGAGAATAGGGTGATTACGGGGCTACATTGCGCAAGTCTAACGTAAAGGCTGTGCGCTACGCCGGTCCAATAATGCGCAGATGTACCTGAATCTGGCCCTATAACTTTTGCGCAAACCAATAAATATACGCTTTTTGACATTTTTTTTTACCAAAGAGATGTGGATGAAAACATTTTGGCCTAAATGTATGACTAAAATTGAGTTTATTGTATTTTTTTTATAACAAAAAGTTGAATATATCATTTTTGCTTTAATTTTCTGTCTTTTTCCGTTTATATCGCAAAAAAAATAAAAAATCGCCAAAAGAAAGCTCTATTTATGGGAAAAAAAGGATGCATATTTTGTTTGGGTACAACATTGCATGACCACGCAATTACCAGTTAAGGCAGCATAGTGCCAAATTGTAAACAAGTGCTTTGGTCATTCACCAGCCAAATACTCTGGGGCTGAAGTGGTTAAACATACATCTTTATTCTTGTACAATTTATAAAACGGTGAGGAAACAAGCGGTACCACTAAAAAGAAGCAATCAATAAAGATGTTAAGTTTATGTCATAAACTAATGCACAGTAGACCACATTGACATTTAATGCTACATGCCAGTTGGGTGATGACACTGCAAACATTCACTTACCGTATGTATACTTATACTGAAACTATTCTACATGTCTACATGAACACTGAGATGTACTACTCCAATACTGTCTTGCCTTCTCATTCAATAAACAACTATAATTATGAGGGAAAAAATGAATTTGCAGATATTGACAACATATGTTTCTTTTTATTGTAGGTCAATGTGCAGTGTGGAATAGGGCACTTGCATAAGGATTTTTTTTCCAGTAAACCCATTGTGCACCATCCTCCAGTTAACATTGTTAGAATGTGAAAAGTTTAAATAAACATAAACTGTGTGCATAGGTCATTTACAAAAGGCCAAAAATGTATAGAAAAATGTATAGAATTTCTCTTTAAAGCTTGTATTAGTAAAAACCTAAACCATTGCACCAAGCAATGGGCATCTTTTAGGCATTCCAGGCAATAAAGACACACATTTTCAGTAAAACAAAAAGCTGCTGTCATGTCTAAAGTACCAGAGGTGTCTGCACATACCTACAGCAGCATTTTATACCTCCTTCTACCTTAAAGGGGTTGTAAAGGTTCATTTTTTTTTTTTCTAAATAGGTTCCCTTAAGCTAGTGCATAGTTGGTTCACTTACCTTTTCCTTTTATTTCCCTTCTAAATGTTTTTTGTTTTCTTTGTCTGAATTTCTCACTTCCTGTTCCTCCTCAGTAAGCTGTTCAGTAAGCTGTTCTGGCTGACTAAACACTGCTCGGGTGATGGTGGCAAGTTTACTGAGGAGAAACAGGAAGTGAGAAATTCAGACAAAGAAAAAAAGCATTTAGAATGGAAATCAAAGGAAAAGGTAAGTGAACCAACAATGCACTAGCCTAAAGGAATCTATTTAGAAAATAAAAAACAAACCTTTACAACCCTTTTAATGACCAATAGGAAAGTACAGAAGGCAGGAGGGGGGCACACAATTGAATAGTGAAGCTTTGCCAGTATTTGAATGAAGCATGTACTGAAAGTTGCAGCAGTACAGGCTTAACCCCTAAGTCTGTCAAGTGAACTTGTGTCCAGACTACGCACATTAAAAAGTTTCCTTATGCTGAACAAGCCATAAAAAAGCACTTTTAAATGCTTCCCGATCTGCCGCCGCAGTTATACGGCACCAGGTTGGCTATGCTGGGCGAGAGCCCGTAGCTGTACGTCACCTCGCCCAGCAGCCACTAGTGGCTTAAACACACAGCTCCCGGTCCTGTCAGGGAGAGCAATGCTGATCTTCTGTTCATACAATGTATGAACAAAAGATCAGTGATTTCCCCTAGTCAGTCCACCCAGGAACATACTTAATCCATTACCCGCCCCCTAGTGTTAACCCCTTCACTGCCAGTGGCATTTTTACAGTAATCAATGCATTTTTATAGCACTGATCGCTATAAA
This sequence comes from Rana kukunoris, assembly GCA_029574335.1. Taxonomy (NCBI): domain Eukaryota; kingdom Metazoa; phylum Chordata; class Amphibia; order Anura; family Ranidae; genus Rana; species Rana kukunoris. The sequence continues at coordinate 313,675,502 of CM056051.1, read as the reverse complement.
AATGCCAATGGTCCCAAAAATGTGTCAAAAGTGTCCGAAGTGTCTGCCATTATGTCACAGTACTGAAAATAAAACGCTGATCGCCGCCATTACTAGTAAAAAAAAAAAAAATGCCATAAAACTACCCCCTATTTTGTAAACGCTATAACTTTTGAGCAAACCAATCAATAAATGCGTATTGCATTTTTTTGTTTTAGAAAAATATGTAGAAGAATACGTATCGGCCTAAAATGAGGAAATAAAATGTTTTTTATATATTTTTGGGGATATTTATTATAGCAAAAAGTAAAAAATATTTTTTTTTTTCAAAATTGTCGCTCTATTGCGCAAAAACTAAAAAACGCAGAGGTGATCAAATACCACCAAAAGAAAGCTCTATTTGTGGGAAAAAAAAGGACGCGTATTTTGTTTGGGAGCCACATCGCACGACCGCGCAATTGTCAGTTAAAGCGACGCAGTACCGAATCGCAAAAAGTGCTCTGGTCTTTGACCAGCAATATGGTCCGGGGGTTAAGTGGTTAAACAACTTGCCTTTCACCTCTGTACCTATAAGAACTGAGGAACTCCTCTGTAAATCTCACAACAGAGGCATGGAAATGTCAGCTCCTCCATACTTTTTTCTATGGAGGCCTACCAGCCTTATATTGTAAATGGAAAGCAGGTGCTTGTAAGCTGTTAGGGATATACTGAAACCAGGCTTTATCATTTTTGTTGTCATTTCTGAGACTGAATTACTTCACAGTACCTGCAGCTAGAAAGTTAGTGTAAGCTTGCTTTAAAGCTTGTAAAACATTATTGTCTATTATAGGCATTGGGCACTTTAGATACAGTAATTTTGTTAAGCTCCATTAAATAATTCAAATACACTTTGTATAGACAGTTCTAAAGATACAATGTCTGCATTTGCTAGTCATTTAAATTATCCTAAGCATGTGTATAAAAACGTGTATAGCACATTTTAAACAAACCATGAGCAATATATCTTGATTAACTTGCTTTTACATGTATATTTCTCCAACCAGAGTGCATGTGTGTGTAAATTTGTAATGTTAAGTGTATGTAAACTTTGACAGTAAATGTGTGATTAACATAATGATTTTCATTTTAAAGCATTGCAGACAGCAAAATTCATCTCAAATGACAAATGCAGCTCATTAGAATTTAAAATGCAGATTTAATGATAATTATAACATACGTAATAATGCAGCTACACATAAGGTACAATTAATCAGATGACAGGTCTATTGAAAGGTCTACTGGAGAAATCGCTTTAGCTGTATTTCCTTAAATGTAAATTTCATAGTTGGTTAAATGTTTTTGTTTTTTTTTATTATTTCTTTTCATCTTGGGATTTTACACTGATGCATGTTAAAGTCATGTTTTTTATTCTGAGATTATCACATCACAAACTCTTCATGGATACCAACTACTTAATTCATTATTGTTCTTTTTCAGACAGCAAACTTCATAAAACAATGCACCATTGTACTTTTAAGCAGGAAAAATAAATATCTCTAAGAAATGTATGTGATTACAGTACTTATAACATATGTATTATGCAAACTATGCATGTTTAATCAGGTCACCACTCTCATAAAAGGGCACAATAAGCTAGAGTATTGTAACTGAGCTCTTCAAATGATTTCAGCACCATGGACAACATGACATGCTTACACTCATCATCATATTCAGCTCTTACGCTGCCCCCTAGAGTTGTGTTAATTTACATTACTAGGATTCAGACAGTTTTCAAGTTGTAATTGCAATTCACTGCTCACTAAAAGCTGAGTAATTAAGGAGAATACAAAGATGTTCTATGTTTCCCCTAAGCTCAATGCTAGCACAGCAAATCGGTGTAATGGTCAGAAGGTTACATAACCTTATACGTTTTGACACCCCACAGAGATTTTACCTTCCTGGCAGTAGCATTTGTAATATTTCAGTGTTCATACATTTATAGTGTCATATTTGAATGAAAATATTAAGGTTTTCTTACTTCCTTCCATCTCTTGTTTTGTAGTGGAAAGTTTTGACAGCCATTGTAATACAGCTGGTTAATCTAGGCATAATAGGCCTCATATAACAGTATATAGAGGGTTGATTTACTAAAATTGAAGAGTATAAAATCTGGTACAGCTTTGTATAGAAACCAATCAGATTTCAGTTTTTTCTTAGTCAAAGCCTAATTGAACAAGCTAAATTTAGAAGCTGATTGACTACCATGCACCAGATTTTGCACTCACTGGTTTTAGTAAATCAACCCCAGTGTGTATCCCTGCCAATATAAACATCTGCTGTGTGCCTGGGACACAAAACATATAGAAAATAATAGTTTCTTTTTAATCTTTTTGCATAGTTGAATTAATCCAGCTTGGACCAATTTAATTATGCAATCCTCATACATAACCAATCTCTGTGGAGGCTGCTAATTACTGTAGTCGTCACCACTACTACATTGATAGCAGCAGTCTTATGGGTCCATTGGCAAGTGGCTGCCTTTCTTCATAGAAACAATGGGGGGTGGAGAGGTCGGGAAGTAATGCTATGCTTTCTACCTCATCCAATTGGAGAAGACCTATTAAAAAAAAAATACTTTCTTTGAATGCCAGCACTGGACTACTGGTCATCACTGCAGTGTCAGTGGCTACCACCATGATTTTCAGTTTCCACAGGGATCATTAAAGAGAAAGTAAGCCCTCTCTTTAAAGAAAGAAAAAAAAACCTGTAAGACAAAGGCATAATGAGCTAGTATGCATAGCATATAATATGCATAGCATACTAGCTCATTATGAATTACTTACCTGCGAACGAAGCCCCCACAGCAGTCCTCAGGCACCTCTTCCGTCACTGACATGATACACGGAGTGACTTCTGGGTATCGTTGCTCCGGCGCTGTGACTGGCCAGTGCACCGATGACGTCAGTAGCGGCATGCTCAGTGCGCCTGGACATCGGTGCCGTCTTTCTTGGAAATATCTCCTTAACCGTGTAGGTTAAGGAGATATTTCTTGCACCTTCAGGTAAGGTAAGTATTGGGCAGGTCTGGGGGAGCTGAAAACTCAAAGTTATTTGCCTTCATGCATAAAACGCATGAAGATAAAAAAAAAACCTTCAGCCTTTAGAACCACTTTAACAAACCAAAAAAACAAAACAATTCAATGGTATATTTGACAACAAAAAGGGAGCAATTAATAGAAGTTCATTGCTACAGTTTATATACACTTTGAGTTAAACTGTAAATTATTTGTATCATTGCAATCTGTGTAGCCAATTTACTTAACTTTACAAGAATAGGAAAAAAAATTAGGGTCACTTATTTCCCAAAGCATCCATTAAAATCAAACCTATTTTCTTTTTGTAGTAGCATTCTCAGACAGCCTATAGCATTTTTTTTATTCTTCAATCGCAACATATCTTCAAAGACTCAACATCTCAGAGTAGCTCAGGCAATTATCTACAAGCTTAAATGTGTGGAACATAACCAAGGGCATGGCCACTATGTCTGCCACATGAAATGTCCCTATTGATCGATAATAACATGATTTTGAAACAAATTATTTGCTGTTTCCAAAGTGTATGGAATCATTCTTTTAGCTCTTGATATATACTTTATCTCTTTTCATTGCCCAGGTCGTAAAGCTTAACTCCAGGAAGATATTTAACTATCAATGAATGTAGGCAAGTGTTCAATAAAATCATTATGTGTAAAAAATAAAATAAATAAAAAACTAGTGTAAGCATATTAATGTAACATGGTGTAAGCCTCTTGCAATCCCCTGTACATTAATATAGCTGCAGGGCTCATATGCCAACAGGAAGCACAATAACAAGAGAAGCCAGCCATAGAGGGTTTGAATCTCGGCCGATTCAGCAGGAACCAACAGAGATTCAAACCATGCGTGGGCAGGCTAAATGTTGATTAATCAATCATCTTGGATACAACCAACCTGCTGGATTATTTTGCAATGATCACTAGCGCTGCCATAGCCACTAGCAATAATCACTGGCTTCTCCCGGCGGGAATGGATTTCCCTGCCCAGTCCCATTGGGAACAGACAATTGCTCGGCAGGTAGAAATTTCAGCACTATCTGTCTGTGTTGATACGGAATCATGCAAATTTATTTGCTGCAACCCATGGTTGCACCATCTATTACCTGCCTAACTGAAAGATATTGCTTCTCCTTCACCATACAGTCACAAGCGAGGGGCAGGGACAATCACTAATTGTATTACTTAACTGCAATTATGAAAATCAGGTTTCCAGGCTACAGATACAGGAATCTAAGGGTGCCCCACAATGAGGTCAGAGTATCCCTACTGTGCCCTTAACGCAGGCCATGCGCATGAAGTTTTGTAGAGAAGTAGGGGAATTGTGATGGCAACTGAGAGACTATTTCCTCAATAGGTCTGCTTTGCTGTTGATTGACAGCATAGAGCAGTGACTGGATCCATAGCCACTATTCAGTACAATACTGGATTTTGAATCCTCCTATTGCCATCCACTGCCAGTCAAAAAGTCAAAAGAAAGGCACACCTGATGGGAACTAGCCTTTCGGTCTCTTATCAGGCTCCACTCAAACATTGCCTCAATCCATTTGCCAAATATAGACATTATCATATTTGGATAATGACATTACCAGTATGACGATACATTAATTATCTTATCCTATCTTAATACACACCAAACTGAGCATATGCAGTCTGACTCCAAAGGCTGTCTTATCAGGACATGTTTTGGAGTCAATGGAAGAAGGGGAGAATCTGTGCATACAGGCCTTTTTATACAATGCAGAGGATAAACCCAATTAGGTTCCACAGTGAGTATAACAAGCATGCTTTACTGTATATACAGACACATTTTACTGTTGTGGGTTTAGTAACACTTTACCATGGTTTTAGGGGGCTTAAAGAGTTTAATGGGTTTTAAATGGCTCCAGATGGTTAACGTAGAACCTTTCCCTTTACCTCAGACTTGTTTTTCGAGTCAAAAACTCCCCTTATTAGCCTCATTATTTAACTTTTTTTTTTTAACAAAAAGACAAAAAACACAGAAAAATAAAGAGGTAGTATACAAATAAAAATCAAGTTTACACAAAAAAAACTTTCACCTTATGTTCATGCTATAATTCAGACTGGAATATTTTGTTTCGTTTTTTCGTTTTCGTCTAGAAAATAAATTTATTTAGTTACTCCCGAAAATCGTTTTGATTTATTTAGTTTTTCGTCCGAAAATCCAATAATACTTGGTTTCTGTCAAATGGTCAAAGAATATTCGACGGAACTTCAAAACTTTATGCCGAATCGTACATTTCCGGTCTAATATTTCGCCTACAAGAATTCTAATGTTGTATGACTAGTAATAATAATAATAATAATAAATAATTATATTATTATTACTAGTCATAGTCAACCAACATTAGAATGTTTCTATAGCCTATGGGCGGAGCATTAAAATGTACGAGTACAGTATATCTTCTCCGTCGAATCTGCTTAGCACTTTTGATATACACCATAAGCCTTCTATTTTCTATAATGTCGAATCTATTCTCTATAATGTCGAATCTATTTTCTCATAAATTGAAATCTATTCTCTGTAATGTCGAATCTATTATTTCTATAGTGTCAAATCTTTTCTCTATAATGTCGAAAAGTACCATATGTGTGTGTATATCAGGTTCGATAGACAGATTGCTATTCATTTACTGTATTCAGTCAGCGTCAGCGTCATGACGAATCTCTCTATATCTCTATATCAAATTTTTACCGCAACAAAAGCGAAAATAAAGCATTTTTTATGTCGGATCTTTCGGTTTTCGTTTCTTGCGCTTTCGTTATCGTTTGTTAAAATGATAACGAAAAAACCTGATTTTCGGACAAAAATGCATTCTAATGAAAACGAATGCACATGTCTATAATGCACTCATTCCTGCACAGCAATGAGAGAAGCATGATTACCCCCTCTGCACTAAACCTAGATGATAAACTTCAGAGAAGCCTGATAAACTTGCCCTTTTTCCACTTACAAGTAAATATTAGGAAAAAATAACATGAAGCTCTGTTTGTTTGAACTACATATTTGTAAAGGTTGGATTTATTTGAAAGCCAGAAATAATGCAGATTTCTACATAAACATGTATGTTTTCTGTGAACAGGACAATGCCTGTTCTTTTAGTTGTCTATGAAAAAACCTGAAAGTGGTGTGGCTGCCTAGCAAATAAGCTGAGAAACCAGATTTATCACAGATGGTGTATGGACCTTTTTATTGTGGCCTATCTGCAGTGTCATGGCTGCATTATACTCTGAATATGGCCATCTGCAATGCACATCTGTTGCCAGGCATTCAAACTAAGAAGCAGGGACACACACACTCATACACATTATTAGGACTAGTATGAATAAATTGTCATGCCATAACTGCTTTGTATTTACAGGCTTGTTTTTTTAGACATTGAATTTTTTTTTTTTACTAGTTAAAAATTGGACAGTTTCATTTTTTTTTTTAAAGCCGAGGTAAGCTTTTCCAAGTAGAAATAAACTCAAAAAAACAACTGCTTAAACACAACAGTAAAAAATACCTCCAAACTTTTTGAAATTAAAAAAGAGGCACACATTTTAGCATAAAACATATAGGCTAATGACACACAAAGCCACTAATAATTATTCAAAAATGATTTACACATTTACAAGTACGTTTTTTGTATTGCTTTTTAAAGAAACCAATTCAATGATTAGAGTTTGCATGAAATATTTACTATAGTGTGACACGTTGGAATGATAAATACATTTTTTTATGAAAAATACATCAGACCAAAAAAAGACAACTAAGAAGGAAAGAGGGCCAGAGAGATATGGTTCCAAATGAAGGACAGTTAGTGGCTGTGTAGTATAGCTAGTTTATATAACAGCTTAAATCCCACAATGTATTTTGTTTGTTTCATAAACATTTATTTAACCAGTTCTAACATTTAACAGACATGGGGGGATTTTCTAAAGTATTGCACACTAAAGTACTAAAGAACATTACATACTAATTTAGTAAATAAACCTCACAGAGTTTATGAAATGATTTAGTCTACTGACATACCTCAGGGCCCAATTTTCTTTATTGTATTATTTAGCTTATTTTAAAGAATAAGCAGCTGAAAAAAGAGTAGAGATCTAACTAGCATTTACCTATGGACATGTTTTTAAATAAAATAGTTTTGTACATTTACATGAAATAGTCTATTTGCATTCTTTGCATTCTGTGATTTTTATGTAAGGGAGCATAGTTGTTGCAAACATTACTTCTTGGTAGACATATTCTGTTATCCAATAACTTGTTTGTATGTTTTGTGCACCACAATAAATAATGCAAACTCAAAACGCTTAAGCCCTGTACACAGACCGATGGAGTGTTTTCATTGGACAAACTGATCATGTGTGTGCCCCATCGGTTTGTTTTTCATCGGTGAAAAAAAATAGAACATATTTTAAATTTTTCCTATGGATACATATTTTTTAGAAAAAAATTATTGTCTGTGTGGAAGTCCATCGGTCAAAAATCCATGCATGCTCAGAATCAAGTCGACGCATGCTCGGAAGCATTGAACTTCATTTTTCTCAGCACATCATAGTGTTTTACGTCACCGCATTTTGGCACGGTCGGATTTTTGACTGATGGTGTGTAGGCAAGACTGATGAAAGTCAGCTTCATCGGATATCCGACGAAAAAATCAACTGGATTAGATTCCATCAGATATCCGATCGTGTGTACAAGGCTTTACTGTTTTCATATGTATATGTCTTCAACCATGATATGCATTTGGAAGATGGTTATGAGCACAGTAATTAGTACTATTAATTTATGTTCTTTAGAACACAGAAAACACACAGAATTTTTACTTTGAAGGTGCAGCATGTAAATGTTAAAGTTCTTGAAATGTATTCAAATGTGTCTTTTCCCTTTCACATTGGTAAAGAAATTTTGAAGTGTCAAAATTGTATATCTTATGCTCATTATTAAATGCTAAATACCACAGTGTTTTTAGCTGCCTTGTGGCCATTGTAAAGAAAACAGGTGTTCTGATAGATTATCAAGAGTGAGTCAGTTGATGTGTGGCACAGAATATTAATGAAGGTGGCTACACAAAAGGCTGCTTGGCTTTGTGCACATTACGCTGAAACCTTCATTCTAGACTTCTTTAAGGACAGCTGATAGAAAGGTCTTTATTTATCATCTTTATTTATCATGAGTGCCTAACCATGAGTTCTAGCATGAAAAGCAATTAACTGATGTATCATGTTATCCTACTAATACTGAAAATTAACGAGACTACTGATGCCATCCCTTGTGATTACAGGGAAAGAATGAAGCAGAGGGATATCAGAAATGGAATTTACTTTACGTCCAATTTATGTTGGTGAATTTCCTACATTGTTAACTGGATTTGTAAATGAAGTAGAGTATATACTACAGTAGATTGATTGTTCCCTTCCTGAAACATTGTTTAAGTTTGATTTATCAGCTAGCTAATCAGATCTCATACTGTATCAGAGAATAATAGTTTCCTATAACCAATGCCAAGATTTTGGATTTAGTGCTGACCTAAAGAAGATATGGGGCAAAGTCAATGATAGAATTTTTTACTGCATTGCCATTGGGAACTGTTACAACTCTAGTAATTATAGAATGAGCTCCATTCAACTAGTTTCCAGATTCTTGCAGATTATAAATAATTGCATAATAAAGGATTTTGTGTGCAGGAAGGTAACGCAATACATTTAGTTTTTGAGTTCACTCTGATTTCTGCTAACCTGTAGTCCAGCATATATGTATGTGTCAAAAAAAAATGGGTGGGTATCTGTGCTAACTATAGTAGCATTGATATATAAAAGCAGCCAGCATAGTTTGTTGATCATCAAACAAATAAAAAAATATAAAACTTCAAAATGCAGCAGTTAAATTCACATAAAACTTCTTTCAATGAAGAGGTAGAAGATATGAGGGACCCTTCACCAGCTTCAGTGTGTATGGAAAAGCATACCATACCCAAGTGAATCCAATCTGCTTACCAGAAGGTAATTATAAATGGGCATGTAATCATCAATCACAGTAAGTTATAGTGTCACTCTCTAAATATTGCAGGTAAATCGCAAAAGATCCAGTCATTGAATAACATATGGCCACCAAATCATCGAACTCCAAAGCCAGAATGGATATGATAACTGTTCACCAGTTTAACTATTACCCAAATGGAGAGAAATAAAGCAGCAATAGTGAAGGTAAAAATAAATAATTTATTGTAGTTCACTTACAGGTAGTAATATAATACAGTCATCATGATGTAAATTAAAATCTGTGGCTCTCAGCATACTTGCAGCAGCCAGCCAGACTTGTTTCATCCGACAGGATATCATCAGAGGCGTGGCCTAATGACCCCAAGCACCCCCATTTAAATACTAACCCCAGTGACAATAAACCAGATGATTAAACTATCAGGAATCATCATCAGCTGGAAGTGTAATCAGTGTGTAAAAGGAAAGCGGCCACGCTTGCGCATATCGGCCATGTTTCCAAATCTGGAAGTAAACAAACGGGGACGATTTCCGTAATGTGGGACCCGCCCAAATCTTCACTGACCAGAAGTGATGTCACTGGAGCACAATGTGACCGTGCTTGCGCTCCAAGTTCCACAAATAATACAGCGAATAAGGTGGACTCAATAACAAGTCAAAGTAAACAGCGTAAATTGCTGTCAGACAATAAAAGGGGGTCCAGTCATCTTCCTGTATATTTGTTAATGGTATCATGAACAAATAACTATCCAATTCGATAAATCAACTTAGATTATCATGTATATGGGGGAGGTAAAATGAATTAAATGGAGGCTCTCACCACTCAGTAACACATGATATAAGAATAAATAAGCATGATTTGTTATAAGTGAAAAACTTGCATGCTACTTTGTTCTAATTTTTAAGCAAATATAAACCATCAGCCTCCAGTAAATATAGTGAAAATAAGCTCAGAAAAAATTATATGTAGTACATGTATAGTGATCGTGAATTAGCTGCAATCACTTCGTAGTGAACTCAAAAAACACTGCATAATTTTTACTGTAAAAAAAAACACTGCATAATAAATGTAAAAGAAAAAGATGAGAATGCTGTGCTTATTCAATAATGTGCCATAATGTAATATACTCAAAGAATGAATATGATGAGTATACAAACATACAAATAAATAAATGTGAATAAAAGTCCAACTAAAGCCCAATGGTAAGAGTCAGTTCATATAAAGGTACAAATCTCATAGGCCGCGTACACACGAGGGGATATGTCCGCTGAAAACGGTCCGATGGACCGTTTCAGCAGACATCTCCGCTCGTGTGTATGGGCTAGCGGACAGATTTCTCCACCCGACAGATTTCAAAGCAAGCTTTGAAATCTATCCGGTGGGAATCTGTCCGCCCGACATGTCTGCTGGTTAGTACACTTACCAGCAGACATGTCGGCCCCCACCGCCGCCGCGCCGCTGCCGAATGGATTCGGCGCATGCGCGGAAGTGTTTTACTTCCTGGTGCGGTGACGTGGCGGTGACGCGGCGGCGTCAACGTCACCGCCGCGTCACCGCCACGTCACCGCGCCGTCCGGCGGCGGGGAATTTGATCCGATGGTGTGTACACGCCATCGGATCAAACTCCCGATCGGACATATCCGATGGAAATGGTCCGCGGACCGTTTTCATCGGATATGTCCGATCGTGTGTATGGGGCCATAGGGATAACTTGATAGAAGAAAAAACAGATAAAACATCAATCCAAACATTGACTGTTAAATTTATGGTGGTGTTTTAGGAGGTACGGTGAGGAGGCGAGTGAGTCACCATTGTGTTTTTACTGCGGTTGTTACTCTTACTTGATGTTAGCAGTTTTTTTTACTAAATAAATTTACTTTTCATTTGGCAATATTACACTATGGCTGTTCTTCGTTTCCTTTGAGCGCCATTTATACAAGAGTGAGCTGTTTCCTCTATATATGGAATTACCCAAGATGTTTTGAGGCCAAGTTTTGGATGTACTTCTTCTTCTTTGTCTGGGACCTGGATGCTTTTACAGATCCATCAGCAATATTCCTTATCTGACTATCTGATGAGCCTTGTTTGACCCTTGGGACATTGTTGGAGGTGAGCGGCCAATTCATAAATTTACCAGTCGATGTTTGGATTGATGTTTTATCATTTTTTTCTTCTATCAAGTGATCCCTATGAAATTTTTACTTTTATATGAACTGACTTCTACCATTGGGCTTTAGTTGGACTTTTATTCACATTTAATTATTTGTATGTTTGGATACTCATCATATTCATTCTTTGAGTATATTACTCCATGGCACATTATTGAATAAGCATACCATTCTCACATTTTTCTTTTAAATTAGCACTATTACAATGATAAAAATGCATTAAACAAATATTAGCATGAAGAAAAAACTCCCATATGAAATTTATATATAAAAAATGAAAAAAGTAATAACATTATCTGGATGTCCATAGACAGAAACAGTGCCATCTAGTATTAGACACAGATATTATAGAAAAGCTGGCTAAATGATTAAAATTGAACAGTTATTAATAAAACAATTCACGTCCCAATCAACGTTCATTCCAAAATGAGTGTAACTTTTGAAATCATAAATCCAGTGGGTTTCTAACTGTGAAATATCCCTCTTGGTCATACTTCCTCGCCAATGGGGATTAAATCTATCTATAGCGATAAAAATGGTTATAGCTAAGTTTTTATTATGGCACTCTAGTGGCGTCTTTGGGATAAACCCCTTTTTTTCCCAAGATCATAATCAAAAGTGGCTAATTCATAGTAGCAGAGCCCTGTTGCTCAAAAGACAGATTACTGCAGCAACCAACACAAATAAACTTTACGTTTTGTAGCTAAAAGCAGTCAATGGTATTTAAAAAACTGAAATGTCGTAACTAGGTTAAGAATATATATGAGTATTCATATATACACAGCCAGTTCTGAGGATTTTTGAACTAAAGTAGTAGTTCGACCTGCAATATAGATTTACGAATAGGGTTTGGATGGTATTTGTATCTTTGGACCTGGATGGGAATTGAGGAAATGTGCTATTCATAAACATGAGAACAGCTTGTAGTTCAACAGTTGGTACTGCATCACTATTTGTTCTGCAGATTTAGGCTGAAGTCAATTCTAGAGGTCTTATATGTGTGTGATGCCATGAGTTACCAGGTCCTTAACCGATAACATAGGAATTGTTGTTTCTAGAAGGTCTATTGGAAGCTTGTAACCTTGTGTGTATCATTGTTGTTCTGGTTAACAAGGAATCTTCACACCAACAGTGATGTCTGAATATGAGGGGATAAAGTTTGAGTGTCCCATGGTATTCATATGTCACCCATGAGTAGTGTTGTTAGGTCAGTCGTTGGGGACTTCATCCTTTTCTTATTTTCTATGTCTACCCATAGTGGTGTATTACTCTTGTAGAACCAGTGTTTAATATGGTCCAGTCTAACTACCCAGAGATAATCATATAAGTCCACTAGTCCTGCTCTTCATATCTTTTTGTGAGATGTAAGGTTGCTGCAGGAGCATCTAGCTTTTTTGCCATTCCAAATGTATTTCCAGATGAGATTTGACAGGGCTTTAAGATAATGGTGAGGTATATGGATTGGTAAAGTATGAAATATATCTAAGATTTGTGGTAGGGTTGACATTTTAAAGGCTGCTATTTTGCCTAGCCAAGCTTTTTTTCGACATTTCTTTTAGTTGGGTTTCCAGTTTGGCAGTTACCGGCTTCATGTTTGCTTTTTTTTGTAGTGTATTTCATATGGAAGGCGGTATTCCAATGTCTAAAATTCGAGATTTAGTTACCTTTGTAATACGAGATCACCGACTTTGTGGCCGTGTTCTAGGGATGTGAGCGGGTTGGTCAATAGTAGAATGACATTGTTCACAAATAAATTTATAGTGTACATGCTAAAACCAAACTGGAAACTTGTAATCAAGGGATGTGTTCACCCAATGCTTTGGCCAATGGTTCAATCTTTAGATTAACCGGTTCCCGACTGACTCACGCAGATTTGCTGCGGCAGAAATCCTGTACATATATGGCCTTGTTCAGGAGAGCCACCAGAGGGTGCGCGAGCATGGCTGGAGGTGTGCGCCCACTGCACAGTGGGGAACCCCTAACCATCTGCCCCCTGGAACCCATTTCCTTTATAAATATTACTGTTACCCTCTTGCTCCATCCTTCACTCTCTAACTCACATCTTCGATCTATCCCTCTCTACTGGTGTCTTCCCCAATCCCTCTTAAATTTGCAGTGGTCATCCTCATACTTAAAAATCCCTCACTGGACCCCATTTTCTTTCTCCCTTTAACCACCAAACTCCTTGAACACCTTGTCTACAAGCACCTGAGTTGCCACTTCATTGAGAATAACTTTATCTACTTTTGTCTATATTTTGCTCACACTACTCTACAGAAACTGTTCTCCTAAAACTCAAAAACAACTTACTAATGGCTAAAGCCAATGGGCACTATTCTGTGCCTGGGTGGATGTCATATGACGTCCTGGCCCTTGCCGGGGATATCTGAATGATGCCTGCAGCTAGAGGCACCATTCAGATATCCATGTCTTCAGCCGGCGATTCTGCGCACCATAAGAATGATGGTCACCAGTCATCTCTATGACCGTCGGAGGACCCGGGCTCGATGTGATGACGTCACGCCCGGGTCCCAGCCTGGAGGAGAGATGTGGGGTCTTATTGACCCCGCATCTCTCCATAAAGAGGACCTGTCACACACATTTCCTATTACAACGGATGTTTACATTCCTTGTAATAGGAATAAAAGTGATTACATTTTTTTTTTAAACTGTAAAAAAAAAAAAAAAAAAGGAAAAAAAAAAAACAATACACAAAAAATATTAAAACGCCCCTGTCCCTGGTAGCTCGCGCCCAGAAGCGAACCCACGAGTCCCGCCGACATATGTAAACGCTGTTCAAACCACATATGTGAGGTATCGCCATGTGCGTTAGCATGTCAGCAACAATTCTAGCACTAGATCTCCTCTGTAAATCTAAACTGGTAACCTGTAAAAAATTTCAAAGCGTTGCCTATGGAGATTTTTAAGTACCAAAGTTTGGCGCCATTCCATGAGTGTGCGTAATTTTAAAGCATGACAAGTTAGGTATCTATTTACTCAGTGTAACATAATATTTCATATTTTACAAAAAAATTGGGCTAACTTTACTGTTTTGTTATTTTTTTAATTCATGAAACAATTTTTTTCCCCAAAAAAAAGCATTTGAAAAAATTATTGCGCAAATACCGTGCAAGATAAAATGTTGCAACGACTGTTGTTTTATTCCCTAGGGTGTCTGCTAAAAAAACATATATAATGTTTGGGGGTTCTCCATAATTTTCTAGCAAAACAATTATGATTTGTAGGAGAGAAGTGCCAGAATATGCCCGGTAATGAGGTGCGTATAAAAGCCCTGTATTGAAGTGGTTAAGATACTGTCTAAATAATAATTTCACTCCATTAAATATGTTGCTTGGAAACTAGACATGTCAAATTTGTAAAATATTCAAAGTTTTCAGCAACAAGGTTATCCTTTTCCAAAGATGTACTCTTGAAATAGGTCATTTTCACTATTCATGATTTATTTTTTTGCCTCTGTAATTCGTTAAAATGTAAAAAAAGCTATTGATTTTGTGTGCATTTTTGCATATTGCATAGCCTTGATAAGCCTGATTTTGGCACTGTGCCAACTTGATACTATCCAGGGGACCAAAGTTGGACATGAACATAATTTTCAATGAATGTTACTGTTGCTTTTAAACTGAACTGATGTTAGCTCATCAACCACCACAAAGTTCCAATCTCAGAGTCTTATTTGGTTTTTAAGGCAGGAGCACATGTAAAATATGAGAACAAACTGTGCCTAAAAATCTGGTTAACTGGTTGTGGAAATCTGAAGGTAGGGGCTTATTGGAAACTTGAAGTCCTTTTTTAAAAAAGGAGGTCCCGACATATTATGAGTGAAGGGGGATATATCTACTCATACAGTACAGACCAAAAGTTTGGACACGCCTACTCATTCAAAGAGTTTTCTTTATTTTCATGACTATGAAAATTGTAGATTCACACTGAAAGCATCAAGACTATGAATTAACACATGTGGAATTATATACATAACAAAAAAGTGTGAAACAACTGAAAATATGTCATATTCTATGTTCTTCAAAGTAGCCACCTTTTGCTTTGATTACTGATTTGCACACTCTTGGCATTCTCTTGATGAGCTTTAAGAGGTAGTCACCTGAAATGGTCTTCCAACAGTCTTGAAGAAGTTCCCAGAGATGCTTAGCACTTGTTGACCCTTTTTCTTTCACTCTGCGGTCTAGCTCACCCCAAACCATCTCGATTGGGTTCAGGTCCGGTGACTGTGGAGGCCAGGTCATCTGGCGCAGCACCCCATCACTCTCCTTCTTGGTCAAATAGCCCTTACACAGCCTGGAGGTGTGTTTGGGGTCATTGTCCTGTCAAAAAATAAATGATGGTCCAACTAAACACAAACCGGATGGAATAGCATGCCGCTGCAAGATGCTGTGGTAGCCATGCTGGTTCAGTATGCCTTCGATTTTGAATAAATCCCCAACAGTGTCACCAGCAAAGCACCCCCACACCATCACACCTCCTCCTCCATGCTTCACAGTGGGAACCAGGCATGTAGAGTACATCAGTTCACCTTTTCTGCATCGCACAAAGACATGGTGGTTGGAACCATAGATCTCCAATTTGGACTCATCAGACCAAAGCACAGATTTAGCCCAAACAAGTCTCTTCTGCTTGTTGCCTTTCTTTAGCAGTGGTTTCCTAGCAGATATTCTACCATGAAGGCCTGATTCACACAGTCTCCTCTTAACAGTTGTTCTAGAGATGTGTCTGCTGCAAAAGGTTGCTACTTTGAAGAACCTAGAATATGAAATATATTTTCAGTTGTTTCACACTTTTTTGTTATGTATAATTCCACATGTGTTAATTCATAATTTTGATGCCTCCAGTGTGACTCTACAATTTTCATAGCCATAAAAATAAAGAAAACGCTTTGAATGAGAAGGTGTGTCCAAACTTTTGGTCTGTACTGTATATATATATATATATATATATATATATATATATATATATATATATATATGGCACACACTTTTTGACAGTCTCTTTCTTAAATAAATAAATAAATCCATACTAGACCCTTATCCAAGCATGCAGATCAACTAAATGCTGAACTCCAATGCTGTGGAGTATTATTATTTTCTTAGCCAACCACTGAACACCAATTCTTGGGGTGGAGTCATTGTGACAGCTATCCACTGGCCATCAAGGCTGGGGGTGGTTATTGCTACATCTAGTCGCTGACCATAAGTGTTAGGGGAGTGGGAATTATTCTTATAGCCTGCCACTGACCCCCAATGCTGAGGGGGTACTTTTACAGCCAGCCACTGATGACGAAAAAAATATCTGCCCCAGGTCCAAATATACTAGGCACTGCATTTTCTGACATGTTACAAACATCATTCAAATTTTGAAGAAGGAGCCTAACCCATTTATTTTAAATTGATGTATGTTAGTTGTTTTCTAAAGTTAGAATAAGCACTAACTGTTCTCAAGTAATGTTGCTCTGCTTTGTGCTGGAAAGAGACACTTTGTGCAAAATTGTTGCTATGTTCATGAAGCACAGCTCCTAAAATACATTCAAAACTAGCCTGTCTATTTCTTAATGTTTTAATAAGATTTTGTACGCTTACTGGGTATCTGTGCTGCCTTCAATTTATATTTTGCAATTTATCTTTCCCTCTTACAGCTTCTGCAACTTGTACAATTTTTATCTGTCATTGGTTAAACAGTGAAATTAGATGATGTTAGTTTGTTCCTACTTGCAAAGTAATAGTTTTGCAAATGTTCAAATAATATTCATTTCCACTATATTTAGATAATGAGTTTAGTGTAGGGTGAAAAAAATCTCATAATTGCTTGGCAGCCTGAGACAAAATGGAAGATTTTCTGCACAATATTATCTTCAATTTGAATGCTTTCTGAACCGTAAACATAAATCAGCACGTAAGACGGTGGTGACAAATGTGAAGAATCACATTTAAAAAAAAAGTAATAATGTGACTTCATGTCATATGGCAATAATACCAACTTAGATTTTAAAGGGAGCACACAATTATAATGTATGTAAACCCTAACGATCAACTTCTCTTATTTGCTCTCTTTTTCTGTGTTGTATGTACATACCATTGGAATATATTTGTTATAACTGTGCAAAACGTGCAAAAGAAATGTATTAATCCTGTCACAAACCTTTTGGAATTAATATTGATTGGGCTCTTACTCTTCCAACTGTTATCTCCATTACAGAGCAGAGAGAGAGGGAGGTGTTTTGAAGTCCTAAAACACTTTCTATGCCAAGGTGACAATACTGCACCTCCAGAGATACAGTACAATACATGTTTTTTACCCTAGGTTGCAATAATGTATATTTCTATTCTTGAGTTTACATATACTAAAGTAAACCTGTCACAAAGCCTGGGTAATATAGACCAGCCTTTTTCAACCAGGGTGTCTTCAGGGGTAGCTTGGAAAAATACTTATAAATTGCCCAAAAACTGGATCAAGCCTGCCTATTAGTTACACAAAGCCACAGATTTTCATTATGCACCATTACAACCTTCTAGCTGCCAGTGTCCTAAAATTCAGCGAGCATCTGTTGATAAGAAGGGTGTTGGACTCCTGGAGAGCATCCCTGTTTGCTCCTTCCCTGCCCCTTTCCTTTAGCATCATGGTCACATTAGCTGAGTGAGAGAGAGAAACCAATGTAGATAAGAAACATGGAAATACCAATCAGTACCAGTGTGCAAAGGTGTATTTGCTTTGTAAGAATAAATCACTGCTAATGTTGGGTGTCTTACGCATGCGGATGTAGCTACATTATGCAAAGCTATTAGTTTAATTTTAGAATGGTGTGCCTCGAGATTGTGTGGAATTTTGACTGAAAAAAGGTTGAGAAACACTGATATAGACTGCTGAGCATGTGATAAAAATTTGATAAAATCTGATAAAAATGGAGGCTACCTCCATTGAACTGCTCACATCTAGATGTCTAGACTGTGTTGCCCACATTAGCAGGTGTAAACCCAATACATAAAAATATAATATAAGGTTAGATAAGCCATTGTTCAACATGAAACTTTTGTTAAACTACTTTCTGATCAGTCATTTGATCACAC
Source organism: Rana kukunoris (assembly GCA_029574335.1). Classification (NCBI taxonomy): domain Eukaryota; kingdom Metazoa; phylum Chordata; class Amphibia; order Anura; family Ranidae; genus Rana; species Rana kukunoris. The sequence continues at coordinate 313,657,182 of CM056051.1, read as the reverse complement.
GCCAAGTCCATCTATCCATGTGGTATGAGCCAGACTGCCCTAAACTTGGTTTAAGCAGGGTTTAGCAAACGTTAAACTGCTATGTGGACCTTTTGGAGGGGATGTGTGAAATATCATTTGCCAGCAGTTAAAGCTGTATTATTTGTTATTCTTTGTAAATGTCGCTGTTGCACTAGCACATCCTACAGCAAGAATAATAATAATAATAATAATAATAATAATAATAATAATAATAATTAAGTCTCCACTCCCTACCCTTTTCAGTGTGGTATGGATCTTAAAGTGGATTTAAAGATTTAAATGAAAAAAAAAAATCACACATTATAATTACCTGCTCTGTGCAATGGTTTTGTACACAGTGGCCAGATCCTCTTCTTTGGGTCCTGGGTCCTCCTCCCTGCCAAGTGCACCAATAGCAAGCCACTTGCCATGGGGCACTTGAGCAGGCTCACTCCCGAGCTGTGCTCCTGTGAATGGACATGAATGTCAATGACTCCTGATGCTGTGTGAGCCAATGAGGAGACAGAGACCCGGAAGAGCTCCTGCTCTCATGCACAATGCTGGATCCAGTTGGGGCTCAGGTAAGCATAAGGAGGGCCACAAGGGGAGCTGCACTCAGAAGCTGCATTAAGATAAAAAAATTCTGCCTTTAGAAACACTTTAAGGGAGTATACCACTCATAAAAAAATGAGGTGCCTGCACCCACCATTGACAGTAGGAAGTAACACTGCTATTATGCATGCCACTGTGTGGATAAATGTTCATATGTTCATCCTAATGCCTAAATCACCAAGGTTCAGTCCAAACTTTTATTTGGGCCAATCTTTGAGCTTATCCCTACTATTTGGAGCTTTTCTGGCATTTCTTTATGAGCTCTTCTGGCAATACATTTTTGTCTTGCAAATAATAATAGAATCTCTATTTGGGCAGATTTCCCTTCTTACTTTTATCTCTGCTCTATCTGAAAATCATTAACTTGACAGAAAGTAAGAGAAATCTTCCAGATGCTCTAGATAGACAGCAATAACATCTTGACATCTCTTCCTCTGTCACATTTTATTCAAATATAAAATAAAAATGTTTCTTTTTCTATAGAATGATGGAAAGTAGCCATTGTCCTGCCAACAGCAGACATTCATTCAAGTGGGGAGCAAGCAACTAAATGCATGGACATTATGGGCAGAGTAAAGCTACCCCATGTGTTTCAGCCTGACTGTACACTCCTTCAAGAGAAGGTTTAGTGGCAAAAAATAAAATATTTTAACAACAAAATGAAAGAAAGAAATTATTGCATAACAGGCTGTAAAATGTATAGCCAGTTTTAAAATCTGCTTTGGTCTAATTTAAAAATAATCTCCAAATTATCCTACAACTTCTCTCATTACCTAATCCAAATGTTCACAATATTAAACATACTACATTAAACTATGGGCTGAAATTAGAAGGTACAAAAACAAACTAGAACTTATGCTAAAATGGAATAAAATGTATATACTAAATAATAAGACCGCAGCTGCTATGGCAAAAGGAACTAACACCTTAAAAGATGTATAATTAAATATTAAATATTCACAGTGCTCGCGGAATACGTGCTGAAAGTGTAAACCAAATGTATATATATATATATATATATATATATATATATATATATATATATATATATATATATATATATATATATATATATACAGGGTTGGCCATTTATATGGATACACCTTAATAAAATGGGAATGGTTGGTGATATTAACTTCCTGTTTGTGGCACATTAGTATTTGTGAGGGGGGAAACTTTTCAAGATGGGTGGTGACCATGGCGGCCATTTTGAAGTCAGCCATTTTGAATCCAACTTTTGTTTTTTCAATAGGAAGAGGGTCATGTGACACGTCAAACTCATTGGGAATTTCACAAGAAAAACAATGGTGTGCTTGGTTATATTTTAACTTTATTCTTTCATGAGTTATTTACAAGTTTTTGACCACTTATAAAATGTGTTTAATGTGCTGCCCATTGTGTTGGATTGTGAATGCCACCCTCTTCTCCCACGCTTTACACACTTATAGCAACACTGCATTGAAATCTGCTGCAATGACCTGGTTACTGCGTTCTCTTTGTTAACAGCCATTGACATGTCGCAGAGGTTAACACGTGTGGAGCGGATAGAAATTGTGTTGATGTCTGGTGAACGCAGTAGATTTTAATGCGGTGTTGCTATCAGTGTGTGAAGAGTGGGAGAAGAGGGTTGCATTAACAATCCAACACAATGGGCAGCACATTGAACACATTTTATAAGTGGTCAGAAACTTGTAAATAACTCATGAAAGAATAAAGTTACGTTAAAACCAAGCACACCATTGTTTTTCTTGTGAAATTCACAATAAGTTTGATGCGTCACAGGACCCTCTTCCTATTGAAAAAACAAAAGTTGGATTCAAAATGGCCAACTTCAAAATGGGCGCCATGGTCACCACCCATTTTGAAAAGTCTCCCCCCTCACATATACTAATGTGCCACAAACTAAGTAAGTAAGTAAGTTAACATCAACAACCATTCCCATTTTATTAAGGTGTATACATATAAATGGCCCACCCTGTGTATGTATATATATATATATATATATATATATATATATATATATATATATATATATATATATATATATATATATATTTATATATATATATAAATACCAGTGTTAACCTCAAATATATGAATATATGTAAGTGAACGCGTCTTTCTAGTTTTTGCCTAATTTGCCTAATTGCCTACGCTAACGGCGCAGTGTTGTTTGTATTAGTGGTACTTCACATGTATATCTTCCTCTCTTTTTTTCCCTCATCGTGTTTTATTAACCTCACTTTCAATGAGATCTGTGAAATCACCTCTGGGATCACCTCTGAGATCTGAATACCCTTGATCAGAACACTCCTGTTATTGAGATTGAAAAATCTATTTCTGGTGAGTGGGGCCACAAGAGGGAAGACCATCAATTTGGATGCCTAAATTCAATATTATCCACCGTTATGGGAAGCATTCGGCACTTTATGAACAGTATTTAATATACAGTATCTGCATATATTGTATTATGTGGTAACACATCAATTTTGGTTAGAATTTGTATTTTTAGAATTTGGTTGGCGACATCCATTTTCAAATAGTTCATTTATATATATTTGTGGTTAACACTGGTATTTTTAGAATTTGGTTGGTGACATCCAATAGTTCACTTATATATATATTTTTGGTTTACACTTTCAGCACATATTCCGCGAGCGCTGTAAATATTTAATATTTAATTATCCATATTGGAATTAGAAGGTATCACATCCAACATTTGATTAAGAGCAGCACTATATACCAAAACTAAAGTGAAAAAAATAAAAATAAAAAATAAAACTCTGAAAAGTGAAATGAAGAGTTAGCTCAGTGGTAAATACTATTACTCATACTCATCAGGAGGATGAGCCAACAATCTAAAGAGTTACCTCAATAACCATTGTGAATACACATTCGATATTTAATGGAAATACGAAAAAAAAAAAAGAATAACTCTGAAAAGTGAAATGACACTCTGAAAAGCAAGCTCTATAGTGAAACAAATATCTCTCTGAAGGGTGAAAACAACCCCCTGAAGGGCCAGCTTTATAAATATAAGAGCAATATTCAATAATACAAAATGTCCTCTAAAAAATGAACCCCATGCAAAACAATAGTCCTCTAAAGGGTGAATTCAAAACAGCAGTATATCTTGATAACTCAAGTCTCAACATGTATTTTCCACAACCACAAAACTCTCTGAGGCTTACCAGAGCATATGTGACCTCCACACGAAAAGCCACAAACAACCTTTGTAGCACGCAAAATTCTCCCACTTGCCATGGTGCATAGGGTAAATTGCTCGCCTCCCAATCTCTAACTCTGTGCTCAATAGAAGTATCTCAACACGAGAAGTCATAGACAGTGTTTGTATCAAGCAGATTTTCTCCCCACTGTAGCACATGGGACAACCCAGATGACCACTTGCCTCAAAATTGCTCCCTCAATATTTGGCAGCAATACATCAGCATCGTACATGTAATGAGATGCAAATAACACCTCTAATAATGTAAATCTGATCACTACATTTATTAAAATTGGTTAATAACACTTACAAACAAATGGCTTGAAAAACAGCATATAAAATAACGTATCCCAGCAAAAATGATGCAACAATGAGGAAGATGGATGGAAACAAAATAACACCAGGTGCATTTATAATGAGTAGTCCTTTTACTTATATATTACAATTAATTTCCTATGCATTGTGGACTAGAGAATACATTCATTTTCCAGAATGCTTGTATATTTTTTTATGCTGTAATATACATTTGGAGATTGGTTTACTAGCCATAGTATTTTGTATTAAGAGAAAGGGGGCTGAATTTTGCAGTTAATATTTTTGAAAGTGTTTTGTGAATCTGAATTTACATTACAATGTGTGGAACAGTAGACATCACAGTAGTAAGGGTCATTTCACAGAGGCTTCAGCTTGTAAAAGAGCAATGTGAACAGTAAGATCTGACAATGCATTTGTAGAGCTTACAGCAAGCTTTTTTGAAGCTTTTGAAGTAACATTAAGCTCTAGTTTATAAATGTTGAAAACAGATCCCAATGGGATTGCTGATTGCAACTTTAAGCAAGATGCTAGCAGGCTTTGTGGCAATCAGCACTCCCATTAGGATCTGCATTTAACATTTACAAACTGGAGCTTAATGGTCAGTGGCAGTGCATCCATAAGGGCACACCGGAGCCGCCCCTCTGCCACGCCACCACCCTCTATGACTAATGGATAGATTCATGCATTGCATGAATCTATCCATGGCCATCGCTGCCACCCCCTATCCAGGTGCCTGGCCCCTTTTCGTGCGACGGGAGCCTGAATTCCAGCAGTGTGAGGTGTTTTTGAAGCACCTGATTAGAGCCATAGACTCTAATAGACGTCAAAATAGGTGAACTGTGAGCACCATGCTTGGTGTTCCAGTTCACCCAGGTGTGCTAGAACAGCGAGTAATCATTTGCTTTCCTAACACTGAACCGCCTCTCCACCAATCAGGTGCTCGGGTCTTCCCGCCACATGATTTGCTGAAACAACAGGCACCGCTATTGGACGCCTATTAGGAGAAGAGAACGAGAGATGAGGAAGGGAGGAGACACATGAACGACCCCACTCGCCGCCGTCACCTGCTGCCCAAACTGAGACAGGGTAAGTGCCGGGCAGATGGTGAGTGGGCGGGGGGTCACACTGGCAGCATTTTATGGGCACAGTGGCAGAATGTGATGGGAACAGTGGCAGCATTTGATGGCACAGTGGCTGTGTTTGATGACACAGTGGCTGCGTTTGATGGGCACAGTGAGGCTGCAATTGATGTTTTTTTTCAGACTTTTTAAGTTTGTTTGCACCCCCCCCAAGAATTTTGAGCACCAGCCGCCACTGTAAATGGAACTTTAACCACTTCAGCCCTGGACATATTGCTGGTCAATGATCAGGCCACTTTTTATGATTCGGCACTGCGTCGCTTTAACTGACAATTGCGCGGTCGTGCGACGTGGCTTTCACAAATAGAGCTTTCTTTTGGTGGTATTCGATCACCTCTGCGGTTTTTAGTTTTTGCGCTATAAACAAAAATAGAGCGACAATTTTGAAAACAAAAATATTTTTTACTTTTTGCTATAAAAAATATCCCCAAAAATATATAAAAAAAATATTTTTTTCCTCAGTTTAGGCTGATATGTATTCTTTTACATATTTTTCATAAAAAAAATTGCAATAGGCATTTATTGATACAAAATAGGGGATAGTTTATGGCATTTTTATTAATAATTTTTTTTTACTAGTAATGACGGTGATCAGCGATTTTTTAGATCGTGAACACCTTGAACGCAGAAAATTATTTAAATGTACACTTACATAAAGCAATGCATAATTTGTCACGTTTTATAAATACAGGCATACCCCACTTTTAAGTACACAATGGGGTCTATTTACTAAAGCTTGGGGTCTATTTACTAAAGCTGGAAAGCGCACAATCACGCTCACTTCTGCTTAGAGAACAATGAGCTTTTAACTCCAGCGTATTCAATTAAGCCTGGTAATAAAACCTGGAAGCTCATTGGTTTATATGCAGAAGTGAGCCTGATTTTGCGCTTTCCAGCTTTAGTAAATAAACCGCATTGTGTACTTAAAAGTGGGGTATGCCTGTACCTGTAATAAACTTGAAGGAGTTATAGTCTTATAAAATAGTTGTTTGAATGATGTACTGTAAGTCATCATTTTAAAAAAAAAGCCATGTACTATGTTGTGTATTGTAATTGTATTGTATTAGTCTCATAAATATGATTATATTTCATGTCAGTGGTAACTTTGAACTTACTGAAAAATACCAATGTATGTTTTAAAACACAAAAGAAAAGTAAAGGGAGAAAATGTTATTACATGTGTAATTTACAAATTTCTATGGTATGCATCAGTGTTGAATAATCAGCAATTTAATTTAAAATAATAAATAGCAGTTTATACATTATAGTGTGTACTATATATTCACTGAGGTCATCATATTAGGAAAGCTAATTATATGATTTAGTGTTAATGATCAAAATTAGTGAAAAAAAATGTGCAATGTAATTAAATTTGGCTTGACAAAAACATTATTAAATATAGGTTGAGAGTGAAATTATATGAGCTGGAAAAATAGCAGTTTGACAAGCAATATGACTCTGGCATGTTAGCTACACAAACTAAAGCTTCACAGAGCCTAAAAGGATATCATGCTAATTATTTCTTTAATTGAGATTATTAACTTATCACTGTTAGAGATTTGATGGCATACATCACAAAATTCAATTGCCAGGTTGTTAATGTGATAGCTATTACAATGGAAAGGTGCTTACGCTCCTGCCATAATTTCTTTGTTGTGTGTTAATTGCATTCTCTTTATATCTAACGTTATTGCCTTGAACTGAGACATCACCATGTACATACCGGTAGTCATCCATTATTCCATTACTCCAAATTATCTCTAGACTCCTGCAATAATAATAAAAAAATGTATGAAATGTAAAAATAAATAAAATTGCAATGGCTTTAAAGACCAGTTATTTTGCTCTGTTTCTCATAGATATAGTATATGCGATACAGTGTGCGTGTGTATGTATGTATGTGTATATATATATATATATATATATATATATATATATAGAGAGAGAGAGAGAGAGAGAGAGAGAGTGGGGGAGGGAGAGAGAGAGAGAGAGAGAGAGATTGCACTTGACAGACTTGCAGAACTTCAAAACAACAGCTTCACTACTCAGTAATATTACAATAGTACGACATCCGGGACTGCAGGGAATTCTCCATTCACACAAATGCAAAGTCTCTGTAAATCAGTCTCCCAAAGTATTACATAACTTAATTAGTGACATGTTCTCTGCTCTAGTGCTGAAAACAAAATTTGGCACAGTCTAGTGGAAACCAGCCATCTTTAGTTTGTTGCAGTGCGGTGCAATACCACTTGACAGATTTGATCTCTGCTTCTGTACTAAACCCCTATGGACAATATTTAAAGACTTCATTGCTCATTGCTTCTGAGCCGTTTTCATCTCGGCTTCAATCCTCAATCTCCAGCAATGTCCCTGACTGTTTCCCAGAGGAATCCAATATGGAAAAACTGATGTAACACTGCTATAAAGAGCCCAAACGGGTTAAATCCTGGGTTTGTGCAGTTATACCCTCAATGTATTACTTATATAGTTTTCCTTTAAGTTAACACCTTTCTTCTCCAGAATGCCCTAAAAAGTCTTATGCCGCGTACACACGATCATTTTTTGGCATGAAAAAAACATTGTTTTATCAAAAACGGCATTTAAAATGATCGTGTGTGGGCTACACATCATTTTTCAGGTTCTGAAAAACGACAAAAAAAATTTCGAACGTGCTGCATTTTTTAACGTCGTTTTAAACTATGTTGTTTTTCGGGTTGTAAAAAATGATCGTGTGGGCTAAAATGATGTAAAAAACCTGCGCATGCGTAGAAGCAAGTTATGAGACGGGAGCACTCGTTCTGGTAAAACGTTCATAATGGAGTAAGCACATTCATCACGCTGTAACAGACAGAAAATCGCAAATCGTCTTTAACTAACACGGAATCAGCTAAAGCAGCCCGAAGGCGAATGGAACTTCCCCTTTATAGTACCATCATATGTGTTGTACGTCACCGCGCTTTGCTAGATAATTTTTTTTAAACGATGGTGTGTAGGCAACATCGTTTTAATGATAAAGTTGGGAAAACGTTGTTTTTTCGACATGCTAAAAAACAACGTTTTTTTCATGCTGAAAAATGATCGTGTGTACGTGGCATAATGCTCACTTGTCCACACTTCTATACTTCTTGACTGTTTAAATGGATGATTGGGTACAAGTAAATCTTAAATTTGGTCCCAAACTCTGTGTGTAAATAAACTCTTGCATAACATCAACCCATTAACAAAAAAAAAAAAAAGCTTTCTGTGATGCATTTATACTTCTTGCTGCCAACCAGATGGCAGAAATGTAAATTTATGTTCTTCTGTAGGGCTCTGAATCAGTATGCCATAGTTGAGTAAGTCTTAACCAGGAAAAAAAAATGCCTGTTACGCAATGGAGGATTTTCCTGCTCTCCTGCATGAAATGAGCTGTCAACATGATGTAGTAGAGAGGCTGGGCAAAAATTCTGCCTGTGAAGGTGTTGGATACTTTAGAGCATATATTTAACTTTTAGCCACTTTAGCACTGCAAAAAGGTAAACAGAAATGTTAATTGATTAAATATAAAGAAATACTGGTCATTAAATAATATGTCTATCTATCTATCTATATCTATATATATATATCTATCTATCTATATATATATATATACACATATATATATATATATATATATATATATATATACACACACACATATATATATATATATATATATATATATATATATATATGTTCATCTTCTGAGGAAAATATCAATGACTGAAATAATGCAACACTATAGTCAATACTCATTAAATTTATATTCCTTTAATCCAATTAGTGTAAGTTTCCTAATTTGACTTGGTATCACCCTATTGCAAAAAAAAACGTATAGACAATTTCTTAAACTGGGAGATGGAAGGAGAGACCAGAGAAATGACATCATTAGTCTGCAGATGCTCTTTCATTATCCAGTTAAAAAGTCTTAGATGAGAAGACTACAATAATTGTTTTATCTTTAATGTAGAAAATTAATAATGGATTATGTTGTATTATCTTATGTTGTACTAATGGCATTTTTATGTCACACACAGACCACTAAAACTCAGAAAGACTAAAGTTGCAAAGCCCTGATGAAACATAAGAATGTGAAACTAGTCGGCAACCTGCATCACTTACTTTTTTCCCTGTTCTCTGTAACTATTGTGGTCAACCGTTAATGAAATTATTTTATATGTATAACTTTTTTATATGTAAATTAAACCTCTTTTGATATATTTATAATTCTTGTCTTTGGTGAGCTTACCTTAATACAACGATTGACATCTCACGTAAAAATCCCTATATTTGGAAGAGGATTTTCCTCAACCTTATATGTTCTTTGCTCTTTTCTTTTATACTATTAACGGGATTGTGAGTTTTGGTCAATCGATTGGGGAAACATTGCTATCCACCTTGTTCTTTTTCTTTTATAGACTACAATAACTGTATCTGGTGTCAGTCACCTGAATGTGCTGTTTGATGGCGTAAATCTCTTGATAGACAGAAATACAAATTCTTTGGCAGGTAAAACAGCTTTTAAATATGTGTTTCATCTGTGCATTTAGCTGTTTGTCTGGAGTTTCACTTTAAATGTTGATATAACTATCCATATCTGTGAGGGATAATGGTTTAAAATTATTATTTTTTTTCTCGACATTTTCTTTATCTTTCTCTTTATAATACATTCACCTGTACAAAAGAGCAGCCATACTGTTCATTGCACTTGCAGACTCTACTCCCTCATTGGGAGTGGTACATATTGACTAAAATGTACAGTTCTCTAGCAGCGAAAGTCTATAAGCCAGGTCTGACAGACTGAAAAGAATACATTTCAAAGTTAATAAAATGATCTTCAATCAAGGATGATAATACCATCCCCTAATATACATGGTTACTGATTTTGAAATACAGTTTCAAAACATAGAATGACAAGCATGTAAAAGTATTTAAAAATATATATATTTTGTTTACTATTAATTCAGATGATAATGGCCTACCATGGCATCCAGATAAAATGAAATATAAAATTACTATTTCACATTAAAAGTAAGTTTGAAACACATTCATTTGTTAATTAAATAAATTTATATAGCCATCATTTGATTGGGTACACTGATTGTCCTCAGAATTTAAATTACCTTTCCTTTGAAAATACATTTTAATGAGAAAGAGAGAACTAGTGGAAGTGAAACAAATTGAATGAATATGGGTTCTAGTCACATTTAAAAGAAAAAAAAACTGAATCAAGCAGACAAAATAAAGATTTTTGAAAACGTAAATGTTTGCGTGGAATGTATTTAATCCATTTATGCAGAAAAGCTATAAAGCTTCTTTTTTATGCTGATTTAGATATGTGACAGCGCTCACAATTACACTAATGTTTCATGGTGCTTTCACAGCATATTTGATCTTTCAGCAATATAATCCTAATATTTTAGGGTTAGAAAGGAATATATAAAATCATGCTGATAACTTATGCACATTTTTCTATGACTAGCAAAATACTTTCTTCTTTATAATAATGACTAATACACCTAATTTGTCTTAAAAGTATGGTGTTGAAGGCAGATATTTATCTCGTGGCAAGCTATACAAAAGTCAGCTGCTTGGGAGCTATTTTCCCACACAATTGCATAAACCACTTTAAGTTGTAATATTTCACTTGTAATCAGAGTTGTAACCTGGTGCAAATTACAATAAATACATATAGACATGAATAAAAAAAAACAGGCAAAAAATTGTTTACGTTTGCCAACAAAACCTTGCTAAGCTTCTTATATTTTCTATGATATAAAATTCACAAAATAAATTGTATGTATGGTCACTAAGATATCCAGTGAATACAGTACCACTGTTTTACGTTAGACAGCCTGATAAGAAGCTTTAGAAAGAAAAATGTTTATTTGCTTGTGGTTCATAGATTTAGTCCCCTTTCACACTTATACGACTTGTCCCACGATTTTGGACTGCAAAATCGTATGACAAGTCATTCTCCATTATTTTCAATGACTACCATTCATACCGGCACAATTTTAAGTAGTGCCGACTTCAAAGTAGTCCTTGCACTACTTTGGTCCAATTTTGATGCCACTTACACAGGCATTCATTGAAATCATGGCGGCGAATCGCGGCAAAATCGCGGCCGCGAAACCACGGTAAAATCGCGCGACTTTGAAGTCGTACAAATGTGAAAAGGGGCTAAACTGGCAAAAAAATAGGATTCATGAAATAAACTGATGGGGTTAATGGGGCAGAATAGGCCACTAAATGAAAAACAAGTGTAATTGATCCTATTCGTCCATAACATTTGAAAAAAAAATCATTCTATAATATGGTGCACAACTGATATGATTAATTACACGATGCACAACTGATATGTTTAATTATTTGGTGTAATGTCCAGGATTATTTTATCAATGCAACCCTATACTACTGTATATTATTATGATATGTATCTTTCTAACTAATATTTTATGTGTTTACTACTTTATTTTTTTTATTTCAATCGTTTTTATTTATTTTCCAAAGATAAAAGATAAATAAGATAAAAGAATGCAGTAGTACATAGTACATTGGGTGATAAGGTAGATACATTACACAAGTCAGTATTACTAGTGGTTGTAACTGGTGTAGGACAATAGATTAATCTATACGCAACTGAACACAATCAAAATAACTGGTTGATAAGTAGCAGAAGAGTAGTACAAGGATAACTACCAAGTTAGAGCATGCAGCAGGAGATAACATGGAAGTTGCAAATATGAGTATGTAAACACTCACTGACGGCGGTGGACCGCTAGCAAACAGTAGATTGGATCTCCGAAACCCCTCGGACGCCCCTTACGGAATCACACTGCGTCCGACAAGGTGACGGTTCTCCGACATAGTACTAAAGAAAGCTACATTAAGGCGTCCCATTGAAGACGCCAGTAACTTTTTGTGAGTGCAATGCAAATTGGTCAGGTCAATAACCTCAGCGATTGTAGGGGGATTGAGGCCTTTCCACTTCCTTGTGATTAATAAGCGGGCAGCAAGAAGCAGGTTAACAACTACATGTTGTACATCTTTCTGCAGTAGCTCTATTCCCAGGGACAAGAGCGCCAGTGCCGGGTCCGGTGAAATTCTAGTGTGAGCTATCTCAGCGATAACGTGAAACACATTATCCCAATATAGCCGAAGTTTGGGGCAGTTCCATAGAATGTGGAGGAGATCCCTGCTCTGACCGCAGTGTCTCCAACAAGAATTGACAGATTGGACATTGAATTTAGAGAAAACCTCTGGTGTATTATACCACCTGAGGGTAATCTTAACTGACAATTCCCATAGATTGATGCAGTTGGATGCCTTTGGTGTGATTCTGCATGCTTTGTGCCATTGTAGAGGTGTATAAGATCTCTGCAAGTCATTTTCCCATTGCTTGTGGGAGGAAGATTTTAGAAAGCATTGTTTGTTCTGAAGTAGGTTATAGAAGAATGTTATGCCTTTCTTTTGCGGGGTAATTGCGGTTAAGAATAACCATGCTGAGGGGTTTATGAGGTGAGGATGTGCTGGAATCCTCTCTAGACAGTGTTTGATTTGAATGTACAGTATTGGTTATAAGAAGTCTGGGGGAGGTGGAACTCCTTCTGTAGTTGCTCAAAGGTCTTAAGGGAATTAGTGGAATACAAGTCTTTGATGAATTTAACGCCGCTTGCTCACCACAGGCTAATGTGTAAAGGATTGATCATCTGAGATAGGGTATCAATCGGAATATCCATAGTTACCGTCGGGTCGGGGGGATGTTGCTGTGCTAGAAATTGGAGCCACGTTTGAATGGTAACTGTCATGGAGGGCATTGGGGTTCTTTGGCCCAAGAGAGCTGTAAAGAGCCACAGTTTAGGTGGACCTAAATGGCAATAGGTGAATTCAATTCTGCCCCAGGTGGACAACGGCTCAGGCAGGAACCATTCTCTCGTCTGAGCCAGAACCGAAGCAGAGAAGTAGTCTTGAAAGTCTACAAATCCCACTCCTCCGGACATCCTATGTTTAATCATTTTGGCATGAGAACATCTGGACTTTTTTCCTTTCCATACAAATTTGGCCAACATGGCCTATAATGATCTAAAGTAACTGGTGGGTACAGGGATCATCAAATTGCGGAACAGGTTGCCCAATTTGTGAAGGTCTTGCTGAAGTTTAGTTATCAGGGGAAGGTTTGTATGTTGTTCAAGGTAGGTTGATGTGTGTCCCTATCATTTTTCAGGTTGTACATTTCCCCGTAGTATGAACTAAATGCATCGGCAATTGCTTGTGGGTTGATGTGTTTGTCATGGGCAGTAGGGTAGGATAGGTGTGCTATTTTTGATTTAAGTCTTTGCCCTTTAACGCATTGGGACATAGCCTTACCGGCCTTATTGTTGGAGGCAAAGGATTTAGCTTTTAATTTCCTAAGGTTATGTTCATACCCCTCCAGCAACAGCGTTCTCAAATCATTCCTTAACTTAAATAATTGGGATCGCAGGGTGAGGGACGGGTTGGTTTTGTTCAATTGATCTATCGAGGTTATCTTAGTTGTTAGTTCCTCGAGCCTCTGCAATCTCTTTCGCTTCCATTTAGCGCCCAATTGGATGAAAAAACCTCTCATATATGATTTGTGTGCGCACCACAGCACCGCCGGATCGGACACTGAGTCAGAATTATTATGAAAGAATTCCGTAAGGCGTTCTGAAAGGAACACCTGGTTGTCAGTATGTTGTAGCAAAGAGTTATTCACTCTCTATACAAAGGCTTTGGGGTTTGCGTGTCCGTTTTTGATTTGGATGTTCACTGGAGCGTGGTCCGACCAGGTGATGGTGTGGATTTTAGACGCACTTACGTTTTGCAACAACCATTTATCAGACAGGAACAGGTCTATGCGCGTGTAAGTGTTGTGACGCGAGGAAAGGAATGTGTAGTCCCTCTCCATTGCATGACAACACCTCCACACGTCGTGCAGATCATGCGAACTTAAAAAGGAAGACATAGGCGAGGTAAATCGCTTTGGACCAGAGGAAGAATCCATGTCGTAGTCAGGCACAAGGTTAAAGTCACCGCATATAAGGAGGTGTCCTTGTTGAACTTTCAGGACTTCTTTCATTACACCCTTGAGAAAGCAAATCTGTTTGGTGTTCGGGGCATAAACGTTCACTATGGTATATTGAACATGTTCTACTGTGCGTACCAAAATTATAAAGGGCCCACTTTCTTGAAGGCAATCTGCTTGGATTTAATTTCAACAGGACAGAGTATACAATACAGCACAGTTATAACTGTCCCACAAACATTATCTCAGTCTTGTTGACTGCAGATCAGTCACTCATCAGGCTACTTGCCACTGAGAAGGAGTCTTTGTGGCATATCAGCACCCTAAAAATATATATTTTTAAATCTAATAATAATAATATCTATCTAAAAAGCTTTGTAAGATAGAAGTGTAATTTCCTATCTCTGTATCAGGGCCCTTTGCTGTATTGGTTCTTTTGTTAGCCACATGAACGCCTGTAGTTAGTGTCAAAATCAGTTTTCATAATGTATGGGCAGATTGAAATGATATTATGGAGGTGCTACATCAATTTTTGCATGAGGTTCAATTGTCTACAGTAATTAGTCTTTCCACAGCATACAAATGCAAGTGGATATCATTGACAGGCTTCTGTTTCTGCTGCAGACTGAAAAATATCATTATCAATAGCTGTAAAAAAACAAAAAAAAACAAGCAGAGGTCAATAATTATAATATGGATTTTTTTTTTCCATAAATCCAGATTTGTATATCTCAATCAAGATAAAATGTACTAGAGTCTCATACTTTAATGATCAACTTCAGTGGAAATAATAGCAACTTCAGTGGAAATAATAGCACACGGAAGAAGGAGTCTTGTGCTTTGAAAACCTACAATGATATCAACTGCATTAACTAACAAACTGTCAATTGCAGTTAACCCAAGATATACTGAGGTTCATTTAGTAAAGGTATCTCATTTGTTCACTTTGCAAGGAAATTTTAACTTTGCACAGCAATTTTCTCTTCATTTACTAATTGAGCTGAAGTTCTGATGACTTCCATCATTCAATCACATGTTAGAAAAAATAAATTAAATTCTTTGCAAAGTGAATTTTCACCACAATGTGAAATTTCCCTTGAAAAGTTATTAACCTATTTACCTTTTGCAAATCAACCCTTTTATGTGATAAGTATCTGTATGGTTAATTGTATCTTTACTTATGACGTTATTTTGACAGAAAACATTCTGGGCCAGATTCACAGAGCCCTTACTCCTGTCTAACTCGCATTAGACTGGAGTACTTTCAAATTACGCACGTTTTTTCACTACTCTGAAACCTCAAACCATGAAAATACGGCTGCGGGCTTCAATCCGACTGGCTTACGTGTTCGTAAGCGGCCGCTGGGTGGAGTTCCCGTCATTTTCCGCGTCGGGGTATGCAAATGAGCTTTTGCCGACGATCCACGAAGTTACGAACGTCAATCGCAATCTCTTACGGCATCTTTAGTCATCTTTTTGCTGCGTAAAATTATACCAGATTTTTGCTGGTCTAATATTAGACAGCCCATGTTAAGTATGGCCGTCGTTCCCACGTCGAATTTCAACGTTTTCCGACGTCTTTTTGAATTTTTTACGTAATTCGTCCGGGAATAGGAATGTCCGTAAACGACGCTACTCAAACAAAAAATGACGTAACAACGTTATTTCGCGCAATGCACGGCGGGAAATTTCTGAACGGAGCATGCGCAGTTCGATCGCCGCGGGGACGCGCCTAATTTAAATGCTTCACACCCCCTAATCGCGTATTTCGATTACGCGGTGAGAAATACACTACGCCGCCGTACCGTAAGGGACAAAATCTACCAGAATTTGGCGTATAGCCTGGTAAAATACGGCGGCGTAGTGTATCTCTGATACTCTGCGCCAATGTAATTGTATCTGAATCTGGCCCTCTGTGTCTACTCAACATCTATAAACCATTGTCTCTCAGTGAAAGACATTATAAACCTCTCTACTTGTACCTTGTATGTTTCACCTGCATAAGATGTACATTGATTATACAATTTTGAGGTATCATTTGTCTTTACTGTACACACAGCCTATAGTTGAATAGAGTAGTACAGGTGGTCCTTGGGTTACAAACAAGATAGCGTCTGTAGGTTACTTCTTAATTTGAATCTGTTTGTAAGTCAGAACAGGTACATTTTTTAAGTGTAACTCCAACCAAACCAAATATGTGTTTTGCTGTCTGTGCCCCTATTCAGAAGATTTCACCTTACTTTCAGTCCCAATGACAATTGGATTTTGAAAATGTTATGTTGATGTGGAAAAAATAATTGGTGATAAAAGCATCAGTGGAGGAACCTTTTTCACATAATAACTCTTAGACCGCATACACACAATCGAACATATCTGCTAAAACTGGTCCGCAGACCAGTGTACAGGCTAGCAGACAGGTTTCCAGCAGACAATAGTTTTAAAGCATGCTTTAAAACTTGTCTGCTGGAAAGCTGCCTTTCGGACATGTCTGCTGGTTAGTACGCCTAACCAGCAGACCGAAATCTCCTGCATGCGTCAAATGGATTTGACGCATGCGTGGAAGCATTTTACTTCCTGGTTTGGTCAATGTCACCGCCACGTCACCGCGCTGTCTGTCCGCGGGGATTTTGGTTTGAACGAGTGTACACACATCAGACCAAAATCTCCCAGGTGTACGCGGCCTAAGGGGAGTGAATGTCCCTTCCTAGGGGTAGATTTCCTCTCACTTCTTGTTGACTTCCTCCGTTTGTAAGTAGGAGTCGTTTGTAAGTCGGATGTTTGTAAATAGGGGACCGCCAGTAAATCTTCACATTCCTGTTTCAGCAATCTCTGTTTGTGCTCAAACATGAGCCATTCAGCATGGCACTGCACAGGTTAATGCATGAACTCCACTTGACCACCGCAATATGTATATTGTATATATGTTGCGAATTGCAAGTGGTTTACTGGGATTATAGCTAAAGATATCAGACATAACCCCGGAATTGTTTTTTTTTTTTCAGCTGTTGGCTAGCTTTTTCTTGAAAGCATTCTGAGCAGCTCATGAGCCACTGAAAGTAGTGGTAGGGGACGCCCCTATGCTGCTCACCAGTGTTTCTCAGACTTACTGCTTCCACCAGCTTGCCCAAGAAATGATCTGATGGTGTGGCCAGCTGGTCACAGAGCAAATAAAAGACTAGATTGCATTTGATCACCTCTATGGCCTTGGAGGATCGGAGCACCATCATGGCATCACTTATGGTCCAGAGTGGAAGTAAACAATTTATTTTTTAAGCAAAAGATCAAATTTGTTTTTGTATATTTTGCCTTTAAAAGTAAAGGAGAGATTTGGGGCCTATTGATACCTGTCATCCTTGTTACTATTACAAGGGGTGCTTGGATTCCTTGTAATAGGAATAAAAGTGATCAAATAAAAATAAGAAACAGTAAAACGTATTTACATTTAATAAATGATATAAAAAAACATAAAGTGCCCCTAACCCTCTATGCTTGAGCATAAAAAGTGAACACATACGTAAGTCGCACACGCATATGTAAACAGTGTTCACACCATACATGTATCTCCACAAACTTTAGAGCGAGAGCACTAATTTCAGCACTAGACCTCCTCTGTAACTCTAAACAGGTAACCTGTAAAGGCATTTAAAGTACCACTTATGGTGGTCGTTTTTCACCATTCTACAAGCATGCAAAATTGTAAAGTGTGATATGTTAGGTATCTACTTAGTTGGCATAACATTATCTTTCATATTATACCAAGAAATTGGGGTATATATTGTGTACATACTTTGCAAAAAACAAATTTACAAATCATTAAAAAACTCAAAACTCAAAACATAAAAAAATACACATAAATACAAGAATGGACCTATACTATAGCATACACTCCTCTTTAGTTCTCCTGGCTGAGCCCCCCCCCCCCAAGAAGGAAGAAGAAAAATATATATACAGATATTTTGTTTTCATTCATGAAAATGTATTTATTTCCAAAAGAAAATGCTTTATAAAATCACTGGGCAATTGCAACAATTCCCATTTTATTCCCTAGGGTCTCTGTTAAAAAAAATACATAATGTTTGGGGGCTATAAGTAATTTTCTAGCAAAAAATACTGAATTAAGCTTGTAAACAAAAAGTGTCAGGAAAGGCCATGGTCTAACACTTCCTGTAAAGAAACTATATATCACATAATTCCTAGGTCTCTCAGTCTTGTGTTTTTTAGTTCAGAGCTAATTAATTCAATCTGGCAGAGACACAAGTAGGCAAAGCAACTAACAAAGAGCTCTCCACACAGTTTTTCATTACATTAGCACTCCAACATTTGTGATGCAACAGAGGTGAAATGATGAGGCATGGATTTTGAACCGGACCAAAAAGTTGCCTGGGAGAAGCTAGATGGTTTATTAAATGGCCATAGGGGAATTAATCGACCATGACACTACAAACTGCAGCCACAACACATGAACCTATCATTGCAAAGTAAGGCAAATTAATGGCACCGTGACTATAACTACATTAATACCTAGTTAAAATAAATTAAGCATTGAAAGTGTACAGTGCCTTTAAATTAAATGGTTCTCTGCTCTAACACTTTACATACATTTTAAGTTGTAGGAATCTATAGATATATGCTAAAAATTAGTTAATTAAAATAGATCTCAAAATGTAATACAAACTAGTTTTAATTTAGTATGAAATATCTTAATTTATGAATTACATAGTTCATTTGATTAAAAAAAAATAATCAAGGCTCATTTATTTAAATAAAGCCATCCCATTATTATCAAAAGTGACAAAACCTTGTATCCTATGGTGTATTGGTGGGAGGTTGAAGATATTGGCAATGAAAAGCTGGCAGAAGGAATCTAATTGCATGCATTTACCATGGAAGAACACAAGTTCTCCTCTAATTACTAGGTAGAAGTCAGAGCTCTCTGGTTGTAAACTCGTAACTGTCAATGATTAAAAGTTAGCCTTCTGACAGTTCATGCAGACTCTGCTCCAAATGAAAATGCCCAGTGGAGAGCTTTTGAAATTCAAAAAGGATGTAAGATAATGATGATAAGAATTACTACTTGTACTACAAATTATTTAGCAGTGTTAAATCATGCAGAACTTGGTGTCATGATGTCTCTTTTATACACATACAAGTCTTAGTCACATAAACCTTTACATTTGTTTTTTGTTATATATATATATATATATATATATATATATATATATATATATATATATATATATATATATATATATATATATTAAACATAGTATATTTCTATTTGTGTCAAATGTCCTACATCAGAGGCAGACTTAAATAGGATAAAATAAAAATCAGTATATTAACTAATGTTCTTTTTACACTAAATATACAAACTTACAGGAAGTGCCACCAGTGTGCATCTGTACCAAAAGTGTCATATCATCTTCCCCTGTGATTGTGTAAGACTACACAATGTAATGAAAACAACATCATTTAAAATGAAAGGCATTTTCAATTTTTTTTGTTCTAACCTTTATTGTCCCTTTATATAAAATGCTAAGCAACAAGTGGACATTATTTTTTTCAACTCAGTGAAAGGCAATTTAGGTATTTGAGATTGCAAGTAAGGGTGACACTAAAGCAATGCTTCTCTGGTTTAGAGTTGTTTACTGCTGCCTATGCATAGAGAGACTCCCTGTTCCACAGTCACAAGAGGAAGAAGGAAAATATCTTAAATTGGGACACATACAACAATACAAATCTGACAGGTTTTAGTACCTTTCCCAATTTTGTTCAAAACAAAAACAAACTATACAAAAGCTGTGTCTGCAATTTTCCTTCAAAATAATACCCCCTGGCTGCTCCCCACTATACTGGAAATAGTGGTGGCTGAGGAGTTGGCAGATAGAGAGCAGGGAGGGACAAGGCATTAAAAACATTCAGAAGTGTGCCAGATGTAGATTTTTCAGGAACCTCACCTTTTGAGAAAATCAAAGATTAGAGTCAGAATAACTGATTAATAAATCTATAGAAGTATAACACAGTCTTACAGGCAACATTTTGGTATATGTTCTAATAAGGATAAGATTCTTAAAATCTGTCCTGGATATAGTCCTTAAAGGGCAACATTGTCCACAGCCTCAGTTTTTTCATACCTAACACTCTAGTCCAGTGCCATTTTCAATCTAATATAACATGAACTAAAAGCTAGAAAAATATATTAAGCAAAAGGATTGTCACATTTTTAATTTACAAACACATCTACGCTGAAGTACATATGCCTAAGAGCATCATAATTCAAAATGCAACATAATATTCAGTCTCTAAATATATATAAACTGGCCCTAAATTTGCTTTTTTACTGTTGAGAATGGAGGCAGCCAGTGGGCTGAGTGTTTTAGATTATTGCTGTTACAGCACAAGTACATGCAAATTCAATGTTTTTTTTTATTGTTATTTTTTAACCACTTCATCTCTGGAAGGTTTACCCCCCTTCCTAACCAGCCCATTTTTTGCGATATGGCACTGTGTTACTTTAACTGGCAACTGCATGGTTGTGCGTCACTGTACCCAAATAAAAAAATTAAATGTTCCCCACAAATAGAGCTTTCTCTATTTGATCACCTCTATTTTTTGTGCTAGAAACAAAGAATGACTAACAATTAAAAAAAAATATATATATACATATTTTATTTTTTTTACTTTCTGTTTTAAAACACATTCAATAAAAAAAATAGAATTTCTTTACCAATTTAACCACTTGACCCCTGGGCACTTAAACCCCCTAATAACCAGACCAATTTTCAGTGCTCTCACAGTTTGAATGACAATAACTCAGTCATACAACACTGTAACCAAATTACATTTGTGTCCTTTTTTTCCCACAAATAGAGCTTTCTTTTGGTGGTATTTGATCACCTCTGCGGTTTTCATTTTTTTCGCTATAAATGAAAAAAGAACAATTTAAAAAAAAAAAAAAATTTTCTTCATTTCTATTATAACATTTTGCAAAAAAGTAATTTTTCTTCATAAATTTGGCCTAAAATGTATACTGCTACATATATTTGGTAACACAACAAAAAAATGTAGATATTATTTAGTCTGGGTGAAAGTTATAGGGTCTACAAGCTATGGTACCAATTACTGAAAATGTATCAATTTGATCACACCTGATGTACTGACAGCATCTCTAATTTCTTGAGACCCTAACATGCCAGAAAAGTACAAATACCCCCAAATGACCCCTTTTGGGAAATAAGACATTCCAAGGTATTTAGAAAGAGGCATTGTGAGTTTTTTGAAGTTGTAATTTTTTTTCCGACAATTCTTTGCAAAATCAAGATTTTTTTATTTTTATTTTTTTTCCACAACATTTTCATATTAGCAGGTTATTTCTGACACACAGCATATGCATACCACAAATTACACCACAAAACACATTCTGCTATTCCTCCCGAGTATGGTGATACCACATGTGTGAGACTTTTACACAGCGTGGCAACATACAGAGGCCCAACATGCAGGGAGCACCATCAGGCGTTCTGGAACACCCAGGCCAATTCTGACATTTCTCTCCTACATGGAAAAATCATAATTTATTTGCTATAAAATGACATAGAACCCCAAAACATTATATATGCTTTTTTAGCAAAGACCCTTGAGAATACAACTTTTATCGCGCATGGTATTTGCACGGCAATTTTTTTAACACGTTTTTTTTGGAAATAAAACAGTTTTGTGCTTAAAAAAAACAGTAAAGTTAGCCCAATGATTTTGCATAATATGAAAGATGAAGTTACGCCGAGTAAATCAGCAGAAGACCCAGGGTCTTCTGCTGATTTTACTGCTAGATGTTTTTACATGCCCTTTGAATGTCTGCTAAAATGTGAGTGCAACCAACTGTATTTTGTGTATTACAGTAAAAAGTACCATACGTTATTACACTATGTTTGCATCCATTTCTTTCCTCCCTAAATGTTGCATCTGAGTATTTTGGATCCCTGGTAAAGAACCTATGAGTCCTATTAATCAGTTCTGGTGTTGTTACATCTCTCTTGGCCTTTCACCTACCCTATGAGGAGCTGATTTACACTCAAAACCCATCCCTTTTCCCTGATGGAAGGTTGATGTCCGGATATCATCATTATAAGCCTGATTGACTCATTAAGTGTACACTTAGTTGAGTCCACGCTTTCTGGTAAGCCTCCTATTCTCTCTGGTGGTGGATCTACTATCAATTTTTTTTTCACCTATTGCTATTTTTTTGGGACACTTTGAATTTAAATAATTTTTTTTCATATCCCAATGATATGACCATTTTTGAACACTTGGTGAATAAGTTATATGTAGCTTCACATATTATATACACTAATTTATTTCAAGTCTTTATGATGCTTTATAGTGTTATATTGTTATTTCTCACATAATCTTAAGCGCTACACTTTTTGTTTTTTCATCTGTTTCTTGTTGCAGAATCCATTCAGCTCTGTTGTGTTGGCAGCCTTTTTTATGTCTAGTTAGGTAGCGCGGTGTTATATGCTTTTGTACATATATTTTTATATTGCAGAGTATTGTTCAGAGTATTGCGCAGGGGGTACTGCAGAGTATTGTTCAGAGTATTGCGCAGGGGGTACTGCAGAGTATTGTTCAGAGTATTGTGCGGGGGTACTGCAGAGTATTGTGTGGGGGTACTGCAGAGTATTGTGCGGGGGTACTGCAGAGTATTGTTCAGAGTATTGTGCGGGGGTACTGCAGAGTATTGTGCGGGGGTACTGCAGAGTATTGTGCGGAGTACTGCAGAGTATTGTGTGGGGGTACTGCAGAGTATTGTGCGGAGTACTGCAGAGTATTGCACGGGGGTATTGCAGAGTATTGCGCAGGGGGGTATGCAGAGTATTGCGCAGGGGGGTATGCAGAGTATTGCGCAGGGGGGTATGCAGAGTATTGCTCAAATATTGATATTTTTTATTACTGTCCATATTAATATTTGTTTAATCACCCCCATTTTCTTCACAGGGAAGTGTGTTGATGCCTGGAAGAATACTAGTGCTGTGGTTCACCTATCTATGTGTGCTGCATTAAAATACCTTACAGCGGTTATCAACTGTTGTTAATGGAGGTAACACAGTAATAAGATTACCTTGGATAGCGTTTTGTGCACTGATGCTCATGAGAGCAGTGAGCAAGGACATACTGTTTTTGAACTTGATGAAAACATCTGAAACCAGCTGCTAAATGGTTGCTTAGGAATACAGCCTATATTTAATTGCAGTTTGCACAGGGTTTTATTGCTAAGTTTTATAGAAATTATCATGAATAGATTAGTAATTGATTGATTCAGGAATATATTATAAGTTATGCACATTTTTATATAATAACGTTTATTTTTTTATATTACATGTTCCTCTAGTTATTTAGCTTTGTATGTAGAGGGTGGGAAAATCATAGTTGGTTGTGCATTTTTTTTCTTGTCACACTGTATTTTTATTTATTTACTGTTTTTATCATTTTGTGGTTACACTAAAAGTACCCTCACTTTCCTTTTTGATATTGTTGTTTCATCAATATTGCAATAACTTATAGACACTAACTAGAAAAGCATTTTGCTTGCAAAAGATATATAATTGTTGTCATCTATAAATTAACATCATTTAACATTGTGTGACTATAAGGAAATATAATATAAATAAAATATAATATAAATTTAATTCAGTGCATGGCATTTCAATATGTTTATTTGACATATGTAGATTTATTAATGTCATTTTGACCTTTGTTTTTAATTCAGTCTCTCTAGAGATACACCAGGACTATTTGCAATAAGTGATTTGCTTACAATGTTAACTGCTTATCTGAACACAGAAAAGATTGCCAAATTTATTATGAGTGCTTATTTGCATATAAAATGACAACATTCATAAAAGATACAAGATTTATCAGTGTTATCTTAACTTTTACTAACTTGTATAACATGATATCACAATACAAAGGGATTTGTGAACACGGGAGAACAGGTGCTGATATTTTGAATATATAATTATATATATTTAAATACTGTACATCATAACTTTTGCTATTTCAAAACAGAACAATAATTTGGGTTGGGAGTTCACACTAGTTAACCAGGACCAGAGAGAATGAAAATGGGGCAGAAATTTGTATTGTGCTTTAAATACCCCCATGGGAATGCCCATAAATGTGGCTTCAGCCTGGGGTGGAGCTTCTGCTTGCATAAACAGAAAAAAATATGTACTTTTCCAGCACATTGCAGTTATGGATCAGAATAGGAGTAAGCACACTTTTTCCCCTAGGGGATATCACAAAATTTTTAAATGTAAGGCAATAGTTTATCTTTAACTTTTAAGCCACCAGATTAAAGCGTGTTTTGTTGGTCCTTATAGGTTACCCACATTTCTCAGACATTTCACTCCTACCATTGATAGAGTGAAAATCTTTGTATCAAGTAAATGCAAGTAAATTACTGTTTACGATCCCCAGTAGACAATTAATGGCTATTTTACTGTTCATGTGTCCAAACAAATCTACCACATTAGTAAAAACAATTGCACTGAGCTCTCAGCTGAGAGACTACTGACTACAGGATAGATAAATGTGTTTCTTTGTCTGTTACGCTCCTTGGGATATATTCATAACATACTATAAATAGCCTTATACGTAGCAAAATGTTGCTATTTCAGAAGACAGAGAAAGCTCCTTGCTAAGTAATTCCACACAAGTAAACTTATAGTACATGTTCATATATTCATAAAAGTCCAAGATTTCACCCCAGAGACCACTCAGTGAATGCTAACAGCGTATGTTGTTACTAAACTGAATTTTAATTAAATATTAAATGTGAAGTGAAGTATTTCTCTACTCTCTCCCTAAAAAAAAAGAAACATTTTAAAAGCTCTCAAAAAAGAAGTGTCATCTTTAGCAACATTTTCATTAGACACCAAAACACTTTTGCTATTTTTCCTTTAATGATTGAGACTCTGCAAGGAATCAAGCTTTCATTTTGTTCACAAACATGCAAAAGTCTTTCCCAAAGCAACCGTCTTAAAAAGATGCAAATTCATGGATTGATGGCGTTCATGAATATGAAGTTCACTTTATTTATAGCAATGCTAGCACTGGAACAAAAAAGACATTATGATCACATCTCATATAAATTTCAAGATGTCCCACTTACAGTTTTCATGTTCCAAGTTAGGGATGATTGCAAAAATCATGGTTGCTTCACATTTGCAATTAACTAAATGGGATAAGGCCACAGATGGAGCTAAGCGCACAAATAAATCTAAATATTCTAAATATTCTGCGTAATGTAGTTAAATCCAAGATGTCTGTTTGAGTAAAAAACATGTTTGTAGTCAGAGATAATGAAGGATGAGTTACTGTGGACATATACTGAAAGTACTTACAGCTTAAATGATATGTTTCAGGATCAGTAACACATTCCCCACTAGCACAGAGTTAGAGTATTTCCAGCCATTTTTATATTGCTGAATCTGCTTTGTGTTATATTTCTGTCGGGTTCCTGGGCCCTGATTTATCTAAATAGTAGCTCAGGCGCCAAGCAACTGTATATATTCACAGCAAAAAGCTATCTGGCCCTTTAGTGGGGTGAAAAAATAAAAAGTAGTCTCTTTTATAGTCTAAATAAGTTATCCACTTCTGCTTCATATGTAGCGGTTGCTTGGAAATGACTTGCCTAAGCTATCATTTTTTAAAGCATATTTATTAAAAACCAGGGACTACACATAAATACAAGCTTTTATCTCTGTAGTAAACGAGTGTGTGAAAAAAGAACAGCAAGAGCAAGTCTAATATTAGACAAAAATTGTGAATTCTAAATGATAAGATTACAGATGAAGCAATACTTATAAAATACAGATCTGGCAGGTGGTTACAAAGACGCAGACATGTATGTACTTCAGGGCAACAGTGTAAAGCTAAGACACATGGAATGCAGATAAGTACTACATAGTATAAGGAGGAGAGAGAAGCGCCAATCAAATCCTTTAAAAAGCTTGGGAATTTATTCAGTATATATGTATAAAACAACACTAAAAAACTTGCGTGAAAAATGTTGAAGCCCTTGCAGAGTGCTAGATCGGGTGGGAGCTGTCACGCATAGTGTCACGGGAGCATGGAAGGACCACCTAGAAATCTCTATTGAGGGAACTACGAGCGCCGTGTGTTAGCCGCAGCTGGAGCCTCAGTAAGCCTCATGAAGACATCGGCTGTGTGTCTCTGGGTGGGAGTGGTCCCGGGCTGTCAAACTGGGGAGCTGCCCACACGCTGTGTGGCCAATCAGAACATGTTTCCAAGGCACGGCCTTGCCTTCTTCATCAGTGAGGCGGTGTCTTCAAAAGTGCGCCCGGCTTCAGTCAGCTTGTTTTGGCTCTCCCGATCCTATTCCTCAGCGGTGGACATCATACCACATTGTCTGCTACAGTGTTCTCTGCTTTCCTCTGCCATAGCGGTCTCTATCCTGGATACCAACAGAGCCTAATCACCAGCCAAGAGGTAGAGGGTCATGATACAACCACCCCCCTCTGTTTATGGGGCTTCCATCGTTATCCATATGGATCATTACATCCCTTTAAATGCTCAACCCACAAGCTCACTGGATAATGTTGACCCTTCCCCACCCGGATGTCATAGTGGTACTGTTCTTTTTAATAAAGATTTTTTATATCAGTATCTATATTGGCTATATTCTTCCATGACTGCTATTTGCAACCTTGTTCATTTTTCATAAGTGCAATAAATGTACTTTTTACTTTGCCAAAGGTCTACATGTATTTATGCTTTATGCATAGAGTGCTGCTTCTTTGTTTTTGTAAACCTCCTTTTGCATGTTGTACCTATAGGTGAGCCTAGAATAGGTACTGTAAATATCTTGTAAAAGTGCACCGTTTAGAAGATATTTCTGCGCCAATGATGTCCTCTAAACATGTACTGTGGAGAAACACCCCCCCGTGCATTTTTTTCATGAGTGACTGCTGTGACTGGCTGCTCCTGCACATATGGACGTGCCGTCATGCGGCTCTGGCCAGTCACAGAACCGGAGTCCGTGGCCCTGGAAGGAAGAGGGGAAAACATGTAAGTGGACTGCAGCGGGGACGGTGTGGGCTTCTTTGCAGGTAAGTGTCACATAATGTGCTATTAGCACATTATGCTTTTACTTTGCAGGGTAAAAGAAAGGAAGTAAAACCCATCAGGGTTTACTTCCCTTTTAAGCAAAACATTGTGACAGTGGCATGTAAACACCACAGTACACTGCCTTTACAGCTTTAAGGGGGGGTGAGGGTCTAAAAAGCCCCTACCCGCTCGATGACAATAATTTTACCAGAGAGAAAATTAGAATAAATCTTCAACAGGGACACATACAGCAACATATTGCAATGCACAACTGATTGGGGTTCTAAATGTTCTCTAATTCTAAATAAAATGAAGTGTAATGCTTTGCAGTTAGATATTTCCCCTCTCTTCTTGTCTGATGAAATTATTGTCACCTGGAAAATAAGCAAAGGAACATCTCTGTAACATTATTCCAGTTAGTAGTAAAAACCAGATAGAGATTCTAACCCTTTCACATTCTATTAAAAAAAAATGTCATGACATACACTTTAAACGATCATAACAGTCTTTTGCTTGTTTTTGTTATTGTATTAGGGGATTGACGATTCACGTCGTTTAAGCCCACACCCGATCATTTTTTACAACCCGAAAAACTACATATTTTAAAAAGGCCTTAAAGAATGCAGCATGTTCGATTTTTTGGTGTCGCTTTTCAGAACCCGAAAAATGATGTGAAGCCCACACACGATCGGTTTAAATGAAATTTTTTAAGAACGTAGTTTTTTACATGCCGAAAAACGATTGTGTGTACGCGGCATTACACTTGTCACACTCTTCAGATAGGACAAGATGGCTGACCCTAAACTTGACAGACTTTCACCTCAGAACACCTCTTCCTTCTGCACACAGCTTGACAGGCTTTTACCTCAGAACATTTCCTGTCACAGTTTTAGTAATCCTGTCATGCCATCAAATATGACTAGGCATTACTCTGAATAAGTCCTAGTTTAGGTAGTAGGTGAAACTGTTGAAGGCCTGGGGCCTACAGTATCCCCTCATGGCAGCAACTGGTTATTTTAGTAGATTTAATGGTGATGGACTACTAATCCCAGCGGTCTGACTTGCAAATCCTACCTGCCCTCATGGCTGCATCGATTTGACACAAACTCCACAGTCTCTCCCTGTGGCTCTGCACCTAGCTCCCCTGGCATGCCTCTTCCAGATCTCTCCACTGTGCTTTTACTCACCGACACCTGCCCTAGATCCTTCCTGAAGGATTTACTCCAGACGTGCAGACCAACTGTCACTCCTAGCTCCTGTTCCAGGACACCGCTCCATGACCGTGTAAGGATCTTCATGACCGTGTAAGGAGAGGCTCCCTCTCAGCTCCCAAGTTCCTCCGCTGGAGTTACACCCCCCAGATGGGGGTGTCGCCCCTGCACGACAGTCTAGCACTCCATCCTTCAGTTCACCCAGCCGACAATTCCTCCCCCAGCAGGCTGACCATAGGTATATGTAGGAGACCTGCCTCCTGCTAATCCTAGATGGGGATTGGTCAGAGCTCCTCACATTTACCCCATGTTGCTCCAGCACTCAGACTTGCCCCTTTTCCAGAACATTCTCCCTGGAAACAGGGGAGGTCCCCAAGAGCTGAAGTACATGTCAGTCACCTACTGTTACACTAAAGCACTCGCCTGCCTCCATATCAAAACAAATAGGCCTAACTCGCAACATAGGCCTGCTAAAAAAACAACCTACACTTAGCATCTACCTAAGGTAGGGGGTGGTGCATATTTTATTTGTATATTTTTATTATTGTAAACTGGCTATTTTAAGGAATACATAATTCAATGTTTGTTGTTTTAAAGCTTAAGTTTAGTCACAAGCAAACAGCTCGAAGAACTTGACTTACTTTCGTCTTTTCTTCTGCCCTCTTCCATTCACAAAAGCTGTACTATAGCAGCTATGATTGTATTGTTGTGATCTATAATTGGAGGACAAGTGGATGAATGAAAGTTCTGCCTCCTTCATTCATAGATCATTACTTAAAGCCTTAAAACCCAAATTTAGTCAAAAGAAAAATCAGGAACATTACTTATTATCAATCATATGTGTCCCTTGTGCTCGTTTTCTGTGACTAAATGTAGACTTTAAGCTATATTTGTTGTTACTGTGGTGTCTTAAAAGTATTTTAGGTTTTATTTGTTGCATATTCCAAATACAACACTTACCTCAAAGCCATTGAATTGAAATATTAATAGTATATTTTAAATTTTTGTTTACCCTTTTATTATTGATACTTAATTTCAATAGCAACTTTCCCTTGCTCCAAACATCCATTTCTAATAGCTGGAGCACATGGAGATGCAATGAGTGCCCAAGGTCACAATGAAAATTGTCTTAGGTCTCAAACTGAGTTAATTCTCCTGACAGATGTAGCCAAATCCTTTGTTACCTGCAAAAACATTATTTTTTTTTCTAGCAGCTTAGGACAAAGTTGTGTAAAATACAATCTAAAACATCTTGGCAATCAATATCCCAAATTCTCTTTCAATATGTTCCTTGCAGACATTTTTTTTTTTAAATTTCATTTTGCGTAAGAGAATAAACAAGTTGCAACACTTAAAATAAAATAGCTAGCGTAGCTATAATGCTATTTTAGCTGCTGTAGAATGCCATTTTAATGTCCAAAACATTGTAAAACAGTAGCTGGTTATTTATTTATATTTGTAAAGAGGCAATATTATGCACAGTAAAATAAAAACAGTAGAAAATTAAAATGAAAATGCAAAATGCTGGCTTTGACTGACAATTATGATTCAATCAGGTTGATGCATAACCAGTTATAATAAGTCTGTTTACTTCCCCTTTAAGTCTCCACTCCAATCAAAATGAAAAATTACATTGTAAATTTGATTTTATGGGTAAAGTGTCTTCATCTGCAGGTGTCTGCTTTATTTTTTCCTGTATTTTTCTACCAGGCCATAATAGAGCCCCAAACTGTTTTGCATATAGAAATCAGGTTTAACCGCTTGCCGACCGACGCACAACTATTTACAGCGACAGAATGGCATGGGCAGGCAGATTGGCATACATGTACGTCCCTTTAAATCTGCCGCCCAGCGGGGGCGTTTGGGCGCCCACTGCGTGCCTCGCGAGTGCAGCTGCGGGTCCCGGGAACATATCATATATATATATATATAAAGTGCCACAATTGTGGTCGGCAAGGGCAAAACAGGGGAATGCCTTTGTAAACAAGGCATTCCCCTATTCTGCCTAGTGACACTGTCACTTTTGACCATTCTCCGTGATCGGAAATGGTTATCAGTGATGTGTCACATGTAGCCACACCCCCTAACAGTAAGAATCACTTTCTAGGGAACACTTAACCCCTGCAGCGCCACCTAGTGGTTAACCCCTTCACTGCGAGGGTCTTTTTTACCGTAATCAGTGCATTTTTATAGCACCGATCGCTGTAAAAATTACAATGGTCATCAAAATGGTGTTAAAGGTGTCCGATGTGTCCGCCATAATGTCGCAGTCCCGATAAAAATCTCTGATCTCTGTCATAACTAGTAAAAAAAAAAGTAAAAATGCCATAAAACAGTCCCCTATTTTATAGACGCTATAACTTTTTGCGCAAACCAATCAATAAAGGCTTATTATGATTTTTTTTACCACAAATATGTAGAAGAATATGTATAGGCCTAAACTGTGGAAAAAAATGTTTTTTATATATTTTTGGGGAGATTTATTATAGCAAAAAGTTAAAAATATGGATTTTTTTCAAAATTGTCAATATTTTTTTGTTTATAGCGCAAAAAAATTAAAATCACAGAGGTGATCAAATACCACCAAAGGAAAGCTCTATTTGTGGGGAAAAAAAGGACAACAATTTTGTTTGGGAGCCATGTTGCATGACTGCGCAATTGTCAGTTAAAGCGCTGCAGTGCCGAATCACAAAAAGTAGCCTGGTCTTTGACCACCAAAATGGTCCAGGGCTGAAGCGGTTAATTAAATTCCTGGTCCCATCCACCACAGACTTAATTCTCAATGATAATGTCACCTTCTATCACACATTTACACTATACAGCAGTGTTTCACAAATCCAGTCCTCAAGGCGCCCCCACAGGTCATGTTTTTAGGCTTTCCATTATTTTTCACAGGTGATTTGATCACTTTCACTGTCTTAGTAATTACCGCAGCTGTTTCATGTGAGGAAAATCCTGAAAACATGACCTGTTGGGGCGCCTTGAGGACTGAAGTTGAGAAACACAAATACAGCATGCAGCTCTTGATCTCCAATGCACATCTTCTAAGCCAGTGTTCATCAGTCACTGCTACTCCAAGACTCCAGCCTTTCACAGTCCAATATGAACCAGCAGAACTGTTTAGATTCCTTTTGTTCCTGACTTACAATACATAATAATATGTGAAGGCAAAATAAAATATAACACATACAGTATGTAGTACATCTCTGCAATGCATGCACATTTGCTATTTAACCCTTTTGCCAGCACCAATGTAAGGCTTACATTGGTGACAGTGGTGACTTTTACACACATTACTGGATGCCACAACAGCCCTGGGTTGGTCTGTACCTCTCAACATATGAGTGAGCATCCCTGAACCCCCTTCAATTTCATTTGAATGTAAGTGAGTATTTGATACATTTGATAAACTACCACTAGATGTAATATTGTTATATTTGAAGATACAAATGTTATGGAAACTTGTAATGGCTTGTAAATAATTATGATTTATCCTTACAATGATATAGGATCTACTGAGGAGGCAACATCTAGAGAAACATGTAGGGATGAAGATCTTTGTTTGGATCCTCCTTCATCCAGCCCATTGATACCTGTAAATCACTTTGAGTACTCGATCTTCAATATGTATGTACCATGTGTACATTTCTGGGCTAGATATTGTAGTTATGGAGGATATAAGAGTGCAGTATGCCCCTTTTGGGATGTTGTCACACACCCTTTATGAATGTTAAAAGTAAAAAAAATGTTTTAATGTATGCTTAATAAACT
This sequence comes from Rana kukunoris, assembly GCA_029574335.1. NCBI lineage: Eukaryota > Metazoa > Chordata > Amphibia > Anura > Ranidae > Rana > Rana kukunoris. The sequence goes on along the minus strand of CM056051.1, from coordinate 313,624,716 downwards.
TTGTATTAGGGTTGTCCCGATACCACTTTTTTAGGACCGAGTACAAGTACCGATACTTTTTTCCATGTACTTGCCGATACCGAATACCGATACTTTTTTTAAATGTCATGTGACAGTTTTCAAACCAGAATACAGACTAAGGATATTTTCTTTAGAATTATGAAGAACTCTAACTCAAGACATTAAAAAAATGAGTAAAAATTTATAAAAATGTTTTATTTTCTTGTCACGCAGTAGTATAAAAACTCAAAGAATTTTCACAGAACATGTTGATAAATACAAAAAAAGTATTCTATTTAGGTATCGGGAGCATTTGCGCGAGTACAAGTACTCCCGCAAATACTCGGTATCGGTCCCGATACCGATACTAGTATCGGTATCTGGACAACCCTACTTTGTATATTGTTTTACTATATGCCATACTTTAGTGCTTTTTCCCTTTGTATTGGGGTTATTGGAGTGGAAGCCTTTAAAGTCCTTTCTTTCTCTATCTTTATAGAGGTATTGTACATTTTTCCTATTGGATGTGGTGCCACGTTAACAGATTGTACTTCATATATTTTTTGTAACAGCCAAGAATATGTGTGTACTCTCAAGAAAATTGTTAGCTTTCTTGTGGAAGTTATTCAGATTGTGCTGTAAAGCTGCCCAATAACTTCCATAGGAAATTAATGTTACATCACACTTTAAATGCATAACCTGGGCTTCGCTACTCCACCTGCAAGTGCAGGAGGGACCTGAACAGTGCTGCCTAGTAGAGCAGAGGGAACTTAGTGAATATCCATTTGCTGATACTCCCTACAGTGAATGAACCAGGAAATGACATGTATTAGGCTGTTTCCCAATTTAGAGACACAATTCCCTGTTAGCGCTAGCCAGGGAAGTAACCAATGTAGAATATCCTTTGTTTGATTAGCTGAAGGAAGTGCAGGGGAGACACCAAGGGTCAAATAGACCCATAATGTCTCAATAAAGCAAGCGTGTTACTCTATATATACTAATGCATAGGAGACTATTGATTCCCTATTGGATAGCATTACAAATAAGTGAAAAAAAAAAGTTTGATAAAGTAAAGTGACAAATAAAAGGAAAATGTAAAGCCCTGCACCACCACATATATGCACATACAAACCTAAACAAGTGTTATGTAGTGGACTATGTACAAAAATGACAGTTGCGTCAATTGTGAGCAATCATTCTAGAACTGTTATTTATGATTAACGCTAAACTGATGACGTTTAAGTGCTTGTAGAATGATGCTTATGGAAAATTTTGGGTTCCATCGTTTTATTTTCATTTCAGAAACAAGCACAATTTTCAGGCTTGATATGCTGGCTATCTAAAGGAACCACCTCACATCCATATGCTACCAAAGTTGGATAATATATTGTATTTGTTTGTACTAAAATGACCTTACATTTATCTTATACTGAAAATAAACCTCTATTTATTTCTGTAGGCCAGAGGTGTCAAACTGGCAGCCCTCCAGGTGTTGAGGAACTACAACTACTCTGCCTATGGGAGTCATGCTTGCAACTGTCAGTCTTGCAATGCAACATGGGACACAAGAGCTGGAGGGCCACTAGTTTGACACCTGTGCTCTAGGCTCTCTGCTTTCAGAAAATATTAAATGTTTGAAGGTTTTAACTAAAATTTGTTTAACCACTTGAGAGCCGCGCTATAGACGAAAGACGTCCACAGCGCGGCTCTCAACTGCCGGGTGGACGTCCCTGGAGTCCTTTTATGTGCATTCCCTGCCGGCGCCGCTAGGGGCGCGCAGTGGGGAAACACTGTGCCCGGCGCATCGCTGAGATCCCGATGCGCATGCCCAGCGGTCGCGATGTCTGCCAGGTACCTGCGATCGGCAGTGACAGCAGGGACGTGGAGCTCTGTGTATAAACACAGAGCTGCACGTCTTGTCAGGGAGAGAGGAGACAGATTTGTTGTCCCTTGAACATAGGGACACAGCATTGGTCACCTCCCCCAGTCAGTCCCCCTCCACACACAGTTAGAACACACCCATGGAATACATTTAACCCATTCCTCGACCCCTAGTGTTAACCCCTTCCCTGCCAGTAATTAGTCCATTTTTTTAGCACTGATCGCTGTATAAATGTGAATGGTCCCAAAATTGTGTCAAATGTGTCCGATATGTCCGCCGCAATATCGCAGGCCTGACAAAAAAAATTCAGATCGCTGCCATTACTAGTAAAAAATAAAAAAATAAATCATAAATCTATCCCCAATTTTGTAGGCGCTATAACTTTTGTGCAAACAAATCAATATCCGCTTATTGTGATTTTTTTTAACACAAATATGTAGAAGAATACGTATCAGCCCTAAACCAAGGAAAAAAATATTTTGTCAAAAAAAAAATGGGATATTATTATAACAAAAAGTAAAAAATATTATGTTTTTTTTTTCTAAATTTTTCTGTATTTTTTTGTTTATAGTGCAAAAAATAAAAATTGCAGAGATGATCAAATACCACCAAAAGAAAGCTCTATTTGTGGGAAAAAAATAATAAAAATATAATTTGGGTATAGTGTTGTATGACCGCGCAATTTTCATTCAAAATGCGTCAGTGCTGAAAGCTGAAAATTGGTCTGAACAAAAAGGGGGTTTAAGTGCCCAGTAATGAAGTGGTTAAAAGTGTGCAGAAGTTTTATATTCAGTAAATGTGTTTCCCAGGGACATGAGACCTCAACCAATGACAAAGAGAATAATAGTACCAATTTCATTCAAACGTGTTTGCTCCAAAAGGTTAAAGCGGAAGTAAACCCATTGATTTAACAGTTTCAAAAAACAGTTATGCCGCGTACACACGGTCGGCACGATGTGAGCTTGTTGTATGCTCCAGCAGCCATTTGCTGTTGGAATTTCAAACAACACATGTTTGAAAGCTGGTTCTTAATTTTTCCGACAACAAAAGTTCTTGTCGGAAATTCTGATCATCTGTAGCCAATTCCGATGCACAAAAATCCTACGCATGCTCGGAATCATTGAACTTAATTTTTCTCGGCTTGTCGTAGTGTTGTACGTATCTGTGTTTTTAACGTTTGGAATTTCCGACAAGATTTGTGTGGCTGTGTGTATGCAAAACAATTTTGAGCCAACATCCTGTCGGAATGTCCGATCGTGTGTACTCGGCATTACAATCACGGTAGGTGCCAGTGTTTCTCAATTCCAGTCCTCACGCCCCCCCCCAACAGGTCAGGTTTTCAGGATTTCCATTATTTTGCACAGGTGATTTGATCAGTTTCACTGCCTTAGTAATTCCCACAGCCTTTTCATCTGAGGGAAATCCTGAAAACATGACCTGTTGGGGGGGCGTGAGGACTGGAATTGAGAAACACTGCCTTAACCAAACAGCCAAACCATCCAATAGCTGACATCAAACCTGGTCACATGTGCAGCATCATGGCATTGAAGATTAAACTGATTCTAAAATGGCAGCTTCCTTGTCTGAAAACGATAGAAGGGTTTACTTCCACTTTAAGTGTGAGTGAGGATGCGTTAGAATATCTGTTATGTTTTATTACAATTTTATTATCATCTATCTTTCTATTTAAGAGACTTTGGGGGTAATTTACTAAAGGAAAATCTACTTTGTACTACAAGTGCACTGCAAGTGCACTTGGAAGTGCAGTCACTGTAGATCCGAGGGGGACATGCAAGGAAAGTAAAAAACAACATTTTAGCCCGCACATGATTGGATGATAAAATCATCAGAGCTTCCCCTCATTTCAGATCTACCCCTCAGATTTACAGCCACTGTCCTTCAATCATACTTTTCATTCATGACAGTGATAGTAGAGCTTCTATAAATAAAGGTGGGGGGCAGAAGTGGTGGGCATAGTCTGGTTTATTAACCCCCACCACACTAGAAGAATACTGCTGCTAGGATATGGGGAGGGCTTAGAGGACTAACTAAAACAGCAGCTGGCAGTTCAAGGAACACTTTCCAATAAGAGTAAATACTATGCCTTGTGCTGATTTATTTATAAATAGTTGCTGATTTAATTGAAAAAAGTGTGACTAAACTTAGGCTTTAAAGTTTAACCACTTGCCACCAGTCCACCTTCAAATGACGGTGGAGCGGTGCGGCTCTCGTTCTGGGTGGTTGCCATGTGATGACTTCCCAGAACGTCCGCTCTTGAGCACCTGCGGGGGCGCGCAGCATGGTGATCTTGAGCGCGCCCCCGATCGCTGTAAAGAGCAGATGCCGAGGCTCTTTAACCATGTTATTGGCTGTATCCAATCACATGTAAACATAGAGATGCCGGTAATCTGCACTCCTCGCCTCACACTGACAGAGTGTGAGGAGAGGAGAGCCGTGCAGTGGCATCTCCTAGCATAGGACATCTAGGTTTGTAATCAGGGTACTGATCATCAGTGCCCTGATTACATTAAAGCCCCCACAATGCCAGCAATATGGGCCCACCAGCAATCAGTGCCCACCACTGCCAACAATCAGTGCCCACCAGTGCCAGCAATTAGTGCCCACAAGTACCAGCAATCAGAGGCCATTAGTGATGAGAGTCAGTGCTGGCTATCAGTGCTGCCTATCAATGCCCATCAGTGCCCATCCATGCCACCTATCAGTGCCCACCAGTGCCACCCATCAGTGCCCAGCAGTGCTACCCATCAGTGCCGCCCATCAGTGCTCACCAGTTTTACTAATCAGTGCCACCTATCAGTGCCCATTAGTGCAGCATATTCATGCCTCCTCATCAGTGCCATCAAATCAGTGCCCATAAGTACCACCTCATCAGTGCCCATCAGTGAAGGAGAAAAAAATACTTATTTACAAAATTTACTGACAGAAACTAAGAAAACACATTTTTTTTAAAAAAAATTGTCTTTTTAATTTTTTTAGGACAAAATGTAAAACCCAGAAGTGATTAAATACCACCAAAAGAAAGCTCTATTTGTGTGAAGAAAATTATAAAAAAGTCACATGGTTAGAGTGAAGCATGCCCACGCAATTGTCATTCAAATTGTGACAGTGCTGAAATCTGAAAAGCGCCCTGTATTAAGGTGGTTACATTTATTATTTACTAATGAACCCATCCCTTTTTGCCCAGAGAAGACGATGCTCATCGGCCAAGGCTCTCCATAGAAAGTGAGATGCCCATTATCCTAACTTTGCTCATGCATTGAGTGGGGTAATAGATTTCTAATGGCCACAAACTCTCTGTGATCTAATGGAAAGTGATGCATGATAGGAGTATGAGCAGAAGTGTGCAGTGCTAAAGAAAACTGGAGCATTTTTTTCTCTTGGCAAGCTGGGCAGTGTGAGGTGTTAGTTTTTTATATTTACAAATAATAATGAGGGTCTAAGGAGATGGGTCCCATAATAAATTTGAATGTTCACTTTAATAATATTACATTCAAAGACCACTAGCCCTGGGCTTTTGCATTTTATCCAGGAATAGCTCTCATTTCAGATCACCTGCTAGTAACTTGAGGTTTTGAGAACACAGATATTCTCCTGTTTGAATCCCATTCATATGGTAAGCTGTGTGTATCATCACTCAGATGAGGCATTTCATTAGCATAATTGTTGTGAACCTGGTGATAGTAATAGGAAGCATATTGATTTTACTTGCTGCCTAGAGCTTACTCTTTAAAGTTTGCAGTAGACTGTGTTAATTCTTCCTGTTGGTAGTCACGTTCCAAACTTTAAAAGAACATTTTTTCCCACATACTATTTTGCCATCCCCACAGCACGTGAATTGTTGCGCTGGTTTTATCTGTTTAAAATAAAAATTCCTATTATTAGGAATTAAAGCAGAATTTAAAGGGGTTGTAAAGCTTTATCTTGAATTTTTTTAAATAACAAACATATCATACTTACCTCCACTGTGCAGTTAGTTTTTCACAGAGTGGCCCTAATCATCCTCTTCTGGGGTCCCATTACGGCTCTCTCATCTCCTCCCCGCAATAGCTAACCCCTTCAGGAAGCTCTCTCCCAAGGGGGTTATCTTGCGGGCATGCTCCCGTCTCATACACTCGGTGTCCATAGACACCGAGTGTATGTCTTGGTCCCACTGCTTGCGGTCGCATCATCAGATTTGATTGACAGCAGTGGAAGCCAATGGCTGCGCTGCTATCAATCTATCCAATCAACGCTGAGACTCCATGGAGAAGTGTAAGGTGGGGGACTCGCAGAGTAGGTGAACAGGCTCAGGTAAGTAAATCGGGGCGCTGGGGGGCCCGTCATTGCCAGGTGCATTAACCACTTGCTTACTGGGCACTTAAACACCCCTCCTGCCCAGACCAATTTTCAGCTTTCAGCGCTCTCACAATTTGAATGACAATTACTCAGTCATGCAACACTGTACCCAAATGATTTTTGTGTCCTTTTTTTATACAAATGGAGCTTTCTTTTGGTGGTATTTGGTCATGTCTGGGTTTTTTATTTTGTGCGCTATAAATGAAAAAAGACCAAAAACTTTGAAAAATAAATGTTTTTAATTTCTGTGATAAAAATTTGCAATTTAGTACTTTTTTTCATACATTTTGCCCATAATTTATACTGCTACATATCTTTGGTAAAAATAACCCCAAATTTGTGGAAATTATTTGGTCTGTGTAAAAGTTTTAGAGTCTACAGGCTATAGTGCAAATCATAAAAAAATTATCACATCTGATGTACTGGCGGACTATCTCATTTCTTGAGACTCTAACAAGCCAGGAAAGTACAAATGCCCGACAAATTACCCCTTTTTGGAAAGTAGACATTCCAAGGTATTTAGTAAGAGGCATGGTGAGTTATTTGAAGTTGAATTTTTTTCCCCACAATACTTTGCAAATTAGGATTTTTATTTTTTATTTACATTTTTTCTCACAATTGTCATTGTAATAGCTCATTTCTGTCACATGGCATGTGCATACCACAAATGACACCCCAAAATGCATTCTGCTATTCCTCCTGAGTAGAAAAATACCCCATGTGTGAGACTTTTTTACTGCCTGGCCACATGCAGAGAGCGCCATCAGGGGTTCTAGAAGCATAAATTGCACATCTAACTAGTTGACTACCTATTACACTTTTAAAGGCCCTGGAACACCAGGACAATGGAAACGCCCACAAATTTACCTCATTTTGGAAAGCTAATACCCCAACGTATAATCTATGAGGCATAATGAGTCTTTTAAACAGTTAATTTTTTTCCAGAAGTTTTTGCAAAATGTGGAAAAAAAATTAAATCACATTTTTTTTACACAAAGTTGTCCATTGATAAGATATTTCCAACATATAGCATTTAGATAGCAAAAATTACACCCCAAAATACATTCTTTTACTTCTCCTGAGTACAACGATACCACATGTGTGAGACTTCTACACAGTCTGACCACATACAGAGATCCAACATGCAAGGAACACCGTCAGGTGTTCCAGGGACACATAGCATGCACATACCAAGAATTACACCCCTAAATACATTATGCTGAGCAAAGTGTAAACAAAAGATTACCTGTGGTTTAAGTAGTGCAGTTCTACACAGCAGGATAGCACTGGTCGAGGCAGCGGGCAGGGACTTGGTAAGCTACGGCATACACAATTGTCCAGGCAGAGATACTGTCCCAGTGCAGGCAGAGATATTGTCAGCAATGCCAAAAATATTGGTCCTGGTAGTAGGCAGGTCCATGTCATGTGGTCAGTTCATGCAACAGGAAGAGACATGATGACATAGGTCCTACAGGCAGCAGGCAGAAGTAGGGCCTCGTTCAGGACAGAATAGGGACAGGTGTAATTCCTTAATATCCACACAGGATATAAATCCATTTTGTGGGCATTGTCATGGATATGCATTAAGCTCTGGCAGTTACCTGTCTCCATGTGGTTATTAGAGGCCTGACCCTCCTTATGGCTGTTCAAACTGTCAGGTCATCTAAGGCACGATGACAAGTGCACCCCGTAGGAGACAGGGATGCACCACAGGGTAGTGAACCCTTAGCCGACTGCTGCGATTGGGGTGGAGTCGTGAACCCAAGATCCCCCAGGGCGCGGAATCTAAGACCCAGCTTGTCTTCACCAGAGCCTCTTGTGGTGAGGATGGGTTTCACCACAACTGGATCCAGGTCGCGACCCCTGGAATCCCCTGGGTCACACTCCACAAGGTGAGAGGGGAAGCAGTCAGCAGGACAAGCGTAGTGATGGAAGCCGAGGTTGGGGTAACTGGCAGAACAGGGTAATCAGGGGACAGGCCAAAAGGTCGGGGTCACAGGCAAGCAAGCGTGGTCAGGGATGAGTCGAATCGGTACACTGGAAGATAACAATACACAGCAGACAGGAACTAGGCAAGAACACTGGTTGAACAGCCATAAGGAGGGTCAGGCCTCTAATAACCACATGGAGACAGGTAACTGCCAGAGCTTAATGCATATCCATGACAGTACCCTCCCTCTTATGGCCCCTCCCCCATCTGGGCCCAGGCTTAAAGGGATATCTCAGATGAAACCTCCTCAGCAGACGAGGTGCAAGGACCTCAGATGCAGTGATCCAAGATGCCTCATCAGGACCAAACCCTCCCCAATGTACAAGATACTGAAGAATGCCTCTGCAGAGACGAGAATCCAGAACTCTAATAACCTCATATTTTAGATTATCCTCATAGGCCAGAAACGAAGTAGGGAGAGGATGAGAGGATTTATTGAGGACCAAAGGCCTTTTGGAAATGAGCAAGGGCATGAGAGGATCAACAGGAATCTGAGGAGAACCAAGCAGACCCTTAGAGATGAACTGGGCATCTAACACAGGATCATCAGACTGGGCAGGGGTCAGAGGAACCCTGAGGTCAGGTTGGCAAAAAGGTGACATGACACAGGAGTCAAGATGGATAGCAGAAAAACCAGCAGCACAAGCGTAGTGATGGAAGCCGAGGTCGGGGTAACTGGCAGAACAGGGTAATCAGGGGACAGGCCAAAAGGTTGGGGTCACAGGCAAGCAAGCGTGGTCAGGTATGAGCCAAATCGGTACACTGGAAGATAACAATACACAGCAGACAGGAACTAGGCAAGAACACTGGTTGAACAGCCAAAAAGGAGAATCAGGCCTCTAATAACCACATGGAGACAGGTAACTGCCAGAGCTTAATGCATATCCATGACAGGCATAGTGTCTTTATAAACCCAGATATTAACCAAATAAAACATTAGTTACACTTAACCTTTTAAATAGATCAAGTGACACAAGTCATGAAAAAACACAACAAATTGCAGGAGCCAATGGCTGCGCTGCTATCAATCTATCAAATCAATGCCGAGATTCCATGGAGAAGAGGACGCCGGGGGATGCACAGAGCAGGTGAACGGGTTTAGGTAAGTAAAACGAGGTGGCTGGGGGGCCGTCATTGCCAGGCATAGGATGCATTAAGGTGAAAAACACAAACCTTTACAACCCCTTTATGTGTATTCCTCAATATCCACACAGGATATAAATCCATTTTGTGGGCATTGTGTCTTTATAAACCCAGATGTTAACCAAATAAAACATTAGTAACACTGTCCCTTTAAAATAGATCAAGTGACACAAGTCATGAAAAAACACAAATGTGCGTCTATACGGTATATGCAAAGTGTAACTGTACAAATAATTGTGCAAAACAATATATAAACCTAATAAATATATCAGATGCACAATCACATAAATGTATTAAAGTATTCAAATATTCATATACTTTTGTAGTGAATAGAGTTAAGTGGACACCTGGATGTTCGTGTTTGAAGGGTTCGGCCGAACTACGGAAAAAAGTCCGGGTTCGGGACCCGAACTTGACTCGAACTTGACCCCGAACCCGAACCCCATTGAAGTCAATGGGGACCCAGACTTTTGACTACTTAAAAAGTCTCTAAAAAACGAAGGGAAAGGGCTAGAGGGCTGCAAATGGCAGCAACATGTCGGTAAGAGCATGGCAAGTACTCTGCAAATAAATGTGGATAGGGAAATAACTTAAAATAACAATAAAACAAAATTGGTGCAATATGCAGAGTATCTGACAGGAACATATGCAATGCTGCTGCAATTAGATTTGTGAAGTAGGACTGACTCATATCTAATTCTCTCCCTATAAGCACAATCAGGAACCTTGCCCTAAATTATCTAATGCAGAGTATGTCACAGGAACATATGCAGTGCTGGTGCAAAATGCAGAGTATCTGACAGGAACATATGCAGTGCTGGTGTAATATGCAGAGTATCTCACAGGAACATATGCAGTGCTGGTGCAATATGCAGAGTATCTGAAAGGAACATATGCAGTGCTGCTGCAATTAGATTTATGAAGTAGGACTGACTCCTATCTAATTCTCTCCCTATAAGCACAATCAGGAACCTTCCCCTACAGTAGCTAATACTATGTAGATCACTGAGTATTGTAATTTCTGAAGCAGGACAACCCTATCTTAATCTCTCCCTGAGAGCAGCAGCCTTTCCCTACCCTAGCTAAAGCAGAGTGAAGAGCTTTGCTGTGTGCCTCTAGCTTATATAGAGGCTGGGTCACATGCTCAGTCACATGCTGCACTGGCCAATCACAGCCATGCCATTAGTAGGCATGGCTGTGATGGCTTCTAGGTCACACAAGTAAAACAAATGATGATTGGCTGCCCTGCAGCTTGCCGTTACATAGCCGAACACCAGACCGTACACAAACTTACAGCAAATTGTTCGGGTTCGGGTCCAAAAAATCCAAAAGTCTGGTATGAACCCAAACTTTACAGTGAACAATACAACCATGCATCAAATTACATAGCTTCAGTCAAACATAGTACCAGGGAAGGACAAAGCTCCATACTTAATCAAAAAATATATATTTAAATTGGCTTACCTATGTTATAGTCTCAACATTCTGAGGCTTATAACCAATGTTTTACTAACAATACAAATGGCCCGACCAAACTAGCCAAATAGAAGGCAGAAAGTAAGGTAATGCCACCTATGTAAAGGAAGGATTGAACAAAAAATTGAATAAGTAAAGCTCAAAAATATACTGCCCTAAAAGGAGCAAGTATAAACAGAGTGGCCCAAGGAGATGAATTTTACCTTTAAAACAGCCTTAATGACAACATCAGCGCCCCCACAGACCGCCGCCAGCGACAGAAGCTGACCGTGTCTGTTTAAATAGTCCCCCAGTCGGCACAGCATCTGACGTCGCCGACCAACAGCGGAAGTAATGTTTGCCATTGCGCATGCACGGCTCCAAACGCAGCCTACAATCCCCATAGGGCTGTGCGAAGTTACGGCAACATCATACATAGATGCGGGCCCAACAGGGAAGTGGAGCTAGATAGAATAAGGCAGCAGGAACGTGGCTAAGAGGTGGGCACGATAGATCACCCAGAGGGGATTGTTTTTTCTCAACAAAAGTGGAGTTACTCTTTAACCACTTGCTTACTGGGCACTGCGTCGCTTTAACTGACAATTGCGCGGTCGTGCGACGTGGCTCCCAAACAAAATTGACGTCCTTTTTTCCCCACAAGTAGAGCTTTCTTTTGGTGGTATTTGATCACATGTGCGGTTTTTATTTTTGGTGCTATAAACAAAAAAAAACGACAATTTTGAAAAAAAATACAATATTTTTTACTTGTTGCTATAATAAATATCCCAATTTAAAAAAAAAAAAAAAAAAAAATTTTTTCTTAGTTTAGGGCGATACGTATTCTTCTAAAAAATTTTGGTAAAAAAAAAAAATCGCAATAAGCGACTGGTTTGCGCAAAAGTTATAGCGCTTACAAAATAGGGGACAGAATTTTTTTTTTTTTTTTTTTTTTACTAGAAATGGCGGCGATCTGCGATTTTTATTGGCACTGCGACGTTATGGCGAACACATCGGACACTTTTGGCACATTTTTGGCGCCATTCACATTTATACTGCGATCAGTGCTATAAATATGCACTAATTACTGTATAAATGTGACTGGCATTGAAGGGGTTAACACTAGGGGGTGAGGAAGGGATTAAATGTATCCTAGGTGTGTTCTAACTGTGGGGGGAGGGGGGGTGACTGGGGGGGTGACCGATATGTGTCCCTATGTACAAGGAACACAGATCGGTCTCCTCCTCTCCAGAGACAGGACGCTGTCTCTGTGTAAAAACGGCAATGAGAGATGATCTGTGAGATCATCTCTCATTCGCCACACAGATCGCATCGCAAACGGCCACTCTTATTGGCCGTTCGCCGCGATCTGTGATTGGCTGTGTCCAAGGGACACGGCCAACACAGGGCTTCCCCGCAGCGCGCTCTGGAGCGCGTGCTGGGAACGCCCAAAGGGGCGGCCGTCTTTTGACGGCATGTTGGATATTCAGGCCCGCGCTGTAGCCGTCATTCGGCTATAGCGTGGGTCTGAAGTGGTTAAAGCTAAACTCCAGATTTCCTCTAGACTTGCACAGTTGTACAGGCCCTCAGCTTTAGCTTATTTTACTTCTAATGCACACTGTGAGCTTCTCACAGTACACATTAGAAGCTGCGGCAAGTCTGATGCCGCGTACACACGGCAGAGAACCTCGACGGGCAGAACACATCGTTCCGCCCGTCGAGGTTCTCTGCCGGCCGTCAGATTCGGCGACACGCCCGTCGGGAATGGCAACCAGCCATTCATCCAGGCGGGCCGTCGAGCAAATAGAGAACATGCTCTCTAATTCTGCTCGACGGCATTCCCGACGGGATGCTCGCCGAGAGCGTACACACGGCCGAGGTTCTCGCTGGAATGCAGCTTCCAGCGAGGTTCTCGCTGGTTTCTAGCGAGAACCTCGGTCGTGTGTACGCCGCCTGATAGAGCCTGTCTCATTTCCTAGTTGGAGTACATCCAGCATCACCTAGGACTTTCCTCCCCAGCCTTAAGCCGCGTACACACGATCAGTCCATCCGATGAGAACGGTCTGATGGACCGTTTTCAGCGGTTAACCGATGAAGCTGACTGATGGTCCGTCACGCCTACACACCATCAGTTAAAAAAACGATCAGGTCAGAACGCGGTGACGTAAAACACAACGACATGCTGAAAAAAAAATGAAGTTCAATGCTTCCAAGCATGCGTCGACTTTCTGAGCATGCATGGATTTTTAAGCGATGGTCGTGCCTACTAACGATCATTTTTTAACTATCGGTTAGCAATCCATTGGTTAAATTTAAAACAAGTTGGCTTTTTTTAAACCGATGGATAACTAACTGATGGCGCCCACACACGATCGGTTTGGTCCGATGAAAACGGTCCAACAGACCGCTCTCATCCGTTTAACCCATCCTGTGTGCGCAGCCTTACAGTCCTTGACCTGGCCCTTTAATTACATGAAGGCATTACACAGGGAAATCTACCTAGGAATGCCAGACTAACATCTACTTGTCCACTGCTTGCATCAGGGCTGAAAACGCTTGAGAGGAGAACTAACTTTGAAGTGACATGATCAAATTGCATTGTATACAGAAACTCAGAGACCCAAAAGCAGTGAGGGTCTCTGACAGGTATATTAATGGGGTGCAAGTGCCAATTTCTAAAAGATGCCCCTGGCACTCTTTCTGAAATCCTTGTACTGTATTACAAATAGTAAATATATGCATAGTATAAAATCTAAATATAAACCCATATCAAATAATACAGACATGAGTAAAATGAGTTAAAATTGCATCCTATGAAAACACTGGGCCAGATTCACATACATCGGCGCATTTTTGGACCGGCGTAGTGCAACTCCTTTAAGTTAGACCGGCTTAATTTCGAGGCACAAGTGCCGTATCCTCGTAGTATTTTTGTCCAAATTTGCACCGGTGCAATGTAAATTCCGAGGCATAAGGCGGTGTAATTCAAAGTGGGAAGGACGTGGGCGTGTTCCATTGAAATGAGCCGTGACCCCATGCAAATGAAGGGCCAGCCAGACTGGGCATGTGCACATGAAGCAGACTATGGTCAGCACCTCTCTGAGCATGCTCAGAACTCGGCACAGCGCAATCAGTTAGATAGGAACTAGGCCAGTCAGACCGAGAGAAATGCCCTTCCATTGCAAAAGTACATCCAATTTCTTTCCCTTCCTACAGCAAGGTGCTTTTGTTCTGTTGTTTGTTAGTGTTTGTTGGTTTGTGCCGTGTCTTTGAGATTTTTGGAGAGTGATTTGGGGAGTGTTTTTTGCTGAGTTTTTTTTTATCTTGCTGTTTTTTTTTTTTTGCTGGGCATTTTTTTTTTGCTGGGCATTTTTTTTTTTGATTTTTTTTTCTGTTTGTAAATGATTTTTGAATGTAGGGGTGACATTCCTGCCACCACTCCACTTGTACGCTGAAAAGAGCCACTGGAAAGGAAATGGAGTGTTGCCAGGACCTTGCCCAGTGGCTGCACTGCATGTGAGCGGTGTGTTGGGCTGGTGATGTCCTCCTGCAGGGTTGTGGTTAATTCCAGGATGGCATGGGTGAATCTGAAGATGCGATACACCTCAGAATCACTCATGCCAAAGATGTCTATGCGTGTGCGGTATATCCTCTCCCGTGCTCTCCTCCGTGCCCTCCTCCGTGCCCTCCTCCCTTCTGTGCTCATCTAAAGTCAGTAGTATAGCTATGAGCAAGGATGCCCTTGGCATGTTGGCAGGGCCGCCATCAGGAATTATGGGGCCCCTTACACAGCTTCAGGCATGTGCCCCCTGGAGCAGAGAACTGAGATGCAGGTGGGCCTTTACAAAAAAAAAGAAGAAATAAAGAAAAATAGATATAAAAAAGAGGGGGTTGTCATCTGGGGCCCTTGGGAACTCCGGACCCCTAAAACAAAAAAACAAAACAAAAAAACGTTTTTTTTAGGGGGTTCCCATCCGGGCCCCTGGGGACCCCTGGGCCCCTTACAGGTGTAATGCCTGTACCCCCCTGATGGTAGCCCTGCATGTTGGCATATAGATTGTTGTCCTGCAAGTGTGGGTGCTCAGCTCGTCCCTAACGGTGTTGCTTTAGCTGACATGTAGACGGATTGTCTAATTTTAAACCTGCTTTTATATGGTCTAATTTTAGACTTTCTGTGCAGCTGATAAGCACATCGTGTAGACTGCACTGCACAAACTTACTTTTGTGGATCGGCGTATCTCCCTCATTTGCATATTTGCATAGGAAATCAATGGTGTGGACGAAGTAAATGTGCACCTAGGATGTGCAGGCGTAGGCAAGTTAGGCCGGTCGGGAGCCTATTTTGGTGCGTATCTAGTTCTGTGGGTACGGTGCAAAAAATATTCCGGAGCAAATTTAGACTTAGACAGCATATCTCGAGATACTTCAGCGTAAGTACTTTGTGAATCTGGCCCACTGTGTTTATGCCATTCTATTGAATTAAGAACTGATAAATACAAAATGCTATTTTGTAAGACTTTGACTAGCTACGTTTAAAGGTTTGATATGTGCAAAAATGTATTGCATTAATGGAAATGAATTGCATAAATATCACTGATTTTTTTTGCCTAGGAGGTATGTGCCTTTATCTTGCAGGTAATATAGTTATATCGTTTTATTTTTTTTGTTGCTCTATACAGTGTATACAGTATAGAGTACAGTTGCAGTTGCTGTAAAACGCATTAGAATTATATGGCAGTAACTTCTTAGGCCTTGTACACACGAGGTAATATATCCGATGGGAACGGTCCGACGGACCGTTCCCATCGGATCTGTCCGCCGGATTGCTTTGATCCGATGGCTGTACACACCATCGGATCAAATTCCCCGCCAGCGGACAGCGCGGTGACGCGGCGGTAACGTTGACGCCGCCACGTCACCGCCACGTGACCGCCACGTCACCGCACCAGGAAGTAAACACTTCCGCGCGCATGCGTCGGATCCATTCACAGGATACGACGCATGTGCGGGCAGATATGTCCGCTGGTTTGCCGTACTAACCAGCGGACATATCTGACGGGCAGCTATCCGGCGGAAAAATTCCAAAGCATGCTTTGAAATTTTTCCGCCGGAGGAATCCGGCCAAAACAGTCCGTTTGCCCCTACACACGAGCGGATTTTTCGGCTGAAATGGTCCGTCGGACCATGTTCAGCGGAAATATTCCCTCGTGTGTACAAGGCCTTACTGTACAACAACTATGAGTGTTGTTGTCACTGTTTTTGACAAATGAACTATTTTTAGCAGGGTGTACAGTGCACAGATTTAAAAGAGGTGAGCTAATGCTGTGAGGATCTGTACTTAAGTGGACATGGACAATGAATTGAGTATATTGTTTGTGGCTTTTCCTGTGAATATATGTAAATATCAAGCTATTTTTCTTATTTCCCTTCTTTGCTGGCAACCTTAAGGGGAGTAACAATATGAATGTTGATTCTTCTTGATATCCTAGTCTCCTGATTTCATTTTGTGTCTGTATTCATTTTGTTCATATGAGTCAGTTTCCACAATTATCAGTCGCGTGTTTTTATTATTTATTCGTAGCATCTTACATCCTCTACTTTTTTTAAAGTTTCAATACTAATAAAAGTATTGAAATAAAATGATGAAGCCAATGTTGCTAATAATAGGAATAGAAAAAAAATAAAAATAAACTTGTGTCCAGAGACGCACAGTAAAATATTGCATATTCTGTAGATATTCTAAATAAGCACGCTTTAAATCAAATCTATATATAATTTTGGGTAAACGCATCTTCAAAATTCATAAAAAAGCTAAGCAATATAGGATTAATCTCTAGTACATTTTTTTGCATCAGAATCTTGCTGCCCACCCTCTAATGTAAACACACCACAGGTTTTCTAAGATGTTAGGCTAGGTTCATATCTGTGTGGGTCAAGAATGAGTGCACAATTACATACATTCCTGACCCACAGACAAAATGAGCTCTCACTCTTTAGCAGATGTGCAAAGGTGCCATTAATTCTTAATGGGACCCCCATGCATTAGAAAACATGGCATTATGCAGTTCTATTTGGCTGCATTTTTTTAAAAAAAGGTCAGGGACATTCCCCACATTTCCTGCAGGTACAGAAGGCCATTCACATTCAAATGAATAGGCTGTTGTGTCACACAACCCACAAATGTGTAAACCTAGACTAAGAAACTGACTGAAACTAAATTTTAGGGTCGTTATTGTGACCTTTGAGAATACGATTAGCTACAGAGGTCAGTAAGGGCTTCTTCACATGGATGGTAGTGTCTACCACTCTGAAAAGTGATCTTCATTGGACTGCTTTTGAGAGGGCAGTAAAAAAGTATGCTCTCATTGACCTTAGAGGGAGAGTTTTACAGGTGGCGCCACCTTTAAAATTCTGAAAGCTGAGTAAAAATTACCACAGCTGTGACACGAAGCATCATAAAGACGACATGTGTACAGCGCAATTAGGCTGCAGTAGTAAACTTTAGGTGGGTGGTTATTGGAGGGGGAAGCAGTAAAATGGTGTTCTTTTCCTTCTATAAACCTATATGCACACACCTCTTCTTCCAGATACTTATGTCCAAAGAATTTTAGGGGTAAATCTCTTAAAAACTTAAAAACCATACACACTTAACCACTTCAGCCCCGGACCATATTGCTGCTCAATGACTGGCCCCTTTTTGCAATTCGGCACTGCGTCAAGTTAACTGACAATTGTGCAGTCGTGTAACGTGGCTCCCAAACAAAATTGGCGTCCTTTTTTTCCCACAAATAGAGCTTTCTTTTGGTAAAATTTGATCACCTCTTCGATTTTTATTTTTTGCGCTATAAATAAAAATAGAGCAACAATTTTGAAAAAAAAATGAATATTTATTACTTTTTGCTGTAATAAATATCCCCAAAAAAATATTAAAAAAAAACGATTTTTTTATTCAGTTTAGGCCGATACGTATTCTTCTACATACTTTTCGTTACATTTTTTTTGCAATAAGCGTTTATTGATTGGTTTGCGCAAAAGTTATAGGGCCAGATTCAGGTAGGAGAGCGGATCTTTATTCTGGAGTAACGTTCGTCATTTACGTTACTCCGCCAAAACTTTAGGAGCAAGTACTGTATTCACAAAGCACTTGCTCCTAAAGTTGCGGCGGCGTAGCGAAAATGAGTCGGCGGAATTCAAATTGGGCAGGTAGGGGGCGTGTATTATTTAAACTAGGCGCTATCCCGCGGCGAACGTACTGCGCATGCGTCGACTGTCAGCGCGCATGCTCCAAATTCTGTCAGTGATCGTCAATGATGTCAATCCCCATTCACGGACGTTTTACGCAAACGACGTTAAACTTTTTCAATTCGATGCGATCACGACGGCCATACTTAACATAGGATACTCCACCTAGGGAGCATGTTTTTCCTTACGCCGCGTATCGCTTACGGAAACGTCGGAAAGTCACTGCGTCGGGCCCCCGTACGATCGTGAATTGCCGTCTCTCGCTGATTTACATATTCTCGGCGTAAATCAGCGGTAACCCCCCGAGCGCCCATTTTAAAATTGCAGTTCCGATACGACGGCGAAATTCAATTACGCTGCTCGTATATGAACTCAATCCCGGCGTATCTTGTTTTCTGCATACAGAAAACGGATAAGCCGGCTCAAAGTGTGAGTTATGCTGGCGAATCACTGATACTCCAGCGTAACTCTACCTGAATCTGGCCCATAGTGTCTACAAAATAGAGCATAATTTTATGGCATTTTTATTAATATTATTTTTTTACTAGTAATGGCGGCGATCAGTGATTTTTATCGGTACTGCGACATTATGGCGGACACATCGGACACTTTTGACACATTTTTGGGACCATTGACATTTTTATAGCGATCAACATTTTTATAGCTATAAAAATTCATTGAATACTATAAAAATGCCACGGGCAGGGAAGGGGATAACACTAGGGGGCGAGGAAGGGGTTAAGTATCTTCCCTGGGTGTGTTCTAACTGAATGGGGGGGTGGACTGACTAAGGGAAATGACAAATCGCTGTTCATACATTGTATGAACAGACGATAGGTAATTTCCCCCCTGACAGGACTGGGAGCTGTGTGTTTACACACACAGCTCCCGCTCCTCGCTCTGTGTTTAAACACACAGCTTCCGCTCCTCGCTCTGTAACGAGCCATCGCGGGTGCCCGGTGGCAATCACTCCCACCAGAAAAGTGCGTGGGAGTCAGGGGCGAGCGGGGGCGCACCCCTATTGGCTGCTCAGCGAGATGACGTAGATCTACATGATCTCGCCCAGCAGAGCCGACCTGCCCCCGTAAAACTGTAGTGGCTGGTCGGCAAGCGGTTAATCTTGATCTAATTTCTGGAGCACAGTTCACCATGGGAAGGAAATATACAGATGCACTTTATATTGCTTTACTAAGAGTACTTCTTAGTACATGTAACTTATTTTTACAAATACATAACAAGACAAAACTGTTTTATTTTCTATCTCTTTCACTTTAATATCTCTACTGAAATAAATTTACTACAAAAGTATTTTTTTTTTCATTTCCCATAAAATGTTGAATATTATTGATTGTAAAAAAAAAAAAAAAACTTACTTATTACACATTTATTTTCCAACAGGCCTTCAACTTTTCAAACTTTTCCTTTTAACCTTTGAGACAAATATTAGATAGAACATTTATCTCCTGTTAATATCCTATTCTATCCATGGGGATAACATAAAAAAGTGGACAAAAAAATATTTTTTCTAAAGACTATAGTGAATAAAGTGCCAAAAATGCTTGTAACAAGATGCCACAGACTGTGCCCAGCGTCAACTGTCACTCGCCTGAAAAATGTAATATCCTAGAATCCAGCTCTTGTTTTTTTTCCCAAGAATGAAGTACACTTCATACAGTACAAGAGATGCAAAGATAAATGCCACATTGGTGAGGCAAACTAAGAACAGGAATCAATCTTCACAGACACAAAATGAAAGAATACTGAAATGATCAAGGAGACATACCTGTGGCTGAACACTTTCCTAGTATAAATCACTGCAATACCAAACTGGCAGAATTCTCAGACAGAAAACTTGAGAACAAAAGACTTTTGATCTGCAAAACGATCATGTGTTTTAAAAGAAGAATGCTTTGTGAGGTTTCTCAATACCTTTGTTCTCTTTTTACCTCATACTTTACCTTTGTCTTTTATTTATGTTGCATGATTGTAGAAAACACAATAATAAATGAAATAAAAACTATTTTTTTTCTCTTCTGGAGAGTACTAAATAACTAAGATCATGTATTTAATATGACAGAGAGATGACCAGTAGGAAATCAGTGACATCATATCATATACAGTGCTGTAAAAAAGTATCCCGATTTGTTATGCTTTTGCATATTTCTCACACTTAAATGATTCAGATCATCAAACATATTTGAATATTACACAAAGATAACCTTGAGTGAATTCAAGATGCAGTTTTAAATTATTATTTAATTTATTAAGGGGAAAAAACAGCTGTTCAAACCTGCCTGGCCCTATGTGGAAAAGTACTGTAATTACCCCCTACAATGCTGAATCATGAATGAACTGTGATTAACCACACTTTTTTTGGAAAGCTGAGTTAAATTTCACTTGCCACACCCAGGCCTGATTACTGAAAGACCTGCTGAATCAAGACATCACATAAATAGATGCTGTCTGACAATATGAAGCACACTATTAGATCACAAAAAGCCACATATAATGCCACAATCTAAAAAAAAAAAAATCAATAACAGATTAGAAACAAACATGTATCTGTCTAGGAAGGGTTTCAAATCCATATCTAAGGCTTTGGAACTCCAGTGAGGAGAGCCATTATCCACCAATGGAGATAACTTGGAACAGCAATGAACATTCCCCGGAGTGGCTGGGCTACAAAAATTACTCCAAGAGCACGACGTTGACTCATCCAGGAGGTCATAAAATAACCTAGAACAACATCTAAAGAACTGCAGGCCTCACTTGCCTCAGGTAAGATCAGTGTTCATGATTCAACAATAAGAAAGAGACTGGGCAAAAATGGCATCCATGGGAGAGTTCCAAGGCCAAAGCCACTGTTGACCAAAAAGAACACAAAGTCTCATCTAACATTTGCCAAAAAACATCTTGATTATCCCCAAGACTTTTAGGCAAATATTCTGTGGAATGATGAGACGAAAATTACTTTTTGGAAGGTGTGCATACCATTACATCTGACATAAAACGAATACAGCATTTCATAACAAAAACATCATACCAACAGTCAGACATGGTGGTGGTAGCATGATGGTCTATGGCTTCTTTGCAGCTTCAGGACCTGCATGACACCATAATTGATGGAGTCATGAATTCTGAGCTCTACCAGAAAATCCCAAAGGAGAATGTCCAGCCATCAGTTTGTGACCTCAAGCTCAAGTGCACTTGGGTAATGCAGCAGAGCAATGATTCAAAACGCAACAGCAAGTCCACCTCCAAATGGTTCAAACAGAGCAAAATGTAGGGTTTTGAAGTGGCCTAAACAAAGCCCAGACTTAAAACCAATTCAGATGCTGTATCATGACCTTACACATGCCGTTCATGCTGGAAAACCATCCAATGTGGCTGAAGTAAAATAATTTGAAAGACTGCCAGTTATTGCAAATGCTTGATTGCAGTTGTTGCCGCCAAGGGTTGCACAACCAGTTATTAGGTTTAGGGGGCAATTACTTTTTGACATAAAGCCAGGCAGGTTTGGACAGTTTTTTTGCCTTAATACATGCCAAAATTATAATAATCATCATTTAAAAATGGAATTTTGTATTTACTCAGATTATCTTTATGTAATAAAATGCATTTGATGATCTAAATCATTTAAGTGTGACAAATATGCAAAAAATATATAAAAATTTAGAAAGGAGCAAAAACTTTTTTTTTTTTTATAAATTCTTTATTTTTTAAAATTCCTTTTTTTTTTCTTCTTCCATACAGATAACTAAGCAAACTTTAAACAATATAATTTATACAATATCATTCTTATCTTAATCTGCATCTTCTTATCAAACAGCTCTACCACTTTTATTATTATTAACCTGGGACCCCCCCTGGTTACCCAACCTCCAAATAGAAAAAACTTGTCTCTAACATTTAGGACAAGCAGAAAGAAAAAAAAAAGGGAGAAAACCGGCTCCTCGTGCCCTTATGAATTCCGTTCCCTATATTCCCTATATGGTGACCAAATCTCCCAGTATTTTTCTTCTTGTTCTCTTAGTACCATCGTTAAGTTTTCCATCTGCTGAATCTCCGCTATTCTCCCCATCCATTGCGTTTTTGTTGGGGCTACTGTACTTTTCCAAAGGGATGGTATACACGCTTTTGCTGCGGTAAGTAAATGCCTCAATAAGGAATTTGTATAGTTTTCATTAGATAGCGGAATATCATGCAGTAGGAAAACTGACGGTTTTTCCTCAAGAGACACATCTGTAATTTCTTTAATTGTTTCCGACACCATTTTCCAGAAATCTCTCAATCTGGGACATTCCCAGAATATGTGCAGTATAGTGCCTTCCGCGTTATGACAGCGCCAGCATTGGTTAGACACATGAGGGAATATCCGATTCAGTATTGTCGGAGTTCTATACCACCTGGTTAAGATTTTGTATCCTCCTTCCTGATATTTAGTTGCCATTGAAGATTTATTCGCAAATAACAAAATTTTCTTTTTCTGCATTTCTGTGAAGGTGATTCCTAAGTCCCTCTCCCAGGCTTGTACAAAGGCCAACTCTTGAGGGGCTTCCAGTTCTACCAACAGCGCATACATAGCTGATAGTGCATGTCTAACTGGCTCCCCTTTTAGGCAGATCTGTTCAAATCTAGAAAGTGAACGAATTCCTGATTTAAATTGTGTGAGTGACCTTAGGAACGCATTGAGTTGTATTAGCCTGAAGGAATCTAGGGCTTCAAATTCTCTTTCAATCTCCCCTCTATTCATTACATAGTTATTTCTCATAAAATGAACAATCCTACTCCTTCCTTGCCGCCTTAGTTCCTTGAAGCGTTGGTTTATTAACCCTGGTTCAAAACTTGGGGTCCCCAATACTGGTAATATGGGGCTCGGACACACCGACATCCTGGTTTTCTTAAATGATTTTTTTAAATTTGGATTGTGGCCCCCACAGTGGGATGTCTTTTCACCTCCTGGGGGATCACATCTTCTGCAATCCATATTATTCCTTCCAGGGGTATAATAGTTATAGATTGTTCTAATTGTATCCATGGTTTTTCCTTCTGTATTGAGCACCAATCCAAAACACCTGTCAGATGTAATGCAACATAATAGTTTACCGGGTCCGGAAGACCGACCCCTCCTCTTTCTTTTGGTAACGACAACACCGCTCTACGTACCCTCGGAGATTTCCCTGCCCAAATAAATTTCACAAACCTCGATCTGAGATCTCTTAGAAAACCTGTAGGTAACCTAATAGGCAGGGTCTGAAAAAGGTATATGAGTCTGGGCATTACATTCATTTTAATGATATTTATCCTCCCAAACCAAGTGAATGCTTCCTTATCCCACCTCAGAAAATCCTGTTTTATCTGTCGGATCAATGGAGCGTAATTCAGTTCAAAAACTTGATTCAGTTTATTTGGTATCTTGGTCCCTAAATAACAGATATGTGAATCAGTCCATCTAAACCTGAAATTCTCAGACAATTGTTGTTTCATTTTCCCATTCATTTCTACTCCCATTGCCTCGGATTTACTGTAATTTACCTTGAAGTTGGATACCTCTCCATATTTTCGTAACTCCTTTAACAGTACTGGTATAGATAGCACTGGTGACCTTATAAAGAACAGCAAATCATCCGCATACGCGGCAACTTTGTGTTCTCTATCTTTTGTTATAATACCTTTGACATCTGCATTGGCCCTAATTGCCCTCAAAAAAGGTTCTACAGTTAAGATAAATATGATAGGTGAAAGTGGGCAAATACTTTTTCACAGCACTGTATAAATAAAAAAGCAGAATGATATTTATACGCCACAGCCAATTTTCATAATGATTTCATTTAATGAAACCTCCTGTTTATAATAAAATCTCATTCTCTTAAAATTATGCTTAGTTCTCCCTGCTGTAATTCTACAGCTATATATCTAAAAGCTGTTACTTGTTTATGAAACCAAAACATTAAAGCACCTTATAATACTGCAACAATGCAAGACCCCCTCCCTCAACAAAACTACAACATGTAACAATAGTTATTTTTCTTTCTTTTTTCACAGCGATCACATAGTTCACTGAGCTTTTGTTTTGTATCTTTACAAGTCTGCATGAGTAAAACAAAAAACTGTTCTACACACAAGAAATGTTACAAGTCCATCAAATATCACAAGCGTAACCAATAGCACAGTACTAAAAAAATAATGGCCTGGCCCTAGCTTATACAAAAATTACATAGCTGTATGTATTATAATGGGGGGATTTGTGAGGATGGTAAAATATGCAAAGTTAGGGCCAGATTCACGTACATCGGCGCATTTTTGGACCGGCGTAGTGCAACTCCTTTAAGTTTGACGGGCTTAATTTCGAGGCACAAGTACCGTATCCTCGTAGTATTTTCGGCCAAATTTGCACCGGTGCAATGTAAGTTCCGAGGCGTAAGGCGGTGTAATTCAAAGTGGGAAGGACGTGGGCGTGTTCCATTTAAATGAGCCGTGACCCCATGCAAATGAAGGGCCGGCCAGACTGGGTATGTGCACATGAAGCAGACTATGGTCAGCACCTCTCTGAGCATGCTCAGAACTCGGCACGGCGCAATCAGTTAGATAGGAACTAGGCCCGTCAGACTTAGTGAGCTATGCACAGTGCTTAAATAGACCGAGAGAAATGCCCTTCCATTGCAAAAGTACATCCAATTTTTTTCCCTTCCTGAAGCAAGGTGCTTTTATTCCGTTGTCTGTTGGTGTTTGTTGGTTTGTGTCGTGTCGGTGTGTATGTATATATATATATATATATATATATATATATATATATATATATATATATATATATATATATATATATATTAAATAAGATAATTATAATAATATTAAAATTAGTAAATTTATATTAGTTTAAAAAAAAAATATATATATATATATTTATTATATTAATTATTATACAATATATACTAAACAGAAAAAAATGTATATAAAATATATATTTACCCATTAGGGTGAAAAGAGTCTAAGGCTGCGTACACACGATCAAATCTGTCTGCTGGAAACGGTCTGCCAGACCGTTTCAGCAGACAGATTCGATCGTCTGTACGGGCAAACAGATGGATTTGGCCAGCCGACAGATTTCAAAGCATGCTTTCAAATCTGTCGGCTGGGAACCCATCCGCCCGACATGTCTGCTGGTTAGTATGCTCACCAGCAGACATATCTTCTCGCACACGCGTCGAATGGTTTCGACGCATGCGCGGAAGTGTTTTACTTCCTGGTGCGGTGACGTGGCGGCGTCAACGTCACTGCCACGTCAGCGCGCTGTCTGCCGGCGGGGATTTTGGTTTGATCGTGTGTACACGATCAAGCCAATACATCCCCAGCAGACAGATCTGTTCAAATCGATCTGTCCGACCGATTTGAACAGATACATTTACTTGTCTTTTTTTTTTTCCAAATAGTTTTTATTGAAAAGATTTCACAAGAGAATAACACATGGTCAAGGCAGGTAGGCGAACGCCACAGTACAAGTGACAAATTTCGTAGAGAAAGGTAATCAGTACTTTAAAAATAAAATAAAAAAAATAGAGCACAATCATATATTGAGCAGTAAACAAACTACAACACAGCTGCTGGATTACCACATAGCCTTAACCAGGAAAACAACAAGGAGAGAGTAAAAGAGAAGGAAGAGGGGAAGGGGAAGATGAAGAAGGGTCCATGGCCTGAACCGTCAGTCGAGCTGGTAGTGTTAAACAGTACAAATTGAAAGTAGCAATCAGGGGTTTATATTATAGAGATTCTCAGGTCCCGTCCCTATACCACAGCTTCCAAATAGACCAGTTAGAGTCAAATTTAGCCCTGTTTCCTTTTCTACTGGCCAGGAGGGATTCATGAACATAATTGGTCTGGACAGTTTTCAAGACCTCTGAAATGTTTGGTGCCTTATCAGCTTTCCAGTGTTGTGCTATCAATGTCCTGGCCGCAAGGAGAATGTGGGTTACCACTGTTCTAAGGTTGGGAGGGAAGAGTTCTATTCCTAAGTGTAATATCGCTAATGCAGGATTAGGTCGCGAAAGGATGCCAGTAATTCTTGAAATATATGAAAAGATTGAGTTCCAAAAGCTGGTGAGGTGTTTGCAGGCCCACAACATATGTAATAAATTCCCTATCATACCACAGTTCCTCCAACAGAGTGACGAGCTGTCTTTACTAAATTTAGATATCCTATAGGGAGTAAGGTACCATCTCAGATTTATCTTTTGAGACAGTTCCCAATGGTTCACACATCCCGAGGCCTTAAACAGGGACCGGAATGCATGAGTCCACTGAGTTTCCGAGAAAGTTTCACCCAAATCACTCTCCCATCTCCTGAAGGGGGGGGGATTTTGTGAATTGTAGTTTATCCTGAAATAAATTATAGAAGAGAGCAATCCCTTTTCGAGGGACAGGGGTAGTGTTGTAGAAGCGCCAGGCTTCCTTAGGCAGGAATATCTGGTGTGTCCCTATAGACTTCAGAAAGTGAGCAATTCGGATATAGCTAAATTGGTCACTTGGGGACAGAGTAAATTTAGCACATAAAGACTCAAAGGATAGGAGCAAATTCTCATGAAATAGATCACAAACAAATTGAATACCTCTATTTTGCCAACTGTGAAGAGAAATATCAGGAATAATCTGAGAGAGGATTTTAATGGGGATAGGGACCTCTGAAAGGGAGTGGGAAGTGTCAGGTCTAGAACGTAAGTCTCTCCAAGCCTGAATAGAGGCTCGGAGAGATAAGGGAAGATCCCGTAATACATACGGTTTCCAAACATCAACGAGAAGAAAATCTTTAAGATCGTGAACAGGGCAAAGGTCTTGCTCAATGTCTTTCCATACAGCACTAGAATTTGTGTCTATCCAGACCTGAAGTTGCGATAGAATAGAGGCACGAAAATAGTCGCCAATATCGACCAGTCCCATGCCTCCAGCCATCTTGTGTTTGACTAAGAGAAACCTAGAGCATCTTGGTCTCGTTTTCTGCCAGATAAATTTAGAAAGTATAGTATTGAGAGCTTTTAGGAAGGAGGACGGGATCGGAATCGGGAGAGTTCTAAAAACATACAAAATCTGAGGTAAGAGCAACATTTTAAAGGCAGCCAGGCGACCAGACCAAGACAGTTCAACTTTAGTTAATCTAGCAGCATCTCTAGAGATCTTGTCAGTCAAAGGGGTATAGTTGGCTTCTACTAACTGTGAAGGGTCTGCTGTCAGTTTTAGTCCTAAGTATGTGATAGAAGATCCGCTCCAGGAATAAGGAAACGTTTCCTGAAGTTGATTCCTTAGGGCTGCAGGGACTCCAAGGTCAAGGATAAAGGATTTTGTGCAATTTACCTTGTAGTAGGATATCAGGCTAAATTCTGACAAAACAGCATGGGCGTATCGTAGTGAGGTAGCAGGGGAGGTCAGGAAGAGAATAATATCATCCGCAAAAAGATTTACCGAGTGTGTCCTGTGTGACGTATGGATTCCCTCAATACCCGGGTGGGACCTTATCCTCTCCGCCAACGGCTCAATAAGCAAGTTAAAAATTGATGGGGAAAGGGGGCAGCCTTGGCGGGTGCCATTAGTGATTGAAAATGTATTCGACAGCAGACCAGATGTGTACACCTGGGCGCACGGGGAGGAGTAGAGAGCCAGAATAGCCGAAAGGACAGGCCCCACAAATCCAAACTTCATCAAGGTCTGACGCATGTAACCCCAATGTACCCTGTCGAATGCCTTATCTGCGTCCAGCGAAAAGAGCAGAGAAGGCGTTTGAGACGATCTAGCATGCTGTATCACCCCCAGAACTCGTCTGGTGGCGTCCGACGCCTGTCTTCCAGTAGTGAAGCCTGATTGGTCGGAATCTACAAGGGACGGGAGAATAGGCAGTAGTCTGTGGGCCAGAAGCTTTGCATATAATTTAACATCAGTATTGAGTAATGAAATTGGCCGGAAGTTAGCCGGAGCGACAGGTTCTTTACCCGGTTTAGGAATGGTGATCACATATGCTTTTAACATCTCAGAGGGAAACGAGGCAGACGACACAGCTCCCAAGAATACCTCTTTGAGGGTCGGGACCAGATTCTTATGAAATACCTGATAGTAATCATTAGGGAGGCCATCAGGTCCAGGGGATTTGCCTAGTGGGAGTTGCTTAATGACCCGATCGATCTCAGACTCAAAAATAGGAGCATTCAACATATCTAATTGAGATTGGGAGAGAGAAGGAAGATTAACTTTAAGTTAAAATTCCTGAATAGCACTGTCGATGGGCTGAGGGGTGGTTGAGTCCTGGTTCAAATTATATAAACTAGAATAGTACTGTGCAAAGGAGTCAGCAATCTCTTTGGGGTTTACGATTTTATGATTATTCACTGGGTGGAGCAAATATGGAATATTTCGAAGGTGTTTGTCATAATTTTCTATAAGGAGCAGTCTGAGATTGAAGCAGTACACAGCAAGCTTCTGAGCTAATAGAGCAGAGGGGGTCGATTTATTTTGGCACTCCAAAATTTTTATGTTTTCTAATAGACGATTGAGTTTCTGCGTCCTCTGCCTCTTCTCCCTTGCACAGATTTGGAGAATATTACCTTTAATAAACGCCTTATGGGCACACCATAAAGTATTAACATCTGAAACTGATCCTCTATTTTCAACAAATTTTTTTTCAAGACAGACATTAATAGTAGCAACATGGGGAGACATTTGAAAAATCCGAGAGTTGGCTCTCCATACATTGGCAGGGTTGAAAGTGTGTCCCCCCGCCACCGTAACTGATACAGGAGCGTGGTCTGACCACGAAATAGTATGAATGGCGGAGGAAGACAATGACTTATCCACAAAAATAAAGTCTATTCTCGAATAGGAATTATGTCTGGATGAATGGAACGTATAATCACGTTCGGTGGCATGAAAGCATCTCCAGGTATCAAAAAGACCTTCAGAGTGAAGCAGTTGTTGAAGTTGAGGCGGGGGACGTCGTGCAGTGGTGGAAGAGTCTAAGGCGTAGTCAACCATTAAGTTGTGATCCCCACATACCACCAAGGAACCCTGGCGGAGCGAGGCAATTTTGGAGTACAAACGCTTTAGAAAACGCAGCTGATGGTGGTTCGGTGCATACAAGTTCACTATAGTGAAAAGTTTGTTATTCAGTTCTCCAACCAGAATAATATATCTACCCTCCGAGTCTACATGAACCTGTAACACCTTGAGAGCCACAGAGTCACTAATAGCTATCAGCACTCCTTTACGCTTGACTGGTGCGGAGGCTACAAAAACATGTGGGAATCGCCTATTCTGAAACCTGGGTGGGCCATCCGCCAGGAAGTGTGTCTCTTGAATGCACAGGACATCAGCTCGAAGAGTAGCAGCCTCCTTCCAGACTGAGGCTCTCTTGGCCGGGTGATTTAGGCCATTCACATTAAATGACACTATATTAATAGCCATATTTCAAATATATATAAAAAAAAAAGAAGAAAAGTAGTGGTACCTCATCCAGGTAAATAGCGAACTGACATCTAGTCCGAGGCGACAGTAAGGATCCATCCAACTGAACATGGGTAGTTCAGTGCGATCACTAGGTGGAGCAGGCCATGGAAGGAGGGGGGCCGCAGGGGGTAAGGTTAAGGGGATTGTAGTCAGAAAATGTAGAACAGGGAAGCAAAAAAAAAGCACATTAGAAAAAAAGTTTTCAAAAATAAGCATCCAGGGGCAGGATCCCTGCCCAACAACATGGAGGGGGATGTAAACAGAACAATTCCAGAACATAAAGGAACTAGTAGTGGATAAGGCTAGCTTAGCTACGAAAAAGCAATCAGGTTGCAGATTTCTTGCTGGACTTTTTCCTTGTCACCGTTTGCCATTCATGCTGTTGATCAATCCGAGCAGGAGGTGATGGCTACGAGCTCGGAACTGGCTGGTCCGGGAGAATGTCCAAAGATCTGAGCAATGTGAGACCCGCGTCTAGGCCCGAGATTACTGTGTCACGCCCATTATGGGTGACGGTAATCTTAACGGGGTATCCCCAGCGATAGGGGATGTTATGGTTACGGAGAGCTTTCGTTATAGGGAGCAGTGATTTTCTTTTCTGCATAGTGAACTGAGACAGATCCGCAAACAATTGAATGTGGGCAAATCTTTCTGGCATTTGTTGGGTTTTCCTGAAGGTGGAAACCAGTTGGTCCTTTACTTGATAGAAATGTATCCTCATCAAAACGTCTCGAGGGACATTCTCAGGGAGAAAGGCTGGCTTAGGCAGCCTGTGGATCCTATCAATTTGCAACTCAGAATCAGGAACAGATGGAAGGAACTGGTGCAGCAAGTCCTTAGCAAACTGTTGGAGTTGCGCTGGGAGCACTGTTTCTGGCACCCCCCTAATCTTCACATTGTTCCTTCTTGACCTGTCTTCGAGGTCAGTGACCTTTGCCCTCAGCCATTCAATCTCATCAGAATGCTCAGCGTGGGCATCAATCAGGGAATTGTGAGATGTAGCGAACTCCCCCATTTTGTCCTCCACATGCTCTATCCTACCACTCAGTTCTCCAATATCAGTTTTAAAGTTCTTCATGCACTGCAGCATATCTGTATGCATGGAGCTGCGGAGGGATATTAACATATCTTTC
Source organism: Rana kukunoris (assembly GCA_029574335.1). Taxonomy (NCBI): domain Eukaryota; kingdom Metazoa; phylum Chordata; class Amphibia; order Anura; family Ranidae; genus Rana; species Rana kukunoris. The sequence continues at coordinate 313,594,034 of CM056051.1, read as the reverse complement.
AATGTAGTATCAGAGACCGCTTTGCCTGATGTTGGGAACGCTGTGAAGGGGTCTACTAACTCCCTGGTATCATCCATAGAGGCCTGCTCAGGGCTTACCTGGATAGCCGATCCCTCCAGCCGTGGTCTGGACTTAGCAAGGCTGCGGGCAAGCGGGGTAGACACTCCTGGGGACCTACGAGCAGAGCCCGATTCATCTCCTGGGCTGGATGCAGCGGACTGAGATCCGCGAGATAAGGCAGGAGAGGATGCTGCCGCGCCGGCGCCATCTTGGAGCAGGCCGCGATCTCGCGGCGGATAGAAATCATCCAGTTTCTTGGGCTGAGCCGAGTCTTTCCTCTTTCGGGTCATCTCTCCTATGTCCCCGGGTTCTCAGGCAGTGGGATTGAGATGATTCGTGCTGCTATGTCGCTATGGAGCTGCTCGGTTCCTCTGTCTGGATCGGAGCTACAGGATCCCGCTGCCATCAAGCTGCACGGTAGCCACGCCCCATATACATTTACTTGTCTGTACGGGGCCTAATAGGTAGGAATCCCTACTAGTATGGTTACTAGTGTAATCAATCACACTAGTAGGTATTCCTACTGTACCTATTAGACTCTAGAGACACATTTTTTTCTTTGTTTTATATGGTTTAGGGTGCATCGGTCACAACTGGCATCCTTATAGCAACATAGGATCATTTTACTTTACTTTGGGCCTGCTGGCCTGCACAGGCTCCTGACCTAATTAATCCACCTTTACTCAATTTCACTGAAATTAGTGGAAGCTGAGGAACCAACATCTACCCTCCTATTAACACAGGGTATCTCTCAAATTGCACCCGAATTCCAGCCAAAAGGGGGGCCTATTACCATTGGGCTCACCCCACAGATATACCTGACAAAGATCCTCTCCCGTGCCCTCCTCCGTGCCCTCCTCCGTGCCCTCCTCCTTCTGCGCTCATCTAAAGTCAGTAGTATAGCTATGAGCAAGGATGCCCCTGGCATGTTGGCATACAGATTAATGTCCTGCAAGTGTGGCTGCTCAGCTCGGCCCTAATGGTGTTGCTTTTGCTGACATGTAGACGGATTGTCTAAATTTAAACCTGCTTTTATTTGGTCTAATTTTAGACCGACCGTTCAGCTGATAAGCACATTGTGTAGACTGCACCGCACAAACGTACTTTTGTGGATCGGCGTATCTCCCTAATTTGCAAATGCAAATCAATGGGGGCGTGGCTCGTGCGCAACAGAGATGGACGCTTGAGTCTGCAGCTCTGACAGAGAACGGGGGAATCGGCGACTTCCCAGCATACCAACGAGAGCTAAGGACCCCAAAAGACATCTCCTCTTACTCGGGACACGCACCCGATGCAGTCCCGCAAGCGCAAGGAGAAAAGATATCCTAAGACGCTGACGGATTTCTTCACGATGCCGGCGGGTGAGCTGACGAGGCAAGATGGCGCCGGCGTGCATTCCAAGCATGCCTCAGCAGCCTACACTGATCTGCCAGATTCAGCTCTGGACCCGTGGGGAGAAGAGACTGACGCCCGCAGTGACAGGGATCGCTCACCTCACACCCCCACGACGCATAGCCCGGCGAAAGCTCGGATGCGGATGGACCCATCTCCTCAGGTTCCTTGGGCTGAGGCACACTCCACCCCGCAGGATCAGGTAGGCCTTGATACTGCAGCCTCCATAGCACATTTCCCCACATCAGGCCAGCCAGTCCTGGACACTACACTGAAGGACATGTTGTTGTCCCTTCAATCCTCCCTAGTAATGAACTTCTCAGCAATGTTCAATGGCTTCACTTCAGAATTAAACAACATGGGGGTTAGAGTGCAGCGCATAGAAAGCAAAATGGATGACTGTGCCACTACAGTGAACGAACTGATAGATACCTGCAGGGACCAATCAGAGGAAACTGATTGGATAAAGGCCAAGCTCGCAGACCTCGAGGACCGATCGAGGAGGAATAATGTTAAAATAAGGGGGGTCCCTGAGTCCATTCCCCCGGCCGATTTGCAAAAGTTTGCGGGTGACATGATTACTACACTGCTCCCTGAGGTGTCACAAATAGAACGCACCATAGATCGCATTCATCGCATCCCAAAGCCCAAGCACCTGGAAGCCTCTATCCCTAGGGATGTGCTTATGAAAATACATTTTTTTCCAACCAAAGAGAAGCTGCTAGCAAAAGCAAGGTTAACCCCTGAACTCCCGGCTCCATATAATGGGATCCACTTATACGCAGACCTCTCCAAATTCACCCTGACCATGAGGAGACAGATGAAAACGGTAACGAAGGCTCTAAACAACCACAAGATCCCTTACAAGTGGAGGCATCCTGCCACGCTAGTAATCACCAGAAATGGCACGACCACGGTTATATCAGATCCGAGGGATGGGCTACAACTTCTCCACTCATGGGGTATCATACTGGAGCTGTCCCCTGAAGATCACACTGCTCTCTCGGCACACCGACCACGGGTCCACCATCGCCCCAACCCTCCCTCTCAGGGAAAAAAATGAGGGCCCTTCAACTTTTTTGTTTTCTTTTCTTCAAGTACAGCAACAACTGCCCCCTGTTCTCTGTCCTGTTAACATCTAGCTGATTGGACCTTTCCCCTCTTTGAGTCAGTTAATAAGGAAATCCTTACTGACCTGTTTGTTACGGCTTCATAGCCTTTTTGGGTTTTTCTTTTTTCCCTTTTTATTTATTTTTATTTTTTGTTTTTTCTGCTCGTTAAGTTTGATTTATTTTTTCTCAGCTGACCGTCACTCCATTGGCCTACAAGGCGTAGGACACGTAAGGTGGTGGACACAACGCCCGTACCTGGGTGTCCTCTTGGTCTAATATCTCCCACCTGGTAAGGGTTGCTGGGCCAGCGCTGTATGCCGAGACTTCATTAACTGTTTTGTTTTTCCCACAGCCCAACGCAAGTTTGCTTGTTTAGGCCAGACTCGGGCCTTCTGGTGTTTCCAGGAACTGCCTTCCTACCGCCTGACCACCTGCTAACTGAACACAAGCCGGAGCCCCTCGGGTTCTCTTCAGAACAGTGAGTGCCCCACTACACCACATCCACTTTGCCTCTCACGATGGCTATTAACGTACTTTCTTTGAACACAAAGGGTCTCAACCACCCGGTCAAACGGGTTTCCATGTGGAAAACCGCGTTGTCACATGACAGCGACATATTGTGCGCCCAATAAACGCATTTTGCTTTGAACGCCACTCCAAGATGCCAACACAAGTCCTTTCCTCATGTATTTCTTGCCTGCTACACTAAGAAGCAACGTGGGGTCATGATTGCTATCAGAGACACTCTTGCCTTTCAGCTCCATAACTGCGTTTTAGACCCTGATGGCCGCTTTTGGTATGCACGATAGAAAATGTTCAGTACACCTTGGTGAATGTGTATGCCCCGAACGCCAAACAAATTCGCTTTCTCAAAGGTGTAATGAAAGAAGTCCAGAAAGTTCAACAAGGTCACCTCCTTATATGCGGCGACTTTAACCTTGTGCCGGACTATGACATGGACTCTTCCTCTGGCCCGAAGCGATTTACCTCGCCTATGTCTTCCTTCTTGAGTTCGCATGATCTGCACGACGTGTGGAGGTGTTGTCACGCGACGGAGAGGGACTACACATTCCTTTCCTCGCGCCACAACACTTACACACGCATAGACCTGTTTCTATCCGATAAATGGTTGTTGCAAAACGTAAGTGCGTCTAAAATTCACACCATCACCTGGTCGGACCACGCTCCAGTGAGCATCCAAATCAAAAACGGGTACACAAACCCCAAAGCCTTTGTGTGGCGAGTAAATAACTCCTTGCTGCAACATTCCGACAACCAGGCGTTCCTTTCAGACCGCCTTGCGGAATTCTTTCATTGTAACTCTGATTCAGTGTCCGATCCGGCAGTGCTGTGGTGCGCACACAAATCGTATATTAGAGGTTTTTTCATTCAATTGGGCGCTAAATGGAAGCGGAAGAGATTGCAAAGACTAGAGGAACTAACAACAAAGATAACCTTGATAGACCAATTGAACAAAACCAATCCATCCCTCACTCTGCGATCCCAATTATTTAAGTTAAGGAATGAGTTGAGAATGCTGTTGCTGGAGGCATATGAACATAACCTCAGGAAATTAAAAGCTAAATCCTTTGCATCCAATAACAAGGCCGGTAAAGCTATGTCCCAACGCATCAAAGGGCAAAGGCTTAAATCCAAAATAGCTCATCTGTCCTACCCCACTGCCCACGACAAACACATTAACCCGCAGGCAATTGCCGACGCCTTTAGTTCATACTACGGGGAATTGTACAACCTGAAAAACGATAGGAACACACATCAACCTACCTTAAACGATATACAAACCTTTCTAGACAGTGTAAACCTCCCCTCCCTCACGCCTGAGCACTTGTCGGACCTCAACAAGCCCTTCACAACATTTGAAGTACAATCAGCGATCGACAAACTCCCCACATCGAAATCCCCAGGTCCCGATGGTTACACGGGGGAATACTTTAAAACGTTTAAAACCACCTTAGCCCCATATCTCCGCGACCTATTCAACCATGCTGCCACCACCTCTGAGTTTCCGGCTGAGATGCTGTCCGCTCTTATCATTACCCTACCCAAACTGGGGAAGGAACCCACGGTTCCTCAAAACTTTCGCCCAATATCTCTCCTAAATATCGATGTAAAAATCTACGCCAAACTGATCGCAAACAGGCTTTCGGACATGTTACCCTCTCTGATACATACCGACCAATCAGGTTTCACCAAGGGCCGCCAAACATCCGACGCCACGAGGCGCCTCGTCAACATAATACACCACGTCAACTCGACCGGAACGCCTTCTCTGCTCTTATCCTTAGATGCAGAGAAGGCGTTCGATAGAGTCAATTGGACCTACCTCTCCTCGGTTTTGGAGAAGTTTGGCTTCCAGGGGCACATACTTAGATCCATACTCGCATTATACTCCAACCCCTCGGCAAGAGTCTACTCCTCTTCCCTCCTCTCCAAGCCCTTCCACATCACAAACGGCACGCGTCAAGGATGCCCCCTGTCTCCTCTAGTTTTTAATCTTATGATGGAGCCCCTGGCAGAACGCATCCGCTGCAACCCAGCCATATCCGGAATCGCTATAGGACCCCAGACTCATAAGATAAGCCTCTTTGCGGATGATGTGATCCTAATGATAACGGACCCCTCAAGCTCACTGCCCGAAATCCAAAAAGTGCTGACTCAATTTGGCGAGGTCTCGTTTTATAAAGCTAATGCCACTAAATCCCACATCCTCAACTTGGGCGTAGACCCTGTAACGAGCAACGTATTGCAACACCAGTTCCCATACCCTTGGGCGACTGCAAACTTACCATACTTAGGCATTAATCTTACGAGATCTACACGAGACCTTTTTGCGCACAACTATATCCCCCTAAGAACTAGGCTCCAACAAGATCTTTCCAAATTGAGCAACACTGAGTTTTCTTGGTGGGGCAGACTAGCTGCCTTCAAGATGATCCATCTCCCACAGCTATTATATCTTTTCCGCAATCTGATGATCCCTGTCCCCACTAGCTACTTTAGATCACTACAGGCCTTGTTGGGCAAATTTGTTTGGAAGGGGAAAAAGTCCAGATGTTCTCATGCCAAACTGATTAAACACAGGTTGTCCGGTGGAGTGGGATATGTAGACTTTAGAGACTACTTCTCTGCTTCGGTCCTGACCCAGACGAGAGAATGGTTTCAACCCGAGCCATTGTCCACCTGGGGCAGAATCGAATCCACCTACTGCCCTTTGGGTCCGCCTAAACTGTGGCTCTTTGCAGCCCTTTTGGGCCAAAGAACCCCTAATCACCTAGCGCCCTCCATGTCAATTACCGTTAAAACGTGGCTCCAATTTCTAGCACACCAACACCCCCCCGACCCGTCGGTGACTATGGATATTCCGATTGAAACCCTATCTCAGTTAATCAACCACTTACACATTAACCTTTGGCGAGAAAACGGCGCTAAATTCATCAAAGACTTATACTCCACTAATTCCCTTAAGACGTTTGAGCAACTGCAGAAGGAGTTCGATCTCCCCCAGACTTCTTATTACCAGTACATTCAAATCAAACACTGTCTAGGGAGGATCCCAGCACACCCTCACCTCATCGATCCCTCAGCTTGGTTGTTCTTTACCACCAGCACTCCGCAAAAGAAAGGCATAACGTTCTTCTATAACCTGCTTCAGAACAAACACAGCTTTCTGAAATCCTCCTCCCACAGGCAATGGGAAAACGACTTACAGAGGTCTTACACACCTCTACAATGGCACAGAGCATGCAAAATCACACAAAATGCATCCAACTGCACCAACCTATGGGAATTATCAGTTAAGGTTACCCTCAGGTGGTATTACACACCAGCAGTGATTTCTAAATTCAATGCCCAATCTGTCAATTCCTGTTGGAGACATTGCGGCCATTGCGGTGATCTCCTCCACATTCTGTGGAACTGCCCCAAACTCCGGCTATATTGGGATAATGTGTTTCACGTTATCGCTGAAATGGCCCACACTAAAATCTCACCTGACCCGGCGCTGGCGCTCCTGTCCCTGGGGATAGAGCTACTACAGAAAGATATACAACATGTAGTGGTTAACCTGCTTCTTGTTGCCCGCTTATTAATCACAAGAAAGTGGAAGGACCCCAACCCCCCTACAATAGCCGAGGTTATTGACCTGACCAATTTGCACTGCACCCACGAAAAATTACTGGCATCTTCAATGGGACGTCTTGAGGTAGCAACCGATAAGTGGTCCCCCTGGTCAATCTGGTTCGCACGCAGCGAGGTATTTGCATTGTAATGAGTGAGTTGCTGATTATTTTTACCTCCTTTCTTTAGTACTATGTCGGAGAACTGAAATCTTTCGGACGCAGTGTGATCCCGTAAGGGGCGTCCGGGAGTATCGGAGATCCAATCCACTGTTTGTTAGCGATCCACCGCATCCGGTAAACGTTCACATACTCAGATTTGCAACTTCCATGTTATCAGTTCTCCTGCCACATGTTTTAACCAGGTAGTTATCCTTATATTACTCTACGTCTACTTAGCGAACAGTTTTCTTTTGTTTGTTTGTGTTTCAATGAATGTTGCTTAACCTTTTGTTCTACACCAGTCACAACCACTTGTAATGCTGACTTGTATAATGTATCTTATGTATTTTACATATCATCCTTTATGCTACTGCATTCACGTGTTGTTTATCTTTGGAAAATAAATAAAGAATATTGAACAAATGCAAATCAATGGTGTGTCTAGTGCAGTTTTTCATGCATGCTGCACCGGTCTATCCAAATTACGTTGGTCTAAAAAATGTGGATTTCAGGCGTATATCGTTTTGGGGATACGGTGCATAGATAAGCGTGTGCATTTTTAGACTTACGCGTGCCTAACTCGTGATACTCCGGAGTAAGTGCTTTGTGAATCTGGCCCTTTGTCTGTGCTTTGATTTGGTTCAGAGGGATTGTTGGTGTCTTTTATCCCATTTCACCATAATATATGTGGTTATTAGGGATGAGTCGAACACCCCCCGATTCAGTTCCCACCAGAAAATGCAAAACATTTGTTCGAATGCGCAAACACTGATCAAGTCTATGGGACATGAAAAAATTTAAAGTGCTAATTTTAAAGGTTAACATGCAAGTTATTGTCGTAAAAACTTGGGTCCTGCTCCATTGGACATGTATCAATGCAAAAAAAGTTTTAAAAACGGCAGTTTTTTTGGGGGACGTGATTTTAATAATGCTTAAAGTGAAACAATAAAAGTGAAATATTCCTTTCAATTTCGTACCTGGGGGGTGTGTATAGTATGCCTGTAAAGTACATGTTTCCCATGTTTAGAACTGTTCCTGCACAAAATGTAATTTCTAAATGGCAATACAGATCAAACACATTAAAAAAAAGGTTCCCCCCAGTCCATTACCAGGCCCTTCAGGTCTGGTAAGGATATTAAGAGAAAACCTGCGCCATTTAAAAAAAAGGCGTGGGGTTCCCCCCAAAAATCCATACCAGACCGATTTTATGAGGAACCATGAATAATAAAAAAAAAGTGTGGGGGTCCCCCCAAAATTTTATATCAGGCCCTTCAGGTCTGGTATAGATATTAAGGGGAACCCTGCACCATTTAAAAATCCATACCACACCGATTTTAAGGGGAACCCCGTACCAAAATTTAAATAAAAAATGGCGTGGGGTTCCCCCCAAAAATCCATACCAAGCCCTTATCCAAGCACGCAACCTGGCAGGACTCAGAAAAGAGGGGGGATGAGAGAGCGTCTCCCCTCCTGAACTGTGCCAGGCCACATGCCCTCAACATAGGGAGGATGTCCCCATGTTGATGGGGACAAGGGCCTCATCCCCAAAACCCTTACCCAGTGGTTGTGGGGGTCTGCAGGTGGGGGGCTTATCAGAATCTGGAAGCCCCCTTTAACAAAGGGGAACTCCAGATCCTGGCCCCCACCTATGTGAATTGGTAACGGGTAACATTGTACCCCTACCATTTCACAAAGAAAGTGTAAATATCTTTTAAAAATACACAAACACAGCTTAAGACAAGTCCTTTATTAAAAATAAAAAATAAATTAGAGTGATGTAATCCCATCGCTATTATTTTTCCATATGTACTGGGGGGAGTCCCTATGCCGTTTGTTTCCTTGATTCCGTGAAATTTCACACCATAATATTATTGAATAATAACATACCATTGCATGCATTTGAAGAGTTAAAATTATGCTGCTGAGTACATTGTACAAATGTGAATGAGGAGTTAAAAACCCAGAACCAGCGGAAAGATCATTAGTAACAACAACTATAGTAATTAAAGGAATTAAACAGGTGAGTATTGATAAGGAGCAACACGTTGTATAAGAGAAAATAAATGAATAGAAATCAATACTAGATTGATTAAACTGTGCTCCTTCCATTATACAGTGAAAATGTGCAAAGTGATTCCAACTAAACTCCAACATGATAATATGTGTGTAAAAAGTCAAAACACAAAATGAGTTCAATAGTGGAAATACTGAATGTTCAAACAATGTATCAGAGTCCTCAGACAATGCATCAACTTCTTCAAATAGTGTACACGATCTTCAAATTCCTACTGGAAAGTAGGTATATTTGACTGACATTTCTTCCACCACCAACACTGTCACACATTCTACTCACCAGACTTCCATGACCCCTATTACAGGTAGTCATAAAGCACATATGGGTATATCCAGCAGAAGTTGTACACGATCCCAATGATGATCCCAACATTTAACTGACCTCCAGGACACTCACACCAAAAAGGAATCCAGATCGTTTGAGCAAGTTCCCAGACAAAAATAGTTTGAGGAGAGTTGTCCAATGGTTAATGAGAAAAATCAAAAAGAAAGGGCTTCCATAGTGAAGTATGTCATGATTATATTCCAAAAAAACAGATAAAAACAAGGTAAAACAGCAAATGCTTGTATCTTAAAAATCAATATGAATGGAGACACCGTGGTGCGTTCCAGCTGCGCTTCAAAAAACGTCGGAAATTACATATCACAAGTCTTTAGCTGTTAGCGGGGTTCCCCGCTGACAGGTGAATGTAAAAAAACAAAAACTTGCAAGACAAAAAAAGCATGGAAAAACAGTGTGAGGTTCCCTATACCAGGCCCTTCATGTCTAGTATGGATTTAGAGGGGACCCCCACGCCAACATTAAAAAAAAAAATGGTGTGGGGTCCCCCCGACCCATTCACCAAAAAAAGCAGTGAAATGTTATAAAAGACAATAGTCGTTTTTTGACCATTACTTTATTTTAAAATAGCTCTGAGTCGTCTTCTCCAGCCGCCTTGTTCTCCTGGTGCTCTCTTGCCACCATCTTCTGTTGCCGTCTTCTCCTGCCGCCATCACTCTCGCCGTCATCTCTCCTACCACCACATACTTCTCCCTCTGCTGTGATCTTCCTTGCCCCATGTTCTTCCTCACCACATTCTTCCTCCGTTGTGTTGTCACCCGCTGTCTGGCATCTCTTACATTGATGTCACATGGAGAGCCCGCTGCTTTAAAAAAATGCGGCAGGCTCTCCGTGTAACGTCTTCGGATGGTAATGCCCCATGGCTGTGTTAGAGACTCCAGATAGCTGGTGACAACACAATGAAGGAAGACAGCAGCAAGGAAGAACATGGTGGTGAGAAAGAACACAGCAGCGGGGGAAATAGGCAGTGGCAGGAGAGACAGCGGCAGGAGACAATGGTGGTGGGAGTGACTGCAGCAGGAGAAGACAGCGACAGAAGATGGCATCAAGAGAGCACCAGAAGGGGGCGTGTCCAGCTGACAAGCGGAATGGACCTCTGATCTCCCAGCTTCAGCGCCGACCGGAGATTACAGCAGAGAAGCACGACATGACTGAACGACACATCACCCCACGCCATCACCGGAGACCTGAGAACCACCCAGCCATGTCCTGTAAGTGGATGGAATACAGGCAGCCCAGAAAATTACTTCACACAGATGCAGGCCTCCGATTCCAAGATGGCGCCTGTGGCCTGCACAGAGATGATGGCTCGTACACAGATTTCCCTGATGCTGATCCACCAGAAATATCCCTTCCCAGGGATGAAAAAGCAGTTAATCCATCCTCCATGGCCTCCTCTACACAAAATAGCCCAGGGAAATTGCAGATGAGGCTGGATTCTGACCCTCGCAATCCGGAGGTGAGTTCTCTAATGACAGGTCACAGCATTAAGCTGGACCAACATGGGCTGGCTCAAAGGGAGAGCATGCAGTTCTCCTGCTGTGTTACTTTGTCTTGCAGGTCCGCACCGTCCCTGGGCAGCAACAGCCATGGGTTTGGCTGAGGTGGAAGAGCTGCTGATTGGTCGGACAGACAGCTGAACATCCCGCCCTGTAGGAGGTTATAAAAGGATCCAGGCGCGGCGGGCTTATTCAGACCTCTCCAGTCAGCTGAGCAGTGCAGACCTCTGTCATGAAGCGCCATTTGCTCAGCGACCGCGAGGCACTGCTACGCCAGCTATTAGGAAAAACAGAGAGCGAGGGAGGACAGGAATGGCTGCGTCAGTGCCTGAGGGAGGAGAGTGTCTCAGCTATTCCTGCGTTCACTCCCCCTGTGCCAAGGAAGGGCTCTGCTAAGGCTGGAGGCGGTCCCAGGAAGCAGCCTGGAAGGAAAACAAAAGCACAAAGTGCAGCTGTTTCTTCTCAGCTGACAGGTCTGAAGAATACCAGGTCTGTGACAAAGTGTGCATCTCGGGAACGGGGTGCAGCGCTACTCCCCCCAGCGATGGAGGTGAGTGAGCAGTCAGTATTGGTACATGAGGAGGAGAAAGGTATGTCTCCTGGTGTTTCTCAATTTTCAATGCTTATTAACTCATCGTCTGTTGTTTTACAACAATTTAAAGGGGCACATGCTAGTGCTGCTGATGATTTTACACAGAGTGCACAGGTGTCTGGTGCTATCAATACTGCACAATTATAGAATATAATGGAGAATTGTTCAGGGCACAAGTTATTGGTGCTGAACAAAATATTCAGCTGCAAGGTAATGCAGTACAGGAATGTCAGAGGGCAAAGGTGTCTGGTGCTGATTATAGATTGCATGCTGACAGTGAGTTAAGAGATAATTATGACATGCAGTACATGGATGATGTTGGTACTGTTCGGCAGGATTTGTGTACCTCTGCTAAGCAGGACACCAGAAAAATTATCCCATTTAAAAGTGTCAGCCCTCAAATTTGGTTAACCCTGCAGTGCCTATCAGGCCGTCAGCAGTGACAGTTGGGGAATCTTCTCTTAAGGAACCCCTGCCGTGTGCGATATCTCCGCTAGGCTTTCACCTGCCTAAAGCAGTGAAAGAAAAAATCTGGAGGGGCGAATTTCTCGTTTTATTGTCATTGCTGCCCTCTTCTAAAGAATTTTAGGCAGCTCGGTGATACATCAGTAGAGGATAGGAGGTGGGCTATTCCAAAAACGTTCCAGAACTGGCTACAAGCGTTCTGCATATACGCTGCAGTAATGGGTGAACGCTTTCCTGGTAAGTGCTCGGGTCTCTTCCAGCACGTAGACATAATTGCTGAAGCATTCCGCCATTTTGGTGGGTCAGCATGGTTTACGTACGATGAACATTTCCATCAGAAGCTGGCAGTCCACCCCTCATTACATTGGGGGTTTAAGGACGGGGTTATGGCTCAACCTCATGTTGCCAGCAAAACCTCCGTTCGCGACCAGGCCCATAGCCGTTGCTCAGAATGCTCCGCAGAAAGGCTTTTGCTTCGCCTTGAATGAAGGCCAGTGCAAGTACCTCACGAGTTGCAGGTATAAGCACGAGTGCTCATATTGCAATGGGGCACACCCAGCTTGCAGGTGTTTTCGCAAGTCATCCGCAACCTCTTTCCAGTCACTTCCTCTCTTAATTGAGGGTTTCAGTGAAGGTTTTTTGGTCCCTTCCTTTAAGGGCTCAGGTTGTGTCATCTTTCCAAATTTGTTATCGGCCCACACACATGAGGGTGTGGTGCAAGAAAAAATAGCTGAGGGGCTGGCTGACGGCAGGATCGCGGCCCCTTTCCCTGTGCCCCCATTTGCAAATTTTCGCTTGTCCCCGTTAGGAATAGTCCCTAGAAATAAGTTTGTTCTTATAGGATGATCCACCATCTCTCGTATCCCCCGGACTCTTCCCTGAATGATAAAGTGGCGGATGTACTGGCACCAGTATGTTACGCATCTTTTGAAGCCTTGGTGAAGCCTTAGTCATGTTACGACGAATGGGTCATGGGTCCTTACTGGCAAAAGCCGACATCAAGTCGGCTTTTCGCTTTCTTCCAGTACATCCTCAAGGCTTCAATTCTTTCTGAATGTGCATTGGTGTGCAGACAAGTGGCCGGATGAGTGGTTGCAAGAGGAAATTCTACAGAATTTGGTCCTCTTGGAATTATTCCCGGTTATAGTGGCAGTGGTAATTTGGAAGGATTTTTTTGTTAACAAAAGGATATTCGTGCACACTGATAATCAACAAAATTAATGCCTCTGGCGTGACCCACGCCTGGGGCGCCCACGGCCCCGACTCCTCAGGGTGGACTCATGGGGGGGGGTAATCCGGGGAAGGAGGAGCAGCCCCTGGTCTCTGCCCACCTGGCGGCCTGCCCTTCAAAGCCACGGCCATTCTGTTCAGGCCAGCATTTAGTGTTGCCGTATTGGCCTGGATAGCCTGGGTGAGGGACCTCACATCCTGCCCAACGTCTGCTGTAGTATTCTGCAGTTTGTTTAGGCAGTTTGTAAGAGCCCGGGAATGGCAGTCCAGGTCCCCAAGCGTATCCTTTATGGAGGATAGGCTCTCCTCCATCCGCCCCAAAGTCTGGCTGACCTGTCCCAGATGGTGGGTCTGAAGGGCCTGGTCCATTCTGAGAATGGAAGGCAGAACCTCGGCCACCCCCTGGTCTTCTGGGATGACTTCCTGCCTCCAGATGATGCTTGTGGCCGGGGGGAAGGGGAGCCCCTTGGGAGGGGAGCCCTGTTGGGGGAGGAGTGGGAGGGGCTACCCCTTATGGAGGGCTGGCTGCTGCCAGCCAGAGGGGAAGAGTCCTCCAAAAATAACAAGCCACTGCCTGACATGACCTCCTCCTCCAACTCAAACTCCTCCTCCTCAAGCTCCTCCGAGGACTCCAGCCTTGTCTGGGGGTCCTCATGAGGCTATTGTCCCGGGGATGGTGCGGTCAGGCCAGATGGCCCAGCACCCTCCTGCACATCTGTGGATGACACAAAACATTCACAGGTTGGAGGATCCACACACTTGCCACATATTCCCTTCCCCACCCCCCACACATGCTACACACCAGATAGAAAAAAAAAACCTTACCAGTCCTCACGGCCTCCTCAATGGAGTCAAAGCCAGGCATGCTCTCCACTTGCTGCCTGTTAAAGGTCTGGGCCACCGCACGCTCCTCTGCTGTCAGCCTAACAGGGCATGGTGGGCCCCCTCCAGTGTCCCTGGCATGTGCTGCCATCTGCCCCAGCTTCCCACGGACCAGACACCAGAGATCATTGATCTTCTTGGCGATCATCTCTCATGTCCGGGTCTCCCCCCCCAATGAATTTACCTGGTCGGTGATGTTCTGCAATATCTCCTTCTTCCTGGCCGGGGTGGTGTTGGCACTCTCCGGGCCGTGCAGGAAACGCCCATATTGGGTAGGGGCCCGGGCAATAATTTGTTTCTCCCCCAAAGAAAAATTTGTCTTGCGCTTCCTTTCAGTCATATTCATACAACAACTCTCTCCCAAACAATCAACAAAAATCACTCACAAAAACAAGCAGGAAAAATCAAGCAACAAAACAATCAAACAAAATCTATCAACAAAAAAGTCTCAAAAACAGTCACCAAAAAACACTATCAAATATATTATACAAAACACTAGCCCAAACAGTCAAAAAATATATCAAACACAAGTCACAAACCAACAAACGCGAACAAACAACAGAACAAAAGCACCTTGCTGTATAAGAAGGGATACAAAGGGATGTACTTTTGCAAAGGAAGTGCGTTTGTGTCTGTCTATTTAAGCTCTCTGCGTAGCTCACTAAGTTGACCGGGTACACTTCCAATCTCACTGATTGCACAGTGCCGAGTTGTGAGAATGCGCAGAGAGGTGCTGACCATGGTCTGTTTCATGCGCGCATGCGCAATCCGGCCGTCCCTTCATTTGCATGGGGTCACAGCTCATTTCAATGGAACACGCCCACGTCCTTCCCAATTTGAATTACTCCGCCTTACGCCTCGGGAATTACGTTGCACCGGCGCAAATTTCTGCGCAAATACTACGAGGATACGGTACTTGCGCCTCTACATTGTGCCGGTCTAACGGAAAGGAGGTGTGCTACTCCGGTCAATATATGTGGCAATGTACCTGAATCTGGCCCAAAAAAAAATGTATAACTTTTTTGGGGAAATTTATTATAGCAAAATGTAAAACATATTGAATTTTTTTCAAAATTGTCGCTCTATTTTTGTTTATAGCGCAAAAAATAAAAGCCGCAGAGGTGATCAAATAATACCAAAAGAAAGCTCTATTTGTGTGAAAAAAAGGACACCAATTTTGTTTGGGAGCCACATTGCATGACAGCGCAATTGGCAGTTAAAGCGATGCAGTGCCGAATCGCAAAAAGGGGCAAGGTCCTTAACCTGCATAATGGTCCGGGTCTTAAGTGGTTAAGGCTCCAGTAAACCAGAAGTGATGTTGTGAGGTCACTTCCATATTACTAGATTCGAGACCCGATCAAATCCGATTCCAGCTTTGTTGGGGTCTCCGGCCAGCCAGAGGATGTGTCGGCTGGTCGCTCGGGCCTCCCGCTGGGATAGGAAAGCCTGGGTGGAGCGGCGGAAGGTGGCGAGTGGGGGGATGTCCACTCCCGATGTCCCCTCCCACATTGATTTTTATCACAATAAAGCCAACCGTCAGCTCTAAAGAACAGTACCTGGGTACAGTACCTGGCATTTGTAGGCATCTGCGGTCATCACCCCAGTACAACCACTTGAAGCAGAATGACATACAGGTAAGTGATTTTGCGGCAAGCAGTTTAAGAAATGCAGTACCGTATCGCAATAAATGGTCTGGTCATGAAGGGGGATAAATATTTCGGAAGTTAAGTGGTTAATTATTGGTGTCACAAACCAAGGGACCATCCTTTCACCTACTTGAAGGGCATACTAAAACCATGTGCTATGATCCAAAAATGCCTACTTTTATTTTCTTGTTTAAGAAAAGATGTAAGTGAATCTATTACCCCCCCCCACAAAAAAAAATGCCTCCTTGCATAACTATGACATGTCTTTTTTTTTTGTCAAGTTATTGGGTAACGTCTTTCTTAACCTATACTAGGTTAACATGTATCTCTACACTATTTCAGGGTAATGACTGGACTTAAAGTGGAATTCCATCCATTTTTTTTATCTGTGCTGCATGCCCTAATCTCATAGGGCCAGATTCAGGTAGATGAGAGCATCTTTGCTCTGGAGTAACGCTTCTCATTTACGTTACTCTGCCGAAATTTTAGGAGCAAGTGCTGTTATTCATGAAGCACTTGCTCCTAAAGTTGCGGCAGCGCATCGCAAATGAGCCGGCGGAATTCAAATTGGCGCGGTTACGGGGCGTTTATTATTAAAACTAAGCGCGATCCCGCGGCGAACGTACTGCGCATGCGTCGAGTGTCAATGCATCCCAGTGCGCATGCTCCAAATTCTGTGAGTGAACGTCAATGACGTCACATCCCCATTCATGAAATTTTTACGCAAACGACGCAATATTTTTTTTTTTCGACGCGATGACGACGCCTATACTTAACATAGGATATTCCACTAGGGGGCTGCTTTATCTTTATGCCGCGTATCGCTTCCGGAAACGTGGTAAAGTCACTGCGTCGCGCCCGAAAAAGATCGTGAATTTCCGACTCCCGCTGATTAACATATTTTTTCAGCGTTAATCAGCGGGAACGCCCCCCCGGCGCCATTTTTAAGTTGAAGTAACGATGCGATGGCGAAATTCAATTGCGCCGATCGCATCGGAACTCCAACCCGGCGTTTCTTGTTTTCTGGTTACAGAAAACAAAAACGCCGGCTTAAAGTGACAGTTAGGCTGGCGGATCCATTGATCCGCCAGCCTAACTCTACCTGAATCTGGCCCATAGTGTTCAGAATGGGCAATTTTTATTTATTTTGTTGCTTATAAATACCTTTATTTTGTAGTCCTTCATTATTTCCTCCTCCTTATTAGCCTAGGCTATTAAGTCACAAGGCTATTTGCAAGGGTTTGTGGGATAGGCATCATGTTTCCCAGTAGTCCTTGCAAACCTGACTGAAACCTATTACATTGCTTGAGCAGCACTGAGCATGTGCGAGATATGCAAAGCTGAAATCCAGGAAGTCATACAGTCTGGCTTCATGATGCCCACACTTAAGATGGCCACGATCTATTTCTAAATGCTGTAACAACCTAATGAAACGGACCTTAGATTACAGACTAAATTTACTAGAATACATTAAGATTGTTTGTAGTCAGAGTCTACACCGAGGAATGCGACACCCTAACTACCCAGGCCTGAGGTGTGCCATTAGCCTCGCTGGACAGTACGCCTATAAGTGGGCATACCCTGAAGTAATTATGAAGAAATGAATGAAGAAAATGATAACATGAAAAAGGGGGAACGGGTGGGTACCCAGAAACCCCACCGACGTCGGAGATTAGAGGGGAGGAGGGATAAATAGCCCTCCGACTCCTCCTACAAACTCAGGCAGGCCTACGGCTCCGCCTTCCACTTGTAGTCAGAGTCTACACCGAGGAATGCGACACCCTAACTACCCAGGCCTGAGGTGTGCCATTAGCCTCGCTGGACAGTACGCCTATAAGTGGGCAAAAAGACCCAGAAGTAGGTGTGATAAAAGAGTGGAAGGGACCGAATTATCTGTCTGGTAGAGAAAGCACGCCCTGACAGTTTCAAGAACGGCTCCGATAAGCATCCGTTACGACAGCAGAAAACCAGCGTCCCAAGAACCGATGATTGGAAGGAACCCCGAAACCAAACGACTGTCCCGTGCCTGACAGACTAAGCCTCCCTCCAAAAGCACAGACATGGGAACAACTGCTGGTGGCGAGAGGATACGTGGGGGAATGGAACAAGGGCCGCCCTGAGGAGCCCTGTGAAAGCAACACCATCCAATAGGACGCAAGACCAGTAACCCATGTCAAACACCCACAACCCCTGGCTTAACTATCTATACCTGGTAAGGGGACGTGAGAGGGAGAGATGCCAAAAATGGACAAACTGATAGGAGGGAAGGGGTTTGAGAGCCGGCTACCCGAAAGATGAGTTGCTGATGTTAATGGACGAGGCCAACACGCAGTAGTGATATGCAACGATACAGAGACAGAACCAGACACGGCATGCCACGACCTACTCGAGTAACTGGGACCCCCCCCCCCTATCAACAGGCTGGGAAATGGACAAAGAGCCTGGCCTGACGGACCCGCCCCGACGATCTGGCAACCTATGAACAAGAGAACAGCCCCAAAGATAAGAAGCAACGACTCCATGGATGAGAACCCTAATAAAATTGTCCTAGCAGGAACGGCCAGAATACGCTCAATGCTGGTATGTGAAGCAGCTGGGATGGAATTGGACACAAACAAAAAAGGAAACCCCTTGTTGACTTACCGCTCTGCTGAGACAAGTACGGACCAACCCCTGAGTGACGGCATACTGCCATGCTCTGCACCCCCACGTGGCGCAGCCGGGATGCACCAGAATGTGTCGCCCCCGAAACTTCCCGCACGCCCAACCCTAGAAAAACCGAAAGAAAAGACAACAGACAACAAAACATGAGACACCCCCCGCCACTGTAGCTGCCTGGGGCAAAGATGTGAGCAGAAATGACCAGACCTCAGCGCGTGAATGAACCTGGCGACAGATCCTACCCAAGTGTATGTGATAAGTGTAAGCAGTAAGCGAGCCCGAGTAACCTGCCGCGCAGACAGGTAATTAAAAACGAAACACTCAAGGCGATGTACCCACAGACCGTGGTGTGTAGATGTATAGGCGTGAGAATGAACGTGCACGTATGACGTAAGTTATACAGGCGAGATGATTGTGGTCAACAATCATTTAACAAATGAAACCTCAGCCCGTATGGATCTGTAGACGTGACAGATCCTGAGATGCGCACCCTGGCTAACTATACCCGAAAGAACGGTATGACGAGACAAAGAAAACAAATAAAGCTACAAGGCTGTTTGTGTGCTGTGACTGCATAGCACCGACAAGCCATGTGACCCAGAATGCAAGAACCTAAATGACAGGAATGACGAGACATACGAACAAAAGAAGCTACAAGTCTAAAGTGTACGCCGTGACTGCATGGCAATGACAGCCATGACCGAACCACGCTGGAGTAGAACATACAACAGAAAACCCAACCCCCTGTAAGCCTACACAAGCATGAAGACATGCAGTCCTGGAGGGACCCCAGCATGCAAATGAACCTGACGACCCCCCGGTGAATAACTAGTGAGCGCAAGTGACCTGCTGCGAGATACTGAAGGACCCGCGTACCCATAGACCGTAGTGGGTAGTCCTGCAAGTGAAATGAAAGGTATTGCATGGCAAGACGTGACGTGATAGGCGAGAACATTAATGTCAACAATCATCTGGAAAATGATAACCTCAGCAGGAAAGGATCTGTGGACATGACAGATTCCGAGATGTGAGCCCTAGCCCACTGGACCAGGAGCAAAACCTATGAAATATGATGAGACATGGAAATGGACGAAGAAGAACCGGCCACCGGTATGAGCTGAAAGCTGTGTGACACTGAGTACTGAACCTGCGAAACACGCCATGACAGCAAACACGCCATGACAGCAAACACGCCATGGCAGCAAACACGCCATGGCAGCAAACATGCCATGACAGCAAACACGCCGAACATGATGCTGACAGAACCCGACAACCACCCCCTCCGCTAATGGACGTGAGTGAGTGCAACCGGCCTGCTGTGATAACGACCAACCGTGGAACAGAAAATTGAGGACCCGTGTACCCACAGACCGTGGTGGGTAGTCCTACAGGTGAACGAAAAGCATAGTATGACGTGACATGACAGGCAAGAAGATTGAGGTTAATAAACATAAGAAAACGAAACCCCAGCCTGAAATATGACATGACAGGAAACATACAGTGACTGAAACCCCTAAGACAGAACATGCTACGACAGGAAACATGATACTGGCATGACAAAAACGCTAAGACAGAAACGCTAAGACAGAAACGCTAAGACAGAAACGCTAAAACAGAAACGCTAAGACAGAAATGCTAAATCAGAAACGCTAAGACAGAAATGCTAAGACAGAAACGCTAAGACAGAAACACTGACAAAACATACTGACAGAAACGCTGCGACAAAAACATACCACTGACAGAACCGTTGTTACAAAAACATACCACTGACAGAAACGCTGTGACAAAACATACTGACAGAAACGCTGTGACAAAACATACTGACAGAAACGCTGTGACAAAACATACTGACAGAAACGCTGCGACAGAACATACTGACAGAAACGCTGTGACACAACATACTGACAGAAACGCTGTGACACAACATACTGACAGAAATGCTGTGACAAAACATACTGACAGAAATGCTGTGACAAAACATACTGACAGAAACGCTGTGACAAAACATACTGACAGAAACGCTGTGACAAAACATACTGACAGAACCGCTATGACAAAACCATACTACCGACAGAACCTGCCATGAACAACGTAAGGCAAGAACATGCAATGACACCCCCCCCCCCCCGGGAAAGAACGCCATGGCAGAAACCCCGGGACAGAAAAAACCCTAGGGCAGAAGTACTATGACAGAAATGCTGGGGCAGAATGCCATGACAGAACTGCCGGGGCGGAAATTCTACAACAGAAAACGCAGAGACAGAATGTGACAAATGCATATCGCAAGGAAAAACTGCCAGCATTACCCGTGGAGACATGGGTGGACATCCCCCTCATGCTGCCAGCGTAACCCTCCAGTGGGTGGACAACCCCTCCCCTGCTGCCAGCGTGACCTGGGAGAAATGCTGGACAGCCCCCCATGCTGCCTGCGTGACCCCTAGAGATGCGGTGGACCGCCCCCCCCATGCTCCCAGCGGGACCCCTGGAAATGCAGTAGACAGCCCCCATGCTGCATAGCGTGACCTCCTGAAGATGTGATGGACAGCCCCCCCATGCTGCATAGCGTGACACCGGGAGGAGTAGAAGATGCCTCCCCCATGCTGCCAGCATATGCCTAGGAGAGACAGCAGTGACAGCCAAGGACGAGTGGATGGATGGATGCCCCCCCATGCTGCCAGCAACAGCCCCGGCCGGAGCGGGTGGGTGACGCCTCCCCCCTCGTGATAGCAGCGTGAGCCAGGAGTGGAGCGGACACCTCCAAGGAGTAGAGTGAGTGGATTCCCCCCCTATCAGCGTGAGCCCTGACAGAAAGGTGGATGGGATCGGACAGACCCCCCTCATAACCCAGCGAGTGTACCTGGAGAAGAGGGGAGCCTCCTGCAGCAAGATGAGCCCACGACAATGTAGGCGGCGGGTGGATGGACAGACACACCCCCTCCCCCCGGGCACCATGGGAAGCGGGCGGACGGCCCCCCTCGCCCCCCCCCTAGGCAGAGCGCTGGGAGAAGCGGGCAGGCGGCCGGCATCCTAATGCCAGATGGAGCTCGGGGGCCCTCACGCAAAGCACTGGCGTGAGCATCGGGGGTATGAGCGCCCCCCCCCCCAGCTCAGCATGAGCACAGGTAACAGGGGGTGGGTGGGTGTTAGCATGAGTACCGGGAGAGTACTGTGAGCGGCCCCCCCACCCCACGATGCCCAGCGTGAGCACCGAGAGCAGCGACCGGTCTGACCCCCCCGGAGCTCCCCGCAAACTGTCAGCTGAGCACCGGCAAGGGGTGGAGAGTGGGCAACCCCTTCTCTGCTGCCAGCAAGGGTTCCGCAGTGTGGCTGGACGGATGAGCGAAAGGTGGATCCTCAGGAGCGCACAACGGGTGAGTGGCAAGGGGTCCACCATGAAGCCCCCCCTCCCATGCCAACACAGAAATGCCACGAGACTCCTGCAGCTGCTGCCTTTGGAAACCGGAAGTGACGTGCGTCGGTACCCAGAAACCCCACCGACGTCGGAGATTAGAGGGGAGGAGGGATAAATAGCCCTCCAACTCCTCCTACAAACTCAGGCAGGCCTACGGCCCCGCCTTCCACGTATTACAGGGGTAATTATAATTAAAAAGTGAAATTGTGGGTGGAACTCCCCTTTAAACTGCTTACATTTATTAACTGAAAACAATGTAGTGTTCTAGAACTTTTACATATGTGTATATACATATATATATATATATATATATATATATATATATATATATATATATATAAATTGTACAGACATTTGCATATCAAATAACTTGCTTAAAACATATTTTTTTTATCAAATTAACATACTGCATGTATGCTGGCACCAAAAGAACTCGCTAAGTACAAAATATTCCAGAGGTTTATTTTTTTTATTTTTTCACCTAATGTGCTGGAACTCCCTTTGACAAAGCTATTGTATTTCCTCTGTGTTACTTATCCCTTAAGTGATCAGAATTATTTCTCAGCATGGCAAAGCTATGGACATTTTCTGCATCAATATGCTTTTAATGGACACAGCTGGAATATAAATAAATGAAGTAACTGCAAAGGTTTCTATTAATTAAATGAATTGGGTTTTGTCAGAATACTAGACATAGCAATCCTGATATTGATTTTTAAATCAGTAAGTATGTCTTAAATCACAATTATACACTTCTGCCAGGAGCTCTGTATTTTTTGGCCCATTTACATTCCATTGTTTTATTTTTAACCCTATCAGTGCAAAATGAGTTTGGAGTGCTTGGCTAAACATTTTACAGAGTTTAACAAATTTTCATTTATTTTGTGTTGTGGAGGCTGATGATTTACAAAAAGCATCCTGTATATGAAATATATATAATTGATTCTCTTAAAGTCTAACTGCCTAATGAGATAACTTGGACCAAGCGGGCCAAAGCAAACTATTTATTTTACCGATAAATGTGCCTACTGTTAGAACTGTATAAACTGTATGCAGCACTGTGTTCTGGCAGCAGCACGGGGACATCACACCTGCTGCAGATATAAAATTCTCAGCCATTCACAGGAAGTCTTAACTCTATCAATATTTTTTTTTTATGATTTATTGTGCTACAACCAGGTGTAAAGTTTATAAGGTGTGAGTACACAAAACTGCTTTGTTCTTTTTCTCTTCTTAGCTATATATTTTTAAAATGTAAATGAAGGGAGAAAGGGAGAAGACAGAATAGGACAGTCAAGTATAATATATTATAATAAGCCTGGTCAGTTAGAGTGCCCTGGACAGCGTTGTCAGACATTTGCATCTATTGGATTATTAGGTAATATTTAGACACATTGTACAACTGCTAAACCAGCAAGGTAGAAGTGAAATTATGAACATGAAATCTATTAGAACAATGTCTTGCTGAATGAATAGTTTTTTTTTCTATGACTTTTATAGGATTTTAAGTGTTTAATTGTATTATATCTGTCACCTTCATCAAACAGTAAAAATCTCTGAAAGCCTCAAAGAGATATGAAAACCATTTCGGAAGAAAATAAAAGTGTGAACTCCTGGTGCTGTCTAGAAAATAACGGTAAATAAATGAAATCATTTCTTGGGTCTCAGTAACAGCTGCATCCTTTATTTTCTTGGAGGTTCAAAGGTGAAGAAAAACACTCACACCTGCATAAAACAAGTTCTTCTTGAAAATTCCAGCTAATTAATTCATACTGCATGGGATTTGGCATAAAAAACCTAACCACTGTCATTCACTTACTCATTTGTCAACACCCAACACATCAATGCAAGAAAAATACACCGAGTACATGCAAGAGGTAAGATTACCCACTATGCTGCTAAATGCCCAGAGACGTTTTTACAATTCTGCACTGCGTCGCTTTAACAAACAATTGCGCGGTCGTGCGACGTGGCTCCCAAACAGCTGGGGGGGTGATTGGAAGGGGTTAAATGTGCCTATGTGTGTGGTGTCAGTGTAGTGTTTGTGCAACTTACTGTGAGTCTTCTCACAGTACCGCCAAGAGGAGAGCTCACATCACTTCCTCTGCCTGTGTTTACATTATACAGGCAGAGGAAGTGACATGCCGGGGGGTTTCTGGATTGGCTGTGAGCGATCACGAGGGGGCGGACAGAATCGAGCAGCCGCCCCCTCAGCACGGATCGCTCCCTAAGGTAAGCCGCCTGCCTCATGCAGCGGAGGGGGTCCCGATCGGACCCCCGACCCGCTTGATGGCAGGGACGTACATGTACGCCCATCTGCCTGTACGTGCCATTCTGTGAACGTACATAGTCGTGCGGCGGGCGTTAAGTGATTAATTACATTTTAAGAGATATACGTTTAAAAATGTGGTACCGGGTCCACAAAGTCCAGGAGATCAGGCGCAAAAAGGTGACTCAGATATAATCCGAGGGGTGCATTTTCAACACAAAAACTGTGCTGAAAAACATGGCTCGAGTATATATGGTAATCCAGACAAGATGATCATACTGTTGATGTTTAACAGTTTTTCTGAAAATCCTGTTTAATTTAGCTTTTTAAATATGAGTAGCATGCTTTTTGTATTCCAGAATATAAATCATACACGGTTTGGGTTTAAAAGTTGTTTCTGTATTTTCATATGACACAAGGATTTGCCATGTAATCAAATCCATAGATGATATATCTGATTTACCACCTAGGGAGGAATGAATTATGTTGACTCTCTGTAATATGTGGAAATAGGCAGACTCCCCATTAAGTCACCATAAAGGAGGTTCATTCTGAAGTTCTGCATTTAAATCAAAAGCACATAGCAACAAATTATACTTTAAAAAGATAATAATAATGTGACTTGCGTTATATGTTCATTTTTTTGCAACAAAATCTGCTATTATACAAAGAAATGCAATCAGTTTGTATACCTAATAAATTCAAGGTATATTTTTTATTATACAGAATAAAATACAATTGCATTAAATAAGGGATAATTCCTTCATAATGCGAAGCTGTAATTGCAAAATGTGTAATGAATATATTTTTTTTTTTTTAAGTAGTATTGTCAATTTGTTAGTATTGTATGTGTATAATTGTTGTGTTCATCAGTGAAATTCTATATAGTTTGACATATGAACACAATTTATTAAGAGACACTACAACATACTGTAGCAAGAGCCAACAGAAAAGTATTTCCTGCTTAGCTACTCTATTACAATAATGTCCACACAAAACTGCATGCTCATGAAAGTAAGCAAAAATGTGCTGACTTTTACAGTGCACATGAAGAAAAATATGTTTTGATGTGATTAGTGATTGCTATATCCATTTAAAAAAAACAAAAAAAAACATATGCCCTCCTTCCTAGTTTTAAAGCGGTAGTAAACCCTTCCTCATCAATAGGATATTCACAATATTATGAAAGACAAGGTAATTAGCAATCGATTGATCACATATTATATAAGTAATTGTTTTATCTTACTGCATATATTCTTTATCTTGTAAAAGTTTTTTCTGCATATTAGCTGGCGCCATCTCCACTGTGGTCTTCCGCATCTGAAACTATCTTTATTTCCGCCCACAGTACATCCTCATCTCGATAATCCCACGCATGCACCTTACAAGCCATTGTTCTATCAGTATGGGTCCCCCCGCTCTGTGCTGGCCAGCGCGGTTCTATCGAAATGTCCATACCCAAAAAATCTCTGCTCAATAATACACCCGCCCATTTCCGCCTCTTGCTGTATTGTTGTGTTGCTGTGAGCGCGGCCAATCGAGATGATAGGACGCCGTCTGTCTCTCCTCCACCCTGTGACGTGCAAGTCACATGGTTGCTACTAAATTAAAATTAATTGGCATTGTTAATATTTTACTCTACCTGCCTCCTGTCCCAGTTATCGATGTTTAGCCGAGTCATGACGTCTAACACGTCATGACTCGGCGCATGCACGTTAGACGTCATGACTCGGCTAAACATCAAGAACTGGGACAGGAGGCAGGTAGAGTAAAATATTAACAATGCCAATTAATTTTAATTAACTAAATACAAAATTCAGAATTTTGGGTATACAACCGCTTTAACGTAAAACATTTTAACATAATTTTTGGCTGTATCTGTGCTTTACAAAAGCAAATATATATGTGATAGCTACCCAAAAAACAAAACAATGTATATGTACTAGAACAGTGTTTTTCAACTCCAGTCCTTAAGGCACACCAACAGGTCATGTTTTCAGGCTTTCCATTATTTTGCACAGGTGATTTGATCAGTTTCACTGCCTTAGTAATCACCACAGCCATTTCACCTGAGGGAAATCTTGAAAACTTGACCTGTTGGTGTGCCTTGAGGACTGGAGTTGAAAAACACTGTACTAGAAACACAGTGGGGGTTATTTACTAAAGGCAAATCCACTTTGCACTACAAGTGCAAACTACAAGTGTGAAGTGCTCTTGAAATTGCACTGAAAGTGCACTTGGAAGTGAAGTCCCTGTAGGTCTGAGGGGGACATGCAAGGAAAATAAAAAAACAGCATTTTAGCTTGCATATGATTGGATGATAAAATCAGCAGAACTTCCCCTCATTTCAGATCTACCCCTTTAGATTTACAGCGACTGCACTTCCAAGTGCACTTTCAGTACAATTTCAAGTGCACTTTGAGCTTAAAGGGCCGGATTCAGAAACGTTTTACGTTGACGTCCAAATGTGTGCCGTCGCATCTTTGTGCCAATTCACAAAGCGAGATACATCGAAAAACATGGCTTCAGCAGTCCGACGTAACGTTCCTATGCCGGCGTATCTTGGGCGCATAGTTACGCTGGACGTATTCGGCGTTCCCATTATAAATATGTAAATGAGCAAGATACGCCAATTGACGAATGTAGATGCGCCTGGCTGCTTCATATACACGATTTGCGTAAGGCTTACGTCCGGCGTAAAGTTACCCTCATATAGCAGGCGCAGCTAATGAAAAGGTATGGGCCAGGGAACGACAGCGTCAAATTTTACATCACGTACGCCGTTTAAGTAGTACTACATGAATAGGGCAGTGCGTAGGTTACCTTCAACAAAGCAGGGTCGCACTCCCAGAGGTGAGCTATATCCATCGGAGGGGAGTGAGCATGAGTGAGGTGATTTGTTGGTGGTCTGGAAGCTTTATATACAAGATTTCACAATTCTAAATGCATGTTAAGTGTTTTAAACAATTCAAGCACTATTGGAGTCATTTTCTCTGCATATACTCTGCTTCTGGCATCCTCAGGAGGAGCCTATACCCATTGGGAGGAGCACATGATATGATATGTACTTTTTTGCACTTTATTGTAAGGACATTTAATTATGCACTTTATATCTTGTTTGATTCAATTATTTTTGATATTTGTTTATATTTCATGATTCATCGCTGCACTCTTATATATTGCTTTATAAAAGCAGTTATAAATTGTCACGGTCCCTACCGTGCCAAGCAGACGGCAAGGCGTGGTCGTGCTCCAAGTGGCTCTGGGTGGGATTGAACCCAGGACCTCGCCGTTGCTGCTTCAATACCTTGCCCCTGAGCCACTCCTCAGTTTGGGTTTCTGCTTGCTTTCCAGCTAAGGTGGTGCTGAATGTGCTGATCACCTTTAGTTGGATCTCATTGCAATCTGCACCTGACTATTCTGGTCCAGCTGAGGCAGGTTACCCAATTAACCAGGGTATAAAGCCCTGCCTCACTCTGAGAGCCTTGTCAGTTCATTGTGCTCTGATCATCCTGTCTGTGCCAACGGTTCCTGTGGTTATCTCTAGCTACAAGACTGACCCCGGCTTCTGACCTTTTGGCTTATCTACCCTGGGATGCTGCTGTCTCCTGCCCTTTGACCCCGGCCTGTACTTTTGGATTCTCCCTGCCTTCTCCAGCCCTTGACCCATGGCTTGTGCCCCGTCTGCTCAGCTACAGGACTTCTGATCCTACTCTAAATTCTGGAATCCTGGACCCGGCTATACTTGACTATCCTTGGCTAATCCCTATCTTGCCCCCGTGCACGGACTCACATTCCAGGTAGTGTCTTACCTCATTACCGTGGGCTGTGGGTACCTGTAAGGGTGAGCTTACAAGTCTGAAAAATGGACTCCACTCAAGGTAAGCCCTCACATAAATGCACAGTTAGCCAGATCTAAAAAAGGGACTATTCTGCATAGCTCTGTTCATTATTAAAATATACAGGTATGTTTGGACATTTTTTTGAAAGCATGTAGTACGTCTGTGCAATAAATGCATATTCTTCAATGTATAATTCCTTTATAAATATTGAAAGTAGAGAAATATAATACCACCTCAGCATTATCAGATTTATCAGGCTAATTAACTCGGCTTATTCCACTGCCTTCTATCCATCTCCACATATCAACAATGATTTCTGTCCCAATAAAACAACTCATAAGAACCTGCCTATACACTTTGTGTAGGGAAAGAGATTTTGCTAAATAAAGTTCTGGAGGAGTGCATATTAACCTCCCTGGCGGTATGATTCTTTCTGATTTTAGGTGCTGAAAGCAGTACCATTATTTGCAAGGAAATTTTGCGTTTTATACTGTAGGCTTGTAATTCTTAGGAATAACTCACTTAAATCTGACCAAACAAGAGTCTAATAGGCATCCCGGGTATGACATTTTTTTTTAAATAAAATTATAAATTATAATATAATAAATAATTATAAATAATTATAACGAATGATAAAATAATAATAAAAATGATTCAATAATGTAATCAACTCAAAATCACTGAAATTTCCTCAGTTGCAGGATTGTCGCTGTCATTACTTTTTTTTTATGACAAATTTCCCCACAAATCACTATCACTCAATTTTGCAAGTGATTATAATTTATTTATCAAAGATAGTAAACAACAAGTCCATTCCAGTCTTGTAAATCACTAAAAGCAGCGCTAATCATCACTCTCATCCGACTGATATGAACTGTTCGTAGGAAATGATCTAAGAAGTAAGGCAGACAAGCAAAGCGTATCACCCTGTGATTAATGTTGGTTCAGAAGTTTTTTCTTCACTCCAAAATAGCATCCACCATATATCACAAGCTCCCTTTCGGGTATATACTCACCAGAAAGTTGAGTATAATAGGCACTGCATGTAGGTGTCTTTAATCAACTCCAGGCTCACACTCCGTTTGATCTCCCCAAATGGTGCTGTAAGTATCCACACTGTAGCGTTGTGAAGCCGATGGAGAGAGGAGGACCAGGACGGGGGCACCCCGGGAGGCCTTCCAGGCAGCGCCCACAGAATGTGTGGGAGAAGATCACTCGATGCGTGAGGAGGGGATGCGGAGAGGTAAAACTGCACAAAACTTTCCTCACTCACTCACTCAGCTCAGCTCCCTCTCTGCATTCCATGGAATGCAGAGAGGGAGCTGAGCTGAGTGAGTGAGTGAGGAAAGTTTTGTGCAGTTTTACCTCTCCGCATCCCCTCCTCACGCATCGAGTGATCTTCTCCCACACATTCTGTGGGCGCTGCCTGGAAGGCCTCCCGGGGTGCCCCCGTCCTGGTCCTCCTCTCTCCATCGGCTTCACAACGCTACAGTGTGGATACTTACAGCACCATTTGGGGAGATCAAACGGAGTGTGAGCCTGGAGTTGATTAAAGACACCTACATGCAGTGCCTATTATACTCAACTTTCTGGTGAGTATATACCCGAAAGGGAGCTTGTGATATATGGTGGATGCTATTTTGGAGTGAAGAAAAAACTTCTGAACCAACATTAATCACAGGGTGATACGCTTTGCTTGTCTGCCTTACTTCTTATGAACTGTTCGTAGGAAATGATCTATCAGTCGGATGAGAGTGATGATTAGCGCTGCTTTTAGTGATTTACAAGACTGGAATGGACTTGTTGTTTACTATCTTTGATATATATGTTTATAATTTTAAGCGGCTGCTGAACTTTTGAGGTTGATTTTATATTTTTTAACCTTATTTTAATTTAATTTAATTGTTTTACCATATCATTGTTATTTTTCACTATATACATCATTTTTAAGATATTATTTATGGTGATTAGTGAAATTAAGCTATTTAATTACCTATTAGCTGTTGAGCGCCGAGATAGTGAAAGAAGGCCAGGGACTTCACTACTTTTTTTGTATATTGATTATAATTTATTATCACTGTTTTTTAGCTTCTCTAAAACCATTTTTGACATAACGGGACACTTTTGGTTGCTATGGACAATCTACAGTTTGCAGGCAGAAAAAAAAGTTTTTATTTTATAAAAGAACATGTAATGCACTGGGCAGACCACTAGGGACAATGGGGGTGTGTATTTTTTACATACAGTACTGTAATCTATAAGATTAAAGTGTACTGTATGTAATGTGTTTGTTGACTTTTTTGAATTTGGCGCCGATCTCCGCCCCCGTGCATCGTAACGTCGCAGGGAACGGAGATCAGCGGCAAACAGAGACACTGTGTGAATCGAGCGAGCACCCGCTCGCTCACACAGCACGGATGCATCGCTGGATCCAGGAACAAGGTAAGTAAACCTTGCCTGTGGACAATGCAAGGTGAGCCCGAGTCTGATTCAGGGTTACTGATGGCAGCATGAAAATGTAACCCCGAGTCAGACTTGGGAATACCACCAGGAAGGTTAAAGGGGTTGTAAACCCTGGTGTTTTTTCACCTTAATGCATCCTATGCATTTAAGTGAAAAAACTTCTGACACTCACCAGCCCAACTTCTAACAGTTGAGCACATTCGTTCCCACGGCGAAAATGTGCTCTACCTCTCTGCCCGTTGTCTCGGCTTTTCGATGGGATTGATAGCAGCACAGCAATTGGCTCCCATTGCTGTCAATCAAATCCAATGATGTGGGCGCTGGGAGGCTCGCTTTCTGTGTAAATACACACAGAAGCAGGATTGGTGAGCATGCACACATGGGTGTCCACCAAGGAGAGCACTTCTCTAACATGGACACCCATTGCGGGGAGGAGCTACCAGAACTGTCCGGGAATGGTGTCCATAATGGTGAAGGGATATTTGTCCAACCTGTATCCACATTAGGGCTGCCCTTTATCCCTGCTGTTGTTTGTCTTGGCCCTAGAGCCTTTAGCTATAAAAATATGCAAGTGCACAGATGAGAAGGGGGTTGATTGCGGAGATGAATAACACTAGTGTGCCCTCTTAGCGGACAATATATTCATGCTAATCACTATCTAGTCCCCAATCATCATCTATATGCTTTTCTTAAGCCATTCTTGATAATATCAGGTCTTAAAATAAATTAGGACATGTCTGAGGCTTTGAACGTATCCCTACCAGAGAGCACAGTTGAGACCCTCTAGCAATCCTATAGGTTTAGTTTGCAAACCAAGATTCTTACATATTTAGGAATACATTTAATGCCTTCCTTACACACCCTTTTAACTCAAAACTATTGAAAGCTATAAAAACGCTTGTTGGAAAACATGTCATCGTGGGTTGGCAGACTGAACTCCCTGAAATCGAATCTCCTACCAAGAATATTGTACTTGTTCTTGTACTTGTACTTGCCATTCAGTGGCACTGAATCAGTCTGACTTGGTAGTGTTTCAGAGGAAGGTATTTCTGTTTATTTGGGCAGATAAGAAGCCTCAGGTTAACAAAAGTACATTGTTTACCTCTAAACAGAAAGGTGGTTTGGGGGTTCCGGATCTACATTACTACTTTTATGCAGCCCAGATGAAAAAAAAAAAGTTTAAGCCAGAAAGGAGATGTAATTTTCCAACAATTTAAAACTCTTTTCTCTTTTGGTTTATAAATCTCAGTGCCTACTGCTTCCAGGCTCATGGAATTTTTCAAAGATTTTTTTGTATTTTTTTGTACATGTTCCTTAGGGCAGTGCTATTTTTATTAGCTCAGACCATTTGGGCATTTATAATTTTACAGAATTGGCTCCCATTAATATAGATGAGGATAGGGTTCAGGTTTAAAACTTCTATGCTAAACCCTTCTTAAACCAAACCCAGGGAAGTTTGGTTCATCAGTAGTGCTTATATCAATAGGAAATTACCTAGTGCACCCACCTGATCCCTTTTTACAGCAGCTGTCCCAGCAAGTATTTTACAAGCATGTGACAACTTTACAGGAAGTAATAAAAGTTATTTTGTGCTACTGGATCAGGGCAAAAGAAATAGTAAATGTTGGGGCTCATTCTAGAGGGGGAGAGTGAGGTTTGGGAGGAAATCTGGGTCCTGCCTGAAGATAACTTTTAAATGGGGAATACAGATTTTATTTATGATGGAAGTTATGACATATACATATATTTTGCCAAATGCTGTAACTTGTAAATTTCTAGTGGAAGTTGTTGACCATTTCCCCACAAAATGCTATTCTTTTTTATTATTTTCCAAGCCAAGTGGTATGTTTTTACCGTTGTGCTGCATTAACACATGTTTTAACACAAGTAAACATGTGTTGTGTTATGGCAATCCATTCATTTAAAGTGGTTCTAAAGCGAGATTTTTTTACCTTAATGCATTTTTTGCATTGAAGGATAAGTTCATCTGAGTATTGGCCCTTATCTACTAGGCTTGATGCTGCTTCCTGTGATGGTATGGCAGTAGTGCTGTGCTTCTCTTCAAATCAGAGTACAGTTGCCACAGTCATGTAGGCTTGTACTACAGTTGAATTAGAAGATGTTGCAGGGGGATTGGCTATCAAGTTGAGAAGGTGAGAACATGACTCACAAATGAAGAAGGATCTGGCTCACTCAGGGAAAGTACAGGGTTTTTTATGTTCATGTATAAGGCTTGCACATCATATAGTAACTGGATTTGAGACTAATTAGAATTTATCAACATAAAGCAAGTAAGATTCATCACATAGTTCTTTAGGTTACTTTATTGTTTGCTTAGAGTAGAATGTTTGCAAGCTGAGATTGCAATATAGAGTATAGATGTGACATCAGTTCCTGAAATAGCAGGATTATTAAGCATGTAGCTATTTATATTTCAATTAGACAAATGTAAAGGGGAATAAAAAGATAGGATTAGTAAGTCTTCAAGTTGACCCAAGGGCAAATCATATGGATTTTTCTCTTTGCAAAAATTATCATAAAAATGGAATTGTTGTAAATGTGGAAGAAAAGTTGCATAATTTGCTAAGATATTTGGAAAAATTTGCATGTGAATCAGCACAAACTTGCAGTATTCCCTTTATAACTATGTTAGATAAAGTAATGCGGCTGTGGACAAAATGAGCAATGATGTACAATGAATGAAAGATAACTGTTGGCAGTAATTTTTTTACAAAGACACACTGTCTGTAAGACATTTGTATCTTATTTTACTATCCTCTTAGCAGAAAGTACAATTTCTATCTAAAGCCAGGCTCCCAGAGGGAGCAAATTACCTTGATATGACAACCAAGTTAATTGGTTAACAGACCTACCATAGAGCAGAGAAACCTAGACAGTGACATGTTTATTGGGTTAGAAGGTCAGTTCCTCTGGGAAGTGATACGTCCTACAGATAGTGAACTGCTTAATGGATGAAAAAGTCAGTCAAACATATTACAAGCTTCAAGTGATTACTGCTCAATGCCACATAATATCATAGCCTGTTTTTAAATCTTCTATGAATAAAACAACATGTTTATATATTATTAGACAAACAAATGTATTTTACTATAATATACTACAATGTTATATTTTTATTAAATGTGCAACAATCACTGCAAATTCACAGCTGCCTAACATAATATGGTTGATTTACTAAAAGAGTAGATTAGGTTCAGTTGGCATGGAAATTTTCATTTAGCTTAGTGAATGTGGTGAAAATTATTTTTGCAAATAAAAAAAAATATATCATATGCAAGGAAAATTGATACTGAAATTGGCATGCAAAATATTGAAATTTGAAGTCAACAGAGCTCCATCTGGGAAAATTCCTGTGCAAAATGGAAATACTCTTTGCTTAGTGAGAAGCCTGTACTTCTTTAGTAAATTAACACTATTATTAAATAATGAAAGTGTGGCAAAAACATTAATGTCCAAAAGAAGAAGAAATTGTTATTTTCCTGTAACCAAACCCCAATGTTTTGTATATAAATGAAACATTGCCTAAACAACGTGTGTTTCGTTTTACAAAGAGGTTATTGAAAATTGATTCTTGCTATGTGTTATACATGTCCTTGTTGGGTAAGAAATAACATAAATATAATGCATTGATTATGTGAATGTACAAACACCCACCAATTGGGTAGTATATATCTATTGCTCTATATAAGGGTTTAGACTCATTGGTAAAAGCTCTGTGGATCTTGGCTGAAAACATTGACAAATAGACCACAAAGTGTCGAACATTGCTGAGCCGGGTCCATAAAAATATTTTTGGGAATCTAGGTCGTAAAATATAAAAAGCACATAATTGGGGAAAGCAAATAAAAAATATATATATATATTTTTATTTGCTTTCCCCAATTATGTGCTTTTTATATTTTACAACCTAGATTACCAAAAATATTTTTTATGGACTCGCAATACAGCTCAGCGCAATTATATATATATATATATAATTATATTTTTATTAGCTTTTAGATGGGATATTTAATTTTGAGCTAACATTTAAAAATAGTTTTATCATGTTTAATCATGTCTTCTCTGTGCCCTTCAAAGAGTGCATCCCCAAATATTATGTATGTGTGTGTGTATATATATATATATATATATATATATATATATGTGTTTATCTGAATATTTCAGCTCGATGGACTATACCAGATTTGTGATCCAAAGGTAAACAGTCCTTTGAGACAGATTAATTATTTATTGAACATAAATAATAAAAGCTAACCAGTTAGGTTAAAGCTAAACTACATGATTATGACTGGTGGCTTTCAAATGGCGAACTGTTTTAAATGCAATTTCAGCATACTGCCCTTTTTCACTTATTTGCATATTTGCATGAAATTTGCTAAATATTTATTAATTAATATGAGGAAAAAAAGTTAAAAAATAAAACTTTTCAACATGGAAAGTTGATAAACTAAGTAGATGCACCTGACCCATCATCCAAGATTCCTCCATCCATTCATTATCCTAGTCCTTTTTTATGCATTATAAATTCTATCAAATTATTAGAATGACATATTGCAGGAAATATATCTGTTTAAATAAACCATGTAGTGGTACCAAGCTGCTGGTTACGCATTTAAAGACAATGATTTTCTCTGGTAGAGAGAACTTTGTTTCCTGTAGTTCCCCCTTTAAAGA
Source organism: Rana kukunoris (assembly GCA_029574335.1). Lineage (NCBI taxonomy): Eukaryota > Metazoa > Chordata > Amphibia > Anura > Ranidae > Rana > Rana kukunoris. Next base: position 313,559,103 of record CM056051.1, on the reverse strand, counting down.
GCTATCAGTATATGCCAGTCAGAAATGTAATGCTCAAAACAAAATTAAAAGGCACAGCTTTATTTTATGACTTAAAATAATAGTCGTTAAAGTGTAACAGTAAAGCAAATTTACACTAACGTGAGCTCTTTCTGTGTACTTATAGCTTTTTACATTATACAACTTCATTTGCTTGAACCACTATTTGTATCTACACAGAAGAGATAACATTTTCTGCTTGTCCTGCTTTGCTTCAGATTTATAGGCTATTTTGTACAATTAAAACATAATTGCCAAGAATTTGGTTAATCATATGACATTACAAAATCAGCTAAAATAACAAATTTTGTTGCTTTAATTAAAGAATAGCAGTTGAGAATGCCTGCTTGTGTTATTACTTAGTTTGAATATAGCAACGATAAAACAACCTTATTGCTTCAATTAAAATTCTCCTGATAATGACCAGAATGATATGGAATTTCTTTTGTGGCATTCTGTTGATTGACTGTGTATTAGGTCATTAAGAAACTGTCCTCTTACTGCCATCTGTTCCTTCGTTGCACCCGTCTGTACAAAGTGCTTGTTAGCTAGTGCTATTTAGATCCATTCCCTTATCTTACGAATAAGCCACATCAATCCTTTTTATTTTGGGACTTTATTCCTATTTTCTTTTATAATATTTTGTGTCAAAATACCAATAGTATCTATTTGTGAGTCAAGAATTTCCTTGGACTATATTTCTAGATTTTACCTAAACATTTAGCAAATCTTCCTGCATTTAACTGCTATTTTATTTTAAGAAGAAGTTCTAGTCCAAGGCTGACATAGACTAAATAACGTAACTCAAGTACTCTAATATGATTATACAGGAAACAGAAGGTGCACTGTTGAAGGAGGGTGGACACCAATGGGCATTTGGCTTAGAAGCTGCAAGGAAAGGAATAATTCAATGAAGAAAAAACATCCAAGAGGTGCTGGGACTTTGATGTGACTTCATACAAAGTAGCTCACTGGCTAATGCTATGCTGCTTACAACAGACAGGGCTACCTTCCAGTGGGTATCCAGTAGGATACCAGAAAAAAATTATGAAAGAGTCCGAATTCGGTGTACACCTTTCAGGGGTCAGTAAAAACTCTCCTTTATCAGGAGAGTAATGTTTTTAGTTAGTTCCCAGTGGTCTATACACTTTGTCACTTTATATATTGAAGTGAGGACTGTCTTCCATTGGGTAATGGTAAAGGAGTTAGATGTATCCAACTCCCAATTTATAAAGGTGGAAGACTTATTAAAAGATAACTTATCCTTATCCTAAGGCGAATCTAGAGCTCTGGTCTGGGGAGAGAGACAGAGACGTATAATGCCACAACCAGGCCATTTCACGAGCTACAGCAGCACCGCTCTGCTTTACACAGAAGTCAATGGAGGTTCCTGGTCCAAAAAGAAGCCCAGGAACATCCAAGAGGCAATGGCACATGCAGGCTCACTAGAGTCCCACAAACTGAAGCCGCCACCAGTCAGAGAGGAAGTTAAGGCAGACATTGATCTCCCAGCCACCACACATACCTCTCTATCTAATATGGGGCAGCCTGACATGCTGAAGAATTTTGAACATATTCTTCAGCGTGCCCTAAAACAAACCTCAGACCAGATGACAGAATGCCTCTCTAGAGAAATCAGGGATTTGGGCAAGCACACATCAGACCTGGAACATAGGGTGGATGACCTGGAAACCCTCTTTAGCAACCACGAAGATAAGCTGAAGCCCTATAGGATGAAAATTAGTCCCTCCAAGCCCAGCTGGAAAAGTATGAGAACAGGGCCAGGCACTCCAATATTAGGATCCGTGGGATCCCAGAGACTGTACGAGACCTTCAGTCTACAGTTATTGCCCTATTTCAAGAACTGTCCCTATTCATTCCCCTTGAAATGGACCAGATGAATAAAGCCCTTGCTCCACGCAAACCTGATGGGGCCCCATGTGAAATAGTCACTAAAATGCACTTCTTCTGTGTGAGAGAGCAACTCCTTCAAGCTGCACATCACCAGGAGTCCCTCTGATTTCAAGGTCATGACTATAAGCTCTTTGCTGACCTGTCTCAGAGGACCATCTATAAATGGAGAGTGCTCAAGTCACATCTACAATTTCTACAGCAGAACCACATTGCCTACTCATGGGGATTTCCCTTTTCCCTCTGATTCTCCTATTAAGGCCGCAAACATTCATTCAAGATGCCTGAAGATCTTCACTCCCTATTGCAGGATCTGAGTCTGGCTCCACCTCATTTGTCTCCGTCTGCTCAGAGCCAATGCCATCTCTCACGTTGCTCACAGAAAGCCTCCACCTCCTCCTCCAGATCAACCAAGTGTGGAAGATTCTTCTCCCCATCGCAGGCTAAACAGTACTCAATGGATTGATGATAATCACTTACACCTGGGTCCTTTATCTGCCCACCAGGGCTTGGTTACACCCCTAATAAGGTTCACTTTTTCTCTGACACCCCCCTAGTTGCCTGTTGCGGGGTATTAGAGATACCCCCATGCAGTCTGATCACTCCGCTGTACTAGAAATTACCCTCTTTGGGACTGTGACTAGATACCTGGTTCAACCCCCCATTGTTCTAACCACCCCTTTTTATAGAATTGTTATGTGTCTATATGTATATATATATATATATATATATATATATATATATATATATATATATATATATACAGTATATATATTATACGTTTCACCTGTTTGCTTATTTGTTTGAAGTCATTAACTAGTTGCCAACCGGCTTACGCCCATATACTTTGGCAAAGTGGTTCATTCCTGTGAATTGCCATATGGGAAAATCTGAACCTTAAGAGCGATAGTAGATGTGTGCGTGCCTCTGCATGGCTTGGAACCCAGTGTGCGTGGCCCGTGGGCTCGATCACAGCCAGCCACTCGCGATTGCATGCATGAGAGCAGGAACAGGGATGTGTTCTGTGAGGGGAGAGGAGACATATTGTTTGTTCCTACTAGGTAGGAACAACAATATGTCTCCTCCCCTAGACAGTCCTATCCCCAGACAGTTAGAAACACTAACTATGGAATGCATTTAACCCCTTAATCGCACCCTGGTTTTAACTCCTTCCATGCCAGTGACATTTATACAGCAATCAGTGCATTTTTATAGCACTGATCGTTGTATAAATGTCAATGGTCTCTTGCTCTTTACCATCTGCCACTGGGTGTAAGGAAACCTTGTATTCTAAGAGTTTGAACATAATCATATCTACATGTATTGTTCTTTACTAGTAAGGCCTTGGAGAATATTGTGATAATGACAGAAAAACATGAGACACAGCATGCAAGAAAAATAAATCATAGTTTGTGTTGTATAACATGGCCATAAAAAAGTGCTCAGAATATTCTGTATATGATAAACATATAGGGCTAGATTCAGGATGGAGAGCGTATCTTTGTGCAGGCGTAGCGTATCCGATTTACGCTACGCCTCTGCAACATTTACAGGCAAGTGCTGTATTCACAAAGCACTTGCTCAGTAAGTTGTGGCGGCGTAGCGTAAATGGACCGGCGTATCCCCCGTGTAATTCAAATAGGGCAGGTAGGGGGTGTGTTGTATGTAAACTAATCGTGACCCGACGTAAACGACGACGGTGAACGTATCCCAGTGCGCATGCTCCAAATCACGTCGCAAATAGTCAATATAAACTACGCAAACGTAACTTATGCCCAGCCCTATTCTGAATCGACTTACGCAAACGACGTAAACGACGTACAATGCGACGCTGTCCCGACTTCCATACTTAACATTGGCTGCCCCTCACTATAGCAGGGGTAAATCGGCGTATCTAGCTCACTTGCATATTCGATGCGTAAATCGACGGAAATGCCACCTAGGGGCCAGCGTAAATATGCAACTTAGATACGATGGCGTAAGTGACTTACGCCGGTCGGATCTAACACAAATCTATGCGTAACTGATTCTAAGAATCAGGCGCATAGATACACATCTGGAGATACGCCGTCGTAACTCCTTGCTGAATCTAGCCCACAGTATATAAAAGCCATAACAATGAACTCTTATTTTCTCCCTCTTGGTCTGTTAACTACCATTGAACTTGTGTATTTATATTAGTTTTATAAGAGCAAACAATACCTATCTGCCAGAGTTCCAGTGCTGTACTGTGTCCTATTCACACTGGCAGGTTTTCCCAAGCAGTGGTATTGACCCTGCACATGCTATCTTTGTGAGCTACAGAACCCCTTAGGGTGACCACTCTGCTTTTTCATGGGTACCATATGGCATTGGTGGGTAATTGTTGCTAGCCTTGAACAGAAAGTGTGTTACTGGAAGGATCAACAGGTGAAGGAATGAAGCAAAGGAAACCTTAAAATAGAAAACTAATGCAACCACCACATCTAAGGCCGCTTACACACGGTCAAATTTATCTGCTGAAACCGGTCCGACGGACCGTTTCAGCAAATCAATTTGGTCGTATGTACGGGCGAGCAGACAGGTTTTTTCAGCAGACAAATTTTAAAGCATGCTTTAAAATCTGTCTGCTGGAAACCCGTCCGTCCAACATGTCCGCTGGTTAGTACAGTAACCAGCGGACACGTCTGCCGGCGGGGATTTTGGTTTGATCGTGTGTACACGATCAAACCAACATATCCCAGCAGACAAATCCGATCAAAGCGGTCTGTCAGACCGCTTTGATCAGATTTATTTAGTTGTGTGTACGCGGCCTTAGAGCTGGTCAGTTGCAATAAATATAATTTCAATTCTTGGATGTAAATATGCTTTAACATCATTAATTCTTAGTCAGTAAGTACAAGCTCTCCCTTATTATCATCAACTATACACATTATGCTGTTCTGTCTGTTGTGCCTCTTCATCCTTCTGTAAAGGAAATTGGCTTTCCAGAAAGTGTCTTGATACATACACATCAAACTTATTAATAGCAGAGATACAAATAGAAATTGTATAAGGGGATGCAACTTGAGCGGCTGCCTTGTGTTTTTTTTAAGAAGAGTAATGTAAGGTAAGGTATGGGTCCTCCAACCAATGCAGACTATAAAAAAAGTATTCACCTGATAGCATTTAAAGTAAGCAAAATAAACTAAGCAAACTAACCCTTTTTTACTGTTGTGTAGCTACACTGTAAACTCGAATAGCCTCATATATAACTACAGAGTTGCTGCAATCACTGCTTATGCATATACACACGTGATTGTTAACACAATAATATATTCCAATATGATACTAAAATGTATATATCATAAAAATTACAAATAAAAATTTAAAAAGTTTCTCTATAAGGTTGGTTTACTAAAACCAGAGTATGCAAAATCTGAAGCAGCTCTGCATAGAAATATATTAGCTTTCAGGTTTTATTGCCAAAGCTTCATTGAACAAGCTGAAGTTGATTCGCTACCGTGCACAGCTGTATTTGATTCAATGTGTGTCTATAATAATTACTCTGTCTTAGGCCCCTTTCACACTGGAGCGGGAGGCGCGGTGGCGGTATAGCGCCGCTAAAGATACCGGCGCTATACCGTCGGAATTGCTGCGGGATTCGGCCGCTAGCGGTGCAGTATTAACCCCCGCTAGTGGCCGATAAAGGGTTAATACTGCCCGGTATTACAACGGTTTCACATTGAGATTGCTGGGCAGGAGTTTTTCAGGCGGTATTTAGGTGCTATTTTTAGCGCTGTACTGCCTGAAAAACTCCTTAGTGTGAAAGGGGTCTTAGAGTATGGGTTCACACTGAAGGCAGGTTTATAATTGTACAAATTTAGCTGAACTTCAAACCCGCATTTAATTCGGACTTCAGGAGCAACTTCAGAGATATGTGTTTGGGTTCCTGCACTGATGTATATTGAAATTGGCCCTGAAGACTAGTGTTGAGCAGAATATGCCATATTCGATTTCGCGATATATCTCGAATATATAGTTGAATATTCGCGATATATTCGCTAAATACGAATATTCGTGATATTTTTTGGAAATGAAATTATTGCGAATTTTCGCTATTGCGAATGCGAATGCGAATGCGAATTGCGAATGCGAAATGCGGAATGGAGCACTCTGATTGGCTCAGAATATTCGTGATATATTACAATATAAAATAATTGCGAATATTCGAGAAATGCGGAAGGAGCACTCTGATTGGCTCAGAATATTCGTGATATATTACAATACACAATAATTGCGAATATTCGAGAAATGCGGAAGGAGCACTCTGATTGGCTCAGAATATTCGTGATATATTACAATATAAAATTGTGAATATTCGAGAAATGCGTAATGGAGCACTCTGATTGGCTCAGAATATTCGTAATATATTACAATATAAAATAATTGCGAATATTCGAGAAATGCGGAATGGAGCACTCTGATTGGCTCAGAATATTCGTGATATATTACAATATAAAATAATTGCGAAATTTCGAGAAATGCGGAATGGAGCACTTTGATTGGCTCAGAATATTCGTGATATATTACAATATAAAATAATCGCGCAATATCGCTATTGCCGAATAATCGCATTGCGATTTTTTGGCAATATAAATTGATCGCTGCAGCTACTCGGCCCAAGGTCTCTAATCATACCAGCAATGCTTTTAGACGTCGATGGGGATCTCTAGGATGTGATCTGTTCTAAAAAAAAATTGAAAAAATTTGAATATTCGAAATAGCGAATATTCGCCGCGATATTCGTGTTATTCGCGAATACTCGAATATGCAATATTCGTAGCGAATATTCGCAATGCGAATATTCGTGAGCAACACTACTGAAGACGCCAAAAGTAGGGCAGGAACTACTTTTGGGAATCGGTGTGGTGCCGCAAAGTTGACATTGGCCCGATTTAGACGGTGCCATTGCTGGCCCGATGTGAACATGGGCATACTGTGGTAAATAGTCTCTTCATGCATATTTGTAAGGGTCTTTTCACACGGGGCGGATCAGTAATGATCCACCTATGTGTGTCCATAAGCTCAGTGGGGATCGCTCCATAGATCCCAGCTGAGCCGTCGGATGACAGGGTGGTCTCCGCACACTGTGCAGGGACCGCCCTGTCTTTTCTCCTCTCTCCCCTATTGGGAATCGGATGAACATGGACCGTGTTTCCATGTTCATCCGATCCACAGACGGAAGAAAAAATAGGACATTCTTCCGTCTGCAAAATTGGATCGTTGCGGAGGCGGTTGATTATGGGTATTAGCAGATGTTTATCCGCTGACACCCGCAATCACATAGGGACCAATGTATGTCCCTTTTTCATTTGCAAACGGATGGATGAAAAAGCGGACATACGGTTTGCACGTGTGAAAGGGCCCCACTGTGCAGACAACAAATCTTTTGGGTGTTTTTTGTTGACTCTCCACCACCATGGGTGCTCAAACACCAGATGTGCTCTCACCTTTTCTTTTTGACCTATATGTTGCAACAGGTCAAAAAATACTTATTTTCCTTTAAGTGATTATTTAAGACACACAGAGACACTGGCCCAGATTCACAGAGCGATTACGCTTGCGCAACAAGAGATGCGCGTGCGTAAGTCGAAATGTGCGCATGCGTTTTGATGCACGGCATCCCCAGAACGAGATACGCAAAAAATCTACTTTTTTTTGTCCCGCGTAATTTCGTTAGACTGGCGCACCCGTCCGCGCAAAAGTGCGCTAGACAGACCATTGATTTGCTAGTCAAATATGCTAATGAGGGACTTACGGGGATCCACAAAAGAACGTTGGGGCAGCGCAGGCGACGCAGTGTGCGCAACAGCAAAATGTCCTGTCTAAAATTAGACCATATAAAAGCTGGTCTAAAAAGAGAAAAAAAGTCTACTTGTTAGATAAAGCAACACTGTTAGTGAGGAGCTCAGCAGTCACACGTGTTGCACAACAATCTGTATGCCAACATGCCAGGGGCATCGTCGAACATAGCTGTACTACTGACTTTAGATGAACAAAGAAGGATGAGGGCACGGAGGATGGCATGGAGGATGGCACGGGAGAGGATATACCGCACCCGCATAGACCTGTTTGGCATGAGTGATTCTGAGGTGTTTCGCATCTTCAGATTCACCCCTCATGTCATCCTGGAATTAACCACAACCCTGCAGGAGGACATCACCAGCCCAACACACCGCTCACATGCAGTGCAGCCACTGGTCAAGGTCATGGCAACACTCCATTTCCTTGCCAGTGGCTCTTTTCAGCGTACAAGTGGAGTGGTGGCTGGGATGTCACAATCCTCCATGAGCAAATGTGTGCACCAGGTTATTCCTGCAATCCTCAGACGCATGGCCAACCAAATCATCAAACCCACCACTGAGGAGCTGCGACTGAAGGCAATGACAGATTTCTACAGAATTGCCAGATTCCCACGCACTGTGGGGGCCATTGATTGCACACATGGGGCACTCCAGCCCCCCCAGGAGACAGAGCACATGTACCGCAATCGGAAGCATTGGCATTCCATCAATGTACAGGTGATAGTCGATGCCCAAGGCCTCATATGGCACGTCCGTGCCAAACACCCTGGGTCCAGCCATGACAGCTACATATACAATCAATGCCACATCCGAATGGAATTCGATCAGAAAGTGTATGGGGACACCTGGCTGGTTGGTGAGTGACATGGGAGTCAGGCATGACTATCCCCTCCCATGATGCACACATCACAAGGGCCACATGCATGACTAACATCCTCCTGTCTTTTCCCTTACAGGTGACTCTGCATATCCACTGGGACCCCATCTCATGACTCCTATCCGGAACCCCCAAACCCCAGAAGAGGAAAGATACAATCAAGCACATGCCCAAACACGAGCAGTGGTGGAGCGCACCTTTGGCCTACTAAAGTCAAGTTTCCGATGCCTGGATAAGTCTGGGTGTACCCTCTTGTATTCCCCAAACTTCGTGTGCCAGATCATCGGTGCATGTTGCATGCTGCACAACTTCGCAGAAAGAAAGGGCCTGCAGATTGGCCTACGTGATGACCTGACCCCTGAACCAGACAATCCCCCCCTAACCGAGGCTACCCCATCTTCTGAGGGTAGAGCAGCCAGGAGACAACTCACATTAGGCATCTTTGCACGTTAAACACACACATTAATCATGGCAGAATGAGAATGCATGCATGCACAACACTGTGGTCCCTAGCACACACACCCCACATCCACATCAAATTGGATTGGCACCAGTCCACCATGCAGGACTTCTGAGCAGCAACGCCACGCCAAGGCTCCAATTATGTCACTGTACATTCATACACCATTCACATGGACCTGGGGATCACTTCTCCCTGGTCCTGAGGAACCCTTCTCCACCAAAATTGAGGGTGACACCCCTTTTTCGGCAGGAATGTCACCCCCACATTCAAACAGCATTCACAACCCAAAAAAAAAAAATTACCTGCAAAAGCAAAAATTTTCCAGCAAAAAAAAAAAAAAAAAAAAGGGGGAAAAAAATGAATGCCCTTTGCGTGAGCCACGCCTGGGGCGCCCCCGGCCACGGCCCCGGCTTCTCAGGGTAGACTCATGGGGGAGGGGTAAAACCGGGGAAGGAGGAGCAGCCCCTGATCTCTGCCCACCTGGCGGCCTGCCCTCCAAGGCCACGGCTATTCTGTCCAGGGCAGCACCAAGTGTTGCCGTGTTGGCCTGGATAGCCTGGGTAAGGGCCCTCACATCCTGCCCAACGCTTGCTGATGTCGTCTGCAGTTCGTTTAGGCAGGTTGTGAAAGCCCGGGAGTGGGAGTCCAGGTTCCCCAGCGTATCCTTGATGGAGGACAGGCTCTCCTCCATCCGCACCAATGTCTGGCTGACCTGTCCCAGATGGCGGGTCTGGAGGAACTGGTCCCTTCTCAGAGTGGCGGGCAGGAGATCGGCCAACCCCCTGGTGTTCTGGGATGAAATCCTGCCTCCAGCTGATGCTTGTGGCCGGGGAGAAGGGGAGGCCCTTGTGAGGGGAGCCATGTCCGGGGAGGAGGGGGGGGGGCTCCCCCTTAGGGAGGGCTGCCTGCTGCCAGCCAGAGGGGAAGAGTCCTCAAAAACCAAACGTCCAGTGCCTGACATGGACTCCTCCTCCTCATGATTCTCCTCCCCCTCATGATTCTCCTCCTCCTCCTCCTCATGAACCTCCTCCGCGGACTCCGGCCTTGTTGGGGGGGCCTCATTAGGCTGCTGTCCTGGGGTTGGTGCGGTCAGGCCAGATGGCCCTGCACCCTCCTGCACATCTGTGGATGACACAAAACATTCACAGGTTGGAGGATCCACACACTTGCCACATATTCCCTTTCACCCCCTCCCCCACACATGCTACACACCTGATATTAAAAAAAATAAAAATAAATACTTACCTGGCACCACAGGCTCCGGACTTGAGTCAAAGCCGGGCAGGCCCTCAACTTCATGCCGATGAAAGGTCAGGGCCACCGCACGCTCCTCCCCAGTCAGCCTAATATGGCATGGTGGGCCCCCTCCTGTGCCCCTGGCATGGGCATGCATTCTGGCCAGCTTCTGTTTGACCAGACACCGGAGGTCATTGATTTTTTTTGTCAATCCCAGACCGGGTCCGTGTCTCCCCCTGCCCCGCTGAATTGACCTGCTCAGTGATCATATCCAAAATCTCCCTCCTCCTGGCCGGGGTGGTGTTGGCACTGTCCGGGCCGTGGAGGAAACGCCCATACTCGCTAATGGCCCGGGCAAGAATTTGTTTTTCCCCAACTGTAAAATTGAGCTTTCGTTTTCTCTCTGTCATACTTCCAAAAAAACTCACTCCCAGTCAACAAAATTCACTCACAAAAACAAGCACAACCAATCAATCAAGAACACACACAAAGACAAAACTAACACCCAAAAAAATCACACTAGCACTCAGCAAGAAACAGTCACAAAAACAAACAGCAAAAAAACTGCAAGAAAACAAACGAACAGAAATATATCAATCAAACAAACAGTCTCTCAAACACTTATCAAAAAACACTTTCAAAGATCTACTAACAAACACTTGATCACACAGAACACTAATCTGACAACTACAAAACACAACGCAACGAACAACAGGACAAAAGCACTTGGTTAAATGGGAAGGGACAAAGGGATGTACTTTTGCAATGCAAGTGCGTTTGTGTGTGTCTATTTATGCTGTTTGCGTGGTTTACAACGTTGCCCTAGTCCATTTCCAATTTCACTGATTGCGCCGCTCCCGAGTTGTGAGCATGCGCACAGCGGAGCTGACATGGTCTGCTTCAAGCGCGCATGCGCGAGCCGGCCGGCCCTTCATTTGCATGGGGTCACGGCTCATTTCAATGTAACACGCCCACGTCCTTCCCAATTTGTATTACTCCTCCTTACGCCTCTGAAAAAACGTTACGTATGCGCAATTTTCTGCGCAAAAGCTACGAGAATAGGGTGATTACGCGGCAAAAATGCGCAAGTCTAACGTAAAGGCGGTGCGCTACGCCGGTCCAATAATGCGCAGATGTACCTGAATCTGGGCCACTGTTTTCATTTTTGTTAGGACTGTTTTTATATAATATATACTGTTTAGTATCATATTGGAATATTGTATTGCATTATTAAAGTGGATGTAAACCCAATTTTATTTTTTATGTCACAATGTAGAGTATAAGATTTCCTATCATCTGTGCCCAGTCTTGCCACACAGAGTTAATCCAGTGCTGAGAAATCCTCTTTTAACCTCCCTGGCGGTATGATTCTGTCTGGAATTACGTACGAAAAGCGGTACAATTATTTTGCATGGAAATTTGGTGATATGTATTATAGGCCTGCAATTCCTAGTAATTACTTACTTAAACCTGACCAAAACAAGACTCTAGTAGACATTCCAGATGTGATAAATTGGAAACACAAACACATGAATTATAATCTGATAAATAATATAATTTTATTCAATAATGCAAAGAAAAATAAAGAAATTAGTCAAACAAAGAAATTTAATACACATCCTGGGTGTGAAAAAGTCTGACGTTGCAATCTGGGCAATAGTACCTGGTTTCCTTTCAGATTTTTTTTCCCATTTCCATCCTTCTTGGAACAGCAAACGACGCACATCCTGGTATACGCTAACTTTCGTGCGGTTGGCGGTACAAAGTCTAAAAAAATGGCGACCTGTCAGGCGCTCTGGATTGCCAACGTCAACAGAGCATCGTCCGGGTCTGTTAGCAGACACTGATGGCGTCGGGTGGTTGATAAAAATTTGCTCAGCCAGCTTCCATATAAAGTCGCAATGAAACAGAGGTGTGTTCGTGTTTGCCTTATAAAGAATATAGGCGTTCCAAAGACATTGTTCAAGGAGATGTAGGAAAATCTTTTTGTAGTACTTTTTTTGTTGTTTGCGCATCGCCGGGTAAAATGTCATTGCCTGATCGGCTCGGTCGACACCCCCCATCGTGTGATTGTAGTCGATTGTGGCTTAAGCACATCTTTTCCCTGTTTTGTGCGGACCATGGTAGTGGAGGTGCTGTGCACGGTGCTCATGACACACACGTCCTTTTTGTCTCTCCATCTCATTGCCATAATTTTTCCCTTTTGGAAGGCAACCATCTCTCCTTTTTTTAATTTCTTCTTGCCAAATGTAGATGGCATGTCACGCCGGTTTGGCCTCACTGTACCATACCCATCCGTTTTGTTGAGGAGCGGAACCTCATAAAGTTCCGGTGATGTATAAAAATTGCCTGTTGTCACGCAATATCCCTGGTTCAGTAATGGGTCCAGCAGTGAAAGGACTGACGATGTGGCCATCCCATAGCGGTTGTACTTGGGATCGAACTTTGTACCTTTCCCGGTGTAAATTACTGCATTCCAAATATATCCCGTGGTAGATTCACATAGCATATAAAACTTTATGCCAAAGCGCGCCCTTTTGGACGCAATAAATTGGATCCAGCTCAGGCGTCCCTTGTAGGCCATCAGACTTTCGTCCACACTGACATCCCTTTCTGGCACTTAGGTCCGCTGGAAGTTGGTACACATCCCAGATATTTTTGAGCTTGGGCGCAGGATGCGTGGCCTCATCAAACTCTTCGCTGTTGGCGAAGTGTACGTTTTTCATAATCAGTGAAAAACGATACTCAGACATCACAGTCCCAAAAAATGGCGTGGCCAGCATCTTATTGGTGGTCCAGTACCATTTCTGGAGCGGTTTGCCCACCACCCCTTGAAGGATGACGAGTCCTAGAAAGTTCCAGATGTCCTCTTTAGTGACAGGTTCCCATTTTCTGGATCTGGAAAATCTGGCACGCAGCGTAGCAGATTGCTGATCAGGGTATCAATCGGTCTCTGTCACAATTTTTTAAATTACCTCCCCAGAAAGAAAAGAAAAAGTTTCAGCATTGGCACCCACTGGCCCATATCTTTCGCAACCCTCGATTTCCCCCTGGTTTAGACATAGTCGCCTTCAAGTGGTGGCTTGACAAAGGCCTATACAGAATTGGCCACTTTTTCAACTCAAACTGACCTTTTACTCTAAGCTATTGCACTTCTAGACTTAAAATGCCCCCTTCCGAGAAGTTTAGGTTTTTTCAACTCTCCCACTTTCTACACCAGATTAAGAAAGCCAGCATAGAACTACCTTCGGTAACGCCCTACGAGCAGTGGTGCTCATCGGCCATGGACACGAGAGGCGGGATATCCCTGATTTACTCAGCTTTGGCCGAGCCTATGGAGAGAGCACCTTACATGACGAGCTGGGAATGTGACCTATCCCTTGACTGGACACTAGAACGCTGGCATAACAATCTGGCCCGCTCCTATAAAGGCATTTTGAATGTTTCGCTGGTTGAGGCGAACCTCAAAGTTATGACCCGTTGGTATCTGGTCCCCACCCGCATCGCCAAATTTTACCCACAATCTTCCCCCTTGTGCTACAGGGGTTGTGGGCTTATGGGCTCCATTTTACATATACTGTGGGAATGCCCCAGAATCCGGTCCTTCTGGCATAAAATTTTCCGTCTTATCAGGAAAGTCACGGGGGTAGGGGTAGTTCCTGATCCCACCATAGCCTTACTCAACAACCCTATTCCGAAAATTCCCAGGAGCACACAATCTCTGATCTCCTTTATCCTACTGGGAGCCAAAATGACCATCTCTAAGGCCTGGAAATCCCCATCAGTCTCCTTCCCAAAAGCTAAATTCAAAATTTCTTGGATAATGACTAATGAGAAGATATCCAACATTATTCTAGATAATGTGGACGGCTTTAAGCTCATCTGGGAACCCTGGGCTTCCTTTGTTGGTATCCCCCTTTGATTTGATTTAATTTTGATTATCTGGGTATCTGATCTAGTTAACCTCACCTCTTTTCCTCCTCAGCATAAGACTCTTGCGAGTGACAGGCCTTCCGTGTACTTCCTAACCCTTGGTCATTTCTTCTCTCTCTCCTACCTTTCCTATTTCTGTCTCTCTTCTACAATCTGTTCATCCTTCCTGGTATGCAAACCCTTTTTTTTATCTATCAAAGGGGTTCTGGACCTTATAGGTCCCGTTGGGTTTTTCCCTGTGTTTGTATATCTGCTTTACATTTTTGAATAAGGTTTACAGCGCATCAAATGGTGGCGCCAGGAGTGCCTGGGGTACTCCCCCCTCTCCTGGTACATATGATTTCGAGACCCTATTGCTGTATAAGAATTCAGCCTAGGCCATAGTGCCTTACCATTTAGCGTTTCTCCTTGAAGTTTGTTCTATACTGTGAGCAGGTAATTTCATGGGACCACCTCGCACTATCTACTGGCAGCATGATCCCTTTTGGGGCACGGGATGGGGATAGGGCGAGGGCTCTGTCCCGTTTAGTCTGATACAACTTTGCTTGCTCTCAACTTTTGTAATGGTTCCTGTAATGTTTAGTCTCATTTCTGTTACAGTCACTGTTTGCTTAACTTTGTATTCTTTGCAAAACCTTGAATAAAAATTATTATAAAAAAAAAAAAAAAAAGAAAAAGTTTCAGGTACGCCAGAGGGTTGTCCCTCTCCACATCAACCTTCATCCCAGGAGATCCAGTGAATCGGAACCTCGGGGGCGCTGCCTGGTCCGCATCGCTGTCTATAGCGCACCAAGTGCGCACATCACTTATGTCAGGTGCGGGATCATCGGCGTTGTCACTTTCTGCATCAGTGTCGGTGTCAGAGCCGGATGACAAATCGCCCCACGACTCACTGTCGCTCTGTTCTGTGATCAACTCCGTTTCGCTGTCGCTGTCGCTCAGCAGATCAAAAAGCGCATTTGTAGGACAGCGCTTTTTAGATGCCATTTTCAAAGGGTTTTGAAAGGTTTTATTTGTCACAAATGACAATGGCAAGGGGCACTGAAAGGGCACTGTCAGATTCCAAGGTGATACAGTGTAATCCTCTCAGATTACATTGTATCACCTCCTTTTTATGTGTTTGTGTTTGTGCATACATTTGAATTTCCCTCCCAGTTCCGCTCCCATGCACCATTGCGGTGCAGGGAACGGAACCAGGAAGTCAGATGACCGGTGGATGGCGCGGCTGGGATCTCGGCGGCGATCACAGCAATGAGAGATCATTGCTGGATCGCCTGGAGAAGGTAAGGAACGCCGCTGCCGCTGGCTCTGCACATCCACCCGTGACTCGCGGATACCGATCGCAACAGAAAAAAACAACCCCGAGTCACGCTCGGGGATACCGTCAAGGGGGTTAATGTTCAGTGAAAATGACAGCCTTCCAGATAAAAACCTGCCTAAATAAAAATGTTTATCTTATGTTATGTTTATCATAAAATGAGGTATTTAACACAGGTATTTAACACATCCTGGTAATATACAATGAACTTTGGATCACCTCATGTTATGATAAACATGTCCAAGCTAGATATGTAAATAACCTGTCACTGAAAGCAAAAACAGAAAAACAGACTTTATAATTTGGCAAGTTTTTATCTGGAATTCTGTTAATTTGCACTGAACATTAAAAGAGGATTACTCAGCGCTGGATTAACTCTGTGTGGCAAGACTGGGCACAGATTATAGGACATCTTATACTCTACATTGTGACATCGAAAATGGGTTTACATCCACTTTAATCATGAGTGTATATGTATAAGTAATATTGTAAAAGGACTAGAGCAACACTGTTTTTGCACATATATAGAAGCAAAATAAACTACCAGTTTTGTGTACTACTTTGTACATAATACAACTGTTATCTTTTGTAGGTAATAACTTAATGTACTGTAGCTGATCCTCTAATATACAAGTTTTATTTAAGTATTTGGAATGCTATATTTATATTATGAACATTTTAAAATGTATATATTGCTTTTCAGTTGCTGATTTTATTGTAAGATATATATATATATATATATATATATATATATTGTAAACATTGGGGGGTTTAGCTCTTCTGGCAGATGCGTTTTGGTGTAGTGAGTCCACAGCAAACAGGCAATTAGCGTTAAGGGCCTGGTAGCCCACGTTTATTAAAAGGAGATAAACAAAACAAAAAGTCCATTCACAGGAATCCCACGCAGGGGTTTAAACGACATCCAAAGATAAATGAAAATCCCAGCCCACATGGCTACTCTTCAACAGCACTGCTGTTATAGGTAATGGTTCCTCAAACCATCCGCTTCTCCAGATCCACGGTCCTGGATGCACAAGGCCCCAAAGTCCTTCAACGCACACAGCGTCCGTCCCAACACAGGGACACAGCGTCCATCCCAACACAGGGACACAGCGTCCGTCACAGCCACTGTTCACCTTCCTTCCTCTCTCCTTCCTTCCCATCTGCTCTCCCCAGCCATTCCTTTAATGAGCTGTCTGCACCTGGGAAGGCAGCTTGCAGGCTATCTTAAAAACCTGGACACAGGTTGGAGATCCAGTCCCACCCAGATCCCAGCTCTGCAATCTGGTTATATGCAGACCGTGTGTCCATTTCATCATCATTTTTATAGTTACAGTAGCGCTTACTGTTACATACCTCCCCCCCTTGTTTCGAACCCGTAGGGGGCGGAACACACCAGCCCGAATCATTGATTGGGGCACCTCTGCGCCAGCTGTAGGCCCAATCTTTTTTTCGGGTGCGTTTCCAGGCACGCTCTACCCTGGATCGCAACAGGGTTCTATAATTCTGTATACTCTGCCTTCCCACTCTTCTCTTGGGGTCCCTGAGCATACTCTCCTCTCTTGGGGAAACTCTGCCTTCCCTAATCCTACCTTTCACCACAGGACTTTCAGGTTCAAAAAACTCTCTCTGGTTACCCACGGCAACCACATCACTTTTAACAGCACCTCTCATTAGCCAATCAGACATTTCAATGTCACCCAGTCCAACACAATCAGTGTCATCCATCTCAGTGTTTGTTAGAACTAGACCCGAGGAGGGAACACACACAGGTAAGCGACTACAACCCACTGGTCCATAGCACATCGCCACTTCACCTGTTGTCCAACACTCCATGGGCAACTGATCTAACAAATTACACTGATCCACACACAAACTACTTCTTTCTGATGTACACCTTACATTGTTGCAGAAACCAACATTAGTAATTTTTCTCACAGCATCTCCGGGTACTTTAAGTTGTACCTCTTTCTGAGTGTTAGAAAGCATCTCTGCTAGTGCTGCGTCTATTCTGGGCCCTTCCTTCTTATGAGGTTTAGCTGGTGAGACAGTATCTGCGCCCTCTACTGACCACTGCTCAGCTGCACCTCGGACCACACCAGCAGGGATGTTTCTAGTCACTACACCAACCGGAGAGACCTTTGATGTCTCCAACAGTTCTGAGCGCCTTCCATACCACTCAGTAACTAGGGGCACCCTCTTAGAGAACCTCAGGACTATTTGCCACATTGTTAATAAGTATTGGACCCACCAATACAACTCATGATCAAAGTTTCCCTGCACAGCCTGTACCACCTGGCTCCACCTATTGGTACTACGCAGCACAACCTGGTCCGTCTGTGGTGGAGACACCCAAGTGTACAGCGAGTGCATTTTTACCAACTCCAGCATTTCTAATAAAGTTTGTGTCATCTCTATGCAATCCATGTCTAAATACCAGACCTTTCTAGGGACCTTTTTCCTGTCCAAGACATGGAGGGGCTCACCCACTGCAAGTTGAAAGGTTGAGACATTTGAAGAGACCTCCACCTCCTTGGAGGTACCCATCATCACCACATGTTGCTCCCCTGGAGCGCTATCAGACACATGTCTCACACTTAACCCTTCTGCACCAGTGTCAATGAGCCTCTGCAGGTCATTACAAGTCACATTGTCACCTTGACACTTGCTACCACTTAATTGCTGGGTTGTGGACAACACATCTGCCATGTCTATGCCAATAACCGCTCCTTCAGACTGGAGGGGATCAATCTTCACAGGGGCTGACATGCCCTTGAGCACCGGCCACTCTGCAAACCCTCTGTCTGGCATAACAGATGTTGTGTCCACACACTTGTCTCCCATCATTGCTTTATAACTCATGGTCACTTTGTTTAGCGTTGCGACTGTTTCCTTGCACCATGCTTCCCAGTCTGTGGTACTTCCCTGACAGGCATTCTGCAGCGCTGCAACACCTGTCCCAAGAGGCACCAAAGGAACCGGGGAACCACTAGCCACAACATCACCTGGGTCATTTCTATACATATCCCCTTGGGATGACACATTATCTGACAAGGCAGGCTGTAATACATGCTTTTGCCTGACCAGCTCTGGGGGCGCTACTGACACACACAGCTCTGCACTTTCAGCTTTTGCAGGCTGAATTAACCCCTTGACAACTGGGTTACACTTAGGGTTGTGGGGCTGCGCCCACACACACTCACTGTGTGACACAGTCTTCCCTTGTTTCACCAAAGTAGCACCACAACCATCCTGGAAAACCACTGGCTCCAACCCATGGAGACCCCATGAGACTTCCCTGGACAATCCTGTGCTTCCGGTTGTCATGGGAGATATCCTACTCCCATCATTGGTAGTAAACATATTTTCAACATTTGCAGACATGACATTAAAGGAAACACATTTTTCAATGTCATCATTACCAATACCATCACATTTGCCAACATTTACCCTTTTATCAGCATAACAATCAGAATTTTCATTACGCTTAGACATAACTTCTATTTTTGCGGATTGTCCATTACCCACCACAGCCTGTGAGCCTCTCCTCACAGCACTCTCTATTTTTAAAGGGAAACTCTTTGCTCCTTGAGCAGCTCCATAGCTGACCTGGGAAACGCCCTGCTTAGCCACTGCAAGCTCCTTGGAGGTTTCCCTGGGCAACTCTGCAGCACCTGTCACTAGGGAACATGGCACAAAGACAGTTTTGGTCACCCCTAGTTCAACTTTCCCAGCACTCTGCTGGATTATAGCAGGCACATGCACAGTCCCAATGTCCATTTGTACTGCAGATCTCTCCGCTGAACATACCCCCACTTCACTGGGATCATAAACTGAAACAGTCTTACCATTTTCAGTGGCTGGTATCATAGTCTTCACTTGAGTTCGCTGTCTCTTAGCTGCATCTATACCAGCTACTGTCTCTTTGGGGCCAAAGGATGACACTGCAGCCTTTCCAGACCCAACACCCCCTGCAGGCCACACAGACTTCTTGCCACTGTTGCCAGGGGTGACAACCGATATGTTTGCAGAAAACGCACAGCTGGTATACTGACGCACACTCATGCTCTCCTGAGCCATTGCTTGACTGGTGCTCTGTTGTCGCAGTGATGCCTCTCCAGTTGCTATGGGTGACGACCTCCCTTTGCTGAAGAATTGCTGGCGGCCCATGATGCGATGAAACTCTCCTCTAAGAAGGATTTCCTCTTTAAACTTGCGGTAATCATCCTGGTCTCCGTCCATCAAATGGTAAACCGACCGATACTCTACCAGCAATAAGGTTTGCAGCAATTTTGGCCACCGGTCTATAGGCCATTTCCTCCTTACAGCGACTTTTTCAAATTTTTCCAGGAAGTCTCCAACCTCCTCTGTAGGTAGCATGGGTTGCATATAGTCAGAGGCCACTATCTCAGCCCATTTTACCGCATCCGATTCTTTAGTCTGGTTCCACTTGAACCACTCATTCACAGTCTCATACACCACTGGCCCCTTTTTACTGGCCTCATCTGGGTTGCTATGGGCAACCACTCTACATCCTGGCTTTTGGTCAGCCTCTCTTCTGGCACAGAACACAGGATTCCTTCCGCTGGATCCTGTCTTAAGCTGTGCCGCTTTCACACTTTTTGCAATAGCTGCTGGTTTAACTGCAGCAGCGTTGCCAGGGGCAACAACACCTCTCTTTGTAGTGAAGGTTGTCTTGCCTTCCACTTCAGCTTTGTCTAATTCTGCCAGGTGTCGCTTGCACCAATCCACTGCAGATTCAAATGCTGGTGGATGCTCCACACTAGCAGTCCCATATGCACTCATTGCAACAGTGTTGCTAGGGGCGACAGCAGCCCTCTTTTTACTTGAAAAACTTTGTTCAGGCATGTATGGGGTTCTATCAGGCGGTAACAACCCCTCCAGCCACAGAGCTCTATCTCTGGCTTCAGCAAGAAACGCCTCCTTTTTCTGTTTTGACCGCCCCATCCTTGCGGTGTTGCACACAGCAACCAGTAACACAGTTCACAGCAGAGAAGAGAAAAAAAAAATGTGATTCTCCTTTCACAGGTACACAACACAGTCCATCAAATTTCTGTGCAATGCTGTTTGCCTGGCTGCCACACACAGCTAGCAGCAGTTCCTGATGCGACTCACCACTGTAGCAAGGACCCGGATTCCACCGTTTAGATGCCCGCTGAATCCACCACTGTAAACATTGGGGGGTTTAGCTCTTCTGGCAGATGCGTTTTGGTGTAGTGAGTCCACAGCAAACAGGCAATTAGCGTTAAGGGCCTGGTAGCCCACGTTTATTAAAAGGAGATAAACAAAACAAAAAGTCCATTCACAGGAATCCCACGCAGGGGTTTAAACGACATCCAAAGATAAATGAAAATCCCAGCCCACATGGCTACTCTTCAACAGCACTGCTGTTATAGGTAATGGTTCCTCAAACCATCCGCTCCTCCAGACCCACGGTCCTGGATGCACAAGGCCCCAAAGTCCTTCAACGCACACAGCGTCCGTCCCAACACAGGGACACAGCGTCCATCCCAACACAGGGACACAGCGTCCGTCACAGCCACTGTTCACCTTCCTTCCTCTCTCCTTCCTTCCCATCTGCTCTCCCCAGCCATTCCTTTAATGAGCTGTCTGCACCTGGGAAGGCAGCTTGCAGGCTATCTTAAAAACCTGGACACAGGTTGGAGATCCAGTCCCACCCAGATCCCAGCTCTGCAATCTGGTTATATGCAGACCGTGTGTCCATTTCATC
Source organism: Rana kukunoris (assembly GCA_029574335.1). Taxonomy (NCBI): domain Eukaryota; kingdom Metazoa; phylum Chordata; class Amphibia; order Anura; family Ranidae; genus Rana; species Rana kukunoris. The sequence goes on along the minus strand of CM056051.1, from coordinate 313,537,770 downwards.
ATCATTTTTATAGTTACAGTAGCGCTTACTGTTACAATATATATATATATATATATATATATACACACTGTATTTATTGGCGTATAACACTCACTTTTTTACCTTGAAAATAGAGCGTAAACTGTGCCTGCGTGTTATATGCAGGGGGCTGTGTAAATTTTTTTTTCCTGAAACGTCCCTCTTAGGCCGCGTACACACGACTAAACAAATCCGATCAAATCGGTCTGACAGACCATTTTGATCGGATTTGTCTCCTGGGATATGTTGGTTTGATCGTGTACACACGATCAAACCAAAATCCCCGCTGGCAGACAGCGCGGTGACGTGGTGGCGACGTTGACGCCACCACCTCACCACTCCAGGAAGTAAAATACTTCCACGCATGCGTTGAATCCATTTGACGCATGTGCGGACAGATATGTCCGCTGGTTAGTGTACTAACCAGCGGACATGTCGGACGGACGGGTTTCAGCAGACAGATTTTAAAGCATGCTTTAAAATTTGTCTGCTGGAAAAACATGTCTGTTCGCCCGTACACACTATCGAATTTGTCTGCTGAAACAGTCCGTCGGACCGGTTTCAGCAGATAAATTTGTTCGTGTGTACGCAGCCTTACAGTTAGGGTGCGTGTTATATGCCGATAAATACGGTATATATTGACGGTGCATTAATTTGGAGTGGCAATAACAGAAGAAAAATAAAATTGTACAGAACATGTGAATCACACCCGTTGCTGTTAATTGCCATTGTTTTTTGAAAAATACCTCATAGTATGACTTATTGACACAAAAGTTTGACATTCTTGTAATTTAATACACAGGAGATAATACAGGAACCTCAGACATTTAGACCATAGTGGTGGATATGAAAGAAAAAAAGTACTCTGTAAAGTTTCTTATATCTTCATTTTCTTTGATGTTTCATAGGTGGAACTGTTTTCAAATTCTAAAATTCACTTCTTTGAGTGTGTGTTGAAAAACTCTTTCTTCCTTTTGATCTGTCTACTACAGTAATAAGTGTCTGGACTACATACATAATGGTAGAGCTATGGTTAGCAACACTTGGCACTTCCCAACATAGCTTCCTCAAGTTCACCCTGCAAAGTGCAGCTTATGTTATGAATACAGCTATTTCTACAATTATATTAGCAATAGATATCATTCAAAGTAACACATTTAAAATACTACAGTTACACACACACACACACACAAGAATACTTGTTAATAACTTTTAAATTAACAAAGGAGATGCTTTAATGGGAAACTAAAATGTTTTGGAAGTCTATTAGATATGTTATTTCATTATTTTTACTATTGTAAATCTATATTTTACAAATAAACCTGTAATCCAGGGTGCTTCTTTACTCTGACATGGAGGTATCATAGTGACCTTTTGCTCTTTGTTAGCTGGCCAACCACATGTTGTATTGTGAAACAGAAATACTGAGCACTGACCCGGAAGTATCTTTTTGCTAACTAGGGAACTGAGTATTGCATTTATGGAGAATTTATCCAATGGTAGTAGTGTGTTCCTGGAGTTGAACCCCATCCAAAAATTGTAGGAAGGAGAGGCTGTAGTAGTGTAAAACAGATTTTGATTTCTCTAATCTATTCCCCTTTAAGTTATGATATAGCATCTATTTTATATATTATATATATAATCTACAGTATGTATTTTATAACTCCTTCAATAAAACTTATGGGGAAAAAAAAGATAAAGCAATCAGAAAGTTAGCTAAGGACTAGACCTGAATTGCTACAGGAATAAAGTAAGCAAACTCCCTGGGGATATGGTGTTCTCAAAAGGGAACCATATTTTGCAAAGCCCTACTAGGTGAAGGCACTGTGCAAAGTGCAATGTTCCATTCATGTGAAGGTTCAGATCTGCTGTTTTACAGAAGAAAATATTGTTGTAAATTGTCAGGACAGAGTAATTACATGTTACCCTCTCCACAGTGTACAGGTAGTATCAGGAACTTGCCAAATGAGGAGGTCAAAAGTGTAAACATGAAATATTGTAATGCATATTTTAAGATGGCTATAGCTAAAGACATTAACAAAAAAAAACTTAAAAATAAAAAACATTGCAACTTTGCTTTGTGATTTTTACGTACAGGTAAGCTTACAATAAAGCTTACCTGTACGTAAAATAAATATCTCCTAAATGTGCACCGTTTAGGAGATTTTCCCTTATTTTCCCTTGTTTGGCAGCTGGTGATGCAACTGGCATTGACGTGAAATATTTCAGACCTGGGGGTGTCTATGGTATGCCTGTAAAATAGCGCATGTTTCCCATGCTTAGAAAAGTCCCTGCACAAAATTACATTTCTAAAGGAAAAAAAGTAATTTAAAATTACTCGCAACTATAATGAATTGTCGGGTCCCTTTGGGTCTGGTATGAATATTAAGGGGAACCCTGCACCATTTAAAAAAAAAATGGTGTGGGGTTACCCCAAAAAATCCATACCAGACCCTTTAGTCAGGATAATGAAAGCACCTTCTGTCTGTCATTCTGCTATATGGTGGGTGGGAAGTGGTTAATAGATACAATTTCAAGTAGTGCAATTTGAGAAGTACTGTAGTTCATGTATTACTTTTTAAGACTTTCAGCACAATTTCATTGCCATAGACTATATGTAAAACTCTTGGAGAATGAATGATTCCCTACTCACTGACCCATCAAGCAAAGAGCAAATTTTATCTCACCTCGAGCAATATTTTACGCACAATGTTACACCCGACTTATCTCCTGCAACTATATGGATGGCGCATAAAGCGGTAATGAGAGGTCATTTGATAAACATTGCCTCTATCAAAAACAAGGCCAAGCTTGCAGATATTAGATCCCTCACGAAAGAGTTAGACCACCTATATCACAGACACAACCAAGATCCTTCTAATGATCTCTTTAAGCAAATCCAAGAGAAACGCACTTCCTTAGACACCTTATTAACAAATGACACTGAAAAAGCTCTCAGATGGTCAAAGGCTAGATTCCTCCTCAACAGCAATACTTATTCCACCATGTTTGCCAGAAAGTTAAATCAATCTATAAAACCCGCACATACATACAAACTAAGGAACTCAGCTGGTAACATGGTGTCCCATCCCAAAGAGGTCATGAAACTGTTCACAGACTTCTATAAAAATCTTCTTTCATCGCCCCAATCACTTCCAAAACAATCCTCCCTAGATTGGCTTAATGACATTGCATTGCCTACCCTTACTAGAGATCAAATTGATTCCCTTAATGCCCCCTGTACTGACATGGAGGTCAATAGAATCATTGGAACGTTAAAGACATCCACAGCCCCAGGCCCTGACGGCTTTTCCTCTTCTTATTATAAAAAATTTACCTCTACCATTGTCCCACACCTTACTAAATTATTTAATAATATTTTACAGGGAGGCCAGTTCCCAACAGAGATGCTTTTGGCTAACATGTCCTTACTTCCCAAGCCAAATAAAGATCACTCTACCCCCCAAAATTACCGCCCAATATCGGTTATTGACAATGACTTAAAAATATTTGGCCGTATCTTGGCGGACAGATTATCTGCGGTAATCTCCCCATTAGTAGACCCTGACCAAACGGGCTTCATTCCCAACAGACAAATAACAGACAACATACGACTGACCGCTAATATCATTCAGGACTCCAACTTGCACTCCAAATCCACACTTTTGCTCAGTCTGGATATACATAAGGCATTTGACAGTGTGAGCTGGTCTTATCTTGACGTCTTACTCCCCAAATATGGTATCAGGAATGAATTCCTTCATGGATTTAAGGCCCTCTATCATAACCCCCAAACTCGCATCAAACTCCCAGGAAACAACTCTGACTTTTTCCCCCTGACTAAAGGCACTAGACAGGGTTGTCCACTCTCCCCCCTACTCTTTGCCCTTGCAATCGAACCCCTCGCCTGTGCTATCAGAAACAATGCTGACATCAAAGGATATTCTAAAGGTCTCAAGGAATACAAACTGAGTCTCTATGCAGATGATGTTCTCTTATTCATTACTAACCCTCTCATCTCCCTACCCAATCTAACTAAAACCCTAGACATCTTCCATGACCTGTCAGGTCTAGGTGTAAATCTATCAAAGTGCTCAGCTTTACCGATTAATATCCCTTCGACCTTAATAGCCTCACTTAAAGATAAATTCCCATTTAATTGGCATGTCGATTCGTTTGGATACTTGGGCATCCAGATTACACCCCTGTATAACACTATATACCAAGCAAACTATCCCCCCTTATTTAACAATATTAAAAATGTACTTAAACTCTGGTCATCATACCATATTTCATTCTCGGGCAGAATAGTCGCTGTAAAAATGATGATATTACCCAAGCTTTTGGTTTTTTTTAGAGCCCTCCCCCTTATTTTACCTAAAAAAAACACTAGACTCACTTCAAAGAGAGACTAACAGATTTATTTGGCAGAACAGGAAACCTAGATTTAGTTATTCTCTCATGTTTAGACCTCACTTAAAAGGCGGCCTAGGTATCCCAAATCTGTGGCTTTATTACTTATCGGCCAGATTTACCCAACTAGCCCAATGGTATGCCCCTCCACTCAAAATTCCTTGGCTCCAGTTCGAGGAGGAGTCTATCCTACCTTACAACCTACAAGGACTCCTCTGGTCCAAAACCATCCCACCACAAAAAATAAGAGCATTAAACCGTATTGTCACCCACTCTCTCCAACTATGGAACAGACAGACCCCAAAGTTTAAACTATCTTCTGACACTCCCCCCCTGGCATCATTCCTAGGTGACCCACGTTTTTCCCCCTTAGTTAGAACTCATAACCCAAACTTACTTACGTTTTGGAAATCACATAACCTAACCCATTTGAAATCGCTCTCTCACCTTAACTCATTCCGCACTTTCTCCAACCTGCAATCAAAATATGACCTGTCTCTCGGGGAATTTGAAAATTATACAAAAATTAGAAAATTCTATCAGACATTCTACTCACTTACGCTTCACCCCCCCTTATACTCAATTTGAACAAATTTGCATCTCCTCCCCTCGTGATAGAGGCTTGATCTCCAGAATATACAAAAGCTTGAATGAAACAAACATGTCTGAGAAGTCACATCCCATGTTACAATGGGAATCGGATTTAAACATTTCATTTACTCTGGAGCAATGGGATACCATTTTCACTAACCTCCACAGATGTACCAAAACAACATCTATCAGAGAATCAGCTATAAAATTGCTCTATAGATGGTATCTCACACCAGCTAAACTTAATTCATTTTACCCTTCACTGTCTCCACTCTGCTTCAGGGGATGCCCCGCCCATGGAACGCTATTGCATATATTTTGGGACTGCCCCCATTTAAGGGACACTTGGCACAATGCCAGCATTGTAATTGATAAAATTGCCGACCGAAGTATCCATCTCACACCCCTAATCTGCCTCTTATTCTGCCCTATTAAGGATATTCCAACATCAAGCACAAGGCTCATCCACACATTTCTCACCTCCATTCATTGGGCCATAGCCTTTAATTGGCACTCCACATTGGTACCCTGGCCACAGATTCTCAACCGTATGACAAACATCAAACTCTCAGAGAGAATTCACCATACACTATATGATTCTATGCCCCAGTATCAAAAAAAATGGTCGCTCTGGGACGCCACACTTCTGGTTTAAATTTAAATATTACTGACCATAAACCCTTTCTTTCTACACAATGTTAATTATCAATGATACCTGTATACATTCCTGTACCATCATTGTTATCTTTTTCTTCTTTTGTACTTTGACCTTTTCTACAATAAAATCGTTTGTAAACATAGACTATATGTAAATGTATATGTAAATAATGGAGAAAATCGTACCTGTGTCTATACCAGCTCTACTTCAGCCTGGAATAAGTTCAATATTAACCCTTTGCTTGTTAAACTTTTGTTCATAACATCACTGTTCCTCATTGTGACATGAACAGCACCTCTCACTAAAGTAGCACTGAAGTCATATCAAATTGTTACAAATTTAAAAAAAGTAGTGCTGAAGTATTAAATTATGGTTAAAGTTGGGCTTTAACCATAGGGTCAGAGATTAAATGTGTTTATTTATGTTTTAGGGCTAGTTTTATTTATTTTTATTGAGCAAGGTTATAGTGATCCTGTCCTTGCCTTCAAAAATTAAACCACAAATACTCTGTAAAAAAAAGAAGATTAGTCAACTGTCCTGGGGGCAGACAGATGCCTGGTCCTTCATGTGCACACTGTGATTCCACTTGCCAGCTGCTACCACACCGCAGCACACAGTACTGATGGCCCTTCTTGGGACTTTTACACCCTTCAAGGAAAGAGTTGAACATGCAGGTAATACAATTAATGTACTTCATGCAATTTCCCTTTATTTGCTTTCAGCTTTATTTGTGTAAAAAAATATCCATAACAAAGTGATAGTTTAGTCATTTTTGTATTGTTTCAAAAAGTCATACTTTTAGCTGGAATGCCTGTTTCAGGTTCTAAAAAAAAATAAAAATGGATGCTTCTCTACATCCAAAGAACTTTTGAGGTATTCTAATAACAATAAGTTAATTATACTGCCTTGCTGTTTTTTAATATTAAAACATTCAACCTCCATTCAGAAAGAAAATAAAACTGATATAACAGTAGAATACGTAAAATATAGAAAAGTTAAAAAGTTGTTGCATAAATATTTTATAACTTTGGCTACCTGTAGTGTTACTATAATTTTACATTAGAATAAGATGTCCAAAAATGGCATGAATTATGATATCAAGCCTGAAGCTAATATGGATAAGTAAGTTATCAAGCATGTCTTTTAATGCAGGTGTTTGTGGACTTAATTTACATAGAATGTTCTCCAAGTAGATGTTAAGCCCTGTATAGAATTACAAATAACATGTAATATGCCTGAGAGCTAAAATAAATTACTTTTGCAATATACACTTTCTTTTTCTTATAAAGCCTTCAAAAAGGTTTTATGATAGTATGAATTTAGACTATATATATATATATATATACACACACACACATACATTTATAACAGATGCAACTCTTCTGAGAAGGCTGTCCACAAGGTTTATAAGTTTGTCTGTGTGAATGTTTGATGATTCTTCCAGAAGCACATTTGTGTGGTCAGGCACTGATGTTGGACGAGAAGGCCTGGCTCGCAGTCTCCGCTCAAATTCATTTCAATGGTGTTCTATTAGGTTCATGTCTTTATGGTCCTTGCTTTGTGCACTGGTGAGCAGTCATGTTGGAACAAAAGGGGGCATCTCCAAACTGTTCCCACAAAGTTGGAAGCAAGGAATTGTCCAAGATGTCTTGGTACACCTTAACCACTTCCATACTGGGCACTTAAACACCTTCCTGACCAGACCAATTTTCAGCTTTCAGCGCTCTCACACTTTGAATGACAATTACTCAGTCATGCAACACTGTACCCAAATGATTTTTTTGTCCTTTTTTTCCCACAAATAGAGCTTTCTTTTGGTGGTATTTGATCACCTCTGCGGTTTTTATTTTTTGCGCTATTAATGAAAAAAGACCGAAAATTTGGGAAAAAAATGTTTTTTTCTTAGTTTCTGTGATAAAATTTTGCAAATTATTAATGTTTCTATATAAAATTTGGCCACAATTTATACTTCTACATGTCTTTGATAAAAATAACCCAAAGTTTTTGGAAATTTTTTGGTCTGTGTGAAAGTTTTAGAGTCTACAAGCTATAGTGCAAATCATAAAAAATGATCACATCTGATCACACCTGATGTACTGAAGGCCTCTCTCATTTCTTGAGACCCTAACAAGCCAGGAAAGTAAAAAATCCCCACAGATGGCACTGAGGCGGCACTGAGGTGGCACAGATGGCACTGAGGCCACACAGATGGCACTGAGATGGGTACTGTGGCACTAATGAGGCGTCACAGATGGCACTAATGAGGCGGCACAGGTGGCACTAATGAGGCGGCACTGAGATGGGTACTGATGAGATGGGTACTGATTGACTGCGGCAAAGGTGGGCACTGATGAGGTGGCACAGGTGGGCACTGATGAGGTGGCACAGGTGGGCACTGATTGCAGATGGGCACAGGTGGTACTGGTGGCACAGGTGGGCACTGATGGGCACGGTGGTACTGGTGGGTGCACGGTGGTACTGATGGGTGCACGGTGGTACTGGTGGGCGCACGGTGGCACAGGTGGGCACGGTGCTACTGGTGGGCACACGGTGGTACTGGTGGGCACACGGTGGTACTGGTGGGCACACGGTGGTACTGGGGGGCACACGGTGGTACTGGGGGGCACACGGTGGTCCTGGGGGCACTGCGGTACTGGGGGGCACAGATGGTCCGGGGGGCACTGTGATACTGGGGGGCACAGATGGTCCGGGGGGCACTGTGGTACTGGGGGGGCACTGTGGTCCAGGGGGCACAGATGGTCCTGGGGGGCACAGATGGTCCTGGGGGCACAGATGGTCCTGGGGGCACAGATGGTCCTGGGGGCACAGATGGTCCTGGGGGCACAGATTGTACTGGGGGGGCACTGTGGTACTGGGGGGTACAGATGCTCCTGGGGGCACAGATTCTTTACTCCCCCCCCCCACCCCCACAGCGCTGCAGCTCCATTCGCTCTCCCTCCTCACACGCGCTGTCTGTGTGAGGAGGGAGAGTCGGCAATGAGAGATGATCTCATATGTTTACATATGAGATCATCTCTCATTGACCACACAGATCGCGCTGTAAATAGCCGCTGTGATTGGCTATTTACCGCGATCTGTGTTTGGCTGTGTCCGAGGGACACGGCCAGCACAGGAGTTCCCCGCTGCACGCTCGAGAGCGCGCGCTGGGAACGCCAAAAGGGGCGGACGAGAAAACTTGTTCACTCAGAGAAGTAGAGCCGCGCTGCGGCCGTACAAACTCTTACGGCCGTCAGCAAGTGGTTAAGAGATCCCTTCACTGGAACTAAGGGACTAAGCTCAACCCCTGAAAAACAATCCCACACCATAATCCCCCCTCCACCAAATGATTTGGACCAGTGCACAAAACAGGGTCCACAAAAGACATGGATGAGCAAGTTTGGAGTGGAGGAATTTGATTGGCCTGCACAGAGTCCTGACCTCAACCAGATAGAACACCTTTGGGGTGAATTAGAGCATAGACTGTGAACCAGGCCTTCTTGTTTAACATCAGTGCCTGAACTCAAAAATGCACTTATGGAAAAATGGTCAAAAATTCCTATAGACACACTCCTAAACCTTGTGGACAACCTTCCCAGAAGTCAATATTGAGCCCTACGAACTAAAACTGGGATACCATTATATTTCATGCGCATGTAAAAGTAGGTGTCCCAATACTTTTGGCAATATTGTATATATCAGGATGGAAATATGCAAACTATCAGTGCCAAGCCAACTTGTTATTAATAGTTTAACTCCATTTGAGCTGGAACCAAATGCCACTGGTTGTAATTGACAGCTCAGGTAAGCGTCATAATACAGGGGTCAGGGAGAAGGACAGAGGGATGCCCTGGAAAGAGGACAGAGGATTGCCGTGGGTGAAGGGCAGAGGATTGCCGTGGGTGAAGGACAGAGGGACGCCATGGGTGAAGGACAGAGGGACGCCGTGGGAAGAGAACAGAGGGACGCCATGGGAAGAGGACAGAGAGGGATGTTGTGGCGGTCAATATGGCCTAGAGCAGGAGTCTCCAAACTACGGCCCTCCAGGTGTTCAGGAACTACAATTCCCATCATGCCTAGTCATGTCTACGAATGTCAGAGTTTTACAATGCCTCATGGGAAGTGTAGTTCCACAGCAGCTGGAGGGCCGTAGTTTGGAGATCCCTGGCCTAGAGAATAGCAGGCTAGGCACTTCCTAATGGCTCAGTTCCTGGGAACAGTAATGGATAATGGCCAACAGGCTCTCTTACCAGACCCAGCGAAATCGCAACAGTGATCCCTCTGGCCGGACCTTCGCTCACTCAGGGTTACCCGGGGTGACTCTAGTCAGTAGTGTAGCATGTCTGTATCCCGGCAGTGGCTCGGTCTTTCTTCCTCTCTGGTGGTGAGGGTACAGCGTGGCTCTCTCTCTGGTGGTGCGGGTATAGCATGGCGCTCTCTCTGGTGGTGCGGGGTACAGTGTGGCTCTTTCTGGTGGTACGGGGTACAGCGTGGCTCTCTGGTGGTGCGGGGTACAGCGTGGCTCTCTGGTGGTGGGGGTACAGTGTGGCTCTCTGGTGGTGGGGGGTACAGTGTGGCTCCCTCTCTGGTTTACCCCAGCACAGTATTATCTTTTGCTCCTCTAACACCCCCTCCCTCCCCTCCAGCGAGTGCTTGCATGCTGGGGGCTGCAGCTTGGTGTCTATGGACACACTGGAGCCGGAACTCTGCAGTGACTACATTTCCAATGATGCCACCAGAGTCTTCTGATTGGCCCTCTGCTGTGGCCAATCATGAGGAGGAAAAAAGTGGGCAGAAAGCTGGGTGGCGGTGCAGCGAGCTGCTCTCTCGCTCTTCAGCTTACAGGAAGGGAAGGGGGTGGCGGGGGAGATACAGACAGCCCGCAGCTCTCCTCTCCCTGTCACAGCGCCACTGCACTATTTGCCAGAGAACTCGGCAGTGGCGCTCCCCCGCCGCCCCCCCTTCACCTCCTGTAAGTCGAAGGGAGAAGTGAGAGAGCGGCTCCAATTGGATTTTCCGCACCGCCGCCCAACTTTCTGCCCGCTTTTCCCTCCCCATGATTGACCACAGCATAAACTGCTTCCTGGCCCCCTCCGCACCCGGCGCGAGCCACTGCTCCCCTAAGCAGTATTCCCCTGATAGTGGCCCTGCGTGCAGGAGCCGGGAGGAGGGCGACATGGTCTTTGAAAGGGGCGGCAGGCCTGGGCCAGAATACAGCACTGCCTACACGGCTCACATTCTGCGAGCTGTGATGGCCGCACGGCGCCCCTGTTGCCCATGGTGGCCGCACAGCTCGCATACCCCAAAGGCCGGCCTTGCATCCACCATCACCTCTGGTGAATGCTTTACAGTGCCCACTGGGGAGGTAAGTAGGTAAGCATGCTTGAAAGTCCTGCCTGCAACTGTGGTCATTGAGGCCTACCACCAACTTGTTCTGCAAGGTAAGCAAAGTGGAGGGAGGGTGGTGTGTAGAGGTAGACAGAGAAGGAATTACAGTTTGGGGTACACAAGTGAGCAGGGAGGGCACATACAGAAGTAAGGAAGGTAAGTGCAAAGATGAGCAGAGGAGACTTGTAGAGTTAAGGTGGGATGGGGGTGTTGGAATGGAGAGGATGGAGGAGGTTTGGGGTGCAGGGGGATTTAGATTGCAAAGGTGTACTGATACAGTGGATTAGGAAGTATGTTGCGCGTAGGGCAACCTATTTATTTCAATGGGCTGCTCTATGCAATAGAAATGCAGAAAAAGTCCCTGGCCTTTTTTTTTTTTTATTACACTGAACCACATGGTGCCTCAGCACTGTGAATTTTGGTGCTTGTGAAACCACACACGTCAGCAGATGCGTGAGGGTGTCATTAACAATTATTAGCACAGCTGTGTATCTGCTAAAGGGCAGCATGTTTTGTGGTGTAAGGAAAGCGATTTTGCATGCATTCCCAACACACAAATATGAAAGTAGACTAAATGTGTCAGTTATATTCTTGGTCAGTGTATATCTTATTACATTGAGGCTTGGTGTAGAATCCTTTCATTCCTACTAGAGGTCAGTGTGAATGTTCCCCTTTACATTGGTAGTCAGTCACTATGAATGTTCCTAATTCATTCGTGTAACCCCTCTTTACATTGGTGGCCAGTCTAGAAACTCCTCTTTATATTGGTAGTCGGTAAAAAATCCTAACTTGCATTTGTGGTCAGTGTTGAATCCTCCCTTACATTGCTAGTCCATGTAGAAGCCCCCTTTAATGGTTGTTGGTATAAAATCCCTCTATAGTGCAAATTTCCAATTACATGGTAGTGAGTGTAAATCCTCCCTTACATTGGTGGCCAGTGTAGAAATCATCCTTTAATGGTTGTTGGTATAAAATCCCTCCTATACTAGGGATGAGCCAGTCCCTCATTACTAGGGAGTGACTAAATCAGCAGTCGGTGGGAGCCATCCCATGGAGGCAGAGTGTTTTTGTGTTTTTTTTTCTATTTTTCTGGTCCGCCGGGCGTCGTGATTGACGATGGATGTTCATCGCAGGAATTTTTTTTTATTTTTTATTAAAGGGATTGTCAACCGGCAATACATTACAGTCGCAAGCAATTTTAAATTAAATTTTTTCCTTTAGAAATTTAATTTTACTGCGACACTGTAAAACACATCACGCAGATACACCACTTTACAGGCAGACTAAGGGGACCCTCCAGGCACGATATTTAACCACTTAAGCCCCGAGCCTGTTTTTCAGATTCTGAGTTTACGAGACTAAAACATTTTTTTTGCTATAAAATTACTTAAAACCCCCAAACATTATATATATTTTTTCTAACAGCCTAGAGAATAAAATGGCAGTCATTGCAATACTTTTTGTCACACCGTATTTGCGCAGCGGTCTTACAAGTGCACTTTTTTTGGAAAAAAATCAATTTTTTAAATTGAAAAATAAGACAACAATAAATTTGGCCCAATTTTTTTACATATTGTGAAAGATAATGTTACACCGAGTAAAATTATACCCAACATGTCACGCTTAAAAATTGCGCCCGCTCGTGGCATTGCGTCAAACTTTTACCCTTAAAAATCTCGATAGGCGACGTTTAAAAAAATCTACAGGTTGCATTTTTTAAATTACAGAGGAGGTCTAGGGCTAAAATTATTGCTCTTGCTCTAACGATTGCGGCGATACCTCACTTGTGTGGTTTGAACACCGTTTTCATATGCGGGCGCTACTTGCGTATGCGTTCGCTTCTGCGCGCTAACTCGTCGGGACGGGGCACTTTAAAAAAAAAAAATGGTATTTATTTTCATTTATTTTACAATTTTTAACAAATTTTTAAAAAATAATCACTTTTATTCCTATTACAAGAATGTAAACATCCCTTGTAATAGAAAAAAGCATGACAGGTCCTCTTAAATATGAGATCTGGGGTCAAAAAGACCTCACATCTCATATTTAGGCTTAAATGCAAAAAAATAAAAAATAAATTGAAACTGTAATTTTTTCAAATGAAAAAAAAAAAAAAAAAGATTCTTTAAGACGCTGGGCGGGACAGACGTTTTGATGTCACTTCCGCCCAGCAGAGCTATGGGGATGGGTGGTGGGTACCATGTTGGCCTCACTCGCATCCCCACACAGCTGAAGTGTTATGTATATAATTCCACATGTGTTAATTCATAGTTGTGATGCCTTCAGTGTGAATATACAATTTTCATAGTCATGAAAATAAAGAAAACTCTTGGAATGAGAAGGTGTGTCCAAACCTTTGGTCTGTACTGTATATATATATATATATATATATATATTTATATATATATATATATATATATATATATATATACAGTATATATATAATATTTCTATGCCATTCTTTTCTATTTTTTTTTCTGTTCTATTCTTTTTTATTCTTTTCGATTCAAATTCATTCTATACGAAATTCTAATTTTGGAAGATGGCTTCAGAAGTTCAAATTTCCTATAGAATGAATTTGAATTAGAATAGAAAAGATTTGAATAGAAAATAATATAAAACAATAGACTAGAAAAACAATAGAACAAAAGCGAATAAAATATTATTTTATTCTATTCTGTTCTATTGTTTTTCTGGTTTATTAACTTTTAATCTGTTAATCTGTTTTATTCCAATTCCATTTCATTCTATATGAAATTTGAATTTTGGAAAATGGTTATATGTAAAAAAAAATCTAATGTGGTAGTTTTTTCTAATTTCGTAATTTCTTTTTAAATGCGGTAGAATTTTTTCGAATGCAGTAGATTTTTTCTAATCTAATAACATTTTTCAAATTTGATCGACTTTTTAAGAATTTGGTCTAAATTTTTTCAAATTCTAATATGAAACTAATCTTTTATAATCTTTTCTATTTAAATTTGATTTCATTCAAAAGGAAATTTGAATTTCGTATAAAATGAATTCAATTTTGAATATAAAAGAAAAACAAGAGAATAGAATAAAATATAATATATATTATAATTGATTCTATTCTGTTATATTCTTTTTCTAGTTTATTAACTTTTCTATTATTTTCTATTCTATTCTAATCTTTTCTTTTCCAATTCGATTTCATGCCACATGAAATTCGAAATTTGGAAAATGGTTATATGTAAAAAAAATCTAATGTGGTAATTTTTTTCTAATTTAGTAGATTTTTTTCAAAAGCGGTAGATTTTTTTCAAATGTGGTAGAATTTTTTCGAATGCAGTAGATTTTTTCTAATCGAATAACATTTTTCAAATTTGATTGACTTTTTAGGAATTTGGTCAAAATCTAATCTAATTCTAATATGAAACTAATCTTTTATAATCTTTTCTATTCAAATTGGATTTCATTCAATAAGAAATTTGAATTTCGTATAAAATAAATTCAAATTCGAATAGAAAAGATTAGAATGGAATAGAAAAGAAAAACAAGAGAATAGAATAAAATATATATTATAATTGATTCTATTCTGTTCTATTTTTTTTCTATTCTTTTATATTTTAGTTTCCATAAATTTTAATTATTTTGTAATCTATTCTAGAATTCAAGGGCCAGATTCAGGTACATTGGCGCATATTTTGACCGGAGTAGCGCACCTCTTTTAAGTTAGACCGGCGCAATGTAGAGGCGCAATCACTGTATCCTCGTAGTATTTACTCAGAAATTTGCGCCGGTGCAATGTAATTCCCGAGGCGTAAGGCAGAGTAATTCAAATTGGGAAGGACGTGAGCGTGTTACATTGAAATGAGCTGTGACCCCATGCAAATGAAGGGCCGGCCGACTCGCGCATGCACACATGAAGCAGACCATGGTCAGCACCTCTGTGCGCATGCTCACAACTCGGGAAAGGCGCAATCAGTGAAATTGGAAGTGGACCCGGGCAACTTAGTGAGCTACGCAGAGAGCTTAAATAGACAGAGACAAACGCCCTTCCTTTGCAAAAGTACATCCCTTTGTATCCCTTAATATACAGCAGTTGTTTATTAGCGTTTGTTTGTTTGTGACGTGTCTTTGAGATATTTGGTGACTGTTTTGGATAGTGGTTTGTAGAGTGATTTTTGTCTTATCTGTGTTTTCTTTGTTGTGTTTTTTTTTTAACCACTTCCCTACGGCCGTACGACTATATGCGGCCGCAGGGTGGTTCTAAATCTCTGGGCTGCCGTGTTCCCAGCGCACGCTCCAGAGCGCGCAGCGGGGAACTTGTGTACTGGCCGTGTCCCTTGGACACAGCCAATCACAGATCGCCGCGAACGGCCAATCAGAGTGGCCGTTTGCGATGCGATCTGATGGGCCAATGAGAGATGATCTCATATGTAAACATATGAGATCATTTCTCATTGCCGGCTTTCACAATGACAGCGTCCTGTCATTGGAGAGAGCAGACCGATCTGTGTTCCTTATACATAGGGACACAGATCGGTCACCCCCCCTCCCCCACAGTTAGAACACAATGCAGGATACACATTGACCCCTTCCTCACCCCCTAGTGTTAACCCCTCCCTGCCAGTCACATTTATACAGTAATTAGTGCATATTTATAGCACTGATTGCAGTATAAATGTGAATGGTGCCAAAAATGTGTCAAAAGTGTCCGATGTGTCTGCCATGATGTCGCAGTCGCAATACAAATCGCAGATCGCCGCCATTACTAGTAAAAAAATAAATAATAAAAAATAATAATTCTGTCCCTTATTTTGTAGGCGATTTTTTTTTTTTACCAAAAATATGTAGAAGAATACGTATCGCCCTAAACTGATTTTTTTTTTTAAATTGGGCTATTTTTTTATAGCAACAAGTAAAAAATATTGTATTTTTTTTCTAAATTGTCGTCGTTTTTTGTTTTATAGCGAAAAAAATAAAAACCGCAGAGGTGACCAAATACCACTAAAAGAAAGCTCTATTTGTGGGGGAAAAAGGACGCCAATTTTGTTTGGGAGCCATATCGCACGACCGCACAGTTGTCAGTTAAAGCGACGCAGTGCCGCAAGCTGAAATTTCACCTGGTCAGGAAGGGGGTTTACATGCCCAGTAAGGAAGTGGTTAATTATATTTTTGCTGGGCATTTTTATTTTTTGCTGGTCATTTTTAAATTTTTTTATTTTTTTTGGTTCTGTTTGTGAATGATTTTGGAATGTGGGGATGACATTCCTGCCGGAAAAGGGGTGTCACCCTCATTTGTGGTTGAGAAGGGTTCCCCAGGACCAGGGAGAAGTGATCCCCAGGTCCGTGTGAATGGTGTATGAATGTACAGTGACATAATTGGAGCCGTGGCGTGGCGTTGCTGCTCACAAGTCCTGCATGGTGGGCTTGTGCCAATCCAATTTGATGAGGATGTGATGTGTCTGTGCTAGGGACCACAGTGGTGTGTATGCATGCATTCTCATTGTGCCATGATTAATGTGTGTGCAAAGATGCCTAATGTGAGCTGTCTTCTGGCTGCTCTTCCCTCAGAAGACGGGGTACCCTCGGTTAGGGGGGATTGTCTGGTTCAGGGGTCAGGTCATCACGTATGTCAATCTCCAGGCCCTTTCTCACTGCGAAGTTGTGCAGCATGCAACATGCACCGATAATCTGGCATACAAAGTTTGGGGAATACAACAGGGTACCATGGGGGTTCCGGATAGGAGTCATGAGATGGGGTCCCTGTGCATATGCAGAGTCACCCTGAAGGGATAAGACAGGAGGATGTTAGTAGTGCATGTGCCCCTTGTGATTTCAGCATCATGGGGGGGGACAGTCATGCCTGCCACCCATGTCACTCACCAACCAGCCAGCTGTCCCCATACATGTTCTGTTCGAAATCTGTGGGGATGGGGCTAGGATTGTATATATAGCTGTCATGGGTGGTGTCATGGGTTGGGCTGGTGATGTCCTCTTGCAGGGTTGTGGTTAATTCCATGATGGCATGAGGGGTGAATCTGAAGATGCGAGACACCTCAGAATCACTCATGCCAAAGATGTCTATGCGTGTGTGATATATCCTCTCCCGTGAAGAGTGAAGAGTGAGGGGCTTCAGATAAGAATATTGTATTAGATTAGATTATTATATCCATCAAGGTTTTAAAGGGCTATTGAAAGATAGTGAGACCGTGTTTGTAATTTGTATGTATGGTATGTATTGATGTATATATGTATGTATATTTTTTTTGTAATGTTTATAAAAGCAAATAAAAAGTTTTTGGAAAAAAAAAAAAAAATCCTCTCCCGTGCCCTCCTCCTTCTTTGCTTATCTAAAGTCAGTAGTATAGCTATGAGCATGGATGCCCCTGGCATATTGGCATACAGTTTGTTGTCCTGCAAGTGTGACTGCTCAGCTTGTCCCTAACAGTGTTGCTTTAGCTGACATGTAGACGGATTGTCTAATTTTATACCACCTTTTTTATGGACTAATTTTAGACAGGACGTGCAGCTGTTGCGCACAGCGCATAGCCTGCGCTGCACCAACTTACTTTTGTGGATCCCCGTAACTCCCTCATTTGCATATTTGACTAGCAAATCAATGGTGTGTCTAGCGCAGTTTTGCGTGCACGGATGCGCCGGTCTATCGAAATTACGCCGGTCGAAAAAAAATTGATTTCATGCGTATATCGTTTTGGGGATGCGGCGCATTGATACGCATGCGCAGATTTAGACTTACGCCGCGCATCTCCTGTAACGCCGGCGTAATGGCTCTCTGAATCTCGCCCCAAATTTATACTATTCGAATTTCGGAAGACTGTCATGTTCTATTTTATTACATTCTATTAACTTCTATTCTATTATTTTTGATTATATTGCTTTATTTTTTATATTCTATTGTATTGTAGTTTTTAGAAAATCGATTTCCCTTTTTTCAAATTCGATTTGAATTTGTTTTCGAATTCGATTCGAATTTCGTTCGCGTTTTTTCGAATTTGTTTAAATTCGTTAATTTTGTCATTTGGAAATTCAGATGCATACGAATTTCCAAATAATGAAAAATGTGTCCGAATTCAAATTCGTAATGAAACAAAATGCACATGTCTAGTAAATTCTTCATTACATTGGTGGTGTAAATGTCCCTTTGCAGTTTTCAGAGTTTTCAGTATCAGTGAATCACCTCCCTAGTCCATTGTGTTCAGGCAGTGAGGAGATGATGTGCTGCAACCTTCAGCAACCAATCAGTGAGTTTTAATAATTTGCTGTAACCTCTCGCAACCAATCAGTAAGCTGTAATGATGTACTGAAATTTCTAGCAACCGATAAATAAGTGGTAATGATGCACCATAACCAATCACAAATAATCCATGAGCAGTAATTATGTGCAGTTATCTCTAGCAACCAATCAGTGAACAGTAGTGATCTACTGTATTCTCTAGCAACTAATCCATTATCAGTAATGATGTGCTGTAACCTCTAGCATTCAGTGAGTAGTAATGATGTGCAGTAATCTCTTGCAACCAATCAGGAAGCATAAATCATGCACTGTAAACTCTAGAAACTAATCAGTGAGCAGTAATGATGTGCTGTAACCCATGGATCCTCAACATGTGGCCCTCCAGCTGTTGCTGAACTACAATTATGACATGCGCCCGACTTCAATGAACAGGGAACTTTGATCCCCGACAAAACCAGGCACTTCTGGTATGAACTTTAGGGAGAATTCAATGCACAATGTAAACAAAAAACAGCATGGGTTCCCCCTCAAAGAGCATACCAGCCGTTTTGGTCTGGTATGGATTTTAAGGAGAACCCCCATGTGCAAAAAACGACATGGGGGTCTCCCCAAAATTCATACCAGACCCTTATTTGAGCACACAGCCCGGCATTTCAGGAAAGGGGGTGGGGACGAGCGAGCGCCCCATCCTGAACTATACCAGGCCGCATGCCCTCAACATGGAGGGGTGGGTGCTTTGAGGCAGGGGATCCCTGTGCCCCCCACCCCAAAGCACCTTGTCCCCATGTTGACAAGGGACTCTTCCTGACAACCCTGGCCATTGGTTGTTGGGGTATGTGGGCAGGGGCTTATTGGAATCTGGAAGCCCTGCTTTAATAAGTGGGCCCCCAGATCCCAGCCCCCAACCCTATGTGAATGAGTATGAGGTACATTGAGAGGCCCAGTAAAAGAGCGAGAAGACAGTGGAGAAGACCCAGCAGAGACAGAAGGCAGCGGACAGAGGGAGAAGAACCAGAGAGGGCTAGAAGACATCAGCGGAGAACAGAGAGGGGAGAAAAACCGGCAGAGGCAGAAGACATCAGTGGAGGAGGCAGAAGAGTTAGAGAGGGGAGAAGAGATCGGAAGAGATGATGGATCTGCCCTAATAAATTACTTTAATTTTTTGTTTTATTGTTTTATTTTTGACACTTTTTTTGAGCACCCATGCTGTAGCCTCTGGCAACCAATAGCCTGATCTGCTACAGTAAACTGATTTTAAGTCTAGCTGCTATTTATTGTATGTCTCAGATCATGTGGAGAGTAAAATTGCATGGAGGGGCCCAAGAAAATGTTTGCTTAGGGTTCAATCAATATTAAAGATGGCTCTGCTGACATCAATTAAAGTCTGTTAGTAGGGATGAGCCGAACATACCCGTGTTCCGTTTGCACCAGAACCGTTGAACAGACCGAGCGTTCACGCGAACATTTAGAACCCCATTGAAGTCTATGGGACTCGAATGTTCGAATTCAAAAATGCTCATTTTAAAGACCAATATTCAAGTTATTGTTGGAAAACGTCTTTGAGAACCCGGGTCTCGCCTGAGGGAACATTGATCAATGGAAAAAAGTTTAAAAAACTGGTGTTTTTTCAGGAGCAGGACTGTTTTTAAAACTTTTTCCCATTGATACATGTTCCCTCGGGCGAGACCCGGGTTCTCAAAGACGTTTTCACAGGCAAGCTATAGACACCCAGCAGGTACAATATTTAAAGGAATTTTATTTATTTTTATTTTTTTAATTTAAGCATCATTAAAATCACTGCTCCAGGAGCAGTGATTTTAATAATGTTTAAATAAAAAAATATATATATGAAAAATCCCTTTAAATATTGTACCTGCAGTGCTGGGTGTCTATAGTTTGCCTGTGAAAATGTCTTTGAGAACCCGGGTCTTGCCCAAGGAAACATGTATCAATGGAAAAAAGTTTTAAAAAAGGTTGTTTTTTTCAGGACTCCTGAAAAAAACAACCGTTTTTAAAACTTTTTTTCCATTGATACATGTTCCCTCGGGCAAGACCCGGGTTCTCAAAGACATTTTCACAGGCAAACTATAGACACCCAGCAGGTACAATATTTAAAGAAATCTTTAATTTTTTTTAAATCTAAACATTATTAAAATCACTGCTCCAGGAGCAGTGATTTTAAAGGATGCTTAAATTAAAAAAATTAAAATAAAATTCCTTTAAATATTGTACCTGCTGGGTGTCTATACCTGTGATAACGTCTTTAAATAGCACAATCACCTGCCTGCCAGTAAATTAGGAAGAACTGATCTATCTAAGCTATACAGTGTATAAATATATGCACAACTCCTAGGGATGTATATATATCCTCTGCACACTGTAAATTAAGCTAAACTGACTAGCCTGCCTGCCTGCTCTATTGATAAAAAGACAATCTCTCTGTCTCTCTGACTGCTCTCATTAACAAGCCGGAACATACTACACGAGGCCGCCCAGCAGGCGGCCTTTTATAGTGTGGGGCATGTGCTAAAGCCCAGAGCCATAATTGGCCAAAGCCACACAGGCTTTGGCAAATTATGGCTCTTCGTTTTTTACGCGTTGTGATTGGCCAAGCATGTGGGACATACAGCATGCTTGGCCAATCATCAGCGCGCAATTTTTCAGTGAATTATGGGCCGTTTTGCGTCACTCGAATTTGGCGCGAACTACCGCTTTTGTTCAAATTTTTGTCAAACGTACGAACAGACAATGTTCGAGTCGAACATACGTTTGTATCGAACGTGAAGCTCATCCCTAGCTGTCAGCAGCTGGAGACATCTGAGTGCTGTCTGGAAAAATCCTGCCACCATGCCTACAGCAGTACATTACATTGAGGCTGGGTTCACACTAGAGAATGCAGTGGCTCACAGCAGCGGCTCACAGCAGGAGTCCGGTGCGTCTCCATTCACCTTTTCAGGTCCAATTTCAGCCTGAATTTTGGGCTGAATTTGGACCTAAAAAAGTACCAAAAGACACACAGGACTCCTGGGCTATTTGCAACTGCAGCCGCTGCAGAGATGTGTGAACCGGCTTTATAGAGAGCTCCAACCGGCTCCATCTCCTGCTAGGCAAATTGGATGCAGAGAAGCAATAGTGTGAACCCAGCCTTTTAATGCTAAAGGCTTTGAAGATGATCTGAGGTCTGAATTTTATGCATTGGGACTGAACTACAGCCTGAAGTTTTTGTAGTGGGGCTGAATTGAGGCCTGAAGTCCATGCATTAGGGATGATCTGAAGTCTGAAGGGCATGCATAGGGGCTGAACATGTTTTATGTGTACATAATTTGCATCGTGGCTCTGCATAGAAACCAATTAGCATCCATTTTTTTTTCAAAACTTAATTGAACAAGCTGAAGCTAGAAGCTGATTGGCTACCATGCACAGCTGCACCAGGTTTTTCACTCTCCAGTTGTAGGAAATCAACCCCATGGTATAATGATAATGGCAAGTTAAACTCATTAACACCTAAAAAATAATTCACCAATTTAACTTGCCAATACCATTTCACAAATGTTTATGAATGTCAAATTCTCTCCTTTTAATTTAGACCCCTAAATGTGGAATTGACCCCTGACAGATGCAACAATTTTAGAAGCAATGCTAGACGTTCATGCTTGTTTAAGTTGTGTAATTTAGTAGTTAGACCCCTTTCACACTGAGGTGGTTTTCATACACTTACATACACTGACGTAGTATGTGTTTTTCTGCTCTTTAGCGCCACCCTTTGGGCAACTTCAGCTAATGTTGTCTGATGGTTAGCATTGGTTCTGAGCATGCGTGTTTGTACTTTGGATTGTAGTCTGATGGACTTGTATACAGACGATCGGATGATCCAACGTAACACATTTGTTGTCGGAAAATTTTAGAGCATGCACAGCAGACATTTGTCCATGGAAATTCTGACAACAATTGTCCAATGGAGCATACAGTCGGTCAGATTGTCCGATAAAACAACCACGTCCGTCGGACAGTTGTCGTAAAGTCTGATTGTGTGTATGGGCCTTTATGCTATATAGGAACAATCCACTGCTGGACCGTGGGGGAATGCAGTTTTTGTGAGGATAGGCAGATCAGGTGAGTATGAACTTTGTGCTCACCATTTAATATTTTGCAGCATATCAATTCCTATGCCGTGTACACACGATAATTTTTCAGGTTGTAAAAACAATGTTTTTTCCAACTTCATTATTAAAACGACGTTGCCCACACACGATCGTGAAAATAAAATGCTCTAGCAACGCGTGATGACGTACCACACATACGACGGCACTATAAAGGGGAAGTTACATGCGGATGGCGTCACCCTTTGGGCTGCTTTAGCTGATTCCGTGTTAGTAAAAGACGATTCACGCTTTTCTGTCTGTTACAGCGTGATATCTCCATTATGAACGCTAGTTTTACCAGAACGAAGGCTTCTGAGAATGCGCAGGTTTTTCACGTCATTAAAGCCCACACACGATAATTTTCTACAACCCCGAAAAACGACATAGTTTAACCACTTACCTACTGTGCACCTACACCCCCTTCCTGCCCAGACAAAATATAAGCTTCCCGCACTGCGTCGCTTTAACTGACAATTGCGCGGTCGTGCGACGTGGCTCCCAAACAAAATTGGCGTCCTTTTTTTCCCACAAATAGAGCTTTCTTTTGGTGGTATTTGATCACCTCTGCGGTTTTTATTTTTTGCGCTATAAACAAAAATAGAGCGTCAATTTTTAAAAAAATGCAATATTTTTTCCTTTTTGCTATAATAAATAACCCCAAAAAATATATAAAAAAAGTATTTTTTCCCTCAGTTTAGGCCGATACATATTCTTCTACATATTTTTGGTAAAAAAAAAATGCAATAAGCGTTTATCGGTTGGTTTGCGCAAAATTTATAGCGTTTACAAAATAGGGGATAGTTTATGGCATTTTTTTTTTTTTTTTTTTTACTATTAATGGCGGCGATCTGCGATTTTTTTATTGGGACTGCGACGTTATGGCGGACATTTCGGACACTTTTCTGACATTTTTGGGACCATTTACATTTATACAGTGAAAAATGCTATAAATATGCATTGATTACTGTATAAATGTGACTGGCAGTGAAGGGGTTAACCACTAGGGGGCGGGGAAGGGGTTAAATGTGTGTCCTATGAGTGTTCTAACTGTAGGGGGAGGGGAGGGGGGGGTGACTGGGGGAGGTGACCGATTGTGTCCCAAGGAACACAATCTGTCACCTCTCTCCCTGACAGGGACGTGCAGCTCTGTGTTTACATACAGAGCTGCACGTCCCAGCTCACTTACAGAGCAATCGCGTGTGCCCGGCGGCGATCGTTGCCGCCGGGCACTCGCACGGGATCCCCGCGGAGCGGCGGGTGCGCGCGCGCGCGCCGCCGGCGACGCGCGCGCGCCCGCCCGCGGCTTTAAAGGGACATCACGTCATATGACGTGATGTCAGAACAATGGAGTCGTCTGCCCGCCGTCAATTGACGGCGGGCAGATGACAAGTGGTTAAAACGTTGTTAACCACTTAACGCCCGCCACACGCCTATGTACGTCCACAGAATGGCACATACAGGCAGATGGGCATATATATACGTCCCTGCCTTCTAGCGGGTCGGGGGTCCGATCGGGACTGCTCCGCTGCGTGCCGCGGGCGGCTTACCTGCGGGAGCGATCCGTCTTGAGGGGGCGGCTTTTTGTTTCTGTCCGCCCCCTCGTGATCGCTCCCTGGCAGAAGAAGTGATGCAGCTCTCCTCTCGGCGGTATTTTCAAACCGCCGAGAGGAGAGAAGACATCACAGTAAGTCGCACCAACACTACACTGACACCAGTACACATAGGCACATTAACCCCTTGCGATCACCCCCCACCCCCCTGTCACAGTGTCACTGAATGCAGTGATCATATATGTACTGATCAGTGCATTTAGTGTCAGTGTGACAGTTAATGTGACAGGCAGTTAGTGTTAGGTTCAGGGTAGCCCCGTACCCCCTAATAAAGTTTTAACCCCTTGAGCACCGCCCTAGTTAACCCTTTCACCCCCTATTGCCAGCGTCACTAAGCAATCATTTTTATGATGGCTGTATTAGTGTCGGTGTTGCCGCTAGGTAGCTAATTTTTTTTTATTGTGATTTTTTTTTACTAAAGACATGTGGCTGAATACATTTTGGCCTAAATGTTTTGTCAATTTTTCTTATAACAAAAAGTAAAAAATATATATATTTTTTCAAAAATTTCGCTCTATTTTTGTTTATAGCGCAAAAAATAAAAATCGCATAGGCAATCAAATACCATCAAAAGGGCGTATCTGAGCTTGCTCTGAGGCAGACGTGCCTGTCCAGAGCTCCGTCTGCCTGGTTTACAATCTATGGCCATCCGGGTCTGTTTCCTGCTCTAAAGGACCCAAATTGGTGCCCTATCCTTACCTGGGCTGCTGCTGCAGTGTTCCCAGCCGGAATCCAGAAGATTAACCGTCCTTCTGCGACTATTTTGTGGCCTCGACTAGGCCGGAGGTCCGCCGCCATCCTCGAGCCTGGGACATCCACATCACCCTCCACACCTGTGAGCTTGGAGCAGCGGGATCCATCCCCAACGAGGGTCGCCATCAGTGCTTCTCCCCTGGTTCCCGGAGCCTTTTGGCTTGCTGTACGCCGTCCGTGACCGCCGCTGTTCTACTCCCCTGGGCAACTGACTCAGGAAAGGCCGCGGCTTCGGCCTGCTCATGGAAGCGGTGGCCATCTTGCTTCACCCGGCGGCGGCTCCAGCGCTGTTCCTCGGCCTTCCTGACATCAACAACACCCGGTCCCTCCGGCTACCACCTCCGGATTGCCACTGGATGCCTCCGCTGTGCCTCCTTTCCAGGTTAGTCCTCGGCTCTGGCCTAGCCTCCTTTCGGCGGCCATCTTGCTTCACCTGGAAGTGCCAGCCAAATAGCAGACCCTCTCCTCCTCACAGTTTCAGCTGCCCCTATACCCCTTCTCCTCTCAAGCCATAAACTGCTCTCTCTTCTGTCTGGGGGTACGTACAAACATTACCCAGTGGTAATTACACAGACCTAGCGAAGATACGGTGGCCATCTTGGTGTACCTTCTGCTTCTCACTGAGACTCTCATATCTCAAATGCTACTATTCCTTGTAAGTGACTGAGCTTCTGCCATTTTTTTTTTTTCTCTGAAGTGTGACGGCCTGTGTGATTACTCTATTTTTCTTATGGCACTAAGGGGTAATGCTTAAATCGAACCCCGTCTAGCTACCGACCTGATTACAAATAGCGATGCCAGCAAAAGGCTCTGCCTCCCGTTCATCGATGAGCAAACGGTCCGCTAAATCTTCAACCACTCATCAGACTGCTGTTGGTACCATCAAACGCTTTCTTGCTGCTGAAAGAGTAAACCCTAGCTCTATGATCACTAAAACCAGGGCATCGAGGTCTCTCATCTCTCCAGCTTCTCACACCGCTTCTGTCCGCGAAAGTTTGCCGGCCTCATCTTGTGATCAGAGATAATTGGACGACCCTGGCTCCCCTACTGGTTCTGAACTGTCCTCCTTTCTGCTTGAATTTAGAAAGGAAATGGCGGGTATGTTCCACGATATGGAAAAATCAATTAAAAAAGAAATTTCTGCCGTTCGTGCAGATATGGCTCACCTCCTCGACAGGGTTGAGGAAACAGAGCAGCGTCAAGATTCGCACAAAGTGGCTATCAAAGAACTACAAGACACTGTTACCCAATTGGCATATGCTCACAGGGCCTCATTATATAAACTTGAAGACGTTGAGAACCGTAACCGCAGAAATAACCTGCGTATCCGTGGCCTGCCGGAAGAAACCGGGGATAGTGATCTAGAACCCTCGCTCCGTGGTATTTTCAACACCATTTTAGGTAAACCACCTACGGATCCTCTGCGGTTTGATAGAGTCCATCATGCTCTTCGACCCCGCAACCTCTCTTCTGACCTGCCCAGAGATGTGATTTGCCATCTCCATTACTTCGAAGATAAGAACGCTATCATGATTAAATTGCGGAACGCCCCTGACATTGACTTTGATGGGGCCACTCTTCACATTTTTCCGGATATAGCTAAGGAAACTCTCGACCGCCGCAGGGCCCAAAAACCACTCTTGGAGAGACTGAGAAGTGATGGAACTACCTATAGGTGGGGTTTCCCAGCATGCCTAATTGCGACCAAGAGTGGTCACTCATCCACATTGCGCTTCCCTGAGGATCTTCCTACCTTCCTACAAGATCTTCATTTGCCGCACATGGAGCTCCCAGGCTGGCAGAACTCCATTCCCACTTTTTCCACTCTTCGCTCCTCCCAATGGAAGAAGACCCCTGCCAAGCAACGGAAGGTTTCTACTCCGAGCTCATCCAAGAAAAATGGGTGAGGTACTCCTGGGCACCCATTCATTTATCCTTTTAGCAATCCTCCTTTACGGTGGCAAAGACATGTTTTCCAGTTTATTTTTAATTTTTATTTTCACATTTGTTTTCTGAAGTTCTTTTCCCACTTTGAACACCTGATGGCTCATTTTTGAAGATAAGATATGTTTAAACCGTACTGCTTTCTATTTTGAGCCTTGCTGATCATACATCAAGTTACCTGATAGGCTAACTTAGTGTTTGGAGACTGCTATGTTTTAGTGATGAGCGGAATACGCCATATTCGATTTCACGATATTTCGCAAATATTTCGAAGAATATTCGCGAATATTCGTTAATATCGAATATTCGTGATATTTTATAAAAAAAAAAAATTGCGAAATTTCGCCAATGCGAAATTTCGCTATTTTTTTTTTGGATAAAATATCACGAAATATTCGATATTTACGAATATTCGCTATGTTTTATTAAAAAAAAATTGCGAAATTTCGCAATTTTTTATTTATTTTTTTATAAAATATCACGAATATCACGAAAACAAATTTTTTTGCTAGTGCGAATGCGAAATTGATTGCGAAAAAAATACGAATATTCGAAGTAGCGAATATTCACCGCAATATTCGAGTTATTCGCGAATACTTGAATATGCAATATTCGTAGCGAATATTTGCAATGCGAATATTCGTGAGCAACACTACTATGTTTATGTTCTATGCGTTGCTAGTTTCTTTAAGTTATAATTACCTTTCTTTCCAGGTCGTTGGCTGACGGGGCCTCTGGCTCCATGTTGATACACTTACTGGGGACATTGGTCCTCCCCCTTCTCCTTTTGGGGTTGCTGGGAATTGGTGGTCTTTATCTCTCCCCTGATGTTTTTCTCCTCAAATTCTTTTTGACCACCTGCTCCCTTCATCCCCACTGGGACCAACGCAGGTTTCTGCGTGATTGTTGCCTTACTCCCAATTGTTCTACGAAATGTTCTGGTACCTTTTTATGTACTTTTGAACTTTTCTTCTTTTTTCTTTTGTTACCCTTCTTATCTCTTTTTCCTTTGCCCCCTCTCTCCCTCCCCTTTCTTTCCCCCTCCCTATTTTGCTGGTCCACATGGCTGTATGACTCGTTCACCTGTTTCTTCCGGGAACCATGGCTACTTTAAAAATCTCCTCTTATAAGGTACGAGGCCTTAGTGTGGCCGCTAAGAGGCATCAAGTACTCCGAGAATTGCGTAGTTCTGCCTGTTCTATCGCTTTTCTTCAGGAAACTTACTTGACCTACACTACATCTGTGAAACTGTATTCGCCACACTTTCCGCAATGGTACTATAGCCTATCTGATACTAACAAGGCCAAGGGAGTGGCTATTGGTTTCAGTAAGAATGCATCATTTCATTTTACAGATATGCTTGTGGATGAACACGGTCGTTATCTTTTTGTCAAGGGATTCATAGGTAATACTAGATGTACTCTGGCCAATATCTACTGCCCCAATCATAATCAAACCTCTTTTTTTACCCAAATTCTCACAAAGCTATCACAATTTGCTGAAGGATTGATCGTTCTTGCGGGAGACATAAATATGTCTCTAGATCCTACGATGGATACTTCTTCGGGCCGGTCGGGTATTGCATTTAAGCGGCTAGCTCAGGTAAAGAAAAAACTCTAAGATCTCCAGCTCATGGACGCTTGGCATCTCCTACACCCTACAGACAGAGATTATTCCCATTTTTCTGCACCCCATAACTCTTATTCTAGAATAGATAATATCTTCTTAGATCATTTCCACCTTCCCCTTCTTCGTTCAGCCTATATAGGAACTGCTTCTCTCTCTAATCACGCTCCTGTTTCCATATGCCTGACTATACCAGATTTGCCTCACCTCCCCAATAATTGGAAACTCAATGATTCCCTCATCACTGATTCAACAGAGATATGCGTTTTAACCAAAACACTTTCCCAATATTTTAAGGAAAACTCTGTCTCAGACGCTTCTCCCTCTCTATTGTAGGAGGCGCATAAGGCTTTAATAAGAGGACATCTTATAGATTTGGGTGCGAGGAAAAAAAGAGAACATGGTCAGCAGCTCAAACAGGTCTTGTATCAGATTGCTGAGTTGGATAAACAACATAAACTTTCCCTCCATGTTTCACATCTAAAAGCCCTCACTCTTGAAAAAGAAGAACTCAAAACTCTTCTTGCCCTTGAAACTAGGGTAAATTTCACTACATTTCCCAGAAAGTATATGAATGGGGTAACAAACCAGGTAAACTATTAGCTAGGTCACTCGCAGCCAGAAAAACTCTATCATTTATACCTAAGGTGAAATTGCCGTCAGGAGACTTAGTACACACCACCCCCCAAATATCGCAAGCCTTTAAGGAATTTTATGCTGACTTGTATAATGTGGAGGGTGGTTTGGCTTCTTTATCACTTGCTGAAAAACATAAACACATCCTCGCCTTTCTTAGGAAAGCCAACCTCCCTAAGCTCTCAAAGTCGGCCCTTAACGCTCTTGAAGAAGATTTCTCTGTGGAGGAATTTAACTCTGCGCTCAAGTCCTCTTCTTCCGGTAAGGCCCCTGGCCCTGATGGTTTCACCCTCCTATATTATAAAACCTTTAGAGATGTCTTGTTCCCCCACCTTGTAGCTTATGCAAACTCTGTTTCCCATGATTCTCCCCTTCGACCTGAATCATTATCTGCCCACATCACGGTTATCCCTAAACCTGATAAGGACCCTACCCTATGTAGCAGTTATAGACCCATCTCCCTCCTAAATGTTGACACCAAACTCTTTGCCAAAGTTATGGCGAACAGATTGCTTCCCCTTTTACCTAAGTTGGTCTCGGCTGATCAGACTGGTTTCATTCCTAACAGAGAGGCGAGAGACAATTCTCTTCGTACTTTGTCACTGATCCATTATGTGCGGAAGTGTTCCCAGCCCACCCTTCTCCTCTCCACTGACGCTGAAAAAGCATTTGATAGGGTGGACTGGGAATACCTTAAAACTACCCTCCGTCATTTTGGCCTTGGTCCTAAGATGTTTTCTCGTATCTTTTCCCTTTATTCCAACCCCACTGCACAAGTGCGTATTAATGGCTCCTTAAGTGATCCATTTCCGCTACGTAACGGAACCAGACAAGGTTGTCCTTTATCCCCCTTGTTATTTGCTATCTCCCTTGAACCCTTTTTGGCCACTATTAGGAATAATAGGGGCATTCATGGCATTCAGGTCGGCTCTAGAATACATAAATACGCAGCCTATGCTGATGACGTTTTATTTTTTATCCAACAACCACGTATTTCACTGCCGAACCTGATGTCTGAATTTTCCTTGTTCCAAGTCCTCTCCAACTTTAAGATTAATCTTTCAAAATCCGAAATTTTAAATATAACAGTTCCCCAACGAATAGCTGATCAGCTGAGACCCCTATTTCCTTTTCACTGGGTTTCGTCACGCATGAAATATCTTGGCATTTATCTGACTCCCCACCTTCACTCCCTCTTTAGACAAAACTATATCCCTCTTCTAAATGCCATTAAGGATGATCTCCGGAAGTGGTCTTCTCTCTCACATTCTTGGCTAGGTAAGGTCAACATAATTAAGATGAACGTACCCCCCCGTATTCTTTTTTTGCTACAAATGATTCCTTTGAAGATCCCAATAGTTTTTTTTTACCCTTTTACAAACCATAGTATCCTGTTTTATATGGAGGGATGGGCGTCCCAGGATCTCTAAAGAGACTCTTTTCAGGACCAAATGTTTGGGGGGCCTGGCTTTACCTAATTTTAAAGCTTATTACCAAGCAGTTATACTAGCGCGGATAGCGGACTGGAAATATGCCTCCGCCTCCAAATTATGGGTCCAATTGGAACATTCTTTATGTGGCTCTGATCTTTCTATGATCCCTTGGATCCCACGCTCTTTTAGAGATCTATCCCTTATTACCTCGCCTCTTACTTCATCTTCCTTACAAACATGGGATGATCTACATAAGAAGTTTACGTGGTCCTATGATTCCCCATTAACTCCCTTGATATCTCACAGATACTTTGCCCCGGGTCTCATTGACTCAGGTTTTCAGACGTGGTCACTAGTGATGAGCGGAATACGCCATATTCGATTTCGCGATATTTCGCGAATATTTCGAAGAATATTCGCGAATATTCGTTAATATCGAATATTCGTGATATTTTATAAAAAAAAAAAAAAATTGCGAATTTTCGCCAATGCGAATTTTCGCCAATGCGAATTTTCGCTAATGTGAAATTTCGCGATTTTTTATTTTTTTTTATAAAATATCACGAATATTCGATATTAACGAATATTCGTGATATTTTATATAAAAAAAAAAGCGAAATTTCACATATGCGGTTGCGAATATTCGTTAACCACTTAATCACCGCCCTATAGCCGAAATACGGCTATAGGGCGGTTCCTGTACTCTAACAGGACGTCCATGGACGTCCTCCGTTAGAGTCAGGTGTGCGCGCCCAACCGGGCGCGCACACGCGATCACCGGTGCTCACCGGGTCCACGGGACCCGCAGCACCGATGATCGCAGTAAGGAGCCAATGGCGGCGGCTCCTTACCACGTGATCGCGCCGTCCAATGACGGCGCGACCACGTGTGTAAACAAATCTGACGTGCGTCAGATCCGCGCGCCCGAGCGGGCGCGCACACACGCGGTCACGGCGCTCGGCGGGTCCACGGGACCCGCAGCGTCAGTGATCTCGGTAAGGAGCCAATGGTGGCGGCTCCTTACCACGTGATCGCGCCGTCCAATGACGGCGTGATCACATGTAAACAAACCGCGTCACTTGCTGACGCCGGTTCTTCCCTCCTCTCGCTGTACCGATCGGTACAGCGTGAGAGGAGAGCGCGGATGGCTGCAACAGTGTGGGATGGATCTGTGACTATTGCAGTCACAGATCCATCCATCCCTGCTCAGCCATCCCTGCATTAACTCCTTCCTTCCCTGCGCAAAACTCTGCATACCCCCCCCAATACTCTGCATACCCCCCCAATACTCTGCATACCCCCCCCCAATACTCTGCATAACCCCCCCAATACTCTGCATAACCCCCCCCAATACTCTGCATACCCCCCCCCAATACTCTGCATACCCCCCCCCAATACTCTGCATACCCCCAATACTCCTCAATACTCTGCATACCCCCAATACTCCTCAATACTCTGCAATACCCCGCAATACTCCGCAATACTCCGCAGTACCCCGCAATACTCCGCAGTACCC
This sequence comes from Rana kukunoris, assembly GCA_029574335.1. NCBI lineage: Eukaryota > Metazoa > Chordata > Amphibia > Anura > Ranidae > Rana > Rana kukunoris. The sequence continues at coordinate 313,505,823 of CM056051.1, read as the reverse complement.
CGCAATACTCCGCAGTACCCCGCAATACTCTGCAATACCCCGCAATACTCCGCAGTACCCCGCAATACTCCGCAGTACCCCGCAATACTCCGCAGTACCCCGCAATACTCTGCAATACCCCGCAATACTCCGCAATACTCCGCAATACCCCGCAATACTCCGCAGTACCCCGCAATACTCCGCAGTACCCCGCAATACTCTGCAATACCCCGCAATACTCCGCAGTACCCCGCAATACTCCGCAGTACCCCGCAATACTCCGCAGTACCCCGCAATACTCCGCAATACCCCGCAGTACCCCGCACAATACTCCCGCACAATACTCCCGCACAATACTCCCGCACAATACTCCCGCACAATACTCTGCAGTACCCCCGCGCAATACTCCCCCGCGCAATACTCCCCCGCGCAATACTCCCCCGCGCAATACTCTGCAATCGTTTTTTTTTTAGGCTTCCCAGCCTAGAGGGGAGATGTGGGGTCTTATTGACCCCATATCTCACTGTAAAGAGGACCTGTCATGCTATATTCCTATTACAAGGGATGTTTACATTCCTTGTAATAGGAATAAAAGTAACCAAAACATTTATTTTTGGGGAAAAAGGTGTCAAACTAAAATAAATAAAGTAAAATGAACAATAAAAAAATAAAATAAAAATTACAGCGCCCCTGTACCCGTGTGCTCGTATACAGACGCGACCACACACGTAAGTCCCGCCCACATATGAAAACGGTGTTCAAACCACACATGTGAGGTATCGCTGCGAACGTTAGAGCGAGAGCAATAATTTTGGCCCTAGACCTCCTCCCCAACTAAAAAGATGTAACCAGGAAAAACATTTAAAGCGTCGCCTATGGGGATTTTTAAGTCGCGTAGTTTGGCGCCATTCCACAAGCGTGTGCAATATTGAAGGGTGACATGTTGGGTATCTATTTACTCGGCGTAACTTCATCTTTCATATTATGCAAAAACATTGGGCTAACTTTACTGTTTTTTTTTTTTTTAAGCACAAAACTGTTTTGTTTCCAAAAAAAAAACGCGTTCGAAAAATTGCTGTGCAAATACAATGCGAGATAAAAAGTTGTAACGGCCGCCATTGTATTCTCTAGGGTCTTTGCTAAAAAAGCATATATAATGTTTTGGGGTTCTATGTAATTTTCTAGCAAATAAATGATGATTTTTCCATGTAGGAGAGAAATGTCAGAATTGGTCTGGGTGTTCCAGAACGCCTGATGGCGTTCCCTGCATGTTGGGCCTCTGTATGTGGCCACGCTGTGTAAAAGTCTCACACATGGGGTATCGCCATACTCGGGAGGAATAGCAGAATGTGTTTTGGGGTGTAATTTGTGGTATGCATATGCTGTGTGTGAGAAATAACCTAATAATATGAACATTTTGTGGAAAAAAAATTAAAATAAAAAAATCTTGATTTTGCAAAGAATTGTGGGGAAAAAATGACAACTTCAAAAAACTCACGATGCCTCTTTCTGAATACCTTGGAATGTCTTCTTTCCAAAAAGGGGTCATTTGGGGGGTATTTGTACTTTTCTGGCATGTTAGGGTCTCAAGAAATGAGAGAGGCTGTCAGTACATCAGATGTGATCAAATTGATCAATTTTCAGTAATTGGTACCATAGCTTGTAGACCCCATAACTTTCACCCAGACTAAATATTATCCAATTTTTTTTTTTTTTGTTACCAAAGATATGTAGCAGTATACATTTTAGGCCAAATTTATGAAGAAAAATTACTTTTTTGCAAAATTTTATAATAGAAATGAAGAAAAATTCATTTTTTTACAAAATTTACGTTCTTTTTTCATTTATAGCGAAAAAAATAAAAACCGCAGAGGTGATCAAATACCACCAAAAGAAAGCTCTATTTGTGGGAAAAAAAGGACAAAAATTTCATTTGGTTAGAGTGTTGTATGACTGAGTTATTGCCATTCAAACTGTGAGAGCACCGAAAGCTGAAAATTGGTCTGGTTATTAAGGGGGTTTAAGTGCCCAGTGGTCAAGTGGTTAATATCGAATATTCGTGATATTTGATAAAAAAAAAATTGCGAATTTTCGCTATTGCGAATTTTATTGCGATATTCGAGATATTCGCGAATACTCGAATATGCAATATTCGTAGCGAATATTCGTGAGCAACACTAGTGGTCACCGGATGGCCCTCTCCTATTATACCATGTTGTTTCGTCCACTTGTCCTAAGCCCTTGTCTGAGATTCTGGGTCATAATTCACCCTCATTCTTAGACAAATGGAGATACAAGCAATTGAGTAGTTTTCTCCATACACTACCACGTCCTTTAAGAGGTATCCCAGATCTTAACAGCATAGAACAGGTCTTTCTCCCTAGAGACCCTCCTATACGTTCTATCTCTCAATTCTACAAGGCCCTTTTAGACTTACAATACCCTCCGTTTCCAGAATATTTATCCCGGTGGGAGAAGGACTTAGGGACTACTATTACGAATAAAGAAAAGGATAAGATCCTTAAGCTTACGCATGTCTCTTCCCTGGCTTCTTCCATGACTGAATCTAACTTCAAGCTCCTCACTAGGTGGCACCACACCCCTGCCAAGCTTCACCGTATGTTTCCTAGTAATTCCCCACTCTGTTGGAGGAATTGCAGTCAAATCGCCACCCATGCCCACATCTGGTGGTCTTGTCCCCTCATTCGTCCTTATTGGGTGGAAGTCTTAAACCTGATATTCCGGATCACTGAGGTACAAATCCCTCTTAAACCGTGGACGGTTCTTTTCCACGCCACCTCTAGACCCATTGGCAAATACAAACGTTCAATTGTCCCACACCTTCTAAATGCAGCTAAAGCTATTATCCCTCGTCTCTGGGGTCAACCTGAAACCCCTTCCATCAAAACATGGTTGTAAAAGATTTCCGAGGTTAGTCTCATGGAAGAACTCACTCACATTGCAAGAGACACTAGAGAACAATACTCCTTAATCTGGGCATCCTGGTCTTCATTTATCTCTACACAGTGCTATTTAGATATTATTTCCTCGCCCCCTTACAGGTCTGAAACCACATAAAGCTTCTTTTCACCAAATTGTGGCCCTTGTTTCTACTTCATGGTATGGTTCCTCTTTATTTCTGATATCTTACTAAATGTGTTCGTTTAGCGATGTGCTCGATACTGCTGCCATGTGTCCCGGCTCTCCCCCTTCCCTACCCTTCCCTACTTGTCCACCCATTATCCCTCTAATTTCTTTCTCTACATCCCCCCTTTTTTTTTCTCTTCTTACTTCTTTCCTAACTCTTTCCTTCTCCCTTTTCTCTAATCTCTCTGACACACTTGTGTTCTCCATGATGCATCATTTGTTGTATTTCCCAATTTACTATTCCGTGACAATGCTTCTTTAAAGTGTTGATTTGCTCTTATACTGTACTGTCTATTTCTTTCAATAAAAATATATTAAACAAAAAAAAAAATACCATCAAAAGAAAGCTCTATTTGTTGGTAGAAAAGGACGCAAATTTTGTTTGGGAGCCATGTCGCACTACCGCGCAATTGTCTGTTAAAGCAACACAGTGCCGAATTGTAAAAACGCCTCTGGGCATTTAGCAGCATATTGGTCAGGGACTTAAGTGGTTAAAAAATAGAGCATGTTTGAAAAAACATCATTTTTTACAACCCGAAAAATGATCGTGTGTACGTGGCATAAGATGTGGTGGCTGCATTGATTTTCTTTCTTTTATTGTCACCTGTCTTGGCCGGTAGGTATGCTGCTTTTCAACAGAAAAAGTTCTCATGCAAATTAGTGGCGGCTTGTGAAGTTTTAGGATGGGGGTGCAAGACCCCGCCCCTCCACGTGTGGTCGCACTTCTCATAAGCCACACCCCTTATAGAATCCACCCACTCCATCCCCTGTATTCCACTTGCTTCCACTCATAGTGTCAGGAGTATACAGCTCAGCATCACAGCACAGAGTATATATCCCCAGCATCACAAATCATGGTTTATAGCTCAGCCTTACAGATCGGCGCAAACTAAAAAATTACACTGTTAGTAATGAAGGACTCTTAATGAGCATGAGATTACCAGAGACTGCAGACATACTACACGAGATTACCAGAGACTGCGGACATACTGCAAGAGATTACCAGAGACTGTGGACATACTGCACAAGATTCTCCTGAGGAAGTCACGTGAAGTGACGAATGCGCGTATGAGGTACCAGAGGTGATGTTGGCGGACGCCCTGTGTTTTTTATGCCTGTTTTTTATTTCAACATTGTGAGTACCCAGTTATTGTTTTAATAACCCCCCCCCCCTTTTAAAATGCTACTACAATATTTTTTGTTTTCCTGGATGTGAGCGATTATTATCGTTTGGAGGTGATTACCAGGAAGGATCCATTCTCACCACATTTATCTATTTGGATGACACCACAAGTTGACTCAACCTGAAAAGTGCTCATGGGCTTTGTTTTTTGCTGTTACCTTACAGCAGTAAGGTAAGGGGACATCTTTACTTATTTTGGAGTATCTGCAACTGGTCATCACGGCATTTTACATCAGCAATCTTTTTGAACTTTATTTCTATATTGCATTTATACATTGCATTTATCTATTGTTACCTGTTGTATGGCCATTTACCCTGAATAAAACTGTTGTGTGCTATTTCTGGCACTTTGTGCACCGGATTGTGTATAAGGAAGTTACACTTTATATGTGATTTTGCACTGTCATTGGTTTGGCAGCCGGCTTAGGCTGCATTTAGCTTGTTTAATATTTTATATTTTTTATATATCACTGTCATTTTTCTGACATTACTATGTATTATAATAGTTAGGTTATCCCTTTTTTCTTTTTTCCACATATCTAGTTTTTTGCCACACTTCCTCTTCATATTATCCCATCCACACTCCCTTCCTTACAGCGCAGCACTCCACCCCCCCATCTTTAACTGCACAAGATTACCAGAGACTGTGGACATACTGCACAAGATTACCAAAGACTGTGGACATACTGCACAAGATTACCAGAGACTGTGGACATACTGCACAAGATTACCAGAGACTGTGGACATACTGCACGAGATTACCAGAGCCTGTGGACATACTGCACAAGATTACCAGAGACTGTGGACATACTGCAAGAGATTACCAGAGACTGTGGACATACTGCACAAGATTACCAGAGACTGTGGACATACTGCACGAGATTACCAGATACTGCGAACATGCTGCATTAGATTACCGGATAATATTGCAGACATACTGCATTCGATTACCAGAGACTGTGGACATACTGCACGAGATTACCACGGACTGCGGACATACTGCATTAGATTACCAGAGACTGCGGACATACTGCACAAGATTACCAAAGACTGCGGACATACTGCATAAGATTACCAGAGACTGCAGACATACTGCACAAGATTACCAGAGACTGCGGACATACTGCATAAGACTACCAGAGACTGCGGACATACTGCATGAGATTACCAGAGACTGCCGACATACTGCACAAGATTACCAAAGACTGCAGACATAGCTCATGAATAAGCACTGTATTTTGGTGTGAAACGCGTCAGCTCTTTTCTTTGCTGTGACATGTTGTGATCTGTTTTAATATAAAGGAACATTTTTTGGAGTGCGGCCGTCCTAGTTTTTCTCCATACAATTTTGCAATCATTTAAAGAAAAAGTTAATAAGCAGGGGAGCTAGGGATTGCTTGTGGTCGCAATTTTTTTTAAAGAAAAAAAGTTAAGAAGCGGGGGGGGGGACTATGGTGCTCGCGGCTATCTCTACATTATTACTCAGCATGAAGGCTTCTGTTCTTTACCTGATACGGAGACTGCGATGAGTTCCACTGGGACCTTGCACTGGCTTGCAATGGCTTCGTTGGTGAGCTGTGGGCGTGCGTGTGTGCCTCCGGCGGTGCTTGCCCCTAGTGGCCAAAAAGCGACGTCAGGTAATGTTGCTTCACCCAGCTGTGCCATTTTGGTAAAACTGTGGTGGCTGATCAGCAAGGAGTTAAGGCAGAGCAAAGCCATGATAAAGTAAAAGGGGGGGGGGGTAGCAGATGTGTAAATCTTAAAAGAGGATATTTCATGTTTAGGAAAGGACAAGCGGTTGCCATCATCCTACAGATAGAATTCAAAGACACAATATTAAGGAGTGTGCTGAAAGTCAGTTCTGCCTATTGATTCTCATACAAGTAATAGAGCAACTGCAGGTGCTTACTCTCTGAATCTATGTTTACTTTGAATTCCCAATTAGGTTCATGGCAAAATAAAAATAAAATAAAAAACAGAATTTGAAATTCTGCATGATTGAATCTTCAAACTGAATGCAGTTTTATCTTATTAACTAAATGCAAATTGAAAATTCTGTATTATGTTAGTGATACAACCTGCTGAGTTCTGTCAAGTACCAGATAGTGTACAACAGTGTTCCATTAGTGTTTCAGTGAGCACTGAAGGTGGTTAATCGGATATACCTGATGTCTGCCATCTGTACAGTAATCAAAGGTCATACAGAATAACACTTGTGGATCCAGATTTTATTTCCATGACACAATTTACAAGATTTATAGCTGATTAAATACAAGTCAAGCACTGACTGAAATAACAAACTTCTCTATTAGCCACATAACCTCTCAGGGTTTAAAGGGATGAGTTGGCAACCCCAGTTGATTTTCATATACATTTCCTTAGATTGTTAATGTAAACCTGTCATGAGAGAATATGATGGTTGCTTTGCTGGAAATGCTAGTTGCTTACCTTCTATGTTAAGCCATTGGTGTTATTTTTCCCCAGTCCCTGACCCAGAAGAAATATGCAGATCAGGATTCAAGTCAAGTCAAGTCATAGACAAGTCTTCTTACAGTTCATCGAAAAAGTATTCATATCCCTTGAAATCTTATATCCCTTGTTACAACCAACATCGTAAATGTATTTTATTGGGATTTTATGTGATTGACCAACACAAAGTGGCGCATAATTGTGAAGTGGAAGGAAAATTATAAACGTTTATTTTTTTTTTTTACAAATAAATATGTGAAAAGTGTTTAATTTGTAGGTAAAAAATGGAAGTTAAAGTGGAAAATTTGCGCTAGGTGGAAAATTGTGTGTGAAGGATTAAATGAAATACAAATAGTCCCTTAAGGACGTCCTGCTGCTAAACACTACAACCTTGATTTAAAGTCCAAAAAAATGTGTACAAAAAGTGTAGCGCTGGAATGAATATAAAACCATATGGGACAATAGGTATAGGACAAATTAAAAAAAAATATTTTGGAAATTCCAAACAAATCAATTAATATGGATAATCAGTCCACATGTGAAAAAATCAATCGATAATAGCAAATGCAGTCCACAAGTGAAAAAATCCCAAAAGGAAAATTTCAGTAAGTTTAAAGTGAACATCCAATGTGAAAGGAAATGTAGGTGGAATCCAATACGTGAAGATACCCATCACCTGAGGATAAATTCAAGGCTTACCAAATAGCCAGTGACTGCCCTTCTCAGGGGGGTCAAACAGGCTAAGTAGATGGATGATTCTCGCAGGAACGATGATCCACAGGTTCTTACCAGAATGTGGTGTACATACCCTGAAAGGTGCAAAATTATTGAGGCCCGATGGAAAAAAAATGTTTTCCATAGTGCAGGCGTTCAAATAATGTATTAAAACAAAGTGAATAAAAGGTACAAAACTTTCTCTTAACAGAGAAAAAAACAATCTGTGCATGGAAGAAAGCACAAGCTCCATAAAGTGTCGATCTAGCTACTGCTCCTGATGACATCAGTGTGGCGAAACGATCGTCAGGCGTCACGCACATGCACTGCGCATAGGCAAATAGCAGTAGCTAGATTGACACTTTACGGAGCTTGTGCTTTCTTCCTTGCAAGGATTGTTTTTTTTCTCTGTTAAGAGAACGTTTTGTACCTTTTATTCACTTTGTTTTAATAAATTATTTGAACGCCTGCACTATGGAATTTTTTTTTTTTCCATTGGGCCTCAATAATTTTGCACCTTTTGGTGTATGTACACCACATCCTGGTAAGAACCTGTGGATCATCCCAGAAGTATCTGTGAATTACACTCTCACCTGGAATTGTGGATTTGAACCTCTCAACTCAGGATAGATGGAAGGATTTCCTAACGTTCCTGCGAGAATCATCCATCTACTTAGCCTGTTTGACCCCCCTGAGAAGGGCGGTCACTGGCTATCTGGTAAGCCTTGAATTTATCCTCTGGTGATGGGTATCTTCACGTATTGGATTCCACCTACATTTCCTTTCACATTGGATGTTCACTTTAAACTTACTGAAGTTTTCCTTTTGGGATTTTTTCACTTGTTTACTGCATTTGCTATTATCGATGATTTTTTTCACATGTGGACTGATTATCATTGATTGTTTTGTTTGGAATTTCCAAAATATTTTTTTTAATTTGTCCTATACCTATTGTCACATATGGTTTTATATTCATTCCAGCGCTACACTTTTTTCACACATTTGTAATTTGAAAGTCTTTTTGGGGATGTCTTTACCAGCTTTACACATCTAGAGAGTACAATTTTTCCCATTCTTCTTTGCAAAATAGCTCAAGCCCGTTCAGATTGGATGAAGAGCATCTGTGAACAGCAATTACCAAGTCTTATCACATATTCTGAATTGGATTCAGGTCTGGACTTTGACTGGGCCATTCTAACACATGAATATGCTTTGATCTAAACCATTCCATTGTAGCTCTGGCTGTATGTTTAGGGTAGTTGTCCTGCTGGAAGGTGAACCTCTTCTCCAGTCTCAAGTCTTTTGCAGACTCTAAGGCCGCGTACACACAATCGAATATATCTGCTGAAACTGGTCCGCAGGCCAGTTTCAGCGGACAGATTCGATTGTCTGTACGGGCTAGCAGACAGTTTCCAGAAGACAAAAGTTTTAAAGCATGCTTTAAAACTTGTCTGCTGGAAAGCCATCTGTCGGATATGTCCGCTGGTTAGTACGCCTAACCAGCGGACCGAAATCTCCCGCATGCGCCGAATGGATTCGACGCATGCATGAAAGTATTTTACTTCCAGGTTTGGTGACAGGGCAGCGTCAACGTCAACGCCACATCACCACGCTGTCTGTCCGCAGGGATTTTGGTTTGATCGTGTGTACACACATCAGACCAAAATCTCCCAGGAAACATGTCTGATGAAAACGGTTAGTCGGACCGTTTTCATCGGATATATCTCCTCGTGTGTATGCGGCCTAATAGGTTTTCTTTTAAGATTGCCACTGGCACGGATCTGCTGGAAGCATATGTCACCCTAATTCCCAAACCAGGAAAGGATGTCACACTGGTCCCCAACTACCGGCCCATTTCACTGTTGAATGTAGACGTGAAGCTTTATGCTAAAGTACTGGCCAACAGACTACTTCCCTACATTCCGACCCTGATTTCTACCGACCAGGTGGGTTTTGTCCCTGGCAGGGAGGCCAGGGATAACACCACGAAAGCAATAAATATCCATCACTGGATGTCCACGTCCAACACCCAGGGGTTCATGCTCTCCCTTGATGCCGAGAAGGCGTTTGATAGGGTGGCCTGGGACTATATAGAGGCGGTCCTACACAAAATGGGACTACCCGCTCAATTTATCCGTATGGTTATGGCCCTCTACTCGGTCCCTACTGCTAGGGTACGGGTGAACGGCAGGATCTCAGACGCCTTCTCGGTACACAATGGCACAAGGCAAGGCTGTCCCCTCTCTCCCCTGATTTTCATCCTATCCCTGGAGCCCCTCCTTAGACGGTTACGGGACAACCAGGACATTAAGGGTGTCACGATAAGGCGCAAGCACTACAAGGTTGCCGCATATGCGGACGATATATTGCTCTTTCTGACAAATCCCTTGATTACATTACCAAACTTGCTTAAAGACTTTAGTCTCTTTAAAACGCTTTCCAACTTACAAATTAATTTCGGTAAATCCTCCGCTCTCAACGTCTCCCCCCCACAGAATCTGGTAGCCCAATGTAAGCTAAATTTCCCCTTCAAATGGGAACCCAATGAAGTCACCTATTTAGGTATTAAGCTACCTGTCAAGCTCGCTGATTTGTTTGCTATAAACTTTCTACCCACCTTGCATAAGGTGAAGGAGGACTTGGTCGAATGGAGCAAAGGTAATTTTTCTTGGTTTGGTAGGGCGGCCATTTTAAAAATGAACGTCCTTCCAAGGCTCCTCTACCTGCTGCAGGCAATCCCTATCAAACTCCCTCCTGCCTTTTTAGCTTCCTTTAAGTCCACATGCAGTACCTTTCTGTGGGCCGGACGCCCGGCTCGACTGAAATGGGATATGCTCACCCTTCCCAAACTTAAAGGCGGCATTGGTCTACCGGACCTTGCCCGCTACCACAAGGCCTGCCTACTGACGAGGGTGGTAGATTGGCATCTACACGGAGCGGACAAGGATTGGGTGGCACTTGAGGAAGCTTTTGTGGGTTTTCGAATCTCCCACCTTCCTTGGATTGATCCGACCCTCACCCCCAAAATGTGCGTGAACCATCCTCTGATTAATCCCGTCCTGTCCTGCCTAAAGGTCACGAATGACGGCACGGATACAGCCCGTTTCCCTGGTCCTCTAACGCCACTTAACCACAACCCGGGGTTCCCAGACGGTGTCGGCACGGTCGACCCCCAGTCCCCGCGGACAACTCCTTCATTAAGGGCATTTCAGCTTTTTGATGGTGGAGTTCTACTCTCTGAATCCGCGATGGCCCAGAAATTCCCTGACTTTCACATTACCAGATTCAAATTCTTTCAGCTCAGGCATTTCCTACAAAGCACGTCATCGCCAACCAGTTGGTGCAGGGACTGTACGCCTTTAGAAAAGATATGCCAGTCCGCTGAGCCACAACGACACCTGATTTCTACCCTATACTCAATCCTCACTCCCCGAGCGACCTCCAACGCTGACATTCACGGTAAGTGGGAAGCCGATCTTGGGTTCCCCATTTCCGATGATGAATGGAACTCGATTTGGGCCCATACACACAAGGGTTCTTTGAATGTATCGGCACAGGAGAACAGGTACAAGCTATACTCGAGATGGTATAGGACCCCCAGCAAACTTCACAAATTCTTCCCCACAGTCTCCCCCACCTGCTGGAGGTGTGCAGCAGCCGAGGGTACTCTGTTACACATATGGTGGGAGTGTCCTAGACTCAAACCATTTTGGGAGGGGGTTCACGCCCGTATAGCCAGTATCACCACATACACTCCAGACTACACCCCGGCACAATACCTGCTACACCATACATCCCTCCCTAACTCGGTTTACCGCAAATCCCTAGTGCTCCACCTGATAAATGCAGCCACACAGTGTGTTCCACTGCGCTGGAAAAACCCTCAACCGCCCACCATAGTTGATTGGCAGGATAGGGTGAACAAAATCGAAGAGATGGAAAGACTTATACATCAAGCTCGTGATGCCCCTGAGAAATTCAGATTTACATGGGGCTGCTGGGTTCACTACAGGGAGTCCCTCATCACATGCTCCAGTTCGACCCCTTCAGACGCGCCCCACCCACACTGACGTTCCCAGACCCACTTACTCTGACGACTGACTGACTATCCCCGAAATCCCCCTCATTATTACCCATCCCCCCCTCCGCCTCTAACACCTTAGACATGAGCCTCAGCACTTATGCAATAAGAGCCAATGATAGGATGGCTCATCCGGTCATGGAACCCCGCTGAGCATTGGAATGTTGAGCACCCTTTGCCGAATGGTTACAACATAAACTCGGGTCTCCGCCCGGATCGGCTGGGACGCGGCACTTGCCAGGACCGGGCTAACTCACCTTTGATTTTAGACCTTCTAATATACCCTCCCGCCTACAGTTATGTTCCCTATAGGGGTGGGCGGGGGTTGGGTTCATGCACGATGGTCCCCCTTCTATGGATATAGCTTACGCCCATTCCCATGCCAGGGGTGCCGCCCGTGACCTGTGTCCCTAATCTAAGTCTCGCTGATGTGCTGATTACGGTTTTATGCTTTTTCTCTTTGTATCACGCAACTGTAACATGTATTCGACAGCATTGTAATGCACTACTGTGACTATTGTATCCTTGTTTTGTTTACTACAATAAAAATTATTTGGAAAAAAAAAAAAGATTGCCCTGTATTTGGCTCCATTATTCTTCCCATCAACTCTGACCAGATTCCCTGCCCCTGAAGAAGAAAAGCATCCTCACAACATGTTGCTGCCACCACCATGTTTACAGTGGGGATGGTGTGTTCAGGATGATGTGCAGTGTTACTTTTCTGCCACACATAGGGGGTTATTGCAAATCCACGTTGCATTACAAGTGCAAACTACAAGTGCAAATTGCACTTGAAATTGCACTGAAAGTGCACTTGGGAGTGCAGTCACTGTAAGGGGTAGGTCTGAAATGAGGGGAAGCTCTGCTGATTTTATCATCCAATCATGTGCAAGCTAAAATGCTGTATTTTATTTTCCTTGCATGACCCCCTCAGATCTACAGCGACTACACTTCCAAGTGCACTTTGCAAATGTAGTTTGCACTTGGAAGTGCTAAGTGGATTTGCCTTTCATAAATAACCCCCATAGTGTTTAACTTTTAGGCCAAAAAGTTCCATTTTGGTCTTATCTGATCAGAGCACCTACTTTCACATGCAATTTAACTTATATATCATTTGTTCCTCAGAGTCTGAGCATTCGACATGCATAGTATTTAATGTCTTTTATATGATGTCTCTCCTGGATTGTATTGTTTTTATACCTCTCATTAAAAGTTTTTGTATTAAAAAAAAAAGAAATGTCTTTTGTCACTTTATGCTCTCTCCAGTGGTCTGTCGTGTTGACGTATTTAGGATTCAGTACAAGATAATAGTCCAGAGATGACCATAACCATTACAAATTCAGCTTGATATGCGCATCAAATGTAGAATTCCTCCATCATAGGTTTATTAAATGCATTAATACTGAGTGATGTCTTTGTTGGTTAGTGCTGCTCTAGTTTTTGCAGTTGGAGTCTCCAAAGATTGTTTCTTCCAAGTTAGAAAACATTTTTTAGGGTAGTGCTGCACTGTCATTTAGCATAGTAAAGACTGTACCAGTTAGCTCTTGAAATTTAGACAAATAACTAATCACCCCTGGAGCCCCAGACATGTATAAGAGGCCAGGGTGGTATTCAACTTGCCAACAACCATACATAACAAAACATCAGGTTTGGTTGAAATTGACCTCTAAAAAGTCCACTACATAATCAGAGCTGATTGACTACTGATGCAGAAGCAACTTGGATTGTTACTTTATATAAATGACAGATGTAAGGTGAGTATTGGCTAAGTAGGTATCAATTGACAATTCAGATAGTAGTTTAGTTCTTGAGGTTAAGCATTAGGCACTAGTTAGAGTTTGGGGTCAGACCCAGGGGGTAACTTTGAAGGAATATATGAATTCACAATGTCCCTATAAGCTGGAAGATACATTTTTAGCTCCCAAATCTAGCATACCAAATTAGAACTATAGAGAATGACTTACAGTAAAGTTTTATGGCGATGTAAGAACCTATGGCTATTTACCCAGTTGTTGTGAGTATTTCTTTCAGAGTCTAATTCTGCTTTGAAACTTCAAACCAGGACAGATGGCACACACACAAGATGAAGAACAGCTAACAGACTCAAAAAAACCAACAGCATAATGTATGTGACCCAGAACTGAACAAGTGTCAAAGTGCATCTGGTATTTCTAAAATGAAAACTTTTAAGCTTGACAAGAAATTAAATACAGGCTCAAAATCCCCTGTGCACTCTTCCCAGCAGCATTAAGAGCTGACTAGCCCTATCTATCCAACAAGCCAAATTAAATTTGCACATTACAGAAGGCCACCAAAAACTGCATCCAAAGCATCAGAAATGCTGGAGTACAAAAGATCTAGACTGCATTTTTTATTCCATAAGACATAGCACATAATGATGGCAAGTAACATACACAGACTGGCAACAGCTTGCTATTGTATGTTTGAACACATACAGATAATTACTGTACATGCATTTTTGGGATATAAAATACACTTCTAATTCCATATGTTTCCTTAATATCTTATAATCTCTTTTTGTATTAACCTAGATCCTAGGCTGAAATACAGGAGAACTAGATAGAGATCACTGGTATGTAATGTAAATGCAGTTTAAGACCAATACACAGTTATTTCATTGCAAACAAGGTTCAAGGAAAGACAGAAAGATTGTATTTCAGTACTGCAATTTGTTTTTCTTCTAACCTGGAAATTTCTCAAATAAAATGTGTCTTGGGCTTGAGCAATTGTCCCGAATTTCATTAAAATATCTATTAAATATAACATTCTGACCTATAAAGTGCTTGTTGCTATTCTGCAAATATTGCTTGTTGACCTACTAAGTTTCATTTCCACTGCTTGTAGATCTCAAGGTCAGCACTAAACAGGTGGATGGGTGAAAAATCAAACAAGTGAATGTATCATGTCCACTAAAAAAAAAATGTAAACATGCTGCTTAATGTGGGCGTTTAGTTGCTCTCAAACTGTTAAAATGGAGACATTTGTAAATATACTAAGGTGACAATAGCTTTTTTGTTTTGAATGGATATATGGATATGTTCAAAACATGTTCTCCCTGTTCTTTTGGAATACTTCAGTTTTCTCTCAAACTCCAAAGGGTGAGCTCAAAGCCTCATACACACGGCTGGTTTTCTTGATGGGAAAACTGCGAGGAGAGCTTTTGGCTGGGAATCCCGGCCGTGTGTATGCTCCACGCATTTTTACCAATGGGAAAACTGTCCAAAAAAACGCAGAAAAAAAAGCTCTCTTTTTTCCTGCCGGGAAAACCGGCAGACTTTTGCCCGGCGGTTTTTGGCAGTTTTCCTATGGGAAAACCAGCCGTGTGTAGGGGGAAAGACTGACTGAGCAGGTTCTCGGCTTTCCCCTCGGGATTTCATGCGCCTGTGTACGGGGCATAACTTTCCAGTTCTAACAGGTTATAACAGTTCCAACAGAGTTCAGAGCCTAAACCCCAATAAAATGGGAACATTTACTAGTGAAAAATAAAATTGTAAAAAAATCCATTTAGCTGGGAGCAGCGATTTTTTTTAAAGCACTGAAATCTACAATGCATGGTTTAAACAGGACAGAGACTACTCCTAAGTTTCCTTGCTAAATATTTAAGGGACCTTCAGTGGGGTCTATGTGCTGTTTTCTTTGTAAATATTTTATTTTCTGTAGCACATCCTAAGGTAATAATTAAAAAAAATTCAATGAGCCCCTCCCCTAAAAATATATACCAGAGCCTTAATCTGAGCATGCAGCCTGGATAGCAAGACAAGGGAAAACTAGTGCAACCCTACACCTGAACCATAATATGCCACATTTCCTCAAAATGGGGAGTGCCTTGCCAGAGGGGACCCTCCTGGCAAAACATATTTTCCCCATGTTGATGATGATGTTGATGTGGACAAGGGCCGTGTGGTGGGTTGGGTGTTTACCAGAATATACAAGTATTTAACAGTAATAAGATGCTCACTGTAAATTCATCTTCAATCACCAACTAGCCAAAGTTAAAAATCCGATTTACTTGACACACACAATTGATTATGATGATACTATTGACTGAATGACAGCTCCCTTGGCTGTCATCAGCTATATGAGAAAAGAGGCGGTGATAGTAGTGACATCATTGACCAAATATGATCATGGACATATTTTCTAAATATCATTGCCCAAATATGGTCAGTGACCATATTTGGGCTGCTATCTCTGCCCCTGCCCCTTTGCTCTTGTGGCCAGGGATTCCTGGATTCCTGGCCATGTAAGCCAATCTGCCAAAAATGGCAGCAGTTTCAAGGGACCAAGCAGGTGCCCAGGGACCACTGACCATGGAAAGATATCATATAAATAAGCGGTAGAAATACTGCTTCTGTATATGATGCACCTCTCCTGCCAACATGGGGCTGAATGGTTAAATGTTTTGAGTGAACCTCCAGCTCATCCTTACTCCAAGGTTAACTGGCTCTTATCTAAATTAGCCCTAGTATTGATATGAGCTAGATATCTTCAATTTCAAACTCCATAAGCAACATGGAAAATTTAGTGTTAATCCTTCAAATGCTAAAAATTACAGGGGGTTGGTTACTTACAATATGAAGTGGATAAATGTGCAAGTCTCTTCCTATGACATTAAAGGGACTTTAGCAGTAATACATATACAAAAGGAGCACTTCTGAATAATCTCAATAACCATTTAATGAATACATAAATGATAATAGCTATCAGGAATATTCACTGCTCCAAACAGTGTAGAGGCACTATTCGAGATCATGCAAGGGAACAGTGGTCACGGTACAGGAGAGGGGAGAAGCAGCTGTGGGATGACTGTAAAAATGAGTTTTAGACATGGGGCCAGATTCTCAGCGGCGATACGACGGAGTATCTCAGATACCCCGTCGTATCGCCGTTTTTTTTGCCTCGTATCTATGCGCGTGATGCTTAGCATCACTTTTGCATAGATACGCTTCAACATCCGACAAGTGTAAAACCATTACACTTGCGGATCGTAGTTGTAATGACAACTTCAGCCACTAGGTGGCCTTTACGTTGTTTTCTCATTTGCATATGCAAATGAGGCTAGTACGCCGATTCCCGATCGCTTTTACGCCGCCCCGTCGTCGCGTACGTCGTTTTCATCCACGTAAGGTTACCCCAGCTTCTATGTGGAGTAACCTTATGAAGTACCGTCGGATGCCGTCGGTGCCGTCGGATGCCATGTTAAGTATGGCGTCGGGTCAGCGTCGGCTTTTTCCGTCGCTTACGTCGTTTTACTAACTCGTTTGCGAATAGGGGCATTGCGTAGTGACGCTCACGTCGTTTTGACGTCGGTTTCAACGACGCTTTCCGACGTGAGCTGGAGCATGCGCACTGGGCTTTTTCCCCGGCCGGCGCATGCGCAGTTCGTTCAACGCGGGGGCACGCTTCATTTAAATACAAGCCGCCTCATTTGAATTACGTGGGCTTACACTGGGCCATTTTCGCTATGCCAACGCAAACTACGGAGCAAATGGTTAGAGAATACGGCACTTGCTCTAGTACGATGCGGTGGCGTAGTGTAAATGGCTTACGATACGCAAGTGAAATTCTATGAGAATCTGGACCATGGTGTTTCAGTGATGGCCCTAAATAGCTGGGCAAACTTATCAGCAAGGGGGGCAAGTGTTGTTAAAAGAATGAGAGCAACAGTAATTCCTTCTTTTGTGTGAGTATTACTATAATTTTTTATCAGTGTCTATATGATCAAACACAGAAAATTAAAGTATATATTTAGTTAAAGACTTATTTTAGTTTTCAAAATAGTAAGTAAGAGTTAGACTCTGTGTCAAGCTTTTATTTCTAACTGTGTCACCAAGAAATAAAGTGAGGGGAAATGCAAACTTCTAGAGGAAAAGGTAAATCTTCAAATAAGGACACTTGTTTTGAAGAACTGTCTTAAGCCGCGTACACACTATCGGTCAAAACCAATGAAAATGGACTGAAGGTCCGTTTCATCGGTTCAAACGGATCGTGTGTGGGCCCCATCGCATGCTCATTTTTTTCAGCACGTCATTGTGTTTTACGTCACCGCATTTTGATACGATCGTTTTTTTAACTGATGGTTTGTAGATACATCAGACCATCAGTCAGCTTCATCGGTTAACCGATGAAAACAGTCCTTTGGACCGTTCTCATCGAATGGACTGATCGTGTGTACGCGGCCTAAGAGGAACATCCCTTCACTTTTTTGTTATTTATAAGTTCCTGTTGAATATCTTGACAGGAAGTGAAGTATAATTTCCTTAATGGTTAGCAAACAGCAAAAAAAAATAAAAAACCCTTTCCTTACTCTATCCAAAATAAAAAACCTGGGTATACATACAAAAGCTTTGATCAAATTGTATGAAAAACACATGTTTTGCATGTGTATTGCTTACCCCCACAGGAGCCGCCTGATATGATGGGTTCTCTGTTCTGCCATGACTTTTTGAGCTGCTCTGTCCCCACTGAAACACCTGTGTAATTTAAACATTATAGATGACAATAAACGTGGTGATAGACTGAAAGGATGTATAATGGCAATGCAGTTAAACAATGCATGAATCAATAAACAGGCACTTGAACAGGTTTAAAGATTATGTACTAGATAATGTGAACCCAAACCCATAACAATCAACTGAACTGTAGTGATGCTAAAACAAATTATAACTGGTGCAAACAGGGTATCAGAATCAACTAACCCAAAATTAAAAGGTCCCGTTGGGGCCCTTCTGTAAGGTAGTGCACATTAAGCTGTCCTTTTAGGAGTGTATAATGGATGGCTGATATGTAGAGCAGTCTCTATTGGATTCACCATGTCAGTGTTGAGATAAGCACATATGATTCAGCTCCCCTCCTTGTACACAGGAATCCGGTCCAGATCTCTTGGTGGTCTGTTGTCCTCAGTTACCCGGGACCAAGTGACTCAGTACTCACTTAGGCTCAGTCTCTTAGCTCTGGTCCTCATTGGTTCTCCCTAGACACTCACGACACAACAAGTCCTTCCAAGTCCTCTCCCAGCTCAGCAGACGATATGTGGCTCAATCCTCAGATTCTAATGAACATAGCAATGGTGCCTAATCTCTGCATTGGCTCAGCAAAGGTAATAGGTCTGCACTATGTTCCCTGCACTGATTTGAGATGGCACATCAGGAACACAAACCTATATGGCTGGAGAGGCCCAGATCTCTCCAGAACTGTCTAGGAAAAGTTATGTTTTTACTACTATGTTATACAAGGTTATGCAGTGCCCCATTAAGTACTACATCTCCCAGAATACATGGTGACAAGGCATGTCCTCTATGCCCTTATTGTCTCAGATCCACTGCTGCCAGGAGGGAGGGGGAGCAGGTACGAGTAAATGATTTTACACAGAGCTGCTCTGATACTCACACATCAGTGAAGTTAAGGGTTAGTGCAGGAAAGTGAAGTGAAGGGTGAGTGCAAGCTGCTGTACACACACAGCCCACTCTGTGTACACAGCTCCCAGCAGTACAAGCATCAGTGAAGAGAGATAAAGACAGCAGGAACAGAGTGTGCGGGTCATTCTGTTACTGTCTCTGCACAGTGGGAGGAGGGAAGAGGAGGGGAGCTGCACATAGCCAGCAGAACACCCCGGCTACACATGTAATACCATGTTTTTGTGCTGACTCATAATATTGTTTTACTTGTCAGTTGTCATGTCTGCTATAGTGTTATACAGTGAAAACTACTATAGTGGAGGTAAACAGAAAACGGAAAATTGTATACTCACCTTTCCGTAATTTTCCTTTCCTGACGCATCTTCATGGCAGCACACACTGGGTTGTGACTCCGCCCCCACAACCTGACAGGATTGGTTAGCTATAAATTTGAAGGGGAGACGCCCCGCATCATTCTCTGTATATATCATCATAAAACAACAGGGTGGGCATCTGTGTGCTGCCATGAAGATGCGTCAGGAAAGGAAAATTACGGAAAGGTGAGTATACAATTTTCCGTTTTCCTGACGCATTTATGGCAGCACACACTGGGATATAACTCGCCAGTCGGGAGGGTGCAAGAAAACAGTAATATTTATTCTTTATAGCACTGAGGAATTGGCTCTAAGAACAGATCTGCCAAAGTCGACGGTAGCCAGGAGAGCAGAATTCACTCTGTAGTGAGAAATGAAGATGTGTTGGGAAGACCAAGTTGCTGCTCTGCCTATGGTTTCCGGTGAAGTCCCGCAATATGCTGCCCAAGAAGTGGCCTCTGCCCCTGTCGAATGAGCCCTAATGCCCTCTAGGAGGCGTAAGTTGCTGGATGGAATAGGTCTCTTTGATAGCTTTAACAACCAAGAGGTAATGGCTACGGGAGGTAGCTGGCTGACCTTGTCTGCTCCCGTGTGGGATAATCAAGAGAGAATCCGTCTTCCTGAGATGTAGCTGTGACGTAACTGGAGATGGTAGACTTGACATCCTAGTCATGGGACTCGCCCCTCTCATTAGTAAAAGACGAAAGGACGATGTCCTGGTTATAATGAAAGGAGGAAGTTACCCTTGGATAAAAATGGTCTGAGGGCTTCAGAACCACTCTGTCAGGGAAGAACACTGAATAGGGGTTCCATAGCCATAAGTGCTTGTATCTCCGGCGCCCTCTTAACTGAGGTGATAGCAATACGGGAAGCCATCTTCAGAGCTAGGTTCCACGGTGAGACTAAGTTGAATGGAGAAAAAGGTGGATTGGACAGGGCCTCGAGTACTACACAGAGATCCCCTGTTGGAAAGGCTGGCCTCCTAGGTGGTCTGATCTTACGTAGGCCCTGAGGAACAGAGTGACCGGATGATGAAGAGCCCATCTAGTACCCGTCATGGCTGAAAGGGCAGATACTTGCACCTTCAGGGTACCCAAGCCCGGGCCCTTGTTAAACCCTGACTGAAGAAATTCAAGAATTTGAGATGGGATTCCAATGTCTTTGCTGCGATGACACGAACCTCTCCCAGATCCTAGTATAGGTGACATCAGTGGAGCTCCTTAGAGCTTGTACTAAGGTTGATATTACCTCCTGAGAGTATCCTAGTTCCCCTAACCTAGCCCTCTCAGCTTCAAAGCTGGCAAATGGGCTGGATGGAAGAATTGCCTCTGATGTATGAGATCCCAGGTTACTGGAAGATGTATTGAGGCCGCGTACCTAGTTGTAGCAGGGTCGTAAACCATGGCCTCCTCAGCCGGAACGGTATTAGTACAATAACTGTGGCTGAGGACTTCCGAAGTCGGGACAGGAATCTTGTAATCCGAGAAGTTGGAAGAAAAATGTACCCTAGCTCGCAGCTCCATGGAAGAACTAGGCAGTTTGTCCCTTCAGGTAATGGAAAGTGGGCTCTGGACAGGAACCTCTGACACTTGGAGTTCTTTGGCGTGGCCGCTAGGTCGACTTCTGGTTCTGGTACTAGTTTTCGTAAGAATGGAGAATACCTGTTGGTTCAGGGACCGTTCGTGTGTTTGAAAGTGTCTCTCGGCTTAGGTAGTTGGCCAACGAATTCTGTGTTGCTGGGACGCATACTCCCCACAGATCTAACAGGTGCACTTGTGCCCCTTCCATTATGAAGCGTGCGACTCCTGATGTTCCCCTGTCTCTGGATACATGACACCGCTACTTGTTGTCCATCCTGATCAGGACACTCTTCCTCTATAGAAGAGGCGCAATGGCCAGGAGGGCCTGAAAGGCTGCTCTGAGCTCTAAAATATTTGACACTATGCCCTGAGCCCAAAAATGCCACTGTCCTTGGGCTACTCAGTCTAGATAGTGTGGACCCCATCACCCCTGGCTGGCGTCCGATGTTACTACTTCTGGACTAGGGGGAACTTTTGGAATGGACTCCCTGAGGTCGGACGGTGTGTCCACCACCATACTAATTGCTTTACCCAGTTCGGGATGTGAATGGTTTGGAGTATTGACGTTCTATTCCACTGCCTGAGAAAGGAGTTCTGTAAGACTCGCATGTGCCACAGGGGCCACTGTATCAAGGGTATGGATGCTGACATGGACCCCTGGGTACTGAGGCAGGCTCTGACAGTTAGACGTCTGGATGATAGCAGACTTTGTATCTTCTGGAGCAAGGGCTTCAGCCTCTCTTGAGGGAGTTGCACCCGGTACAACCTGGTATTTTATTCTGCCCCTAGGAACACCCTAACTTGCCGAATGCTCTGGGTGCTGAGGCGATGCCGAATGGGGGGCACCAAAATTGGAAATGGGATTGATCGATTGAGAACCGAAGGGACCTCTGGAAGGTAAGATGAACTGGGATGTAAAGGTAAACGCCCGAAAAATCTAGAGATAGCATCCAGTCTCCCACGTCCACTGACAACAAAATGGACTGAAGGCTTTTCCAATCTGAGGGCCTCTATTTTGATCGTCTGTTGAAATTCTTTAGGTCCAAGACTGGACGTAGATCCCCGTTTTTTTTTTTTGTACCAGAAATAAAGGGGAATAAAACCCCCTCCCTTTCTGGTGCGGAAGTACTTGGTAGGCTGGAATGTGTTCCCTGGCAATATGCCCATGAATTTCCAATTGTGACCGTTCTTGATAGAGGATAGTGTTCATGGATCTGTTATACGAGTTGCCCATATCCGAGCGAATCTCTTGAGTCTGGTGCTCACCTGAGCTGGGTGGGCAGACGGACCCTCAAAAAGGACTTCTGCTGTTCCCCAGCTGTGATTGGCTTACTGTATCTACATGAAGGAGGGTCGAGTCTTCCAGTCCCTCCTAAATTCCCTGCCGGGGCGGTAGGATCTAACATCCCTGTACTTGACAGGAAGATCACGCCTGTAAGCGGGGCCCTTCTGGGGCTCTGGTTTTCCTATCGGAGAAATCAGCCCAGACTTTCCCCCGGTAACCTTGGAGATGGCCGAGTCCATCTTTGTGCCGAATACACTTGAGCCGCCATATGGAATTTTGCACCAGTTGATTTTGACGCTGCCTTCGCTATCCAGGGTCTCAGCCATAAGGCTCTTCCCAGCCATGAAGTCACCCCCTCAGGAGCCGTAAGCCAACTTAATTTTCCTGCAGGGAGGAGAATATCTTCCCCTGGTCGGCTCCTTCTAGAATGGGATTCTCAACATTAGCTGCCTATGCAGCGATAGTTTTAGCGACTGCCGCTGTGGTGATAGCCGGCCTACAAGCGGTCCTGTCGTGGAGCAGGCTTTCTTCAGTTCTATATTGATTTTATGATCAAGAGCGTCCCGGAAGGTAACTGCGTCTTCAATCGGTAGAGAAACGTCTCTAGCGAGTCGCATTAAAGATGAATCGACCGTAGTTGCATTGATCAAAGAATCGATCTTAGACTACCACAAGGGGTACAATCTGCAAACTTGTTGCTCATACTGGGCCGCTTATGCGACCCCCCCACTTATCCTTTATGAGGTTCTCCAGCTCTTTGATGAAGGGAAATGATTCAGGACCCCCTTTTCAGCACCGGGAAATATTTCTGAACCTTCAGAGGTTCTGCCATAACCTCCTCCCAGCCGATCGCTTCCTTGAGTGAATGGGCAAATGGTTCAACCAAAAAGAGACAGTCCGACGCCTGCTCACACTCCTCATTCTTAGAGAGGGTTACTGCACCCTGGCGTAACGGCCGGGCGATGTGCTTGGGGAAGGATCGCCCACATATGATCCCTGTGGCGATTCTCCTGGGAGCTCAGTATCTACTCTGGCCTCTGAATCCTTGGTTACTTCGATAAAGCACGAGTGGCAGGCCAATTCCCCTGGCAAGGATGGCGCCCCGCATATTTGGCAAACATTTGCCGTGGTGCGGGTAAGATAGCTCTGTCTGGGATGAAGGTAATCGTCTGCGGTGGGACCGACTATGACGGGAGTGCTGTGACGCGAGCGGCTATGCCTTGATTGAAGAAATCAAGAGGGTAACCTTGAGCGATTTCTTGCGCCTTCTGCCGGAAGCATGGCTAGAATCTCCCTCTGTGCCGCAAACTTGCGTCTCTTGACCGGATAGGGCTACCAAAACTGTAGCGTCAGTGGCCAGGCTCTCTTTTTTGTCTCCCCTCTACTTACCACCTTCTGGACGGCCTCTATACCTGGTCAGCTGATGGTGGTCTGCGAGGGCAGTGGCTCCCATGAGGATAGCAGAGAGACAGCCCGAAAAGGTGGGAAAAAAGAGAGAAGGGAAAACATTACAATATGTTCCCCCCCAACATTTCTATTTATTAAATTAATATAATAATTTTATATACATATATCTATCCTCTTTTTTTTTTTTTTTGGATTATATTAATTGTTAAATTATGGATACACTTTCTTCTATGGTATGTTATAAATTAATATATAAATGTATTGAATGAATGAATGATGAAAACCCATACAGCGCGGCACATGCAAACCGAATCGCCTCCGGGCGCCTGTACAATATCTTCTATCCTATTTATTCCTTTTTTTTTTCTTTTTTTTTTTTGTGTGTAATCAATTAGCCCAGGCTGATCTGGGACATGCCTGCACACACCTGGTGCAATCTTCACTCTGAGTAGAGCAGAGCAGCAGTGCGGCAGCCAGAACTACAGAGCAATAGGACTGTTTCTTTTTTCCTTCTTTTTTTTAATGACGCGCGCATGTGCAGAAGCGTCCCGCTCGCCCGGCGCCATTTTGGAAGAGGGCAGAGGAGACAGGCGGCGTCATCACTGAGCTGCGCGCATGTGCAGAGCGCCAAGGGGTACGCAGCGGTGACCCCGAGAGTATGGGGTGTCAGAGGAACCACAGGGCTCAGCAGAGCTGAGAAAAAAACAACAGGCAGACAAAGGTACAAAACGGACTAACCTTAGGTGGCAAATGTAATGATACAAATACCTTTGTGGAAGGACACACTGCACTGGAAGGAAAGACAGAGCGAAAGTGGGGGCCACTGCGAGATTTGAAGCTTCTTTAAAGCTTGTTACAGATGCCAGTATAATTCCAAAGCCCCTGAGACCACCAGAACGGGGTTCCCACCATAAAGCTCATTTAGAGACTGTACAGGAGGGACTTCCAAACAGGAGAGGCTGAACCTGCTGGGGCGATTTGCGGTAAGAGGCATGCTTTTTGCTTGTTCATTCAATCTTGTCAGGTGAGGATGAAAAAAGAGAATGATGCGGGGCATCTCCCCTTCAAATTTATAGCTAACCAATCCTGTCAGGTTGTGGGGGCGGAGTCACAACCCAGTGTGTGCTGCCATGAATGCGTCAGGAAAGGATTGCTTCCACAATTCTGTTTCCACAAGGCCCTACACATTTTCCTTGATTAATAGACTTTTTATTTGGTTAGTAAAAGTGGACAATAAAGTAAAATTATCATCTACTCAAACTAGCATAATATATCTGTCCCTGAACACTCTGTAAATTGACATAGGACTAAATATGTACAGTACTGGATTTTTGTAATAGCTGCAAAGTTTCATTGGTGTCTATATTGTTTTTGTGTAAATCCCAACACAATAAATTATTTGTACTCAGAGTCTCAGGTAATTGTGTTAGGGAAAGATCTGAGGGGAAATAGGGAAATTGACCTGAGGTGGGAAAGTGACCTGAGGTGTGCCGGGGTCATGTGGTCAGTATGCCTAAAAGGCGGCATACCCAAGTTGAAGTAAAAGAAGAAATAGCAAGAAAAAAGGGGATGGGTGGGACACAAGCAAACAGTCGCTCAGAAGGAGGAAGGAGGGCGGGTTTAAATGCCTCCCGACTCCTCCTACAAATACAGGCTGACCTGCGGTCAGCCTTTCACATGTAAATCCTAACACATTTATATTTACCCCTTTTCTTTTGTTTTAATATACAATTAAACGTTTTTGCTATATCTGTTCAATAAATGCAAGGAAAAAAAACTGATCCTGGCATAAATCCAGTGCTTTCCTGTGTTCTGTGCATCTTGCTGTATTGCTTTTCACAGTATTATCAGGACCTGTGTTTAGATTATAAATCAGTGGTGGTGCGTCTATAGAGTGCACCGGAGCGTGGCCCCCTCTGGCTCTCGCACTGCCACTGATTACAATAACATAGATTCATGCATTGCATGAATCTATGTTATTGTTGCCGCTGCCGCCGACTATTCAGATGGCTGGATGGTGAGTGCTGGCCACCTGATTAACGGCAGCTGGTTGGCTGTGTGGAAGTGCCTATCAGAGCCAGTGCCTATCAGAGCCAGCGCCTGTGAGTCTTCCTTAGATAAGACTGACAGGTGTCTCAGCCAATCAGGTTCACCGGTTCTGGTTACCGGTAACCTGATTGCCTGAAGCATCATCGAGGGCGGGAGAAGACATCGAGGGACATGGAAGGAGGGTTGCTGACCCCCAGAAAGGTAAGTGCCAGGCAGGGGAGGGGCATTTTACAGGGCACATCAGCGACAATGGGCACAGTGGCGACAATGGGCACAGTGGCATCAATGGGCACAGTGGCGACAATGGGCACAGTGGCATCATTGGGCGAGTGGCATCAATTGGCACAGTGGCGACAATGGGCACAGTGGCATCATTGGGCACAGTGGCATCAATTGGCACAGTGGCGACAATAAAGGGCACAGTGGCGACAAAGGGCACAGTGGTAACAATTGCCACAGTGGCTGCATTTAATAGCATGGCACAGTGGTGACAATTGATGGCACAGTGGCTGCATTTGATGGCATGGCACAGTGGTGACGACTCATGGCACAGTGGTTGCGTTTGATGGCGTGGCACAGTGGTGACAATTGATGGCACAGTGGCATCAATGGGCACAGTGGCGACAATGGGCACAGTGGCATCATTGGGCGAGTGGCATCAATTGGCACAGTGGCGACAATGGGCACAGTGGCATCATTGGGCACAGTGGCATCAATTGGCACAGTGGCGACAATAAAGGGCACAGTGGCGACAAAGGGCACAGTGGTGACAATTGCCACAGTGGCTGCATTTAATAGCATGGCACAGTGGTGACAATTGATGGCACAGTGGCTGCATTTGATGGCATGGCACAGTGGTGACGACTCATGGCACAGTGGTTGCGTTTGATGGCGTGGCACAGTGGTGACAATTGATGGCACAGTGGCTACGTTTGATGGCATGGCACAGTGGTGAAAATGTATGGCACAGTGGCTGCATTTGATGGGCACAGTGAGGCTGCAATTGTTTTTTTTTGTTTTTTTCGTTTGCGCCCCCCAAAAATTTGGAGTACCAGCCGCCACTGTTATAAATAAAATAAATATTATATTATGGAGGAGTGCAGTAAGGTGAGGGGTATTCATAGACCTAACACACTGTGATACAGTACAATGAGTGAGCCTTGACTCTCCACAATGGCAACATGTTACTAGCAGGATCACCAGGGGTTGGGTTTCACGTTCTACAAAGTTATCAGTTACTCCCACTGTATTTTCCTGGGTACATCTGCAACCATGGACACAGGTAGGGTACTAGTCTTGAGTATCGGTGGAAGAATAGTGATGTGTGATGCACACATGCTATATATTTTTTTTAATAATAGACTTTCCTTTGCACAGAGGCTTATTTACTAAAGGATTTGAGAATACAATTAAAATTATGAATTCATGCGAAAAGCAGATTGCTGTTCTATATTATGTGGACATGACTGGATAATTCATTGTGTGTTTCTTAGTTAATCAGTCCAATGGTCTTTAGTAGATAACTTGTAGCATACCATAGGTATCGGTAGTTGCTGGCAGAGTTCATTCAGCACAACATAAATACAACCTTAGTTATCTCTACTATATCAGGCTTCCACTAACACGTTTTTGCTGTCTGGGCCTGGACCTGAACCTGGGACCTTTGCTGTGTTTGACAATAATTCTTCTTGCTGAGCCACCAGAGATGCTGGACACCCCCCTGTCTGATTGTCTGGACTTGCCATGTCTCTTTGGTCCTCCTATAAACTTTTTTTATAATACAGAGAAAAATTGCGCTTGTCACAGTTAAATAATCAATTAGTACCGGTGTGGTCAGTTACTAACATTAGAACATAAAATTAAAAAATTAAAAAATACAGGGGGGAGGCGGCAGCTCTTGTGCCGAAACACAAGGGGAAATACAACAAAAACAAAGATTTAGAGCTGCGCCTTGTCACCCGGACTCGATACAATCAAAAAAAGAGTCCATATATCAGTCATGTGGAGATAAACAATCCTTCAGACATGAGAGAAGTAGTAGGTTGGCTCCAAGACAAATCTCCGCTGGTCTTTAATCAGGATGGACATATAATAAACACCACTGTGCTCGAACTTGGCTTTTCAATGTGGCCCACCACCAGAAGTATAAGCAGCTTACCAGAGGAATGGCTGTAATCAACAGTCGGCTGTGACCCAGCCGCGGCCTTTAGAGAACCAGGACGAATCCCAAATCCTAGGGCAGTGTTTACACCGGGGCTCCACTCAGCAACTCCACCAATTAGATCATATGTAAATGATAAATAGAGGCAGACATAGCGTAATCCCGCTGGGACATTTATTTAAAAAAAGTAAAAACCAGAATACTCACATGGGAGATGAGTTAGACAGGCATATAAAATACAAAGTTGCCGGCCGGCAAACAGATCAGCAAGGACCCTCCTCCAGAGCGTAATGACGTCACCGCACGTCTACCCAGACGCGTTTCGTCGTAGGACTTTGTCAATGGGATCCCATTGACAAAGTCCTACGACGAAACGCGTCTGGGTAGACGTGCGGTGACGTCATTACGCTCTGGAGGAGGGTCCTTGCTGATCTGTTTGCCGGCCGGCAACTTTGTATTTTATATGCCTGTCTAACTCATCTCCCATGTGAGTATTCTGGTTTTTACTTTTTTTAAATAAATGTCCCAGCGGGATTACGCTATGTCTGCCTCTATTTATCATTTACATATGACCTAATTGGTGGAGTTGCTGAGTGGAGCCCCGGTGTAAACACTGCCCTAGGATTTGGGATTCGTCCTGGTTCTCTAAAGGCCGCGGCTGGGTCACAGCCGACTGTTGATTACAGCCATTCCTCTGGTAAGCTGCTTATACTTCTGGTGGTGGGCCACATTGAAAAGCCAAGTTCGAGCACAGTGGTGTTTATTATATGTCCATCCTGATTAAAGACCAGCGGAGATTTGTCTTGGAGCCAACCTACTACTTCTCTCATGTCTGAAGGATTGTTTATCTCCACATGACTGATATATGGACTCTTTTTTTGATTGTATCGAGTCCGGGTGACAAGGCGCAGCTCTAAATCTTTGTTTTTGTTATAAACTTTTTTTGATTTAGACCACGTCTCTGCACTTCCTATTTGCCAGAATATTGTGTCCCTTCCAACCAATATCTCACTCTTGTCACTCATACTGCCACCCGTATCTTCTCTACCACATGTTACCAACCCTTGGATTATTCCTCGACTACGCTTCTGCTTGATTCCAACCTGCTACCACTTGTTAACAACCTTTGGCTGACTATGCTTCTGCTTATCCCTATCTTCTATAACTGCTACTGGACTCCAGCTTGCACACCTGCTAGTGGGGCGATTCTGAGGAACAGGACCTGGTATTAACATGCAGAAAAACTCATCTTTACCTTCAGGAGCTCTGGTGTACACCAGTTAGACTCTGCATCTCAAGTAAGCTTGTGCCATCTACAAGAATGCTCTGCTTCTGTACTTAAACAGCTGGTCTGTAGGGGCCTTGCTACTGCTATAGAAACTGACCTCAGAACCTGACTCCAGATCATGACAGTAGCTCCATTCTTTAACCAATTGTCCACCGCCCACCGTCAAATGACGGCAGGCGGAGGACTCCATTGTCCTGACATTGACATTGTCTTTTTAAAGCCGCGGGCTCTGCTGGGATCCCGGTGCGAGTGCCCGGCGGGAACGATCGCTGCAGGGCACACACGATTGCCCAGTAACTGAGTGGGGACGTGGAGCTCTGTATGTAAACACAGAGCTCCACGTCCTGTCAGGGAGAGGAGACCGATGCTGTGTCCCTTGTACATAGGGACACAATCGGTCACCTCCCCCAGTCACCCCCCCTCCCCCTACAGTTAGAACACTCATAGGACACACATTTAACCCCTTCCCCGCCCCCTAGTGGTTAACCCCTTCACTGCCAGTCACATTTATACAGTAATCAATGCATATTTATAGCATTGTTCACTGTATAAATGTAAATGGTCCCAAAAATTTCAGAAAAGTGTCCGCCATAACGTCGCAGTCCCAATAAAAAAATCGCAGATCGCCGCCATTAATAGTAAAAAAAAAAAAAAAAATGCCATAAACTATCCCCTATTTTGTAAACACTATAAATTTTGCGCAAACCAATCGATAAATGCTTATTGCATTTTTTTTTACCAAAAATATGTAGAAGAATACATATCGGCCTAAACTGAGGAAAAAAATATTTTTTTATATATTTTTGGGGTTATTTATTATAGCAAAAAGTAAAAAATATTGCATTTTTTTCAAAATTGACGCTCTATTTTTGTTTATAGCGCAAAAAATAAAAACCGCAGAGGTGATCAAATACCACCAAAAGAAAGCTCTATTTGTGGGAAGAAAAGGACGCCAATTTTGTTTGGGAGCCACGTCGCACGACCGCGCAATTGTCAGTTAAAGCGACGCAGTGCCGGAAGCTTACATTTTGTCTGGGCAGGAAGGGGGTGTAGGTGCACAGTAGGCAAGTGGTTAATAGACCTTGTCAAGACACTAAATAAATTCAAATGTCAACTCCCTGTAAAAGAAGTGGTAGTATCCTTGAACTCTATCACAACCCAGGTCTCCTTCCTCCCTTTTGTCTGAGTGCCTTTAGCATTTGACACTTTTGGAATGCCAGATACCCATGTCCCTCGCAGCGTTGTGGTTCCTTCCTCTGATCCCTTAGTTATTGCTGAGTCCTGTACTTATAAACAAATCAGTGGAAGACATTTTACTGTCTATTTAGTTTATTTAAGCAGCTTCTTCAGTTCTGTCAAGTGTCTGAAACATAACTCAGTATTTATACCCACATAGGTAACTCAATCACTTAAATGTAAACACCTTGCAATGTGTGAAGGTAGATGTTAGGCGGTGTGGACATTTGTGAAAGCACACTGTTCTACTTGCATACCCCACTCACCATGATGATCTGAAGTCTTATATATGTGTTATTTATTTGAGTTACATGGCTGAAAGTGAGGTACGTTCTGTACATCCATTACAACTGAGAAGGCTATTTGGAAGAGTAGCAAAAGCAGTCCATTTAAATGTGACTTACTACTATTTTTACCAGCTTCCTTCTATGTGTTTCTATACCCCATTCTGTGCTGCTTCCTCTGAATTATTGCCTTCTATCACTGTTCTCCTTCTTGTCCTGTTGTTTTGTCTGTCTGTATGTCTGACCCTTTTCCTCTTTTCATTCCTTGAGAAATACACACTTGGTACACAACTCAACTGCCTCTCTTATAAACCCATCCCCTTGTCTTTCAATAAGCAGAAGCCAATCAGAGCATACATTCTGGGATAGGTAGAATTTTAATCGATGGCATATAACATGTTATCCATCAGAAAAGTTGTGTGGGCAAGCTAGCAGTAATCTTAGGATACAGAGGGCCAGATTCACAGAGCGATTACGCCGGCGTTACAGGAGATTCAAATATGAAAATGAGGGAGTTACGGGGATCCACAAAAGAACGTTGTTGCAGAGCAGGCTACGCGCTGTGCGCAACAGCTGCACGTCCTGTCTAAAATTAGACCATATAAAAGGTGGTATAAAATTAGACAATCCGTCTACATGTCAGCTAAAGCAACACTGTTAGTGAGGAGCTGAGCAGTCACACTTGCTGGCCAACAAACTTTATGCCAAGATGCCCGGGGCATCCTTGCTCATAGCTATACTAATGACTTTAGAGGAGCAAAGAAGGAGGAGGGCACGGAGGAGGGCACGGAGGAGGGCACGGGAGAGAATATACCGCACCCGCATAGACCTCTTTGGCATGAGTGATTCTGAGGTGTATCGCATCTTCAGATTCACCCCTCATGCCATCCTGGAATTAACCATAACCCTGCAGGATGATATCACCAGCCGAACACACCGCTCACATGCAGTGCAGCCACTGGTCAAGGTCCTGGCAACACTCCATTTCCTTGCCAGTGGCTCTTTTCAAAGAACAAGTGGAGTGGTGGCTGGAATGTCACAATCCTCCATGAGCAGATGTGTGCACCAGGTTGTCCCTGCAATCCTCAGATGCATGGCCAACCAAATCATCAAACCCACCACTTAGGAGCTACGGCTGAAGGCAATGACAGATTTCTACAGAATTGCCAGATTCCCACGCACCGTGGGGGCCATTGATTGCACACATGTGGCACTCCAGCCCCCCCATGAGACAGAGCACATATACCGCAATCGGAAGCATTGGCATTCCATCAACGTACAGGTGATAGTCGATGCCCAAGGCCTCATATGGCACGTCCGTGCCAAACACCCCGGATCCAGCCATGACAGCTACATATACAATCAGAGCGCCATCCCAATGGAATTAAAACAGAACGTGTATGGGGACACCTGGCTGGTTGGTGCTTGACATGGGTGGAAAGCATGACTGCCCCCCCCCCCATGATGCACACATCACAAGGGGCACATGCATGACTAACATCCTCCTGTCTTTTCCCTTACAGGTGACTCTGCATAAACACTGGGACCCCATCTCATGACTCCTATCCGGAACCCCCAAACCCCAGGAGAGGAAAGATACAATGAAGCCCACGCCCAAACACGTGCAGTGGTGGAGCGCACCTTTGGCCTCCTGAAGTCACGTTTCTGATGCCTGGATAAGTCTGGGGGGACCCTGTTGTATTCCCCAAACTTTGTGTGCCAGATCATCGGTGCATGTTGCATTCTGCACAACTTTGCAGTGAGAAAGGGCCTGCAGCTTGACATACGCGATGACCTGACCCCTGAACCAGACAATCCCCCCCTTACCGAGGATACCCCGTCTGAGGGCAGAGCAGCCAGGAGACAGCTCACATTAGGCATCTTTGCACGTTAAACACACACATTAATCATGGCACAATGAGAATGCATGCATGCACACCACTGTGGTCCCTAGCACAGACACATCACATCCTCATCAAATTGGATTAGCACAAGCCCACCATGCTGGACTTGTGAGCAGCAACGCCACGCCAAGGCTCCAATTATGTCACTGTACATTCATACACCATTCACACGGAACCTGGGGATCACTTCCCCCTGGTCCTGGGAAACCCTTCTCCACCACAAATGAGGGTGACACCCCTTTTCCGTCAAGAATTTAACCCAACATTCAGAAATCATTCACAACACCAAAAAAAAAAAAAAACAGCCAAAAAAAAACCTGGAAAAAAAAAAAACAGGAAAAAAAAAAAAAAGGGGGAAACCAAATTAATGCCGCTGGCGTGACCCACACCTGGGGCGACCACGGCCACGGCCCCGGCTCCTCAGGGGAGACTCATGGGGAGGGGGGGGGTAATCCGAGGAAGGAGGAGCAGCCCCTGGTCTCTGCCCACCTGGCGGCCTGCCCTCCAAGGCCACGGCAATTCTGGTCAGGCCAGCACTTAGTGATGCCGTATTGGCCTGGATAGCCTGGGTGAGGGCCCTCACATCCTGCCCAACGTCTGCTGTAGTAAGCTGCAGTACATTTAGGCAGTTTGTAAGAGCCAGGGAGTGGCAGTCCAGGTCCCCAAGCGTATCCTTTATGGAGGACAGGCTCTCCTCCATCCACCCCAAAGTCTGGCTGACCTGTCCCAGATGGCGGGTCTGAAGGACCTGGTCCTTTCTCAGATTGGCGGGCAGAACCTCGGCCACAGACCTGGTCTTCTGGGATGACCCGGCTAATCCCCCGTAGAAGTCCCATTGTGACGAAACGTACGTAGGGTGCCATGACATCATTGCGTTCTGTCCTGTACGCAGGCTGAGTTTTTCCGGTCGACTAGCGAGAGGTATCGGATCTTGGATCGAAATTGTTATATGCCGTTCTTGGATCGAAATTGTTATATGCCGTTTTTTCATCGAATAGATGTAAGTGCATTATCTATTAAAACTCTCTTTTGTTCATACGTTATACACTATGAGAGTCTCCTTTTTTATTGTTTACCATCCATGTACCCTTCCCGGAGCCATTGCTGAAAGTTAATTCGGATTCATGCTGTTTGGTTGTGGGGAGACCGGATGTCCCTGTGCTCCATAAGGCTGGTGCAAAACAGTCTTTCCTTGCGGTAAGCAGGCAATCTTACCACATATGTCTATCATGTTTCTTTTTTTCTTCCTCATCTGATGATTATTGGAATCTACCTGGCATTCTTTTCTCCTTCTCTTCACATCACAATTTATGAAGAATTAACACTGGACTTTTTTTAGATCTCACAATGATCATTATTAGAGATTTTTAATTATTGCGATTTTTTATTTTTTATTTATTGGTATTCACCTTCAATTATTATTCACTAATGATTAGTATTTTTTTGTTTAGCTCAGCTTATCAATTTTTCAATATTGAGAACAATTCACTCTAGGAGCTTTTAATTTTAATTCTTGTATGCAGGTGATTTGCTAGGTTCCTAGCAAAGTGTGTTTCACATGGATCTAGAAGTTTGTCTTCACATTGTTGTTTCATTACAATTTCTCTACAAATAAATAATTTTAGCGCTGCACCCCTGTTTATTTTTTATGTCTTTTTGATTGTTGTACACGATTTTTGTGCCAGCTCCTTTTTTTCAACCTTATCATTGGTAACCTATTTTGATTAGCGCAGCGCCAGCCCCTTGTGGGTTTCTTTTTCCATTTGCTTCTGGGATGACTTCCTGCCTCCAGCTGATGCTTGTGGTCGGGGAGAAGGGGAGGCCCTTGGGAGGGGAGCCCTGTTGGGGGAGGAGTGGGAGGGGCTAGCCCTTATGGAGGGCTGGTTGCTGCCAGCCAGAGAGGAAGACTCCTCCAAAAATAATAATCCACTGGCTGACATGACATCCTCCTCCTCCTCAAACTCCTCCTCCTCCAACTCCTCCAACTCCTCCAACTCCTCCGAGGACTCCGGCCTTGTCGGGGGGTCCTCATCAGGCTGTTGTCCCTTGGATGGTGCGGTCAGCCCAGATAGTCCAGCACCCTCCTGCACATCTGTGGATAACACAAAACATTCACAGGTTGGAGGATCCACACACTTGCCACATATTCCTTTCCCCCCTCCCCCACACATGCTACACACCAGATAGGAAAACAAAAACCTTACCTGGCATCACGCCTTCATGACTGGAGTCATAGCCAGGCAGGCCCTCCACTTGTCTATTAAAGGTCTGGGCCACTGCACGCTCCTCAACTGTCAGCCTAACAGGGCATGGTGCACCCCCCCCCTGTGCCCCTGGCATGGGCTGCCATTTTGGCCAGCTTCTTTCTGACCAGACGCCGGAGGTCATTGATTTTCTTGACGATCCCCTCGCGTGTCTGGGTCTCCCCCCCCCAATGCATTCACCTGGTCAGTGATGTTCTGCAAAATCTCCTTTTTCCTGGCCGGGGGGGTGTTGGCACTCTCCGGGCCGTGGAGGAAACGCCCATATTGGGTAATGGCCCGGGCAATAATTTGTTTCTCCCCCAAAGAAATATTGCTCTTCCGCTTCCTCTCAGTCATACTCATACAACAACTCTCTCTCAAACAATCAACAAAAATCACTCACAAAAACAAGCAGGAAAAATCAAGCAACAAAACAAACAAACCAAAATCTATCAACCAAAAAGTCTCACAAGCAGTCACCAAAAAACACTTTCAAATATATTCTACCAAACACTAGATCACACAGTCAACAAATATCACAAAGACAAGTCACAATGCAACAAACAACAGAACAAAAGCACCTTGCTGTATAGGAAGGGATACAAAGGGATGTACTTTTGCAAAGGAAGGGCGTTTGTGTCTGTCTATTTAAGCTCTCTGCGTAGTTCACTAAGTTGCCCGGGTCCACTTCCAATTTCACTGATTGCGCCGTTCCCGAGTTGTGAGCATGCGCACAGAGGTGCTGACCATGGTCTGCTTCATGTGCACATGCGCGAGCCGGCCGGCCCTTCATTTGCATGGGGTCACGGCTCATTTCAATGTAACACGCCCACGTCCTTCCCAATTTGAATAACTCCGCCTTTGCCTCGGAATTAACGTTACACCGGCACTAATTTATGCGCAAATACTATGAGAATACGGTGATTGCGCCTCTACATTGCGCCGGTCTAACGTAAAGGGGGTGCGCTACGCTGGTCAAAAAATGCGCTAATGTACGTGAATCTGGCCCAGAGTGTTTATACTATGTGTTAATAAACTTTTTATCCGTGAAATGTTTTACTTTTTTTTAAAAACCTAGGTATGCAAGTATTTATTAGAATTTTGTTATGTATTTAGAGAAATATTTTGCTGAGGAAAGAGATGTTATAATCTATAATATACAGTGCATGGGCTTGTAAATGTGAACTTCTTACAAACATTATTTGTTTATTAGTCACTATAAGAATAAATGTTACAAAAAATGGAGTTACACTTACCGGTAACGTCCTTTCCAGTAGTCTTTCAGGACAGCCCACATTGAGATAGGCTCCTCCTCTTCCTTTGGGAAACACTGCACAGCCTTTAAAACCTCTCCTCCCCCTGCCAGACCTCAGTTTTTATACGAGCACCTCCGGTCAGCTGGGGAGACACAAGAACATGTTAGTAATCCATAGTTAAACATCAATATCATACTATGTTCCTGGACTTAGATAATCCTTCCAAATCTTCGGGTGGGTAACCGGGGCTGTCCTGAAAGACTACTGGAAAGGACGTTACCGGTAATTGTAACTCCATTTTTCCCTTCTCGTCTTTCAGGACAGCCCACATTGAGAGGATAAGCGAGCACTTACCAGCTAGGGTGGGACTACAGCTTGCAAAACGTTTCACCCAAAGGCTTGCTTACCTGCCTACACCAGGTCCACTCTGTAGTGTTTAATGAAAATGGCATAGCTAGAACATGTTGCTGCTTTGCAAATCTGTTCTGGCGTAACTCCAGCCTTTTCTGCCTGAGAAGCTGCCAACGCTCAAGTAGAGTGTGCCTTTATCCCTGTAGGGATCTCCCTACCAGCCAAAGTATATACTAGTCCAATGGTTACTCTAAGCCATCTGACAATAGTGCGTTGAGACGCTTTGTACCCTTTCCTGGTTCCAGAAAATAAAATAAAGAGTCTGACTTCCTAAAATGCTCTGGTCAGCTCCAAGTAATGCAGGATACATCTCCTGACATCCAAGGTATTGAACCGAAATTCCTTTTCCCCCGAGGGGTTGGGACAAAAGGAAAGTAACACTATTTCCTGACTTCTGTGGAACCTTGAAGTCACTTTAGGTAAAAAGGCTGGATCGGTCTTAAAAACAATCCGATCCGGAAAAACAACAAAAAAGGGGGTCTGATCGATAAGGCTTCTAACTCGCTGACCCTCCTAGCAGTGATCACTGCAACCAAAAACACTGTTTTTTAAGGTCAGTTCCCTTAGAGAACATTTGTCTAAGGACTCAAGGAAGTACCCGTCAGGTCTTGTAGCACCAGAGATAGGTCCCAACTGGGGAAGGGTGGACCCTGAGCCGGCCTCTGTCTGGATAGTGCCCTAAAGAACCCAACTACCCAGGGGTTGGTGGCCAGAGGTTTCTCCAAATATGCACTAAGTGCAGAAACCTGCCCTTTGAGGGTGCTAACTGAAAGTCCCTTATCTGCTCCACACTGAAGGAATTCTAGGACAGCCGTGGGTCTCTGTACTGAATAGGGGCAATCTACCCACCATTTGTTGCAACAAAGCCAAACCTTCTTGTAGATCCTGTTTCCTACTGTTAAGGAGGGTGGCAATTAATCCTTCCGAAAAACCCCTTGGATTTCAGTATGGCTTCCTCAGCCACGCCACTAATCTCCACCTGTGTACCTGTGGGCAGAGGACTGGGCCCTGCAAGAGGAGATCCTCTCGTAGAAGTAGGAATAAGGGCGGTTATGCCACTAACTGCCTGAGGACTGAGAACCATGCCCTCTTGGGCCAGTAAGGTGCTACAAGGATCAGAGAGGTGTGTTCTAACTGAAATTTTCTCAGAACTGTGGGTAACAGTACTGGCGGCGGGAATGCGTAGCATCTTCCGAACCGCCAGCTCCGAGACAGAGCATCCACCCCCCGTGCTTCTCTCTGAGCAGGGGAGGAGGAGCAAAAACAGGGGGTTTTTGCGTTTTCTTTTGACGCAAAAGGTCCACTTCCAGAAAAAACCTGAGGGCTAGGCCCACTGTCCTCAGCTCCTTCCAATTGGAAGATCTCTTTAGATCCAGGCAATTCCAGATACATTGTGCTGGAAGGGATCCCAGGTGTGCCCCCCAGCCTTTGCCACTTGCGTCTGTGGTTACCACCCGAGACACCGGGATAGGCCACAGACGTCCCTGCGTTAGGTCTGTGACCTTCCTCCACCACCAGAGGGATCTATTTACCTGAACTAGTACTTGGACTAAGGTGTCTAGGACCTCTAGAGTGTGATCCCAGACCCTTAGAAGGAAGGCCTGCAGGGGGCGAAAGTGAAGGCCTGCCTACTGGACTGCTGGGAGGGTAGATGTTAACAGTCCTAAAGTTGACATCAGAGACCTTATTGAGACTTGCTGACTGCCCTGGAGGGAGGCCACTCTTCTCCCTCGGAGGAACACTCTTGGAAGAGTGGAGTCCAGCAGGTACCCCAGATAAGTGACACAATGTGATGGATTTAGGCTGGATTTTTCTGAGTTCAGCAACCACCCTGGGTCTGTTAGGACCTTTTTGGTCACCTCCAGGTCCCTGGATAGCTACTCTTGGGAAGCTGCAAAAGAAGCAGGTCATCCAGGTAAGCTATAATGGATACTCCCTGAAGCCGCAGAAACGCTATAGGTTCAGCCAAGATCTTGGTAAAAATACGGGGCGAAGAGAATAGCCCGAATGGCAGAGACTGGAACTGCAGATGTACAACTGTCCCCACTAGGTCCACTGCCAGACGCAGACATTTTTGAGGGCTCTCTGGGGGACATGCAAGTACGCGTCTGAGGTCCAGAGATACCATGAAACAGTTGTGGGGAAGTAGGGCTCCGACTGTACATCGATTCCATGCGAAACCTTTTGTATGCAATGGATCTGTTCAGAGGCTTTAAATTCAGAATTAATCTGAATTTCCTTGAGGGCTTTTTTACCCCAAAATGTGTGAATAAAATCCCTTTCCTTCCACTGTGCCTGGAACTCTGAGGACTACATTTTGATCCTCTAGCTCCCTTAGAGCCCCCAACAAGGCTTTGCCTGCCTCTGGGTAGCTGAGTGACTAGGTATCTCCGAGGGGGTGGTGTCGAAAATTCCAGACGGTACCCCCTTCTTATGACCGCCAGGACGAACCGGTTGGGGGATATTGCTTCCGACTGTGGGAGAAGGGCCCCCAGTCTTCCTCCCACCCTGACTAGGGCATCCTGGGTTTTTAGGTGGCTGGTCAGGAGGGTGAAAAAATCACCCCTCCTCTGCCCTTGGGGGTCCAAACCTTTTTCTGGTCTGCCGGTTTGGGAGCCCCCCTCTGTTTTTGCCGACGAAACCCCTTTCCAGTCTGTACCAAGGTTTTCCGCTTGGGAGGGAAGGACTTCTTTTTGTCCGCCATGCGGTCTAACATGGGCGAAAAATCAGGTCACCCGTAAAGGGGATACCACACAACCTGGATTTAGAGGCGCTGTCGCCAGGCCAAAGTCTTAAGCCAGAGGGCTCTTCTGGCCGAGTTAGCCAGGGCTGCCAATCTGGCTGACATGCGGACAGATTCCGCTGAGGCATCCGCTATGCAAGCGACTCCTCGCAGGATAGTAGGGAAGGATGTTAAAATGGTCTCCTGACAACTTCCGGTTCCGGCGCCGCATGGAGTAGCTGACCTCCTCATCAGCTCCCGCAGCACGACCCAAAATCGGCATATAAATCCAGCCTGAGAAGACATCTGAGCCTCTCTCCACCTCTGGGCACTCTACACAGCACCCATGGACCGCTTCCTTGAAAAATCGAGCGCCCGGACGCTCACGGCGCAGACGGCTCACTCGCCGCCGGCACAGCCGCAAATCGAGGCCCCGGTCTCGGCCTACGCCGCGATGCATTCACCCGCGCCGGGGGCAGACATGGAGGTAAGCGGTGAGACCTCTCCCCCCCCTCCTCCACACACACCCCTACCTCAGCTGGAGGGAGATAACTCCATTGACCGGATGGCCCAGGCTGTAGCAGCGCTGCTGTCACCCATGATTGCAGCGTCAGTGGAGAAGGCCGTAAACGCCGGAATGGCGCAAATTAAGGCCCAGTTAGGGGAACATGGCACGAGGCTGAACGAACTTGAACATCGCCTCTCCAATGCGGAAGAGGAGCTTTATCAAGCCCAGGCCACAGAGCATGCCCAGGACAAAACAAACCAGTACATCTTACAGAAGCTGGATGATTTGGAGAATAGGGCCAGGAGAAGTAATCTGCGCTTCGTGGGAGTACCGGAGACACTACAGGCTTCAGCCCTGACGGACTTCTGTGCCCGACGCGTCCCAGAAGCCTTGGGCCTCTCGGGCCCATGCACGGTGGAAAGAGCTCACCGTATGGGGCTATTCAACTCGGAGAGAAAATCACCCCGTCCGATCATTGCCAAGTACCTCAGCTATGCAGACAAGTCCATGATCCTGCAATCATTCCGACAATCTCGTCAACTTCAAATTGATGGCGTTAAAGTTTTAATCTTTGCCGACTACTCCATCGAGGTGTCAAAGAAAAGAAAAGCATTTCAACAGGTATGCACGGAACTTTTTAAGCACCAAATTAAATTTTCTTTGGCCTTCCCGGCAATTCTCCGCCTAAGAGCTCCTAATGGCGACCAACTGACCTTCCATGACCCTGCTGACGCAGAAGCGTTCCTTCGTTCCCGCTTTGCAAATCAGCACCACCAGCCACCCTCTAAAGCCCTTCCGATCAACCGTCCCATGGACCAGAGGAGCCCCCGCAAGGATTCCCCGAAAAGATTCAGGGGCTCTGAATTGGACTCCGCCCGGCTCACCACAAACTGACTCTGGCAGTAATACTCTTCCACTCGTTCTCCCCCACTACTCATTTCCCTCCCTGAGGGGACCCAAAGTGACCTGTCACATACTCCCCGGAGCTCGCTACGTAGCAATCTCCGTTCACCAAAGTGACCTATTCACAACACCGGCTGCCTGCCACACTACCACAGGTCCAGGTAACTATGCCCGCTAAGGTGCACCCTTGATCTTTGAGCTCGGGTGCCTCTCAGCAATCCACTGCACTCCCCTGTTATTGCTGATGCATTACCTTGGGCAAAAAGGGCTTAGTTATTCATTTTAGCTGTTTTGTTGCTCTTTTTGATGCGAATGCCCGACTGTTTTTGTCTTACTTCTTGTTGCTCTGCCATGCTCCCTCCCCCCCCCTCCCGGGTTGCTAAAATATGTCTAAAATTATGCCTAAAATATGTTTATATGATATGTCTTTCATGTTACTTCACTGGGCATTGCACCCCCCCTGGGCTCATTGTACGCCATCACCCTTCATTTCATTTCCCCCACTACGTGGTCTGTGATCTCACACCGCTTGGCACCTTATGCTTTGGGTGCCGGGCTCTCGGGCCCCAGACCGCTGTGGTCGTGACATGGGAGTTGGCTCGTACAGTGACTTCATGCGGAAAAAAGCGAAGTACTCGCATTTGTTTTTGTTCTTCCATGTTAATGTTGGTATTACCTTTATCTCAGGTTCCCCCCTTGCCCCCCCCCTCACCCCTCCCCCCCCCTCAACATGCACCGTATCGCCCCCTTCTTACACTCCGTCGACACACCAATCTCCTGATGTCCACCCACCCCTTGAAGTGGCGACCCCCCCATACCCTTGACATAAGAGGGCCCCTATATATTAATATTTCTGCCCAAACCCTTTACTCAATCCCCCTGACATGAAAGTAATTTCTTGGAATGTGAAAGGACTCAGATCACCCAATAAGAGGATGAAGGTTCTTAGACACTTGAAGAGGCACAAAGCAGATATTGCATTACTGCAGGAGACCCATCTAGCACAGTCTGATTTCCCACGTTTACATAAGCTATGGGTGGGCACGGTCCTTGGCTCAGAGGCTGTAGGCCGTAAGGCGGGCGTTATAATGCTTATACACAAAAACCTCCCCTGCACGATTATCGCAGTTAACTCGGACGCCCAAGGTAGGCTTCTCTCAGCACATCTCAAAATAGGCTCCAAGGAACTTGTCATCTCTAACGTCTACGCCCCTAACAACCCCGGTAAAACCTTCTACAGCGAACTCTCCACCTGGCTTCTCCAAAACCCTCACCTCCCCCACTTGATTGGGGGTGACTTCAATGACACCCTCCACCAAGTGGATGACAGGTCCTCTCCGAAACACTCGAAACTCGCTCCAGATGCCAGTCTTCCCTCTCTTTTCGCGTCCACTATGGACTCCCTCCATCTCCATGACCTATGGCGCTTATCACACCCTGCAGACAGAGAATTCACCTTTTACTCCAACCCACATGCTGTCTTCACCAGAATAGATTACCTTTTTGGATCGGACGATTTAATACCCATGATATCCGATACCGACATCCTTGACATAGCTATATCCGATCATGCCCCGATAACGGTCTCATTTGACAATCTGGACCTCCCCCCTCACCCCAAAATCTGGCGCTTTCCCTCTTATCTACATAACCGTGCTGACTTCCAACGATTCATGGAAAAGGCTTGGTTGGAATACTCTGAGGCCAACGCCTCCCATGCAGAAAACCCGAACCTCTTCTGGGATGCCGGTAAAGCATTCCTCAGAGGCCGAATCATCTCCTATGCTTCTTCCTTCAAAAGAAATGCCATGTCCCAATACAAACTGGCCAGCTCCCGTCTACACCTGGCACAAAGGGCCCTTCTCACCTCTGATTCCCCGCAGAACAGAGAAGAATGGCACGCTGCCAAGAGATCATTTGATTCCTGGGCAGACACTATAGAATCGGTCAAAAAGGCTGCATTAGATGCCACCCTCCACAAGTTCGGCAATAAATCTGGCAAGTTACTAGCCAGGCTCTGTAAAGGCGCCTTCAAACCCACCCATATCACGTCCCTGAGAGGCCCCAGCGGTAATATCAACACAACCCCTCCGTCAATAAACGCGGCAATGCTACACTATTACTCGACCCTATATGCCCCTGACCCTATTGACAATCACACAGCAAAAGCATTTCTAGAAAGCTTAGACATCCCCCAAATCACCCTCTCACAACTGGAGGCCCTGAACGCCCCTATCTCTCCCGCCGAGATCTCTGACACCTTACGCTCACTTGCCCCATCTAAAGCCCCGGGCCCCGATGGCTTCACGGGCGAATTCTATAAGACCCTACGAACATTACTGGAACCTACCCTTCTCACAGTCTATAACGGCGTGTGGTCCGGCGGCTCTTACCTCCCCTCAGGTAACCAGGCTATCATCAAACTGCTGTCCAAAAAGGGGAAAGACCCCCTAGATCCTGGATCATATAGACCCATTTCCTTACTGAACCTAGATGTTAAAATCTTGTCCAAAATAGTTGCCAATAGGCTCTCGGATATACTCCCCTCCCTCATCCATCCGGCTCAATCGGGCTTCGTAAAAGGCAGAACGGCAACCCTGAACATCCGCAAAGTCATGCTAGCCCTAGAGCACGCCCGACAACACCCTATGGGAGACTTTGCCATCATGTCCCTCGATGCCGAGAAAGCCTTCGATAATGTAAGCTTTGAATGGCTCTCTCTGTCGATGGCGAAATTAGGATTCTCCGGCCCCTTCTGCCACCTCATCCACGCCATGTACGCTTCCCCCTCGGCGAAATTAGTAGCTGCAGGC
The DNA here is from genome assembly GCA_029574335.1 of Rana kukunoris. Lineage (NCBI taxonomy): Eukaryota > Metazoa > Chordata > Amphibia > Anura > Ranidae > Rana > Rana kukunoris. Next base: position 313,462,408 of record CM056051.1, on the reverse strand, counting down.
CTCCTATCGGAGGAATTCCGCCTCCATAAGGGGACACGACAGGGCTGCCCTCTCTCCCCGCTCCTTTTCAACATAGCCTTAGAACCCCTATCCAGACACCTTACCCAAATTGCCCCTCTCCACGGCATACGAATTGGCCCGCATGAACTGCGCTCTTCCCTCTTCGCAGACGACGTTCTCATCTTCTCGGCCGACCCTTCCGCCGACATGGTCACCATCAAGAAAATTTTCGATACGTTTCGTACTTGCTCGGGTCTCCGCATCAATTATGGAAAAAGCGAAATCCTCCCCCTAGGCTCACTACCCCCCCCCTCGTGGACTCGCCAATCTATCTTCTCGGTCGCCACATCCCATATCACATATCTCGGCATCAAAATCGGCAAACTGCCCTCTTCCCTGTATCATCTTAACTATCCCCCTTTATTCTCAAAAATTTCTCAGGAATTAGTGAACTGGTTAGACCTGCCGCTCTCGCTCCTGGGGAGATGCCACCTGGTAAAGATGGTTAGCTTCGCCAGATTGCTTTACCCGATGCAGACTATCCCTCTGCTCCTCCGTCACAAAGACGTTAAAACCCTTGAATCGGCTGTTTCCAAATTTATCTGGCATGGCAAAAGACCCCGCATTGCTCTAAAAAAACTATTTCTCCCCAGACGCGAAGGTGGTGTAAATCTTCCGAACATTAGACTATATAATATAGCATGTCTATTAAGAATTGGCTTAGATTGGATAGCACAATCCTCCCGATGCTCAAACTTCCCCCTTGAGTCTGCTATGACACACCCCCTCTCACTGGTAGCACTCCTCCACTGCAAATGGAAGTCTGTTCCCCCTGTTTACCAGCATAACTTACTACTCAGGGACACGGTCATCGCATGGAGGGAAAGCAGGAAAGGCCTTGGTCTCTCCCCCTTCATGTCAAGGCATCTACCTATCCAAGGTAACCCCAGTTTTCAACCTGGCCTGGACCACAGGCCTTTCAAGGATTGGCAGGAAAAAGGACTTACTCATTTTATCTCTCTGTGTGATGCTGCCACCGGTCGCCCACGACCTTTTGCTGCTGTAGCCAATCTCTTTGCTCTGCCCCAATCTCACTTTCTTTACTATTGGCAATGTGTCCACTATCTACGTGCCACCTGCAACGATCACTGCAAGCGCTTCACCCCAAACTTCACTGACCAATTACTTATTGATGGCACATACAAAATCTCAGACATCTACAAGCCACTGCTCAGTGAGACGCCCCCCTCCCTGGCATCCGCATCTTCATCAGCAGCCAACTGGGGAAAAGACTTCCCGGATGATGATCTGCTGCACAAACTATTCCAAGGCTACAACAAGACGCTACAACTGACCCCGAACGAAATATGGAGGGAAACCCAGTTAAAAATTCTCCACCGAGCTCACATACCTTTCCTTCGATCCTCTCAGGACTCAAGCAGTGCAGAGTGCCCTCTGTGCCGACACCCCAAACCCTCCTTGGCACACCGTTTCTGGACCTGCTCTATCATTTCAACGTTTTGGGACCAAGTGCTGGCCTACATATTTGAAATCACTTTACTTAAGCTACCCAAGGACCCTTTCCTCCTTATCTTCGGATACTGGGACCCCCAGCTACTACGACGCTCTCAGCGGGATGATCCACCCACCCCCACCTCCAACACCCCTTCACACACCTCCAAAGATTGGCCTCTACTATGCCTGCTTGTCGCTCGAAGAGTCATTTTGAGAAACTGGACCTCCTCACGCCCCCCCTCTACTTCCCAAATTAAACGGGACATCCTCCTCCTCCTATACAAGGAAAGAGCCACCACGGACTTCCGAAAGGACACTGCTAAGGAACGTTTTCTTTCCATCTGGCTACCCTTCATGCAAATGAACTTGTCCCATCAGGATTTGGAAACCTTTGAGCATCACTCATTCTCCTTCTCCAAATCCGCCCCTCTACTAACCCCAGCAGGAATTGTCCCCCCAGACACCCCCTCCACCACCTGATTGTTATTTTTATACCTCTGCCGCCACCCCACCTCCCTCTTTATGTATTAGATGAAACTAACTCCCTCGGTGCACCCCCCCTCACCCCCTCCTCCCTTCACCCCCAAGTTTCTCTATCCTCCCCCCAATATTGCTTTGTTTGTTATATTGTATAAGTGAATCCTATGTTTGGAAAACTTCAATAAATATTTTTTGAAAAGAAAAAAAAAAAATGGTCTCCTTCGCTGTTTCTGCTTCAAATGTGCTCTTGTATCTTAGAGAGCCAATGTTTCAGGTTGTGGGCTACAACTTTAATCCCGATTGTAGAGTCCCAAGTCTACCTCAATAGGGAATCAATTCTCTTGTCCATGACATCACCCAGAACCCCCATGTCCTTAAACGTCAGATCGGTGTTTTTAGACACCTGGGAGAAGGCCGCATCTAGTTTGGGGTTTCTTGTTTCAAATAGGCGTAGGATCATCTGAGAAGGGGAATCTCCTCTTTAGGGATCTGGAAAAAAAGGGTTCCCTTTCAGGATCCTGCCACTCCCTAAGGCCTCGTACACACGAGGGGATATGTCCGCTGAAAACGGTCCGATGGACCGTTTCAGCAGACATCTCCGCTCGTGTGTATGGGCTAGCGGACAGATTTCTCCACCCGACAGATTTCAAAGCATGCTTTGAAATCTATCCGGTGGGAATCTGTCCGCCCGACATGTCTGCTGGTTAGTACACTTACCAGCAGACATGTCGTCCCCCACCGCTGCCGCGCCGCCGCCGAATGGATTCGGCGCATGCGCGGAAGTGTTTAACTTCCTGGTGCGGTGACGTGGCGGCGTCAACGTCACCGCCGCGTCACTGCCACGTCACCGCGCCGTCCGGCGGCGGGGAATTTAATCCGATGGTGTGTACACGTCATCGGATCAAACTCCCGATCGGACATATCCGATGGAAATGGTCCGCGGACCGTTTTCATCGGATATGTCCGATCGTGTGTACGAGGCCTAATAGTCTCAACCAGTACATCATGCACTGGGAAGACCTTTTTCTCCTGCTCCTCCAGAACCCTGTACATCTGATCATGGAGGGTAAGAGATTAGTTGTCGGCTTGAATGCCAAGGGTTGTGTAAACTGCCCCCAAGAGGTCTTCTACCTCTTCTAATGACAATTTATACCTGGAGGGTTTCCTGGACTCCCCGTCCCGGTCCTCTCCATCTGATCCCTCTTGGGAATCAGAGGTGGCACTATCCGGAAGAATGTGTTCCACCTGGGAAGGGCATGCGGGAATCATCTGCCGTAGCTGAAGTAGCAGGTATGACAGGTGCAGAGCCCTGAGCCTGTGGCTGGGTTGTAACTCGGGTGGGAACAGCAGGAAGCTGTAATTTTTCAAAGAGGGTTTTAAATGAAGCAAAAAGTGGATGAGAGCTCCTTCACTGAGGCTGCTAATCCAGATTCCTGCCCTGACTAAGGACTATATACAAGCTTTGCACAGAACCCTAGTCCATGACTCTGAGGGTATCACCCGCTTTCTCAATGGCTTTCTGAAATACAGATAGGGCAGAAAAACAGCACATTTAAAAAACGTAGTTACAAACCTGGGAGTGCACTAGCCCCCTACAAGCTGCTGGGACTAGGCCCCCCCCCCCCGGCCACCCAGGGGGACTTGTCTCCCCATGCATTGAACCCTACATGGAGGGACAAACCTAAGCTAGAGAGCCCCCTCCCCAGGGTACTCTTACCTTAGGCTGGCTGGAGGTAGCGTCAGTTGTTAGGGCTTGCTCTGGGGATGCTGCCGACATGACTGCAGGTGGCTGCTTGCTGTAGAGTCTCACATCGCCTGTGCGAGATCCGACTCTCCTCCAGCGTGCGCCCGGACCCTCTATCAGCTCCGCGCCCTGGAACCGGAAATCGCGGGTCAAAGGGGAAGCATCCGCTCTACGCCGGAGATGACGTCACCCGCCGTCCAGCCCGCCTGGTTCAAAAAATTGCGGCCTGTATCGAACAGGGCAAGCTGAGTTGCCTCCCCTGCTGCGGCCCTGTGGACGCGATAGGGGTCCCCCGCAACCTATAACCGCGCTCGGTGAGGATGGGGTGGCTGAGCGGTGGGTATTTACCGCACCTAGGATTACCTGAAAGCCCCTGCTTCCCTGAGGTATGTAAAACGGCCTCAGTCCCCTGACTGATTCGTCTAGGTTCCTTGCACAGTGTCTCCCCACCGGAGGAAACACTAATAACTGAGGTCTGGCAGGGGGAGGAGAGGTTTTAAAGGCTGTGCAGTGTTTCCCAAAGGAAGAGGAGGAGCCTATCTCAATGTGGGCTGTCCTGAAAGACGAGAAGGGAAAATATATATATTTTTTAATAAATAGATGTTCTTTAATGTAAGATCCCCAATACAATATATTTACATAAAGGTGTTAGGCTAGGTTCACAGCCATGCATTTTTTAGTACATTTACATTTAGATCCTAAGGCCCTGTACACACGAGGAGATATATCCGATGAAAACGGTCCATGTCTCCTGGGAGATTTTGGTTTGATCTGTGTACACACGATCAAACCAAAATCCCTGCGGACAGACAGCGCGATGACGTGGCGGTGACGTTGACGCCGCCATGTCACCGAACCAGGAAGTAAAATACTTCCACGCATGCGTCGAATCCATTCGACGCACGCAGGAGATTTCGGTCCGCTGGTTAGGCATACTAACCAGCGGACATATCCGACAAACAGCTTTCCAGCAGACAAGTTTTAAAGCATGCTTTAAAACTTTTGTCTGCTGGAAACCTGTCTGCTAGCCCGCACACACGATCGAATCTGTCCACTGAAACTGGTCTGTGGACCAGTTTCAGCAGATATATTCGATCGTGTGTACGCGGCCTCAGAGACGCATTACAATCCATTTAACCTTACTTCATATAAGTCGTGTTCACATCTATGCAATTTCCTTCTTGCAATGTTTGTTTTTTTGGTTTTTTTTTGGAAAGGTGCAGGGATTTTTTACATGCAGCATAATGCCGCGTACACACGATCGATTTGTCTGATGAAAAACAGTCTGATGGACTGTTTTCATCAGAGGAACCGATCGTGTGTTGGCCCCATCAGTTTTTTTTCCCATCGGTGAAAAAACTTAGAACCTGTTTTAAAATTATCTTATGGTTAAAAAAATGATAGAAAAAAAAAAAACAATCTTCTGTGGGTAAATCCATCGGTAAAAATCAACGCATGCTCAGAATCAAGTCGACACATGCTCGGAACCATTAAACTTCATTTTTCTCAGCACGTCGTTGTGTTTTACATCACCGCGTTCTGAAACAATCGTTTTTTTTACTGATGGTGTGTAGGCAAGACTGATGAAAGTCAGCTTCATCGGATATCTGATGAAAAAATCCATCAGACCGTTTTCATCAGATGAACCGATCGTGTGTACAGGGCATAAGACATTTTTGGTTGCATAGACTTGAAATGGAATTGCATCTAAAATGCATGTACATGTGTTTAAGTGCATTTTTTGTGTGTTTTCGCAGCATTAACACTTCCTGCACATGCATGGGTGAGAACCTGGACTAAAGGTTTTTGGTTGGCATTATTTTTATGATATTATGTTATTATAATTATTAATAATTCAATTGTTTATGTTCATTTTAGTTTTGCTATAGCATTATCATTGGTGCTAGGTTCAATGAAGAAATGTTTTTTGTGATCTAGAAAATACTTCAAATAATTTGTCACAAATGGCTTTTTAATTTCAAGCTCAAAAGTATGCACAGTATCTGGTATATGTATGCGTGTGAGTTGAAGGTTGTCTTTTGTTGGAATTCAGTATTTCTAGGTATAAAATGATACCTCTGTTGATGAGAGGTACAACTTAGTGGAAATGTGTGCTCAAGAATACAGTGTTATTATTAACATGCAGTGTGGTTATCTTATCTTTCTTGTATTCAAGGCTGTTATGTCAAATGGCACATTCTATTGTGAAGCATGCATAGAAGTATTGTATTTATTAAAAATGTTCTATTGTCTAATTTGAATGAAATCTCTAATAAAGAGTTGCTGATGCCCATTATAATTTAAAGTAGAACTCCAGACAGACATACACAGTTCAAATACTATGTACATTTATTTATAGCATGTGTATTTATGTGCAGCCTTGCACATTGCACACTAAGGCCGCGTACACGCGATCAAATTTGTCTGCTCAAACTGGTCCGACGGACCAGTTCAGCGGACAAATCCGAGTGTGTATGGGCTAGCGGACATGTCTGACCGGCGGACACATTTTAAAACATGCTTTAAAATTTGTCCGCCGGAGACATGTCCGTCGCATATGTCCGCTAATCAGTACCAATATGCCCGCACAAGCGTCGTATGGATGCGATGCATGCGTGGAAGTTGTTTACTTCCTGGTGCGGTGACGTGGCGGTGTCAACGTCACCGCGCTGTCTGCCGACGGGGATTTTGATCCGATGGTGTGTACACGCCATCGGACCAAAATAGCCCGGCGGACATATCCGATGAAAACAGTCTGAGGACCGTTTCCATCGGATATGTCCCTCCATGTGTACGCGGCCTAACACACATAGGGGGGTTATTTATGGAAGGAAAATCCACTTTGCAGTAAAATCCACTTTTTCAAAATATGCCGTTTATATTTCTGGTTCAAAAATTCACTTCTTTTCCTCCAGTCACCATCATCACCTCTGTCCAATAAGCAACAGCCTGACGTAGGAAGAAGTAAGCCTAGGGTTATGTGGGCAATTTTTGTAGCTTTTTTAAGCTACTAAAATCTCATGGCTTTATCACATTATTTTGAAATTTTAAATGTGAGTGAGCGCTGTCTCATGATCGAACAATGCTGCAATTAATTCATGTATTAGAAGTTTGGAGATTTTTCTATTAACCACTTAAAATTTAAAAATATAGCGCAAAAAATAAAAACCAAACAGGTGATCAAATACCACCAAAAGAAAGCTCTATTTGTGGGAAAAAAAGGACGCCAATTTTGTTTGGGAGCCACGTTGCAGGACCGCGCAATTGTAAGTTAACCACTTCAATACCCAGCCATAGAAAATTGACGGCCTGGGATGGGATTTACCATCCTAAGTGGCCGTCAATTGACGGCCTGGGCATTGCAGGCTAATATCTGGATGATGCCTGCAGCCAGAGGCATCATCCAGATATCCTCTTCTTCAGCCGACGATTCTGCACAATGTAAGAATGATCATAGCGGCAGTTCCGCCGCTTGATCGTTCTTACAGGCCGCGGGAGGGGACATCCCCCCCCTCCCGCCGCCATCCGGTGCTTCTCCGGGCTTACCTGTGCCTTCGGGGGCCCAGAGAACGAATCGTCGGCGGCGGCAGGAAGCATAGAGATGACTAGTGACCAGATGGTCACCAGTCATCTCTATGACCGTCGGAGGACCCGGGCGCGATCTGATGACGTCACGCCCGGGTCCCTGTAAGTAAACAAAGCCGCAATTGCGGCTGTAAGCCCCCATTCATGAGATCGGTGAATTTTTTTTCACCGATCTCATGGTTTTCAGCCTGGAGGAGAGGTGTGAGGTCTTATTGACCCCACATCTCTCCATAAAGAGGACCTGCCACACACATTTCGTATTACAAGGGATGTTTACATTCCTTGTAATAGGAATAAAAGTGGAAAAAAAAAATGAAAAAAAGTGTAAAAATAAATAAAAAATAAGTCAAAAAAATTAATAAAAGATAAAAAAAAATTAAAACGCCCCTGTCCCCGATAGCTCGCGTGCAGAAGCGAACGCACACGCAAGTCCCGCCGACATATGTAAACGCTGTTTAAACCACATAAGTGAGGTATCGCCGCGTGCGTTAGAGTGCAAGCAACGAATCTAGTACTAGATCTCCTCTGTAAATCTAAACTGTAACCTGTAAAAAATAAATAAAGCGTTGCCTATGGAGATTTTTAAGTACCGAAGTTTGGCGCCATTCCATGAGTGTGCGCATAATTAAAGCGTGACATGTTGGGTATCTATTTACTCGGTGTAACATAATCTTTCACATAATACAAAAAAATTGGGCTAACTTTACTGTTTTGTTATTTTTTTAATTCATAAAACAATTTTTTTACAAAAAAAAAGGCGTTTGAAAAATAATTGCGTAAATACCATGCAAGATAAAACTTTGGAATGACCGCCATTTTATTCCCTAGGGTGTCTGCTAAAAAAACATATATAATGTTTGGGGGTACTGTGTAATTTTCTAGCAAACGAATGATGATTATTACATGTAGGAGAGAAGTGTCAGAATAGGCCCGGTATGGAGGTGGTATAAAAGCCTGGTATTGAAGCGGTTAAAGTGACTCAGTGCCGAATCGCAAAAAGTGGCCCGGTCATTGACCAGCAATATGGTCTGGGGCTGAAGTGGTTAATAATTATTTTTTTACTAGCAATGGCAGCGATCAGCGATTTTTATCGTGACTCCAACATTATGGCGGACACTTTTGGCGCTATTTTGGGACCGTTTACATTTAAACAGTGATCATTTCTATAAAAATGCACTTAGTACTGTGTAAATGTGACTGGAAGTGAAGGGGTTAACCACTAGGGGGCTAGGAAGAGGTTAAGTGTGTCCTAGGTTATGATTCTAAGGCCGCGTACACACGATCGAACATGTCAGCTGAAACTGGTCCACGGGCCAGTTTCAGAGGACATGTTCGATCGTGTGTACGGCCTATCGGACCGTTTTCCAGCAGACAAAAGTTTCTAAACATGCTTAGAAATCTGTCCGCTGGAAACCTGTCCGTCGGACATGTTCGATGGTAAGTACACAAAATCAACGGACAAAAATCCCGCGCATGCTCAGAATCAAGTCGACGCATGCTTGGAAGCATTGAACTTCGTTTTTTCATCACGTTGTTGTGTTCTACGTCACCGCATTCTGGTCCGAGGGGATTTTTTGTCCGATGGTGTGTACACACATCAGACCAACAGACCACTTCAGCCTGGTCCGATGAAAACGGTCCATTGGACAGGTTTCCTCGGACATGTCTCATCGTGTGTACTGTCATAGGAGCTGCTGGATCCACCCTGTAGTGTTTTAAGAATGTATGATGTGAGGACCAGATAGCCGCTTTGCAGACTGTCTCCAGAGACACTCCTGCCCGTGCCGCCCAAGAAGAAGACATCACCCTGGTTGAGTGGGCTCTAACCACCTCTGGAGAATCCTTTCCGCTCTATATGCCTGGTGAATAGTTTTTATTATCTAGGCCGAGCTGGTTCTGGGCAGGGTCTCTTTCCCTTTAATTTTTGATCTTACATTCGACTCGAACATCTCTGTCCTGTACGAATTGTTTAAAAGCAAAGTTCTGTAGGAAAACAAAACCCATTCACCAAAGGGTGATAGACCTCGTCTGGGCCTGGAACAACCCTCAGTGTATATGTATATCACAAAGCCTTATTAACAGTAGGTATGCCAATATTCAAAAGAAAAAAATATTAAAGTTCTAAAGCAACTACCAACATGGAAACTAAACTAATATAAAAAAAAATAATAAGAATTATTATTTTTTAATATTATTTTTTAATAGCCAGGGATAAATTGAATTCCCCCTGGTATGAATGGCTCTAATGCATAACAAAGTGAGTGTACTATATTTATATTGCTAAGAAGGAAAAGATGAGGATGAAAAATATCCATCTCTTCAGACTCACAATTGCATATTTGATGCAGGAAAAGAATGCCACAAGAAAAGAAAAAAAAAGGGGGGGGGGTTGCTTACTGCTATAAGTATGGCAGGGCAAAGAAGGCTGGAGTGATGTGACTCCTCCAAGGCAGTGACCGCACTGCCTGGTGCGCCCTTTTAAAAGACACACGCCCATGCGCACCCGATATTCCACCGCAATTGGCGGTATACAATGACATCAATGAATGTGTCACTGCGTGAATTAACGCAGTGACGTCATCTCACCGCGACTAAGGGCACGGCGAGTGGGCAGCGCGCATTACCTGGAAATGGCACAAGCACAACAGAAAGGCTGCACCGCCCAGAGTTGGCTCAAGCAGAAACACCATGGCAGAGCAGACGTAACAGAAACACAATCTCAATGGTTGCTGTAGCAATCACTAGGTATAGTGACACTGATTGAATATTAAAAATACATTTGAAGTAAACAATTTATAACTGACAGAAGCAGTTTCCATAGTTGCTCATATTTTGGAAAAAACAAAGGAAGATATGTGATAGAAATAAGAAAAAACTGTGCTAGAACCCTAAAAATGCAAAGAAAAAGCTGCCAACACTTGAACAAACAAAGTCAAACAGAAATGTACAATAATTAGTGCAGCACTAAGTAAATGTGAGTGGTACACTTGTATAGATACCACAAAGTTAAAATATAGTAACTAAAAAATGATGATCTAAGAAGCCCAAAGGCTATACAAAGTGATATAAAAGTCCATGTACATTACACACAGTGAAATGATTTTCAAAGGATGGCACTGAATACAGGAATAACAGGTTGACTATTGAAATCTCAGATTCTTTGTGCAAGAGATATATAGGGTACTCTTACTGCAACTGTTGGACAGGATAGCTTAGGGTCTCACAGACCTCGATCAGTACAGCAGGATCTCAGGTAGCTAAAGATATCTGGAACAATCCTGTGAAGGGTGGTCCATGATGCTGAAACAAGGAAACAGCACTCCTCCCGCTAGCGGATATTGGAATAAATCTGTATAAGCTCCAAATGAAACAGGAACGAGGGAAATAAAAAAGGAAAAAGCTCCCAATGGTGCAGGTCATAAAACCAATGATGGTTTATGTTAAAATTGTCATACAGAGAATGACAAAAATTGAATAAAAGTGACCACAAAAGTAAATTATAAAAGCAATGTGGGGTGCAAGAATGCAGGGCCGATGCGTTTCAAATAAGAAAGTCATCAACAGGGGCATAATTCTGTACCTCCACATTGCTAACATTTATAGACTCAGAGTAACCCAGACCCGCCCATGAAAGGCGAGACGGATACATGAAATTACATCAAACCTCATGCCTCTCACCTTGACTCAATATTATTGATAGAATGAAGAATATAAAGTGTAGTGCTTATGTGAAAAAATTACCTATATATAGGATAATTGTGCTGAACAAGAAACTTATGATAACTATATGAAATGACCATATATTAATATAATTCTGTAACGGGCCAACAATTACCCATCCAGGAGATCCAATCTCCAATGTGTACAGAACACTATCGAAGTGACATACCGTGTGGGAGTAATGTCAGTGAACAAAAATTATATTATAATAAATGGTGAATTAAACACAATTATACATGTACTGAAAACATGTGTAATATAAAAAACAAAAATGTAAACCCAAAACTGAAAATCGAATAAACCTATTATAGCCAAAACCAATAAGAGGTTAGTGTGCTGAAATCCAAGGCTGGTAAATGACAGACAATTCTTCAGATTGATGGCTCAACAGAGGTGGTCTAGTATACAGTATAGACAATACTTGTATGGAGTCTCAATAGATAAGGTGTCATACCAAGATGTCACCCGGGAGTGCCTTCACCAGTAGACAGGGGAAGAATTAAATACTCTTAGCGTCACGGGTGGATCCAGCTTACCGTACGGTGATGGATCAGCAGCGCTTAATCACACCAAGAGGCGACCCAAACTGGAACCATGAGACGTCTCCTCCTTTGGTCAACGAACTTGTAAGTACTCCAGTGGGAAATTCTGATAATTAATCAACTGACCAATGTTGAAATTTCAGCAGGATTTATAATGGGGCATGTAGAAAAAAAAAAGGCCTCCACATAGTATTGAAAAAACTGGCAAAATGTATTCAAAAATATAAAATGAACCATAAAACAAAAGTCCATAAAAAAAAAGCAAATAGCAAAAATTACAAAGTGGCAAAAAAATCACAGAATCACCTGAAAATTTAGCAAATGGTTAAAAATAAATAAAAGGAGCAGAGAAAATGGGGGTAGCGTGACAGGGCAGCTGAGGCTAGCATACAAACCCATTGATAGAATGGGCAGAAGCTTGATGCGTTTCCATACAAGTATCATCTAGCATATATGGTAATATACAAATGACTATTCACATCACTGGACAGTATATAATGCCCGTACAAAAGGAAGCACAGACGTTTGCACTCCAAGCCTCACCTGGCCAATCTAGCTCCATAATCATTATAACAGGCGTTGTACAGACATTGCAGCCAATTGTGACCCTCATAACAAAGAAAAGGGGGCGGTTAGAACACTACCGGCATCCAATAGTCAAAGACATTCCTGTGTCCAGTATCATGTTGTTGGCACAAATATTGATAGGTGATGGGTCACCTGTGATCACCTGTAAGTTCCTATTATGTTTTGTTATCTTTGATCTGGGTGTGAGGAGTCCTACAATCGATCGGGTAATCAGCAAGACGCTAACACGAGTATCATGTACCAAGATTACAGTTTATTATTAGATACTGGACCAACCAAACATATTACAGTATTTTACAGTATATTTTTGTACAACGTTTGTCTGGAGTTAAATGCATTAATGTATGATAGATTAAATAAAAGTCTGCCTAGAGATATTGCTAAGTAACAGATACAAATATATTTTAATCATATTAGTACAGTCTATCTTATGTCCATAACTGTCCATAATATTTTCACACATTTCTGCAAAATATTAGCAAATACATGTCTTTGCAATGCCTGTGGTTTCTTTTACTCTTAGCCGCAAGCTTTTAAGTTTCCTGTCTTCTCATGCAGTTCAGTCATACTTAAAACATTTAATTTTAAAGTTAATAAGAGTTCAAGTTAGCCAGCATAATACAAAAATTAATATAAAGCCGATATGCTATCATATAGGGGTAAAGGTAACCCCATGTTCCTATCAAACCTATGTGTAAATCGGTGGGCTACGTCACATGGATCCTCCAAACCTGGGCGCCGCCCACCATATATGACGCATAGTCCGAATCCTGTGACATCTGCCAATCAGAGAAGCCCTATACCCACCCGGGCGCGGCCAAACCAGATAGCCATACCGTGGGGTGAGTAACACCTGAACTCATGTATCCAATAGGTTTCGAGTCTGGATACACCCCGTAGACAGGAATCACCCCTTCAATGGGGGATGAACCTGTCTATAACCTGAAACTGGGTACCCTTAGGCCCCATGCACACGAGACGCTGGTAAACTCGAGTTCAGAGGCGTTTGGGCATTTTTTTCAACTGCCCCTGAACACATTTAATGTTATCCTATGTGTCCATGCACACAATCACGTTTTTTGGCGTTTTAAAGCAGTTGGGTTTAGGGCCGTTTTTTCAAACCCAAAATTTTGGGTTCAGAAGCTTTTGGCGTTTTCGCGTTTTCGCGTTTCAGCCGCAAATCGCGGCAAAACGCCGCTAATCGCGGCAAAACGCGGTACCGGCGTTTTGCCGCGATTTCGTTTATAGGCGTTTTTAAAGGTGACCTATTTTTTTACATTAGAAATCTCAAAAATGATGGCAAATGATGAAAAAACAAAAAAAACTAAACAACTGTAATTGCTTGCATTGCATTGTGGACAATCCACAACTTGTGGCAGGTGACGTGGCCAGGTGACATGACAGGTGGACAATCAACAACTTGTGGCAGGTGACATGGCCAGGTGATGTGGCAAGTGGACAATCCACAACTTGTGGCAGGTGACGTGGCAGGTGATGTGAACAGGTGATGTGGCAGGTGACGTGGCACGTGGACAATCCACAACTTGTGGCAGGTGAAGTGGCCAGTTGACATGACAGGTGACGTGGCCAGTGGACAATCCACAACTTGTGGCAGGTGATGTGAACAGGTGATGTGGCAGGTGACGTGGCAAGTGGACAATCCACAACTTGTGGCAGGTGACATGGCAAGTGGACAATCAAATTTAGAATTTTTCAATTTTCGTATTTTTCAAATTTCGAATTTTCTAATTTTTGAAATGTCGAATTTCGACATTTTCGAAATCTTTCAAATTTCGAATTTTTCAAATTTCGAAGTTTCAAATTTCGAATTTTTAAATTTTCAAATTTCGAATTTTTAAATTTTCAAATTTCGAATTTTTCAATTTTCAAATTTCGAATTTGGAATTGTGAAATTTTCGAAATTCGAATTTTCAAATTTCGAATTTTCAAATTTCGAATTTTCAAATTTCGAATTTTCAAATTTCGAATTTCGAATTTTCAAATTTTCGAAATTTTGACATTTCGAATTTTTCAAATTTCGAATCTTTCAAATTTCGAATTTTCGAATTTTTCAAATTCGGAAATACAAAAATTAAAAAAATCGAAATTCGAACATTTAAAAATTTCGAATTTCGAATTTTCGAAATTCGAATTATTCAATTTTCGTAATTTAGAATTTCGAATTTTTCAAAAATTCGAAATTTGAAAATTCGAAATTTGAAAAATTAGAAATTCAAAATTTCGAAAATTGAAAAATTGAAAAATTAGAAATTTGAAAATTCGAAATTTCCAAATTTGAAAGTTCGAAATTTGAAAATTCGAAATTTGAAAATTCGAAAAATTCGAAATTTGAAAATCCGAAATTTGAAAAATTCGAAATTTGAAAAATTCGAATTTCCAAATTTCGAAAATTGAAAAATTCGAAATTTCGAAAATAGGAAATTCGAAATGTTTCAATTTTCGAATTACACATTTTTCAATTTTCGTACTTCAGAATTTGAAAAATTCGAAAATTTAAAAAAATTCTCTGGATAAGTACGCAGCTGGACATACATATACATATTGGTAAAATAGCCAACTGAAAATCTCTGTGCCATCAACGGATGGGTCCAATAGTGATGAGCTCTGCCAACGGATCTCTCGCGTAGTTTGCGACGGCGTTGAATCCTCAGCAAGAGCAACGTATGGACAATTTCTTGGCATATATTCAATATGGGATCCATTTCAAAAAAGAAGAATCAAATGAAAGTATGCAAGTCTGCATATGAAAGTCTGCTGCTGCTGCTGCTGCTCTCTCTGTTGAAAATGGCAGAAATAGTTAAAAATATATAGCTTTCAGAGCTTTGGGAGGGTCTACAATGTCTGTGCTATAAACGCTGATAGCCGCAAACGCGGAAAAACGCGGTAAAACGCGGCAAAACGCCGCGAAATTCGCGGCAAAAACCGGTGTTTTAAACGCCGGTTTTTGCCTTTGAAAACATGAGTTCAGATGTGTTTGCATTTGCTTCTCGTGTGCATGGGGCCTTAGGATCCGTTCCATGATGTTGCAAGTAGTGACGAGACACAGTATGTTTGTCACACCCCTTGCGAATCTTGGCCAGATGCTTGTTTACCCTAATGGAAAAGTTCCTAATAGTGCGGCCTACGTACTGTAGTTTGTACGGACACGTGATAAGATATACTATGAATTTAGTAACAAAGGTGGTAAAATGTTTGATAGTATAAATTCGCCCAGTGATGGTAGAAGTAAACGTGTCGGTTTTACGTCTGCCAAAGACAATTTGGATGCACAAATTGCACTTCCCACAATTTGCCTCAGGAAAGAAGGAGGCCTTTTTGGGAGGATCAATAGTGTTAGGGGCTATATCGCTCTAGATGGAGCATGCACCCCTAAATATAACTCCAGATCGCTCAGGGGGAGAAGGTCGAAGGATTTTGTCGCTGCACAGTACCTTCCAATGTCTATTTAAATCTTTTTTATTTCCCCATATTGAAAAGAATATGAGGTGAAAAAAGATCACATGATATGTAAGGAGGACCCCCAGGGCTGTGACTGCACGGTACCTCCCCATTACCAGGGCATGGGAAAGCGTCATGCAAATAAAGCCCACTGGCGCAAACAGCAGCGAAAGCCCAGGAATCCCAAGGGTAAACATGGGGCATTTGGCCATTCCGCTAAGACAGGTAGCCCACTCTCACAAGGAGAGAACGAGCTCCCGTGTGTCGGGCATGGATGAATCGAGCCCCAGAACTGGCAGGGGCATTTGGGCAACAATAACGTTACTCGGTTCAAAGAAACTTCACGAATCAATAAATGAGGGAGGTTAAAAATGACCCGTATTTCCTCTGGTGTCGCTCCCCAGGGTGAGATATTTGAGGATTGTTTATTGGGGGATGATTCATGGGATGGATGCATTTTCTTATTTTATTTGAAAAATATAACTGTTTGTATTCACACTGTGATGTATCAATATCATTAATATTGTCTTTCTTTATTCATTGTCTCATGACAAAAACTTTATATATACACCATCTGACAATGTATGTATGAGCAATGCTCCTTAAGAAGCGGATGATATAAGAAACCACAAAACATGTTGAGCCCTTTTTTAATCAATGTATTATGGATGGTGTACATTTGTCATAACTAAATAATTCTATTATATGAATACATTATATTTATATTGCTTTTGTAATAAAATTATTTTAGTATTTTCCTAAACTCGACTGGTTTTTAGTTGGTATATGACAGTGGTCCCCAACCTTTGTGGCACCGGGGACCGCTTTTGGTGTAGCCACTTTTTTCAGGACCTGGTGGGGGGGGGGCGTCATATAAGGAAGGTGGGTGGTTTGCGGAGTGTTACAACCCACTATGCACTGTAAAAGAGCACTGTAATATAAAGGGGCCTGCACTGTAAGGATTACACTCCCCTTTATATCACAGTGCCCTTTTGCAGTCATGGCCCCACATCACAGTCCTCCCTGCGGTTATGACCCCCACCCCATCACAATCCGCCCTGCATTAATGCACCCCCCCCATTCCCCAATCATAGTCCTCCCTGCAGTCATGCACCCCCTTTCCCCCTCCAATCACAGTCCTCCCTGTAGTTATGCACCCCCTCCCCCAAATCACAGTACCTGCATAGTGCCCATTTTAATCGCTGCCTTCCCTGCAGCTAAGTCTATTTTCTCATGCTTTAGCAGGAGGTGAGCCCTGTCACGGACCACAGTATAGTTAACAGCCTGCATGTCCTGTATGTATTCTGTAATTTCTCCCGAGCGGCCGACAATGTTAGCCTATTAGCAAGGCAGGGGGCGGGACACAGGACCTTAGCGGTGTATTTGAACAAAACCAAAATGCTGCTAAAACAAAAAATCACATTTATATTGTCACAATTAATTATTTTTACGTTATATAAAAGAAGACATAAATCCTTTAGGTCTACGTATTCAAACATTTCCCACTATTAAAGATCCAACAGAGGTTTTTTAAAAATAGTGGGAAGATAACCTTACAGAATGCAGCAAAGATCTAATGATCCATCTTGTGAACCAATACACAAAAGATATGAAGGTGTTGAATCTGGAGATTGATAATATCAATGTCCAGTTCAAATATGTCCTAGAACTGACCACATTACCTTCCAAATGGAAGGAGATTAGGGGTCATTTGGAGAAAATGAATAAGAAAATTGTTGTTAAAAAGCAGAAAAAAATCAATATGGATAAAATGCCGTTTACGGAGGGATGTGCATATAAATGGACAGGGAGAAACTAATAGAGGTGCAGGGCACTCACCTATTGAAAATTAAAAAAAGAGCACTTTCTTATACCTTGCTTCGAGCGACCAATCAAGATATTGTAAAAAGTAATTTTACACCGGTTCTACACAATCACCTGAATAAGGGTACAGTTGCAGTACCTGCCAATACCAGACTTCCTACCGACATAGACTATTGTTTAGACCCTACACTGGCTCTGGCAGAAGCCAGAGTCCAGAGCAATCTAAACATATATGTAACAAGAACCCAAAGACCAGGTCTCAAGAGCTCAACATAGTCAATCTTACTAACTTTGGGCATGTGTTGTGCACCATCCTATGCCAACCTCTATCTTGGAGGTTGGGAGAGAGAGTTATTTTCTGGTGACCAATATGTTCCCTGGCTCCCTCTGATCCTGTGCTGTTCATTGACAACCTGTTAGTGATCTGGACTGGAGTGGAATGGGACCTTTATACCTTCATGAAACAGCTAAATGTGAACAACTATAATTTGAGATTCGCTTATACCGTGAATATGACTGAGATTTCATTCCTTGATCTCAATGTCTCAATAGACACTGAGGGTTATGTAAAACCAGATCTCTTTCGTAAGCCTAGAGCTGGAAATACACTGCTACATGCAGATAGTCTACACCCAAATTCTTTGGTTCGGAACATTCCCTATGCCCAATATCTGTACCTCTGCAGAAACTGCAATTCTGACATGGATTTTAAGAAACAAGCTGACCTTTTACATACAAGATTACTTGCCCGAGAGTACTCAAGGACTTTACTATGACATGCTTTCAATAGAGCATGGAAAAAAACTCAGGGTTCAATTTGTGGGGTTGGTTACCAAATTTCCTCACACAAATCTTATTTAGGACCCGTTTTGCAAACTACTGGCACTTTTTTGCTGGGGATCATATAATTTCAAAGTATGTCAGACCTTCCCCCGGAGCTCATCAGATGAGCAACCACTTTAAGACAGCAACTCACTTTGAGCCACCACATGCCATACAAGGACAATAACCCCCTTCTCCGAGGGACATACCAATGTGGAGTTTGCCTGTGGTGTCATCTGGTCAAGGAAGGTAAAGGGATCGTTTAGCCCAATGGCATGCGGCATAAGTCAAAAAACTATGCCGACTGCTCAACAAGAAGGGCCTTTCTGGATATTTTGTATGATTGGGAGGTAGTCTTTTTTATACAACTCTGACACCTGGGCAGTTAATTGGATTCCGAGATAGGTAATTGAGTCCTGTTGCCATCTAATGGAAAGTTTGATTGACATTATGCAAGTGTCTCTTTTGGTAAGGAGACATTCAGCTCTTCTGATTTAGAGAAATCTACCCAAAGGTTGGATAGGGTGTCACAAAGTGCCAGGTCTTTGAGTAGGTTGGGTAATGTAATGTGTTGATCTTTTAAGAATAGAAGAATATCATCTGCAAAGGCAGCTTGCTTGTATATCTTTTTGGAGATCAAAATTCCTTTAATATCTGGATTGTCCCTTAAGCGTGCGAGTAGAGGTTCTAATGTGAGAACAAATATTAATGGGGAGAGAGGGCAACCTGAGCGAGTTCCATTTGAAATGGGAAGGCATTCAACATGTGACCATTGACTTGTACTTTAGCCGTCAGGCCTGTGTAAAGTGACAAAATTAATCATAGCATACAGTCACATATGCCAATCATCTTAAGAACTTCTGAAATGTAGTCCCAGGCCACTCTGTCAAATGCCTTATCTGCATGTAATGATAGTAAAAATCCTTGTTAGTGTTTTAAGGTTAGCCATTTGTGTATATTGATTGTTTTTACGGTGTTATCTCTGGCCTCTCTACCCACTTGATCGAGTGAAATTTATTTAGGCAACAGGGGCAGGAGTCCGTTGGCTAAAATGTTTGCATACATTTTAAGGTCTACGTTTTGACCGGTAGTTGGCGACTGCTGAAGCGTCTTTGTTTGGTTTCGGAACTACAGCAACGTGCACTTATAGAAGGTCTTGGGGTGGAGGAGTGTCAGTGGTGAGGGAATTAAATGCGTTCAGAAAGTGTGGCTTAAGCGTATTTATTAATGCTTTATAGTACCCTGTCGTAAATTAGGGCCTGAGTTTCATCTCAGTTTCAGTTGTTTGAGGACCGAATCTACTTCCTCAGAAGACAATGGTTGTTCCATTGTCACTACTTCTAACTCGGAAATGGGCTTAGGGCTATATTGCACTATAAAATCTCTGATAATTTAAGGTTGTGATTCTCTGTCTATCTGGGGGACATTATTTTCATACTCGTAGTTTTTAGGATAAAATATATTTATGTTTGGTTGTTTTATTTAATTGCTCTATAAGTTCCATCCTGGCCCGGAGGAGTTCCTGCAGGGAAGATGCCGCCTGTGTCAGTTTATGTACCCTTTCCAGTTTGTGAATGTGTTTTGTTAGTGTCGTTATGCAGGATTGTTTTTCCTTTGTTCATTTGACTGTACAGTGCCTGCCGCCGAGAATGTGTTTTTAGCACGCCAGCATCGCGCTGAATCTCGGCGACAGGCTGCCGATATCTCGCACTCGCTGGAATAGTAAAAGCACATTCCAGCGAGCGCGTCATAGAAGCGACGGGGATCCGACGCGGATTCCCGCCAATTCTACACGTGGGCGGAGTTTGTTATGAATCCTGAAGGAGAAATCCCCGCCGGATTTAAAAAAAAATCCGGCATGGGTTCCCCCCTCAGGAGCATAACGGGCCCTTAGGTCTGTTATGGGTTGTAAGGAGACCCCCCTACGCCGAAAAAACGGCGTGGGGGTCCCCCACAATCCATAACAGACCCGTATCCAAAGCACGCCGGCCGGCCGGTCAGGAAGGGAGTGGGGGCGAGCGAGCGCCCCCCCCCCCCCTCCTGAGCCGTACCGGGCAGCATGCCCTCAACATGGGGGGGTTAGGTGCTCTGGGGCAGGGGGCGCACTGCGGCCCCCCACCCCAGAGCACCCTGTCCCCATGTTGATGAGGACAGGGCCCCTTCCCGACAACCCTGGCCGTTGGTTGTCGGGGTATGCGGGCGGGAGGCTTTTTTGGAATCTGGAAGCCCCCTTTAATAAGGGGGCCCCCAGATACCGGCCCCCCACCCTAAGTGAATGAGTATGGGGTACATCGTACCCCTACCCATTCACCTGCTAATAAAAAGTGTAAACACAAATAAAACACACAGGGTATTGAAATATTTTATTAGTTGGCCGCCGGGGGGGGGGTGTGTATGATCGCTTTTATAAAAGCGCCCCCCTCCAGCGGGCTTCTGTGGGGGGTGGGTGCCGCCGTCTGGTTCTCTTCCGCCGCCGGGGGGGCGCTTTGATAAAAGCGCCCACCACCCGGCGGGCTTCTTTCGACGTCTTCGGCGGCGGGGGGGGTCTTCTTCCACTCTCCGGGGTCTTCTCCCACTCTCCGGGGTCTTCTCCCGCTCTCCGGGGGTCTTCTCCGCTCTCCGGGGGTCTTCTCCGCTCTCCGGGGGTCTTCTTCTTCTTCAGGACTCGCCGCCGCTATCTTCGTGTGTTAGCTCAATTACTAGCGGCGGCGGCCCCCTCTTCTGCGACGTCGGCGTCTTCTTCTTCTTCTTCTGCTCTCCAGATGTTGACGCAACGCATCCTTCCGCTGTTATGCCGGGCGCGCGGCTCGCAGCGAAATATATAGGCCTGTCTTGTGACGTCGCAGTCCCATCATGCTCCGGTAGGTACCACGTGCTACCTGCCCACGTGATACCTACCGGAGCATGATGGGACTGCGACGTCACAAGACAGGCTTATATATTTCGAAGAAGACCCCCGGAGAGCGGAGAAGACCCCCGGAGAGCGGAGAAGACCCCCGGAGAGCGGAGAAGACCCCCGGAGAGCGGGAGAAGACCCCGGAGAGTGGGAGAAGACCCCGGAGAGTGGAAGAAGACCCCCCCGCCGCCGAAGACGTCGAAAGAAGCCCGCCGGGTGGTGGGCGCTTTTATCAAAGCGCCCCCCCGGCGGCGGAAGAGAACCAGACGGCGGCACCCACCCCCCACAGAAGCCCGCTGGAGGGGGGCGCTTTTATAAAAGCGATCATACACACCCCCCCCCCGGCGGCCAACTAATAAAATATTTCAATACCCTGTGTGTTTTATTTGTGTTTACACTTTTTATTTGCAGGTGAATGGGTAGGGGGGCCGGTATCTGGGGGCCCCCTTATTAAAGGGGGCTTCCAGATTCCGATAAGTCTCCCGCCCGCATACCCCGACAACCAAAGGCCAGGGTTGGGTAAGGTTCCTGACCGGCCGGCCGGCGTGCTTTGGATACGGGTCTGTTATTGATTGTGGGGGACCCCCACGCCATTTTTTCGGCGTAGGGGGGTCTCCTTACAACCCATAACAGACCTAAGGGCCCGTTATGCTCCTGAGGGGGGAACCCATGCCGGATTTTTTTTTAAATCCGGCGGGGATTTCTCCTTCAGGATTCATAACAAAATCCGCCCACGTGTAGAATTGGCGGGAATCCGCGTCGGATCCCCGTCGCTTCTATGACGGCTTTGTCTCCATCGCGGCAAGCCAGCTCGGCGCTGGCTCTCGCGATGGGGCTTGCAAGTGCTCAATCTCGCCGAGAAAGGGAGCGAGATTGACACAATATCCCAGTCACCTACTGTAAGTGCTTTAATTCTCCTCGTATGCTACATTTATGTGCCTCCCATTTTGTCATTGGAGAAACGCTTTGGAGAATCATTCTCTCAGAAGATCTCTTGTATAAGTCTTTTGTTAATGTTGGGTGCAATAGAGTAGCGATCGGTCTAAGCACCATATTGGGTAGTATGATTGTTTGTTAATTCTATGACCATGGTAATTGGATGGTGGTGCTATAGGAACATGAGTTTTATGGTGGCTGAGACAAGCTTAGGCAAGTCTCTGCATTATGAATAGATAGTCGAGTCTGCAGTGGGGGGCCGAGTAAAAAGTGTAATCTTTAATGTTGGGTTTTAGCATGCACCATGAATCATGTAACATTAGTTCCTGAAGGTGTTTTTTTTTATCACATGTAGTGCTTTAAAAGGTAACTTGTAGGTGCCTGTAGAAGCATCGTGGAGGGGGTTAAGTGGGACATTGAAATCTCCCCCCACTATCAGGATGCCCTCTTGAAATTATGAGAGTTTTTGTAAGGTGGACTGGAAGAATGGTACTTGTTTAGCATTAGGGGAGTATATTTTTGCAAGAGTAAGTCTTCTACCGACAAACGTCACTCTTCATCTAGGCATGAATTGGAGATTTGAAACGGGCAGTGTTTTGCAAAAAGGATAAACACCCCTTTCAATTTTTCTGCCCTCTTAGGGCCAGATTCTCTAATATTTTCGGCGGCGTAGCGTAAGCCAGTTACACTACGCCGCCGCTGCTTACTGGAGCAAGTGCTTTATTCTCTAAGCACTTGCTCCGTAGGTTTCGCCTGCGTCGCGTAAATCGCGCAGCGTAAACCCGCGCAATTCAAATGGGGCGGCTTGTATTTAAATTAAGCGCGCCCCCGCGTCGAACGAACTGCGCATGCGCCGGCCGGGGAAAAAGCCCAGTGCGCATGCTCCAGCTCACGTCGGAAAGCGTCGTTGAAACCGACGTCAAAACGACGTGAGCGTCATTTACGCAAGTCCCTATTCGCGAACGAGTTAGTAAAACGACGTAAGCGACGGAAAAAGCCAACGCTGACCCGACGCCATACTTAACATGGCGTCCGACGGGACCTCGTAAGGTTACTCCACATAGAAGCTGGGGTAACCTTACGAGTTCGTAAACGACGTACGCGACGACGGGGCGGCGTAAAAGCGATCGAGAATCGGCGTACTACTTCATTTGCATATGCAAATGAAAAAACAACGTAAAGGCCACCTAGTGGCCGGAGTTGTCATTACATCTACGATCCGAAAGTGTAATTGTATTACACTTGTCGGATGTAGAAGCGTATCTATGCAAAAGTGATGCTCAGCATCACTCGCATAGATACGAGTCAAAAAAAAAGGCGATACGACGGGGTATCTGAGATACTCCGTCGTAACGCCTCTGAGAATCTGGCCCTTAGTTGTATTTATGGCTGTGGGGAAGTGAGAGTTGAAGATTTTAGGGGTAGAGTCTGCTTTAAAATGCATTTCTTGGAGGAAAACAATGCCAGCTTTAGATTTGCACATGGAGAGGAGTATTTGAGAACGTTTTTTGGGGATAAAAGACCACAAGCATTTAGTGAAATGATCTTGGTGATACATTTGGCTTGTTTGGTAGTTGGAGTTATCATTGTGGGTACTAGTGAATGTTTTGTGGGCCCCAACCCTATTGGGCAGACCCTTTAACTTACAGGCCATCTGTCGGAGGAGGAGAATGAAGACTCAGGAAATGTGATTTTGGAAATGCGATAAGGTTGAGAGATTTGAGATAGGATTTGGCCGAGGGGCGAGGGGGGTCTGGTGAAAGAGAGACTAGTTCAGTGGATGGGTCTGTGAATAGTATGGGAGGGATACCGAGTCTGAGGCGGTGGAGAAGGTTTCTGATGATTAACAAGGCCTGCTCGCTTTCCTAGTGAACTATGCACTTGTAAGAGGGCGTGTCTGGAACAGGTCAGTGGTATAGGGTAGGTAGAGAAGTAGAGGCCAAGAATAATATCACTGTGTGGGAGAGGAGCTGGAGTCGGTGGGATGAAATAAACTGACTAGGTGGGATGTGTCCTGCTGACAGAGAGGATTTGACTCAATTAGAAAGGGAGGTATAGAAATGTTTACATAGTGGATGGATGGGAATCTAGGGACCCCCTTATGGTTGGGAGGAACAAACAAGAGTAACCTAGGCACTGAAGTGAGTGTGTGTTGTCAGCACAACTGCATAGTTGTACAGATGGCTAGTGCACAATCGTGTAGGGAAACAACTATCAATATAATTTAAACAACCGTTTTGGCATGTAACTTGCCATGTAAACAATTCATAACTCGGTAGAACAGTCAATCAGTGGTCCATATAGAGGCAAACAGTTTAGAACAATGCAATCGTTGAAAAAATTCCCTTAAATGCCCATTTCAGTACAATTCTTGCCTATTGTTAACTACTATGATCCCTGTGACGAGACGTTTGGGAAGAGTGGGTCTGTCTAGTGGGATGGTGGACAACATTTCAAAGTCATTAAAGCAGAGCTCCACCCTAAAGTGGAACTTCCGCTCATCGGAAACCCTCCCCCCTCCGGTGTCACATTTGGCACCTTTCAGGGGGTAGGGGGTGCAGATACCTGTCTAATACAGGTATTTGTTTGCACTCACCTCCAGCCACACAGCCTGCGGGTAGACTGTGGGCAGGAAGTCAGGTCCCCCCGTTGTGTTCTGGGAAAGGCATGGCTCCCAAAACACAGCGGGAACCAGTGAGCACGTCGCAGCATGACTCGCGCATGCGCCATAGGGAACCGTGCAGTGAAGCCGCAATGCTTCACTTCCTGGTTCCCTCACAAGGATGGTGGTGGGGGCAGCAGAGTGATGAACGATTGCTCATCTTCTGCTGCCGATGTTGCTGGACTCCAGGACAGGTAAGTGTCCTAATATTAAAGTCAGCAACTGCAGTATTTGTAGCTGCTGGCTTTTAATATTTTTTTGTACAGTGGAGCTCCGCTTTAAGGTAAAGTTTGTCTTCCCTGAGCTGTCACCCAGGTGTGCAATGTCAGTCAATGGTCAGCTGAAGTCTGTCCACATGGCTATCTCATATGGGGCGTCTGTCATTATAGCACAAGTACACTCAGGTTGTATGTTGGAAAAGGGGGTAATTCTCAGGGTCTCGTTATAGTCCTCCTTTAAGGAAGCATGTGATGCATTTATTCTTTTTGGGTTACGGGTGGAGCTGCCTTGTCTGCGGACTTTGAATGTGTTTTATGTGGAGTAGGTCTTATGAGTCAGACCCATGAAACTACTATGGTCATCGTGTCTCAGGTGATAGTTGTCCAATCTTACAGGGGATTATAGGAGTCAGGTCTGGTCAGGTTAGCAAGAAATTCCCTGTTGGATGTTGGAACCCATTTTAGGCAGTGGTAACACGTGGTGTCACCATGAGAGGGTACCAATGTGATGTCCTTTCTTCCCTGAAAGTACACATCTCCCAACCCCTTCCCTGTGCGACATAGGGGGTTGTTAGCTCTTGTGGCAGATGCGTTTTCTTTTAGAGAGTCCACACCAAAGAGGCATATATCGTTAAGGGCCTGGTAGCCCACGTTTTCCTATTTAATGGAGGAAAAACAAAACAAAAGTCCACTCAGGAATCCCACACAGGGGTTTAAACGACATTCAAAGATAAATGAAAGTACCAGCCCACCTGGCTACTCTTCGACAGCACTGCCGCCATAGGTACTGGTACCTTAAACCACCAGATCTTCCAGTCTCACAGTTTTGGATGCACACAGCTTTGGGCTTCTTAAACACAAACAGTGTGACGTTTCTTAATGCACACAGCTTTAGGCTCCTTGGGCGCACACAGCTTTGAACTTATTAATGCACACAGCATTTATCTTCACACAAAGACACTCACTAGCAGCCACTGCTCCAACTCCACCTTCCTCTCACTTCTGCTCTGTCCCTCATCATATGGGTTGTGTGAACCTGGGCACACACCCTGCAGGCTGTCTTTCAAATCTACACTGTAGCTCTGCAATCTGGCTATATGCAGTGTGAGGGGTTAGCTCGGCAGCGGGTGTGTGTGACCCCCTGGAAGGGTTCAGCACACAAAAAAAAAAAACAGTAGGCACAGCAGACCGTGGTAGGAGAAAGCAAAAAGGTGCAGTTTTATTTTAAATACACTAAACTAAAAATTATGACAGAAAACAAAAGAAATGCAAAAAAATAAAACCTGGTCAACTTGACCTGCTTGCTACACACACTGGTGTCCCTAGCTACCAACTGGGTACAGCCTTGTGCTGCCCCAGTCCCTGACTCCCTGGAATTTAAATGTTTAAGAAATAGCCACACAGGCTTTAGCTCACCGCACACAGAACAAAGCACAGACAGTCCACACAGGTCTGCTTCCAGCTTGGGGTGCCACTCTATTCATGCTGGGAGCTTTTGGAGAAGCCTTAACGAGCCCACCTGAAACAGCTGGGGTGATCAAGTCCTCCCAGCAGGACTCCCAGCACTCCCCCTAGAGATACAAAGTGGCATAAAGCCTGAATCTCGGAGAAATATACCTATCATCTTGAACGCAACCAGCGGATTTAACCTGCCTACTGTCACAGCAGACTCTGGGCCAGATTCAGAAAGCCGCGCGCAAAGTTGCGGCAGCGTAACTTTTCTTATTTACGTTAAGCCGCAACTTAACATGCAAGTGCTGTATTTACAAAGCACTTGCGTGTTAGGTTGCGGCGGCGTATCGTAAATTGGGCGGCCTAATTCAAAATAGGTGGGTAGGGGGCGTCTCCTATTTAAATTAGGCGCATCCACGCGCCGAACGTACAGCGCATGCGCCGGTCTTAGAAGAATCCCAGTGTGCATGTTCCGAATTATGACAGTGTTTTCGACGTGAACGTAATCGATGTAAATCCCCATTCACGGATGAGTTACGCAAATGATGTAAACATTTTAAAATTTCC
The DNA here is from genome assembly GCA_029574335.1 of Rana kukunoris. Taxonomy (NCBI): domain Eukaryota; kingdom Metazoa; phylum Chordata; class Amphibia; order Anura; family Ranidae; genus Rana; species Rana kukunoris. The sequence continues at coordinate 313,435,398 of CM056051.1, read as the reverse complement.
CGTGGTCACAACGTCCATACTTAACATAGGATGCGCCTGCTTTGGGCAGCTTTATCTTTACGCCTGGAAAACCCTTGCGTAAAGTGACTGCGTCGGGCCCGCGTACGTTCGTGAATTGGTGTATCTCGCTGATTTACATATTCTCAGCGTAAATCAGCGAGAACGCCCCCACCAGCCATTTTAAAATTGCAGTTAAGATCCGACGGTGTAATACAATTACGCCTGTCGGATCTTTGCTGTAAACCGGCATATCTTTTTTTCTGCATACAGAAAACAGATAAGCCGGCGCAAAGTTTGAGTTATGCCGGCATATCACTAATACGCCGGCATAATTCTTTCTGAATCTGGCCCTCTGTGTCTATTTCAACACCATTTTTACAGGGACAGAGCCTCGCTCTGCCACACCTGGTAGAGATGTTTGGCAAGGTAGGACTGTGTTGTACTGGTAAGTAGGGCAGAAGGAACTTGTACCAGTAACTGTAAGGGTCTGTTAGTCATTGGAGAGAGTTCAAACTTATTGGCGACATAAATTTGTGGTACACATTTCATGTCTATGAGGAGGGAGCTTGGAGGGTGTTTGTCGTGGAAGCCTGTGCTGGACTGAAAATTACCCATGAGTAATACACAACATGCGATTATTGTTAGGGGGCATGCTGTCGTATGACCTGAGTAGGGATTTCCGTGACATCAAGGTGCCTTTTATATATGCTGCCACGGATCAGAGATCGTCCAGGCTGGGACGTTGGTGTGGGGTTAGCATGATTCCTCCATCGCCGGGATTGCTGTTGGATGGGTGAGTTGTCCCTCTAGACAGGCTGGCGCAATGTTGAGGGCCTTGTATGGATTAGGTAGGCACCATGTTGCCCCGACTGTATGCTGGACATCGCCGGATATTTTGTCCTTTGCTCCTTGGTATATCGCGGGGTGAGCGTGAACGTGATGCCGAAGAGCTTCTAGCCACTTCAGCCCCGAGCCTGTTTTTCAGATTCGGTGCTTACGAGACTAAAACGTTTTTTTTTGCTAGAAAATTATTTAAAACCCCCAAACATTATATATTTTTTTTTTCAAACACCCTAGAGAATAAAATGGCGGTCATTGCAATAGTTTTTCTCACACCGTATTTGCACAGCGGTCTTACAAACGCACTTTTTTTGGAAAAAATTCACTTTCTTGAATTAAAAAATAAGACAACAATAAATTTGGCCCAATTTTTTTATATATTGTGAAAGATGATGTTACGCCGAGTAAAATGATACCCAACATGTCACGCTTAAAAATTGCGCCCGCTCGTGGCATGGCGTCAAACTTTTACCCTTAAAAATCTCGATAGGCGACGTTTAAAAAATTCTACAGGTTGCATTTTTTGAGATGCAGAGGAGGTCTAGGGCTAGAATTATTGCTCTCGCTCTAACGATCGCGGCAATACCTCACTTGTGTGGTTTGAACACCGTTTTCATATGCGGGCGCTACTCGCGTATGCGTTTGCTTCTGCGCGCAAGCTCGTCGGGACGGGGCACTTTAAAAAAAATGTTTTTGGGTTTTCGTTTTTATTTCTATTTATTTTATAATGTTTAACACTGAAAAAAAAAAAAAATTATCACTTTTATTCCTATTACAAGGAATGTAAACATCCCTTGTAATAGAAAAAAGCATGACAGGTCCTCTTATATATGAGATCTGGGGTCAAAAAGACCTCAGATCTCATATTCAGGCTTAAATGCAAAAAAAAAAAAAGAAGTCAAAATGTAAACAAATTAAATGTCTCTTTAAGACGCTGGGCGGAAATGATGTTTTGACGTCACTTCCGCCCAGCAGAGGTATGGGGACGGCTGAGGGACATTTTTTCCCTCAGTCGCATCCCCGGACAGCCAGCAAGAGGACCCGATCGCCTCCGCTGCTACCGACGGCTACGGTAAGCGGCGGAGGGCGCGGGAGAGCGGCGGGAGGGGGGGCACCCTCTCCCGCCGCCGGTAACGGCGATCTCGCGGCGAATCCGCCGCGATGACCGCCGTTATAGTTAACAGGACCGCCCCACGAAGAGATGGATATCTCGGTTGTGGCAGCAGCTGCTGCCGTTACCGAGATATCCATCTTCAAAAAAATGACGTCTTTGGACGTGGGGCTGGTCAGAAGTGGTTAAAGGAGGTTCTCATCTTTTCTGGGAGGGTGGATGATCGAAAACCACCATTAGTAGGCAAATTTCTCTCTCTGTCAGCGAGAGCTGTCAAGTTAGGTGGCCATTGTCCGTGAGGTCAAGCCATGCCCCCAGTGATTTTTTTTTTTTAAGCACTGACATTTACAAAGTGAAAACAGATGACATTTCTCTTTCGGCCTCTATTTAAAAAAAATGGCACACATATCGCTCCATGGATCCACCAAAATATAGCTAGCTGTATTACTCAATTGATAGTTACATTTCTGGATGCCATAGAGGATGCTGGATTTACCTCTGAAAACATTAAAAACTTTATTAAAAATCTGGTTTATGATGTGTTTTTTTTATTAAAGCAGTTTTAATTAGGTGTTTTTGTTTTTGTTTTGTTTTTTACTCTTTGAGGTATACCTGTACCCTAGGACAGAGCAGATACACGGATGCCCTCTTATTTAAAGTGGACTTCTAGATTCTACCAAAAGTCCCCCCTATTGCCCCCCAACATTGGTACAAGGGTGTTTTTTCAAGGGGGTGGTTGCAACCCTCTCTTGCAAAATACCTCTCTGTTGTTGAAAGGAACTCGGTCTTCTATGGTACAGAGAGAAGGATTGCATGCTTGCTGTTCTCTTTTTCCTGGGCACCAAAGCTGCACTTCTAGGAGCAGGGTTGATTATTACATGAACCCTACATTGTCATGTTTTCTTCTTTATTATACTGCTGTGTTTTTTTTTTTTTTTTATATATAATTTTAGTGACAACACAATGCAGACTTATACATTAGTTTTTTGCTGCATTACAAATTACCAATGCAAGTAGACCCCCTCTAAATATAAAGAGCTGAGTACATACAAATATGCACATAATTACATCTATGTGCATAACATGTAGGACCACTACATGGCTTTTAATGCATTTTATGCACCAAATTCAGTACCCTCATACATTGCAGAAGTTCGGTTCTAGCTTTTTAGAAATACATCTACATTGTTTGGTATGAATTTATCATTTTCCTAAAAACAAAAAGCAACCCGACTCCTAAACTGACTCTGGCAATTGATAAAATGAGTATACACTGTAACTTCATGGCCATGCGTTTCAGAGCTGTGTGCACTTGTACACACAACTGAAAAAGCTGCAGTGTTTTATACAAACAAATTTAATGGCAGAATGCAAAAACAAAGTAGTTATCAAAATAGACAAGATATATTATCCAAGTACAAGATCAAATTAATTATTGTATAATTTCTTAATGTAATACATGAGAATTGCATACAGTAGTTTAATTATCAGTATTGATGCTACATTGTAAAAATGAAAACATGAGATCTCTACAAATCTCACTAATTTCCTTGTGTTTGCAGTCTGTAATGCACTTGATTCCCTGAGTAAAAACATCATCTATTATAAGCATTATGTGATTAACCAAAGGCCTCTCTTAAGGACTTTTAATTATTTAGATAGGCAATTATGTACACAGCATATGATAAAGATGTAAAATGTTGATTAAATGTCAAAGTAACCTTTCCATTGGCTAGTTTGAAAATTGCTTCGCAAATTCCATGTACCATTAATTGCAATTTGCAATGATGTATATTCTATAGGGAACTCAGACCGAAAATAACATTAAAACGTATATGCAAATAACACCTGTTGAAAGCTATCATAAAAAGCTTAATATAAAAGTTACAAAAAAAACTGTTAAAACCGTAATTCCCATAGCTATAAAGTTAAGGTACAATTACTTGGACAATTAAAGCTTTATTAAAAGGTAAGGAAGTGTTTTTTTTATTAATTAAAGTGTCTATAATTTCAAACAAAATGCAGATAAAAGAAGAACGTTCATATTTATGTCTCTGATGGATGGTGAGTCCTTTTGGCAGATCTGCATTTTCCCCAATAAATAAGATTCTCTTACAGCACTGTGAGTGTTTTGTGTGAAATGTCTGCATGTTGCCTGGAGGTCACGGAATCAGGAAATTGAATGAATGAATGAATGAAAACTTATATAGCGCGGCACATGCGAACTGAATCGCCTCTGGGAGCTTGTTGTTCCTGTCTCCTTTGATATCAAAAGAGAAAAGTCTTGACCTTTTTCCTGAATGCTAAGTGGTTCTCCTCCAACCGAATGCTGGTTGGTAAAGCGTTCCATAGTCTAGGACCTTGGATCGCGAATCTTCTTTCTCCTTTGGATTTGAAGTTGGCTTTCGGAACCTGGAGCAGGTTCTGATTAGTGGATCGCAAAACGCGATTGGGGTTATGAGCTTTTATTATTTCGCATAAATAAAGGGGGGCATTCCCATGGACACATCTATGCGTAAGACAGAGAGCTTTAAAAGCAATTCTGTCTTTAACTGGCAGCCAATGAAGGGCTCTCAGTGAAGGTGAGATGGATTCCCAGGGTTTTTTCCCAGTCACAAGTCTGGCGGCCGTATTCTGAACGACTTGCAGACGAGCGATTTGGTACTTGGGGAGTCCGAGGTAAAGGGCATTTGCATAATCCAACCTGGAGTTTACAATTGCTCCCACCACGACCGCTAAATCCTCTTTAGGGATGAACGGAGTGAGTCTGCGTAGTAGGCGCAGCAGATGGTGAGATCCGCTGACTACTGACCCTATTTGTGCGTCCATTGTCATAAAGGAGTCAAAAATGACCCCTAGGCTTTTGACTTTGGCGCTAGGGGTGATGAGTTTGCCCAAAATAGGCGGGGGGGTCCACGCTGTTGAAAGTTGATTCCTGCGCTTGGCGTGAAACAGAAGAAGTTCTGTTTTTGCTCCATTGAGTTTAAGATAACTCTTTGTCATCCAATCCTCTATCAAAGAGAGGCATGTCTCTAGATTGAGGTGGTGATCCTGTCTATTGCAGATGCGGAAATACAGTTGCGTATCATCTGCATATGAGTGGTAGAGCAGTTTTTGGCTGCTGATAATCTCAAAAAGAGGACGAAGATATATGTTAAACAGCACTGGTGACAGAGGCGATCCTTGAGGGACTCCGCATGTAACTGTGCGTTTCTCAGACGTAAAAGGTCCTAACTTCACTGTTTGCGATCGGTTTTCCAGAAAAGAGGAGAACCAAGATAAATCGCCTTCTGAGACTCTGGCTACTTCAGCAAGCCGAGTCAGTAATAGTTTGTGGTCTACCGTGTCGAAAGCTGCACTTAGGTCCAACAGAACTAGAAGACAAGATTCTCCTTCGTCTGTGGCCTTGAGAACATCGTCCCATACTTTCAGCAATGCTGTTTCCGTCCCATGTCCGGGGCGGAAGCCTGATTGCAATGGGTCAAGTAGCTTGTGGGTATCCAGATGCTGTTGCAGCTGTTGTACCACTACTTTCTCCATTATCTTTGAGAGTACATTGAGACTTGTTATGGGACGGCGGTGGAGTGGGTCCTTGGGGTCCAGGGAGGGTTTCTTCAGGATGGGTTGAATTATACCCTCTTTCAACTGTGAGGGCACTATGCCCTCCAAGAAAGACTGGTTGATAAGTTGCGTGATGGGAGGAGCCAGGATGTCGGCGCATTCCTTCAGCAGTTTTGTGGGGATAATGTCATTTGGCGCTGTGCTATTACGCAAAGCGCCAATGACATTCTTAGTGGTCTCAATGGAGATGGGTTCCAGGGTAAACTTACCTGATATAGGAGAATTACTATGGGTGCTGTGTGAGAGGCTGCAGGGGGGGCTGAGGGGGGAATTGTTTTGCTGAATGCTTTCACGGATTGCCTTGATTTTATTAATGAAGCAATCCGATAGTTCATTGCAAAATTCTTGTGTGTCCAAACTAGGGGCTTCAATGCATCCTGGTTTCATGGTCTGGGTGACCATCTTGAAGAGTTCGCGGGGGCGGTTCAAGGCGCTGTTGATAGCCTCCGAAAAATAATTTTTCTTGGCTTGGAAAATTTCTTTGTGATATTTTCTTGTCGCCGCCTTGTAGATGGATAGGTGTAGCTCTGAAGAACATCTTTTCCAGGCAGATTCTGCCCTTCTGCGTTCTTGCTTCAGTAACGACAGCTGGTTGTTAAACCAGCTGCGGTTGTTTTTTCGGATGCGGGTTTTACGTTTCGGTGCTACCAAGTCGGCTGACTGTAGCATGGCCAAATTTATGGCATCCAGTGTTACAACGGCCGTTTGATGCGGCTGAATTGTTTGTATTTTTTTCCTTAGCGTGGTTTTGAAGAGATCCAAATGGAGCTTCTTCTGACATCTGGTCCAGTGTGTTGTCACTGGATTTGATGTATTTGTTAAGGGGGGGATATTGGAAATAATGAATTTGATTGCATGGTGATCTGTCCATGGCAATGGTTCATTTTCCAGAATTTTTATTTCCAGATTTTGTCTGAAAATAAGATCGAGTGTGTGACCTGAAGCATGTGTGGGCCCACATACAAGTTGTTGTAGCCCTAATCCTTCCAGATGGTCAATGCAGGCGTCGGCAACAGGGTCTTGTGAGGAGTTGGCCCAGAGGTTTAGGTCCCAGAGCAGCAAAAGTTGTTTGCTGTTGAGGGTATAAGTGGAGATAAACTCCGTCAATGATGGTAGCAGCTGCGATTTTGGGCCAGGTGGTCTGTAGCAGAGTAAGATCCGGACGGTCTCCTGGGAGTTTACTTGCAATTGCAGAGTAAGGGTTTCCATGAATGGAAGAGGGTTTTGAAGTACTGGTTTAGTGATCGCAAGGTGAGTCTTATGGATCACCGCCAGTCCTCCTCCTCTTTGCCCTATTCTGTTTTCCGTTATAATACGGTAGTTTTCTGGCACCAATTCACCTAGAATGGTGTTACAGTCGGCTGTGAGCCAGCTCTCTGTAATAAAGAGGCAGTCTAAATTGACTTGGGTATACGATATTTTCATCCGTTATTATCCAAAGTGTATCCAAGTGCATTCAAAACCAGGATAGGTATACATAAATATATTTTCACAAATGTATTAGTATTTAGTTTACAATAGTATATTTGAACAAATTATGATATTAAAGTGGGTATGCATTTTTTTTTTATATAATTCTTTTTTTTTTTTGCTTTGTGGATGTTAAGCCTAGGTATGATTTGGCATTCGATTTCACATGCCATTTCTTCGGCTATTGTCCAAATTGTTGCAACACCAACTTTGCGGCACAGACCTGATTCACAAAAGTAGTTGCTGCACTACTTTTGGTGACTTTGGGTGCAATTTAAATAGACATATGTGCATGAACTCACACAGATGTCTGTCAAAACACCCCTTAAGTCAGACTGCATTGTGGGGTTGAAAAATATTTTTCACCGAGAGGAATCATACTGTAACTGCCCCTTACAATATAGTTGATGTGTGTGATTGAGTGGAAAGTATACCATTACATACTGTCCTGTCTTGGAACATAATGATTGTGATATTGACACGTACCTTGGATATTAGCCTGATGTGCAGAGGGAGACCTCTCGTACAGCCCTGGTTCCTGGATCACTGGAGTTGGGACATTGACCGTAGGAGCACAGTGAAGTATGAGTGCCCGCTGGTTTGTCTGGACTGGAGATGAAGACCACTGTTGAAGACATGAGTTGGCTTGCAGGATGCAGGTCAGCGGTGCAGGTGCGCCCGAGAGCAACAGGTGTGTGCAGAAGTAGGTGCGCGTTGCTGGCGAAGACAAAAACTGGCTTGATAGCTGAGAATGCAGGTCAGCGGATGTAGGTGTGCCAAGGAGCAGCAGGCATGCACAGTTGCAGGCAGCAGGTGAAAGCAAGGTCAGACTAGCCAGGTCATACACAGCGGATCAGATACAGGCAGAAGCGGCAGGCAAGGAATAGTCAGTGTTCAGGCTGGATCAGCAACGGGTGATCAGGCAGACAGATGAGCAGAACAGGGTCAAGGAAGCCAAAGGTCAGGACTGGAGATAGCAGCAAGGTCAGAGAGCCAGGTCAGAGTTGGATTAGATGCAAATTCAGGATCAGGTGACAGGATAAGCTGCAGATCAAACAGCAAGGAACTGAACAGCAGAAGCCCCTTTTAAAGGCCACTGGGTGCCAAGGCAGCGTCACTGTGCACGATCTCCGTGATCTGCACACACGCATTGGCCCACATCTGTTTACTGCTGTTAGCAGGGATGCGCCCGAGTCCTGTTATGGGTCTAAGAGGCGTGCATCCACGACATTGTCCCCTCCTTATGGGCAACCTACGAGTGCCCAAAATATTTTTTTTTAGGGTGGCTGTGGAAAAAGACCTGGATCAGCTCTTGGGCATTCACATTCTGCTTGGGTTCTCAAGATTTCTCCTCAGGTCCATATCCCTTCCACTTAATCAAATATTGCAGTTGGTTACCTCTTCTCCTGCAGTCCACGATAGCCTCCACCTCCTATTCCTCGTCCCCATCAACCGTTACGGGTTCCGGTGGCCCAGATCCAGGAAGGGGTTTGGTATTGCGGGTTTCAGCAGGGACACATGGAAGACCGGGTGGATTTTAAGTGACAAGTTCATATGAGACTTTGTTTAGTTTTCTCTTAATTGGAAAAGGGGTGATGACCTTGGGTGCCACCTTCTTCGAGGGGCGATACATTCTGAGGTTGGTAGTGGAAAACCACACTTGATCACCTGGTTGTAGACGCAATTCCCCTCTTCTCTTCCTGTCATATATTCTCTTATTGGTTGCCTGTGCCTTGACCATAGTTTCTTGCAACAAATTGTTGTTGCGGCGACCGAGGAAATCGACAGTGCTTAGTACTGCTGGAACCGGAGATTCAGGGATAATGTTAGGCAGGAAGACTGGATGAAATCCATAGTTTGCAAAAAATGGAGATTAACCTGTGACTGAATGACTGGCAAATTCTGCCAAAGGCAATAGTGCTACCCATTCGTCCAGAACAAACGTGGTGAAACATTGTATATACTGCTTAAGGGTCTGGTTAGTCCTCTTGGTTGGTTCATTAGTCTGAGGATGGTAAGCAGACAACATGGATAGTTCAATTTCCAGGACCTGGCATAGTGTTTTCCAAAAGCGAGAGGTGAACTGGACCCCCCTGTCAGATACAATGTTTGTTGTAATCTTGCAATCTCCTGGATGAACACCCAGGCGGTCTCCATGGCAAAAGGCGTGTTCTTCAGAGGTATGAAGTGGGCCGTTTTGGAAAGGCGGTTGACTACTACAAAGATGGCTGTATGTCCTTCAGATGGGGTAGTTTGACTATAAAGTCCATGGCAATCATGCCAATAGGGAGAAACGTTACGTCGGGTGGAGCATCAGTAGCTGACGTCACCACACCTCCAGCTGATCGGTTGTAGCCGACGCTGGTTTGACTCTTTTTACCAGGATTCTTTTCTTTGCTGTAAAAGGCTTTTTATTGATGTCAGTAAGTTATTTCAATCAAGTGGAATAAAGCGCATCTTTTTTTACTACATCATTGCACTATTAAGCCTTTATTTTCTTTCCATCAACAGCATCTCTAATACCTTCCCTGCACGCGGATCTTAACATTAAGTGACCCGTTTGGAGATCACACGATCCCTGCAATCTGCTGAGGAAGAAGAGGAGCCGGTGTGAGCATCCTGAATCAGCCGATGAGTGATCTGTACAGTGCCTTCATTATTCCAGGATCTGGTAAGCAGCCATTTAATTACTTGCAGAAGGATTATAGTGAAATCATTTGTTTGCTGTGGATCGGTTGAAGCATCAGAGTGTTTTAGGGAGGAATATACGCATGTTGGAAGCTCCTATGGGACTTTATGTTCAACCCTCATAGGAATCAATCTCTTTGTTGATTTCCTATTTTTTATTGGACTTTTTGACACTGGTCACATTAATTTAATATTTATCAATATTACCTTTTCATTTTTTGGTCTAAATAGGTTGCGAACTAATTGCTAAAATTCTTTTTTTTTATAATAATGCTCCAGGGTCTGTCAGGGATTGGTACTGGTCTGAGAAGACCCCAGGACTTGGTCCTAGCAGACTTGTTTTGGGTACAAATAACACATGACTTAACATATTCTTTGCAATTCTTCTCGAGCTTCGGCCACCAGAACATGCGCTCAATCAGGTCAAGGATCTTGTGGACCCTGAAATGGCCAGCTAGAGGGTGGGCGTGGCACAGGCTCAGCACTTTGGTCTGGAAACTTGCTGGTACAAAAATGTTATTGTCCTTCCAAAGTAACCCATCTGTCAGGTACCTGATGGTTGTGAGCCCGAATTGCAGAGGACGGACTCCCTTACGGCTCCCACTTATGGCCCCCTGATAGGGTAACAGAAGGCACAGGAGTTAGGAGTGGCACGGGTGCCTGGCAGGATCAACAAGAAGATGAAGTGAATCAGTCCAGCAGAAACTTCCTTGCAGGAACTGGAATTCCGGAACTGGATCAGCTTAGCAGACAGGATCAGCTCAGCAGACAGGATAGGCTCAGCAGACAGGATAGGCTCAGCAGGCTGGATCAGCTTAGCAGACAGGATAGGCTCAGCAGGCTGGATCAGCTTAGCAAACTGGATCAGCTCAGCAAACTGGACTGGTACTAGGACAAACTGGAATCGTTCAGCTGGATTGGAACTAGGACAAACTGGAACTGTATAGCAGACTGGATGGTCAGACAGGCCGGGTCGGATATCGGATGGACAGCGAGGTACAGAGGTGCAGACAGAAGGGTAGTCAGAACAGGCCAAGGATCAGGTGCAGGCGGATGGCTGGAATAGTCACAGGTAAGCCGGGGTCTATCACAGGTAAGTCTCAGGTCAGGTTTCAGATACACAACGCTGTAAAGCAGACAGCAGGGATGGTGTGTGAGAGGCCGGCTTAAATAACCTGCCTGGCTCCAACAGAGGTGTGCACACATGCACGCACACGCATTCGCGGTTGCAGCCGTGATCGGGAACGGCAAAGTCTGAATCACCTGTTTCTGGCAGGATCTTCATGACACCATCCCTGGGTATCAGGGACACTCCTAGTGGACTGGACACTGCTGCTGAAGCTTGTTTTAGGCTGGACATTAGATCTGTCTGGAGAAGCAAAAAGTTGCCTTCAGATAGAATAGTATCCGGAACTGAGGCATCTTTGGGGTCATCGACCATGCAGGAGAGAGTGTCTGGCTTGATGTTTTTTGATCCTGGCCGATAGGTGATGTGAAATGAAAATCTGTAAAAGAACAGCGCTTACCATGCTTGACACAGCTTAATATGCTTGGCGGTTCTCAAATATTCCATATTCTTGTGATCCGTGTAGATGAGTATGGGATGTGCTGTGCCCTCCAACAGATACTGCCACTCTTCTAGCGCGGCCTTAATGGCCAAAATTTCATGATCACCCACGTCGTAATTTCTTTTGGACGGAGAAAGCTTACGAGAGAAGAAAGCTATGGGATGCATAAGGTCCTTGAGGCCTTGGCGCTGAGAAATAACTGCCCCTACTGCTGTTTCCGAAGCATCTACCTCAAGTAGGTACAGTAGTGAGGGATCTGAATGGCTCAATATGGGGGCAGAAGTAAAAAGTCCCTTTAGAGTTGAAAAGGCAGCTTGAGCCTCGGAGTTCCAGTGGAAACAAATATTCTGTTTTGTTAGCTGGGTGGTGGGGGAAATTATTGCAGAGAACCCTTTAATAAATCTTCTGTAAAAATTTGCAAAGCCAACAAAATGCTGCACCCCCTTTTTGTCTGAAGTGCGGGCCAGTCCAGAACATGTGACCTTGTGTGGGTCCATCTTGAACCCTTGCAAGGAAATAACCAGTCCCAAGAACTGGATACTCTGCCGCTCTAATTCACATTTTTCTGGCTTGGCATATAACCCATGCTGACGGAGTCGGCAGAGTACCATCTTGACATGTTTTCCGATGCTGATCTAGGCATGTGGAGAAGATCAGGATATCGTCAATATAGACAATTACAAAGATGTCTAACCAGTCTCTAAAGATGTTGTTTACAAAGTGCTGAAAGGTGGCAGAGACATTGCACAGGCCAAAAGGCATCACTAGATACTCATAGTGGCCGAACCTGATACGGAAGGCCATTTTCCATTTGTCCCCTTAACTGATACAAACCAAATTGTAGGCTCTGCCAAGATCTAGTTTAGTGAATACAGCTGTAGTTCTCAGTCTCTGAAACAGCTCGGGGACCAGGGGTAGAGGATACTGGTTCTTAACTGTGACTTTATTTAGCTCCTGGTAACCCATGCAAGGACGGAAGGAGTGGTCCGTTTTTTCTACAAAAAAGATCAGCTGAGAGCGTGGTGACGTCAATCGATGCTCGCTCCGCCCGATGCTGCGTTTTGTCCAAACAGGCTTCTGCTGGGAAAGGAGGCACCTCCTTTCCCAGCAGAAGCCTGTTTGGAGGAAACGCAGCATCGGGTGGAGCGAGCATCGATTGACGTCACCACGCTCTCAGCTGATCGGTCAGACAGCTGTCTGATCCGAACCGACAGCTCAAATCACCTTAGCACTTGTTCCTGTAGGTTTCGCTACTTTGCAACAGTGTTTGTAGCGGAGTTTTTTTTTTTTTGTAACATGATGTCAGTACGATTGGAATAAAGTACTCTTTAAAACAAACTACTGCACTATGAAATCCTCTCTTTGAATTTGAAACCCTCTTGTTCCGGGTGTTTTTTTTTTTGGAAACGCTATCTGCATCCTGGAAACAATCGGCGACAGACACTATCAGATGTGCCAGTCACCTCATTCCCATGCAGAGGAGACAACCTTGAACCATTCACTAAGGAGAGACATCAGTGTTTGCAGTGCCTGATTGACCCCCTGGGGTCCAACTATCTGGTATGCGGCCACTTACTTCCAGAGTATTATTCCTTGCTGATCAGCTGTCTTCTTCCAGTCAAGTTTATACACCCATGTTGTGTTGATGAATGAGATTACATCTGAACCATCACCTGGTTGATTTGTTTCATCATTGGACTCACTAGTTTAATGCACCTTGGTGTTGTTTTTTATTATTGGACTTTGTTCTAATATCCAATCACTATTTGTTGCAATTTTTTGCTCTGTTATATGTAGCGCACCTTTTTTCCTTATATGCATATTTCTCAGGAACCCAATATTAGGTTCCTTTTGTTATTGGGTGCAGCACTGTCATAACCAATAGTTTTTTTCACTATTTCACAATTTTGTTTCATTTTTTTTAATTTATTGATTACATTCAGTTGCACGATAATTAATTTATGTCAGATGCGGGGTTATCGCAGATTGTCCTTGCTTCCTAGACATACCTTGAACTGACCCTTTCTAAATGTAGTTTCTCTGGGGCCTTTGTCTACGGGTTTAGAGCACTTTAAAATCATCCTCGCACTGGGATTAAAATTCCGGGCCGTAATTCGGACTACTTCACGCTAGTTAGGGGTATGCGACAGGGATGCCCCCTGTCGCCGCTCTTATTCGCCCTTGCCATCGAACCCCTGGCCCGCTCAATCTGCCTAGACCACACCATCAAGGGGTACACTAGGGGTGATCAGGAGTTTAAACTGAGCTTATACGCTGACAATGTCCTCTTATTCTTATCTGACCCAGTAGTCTCGATCACCAACCTTATCTCCACCTTACGCACCTTTCAGGACTTCTCGGGTCTGGGGGTTAACCTCTCCATGTGCTCCGCCCTCCCCATAAACCTCCCCCAACAGGTCATTACTTTTCTTTACTCTAATTTTAATTTCTCCATAGAACCACAGACTTTATAATATCTAGGTATCAAGCTAGCCCCTTGGCTCCACAAAATGTACCTGGCCAATTACCCTCCGGCTTTCTTTTTTGTTTTTCAAAAGAATTTATTTAGAGAAAAAAAAATAGTACAGTACAAGATTCGATAGCAAGTATAGTACATTTTCTTATAAACAGTGTGGTACAACTACATGAAAACATAATTCTCGTTTTAAGCACGTAGCCAGACAGATGTGGACAGTGTGTATAAACTGAGATTGAGTTACACAGCAAGTAACCCGGCAATCAGTAACGGGATAGCTAGACGGATCACAGTCAAAGGAACTAGCAGAGCTACGAGGTGAAATACATAACAACCAAAATAAAATATGAAATAAGGGGGGGTGAGAAAACAATGGGAGGGGGGGCGCACCAAAATTTAATGCATAAGCTAAGCACTCTCGGTGAGGTCAAAGTAGTTAGAGAAAGTAGGAGAAGGAGCCGTTTGCAAAGTTATCCAGGTCTTTTGTGGACAGTGTCGAATGCATAAAAGCGTACCATCGGGAGTAGAAGCGCGTCTTGGAGGCTTCTTGTTTGAGGTCTGTGTTGATTTTGTCCTTGTATAACAAACTAAGAAGCTCCTGCTCAATTTGCGGTATAGATGGGAGGCAGGGCGAGATCCAGTTCTTTAGGATGGCTCTTCTGGCAGTTAAGAGAAATATCAGGACCCAGTCTTTATAAGGTGGGCGGTTGTCAGGAGACCATGGCAGTAGTTGATCATCCCAGTACCCAAAGATGAGGAGCAAGGAGTCTTTTGGCAGTACCAATAGGGTAATATTGAAGATATAGGAGATGACTTGGTCCCAGAAAATGGGGATGTACGAGCACGACCAGAAACGGTGGGAAAGAGATGGCCGTGGTTCATGGCAGAGGGGACAATCGGCAGTGCTCGAACCGTTCTTGTCCGAGATGAAGGGTATGTAGGCGCGATGGATGATCTTTAGTTGGGTTTCTCTCCACACTTCATTAGGGATGAGCTGATGAATCTTGTTGTAACCCAGTAGGAGTTTGTCCACTATGTCAGGGGTTGGAAAGTCTTTACTCCAATTTGCTGCTGATAGCAATGGTTTGATTCCCTGTTGGCAAGTAAGGGCCGCCCGACCATATAGCATTGTAAACTCTGAGGAGGGAAGGTTCTGCGATAGTGTGGAAAGTTTTAAAGAAAATCCCCATGAAGCCATCGGGGCCTGGGGCTTTAGAGGGAGCTAGATTTTGGATGGTGTCGGAAATCTTGAGTGGGCAAATGGGAGCGTTCAGAGACTCGAGCTGGGAAGGAGTGATCGTGGGGGTGGAGATGTTATCAAGGAAAGCTTGTGCAGCTTTCTTGTCTATGGGGTCCGGTGCATACAATGAGGAGTAGTATTGTAGCATGACTTTGTTAATGTCCTTTGGAGCAGAGTGGATGGTGCCTGAGTTGTCCCTAAGGGAAGTTATGTGTGTAGGACGAAACGGGCCTTTATAGAGCCGCGCTAGCAACGTTCCCGCTTTATTCCCAAATTTGTGGAGTGTGGCATCCAAGTGGGCCCTTTTGATTCGTTCAATGGTGTCAGCTAATGAATCAAAGCCAGTTTTTGCCATGTGCCATTCGGTTCTGTGTGAGGGGGAATCTGAGGTGTACAAAGCGCGTTGAGCCAGACGGAGCCTGGCGCTTGCGGCCCTAAAGTTAGCTAAGGTCTGTTTTTTGAAGGAGGCAGCATAGGAAATGATCCGGCCTCTGAGGAAGGCCTTCCGGCTTCCCAGAAGAGACTAGGATGGTCAATGTGGGGTAAGTTGTCTGTAGAATATTCTGTCCAAGCCTTTTCCAAGAAGCGCTGAAAATCAGCATTGTCGTGGAGGTAGGAAGGGAAGCGCCATAATGTGGGGTTTAGGTGGAGGTCAGGGTCATCAATAGAGACTGAGACGGGAGCATGGTCTGAAATGGCTATGTCGTGGATGTCGGCGCCAGAGATTTTCGAAACGAGATTGTCAGTGCAGAA
Source organism: Rana kukunoris (assembly GCA_029574335.1). Taxonomy (NCBI): domain Eukaryota; kingdom Metazoa; phylum Chordata; class Amphibia; order Anura; family Ranidae; genus Rana; species Rana kukunoris. Next base: position 313,419,631 of record CM056051.1, on the reverse strand, counting down.
GATGTAGTCAATTCTGGTGAACACATTGTGTGGGATGGAGTAGAATGTAAAGTCTCTGTCCGCCGGGTGTAAGAGTCGCCAAATGTCTTTGAGGTGCAGGGAGTCAATAGTGGATGCAAGGATCGTTGGGTCTGTGGTCTTTGGTTATTTTAGGCGTCGCTTAGGGGTGGATATGTCCTCGATTGGGTGGAGAACAGTGTTGAAATCCCCCCCTATTATGTGCGGGGTAAGTGGATGGCGCAGGAGCCAGGTGGAGAGGTCGCCGAAGAAGGGCCTACCGGGGCTGTTAGGGGCATAGATATTGGAGATCATTAGTTCCTTGTTCGCTAGGCGAACATGTGCTGAAAGGAAACGACCCTGTTCGTCTGATTCAACCTGAATAATCTCGCAGGGGAGGTTTTTGTGGATCAATATAAGAACCCCTGCTCTGCGACTGGATGCGTCTGAGCCCAGGACAGTGCCCATCCAGCGTTGAAGATCAGAGGATTTGAGGTGGGTTTCCTGGAGGAGGGCAATGTCAGTTTTCAGTCTATGAACAACAGAACAATGCACTTACAGTTAGGACTACCATTGGTAGGTCAATCAAAACTAAGGAGAACAGTGTAGATCAGTGTAAGCCGGCTCAGCCGTGGAATCATAACATACAACAACATACCATGTGACCCTGTTGGAACATAATGAGATCAGTTCTTACTTGGTCAGCGGTGGGTATAACGGTGGTCAGAGTCTGAATGCTTGAAGCGTTTGGGAGAATCCTTCCTCGGGCTCCTTTGATCCAGAGGACGATTAATGGAAGCAGCCTTGGCGGGAGAGTCCTAGTGAGAGTTTCCACGGAGAGAGCGCAGAAAGACTTCCGCTTCAGATGGATCTTGAAAGGCAAGCTGGTCACCATTGGGGGCTTTAAGTCGCAGAATCGCAAGAAACGCAAGAGTGAATTTGATTTGTCATTGTCATTGGTGGAGCTCCGAGCATATAGGCTGGAAGGCTTTCCTCTTCTTGGACACGGAGTAATCGGCAAAGATCAGGATCTTGGCCCCATCAATTTGGAGGGATCTGGATTGTCTGAAATTTTGTAGGATGGTGGCCTTATCTGAATAGTTCAGGTACTTCGCGATAATGGGACGGGGGGATTTGCGTTCCGAGGAGACGGTTCCCACCCGGTGGGCTCGCTCAACTGTACAGGGGCCAGGAAGGCCCAAGGCTTCAGGTATACATTTGGAGCAGAGATCTCCGATCGCAGAGGACTGTAGTGATTCAGGGACTCCCACAAAGCACAAGTTGCTCCTTCTGGATCTGTTCTCTAAATCATCCAGCTTCTGAAGTATATATTGATTAGTTTTATCCTGGGCTTCCTCCGTAGCCTGTGCCTGATACAGTTCCTCTTCCACGTTAGAAAGGCGGTGTTCATTGAGTCTGGTGGCATGTGTTCACTCAGCTGCTGCTTCAGCTGTTTCATTCCAGCAGTGACTGTCTCCACAGAGGCTGCTATCATGGGGGAGAGCAGCGCAGCCACCGCTTGAACAATGCGCTCTGTGCTCCCATCAGGCTGGTGTAGGGAAGGAGAGGCACTGTGTGAGGAGGGGGAGGCATGAGGAGGGATCACTGAGGCTGGATGTGTGGGCGGAGATGCATTGCAGCCGCTTACCTCCATGTCCAGGGAGTCCACCGGGAGATCCGACAAGGCCGAAGCCGGGGCCTCAATTTGCGGCTGGGCCGCGAGGGCCGTCTGTGATCGCGAGCTCGTTTTTTCCACAAAGCCGTCCTTTGGTGTGAGGGGGGGTTGCCAAGGGTGCTGCCGACCGCGGGTGCGTGCTGGGCTGGTGTTTTATGCCGTTTTAATCGGACGTGAAGCGGGAGCTGAGAGGGGCTTCAGCTATTCCATACGGCGCTGGAATCGGAAGTCCCCTCGGGCTTTCATACGCATTAGACAACTGTTACATACTTGGGGCCCGTACCATATCACTTTTTTGGGCAGGATCCAGGCAATTAAAATGTCGGTTCTCCCCAAGCTTCTTTTTTTATTCAGAGCCCTCCCCAATTATGTGCCCCGCCATACAATTAAGCTGCTACAACGCGATGTGAATAAATTTGTCTGGCATAATAAGAAACCTCATCTGGGTAAACTAATGGTATATAGACCGAGGGCCCTGGGAGGTCTGGGTTTGCCTAACCTCTGGCTTTATTATTTTTCTGCTAGGCTCCTGCAGTTAGCTCAGTGGCACGCCCCTCCGAGCGGTATCTCATGGCTCCGCTTCGAACAGACATCCCCGGGCCTACTCCCGGGCCTACTGTGGGCCAAATCGATTCGCCCCGCTGATGTCTCCCCCTTAAACTTAGTAGTGGGCCAATCCCTGTATCTTTGGTCTTTGTATAAGACTAAGTTCTCCTTACTCTCTCCCTACCCCAGGCTTGCCTCATATATTGGTGACCCCTTATTTCCAGCAGCTTTCCCTGACCCTGGAGTCTTTGCTCTTTGGACCTCAAAGGGTTTAGTGACCCTAGACTCTTTGCAGAAGGATGGTGTGATTCACGCCTTTCAGTCCCTACAATCCGCCCACTCCCTCCCTAGGTCTGAATTTTACAAATATTTGCAAATAAGACATATTTTTAACTCACAATTCCCTGGTTCCTCTATTTACCTGGTTAATACTTTTGAGGGTCTCTGTGGCCCTTCTTCCAGAGAAAAGGGGACCATCTCCCGCCTATATGGTCTTCTGGGTGGTCTCGGCCTACCAGTGAAATCTGCTGCTATGCTTGGCTGGGAGTTGGAGACAGAAGTGGTCATTTCCCCAGAGGAGTGGTCTGACAGGATCTCTAATATGCATAAATGTACAAAGTCTGTGGCGGTAAGGGAGACAGTGGTGAAGCTACTCACCCCTGCTTTACCCCTGCTTTACCCCTGCTAAATTACATAAAATCTTCCCCACGGTTTCTGAACTTTGCTTCAGGGTTTGTTCAGAGAAGGGGACTCTTTTACATATCTTTTGGAGCTGTCCAGCCCTGGGGGATCTTTGGCAGAGGGTGTTTAATAAGGTGGTGGAGATCACTGGAGTTAGGACTCCACTGACTCATCAGATGTGCTTGTTATTTGCAGAAATACATGGCTCCACCCCCACCAAACAAAAATTGTCTCACACACTCTTCAGTGCGGTCCATTGCCCTGTTTTGGAGAGCCCCTGGGGTTCCTTGGGACCAGGTCCTTAAGCATATGGCCGCAATCCAGATCATGGAGAGGGTCTTCCATACCATTATGGACACTATGCACGTATATGATTTGAAATGAAGCCTTGGTCCCCATGACTCTCGGATTACTGGATTTGACTGCTTCCCCCGTTTCCTCTCACATACTTATACCTAGGCTGGCATTTCAGAAAGTGACCTCCCGTATCCCGCTCTGTTTTTTCCTTTTTTGATTTTGATTTGTTTTTGGTGTCGTTTGATTCTCGTTTTTATTATTTCTTTGTATTGTATTATTTGTTTTTTATCTTTATATTGTGAGCAGTAGCGTCGTGACAAGGTGGAGAGGCCCTCTTTACCCTGTGTCTATATGCTGTTCTCTCCCTCTTGGCTGACTCCACCTGGCACCCAGGTTATGTAACTGCTATTATGCACCTAGACCATATGGGTCCATAGCCTGTTATGATACTCTGTTACATGATTTCTCCCATTTTACTTCCTATACTGCATACTTATTGTTCATGCTCTTAATTTTTTTCAATAAAAGCATTTGTATTAAAACAATAAATAAAAAGGAGCGACATGGCATTGACAAAGACAACAACGGCCTCTCTACATATCATGCTACACATGAAATACCCCTATGGGTAATAACAGAATCGGCAGAATGTGACCCTCTTTCTATTTCCAATCTGTTATGGCTCCTCCACAAGGAACGCAAAACCCTACGTAACCCCATCACTAAATATTTTTTATCTTTATGGGACAAACTTAGATTTAAGCACCAGCTACAATCTTCTCACAACCCTCTTTTGTCATTTCTCAAAAACCCTGCTTTCTACCCAGCATGGGTCTCACCCAAATCATTTAAGATCTGGAACTCATTAAACATTACGCAGCTTAGTAACCCAACTTCTTCAACATCCTTTCACACATTTCCAACCCTTTTTAGATACCTCCAAATCAAATTTCTTTTACACACCTTCGTTAAACACTGATATCGCTCTATCCCAAATTAAGATCTTTGAATCAGCATGCCTGAAAGACCCTCATTTAAGAGGTATAATATCTTATATACCGTATTTTTCGCTCTATAAGACGCACCTGACCATAAGACGCACCTAGATTTTAGAGGAGGAAAACAAGAAAAAAAATATATTTTGAACCAAATGGTGTACTAAAATATTTACCATGAAATGCAGCCTGACCATTGCCATTATTGCAGCCTGACCTGTGCCATCGCATGGGGTAACAGTAAAAAGAATTTAAGTAACCATCAACCAATCAGAAAAAGCAGGAAAAAAAATATTAATCTCACCCCCAGACTGGTAGGATGTCACAAATCCCGCCAAAACAGCTCAAATAATCCAAATTCACAGGAGGGAATAGTAAAATGACATGCTGTTTAGTGCCTTTATAGTACCGTACCTTTCTATTATCAAAATGGCGTGGTCCCCAATCATCGTGGGGACGGACCAGCTATCGGGGAGCATCTGTTCTTGATCAGTGCAGGGATTGGAAGCGGTGGGTGGGTGGAGATTGTGGCAGCAATCGCAGGCCGCGCTTCCACAATGCAGCGGCAGTATCCAAGGCAACCAGGAACGCTGTAGTGTCGGAGGGCGCTGTGGCGTGAACGACGTGTGACGGTAGACGTTTTTGCTATGATGCTAGGCTTACAATATCCACCGCCGGCTGCACATGCGCGTTGTGCCGGCGGTAGCCAAGTCACGAGGGACGCTGCTGGGCTGGGCAGTGGCTGGGGGATTGCCAGAGGTGGCGGGGGGTGTTGCCAGAGGCGGCGGGGGGAGGTGCCTCATGTACATTCGGATCATAAGACGCAGGGACATTTTTCACCATATTTTTGGGGGAAAAAAGTGCGTCTTATGGTCCGAAAAATACGGTATATTCCCACATTTCTATTTACCCTGGTTTAGATAAACCACCTTATGCACGTAAATGGGAGGCGGACCTGGAAAGAACATTTGATATGGCTGATTGGTCCAAAATCTGGTCTGCAACAAAATCCCCCTCACCAAACTTCCTGGCGGTAGAAACCAACTACAAAGTTTTAACTCGTTGGTACCTTGTTCCCTCCAGGTTGACCAAAATTACGACAAACCAAACAGCCCATTGCTTCCAGGGCTGTCCTGATCCAGGCACCCACTTACATATTTGGTGGTCCTGCCCGTTAGTACAAATATATTGGGAAAAGGTATTTGTAACTGCTTCCAGAATATTTGGTCTCACTGTGCAACCAGATCCAGCCACAGCCTTGCTCAACCTAAAACCGGATCTCATTACACATAAGCAATTCAAACTTCTCACTCAACTTCTTACGGCAGCTAAGCAAACAATAGCAAGGGCATGGAAGACCCCTAACTTAGAAATATGCGAGACCATACGTAGTGTAAATGACGTAATTTCTCACGCCAAAATGCTAGCTATAGAAAGGGATCAAATTTCAGTCTTTGAAAAAATCTGGAACCCTTGGATTAATTATCACCTTCCATCATTCCGCGACAACTCAATTCTTATGCCATGGTAGCTGAAAAATTCATTTGGTAATAAATGACTTACAAAACCAAATTTCTATAGCTTGGGAGTTATCCCACTCATGAACATTATAGTGTTCTTTTCAAACACTCAGGCTGTAGGCCAACTTACTCGAACCATCTCAGTGGACTTCTACAATTCCTTCTCTATTTTCCTACTATCCTATCCATTTTTTTCTATCCTTTAATTTTATTTATTTTTATTGTATAACTCATTTTATTTATACTGTAATAAAGTACTGCTTTACATAATTATACTTCAATATTCCAGGTCAAAAGTAAAAAATGTATATGATAAATAGTATTTCCAACTACATTCATGAATATCTTGATGTAATGATTTATTTACTTTTCTATTTTCTGTTGAGTTTATATAATTTACTTATATGTACATATATAGTGGACCATTTTTTTTTTTCAAACCTGTTGCAAGTTGCATAACTTATTACAATATGTATAACACAAGATTTGTACTTGGATTATCATATTCATTCAATAAAATACTTTGACAAGAAAAAGATAACAAAGAGTCCAGTGACACATGGCATTTTTCAAGCAGGCGATAGGCCCAGATCTGAGGTTCCCCCAGCAAAAGCGAAATGACAAATCCCACCTTGGTGGTTTCTGGGAAAACTTACAACTCACATGCGCTGTGAAAAGTCCAGAAAACTTCTCCGGAATGGGGACCCTTGGCTCTGGAGGTAGCATTGTTACAGAGGGTATGGAAGTAGCCTCTGTAGGTGTCCTGCTCGTAGGGAGCTCGGTAGTGGTAGCCAGGGATTGCATTTGTCCCTCTAAACGTGCATAGCCGCCCTTGAGAGATTTCACTTCTTGAGTGAGGGCTGAGAGCAGTTTGCAGATCTTGTCCATAGAAGAAGTTGATCGTGCAGGCTCAGTTTGATACTGAGACGTACCTTGAAGGTGAGCCTGACGTGCAGAGGGAGACCTCTTGTAAAGCCCTGGTTCCTGGATCACTGGAGGTGGGACAGTGACTGTAGGAGCACAGTGAGGTATGAGTGTCTGCTGTGTTCTCTGGACTGGAGATGAAGACCGCTGGTGAAGATAGGAGCTGGCTTGGATGCTGAGGATGCAGGTCAGCTGGTGCGGGTCAGCAGATGCAGGTCAATGGATGCAGGTCAGCAGATGTAGGTGCAGGTGCGCCCGAGAGCAACAGGTGTGCGCAGAAGCAGGTGCGCATTGCTGGCAAAGACAGGAACCGGCTTGAAAGCTCAGAATGCAGGTCAGCGGATGCAGATGCGCCAAGGAGCAGCAGGCAAGTGCGAGCAGCAGGGAGAAGCAAAGTCAGACTAGCCAGGTCATACACAACAGATCAGATACAGGCAGAAGTGGCCGGCAAGGGATGATCAGTGTTCAGGCTGGATCAGCAATGCATGATCAGGCAGACAGATGAGCAGAACAGGGTCAAGGAAGTCAAAGGTCAGGACTGAAGATAGCAGCAGTGTCAGAGAGCCGGGTCAGAGCAGGATCAGATGCAGATTCAGGATCATGTCACAGGATAAGCTGCAGATCAAACAGCAAGGAACTAAACAGGTGAAACCCCTTTTAACCACTTGCCCACGGCGTCATGGTAAACAGACGTCATGTTTTTAAACATGGATATCTCGGTAACGGCAGCAGCTGCTGCCACAACCGAGATATCCATCTTTTCCGTGGGCAGTCCTGTACACGATAACGGCAGTCTCCGCAGCGGATTCGCCGCGAGATCGGCGTTATCGGTGGCGGGAGAGGGCCCCTCCCGCCGCTCTCCAGCGTCCTACGTCGCTTACCGGAGGCGTCGGTAGCGGTGGAGGCGATCGGGTCCTGTCGGCAGCTGTTTTGGGATACGAGTGAGGGAAAAATCGCCCCCACCCATCCCCCATAGCTCTGCTGGGCGGAAGTGACGTCAAAACGTCAGTCCCGCCCAGCGTCTTAAAGAAACATTTGTTTTTTTGACATTTGAAAAATGACATTTTTTTTTCTTTTTTTGCATTTAAGCCTAAATATGAGATCTGAGTTCTTTTTGACCCCAGATCTCATATTTAAGAGGACCTGTCATGCTTTTTTTCTATTACAAGGGATGTTTAAATTCCTTGTAATAGGAATAAAAGTGATAATTTATTTATTTTTATTTATTTCGGTGTATAAAATGTTAAACTAATTTAAAATAAATAAGAAAAAAAAATTAAAACGCCCCATCCCGACGAGCTCACGCACAGAAGCGAACGCATACACGAGTAGCGCCCGCATATGAAAACGGTGTTCAAACCACACAAGTGAGGTATCGCCGCGATCGTTAGAGCGAGAGCAATAATTCTAGCCCTAGACCTCCTCTGTATCTCAAAAAATGCAACCTGTAGAATTTTTTAAACGTCGCCTATCGAGACTTACTCGGCGTAACATTATCTTTCACAATATATAAAAAAATTGGGCCAAATTTATTGTTGTCTTATTTTTTTTATTCAAAAAAATTATTTTTTTCCAAAAAAAGTGCGCTTGTAAGACCGCTGCGCAAATACGGTGTGACAAAAAGTATTGCAATGACTGACATTTTATTCTCTAGGGTGTTAGAAAAAAATATATATAATGTTTGGGGTGTTTAAGTAATTTTCTAGCAAAACAAAACAGTTTTAGTCTCGTAAACACCGAATCTGAAAAACAGGCTTGGTGGGCAAGTGGTTAAAGGCCTGGGCCTTCAACTGGGTGCCAAGGCAGGGTCACTGTGCGCGCATGCACGATCTCTGCAATCTGCGCATGCACAAGTCTGTTTACTTCTAGAAGCCTGTTAGCAGGGATGCGCCCGAGTCCTGTTGTGGGTCTAAGAGGCGTGCGTCCATGACAGATACCACTTGAAGTACATTTGCTAAGAAGCAATGTTTTAGGGTTTTTGTATAGCCAGCATAGTACTGTGAGCAAGGGACACAAGAAGTTTTGAGATATCTGCAAAAGAACAGACTGTGTTCTGTGTAGAAACCCTCAGATATTCTATGCTCTGCCCACCCTCCTTCCTATTCTCTGTGTACTAGTATAATAAAACCATTTAATGTTAATTTTACATTTAATTGCACCCATATTTCTTGTATTCTGAGAAAAAATAATGTGGTCGCCAGGCCTTTCCATATTTGGAGATGAAATCTTTTTTTCCTCCAGACATAAAGAGTGCCCCCTGTTCTCAGTGATGACCTTAAAATGAATATCTCAACACCAAGGTCACTAAATGGACCACTAATGTATTTATACATGTTGATCATATCCTGCTTAATCTTCTCTTCTCAAGAGAGAATAAATTCAGATCATCTAATCTTTCCTCATAGCTGAGCTCCTCCATGTCTCTTATTAGTTTAGAAAGGGAATTGCCGCTCCAGATGAAAATGCTTGGTTAATCAATCGCCTCCTGGGGACCACGGGTGCTGGCAGTGCATATAAGCAGAAAACAAAAAAAGAAAAGATTTGGACAGAGACTCTCCTAGAAAAGATTCCTGAATTGTCCTTTAATAGTAAAATGGAATACACTACAATCCACAGCAAAGATGAAAATGGGATACACAGCTGACATTTCGCACTAATACTCAGGGCTTACTCATAAACAAACAATACAACTCTAAACAATACATTCAAAATAAATACTCTTAACATGGTGATCACATGATCAGAAAAGAACCAATCATGAATGATATCTCATTAAATGGAAATGGCCATCACATGCATGCATGATCAGAGAGAGATGACACACCCTTATAACACAAACACATCTAATTGCAACAAAACATGTGTGTGTGGATATTTGTGAGAATGTGTATATAACAGAGCCTCCAAGAGGGTGAAATACCACACAGCATTTGGATATTAAAAATAGTAAAAAGTATACATAAAACTAGTAATAATGATCTGCCAAATTAAGCTAATATATATATAAACAATTAGACTAAATAAAATGGAACGTGATGTGTATAAGTATTAGGTGAAACAAATTAATTAGTGGGAGTCTGACAAAATTGTGTATAATGACACAAGGCTGCAAACCCTTCCAATTTTCTTGTGATAGCCAACTGTGTTATGTGAATACAAATCAATAGACATATATTAGCCAACGTGATGTGATATGTTAAAAAGTAAAGTCTTAGGTGGAATATAAAATAAGTGATAATATGAAATGTGAATGAATGTATGATTGCAAAAATCTATGAAATTATGTTCCTAATCCAAACATAGGTTTTATATACGCAAAAATGTGAATAATGTGAAAAAGAAGTGTATATAGATTAAATTAAAGATGTAGTAAACTAAAACCCGGTATAGACACGTATCGGAGTTTATATGATAAATGGTATACATAAAAGATGATTAGTGCATGTTTTTGTTTATCTTGACAATAGTGAATATTGAGCTTTTTACGGACTTGTAAAAAACGGACCGTTTGTCCACCCGTGTGAAAGGGCCCTAGTAGTTAAGCGCTTATAAGTTAAATAACGTAGCATGAAAGTAAAAGCAACTGTTTTACCAAAGAAACGTGGGCACACTGGTGACTATCTGAGGGGGCACACTGGCGGCCATCTGAGGGGGAACACTGGCGGCATCTGATGGGGCACAGTAGCGGCAATTGATGGGGCACAGTAGCTGCAATTGATATTTTTTGTTTGTACCACCCAAAAATTGTGAGCACCAGCCGCTACTGGTAAGATCCCTAGTGGACTAGTAGGGGCTAAATGTGATTCACACCGCACTGCAGATCACATGCGATGTCCAAGCAATGCGATTTCAGCCATACTGATTGTATGGCTGAATTTGCATCGCATTTGGACCAAACTCGCACAGGACCCTTTTTTTGGTCTGCACCAGAATTGGATTGCATGGGTGTTCACACCTATGCAATCTGATTCATGTCCGAACTGCCAGTTCACAGTGCGATTTGCAAGCTCAAATGGGGGTGTCATTAACAATGTATTGACACTCCCCGCAGATCGCATAGGATAGTGTGAACTGCTGTGCGAGTTGGGTGCGCTGGGGGAACCCGCAATGGATTTGCATAGTTCCCGAATCGCACCCAACTCACACAGCAGTTGACACTGTCCTATGCGATCTGCGGGGAGTGTCAATACATTTTTAATGACACCCCCATTTCAGCTCACGTATCACTATGCAAACTGACAGTTCGGACATGAATTGGATTGCATAGATGTGATCTGATTCTGTTGCGGACCAAAAAGGGTCCTGTCCTAGTTTGGTCCAAATGCAATGCAATATCAGCCATACAATCTGTTTGGCAGAAATCGCATCACACCGACATCGCATGTGATTTACACTGCAGTGCCAATCGCATGCAATATTGCAGAGCGCACAAATGTGAACCGCATTGAGATATCGTTTTTTACATTCTCTCATTTCATTGATCACAGGTTTCATGTTCTCCCCCATTATTGGGAACTAACAATTCCCTTTTACATATTTTAGGTGGCATTTTACGGGAGTTATTTAGGGCTTGGACAAGGGGTGTCAGACAGTGTGTATCTTTGCTCAAAAGATATACGGTAATTCAAACATATAAAACCATAACACATATGAACATATATGTGCATAGCCCCTCATACAGAAAACATAAAAACATTAAGCATAAAACATAAATATTGCACTGTAGGTAAGAGTGCACACAAAAAATGTCCTTAAAGCGGAGGTTCACCCTAAATATACTGTTTCCCATGTGATCTAGCATACTGGTGTCAGCGCCAGTATGCTGTTTTTTTTTTTTTTTAAATGCCCCACTTACTGTGTAATCTTTAATTTTGATTTATTTCCCCCGCGGTGGATGGCGCCGCTATAGCCCATCACGGCTTCCGAAAATATCCGATTTAGGACTCTGTATTTCCGGCGCTATGCGGTGCCTGCGCACAGACCTAGGAGCTGACTGCGTAGGCGCCATATTTCTCCGAGTCCTATTTCGGCGGGCGTGATGCGTCATAGCCATAGGACTCGGAGAAATACGGCGCCTACGCAGTCAGCTCCTAGGTCTGTGCGCAGGCGCCGCATAGCGCCGTAAATACCCGAGTCCTAAATCAGATATTTTCGGAAGCCGTGACGGGCTATAGCGGCGCCACCCACCGTGGGGGAAATAAATACAAATTAAAGATTACACAGTAAGTGGGGCATTTAAAAAAAAAAAAAAACAGCATACTGGCGTTGACGCCAGTATGCTGGATCACATGGAAAACAGTATATTTAGGGTGAACCTCCTCTTTAACTAGTATGAATTTCCTCTCAAATTATGTTGAAAAATTCAGTATGGGTGTCGGAAAAATCCAACACCCCAATCGGACATCCCCAATTCGATGAGCAGGTTGTATTAGATATCCGCAAGACACTGTAGCTACAATGGAAAAATAAAAGCGGAAAACATAACGGACGTTTTAATGTGGACAGGACACACAGATGGAAGATTTACCTACCAGTGTGATCACATCTCACCTGACAGTGTGCCTATTGAAAAGTATTCAGACGTAGCAATGGACAAAGATGACACATCTTTGGAGTGTGCCATGTTCCAATGTTTGGCCACATCTGTGTTGTGATTTTTATCAATGTGGTACAGATGGTCGTACAACCGATCTCTGAGTCTCTGCATCGTGCGACCAACATATTGTATATGGCACAACTCACAACTAATGAGGTAGACAATGAATTTAGTATTGCAATTGATAAACTGTGGAATTTTAAAGGTTTTGTCATTAGAATAAGAATGCACAAAACCACCTGTTTTATTATGGCGGAAATAATTGCAGCTTTCAATCCCACATTTAAAGGTTCCTTTAACCACTTCAGCCCCAGACTATATTGCTGGTCAATGACCGGGCCACTTTTTGCGATTCGGCACTGCGTCGCTTTAACTGACAATTGCACGGCCATGCGACGTGGCTCCCAAACAAAATTGGCGTCCTTTTTTCCCACAAATTGAGCTTTCTTTTGGTGATATTTGATCACCTCTGCAGTTTTCATTTGAATGTTAAATATTGAATATTTTTAACTTTTTTTCTGTAATAAATATCCCCAAAAATATATTCAAAAATAATATTTTTCCTCAGATTAGGCCGATACATATTCTTCGACATGATTTTCGTAAAAAAATAAAAATAAAAAATCGCAATAAGCGATTATTGATTGGTTTACCCAAAAGTTATAGCTTTTACAAAATAGGGCATAGTTTTATGGCATTTTTATTAATATTTTGTTTTACTAATAATGGCAGCGATCAGCGATTTTTATCGGTACTGCGACCTTATGGCTGACACTTCACACACTTTTGACACATTTTTGGGACCATTGTCATTTTTATAGCGATCAGTGCTATAAAAATGCATTTATTACTATAAAAATGCCACTGACAGGGAAGGGGTTAATACTAGGGGACGAGGAAGGGGTAAAAAAAATCTCCTGTCAGCAGCATCTTTGGAGCGGTGAGAGGAGCGGCGTGTATACCGCTCCTTCCCATTGAAAACAATGGGAAACCGTGGCAATACCGCCCGCAATGCATCTCTATAGAGGCTCATTGTGGGCAGTATTATCCCTTTCCCCAGCCACTAGCAGGGGTTAATACCACACCGCTAGTGGCCGCAACTCGCGGAAAATCCGACGGTATAGCGCCACTATACCAGCAGCGCGGCTCCCACTGCAATGTGAAAGGGGCCTTAGCGTAATTCACTGATGTACTGCAAAGCCATTTTATCCGAAGAAATGGTGTGTCCATATCATGTTCCATTTTATTTAGTCCCAGTATATATATTAGCTTCATTTGGCAGATCATTATTACTAGTTTTATATATATTGTTATATATATTTTTTACTCTTTTTAATATCCAAGTGCTGTGTGGTATACCATCCTCTTGGAGGCTCTGTTATATACATATTCTCACAAATATCTACACACACACATTTTGTTGCAATTAGATGTGTTTGGGTTATAAGGGTGTGTCATCTCTCTCTGATCATGCATGCATGTGATGGCCATTTTCATTTGATGAGATATCATTCATGATTGGTCCTTTTCTGATCATGTGATCACCATGTTAAGAGTATTTATTCTGAATGTATTCTTTAGAGCATGAGCAAGCCCTGAGCAAAACATCAGCTGTGTATCCCAGTTTCACCTTTTGCTGTGGATTGTAGTGTATTCCATTTTACCATTAAAGGACAATTCAGAAATCTTTTTCAGGAGTGCGGCTGTTCAAATATTTTCATTTTTGTTTTCTCTTATTAGTTTGGTCCCCCTTCTCTGCAATTATGTCATCACTCACTGTAGAAGAAAATACACAGAGCATTTTACCAGACCAATAGCCATGGTAATCATGTGCATATCAGCCACCTACCTACCTACCTACCTTGCTAAATAAAAATTAAGGGGACAAAGTATATTTTTTAAATGATTGAAGTAGCAATTTCTTAGTGGTGGAACACCCGTATTGAAAAACATAGAGGAATAGCTGAGAGGTATGAACTTACCTTTTGCTTGAAAAGGTCTGGAAATTTCTGCCTGGAGTTCAGCTTTAAAATGTGATTTTGAAAGTGTTTATAACTGGTGCTATGTTTATTGAGCTTTTATAGTAAGGACATTTACACAGGACATGTGTACAACTGCTGTTGGGCGTCTGATGTTTTTTTTTTTTTTTCAACTACCTCTAAACGCCCCTCCATGTTAGCCTATGTGTCCATGCACATGTGTCCAGCTGTTGAGCTGGAAAAAAAAAACTAAAAATGCCAAAAAAACAGTAACAAGCGTTTAGCCACGATTGGTGTTTTTAGGCATTTTTACATTATAGGGAGTGTTTTTTTACCTAACAAATGCCAGAAAAATGCTAACACCAAAAAATAACTATTCAAAAATGTGGCTTATAGCACGTTTGTATGCTGAGGACTTTTCCTTGACTTTCATTGGCTGCATACTTGTTTCAGTACAGTGACTCAAACTGTTCTGATGCCATTGGGTCAGTAAAGCAGCCAGAGAGCTAATATTTTCAGGAGTGTAACAATGGCAGCCTTTACATTTCTATCATGACAGTTTTAGTTTAGTTTTTGTTACATGGGAAATGGCAGCTATAGACCACCTTCACAATGACATTGTTTTCAGTCATTTAGTGCTAGTAATAGCCTCTAATGCCTGAAATCCACCTTCTATTCATTTCAATGTGTCATTTCACACTGGGGCAGTTCACCTGTGGTACATTAGGAAAAATCCAGCAAGAAGAATCTTTGTTGTGGTTGTATTATGTATATGTATTAATTGAAATTAATGGGCAGCCAGAAAAGCGCTTCGGAAGTGCCATAACACAGGCGCTTTTAACCTCTTCAGCCACTAGTGGAGGTTAAAAGCACCCTGCTAGTGGCCAAAAAGCACTGCTTAAACAGCGCTAAAGCACCGCTTAAACAAGTGGCACTTTAACAATAACTCGCCCATGGCTCAGTGTAAAAGGGTTCTTCCTGAAAGCATTTTATTTTTCTATGGGATTTCTATTTATTATTTTACCTTTTTTTATTTTGATGTGTGATTTAGACTAAAAGGGACATGAGAATCAAAAGATATAATTGTCATATCTGGGCAAAAAATCTGATGTTCAGTGACAGAATAAAAAGAAAATAGAAATAAAAGTAGCATTATAATATATGAATGGCAGTCTACATTTGTTTATGTGGTTAAACTGTGCTCAATCAAGACTAAAAATATTAGCAGTTTGTATAGAATTTTCTAAAGGCTGACGTCAAATGTATGGCCAATCAGTCAAACACAAATTGTCTCAGGTAGAGATCCACATGGGTCTAGTTCTACAGAAACAAACCTGACCTATTCTGTGAAACACATATTTGCAATTCTATCCACACCTGATTTATTGGACCTGTGCCTACCCCTAAAACTGATCTTACCTTTGAATACCATACTCATAACTCCACATAATACTCACTTTTGGCTACTGCTATGTCAAACAAGTCTGTCAGTGATTATGGTACAGACAAATGCCTATAAACTGTCCCATACAGATAAAATGCCAGAGACTAGGGTACACAGAGAGACTCAGAGTCTGTGACTGCACCTCATAGAGTGACTTCAAGTAACTGAACACCATTGAGACTGCCAGGAACTGCAACATATTGCCATGTAGAATGATTGCCAAAGACTATACCACATCCAGGAACTGTGCAATATCACCAGAGATTACACCATATAGAAAGATTGCCAGAGACTGTGCTATATAGAGAGACCACCAGACACTTCACCTAACAGTGAGCATGTCTAAAACTATGCAATACAGAAAAAATTATGCATAATACAAAGATTGTCAAAAACAAGGACATCTCAGCAATCCATTCAGTGTAAAACAGACAATGGTAACAAAGCCCCACATTATGACTAAAGCCCTTTACACACGGCTGAGAAAATATTGGTTTTCCTGATGGGATTCCTGGCAAGCTTGGCTTGTCAAGCCATGCATACAGACGGCCATTCAAAAGAACTTTGAATTTGGTCACTGGGCTCTTAAGACCTATGGGGCTCATAGCGCAGCCTGTTAGATGTGACATATGGAGCGGCAAGTTTAAATACAAGCTGAAACACTCTGCAGCAGATTGAGAGGATGAGCTCACAGGGCCTCTCTTCACTTCTTGGCACTGAGCTCAATGGACAGCTTGGAGCCTGCAGTATGACATGCAGCACCACCTGTCAAACTCGCCTATTGATTTCAATGGGGCCACTCTACAACTGCAAGCCAAACTCCCTCACAGTAGCAGCATAGTGCAACAATGTAAAAAAGGAGGTGGCAGTAGCACCTGATGAATGCCTGTCAGCTGCTGCTATACCACTCGTTGAAAAGCAATCCACCACAGATCACTTTTCAGAGGGCAATATGCATTACCTCAAATGTGAAAGAAACGTGAAAAACATCCTCCATTTCACACTCACCACCAACCAGGTCACTCCCCATTTTACCCACCTCCCTTCAACTTATATCACAGATGACCATTTCCCAACCCGCAGATGACAGACCCTACTCCAAAATATATGACTCCCAGTTACTTCCCCCACCTGCTG
Source organism: Rana kukunoris (assembly GCA_029574335.1). NCBI lineage: Eukaryota > Metazoa > Chordata > Amphibia > Anura > Ranidae > Rana > Rana kukunoris. Next base: position 313,402,840 of record CM056051.1, on the reverse strand, counting down.
ATTGATATCCCTTCATGACCACCTCACATCCCCCTGCTGACAGATGTTTCTCCCCAGCCTGTCCCCACACACCCTCACCTGCTGACCTGTGGATGGGGGAATCACTCCCACAGTGTTATTGTGTTCTGCCAGTGGGAAACCTTCCCTACCCACAGAATACAATTATCAGTGTTGTTAACTATAGCTGGCAGCACTGTTGTTTTGGGAAAAATATGACAGGCTGGTTGTACTTAAGTTGATTAAGGCTGGATTCACACTAGTGCGGTGCAAATTTCTGCTTTCTTATCTCTGCAGAGAGATAAGAGAAGTGTTCAGCAGATCCACTGCGTTTTAGCTGCAGATTAGCTGCGAATTTGGAGACCTGGGAGAGGGGAGGGGGGAAGTGTATTGGGCTGAATGAGAGAAATCCTGAAGAGAAATGAACACATCTGCGAATCAGCTGCGTACCCATAAAAGATAATGGGCCTGAATTCGCACCTGAGCCGCACCTCAAGGCCTAAAATATGCACACGTTTTTTCGGCAATGCAAATGCATCGCACATATGTGAACCAGCCTTATTGAATTATTATTATTGTATTTAGAAATGTTCTGCGTATTGGATGCGGTTTAAGCCGCACTCAATTCGCATAGGTGTGAACCCGGCCTAATAGATTGACTTGTGTACAATCAGCTAGATAGATCGACTATGGCTGGTCTTTACTTAATTGGCCTAATTTCAATCCATGTATTGCCCATGTAACCACTACACAGTTCCTAAACATCCTTTCACAAACCTTTAAATTTTTCCTTCCCAGATTCCCTTACCCTCCTCACCTGTACATAGTGCCCATTGTCATACCCTCCACACTCCTCTCCTGTACATACTGCTCACTGTCATACCCTCCACACTCCTCTCCTGTACATACTGCCCACTGTCATACCCTCCACACTCCTCTTTTATACCATCCATACTCCTCCCCTATGCCTCTTTCCCACAAAAACTGTTCTTTAAAATTGTATTAAATAGCCTCAATGTTACCAGCTCTAGAATGGGCACACTTTTGTTAGTTCAACTAAAGGAAATTTTCTCAGTCTCAGTATATTTTTTTTTATGCTCATTATTAGTACTTATTTCATTTCATAATTTACTATTGTGTTGTATAGAGGAACTTAGGGGATATCAGCTACTCTAAATATACCACTGGTAAAAAAAGGGTCCTTGAAAATATTTTTGAAATGTTGGCCCCATGAGAGGCTCCTGGGATCCTGTGATATTAAAGAGGTAGTTAACTTTGCTAACATTAATACTTTTTAGAGGCCCTGAGGTAGGTTATGCCATAATGTACTGGTATGCACAGCATATTAGCACATTAGGGTACACTTACCTGTCAGACTTAACCCTTCAGTGCTGTGCTGTGATCGATCCAGTGGGTCCTGGGCGCTTCCATCTTCACCCGGTCTTCCTTCCGGCTTCTGTGCCTTTGTTCACTTGCCTTGAACAGGCTGTATTGCTGTCACTCCCACGCATGCTCCTGTGCATCCTCTGTCTCATCCCCCTATCTCTCTCATCCTCCCTCCCTTACCCCTCACCCCTCTCTCATTCCCTTTTTCTCTCTCTCTCATCCCCCCTCACTCTATTTAATTTAATTTGTTATATCCAAAAAAATGCATTTTTTATATATACAACATTTTCAGCACAATGCCCATTTTGTTCTTAATCCTGCCCTGTCTGGGGGTAAACATGGTAAAAAAAAATGTGTCTTTAACCACTTCCTGACAGCAGTATGACTTTGTACGGCCGCAGTGTGGATCTTAATTTTCGGGAGGCCATCTATATACGGCCTCCGGCCACTGGGGGCACGTGCGCCGCATCACTGAGATGCTGATGTGCGTGCCTGGCGGCCGCAATGTTCGCCAGGCACCCGTGATCAGCGGGTTACAGAGATATGGACGTGGATCTGTGTGTGTAAACACACAGATCCATGTCCTGTCAGGGAGAGAGGAGACCGATCTGTGTCCCTTGTATATAGGGACACAGATCGGTCACCTCCCCCAGTCAGTCACCTTCCCCCACAGTTCGAACACTATGCAGGGTACACATTTAACCCCTTCCTCACACCCTAGAGTTGACCCCTTCAATGCCAGTCACATTTATACAGTAATTAGTTCATATTTATAGCACTGATCGCAGTATAAATGTGAATGGTGCCAAAAATGTGTCAAAAGAGTCCGATGTGTCCGCCATAATGTTGCAGTCCCAATAAAGATCGCCGCCATTACTAATAAAAAAAAAAGTAGGCGCTATAACTTTTGCACAAACCAGTCGCTTATTGCGATTTTTTTTTTTTGTTTACCAAAAATATGTAGAAGAATACTTATCAGCCTAGACTGAGAAAACTGACTCTTTAACTGACAATTGCGCGGTTGTGCAACATGGCTCCCAATCAAAATTGACATCCTTTTTCCCCCGCAAATAGAGCTTTTGTTTTGTGGTATTTGATCACCTCTACGGTTTTTATTTTTTGCGCTATAAACAAAAATAGAGCGACAATAAATATCCCCAAAAAATATATAATTTTTTTTTCCTCAGTTTAGGCTGATACATATTTTTGGTAAAAAAAAAACGCAATAAGCGTATATTGATTGGTTTGCACAAAAGTTATAGTGTCTACAAAATAGGGGATAGAATTATGGCATTTTTATTATTATTTTTTTACTAGTAATGGCGGCAATCTGCAATTTGGTATCGTGACTGTGCCATTGCGGCAAACACATTGGACACTTTTGACACATTTTTGGGACCATTGTTTATTTTACAGCCATCAGTGCTATAAAAATGCATTGATTACTGTGAACATAACACTGGCAGTGAAGGGGTTAACCATTAGGTGGCACTGAAGGGGTTAAGTGTGCCCTAGGGATTGCTTCTAACTGTAGGGGGGATGGGCTGTGTGTGACAGGAAGCTGTGATCACTGTCCTGTCACTAGGAAGACTGGGGAAATGCTTTTTTACATCAGCATTTTTCCATTCTTCCTCATTGTGACATGATTGCGCGTATGCCCGTGGACATCGAGTCTGCGGGACCCACGGTCCTGGAGCTCATGTCGGGCGCGCGCATCCACAATGCCACTTCTGATAGGGGATGTATATATACACATCCTTTTGCCTGTCCGTGCCATGCTGCAGATGTATATCTGCATGCGGCAGTGAGCAAGCAGTTAAGAGAGGGTTATAACCACTGTCAGATTTTTTTGCCATCTGTGTCCCATTATGGAGAAATCCCTTTACTTCCTGCCCCATAGGTAAACAGGAAATAAGAGGAAATACCTGAAAATTAAGGGAATGCCTTGGGCATTTCTCCTCTATTACTTTTCTAGGGACAACCCAAAAATTTGGAATTTCTGTTTATTGATATTGGTAAACAGGACAAATAGAGAAGCTGAATCTCCCTAATGAGGACAGCAATAAAACCTGACAAGCTTTCTAATGCCTCTGCACTGTATCCAAAACAAACACAATAAGTTGTGTCTTTAGTTAAACTTTAAGAGTTCACTGATTAACACGTTCAGTGATTCAATTATTTAGTAAAGGGGTTCTTTGAAAACATACAGTCATAGGTGTGCGCACAGGGTGTGCCAGCTGTGCCCAGGCACACCCTAATCAGCCTGTGCAGCACAGATTCCACCTACTGCCATGGTTCCCCCTCCATCCCCCCATTCCAACTTCCCTACTCTCCTCTTCCTCTAGCTGTTGCTGCGGGGATGTTCTTGGATAAGTGGGGCAAGGAGCCGGTAAATATGTAACTTACCGGCCCCTTCCCTTTCATCGTGAATGATCGGTACTATGTGTTTGATCTTTGGGGTGCACACCCTAATGCAATAGGCTGCGCACACCTATGCTTGCAGTTCATGTGTGAAGTTTAAATGGCTTCCCACTGACTTTCCATCTGCTCAGCCATTGACCTCTGGTTGACAATTCAATTATGTAGATAGTTTATATTAGTTATGTGGTAAAGACGTATAGTGCTTCCTTATCTGGAAAATTATGTAGCGCATGAAAATTATCACTCACAATGTTTTTTCATATATTCCTGTCCTTTCTGATAAATTAGAGAGTGGCCCATGTGTGGGATTGAAGAGCATATAAACAGCCTCATGTGTATTTAGATCATTTATACATGAAAGGAGATTATCTTTCAAACAGTACTTCTAATATTAACATACTTTTCAAGGTCTGAAGAAGATTAAAACTCTGTAAGTGAAGCTCAGTTTAGCTCTGATTTAAAGCTCTGTATATCTATCTGCAAGCTGGACCCATGTAACCATGTAAAAATATCCATACCTGGAATTTGTCTTAAAAAAATTGAGCTTTAATAGTTTTAGTATGTATTTTTATTTACTATTTTTTTCTGTTCTAAAAAGTAATGTAGTGGGTGGTTGCTACGAGTTACTACATCCACACATTTCACCCTGCTGCCAGACGTCCACTACACACACTCCTTTAGTCAATGAACAGTTTTTTGCTTGTTTTTGTTATTTTATTAGGGGATTGAACTTGGTTGGGGAAGGGATATGGGATGCCCATAGAAACAAATGAATAGTTGAAATTTTATAGAAATAGATGCATTACACTTCTTCAGATAGGATTTAGAATTTGGTGCGTCACACTCTTGAGATAGGTGACACTAAACTTGACAGACTTTTATCTCAGAACATCTCCTGCTGTCACAATCTTAGTATTCCTGTCACACCATCAGAAATGACTAGGCCTCACTCTGAATAAGTCCCAGTTTTAGTAGAAAATTAAACCGTTGAAGGCCTGGGGCCTGCAGTATCTCCTCATTGCAGCGACCGGTTACTTAAGTAGATTTAATGGTGATGGACTACTGATCCCAGTGGCCGACTTGCAAATCCTGCCCACCCTCATGGCTGCATCAATTTTACACAAACTCCACGGTCTCTCCCTTTAGCTCTGCACCTAGCTCCCCTGGCATGCCTCTTTCAGATCTCCACTGTGCTCTCACTCAGACACCTGCCCTGGGTCCTTCCTGAAGGACTTACTCTGGACAATGCAGACCATCTGTCTCTCCTAGCTCCTGTTCCAGAACACCTCTCCATGAACGTGTAAGGAGAGGCTCCCTCCTAGCTCCCGAGCTTCTCCAACGGATTACACCCCCTCCCCCAGACGGGGGTGTTCCTCCTGCATGACAGTCTAGCACTCCATCCTTCAGTTCACCCAGCTGACAACTCCTCCCCAAGTAGGCTGACCATGGGTATATGTAGGAGACCTGCCCCCTGACAATCCTAGATGGGGATTGGTCAGAACTCCTCACATGTACCCCATGTCACTCCAGCACTCAGCCCTGCCCCTTTTCCAGAACATTCTCCACTGGAAACAGGTGAGATGCCCAAGAGCTGAAGCACATGTCAGTCACCCACTGCTACACTAAACCACTCCACTGCCCCCAGATCAAAAACAAATAGGCCTAGTTCGCAGCATATCCCTGCTTAAATGTGCCTGCACTGGCAGCTAACACAAAACCCTACACTTAGCACCTACCTAAAGGTAGAGAGTTCTACAGTAATAAAGACAGACATATTGTATCATCTCAGCCTAAGTGTGTATGCTTTTAATAGCTGCATATTTACTTCAAATTCAGTCAAATTGCAATAGAGGGCTGAGGTTTTGTTCTGTAACTTTGTTTTGTTTTTTTATATCCATTGCACATTTCAGTTCATTATGTAAAGGAATGAATTACAGCTGTTGACATTTCCTATTACCCCATACTAACAAAGGTGACACTCCTGTTACAAACATTCTAAAGTATCTGAAAGGTTGCAGACAAAACTGAAGCTCAGTACAACATGTTTTTTCATATTAAATAAATCTGTTGTGTTAATGTTCTGTACTATACAGAGAATTAGTTGTGTGATACATGCTACTGAACAAGAAAAAAGGACTTGTCTGTGTATTCAGCAGAGCCTGGCATTGCTTTTTTTTTTTTTTTTTTTTTTTTTCAAAATATCAAGGTCAGAGCAAATGTGAAACAAATCACTACTTGATTTTATGTTTTCCTTTTTATAGTCACTGTTTTGCCAATTTTCTTTTGTACTGTTTTGCTTTTGCTATCAAGACAATTAGTATTCATGTAAAGCAAAAACTTGAAGAGAACATTCTGATAAGCTTAGTGCTGTTCTCTTGTAAGGTGTCATAAAACAGCACATACAATTTACTAAAACAGGTACGAGAAGCACATACAATTTGCTGCTAATGTCCAACTGACACAACTCCTTTGCTTCTTCTTAGTAGTTATCTTGGTTTTTATAAACCCAAACAAACATTTTTTTTTTAAATTGGTGCAATGTCTTCCAGGTCCTGGGGAAAAAAAGTTATAGTTCAGACTTTGTTCAACTTGGGAGGAGCCATTATCAAGAGACCAACTAGCCTCATTACAGCAATGACCTACCTGGAAGCAGTTCTGAAGCTCTGAAAAATACAGTTAACCTTAGAGAGAGCAACAGTATAAGTATCTCACTTGAACAAATAGCTCTTTTCCATTGGTTGCATCCCTAGGCAGCAAAAGGGTAAAAAAGTAGCTTGTACTAAGCCATGTAGTCTGAGTGGCCCAAGGGAAGGTTGACAACTTTATTAACTGGTTATGTAGTAAGGAAAGACTTGCTTTCTGCCTCAGGAACAGTGACTCCACAGAGGAGACAAGTCCCTTTTGGGGAAGTAGCTAAGCTAGCTAATCTTTCAGCTTATCAGCTACTAGGCATACCAACCATCAATTAGAAGCGGTCACCACCCCGCGTGGATTAAAAATATCCCTAAGCCCTGGTTCACACTGGGCTGCGGGAGTGAAGCCGTGCGAGTTCAGCTGAACTTGCACGATTTCACTCCCGCCCGGCAGTCCCGATTGCGGCCGCGATTTAAGAGACATCTGTGCAGGTTTCTGCACAGATGTCAATGTAAATCGCGGTCCGAAATCGCAAAAAGTAGTACAGGAACTACTTTTTGAAATCGGTGCAGCGCCGCAGATGCAGCGTCGCACCCATTAGGACGGTGTCATTGCCGACAATTGCCGGCAAATGCCGCCGATTTGAGATGCGATTTCACATGTGAAATCGCATCTTAAATCGAAGCAAATCGTACCCAGTGTGAACCTGGGCTCAAGGTCAGTTCTTGAGAGTTCGACGGAACTGTACAGAAGAAAGTGATTACTATCTGCAAGCAGATGTTTTGAAACACAAATTTGTACAAAAAGGGTATAATGAAGGAAAAGTGAATGAAATTATCCAACAAATTGCGGAAACACCTGAGGAATGCTTTAGAAAGAAGGAGATTGGACCGCCAAATAACCAGCATCAACTGGGTTTTTTAACAGGATTCCATGCTCAATATAGAGAAATAGAAAATATATTTAAAACTCATTGGCACATCCTGGTTAAAGATATATATCTGGCGGAAATTTTACCTGATCAACCACGGTTCATCTATCTCCGAACTTTGGTGATTAGGTGGTCTGGAAAATTCTGGACCCACCTGACCAAACTAGAGTAAGCTTTGACCTAAAGGCTTTTTTGCATGCAGGAAATGCATCTGTTGCCGCACAGTAAGAATACACAACAGAGGGAAACTACAGATAACAGGAAGTGATGGTAGCACGTTTGATATAAAAGAGTTCATCACGTGTAATTCTTCTCACGTTGTTTACCTATTATGGTGCCCATGTGGGTTATTGTACGTTGAGAGAACAAAAAGGCTCCTAAAAATACGTATTTCGGAACATCTAGCCAATATCAAAAAAGGGTATGAGCACCACAGTGTATCATTACATTTTAAACTAAAACATAATAGGGATCCTTCTCTGGCTCAGTTCTGTGGGATTGATTGTGTGTACCCAGCCTGGAGAGGATCCAATTGGGTCAGAGACTTATCACAGCGTAAAATGCAGTGGATATTTTTCTTAAAATGCCTCCTCTCCAAGAGGCTTGAACATTAAGGTAGATTTCAATTGCTTTATTAATAATGCTTGAGTTTTCCTAAGATTCACTTTTAGTAATGCTCACAGGATGTTAATTTCAGTTTTTTTTTTTTTTTTTGCTCCCAGTCTCTTTAAAATAATTACATAGCAGGGACGGGGCTATCTTGAGCATTGAAAGGTTGTGCTTACATTAAATAGTAATATTAGTGCCAAACCAGTTATGACACACAGTATGGCACCAAATACTTGAGGACCTAGAGGATGCTGTTCCTCCATATACATCATTATGAGTGGAACCAGGATAGTCTAGGAACTATATAGCTGTTGTTTCTAGTATACAGTTGTTTGAGTGCACTATATTAAATAGATGAGCACAAGTTATACAGCTGGAGAACAAATGACCTTTACTTCATTGGTGATTTTAATGTGTATTCCTTTATATATACGTTTTAATTATCAGTTATTAATTATAGAATATTCTTTTTTATTTCATTTTTTAATTTGCAATTGTGAATTTAATATATATTCATACGATCTTATCTAGTCATTCAACCAATGGGACTGTAATAGTTTCAGTATATATTGTAATTTAGGCAGTGTCTTATATGTATAACTATTTGAGGAGAGAATTGTAAACTAAAACAAGATGACATGGAGTCAAGGGAAGACTGGATCAATTGTTTTGTTGGTTGTACGTGCCATTTAGCTTACATTTAACGTCACTTCCGATGGGATGACGAACCCTTTAGTTTACATAAAACGTCACTTCCGATGAGACGACGAATCCACTTAGACCTGTAGGAGGTACGTGAAGAGACGTTGATCACGTGAGCGGAGGCACGCTACGGGAATGCGTCACTTTCGAAGCATCTGATGTTAGGCGCGTCATTTACGATAGAAGAACTAAATAAAAGGGCGGTTCTAAGAGTATGTGACCAACCCCATGACTAAGTTTGAATGATGAAACATGTCGGGACGTGGTCACTAATCATTGTCTGATCCTGTGTGAGTTATACAGACGTGCGACACACACCTAGCTGTATCGGGCTATCGATAACACCATCTCTTCACCTAGCTGTCTCCAAGGGCTGTGAGTACACTGAGAGTGATCGAGGGTCCGCCGTGACCACTGGCTTATTTGGATGGGAGCTTGGAACTAGTGCTGTTTTTGGTTATTCAAAGTTTGGTGAAAGATCACGTTTGTGAGTGCATTTTATGAAGATTTTATAGTGTTGTGATTAAACTGGTTTTATAATATTACACTATGGTACACTTTTTTTTCTTTTTTTTTCTTTATTTATGTGAACACATTGGAACTTATCACTGAAATGGAATTTGATACCAACACTTTTGAATGATTTGGATTTCTTGCATTTATGCCTTAACACAAGAGTGCTGGGCATTAAATTGTGGTGAGTGCGCATCCTCTAAGGGTGGAGGATTCACTATACACAAGCGGTGTGGTGGAAGATTGAGATGATTGAGGATAAGCCTCTATTTATGAACTCATATCTACTTTTTCGTTCAATAGTTTTTATTTGAGAGGAAAAAAAGAAGAACAGAAGAAGTGTACAAATATTTCTCTATGCAAACAACAGATGATAGACATCTTGCGCATCTATTACAATATCTGATTAATGCAGAACCATATATTCCAAAGGATGTACATCACTTAGCTTCATCGTAAGAGTACAACATATACAACAAGCAATGTGCAATTGTGCAGTATACAATAGATAAAGAGCGTTATAGGTAAAGGTGTGGACCTCTGTATCGGCGCCCCCTCTTGGGAACAAGCTGCGCCTGGACACACAGGGCCACTATTCACAACTTAACCAGCAAAGGAGAAAAAAGAAAAAACGAAACAATTGCAGTTACAGTCCACTCTAAAACGTACAGCGTTAACTAGTGTCTCAATTACCTGTATTTATACCTCTGTAGAGATAAGGGGTGAGAAGTAAGATTCAAAAGAGAATATATAAGAAAGAAAGCAAAGGGCAGGTGAATCAGGTAGAGGTCAGGTAAAGAAGGAAAAAGGAAGTAGGGGAAGACAAAGAGACAAAGAAACAGAGCGGATGCTGCTCAGCTATATATAGAATGGTTACGTGGGAGAGTTGTGAGTGTACCAATCTCTCCACGGAGTCCAGATGTGGTATTTCTCGGCTAATCTATTTTGTGAGGCCTCGAACATGGTTTCATAGGTAATGTGTAAATTGGTCGTCCTTATGTTTTTTTTTTTTTTATAATTATCTTTTATTTATTTTTATAAACAAGAAAGCAACACGAAAAACACAAGAAAACGGGATATGCAGAATCCAATACAACAGCTTATTTATATATGGACATTATAATACATCTCTATCTTAAACTCTTTTACTATTCCTGGTCTATAGCAGAGGGAAATTATAATATTTTATATCACAAGCAATTTCCATTCCCCACAGGGGAGATATAGAAACCAAAATACTATTTCAACTTTTAACTAAATTTCAAACTTCCCCAAATGTTCCATCTCCTCCCTGATTGTCCATATATTCTCTATGTATTCGACAAATTCCCTCTTTTATCTCCATCACGTTGCCTTCCCTATTTTATCCCCTCAATCCCTCCTCCCCCTTATCCCCTCCTCAAGACCCCCATCTCCACCTCTTCTCCTCCTCCATCCGCGTACACCCACGGACATGGAGGGAAGAGGAGAGGAAGAAGGAGACAAAAAAAAAAATACCACAGACATAACCCCATAACACAACAACCCCCCCCCCCTCCGCTGTCCCCCCTGTCCCCCCCTCGGCGAGAAATTTCATCTTTCCTTCCCTCCTCCCTTTCCCTTCTTTCCTCGACCTCTAATCTTTATTCTTACTCCCCTAGTAACTTTTTACCTTCTTCCGATTGTACAAATAATTCCCAGGGTGCCCATATTATTTTATTTTGCTCTTTCTTATCTATTGGCCTCGGTAAGAGTTTCTCCATTATTCCTATTTTCCTTACTTTTTTAAGCCACATAGATATTGGAGGTGCTTCCGGGTCTTTCCATTTTATTGCAATGCAACTTTTAGCCGCATTTATCAGATGACCTATCATTGATCCTGTATATCTTTTCAAAGAAATTTCTGTATGATGTAATAGGAAGAATGAGGGGTCATCTGGAATCTGGTGTTCTGTAAGTGATTGGGTAATTCTCCGTACTGTTTCCCAAAATTGTTGTATTATTGGACACCCCCAAAATATATGCAACATTGTCCCTTTCTCCCCACACCCTCTCCAGCATCTCTCTGAAATTTCAGAAAAGAATATATTTAGACGCGCTGGCGTATAGTACCACCTTGTTAATATTTTATAATTTAATTCTTGTATTTTCGTACATCTTGAGGAGTTTAACGCTAAATTTATGATATTTTGGCATTGTATTGGGGAAAAGGTTTGGCCTAAATCTCTCTCCCATTTGGCGAGGCTTGGCATTCTAAAATCTTCCGGTGGTGCAGTCAACAGTGTGTACATTTTCGAGACCATATGAGCCAATGGTTCCGCTCCTCCACAATACTCCTCAAACTTTGTAAGTGGGCGTCTGTACTTTTCTGCACCACCTAGAGTCTCCAAAAAATGTCGTAATTGTCGCGCTTGCCATATCGGGATTTCATATCCCCCTTGTGAAATTTCTCCTATTGTTTTCCATCCCCTTTCTCCTAGAAAGTGAGAGGCTTGAAATCTTCCATTATCTCTTAATTTCTTGAATATTTGAGACTCCATGCCTGGCTGAAATTCTGGATTTCCTATTATTGGATAGAGGGGGGAGTTTTTAGTCGAAAATTTTGAATTATAACATACTTTATTTCCAGTCCATAATGTTGGACCTATCGTAGGGTGGGTTTTAACTATAAGGGGTAATGCTGAATAACACCATATTGCCCTATTTAACGGTACTGGGCTCATTTGTTGCTCTAAAGTAATCCATAGTTTATAATCCCCATGTCTGCTCCAATCGGCTATCCTTCCCAGCTGGACTGCTTGATAGTATTTTAGCATATCCGGTGCTGCTATTCCACCAGCCTTCTTGGGTAGGATCAATAGTTTCCTACCAATCCTAGGCCTTTTACTCCCCCATATAAATTTCATAAATAAAGCCCTGACTTGATTGAAGTATGCCATGGGGATCTGAATTGGTAGCGCTTGGAAAAGATAGAGGAATTTTGGCACTACACTCATTTTTAAAATATTGGATCTCCCGAACCAAGAGTGCATCCCTCTACTCCATCCATCCAGCATTGTTCTAACTGTACTCAGTAATGGTTTAAAATTTAACTCAAAAGTATCCTTTAAGTCTGGTGGCATTTGTGTTCCCAAATAATTCAGTGCCCTGGTCGTCCATTTAAATTTAAAGCTATGTTCTAAACCGGTTTTAATCAACTCCGGGAGAGCGACTCCCATCGCCTCTGATTTACTGTAATTTATTTTAAAATTTGACATCTTCCCATCGATTTCTACTTCTTTCATTAAATTTGGTAAAGATATCTGTGGTTTGATTAAGGAAAAAAGCATATCATCTGCGTAAGCTGATACTTTATATTCCATTCCCCCTAGTTGAATACCCACTATGTCTCTATTTTGTCGGATCTTATTTAATAATGGTTCTAATGTCAATGCAAATAATAAGGGCGACAATGGGCAGCCCTGCCTGGTACCGTTTGTAATTGCTAGGGGTTCAGAATATACCCCATTTACCTTTACTAAAGCTCTGGGTCCCGCATACACCCCTGCTATCCACTGTAACATCCGCTCTCCCAGACCCATTTGTTTTACTGTTCCAATCATAAACTTCCAATTCACTCTATCGAATGCTTTCTCTGCATCTGTATTCAGGAAAACACTCGATATCTTTTTTTTATTTGCTTGGTGTATTAAATTTAACACTTTAATAGTACTATCTCTCGCTTCTCTAGTTGGTATAAACCCAACTTGGTCTAAATGAACCAATTTTGAAAGGTAGGGCTGTATGCGGGATGCCAGAATCTTTGTCAGTATTTTAATATCTACATTTATTAATGATATTGGTCTATAACTAGAGCATAACCCTGGATCCTTCCCTTCTTTCGGTATAACCGTAATATGTGCCAATAGCGCCTCCTGAGGTAGAGATCTTGTTTGTCCGACTGTATTAAATAATTTGGTCATATAAGTCCCCAGTAGTGTACTAAAGCTTTTATAGTATTGTATTGTAAACCCATCTGGGCCCGGGGCTTTACCATGTTTTATTGTTTTCATTGTTGATTGCACTTCCTCCAGAGTAATTGGTTTTTCTAAATCTCTTCGTTCTGGAGATGTTAATCTGGACAGACCTGCTGACGATATGTATTTCTCCACAGACCCAGAGGGGTTCACCATTCCTTGAAGATTATATAAAGAGGCATAATATTTCTTGAATTCTTGCGCTATTTCTTTTGAAAGGTAGAGTTTTTGATCTACTTTTGTTTTAATAAATGGAATATATGACCGTGATTGTAGTTTTTTTAATTTTTTTGCTAGTAACTTCCCACACTTTTCACCTGAGTCATACGTCATCTTCTCTGCATATTGTAAAACTGCTTCAGCTTTATATCTAAGGAGATCTGCTACCTGTCTTCTTAAATGTGTTAATTCAATTCCTATACCCGTTTCTGTCTTCTTTTTATGTTGTATCTCCAGTCTCTGTATCCTTTCTAATATTTCTTTTATTTGTTTTTCTCTTGCTTTCTTAACTCTGGAGCCATGTTTTATTAGAACCCCTCGGATTACTGTTTTATGGGCTTCCCAAACTATTCCTGGAGCACTTTCTTCGTTATCATTTATCTGGAAATACCACATTATTTCTTTTTTTACATCTTCAATTATATCGGGATTCTGTAATAGACTCTCATTTAATCTCCACCTCCTTTCTGACGTCTGAGTTCCCTCTCCCCAAGTTATTTCCATAGTTACCGGTGCGTGGTCTGTCCATGTTATATTCCCAATTGAAATATCCTGTACTAGGTGTAACCACTGATGAGGTATCAGAAAGAGGTCTATTCTTGAATAAGTTTGATGTGGGTTTGAGTAGTACGTATAATCTTTCTCTCCTGCATGTAGGATACGCCATCCATCTACTAACTGAAATTCGTGTAATTTTTGTATAATTCGTTTTCTGGTGCCACTGGGTACCGAAGATACCCCTTCCGAGGTGTCTTCCTTTGGATCCAAGGGGATATTCAAGTCCCCGCCACAAATCAACTTACCCTCTTTAAAGTTCATCAGTTTAGTGATCACCTTCACTAAAAAACTATCTTGATGTATATTTGGTGCATAAATGGTGGCTAGTGTTACCTTCTCACCCCCTATTGCCCCTTTAAGAAAAAGGAATCTTCCTCCCGGATCTGCGTATTTATCCGTTAGGGACCATGGTATTCTATTTGCTATCACGATTGCTACTCCTTTACTTTTAGCTTCCTGGTTTGAGGCCTGGTATACCTTTGGGAAGTTCCTATTTTGAAGATATGTATATGCCCCTTCTTTAAAATGTGTTTCCTGAATTAGTCCTATATCTGTTTTAAGAGATTTTAATTCATTTAATAATATCTTACGTTTTTCGGGAATATTAAGTCCTCTCACATTTAGGGAAGTTACCCTGATCTTATCCATCTCTCTCACCACGTTGAGCCAACAGCGGAGGAGGAGAGATCACAACACGACAGATAAAAAAAAAAAAATGTTACACAAACACAGACTCCTCCTATAGGGGTCCCAGGAGGTTCTATGTTACGGCTTCTACGTGGGACTTCGACTATCCCGTAGTTGCCGAGAATGGGGGGAACTGACCTCTAACAGCAAGAGTGGCTGAGCTCCTGCCTCCTCTCCTCCCTCTGTTTTAATTTCTCTCTAAACCCTTTCTATCTTATTTACCCTGTGACTGCCCCCCCTTTTTTATTTCTTATTCCACTCTCTCACCTTCTGATCTCTGTTCCAGTGTCATGACTAGTCTTTATATTACTTCCTTCCCCCTTCTCCACATCCCCCTCCCCTCTCGTAACTGCCCCCTCCTCATAATTCTTTCCTTTATATATATACATACTCTACCCATTAATATCTCCAATTTCCCTTAATTTCATATAAATTCTGATTTGCTTTCTCATTTATAGCAGGTCATACATTCAAAATATATGCATTATTTATACTCTTCATAATATTCATATATTGATGTACTGGGTCAATTATTTATACATAACACCGATTTTTAGATCCGATTTAATTCTTCCCCCCATCTACCTCCCCCTGCCTTGTCATATATATTCCCTAACTCCCTACTTTCATGACTCCCTCTTTATATTTTTCTCCTTATTAATCGTTATAGTACTGGATCTGCATATTCCCCTTCTTAACCCCCCCTGTACCCCTTAATGTGAATTACCTTATCCCCCAATATGTGTAGTTGTCGGGCTTCCCACAGGCCCAAACTCCTTTCCCCCCCTAATACATTGTTTGGCATGATTATCATGTGAGGCATAAAATGCCATTCTAAACTATAATGTGATGTGTTTTAACTCAATTGTGTCTAATGTATATCCCCCCACTAGAATCCCCCCATTTCCCCCTTCCCACTCATCCCTTCCCTTTGTCATTCTATTGATTCTTAATAAACCCTCTTTCTACCCTCCCTCCCTCTCTCCCCTCCCTCTCAAAAAAAAAAAATTAATAATTAATCCCCCTAAACATACTAGTGTAGATGGTCCTGTGCTCCCCCCTCTTACTTTTATTTATTTTATCTTGTGTTAACCCATGGTGTCGAAAAATAAAAAATACACATATATATACATTCCCTGTGGTTTAGGATATCCTACCTTAATCTAATTGCTAATATGCAGTCCTGAAATATTTATATTATATTAAGTTATATTACCTTATAAAATGTTTAATCATGTTATATTTCAATAATATCTAAGCATTACAGTAGGGGGTCATAGTATTCATAGTATTCATTCTTATTCATTCATAGTCACTAGGAGGCAGGAGAAAAAAAAAAAAAAAAGACGGGGGAGGGGGCTCCTATCAGAGCACTGCGTTAATATATCCATGTAGAATAACTCTTCGCATTAACCCCCAAAAATGGGAGAGAGAGCAAAAAAAAAAAAATTGTGTATGTACCGGGCAGAGTCAATCCATTTCTCCCTTACTCCTTCTCCTCTTGACCCTCTTCATATGTTACGCCTGAAGGGTGTCCAGATGGTGGCCGTATTGGGCAACCGAGAGAAAAAAAAAAAAAGGAGAGGAGCAGGGGGCGGGGAGAAGAAAAAAAAAAAAAAAGAGGAAAGAAAAAAAAAAAACCAAGATAGCCATCTGGCCATTCTGAGACCAAAATAAGTCATATATAGTCATTTTCTTATACTACCATATTTTCTCCTTCCATTTTATATTTTAGACTCACGGTTTTCCTGACACTGTCTCTATAATTCATTCGGATTTTCTACTGTTCTTCTACGTTGTGGCTCTCGATCCTTTGTTGTTTGTGTGCCGCCTTTCCGGCGTGATCTTTCTATTGGCCGCAGCCAATCTGGTACCTCAAACTTTTCTATTCCCAGAAAGTTGAACAACTCTGAAAGCTCTGACGGTTCTGACAGTAAGAATGAGAGTGGCCCTTTCTTCACAAAAAGCGCAATCGGGTATCCCCAACTGTAAGTTCCACCAGCAGATTTAATTTTATCCAGAAGCGGGCGTAATTGTGCCCTGCGTTGTAACGTGGCCCATGAGAGATCTGGAAGGATTTTTATTTCCATTTCCTCAAATCTTATTGTCTTTACTTCCCATGCCTTACGGCTAATTATTTCTTTATGGGCATAATGGTGGAAGCGACCTATCACGTCTCTGGGTCTAGCCGGGTCACTGGGCCGTGGCCCCAGGGTCCTGTGTAGTCGGTCAAATTCAATATACTTCTGACCCTGTAATGATTCGACCCTAAGCTGCTGGCATATCGTTTTTACTACTCTTTGTAGAGAATCTCCCTCAATCTCTTCCGATATCCCTCTGAACCTAAGATTTAGCCTTCGGCTCCTGTCTTCGATCTCTTCGAATTTCAGATAGATCGCCGGGCTCTGTGATCTATATTGGGGCGTTTTTTTAATTATCTCCTCTAACTTGGTTACCCGATCTTCCAGTTTTACCACTCGTGTCCCCTCTTCTGAGATTTTTTCTGAGAGGGCCTGTACTTCAGATCTAATTAACTGCAGTTCCTTCCGATGGCCCTCCTCTAGCCGGGTCACAAGCGTTTCCATCTCATCCCTTGTCGGGAGAGCCTGCAGGATCGCCATCTCATCCCGAGTTGGTAATGCCTGAAGAATCGCCATTAAGTCTATTCCACTCATGGTATTTTCAGCCATATTCTTAAGCTCCCAACTACTTTTCTCCTCCTGTTCTTGTCCCTCCTCCGTGGGCAGGGATGTACTAAGGCTCATTCGGGGTGCTGCTCTAGGTATCTCTGGATACTCTGTCCCTCTTGTCTCTAGAACTGAAGCTCTTGCTGTAGCTGCTCTTGTACGCAAAAAGTATTCTTTAATCTCTGGCTGTGACAATGGGGCCACCAGTGCCTTAGTTTGAGTCTTTAGCTGCTTCTGCTGCGTGTATATTCTGTTTTTTTTCTTGGCTACATTCATAACGTTTTTAACACAGAAATGAGCACTGATCAGCCCCCCCCCCCAGAGTCTTGATCCTACTACGTCAGCTATGCTCAAAATATGTTTGAAAATGTCCTGATAAATCCTGATATGCTCAGACAGGGTAGGGAGATAGGGCACTAGAAATCTTTAACCACAGCCTGCAGCCTATTTGTTTTCTCCCACTTCTATCTTAGGTTCACCTACTTCAAAGATTTCAAAGATTTCAGGGACATCTATCACGTCTGTCAGCAGGTATCCGGGCTTCACATTTCACACATAGAGTTTTCTCCCAGCTTCCTACTAGCAGCTTGAAACTGTGTTTCACTTCCACATTTGACTTTTTTTTTTTTTTTCCTCTCAGCTTCTCTCGCTACAGTTTATTGCTGTATTGCTTTGGAATGTGCTTAGGAATGTGTGCTTAGGAATGTGTGCTTAGGAATGTGCACTCACGGTCTCACCTCGCTATCTCCCCGCTTCTCACACAGCCTCCACGCTGATAACTTTCCTCCACACTTCTCTCTGCTGTTTAGCGTTGGTGTACATGTAAGTGTCTCCCCGCTTTTCACATTCAGCATAAGCCACTGATACAAGCCGCTGACGCGCCGCTGACACAGCTGCACTCCCTCATTAACTCTCCAGGATTATAACCTCACTTGGAACATAGGAGGAACATAAGCAGATATCCGAGAGATATATCCAGCAGATCCAGGTGATATTTTCCGGGGCTTTCACAGGGCTTTCACAGGGCTTTCACAGGGCTTTTAACCATCCTCTTTTCTCCTCACTTCAGGTTAGATTAGATTCATAATTGCATGCCTTAGAGAGGAGAGGTGCGGTCCATGCTCAGCATGTGTTCCTCTACTCCGCCATTGCTAAGCCACGCCCCCCTGGTCGTCCTTATGACGTCCTTATGACGTCTAGGAGGGAGGGTGTCACCGCCCTCCTCCACCGCCTCAACAGTTCCAATCTCGCACTCAGGAGTATGTGTGTCACCACAATCCGAAGGGTAGGCTTAATAGCATCTATCCCCAGGGACAGGGTTGCCATATCTACTGTATTGGGAATATTAGTTTTACACACTTGGTTTATCAAGTTAAACACCTCTATCCAATAATTTCCCAGTACAGGACAGAGCCCCAGGATGTGAATTAGGGATCCTCTCTGGCCACAATTTCTCCAACATAGAGGAGAAGCCGATTTGTCAAACCCGGCAATTCGGGTCGGAGTCATGTACCACCTGAGTAGGATCTTTTGGGACATTTCCCACAGGTTGGCGCTTCTGGAAGCTTTATATACGGATGCAACGGCACATTTCCATTGATCCAATGTGAAAGTGGCTCCTAGATCAGATTCCCACGTTCGCATGGAAGGGGATTTAGCAAAGTCAGTTTTGTGGCCTAGAATGTTATAGAACAGGGAAATACCCTTGATGTTGGTGTGTGGGTTGGACAGATATAGGAACACTCGCCATGGGACTTCAGTGCTCATCTCCGCATGGGTGTTCAATAGGTGAGAAATACGCATGTAGGTAAAATACTCCTTATTGTCCAAATTATATTCAACATGAAGAGATCGGAAAGATTTGATAGTTGGTCCTATACTAATGTCAGCCACTGTAGTAATACCTAATGAGTGCCAGTGCGAGACCTTCAAGTCTGGTGTAAACAAGCGTAGGCTCGTAATGGGATGGTATATAGTCTTGGTATTGGCGCCCTCTAGTGATTCATGCCGAAGTTTTTTCCATGCTTGAATAGAAGCGAGGATAGTGGGTGACAATCCTAATG
The DNA here is from genome assembly GCA_029574335.1 of Rana kukunoris. Classification (NCBI taxonomy): domain Eukaryota; kingdom Metazoa; phylum Chordata; class Amphibia; order Anura; family Ranidae; genus Rana; species Rana kukunoris. Next base: position 313,383,438 of record CM056051.1, on the reverse strand, counting down.
GGAGGGTTTTTAAGAACTTACTAGATAATATGAGGTCACAGCAAGTGGCATCAGGGGGGCATTGTGCGGATTCTAATTCCAACCACCTGTTAGAAGTCCCCCCAGGGAACCAGTGTTTCAGTTGGGCTAATATGGATGCTACGTAGTAGTCCTTAATGAGGACATGGCCCACCCCTCCCGCCAATTTATTTTTAATCAATTTTGGAAAGGCACATCTGGCTTTCCGTCCTTGCCACAGGAACCTATTCACCATGGATTGTGCTTTGTGGAAGAATCTGTCGGGGACTGGTATAGGAAGGCTCCGAAATAGATAAATAAGTCGTGGTAATACTACCATTTTCATGGCGGCTAAACGCCCTGACCAAGACGATTCTGTCCACTTCAAGTCTTGCAGGGCCTTATGAAGGACACTTAGGTGTGCGTCATAATTGGCTGCCACTAGATCAGTCACCCGACTAGTCAGTTTGACCCCTAGGTATTGTATGCTTTCTGCGTTCCAGGTGTAAGGGTAGGATGCCTTAAGCTGTGAACACGTAGGAGCATCGAGTCCAAGACCCAGGATAAATGACTTACTATTATTGACCTTATAATAGGAAACCTCATTAAATGTTCTCAATGCATCATGTGTCGCAGCCAGAGAGGAACCCACCTCCGTCATAAGCAATATGATATCGTCTGCAAAAAGACTTATAGAATGTGTATGATCTCCTACACGGTAGCCTACGATGTTCGGGTGGGATCTAATATAGGTGGCGAAGGGCTCCATCAACAGGTTGAAAATTAAGGGGGATAGGGGGCAGCCTTGTCTGGTCCCGTTAGTGATATTAAAGGGGGTAGAAAGGGCTCCAGAAACAAAAACTCTAGCTGAGGGCTTAGAGTATAGGGCAAGTATAGCTGACAAAATACTTTCTGAGAATCCAAAGGCCTCCAACACTTTTAACAGATAATGCCAATGGATTCGATCAAAAGCCTTCTCCGCGTCCAGTGAGAGGAGCAGAGAAGGCTTCCTTTGTGTCTGGGCTAGGTGGATAATGTTGATCATTCGACGGGTTGCATCTGATGTTTGTCTATGTTTGGTAAAACCGGTCTGGTCTGGATGGATAAGGGATGGTAATATATCTACCATGCGTGAGGCTATCAGTTTGGCGTAAATTTTTAGGTCAGTATTTAGTAAGGAGATCGGACGGAAATTAGGAGGAGAGGTGGGTTCCTTCCCCGGCTTGGGTAACGCAATTATGACAGCTTCCAACATTTCTGGTGGAAAAGAAGCAGAGGCAGCAGCAGATTGGTATACTTGCAACAGGAACGGGGAGAGTAATTGTTGAAACGATGTGTAATATTCTCCACTAAAGCCGTCCGGGCCGGGTGATTTGTTTGTGGGGAGTGAGCTTATTACAGCTAAAACTTCAGCAATAGTAAATGGCAGATTCAACTCTTGGGATTGGGCCGGGGATAATTTGGGTAGAGATATCTTTTGCAGGAATTGGTCAATGCTATCGGATGTAGGTTGTACAGTCAAAGGGTCGTTTTTTATGTTATACAAGGATTCATAATAGCTACTAAAAGCATTAGCAATTTGCCGGGGGTGGTATTCTTTTTGGTTAGTTTTGGGGTGAATCACATAGGGAATTTTAAGTTTATATCTATGTCCCTGAAGGGTTCGCGCTAGTAATTTTCCTGCTTTATTCCCTGATGTATAGTAATGCATCTTAAGCCTTTTAGATGTCTTTTCAAAGTTCTCCAGGAGGAGTAGGCGTAGGTCATATCGCAGTTTGGTCAGTTGAGTGGAGGTAGGTTGGGACATCGCCTGTTTATTTAGGGACTCTAGTACAGATATTTGGTCTAATAATGCAGTAACCCGCTGCTGCCTCTGCCGTTTATTCCTTGCCCCTTCCTGTATACATATACCTCTCATGTACTCTTTGTGAGCGTTCCATAAGATGAAGGGACTCTGGACCGAGTCCTTATTCTCACAAAAAAAATTAACCAAATGCTTTTCAAGATTGTCTCTCACTGCTTTTTGTTGTAACAGGTATGTATTAAGTCTCCATGTGCGGTCAGGATTGGCAGTGGCAGAGCCCGCCACAGTAAGAGCGATAGACGCATGGTCAGACCATGTTATGTTGGCAATGGTGGCGGAGCTCGTTTTGAGTAAAGTTTGTTGGTCAACCAGAAAGAGGTCAATTCGAGTGTATACGCGGTGTGGGGAAGAAAAGAAGGAAAAGTCTCTTTCGGTCGCATGAAGGCAGCGCCAGGCATCGTAGACATTCCATTTGTGGATGGATGGGAGTAAGGCGTGGCGATGGCGGCTAGGTGGGGACGTAGAGTCAATGGTTGGGTCAGGTGTGATATTGAAGTCTCCACAGATTATCAATGAACCTTGACGTAGGGCGGAGACCTTAGTCATCAGCGTGTTGAAAAAGCGGACTTGGTGTTTGTTTGGAGAATAGGCATTTACAATGGTGTAAGGAGCAGAGTCCAGGTCGCAGATGATAATAAGGTATCTGCCTAGTTGATCCGCAATCATATTGTGTAGTTTGAAAGCCACCGTGTCCCTGATCGCAATCAGAACCCCCTTGGTTTTGGAATCAGCGTTGGCTGTATATACATGTGGAAAACTCTTATGGGAGCATTTAGGAGGCGCCCCAGCATGAAAATGTGTTTCTTGGGCACAAAGGATATCGCTTTTATGTAATAAAGCTTCCTGCCACAGAGATTTCCGCTTGACGGGGTGGTTGAGCCCCTTGGCGTTTATTGACAAGAAGTTAATAGGCATGGCAGCAGAACTAAGGGGCATGCACATGTTGGGGGGCTTAGCCCCTTGAAGATCACTAAATGTAGGTATGTATTCGTCAAATTGCCAGTGTCCTCATGGAGAAGGTGCAGAGCAATAGTGCTGAGGAGGTACTCACAGTTAGTAGGCCAGGTTGTAGTGCCATGTTGGTGTATCACCGCTTGTGAAGATCCGTTCAAGTGGCGAAGGAGGGAGCTCGGTAAAGGATCCGGAGAGATACCAGTTGAGTGCATCCAGTGGAGATGGGGAGAAGAAAAAGCAAAAACACAAATTTGCATCCGTCTGCGACTTAAGAAAAAGAAGAGGAAAAATATAAAGTTCAACATAACAATCAGAACAAAACAAATAAGAGGGGCACGGGTCCCTCGGAGACAGCAATAAGCTGCAACTTGCACAGGGGGGTCAAAGTCAGCCATGTGAGGGCATCCTAGAACTCAGGGATTGAAGATCCAAGGACAATAACAAAGCAATAAGCCACCTTTTTTTGGATTACATGTGTGTTTTAGCATTTCTGGTAGTAACCGACTTCCAACCCGGGTCCACATGTTGTGGAGTGCTAGCCAGCACTAGGTCATCATTAGTATCAGGGAGGAGTCCCCATTCTCTGAGGAGGTCAAGGCCTTTCTCCAATGATGTCACTACAAATTCACGATTGCCTTTCGTAATGGACAGTTTCGTAGGATAACCCCATCGATAGATTATATTGTGGTTACGGAGTATTTTAGTTACTGAGATTAGGTTTTTTCGTTTCTGCAATGTATACTGGGATAAATCTGCAAAAAATTGAACATTTTGGAACTGTTCAGGTATTTGGTCCTTCTTTCTCATGGTATGCATTAACTTGTCTTTGACATGAAAAAAGTGCAGACGGAGAATTATGTCCCTAGGCACTTGATCTGGGAGGTGAGAGGGTTTTGGCAAGCGATGAATCCGATCAATTGTGACGTCTAAGTCAGTGAGGTCAGGGAGAATAGACTTAAACATGGTAGCTGCATATGAGGCAAGGTCAGATTGCATAACAGATTCAGGGACCCCCCTTATTTTCATGTTGTTCCTTCTGGACCTGTCCTTGATGTCAGCCAGCTTTGCCTTGATCCATTCTGAATCAGCCTCTCTATCCTCATTTGCATCAACTAAGTCATTAATTGTAGTGGCATATACCCCCATTTTAGTTTCTATATGTGTCACTCTGCTCCCCACTTCTTGGATGTCTCTATTCAAGCGGTGCATGCATGCTGCCATGTCTGACTGTAAGGTGCTCCTTAGGGATATTAGCATGTCCTTCAGTACAGTGTCCAGCACAGGCTGATTCTGCGTTGGATATGACACAATTGAGTCCGGCAGGTCCCGCGTGTCATCCCCAGACTCTGAGGCCTGACTGTCTGCAGGGCTCACCGCTAGGCCCGAGACACGGCCTTCCAGCTGCGGCCTAGATTTGGCGGGGCTGCAGGAGGACGGGGTATGAGGCGGAGAGGAGGCTGCGGTGGGGGGTGGCTTGGAGGAGGGTCGGTTACCTTTGCCAGCCGCGTTGGTGCCAGGTCGGTTCTGCGTAGGCGAGTAGGCCTCAGCGCCATCTTGTCTCATGTTCCCCCCGGCCGGGGAGAAGAAGTCCGTGAGGTGCCGGGGCTTATTGTCCATTCGGCGTTTCCCCTTCATGGCGACAGGTAGGTAGGCCGGGAGACTCGTTTCTAAACGTTCGGGAGAGGGTAGGGTGTCTTGCTGCGTGCCGCGGTGTCCCTGGTTCAACGGAGCTCCGGAGTTACACGTCCATACACGCTGCGCGTCAGGCCACGCCCCCCCATATCTACTTTTTCACCTGCTATCACAGGACTTTAATATTTCCGCTCTTTGTTAATATTTTGCTTCTATATAATTTTCACTTTAAAAGGTGATCTATGTTATGTGATATGTGTCACATATATTATATTATATAGTTTATACTATTTAGATAAGTGGAATTCACACTTCACTAAATAAGCGCTGCTTTTATATTTACTGGACACTGATTCCCTCTGATGTTTTTGTATACATATATCATTTTTTCTCAATTTATGCACTTTATAGCAGCAGCTAGTATGTCAGGTTTCTCTCATTAGCGCAGTGGGTGATAATTAAGTTGGGGGGCCGTATCTTTAATTATCCAATTTTACAACCATCGCAAGTTGTTATCGTCGGGTATTCATGCCAATGGAGGAGAAGGTTTCCAAAAGCTAGAGTTGCAGTTGACGCAACAAAGAAAGCCTCAGCTATGCTGCAAAGAATCAGCAAAATGAGGAAATCCTTGCTGTCGAGAAGGAATGCAAGACTAGTCAACTTCTGTCAGAGGTATCTCCCAGTTAGGTCTACCAGCCCTTTAAGTTTGGGTTTTCTAGAACTTCCTGCCAGAAGGCATAAGGTACAAAGCTGGTGGATGACAAGGGATGGTCTCCAAACCAACAAGCCGGTCAAGGGATTGGCAACAAGTAATGCTATCAGGATATTGATCTAACAGTAACCTAGGTGGCTTCCCAGAGGTGAAAGCAGAGAAACTACTGACATCCAGCTGGGTCTGCAGATTAGCTAATAGGGATGAGTCGAACACCCCCCGTTTCACATCAGAACCTTCAAATGGACTGAACGTTTGTGCAAACTTTAGAACCCCATTGAAGTCTATGGGACTTGAATGTTCAAAATCAAAAGTGCTAATTTTAACCACTTAAGACCCGGACCAAAATGCAGGTAAAGGACCTTGCCCCTTTTTGCGATTCGGCACTGCGTCACTTTAACTGACAATTGCGCGGTCGTGCGACGTGGCTCCCAAACAAAATTGGCGTCCTTTTTTCCCCACAAATAGAGCTTTCTTTTGGTGTTATTTGATCACCTCTGCGGTTTTTATTTTTTGCGCTATAAACAAAAATAGAGCGACAATTTAAAAAAAAATGCAATATTTTTTACTTTTTGCTATAATAAAAATCCCCCAAAAATATATAAAAAAACATTTTTTTTCCTCAGTTTAGGCCGATACGTATTCTTCTACATATTTTTTGTAAAAATAATCGCAATAAGCGTTTATCGGTTGGTTTTCGCAAAATTTATAGCGTTTACAAAATAAGGAATAGTTTTATTGCATTTTTATTATTTTTTTTTTTTTACTACTAATAGCGGCGATCAGCGATTTTTTTCCGTGACTGCGACAATATGGCGGACACTTCGGACAATTTTGACACATTTTTGGGACAATTGTCATTTTCACAGTAAAAAATGCATTTAAATTTGCATTGTTTACTGTGGAAATGACAGTTGCAGTTTGGGAGTTAACCACAGGTGGCGCTGTAGGGGATGTGTGCCTATGTGGTTTGTTTACTACTGTAGGGGGGTGTGGCTGTAGGTGTGACGTCATCGATCGCGTCCCCCTATTACAGGGATGACGTGATCGATGCTACAGCCACAGAGAAGCACGGGGAAGCCGTGTGTACACACGGCTCTCCCCGTTCTTCCGCTCCAGGGACGGATCGCCGCACTGCAGCGGCGATCGGGTCCGCGAATCCCGTGGTCCCGGTCCCGGAGCTCCCGCGACCCACGGCTGGGTACTAAAATCAACGTATATATACGTTGATGTGCCCAGCCGTGCCATTCTGCCGACGTAAATGTGCAGTAGGCGGTCCTTAAGTGGTTAAAGGCTAATATGCAAGTTATTGTCCTAAAACAGGTTTGGGTACCCGGGTCTTGCCCCAGGGAACATGTATCAATGCAATTTTTTTTTTTTTAAACGGCTGTTTATTCGGGAGCAGTGTTTTTAATGATGCTTAAAGTGGAAAAAATTGAAATATTCCTTTAAATATCGTACTTGCTGGGTGTCTCTATAGTATGCCTGTGAAGTGGCACACGTTTCCCGTTAGAACTGTCCCTGCACAAAATGATATTTTTATAGGAAAAAAGTCATTTAAGACTGCTTGCGGATTTAATGTGATGTAACAGGGTATGCTGCGCTGCTAGTGATTAAAGAACATTGTGATCTGTCCTGCTGATATATTAGCACATTAAATTGAGTAAACAAAACATAACGTGAAATAAGTCCAAAAAAAAATTATAGTGGCAATCACATCAACAACAAATGAGAAAATCCCATGCGATTCGTGACTTCACCAAAAGATTGAAAAAGTTCAGGGGACAGATTTAGACAGGGGACACCTCCACCTCAATAACAAGGTCTACTTACCAACTCCAATTGATCTTTTAAACAAAAGATCAATATCGCATGCGTATTAAATGTTTTAATAAAAAGTTGCACTCACATGACAAATATGTAAAGTAGCGTGATAAAAGTTAAGCCGGCCGGCTCCGATAATCGCCCGTCCTTCCAGGTGGTCGTGGTGGATAATGGTGACGTCAGCATGCCGTTCCTCCCTACGGCGTTTCGTCACAAATTTACTTCTTCCAGGGGCACGAGCGTCAATCAGACCGCCCAGTCCTGACAACTGGGAATCATTGACGCGGATCCGCCATCTTTGATGTGGGATCCTTGCCCTTACTAAGTATAACTGAATGTTTAATATGGTTTAAGCTATCCATGAATATAGCAGATATAAAACATACAGCAGTAAAAACTAAAAGAAGGGCAGACACTAGAAGATTTAAAAGGTATGCAACCACCAGGTATATTAAAATAGTATCAACACACCGTCGGTCTCACACCATCTCCATTGTGATGATGAATTGGGCACACATACTAGTGACACTGTTAAACTTGAACACGTTCATTGAATGAAATAGTAAATTCCACATTAGTAGAAAATAACTCGCATTCACTCGCATGAGTGGACGTGATTGTGTGTGCGGTATTAACTTAAAAGAAAAAGGTTTTCTTTTAAAATTGTAAAATTAATAATGTATTGGTAGGCTAAAATAAATTCATATTTAGAATAAATTTGGGATATGGGAATGAGAGTGTAATAATTACCACCCTCATCCATAAATACTTTAGCCTAAATATAATCACTTGTGGCAGAAAGTGATATGAATAAATGAACAGAAAATATTATTAATATTATTTTCCCCTGGGAACTGCTTGCTGGTGAAAAGGCCAACCCACCAAGCAGCCCATAGGGATCAGATTATCTTTCAAGGTGAATTACCCAAAAAGATTATTCAGACTTAAATAGAAATTGAACTGCTGCTCTAATGAGTGATCTTGTTTCTATCGTAAATAGAAAAAATAATTAAAATAAATAAATAAGTCCCGGATCTCAGGGCTAGTTCACAACAATATTTTGGGTCCAGCATTAATGTACATTTTGCTAGATGCCTTAGCTGTGATCTATAAAAGCATTAACGTCCACATCCACATTTAGTCCATAGGGGGTGTAAGTGCCGACCTTGTGTATCCAGGCCATTTCTAACCTGGATAGTTCTCTTACAATGGGAATCAAATTTATCTATGCCAAGAAAGAGAGTCCCCTCTGGATTTTTGTTGTGATATAAATCATAGTGATGTGACACTGAATGTTGTGAAAAATCTGACCTAATGTTCGCTACATGCTCTCCCAATCTCACTTGCATCAACCTTTTAGTCCGGCCTATATATTGAAGCCCACATGGGCATTGTAATAAATACACTATGCCAGTAGAGCAGCAAGTAATAAAGGGTTCTATTGAATATTCCCTGGAAGTGCTTGTTGAAACAAATTTTAGTTTTTTTTTAGAGGTAACTTTGTTCAACGTGCAGATTTGACATCTGCGGCATTGGTGATAACCCACAATCCCTCTTTGAAAAAAGGAAACCTTTTTAGTGGGGGGGATCAACTACATTGGGAGCTATTTTGTCTCTCAACGAAGGGACACCTTTAAAAATGACCTGTGGACTAGTAGGGAGAAAAGTCTTGATGAGCCTATCATTCTCCAACAGATGCCAGTGTTTTTTAATTATCTTTTTGATGAGATAATGCTGAGTAGAATAAGTGGTTATAAACGGTACTATGGGACCCGCTTGACATGCCTTAGGAGTAGTATCCAAAAGGAGTGTGCGGTCCATTTACGCCACTTCTCCTCTGGTTATTTCCAACTGATTATGGTCATAACCCTTCTCCATCAGTCTATTTTTGAGGATTTCAGATTGAGAATGAAAATCATCTAGCGTGGTACAGTTTCTCCTTATTCTTATAAACTGGCTCTTAGGGACAGAATTAAGCCAATTTTGGTGATGGCAACTCCCAACTGGGATGAATGAATTTCTATCAGTTTTTTTAAAGAATGTTTTTGTTTTGAAGCTACCTTCATCTTTAATGATAGTCAGATCTAGGAAATTGATCTTCTCCTGATCTGCCTCATGTAAGAGGCGAACCCCTCTGTCGTTGGTGTTCAGAGAGATGATAAATTCATCAAGTTGGGGTTTGGTGCCATTCCATAGGAGGAGGATGTCGTCGATGTACCTAGCCCAGAGCATGATGTGTGGGCTAAGGTCACTGTAGACGACATCCTACTCTCACTTAGCCATGAACAAATTTGCCAGGCTTGGTGCATACTTAGCGCCCATCGCGACACCCCTTATTTGGCGATAAAAGTTATGATCAAACCAGAAGTAGTTATGCCCTGCGGCATACTCCAATAGCTCAATAATAAAATCCTTTTGTCCCTGAGGCACATCAGAAAGGGTGTCCAAGTAATACTTCACCGCTGATATACCCAATTGGTGTGGAATGATTGTATATAATGAGCTTACATCAGCTGTCACCACCATGTATCATAATTTGGCTGTAACTGGGAAAGCAAATTGATAACCTGCCTCGTATCTTTTACATAAGATGGCATTTTTTGGACTAGGGGCTGTAAAAAGTGATCGATGTACTTGCCCACCCTGGACGTAACCGAATCTATACCACTCAATATTGGACTTCCAGGGGGGCAAGTAAGGCTTTTGTGTATTTTAGGAAGGCAATAAAGAATAGGTATTCTAGGCGCCCTAGGGATGAGAAACTGTTGTTCTTTTTCATTGAGTATGCCTAGGTCAGAGCCCTTCTTGACCAATATTTCTAAAGCACTTTGGTATTGATGAACAGGGTTCCCCCTCAGTAGTGCGTATGTTTCTTGGTCATCGATCAATTTCCTTGTTTTGTTGACATACATTGAATGGTCCATTATGACTATCCCACCCCCCTTATCCGCTGGACGTATAACCAATTGATTATAGCTACACAGAGAATCAAGGCCTTTGACCAGGTTCTGATCCATTCTATGGTTGGAGACTTTAACTTTCTCCAGGTCTCTCAGAACCACATCCCTGAAAACTTTTAGGGAGGGGGCCAACACCCCTGGAGGGTTCCGAAATAAGCGTTGGCTAATCCTGAATGAGATGAGGTGTTTTGGCCAGTTGTTCTATCCAAAATAGGAATGCCTGCAAAGTAACGTTTGATGTTAACTTTCCGTGCATAACGGTGAATGTCCATGTACGTTTGAAATTTATTTAATTTTCTTGGAGGAGCAAACTTTAGTCCCCGATCTAACAGAGCCAATTCTGGCTGAGTAAGATTATGGGAACTAAGATTGTAGATGCCAACATCATCTACACCCTTGGTTTCTTTTGGTTTTGTTTGCCTCCCCCCTCTGCACCCTCTTTGTTTTCTACTGGCCTTTTTGTTCCTTGATTGACCCTGGAAAAACCCCAATGGTCACCCACATCAACATTCTGTTGGTCCAAGGGAAAGTTTCTGGGGGGACCTAACCGGTAGACTTCTCGTACCTGGTTGACCCGCTCATAATCAGCACAGCCTATGGTACGTGGTCCTTCTCTATCTCTTATGGGGAAAGAGTGATTTCTCACATCAGATTCACTATCTTCTTCATAGTCATCTCTTATTTAATTTAATGTAAAGTCTGGTCTCTGCAATATGGATGAAAATCATTGAGAAAAATAGCATGGGTTTTCCCTCCCCATCCCCCCAGGTCATTACCAGCCCCTTTGGATCTTGTATGAATATTAAGGGGAGAAGAAAACTGCGCTAATAAACTGTCAAACGGGAAAATGTTGGCTATCAAACCACATGTGAAGCAGCACCTTACTGTGTGACATTGAACAGTGATACAAATATAAGAAAAAAACAAGTTGCGCTAAACATTGAAAAACAATTAGTATGACTAAATTTAAACGTGTATCATGTGATCAATGGAATTTATCCCATTACCATCATATAACATATGTTAACATACAAACAATAGTCCATAAATATAATAGAATGTTCACTGGGTAATTGAGGTGATCAATTCCCCAGTGACAGAAAAAGGAAGAGGAGATCTTCAAAGTGTTGAAGCCAGATGAACCACCAATAGAAATGACAGCCAGAAGCTAAATTCTCCACCACCAAAGCAAATGTGTCTGCTTACCAGAGCCTGGTGGTCCCTTAATTATAGGGGACCCCAGGTAGCCTATAGGTAAATTGGCTCCATCCAGCTCGTGGCTCTGTCATCCTATCTATTGGGGATTGTCGCCTCATTACATTAGTCCAGGAAATGAACAGTCATGTATCATAAGTAGGAAAAAACCTTTAAAACTTTTATTTTTAAATATTGTACATGTTGTTACACTCACATTTATGTGGTAAAAACAAGCCTTTAAGTCTGATGTCCCAGCCAGAAACATCCAAACAACCCGTCCAAGCAGAAAAACAAAGCAGTTCAGGGGGGTGATGTCGATGCACTGCACGTTCCTCCCAACTAGTTTAGCGAAAGTTCGCTTCCTCAAGGGGCACGGGTACTATTGGATCCTTATGGATCTTGGAAATCGTATAGATTGTCAGGATCCGATTGAAGCTAGGGCATAGATATAATTTTTCCTTCTTGGTAATAACCCGCATATAGAATACAAAATTCACTAAATTATGTAGATCATCTCTGTACCGCTTAGTATGGTCACTTTTTAGATGGCAATATGTGGTCTTATCATTAAGCATGGTCTGGAGTTGGGTGTGGTAAAAGGACTTATCCAAAATGACCACCCCCACCTTATCTGTCGGACGGACTATAATATCTTTACTATTTTCCAGAGCTTTGATGCCCTCTCTAATGTGTTTGAGGTTGAGATTTTTCTTAGCTGGGTCAGCTTCAAGATCTTTCAGAATCAATTGTTTAAACATCTCAACTTGATGGTTAGCTGGTTGGGGTGGATTAAACAAAGATTTGTTCTTAAGTCCTGTCAATCCCCAATACTTAGGTTTATTGTTCCTTATATTGAAATTATTTGATAGGAAATTAAATATCAAAAAATATTTCCTAATATACTTGTGTATATCTATATACACACCAAACTTGTTCATGGGTTTAGTGGATGTGCACATTAGTCCAGCATTTACGATATTGGTTTCTTTCTGCGTTAGAGTAACAGTTGAAAAATTGTATATTCCACTTACTCTGTCTTGGTCTTTTTCTGCTGAACCGGTCTCCCTGCTCGGCAGCCTCTACGTAAGGTAGTCTGGCTTGTCTGGCTGGACTGTATTGTTCTTCCCATTGAGGGGGGTTCCACCATTCCTGTTTGAATTGTGGGATTTTTGTGGTCGCCCTCTCCAGGGTCTGTTGCCACGTCCCCTCCCTCGACTGTTCCTTCTCATACCTCTCCCTAAAAGAGGAGTCGGACGAGGAGAGGGTACATTATATGTATTACCCCTATTGCCCTGAGTAGACAGTGGGTCATAATTATTTTGAGTATTGACCATATAAGGCTCATTATATTCCACATCATGAGCCTGGTAACTAGATACAGGGTATCCAATATTCCTTCCTCTCTGAGCAGGTCTATTGTTGCCTCTCCCTCATTGGTTTTTGGGTATTTGAGCTTGTCTGTTAGTCCCATGGGGGTATGTATCCTGGGTTTGTGTATGTGCTATTCTCTTGGTCCCTTGTGCATTATTAGCAGTAGGTAATGCATAATAAACAGAAACACACATATCATTAATATCTCTCCTATATTTTTTTATTTTGACTTTCCTTGTCAAATTGTTCCAACTTTTTTTATGTCATTATCAAAGTTGCTTAGCAACTGTTCACAAGATTCAGATTATTTAATCCAAGCAGCGCTGATTAAACAAAGTTTTTTTGGAAAAGGGGTACAATGAAACACAACTTATTAAATGATAGAAGAGGGTATGAGTTCACAAGATTCAATGCTGATACCTAAAGTGAGACTACAAAACCAGAAACATGAGATTCATATGCAGGTATCTTGAAACAATATTGAGAGATTGAGTTCATTTTTAAAAAGCATTGGAATATTCTTGGTATGGATAAAATACTTAAGTCTGTCCTACCTGAAACTCCACCATTTATATACAGAAAAACATCATTGTTTGGAGATCAGGTGGTTAAAAAAGTCCTGGACCAACCTAAGAGACTACAAATGTTCTGGGAACAGTCAGGCTGCAGACGTTGTAAGGCATGCCAGCAAGTGTCAACACATTTACGTGGTCTTACTAGTTTTGTGTCAACCACAAACGGTAAAGAGTTTAAAATAAGAGTGCATCACGTGTGCATCAACACATGTGGTATACGCTTTAGAGTGCCCATGTGGGCTTATGTACATTGGCAGAACTAAAAGAACTTTGGGGAAAGAGAGTTTTTGAGCATATCTACAATATCACCATAGGATATAAGGAACACGCGTGAAGGACTTGGAAGACTCCTGGCCGCGACCGAGACCGAGAGATCATATGCTTATAACGCTGGCGATTCTCTGTTTTATTGTAAGTGTGAATTTTATGTTCAATAAATCCCCTCTTTTTTAACATACTGCACTATGAAGCGCTCCTTTCTCTCCTCTAGGTTATTTTGAGCTGATGTGAGGAGGATGGCCATGTTTGGAGCTTTGGATCTGTGGATTATTGGATCTCATAAGGAACTTGTGTGTGTAAGCCTGCTGTGCATGTGAAATCAGGAGCTGGGACGGTAATGAGAAGAGAGCAGTAACCAGTCCTAAAGAGATATTGCAGTAAGGCTTTTATTTTAAGCCTAATAAGGTGAGGGGCTGTTTTTAGCACCTGCACTGGAAGAACAGCACCTGCACTTTTTAATCACTGTGATCCTGTGAAGATTGCCTGCTTGCACTTTTGGAGTTTGGAGTTGCACATCAGTATGAAATATGAACTTTTTTGAATACTTTATTTTGTATCAGACTTTTCCACTTTTATGCACATTGATTGATTTTAGTTGCACATTTATCTATTTATTTATTTACTGGATTTGTATCCACCAATCTTTTATGGGTTACTGATTGCCTATTTAACTTTTTTTTCCCCCACTTGTCCACTTGGTTTATTTTTGCACTGTAATTGCATGTTTTGGATTTGTTTGGACATTTATTAATTTATCAGTTTTTATCTTATCAATTATCCTTCTGTTCACCCATTTAGTTACATAGTTATTCAGTCAGTGACCTTCTTCTTTTTTTCATAAGGAACATGTTTCCCTGCATTTTCGTGAAAAACATAATCAAAATCCTATTGGTTTGAAATTCTGGGGAATAGACAAAGTGCACCCTAGATGAAGGGGGGGGGGGCAATATGGTGTGAGAAATCCCCAAGAATGAAACCAATTTATTTTTTATCTTTGACCAATCAGTCCAAATGGAGTTGGATTGAAATTGCTTCATTAGAAATTATTAGTATCAAAAAGAGAAAACAATGAAGCACTATTGGTTGTGAAGATGCACAGCAATAGTAATGTATTAGGCCGCGTACACACGAGCAGACAGACTTGTTCAAATCGGTCGGGCCGACCGATTTGAACAAATCTGTCTGCTGGGGACATATTGGTTTGATCGTGTACACACGATCAAACCAAAATCCCCGCCGCCAGACGGCGAGGTGACGTGGCGGTGTCGTTGACGACGCCACGTCACCGCACCAGGAAGTAAAACACTTCCGCGCATGCGTCAAAACCATTCGGCGCGTGTGCGAGAAGACATGTCTGCTGGTTCCCAGCCAACAGATTTCAAAGCATGCTTTGAAATCTGTCGGGTGGCCAAATCCGTCGGCTCGCCCGTACACACGGTCAAATCTGTCTGCTGATAGATTTGAACGTGTGTACGCGGCCTCAGTCTGTCGTTTTTTATTTTATTCTATTTTATTTCATTTTAAACATGTTTTTTTTTAATAAGAGTTTTACTCATCTTCAATCATTTCAGAGTAATAATAATTTTTATTTCTTTCATGTACTTTATCTGACTGTACAGACCTTGTCTGTAGATAGCAGTTTGCAGATAGTGTTGCTCACGAATATTCGTATTGCGAATATGGCATATTCGAGTATTCGCGATATATTCAGAATTTCGCGGTGAATATTCGCTATTTCGAATATTCGTATTTTTTCAATTTTTTTTTAGAACAGATCACATCCTAGAGATCCCCATCGACGTCTAAAAGCATTGCTGGTATGATTAGAGACCTTGGGCCGAGTAGCTGCAGCGATCATTTTATATTGCCGAAAAATCGCAATGCGATTATTCGGCAATAGCGATATCGCGCGATTATTTTCGAGAAATTCGCAATATTGTTTTTAGCTAAAATAACACATATATTCGATTTCAGAGTGTTACTGTCGAAATTCCGCAATCAATTTCTCATTCGCATTTTTGCGAAATTACGATAAAATATCAAGAATATTCTGAGCCAATCAGAGTGCTCCTTCCGCATTTGCCGAATATTCGCAATTATTTTGTATTGTAATATATCACGAATATTCTGAGCCAATCAGAGTGCTCCTTCCGCATTTGCCGAATATTCGCAATTATTTTGTATTGTAATATATCAAGAATATTCTGAGCCAATCAGAGTGCTCCTTCCGCATTTGCCGAATATTCGCAATTATTTTGTATTGTAATATATCAAGAATATTCTGAGCCAATCAGAGTGCTCCTTCCGCATTTGCCGAATATTCGCAATTATTTTGTATTGTAATATATCACGAATATTCTGAGCCAATCAGAGTGCTCCATTCCGCATTTCTCGAAATTTCGCATATTCTGCTCAACACAATTTGCAGATAATGGGCCCATATAGGAGATGTAGGTGCACATTATAAGCCATGATCAATGCATTCGTTTTTAATGTGAGCTTTTATTTTATTTTTCACATTGTTCTGTATAAGGTTTTCATTTAAAATTAAACATAATTCACAGTGCCCTGTATATGAGTGATTTAGAAAGAGATTAACAGGCATTGTGGTGGTAATTTTATGTATTTATGTCGCTGCTCCATAGCAGAAACTGTCCCATGGTAGTACATGGCACATAAACTGCAGAAAGCTGCAAAATATAATTCAACCACTATGGGCGTTTGCCTTTTGGCAAATTACAGAGCAATGAGTTAAAGATTATATTTACGCTGAGGGCTCAGGCCACGAGGCAACGTGACTGCTCACGTAGTGACGTGTGCAGACGACTCCTCTTGCATAGGGATACTTAAGAGATGAGTCAAGATGTGTGGCCATGCCCTCTGAAGACATGAGCCAATCACGAAACATGTCAGGGCGTGTCCACATGACTCTTCTGTCCATTCTAGTGTACGGCTTCCCGGGACTCACCGCAGCAGTAACCATCTGTAGAGCTACTGATACAAGTGAGAGAGACGTATACCTATACATGCTGCTATATCGTTTTAACATTGTAAGCATTTTTGTACAGGGGGGATTGGCATACTCATATTAAACTGATTTACACTATGTGGAGCCTCCCCTTGTGTTTTTATATGACCGCATTGCTGCACGCATCAACCCACTGACCAGCACAACCGCTCAAGGACCAGCAAATGGATATATGCTCGACATATGAGGGTGAAAGAGGGGGCATCGCCACTCAGGCACCCCATTCGGGTACTATTCTGTGCCCGCGCAGACGAGCCCCCTCCCCTCTTTCTAGTATCTTCCCTGACATGTAGACAAGGTATCATAGGGTATCTTACAGTGCAATGTCATGGGAGTATCATTCAAAGATGAGAGGTGAGTGCTTTATCTAGGCCTGAAGTACCTAACCAGGCAGTCCATTGGTGCCATTTCCTGAGCATCTGGATTTTATTTCCTTGACGCAATGCTAAGGTTGTTTCATAAGTGAAATGGGTATGTGTGGTGTGAATTATGTCACAGAGAGTGGGGGGGGTCAGGATCCCTCCATTTCCTAGCAATACTAAGGCGTGCGGCTAAGAGAACATGGATTATGATCATCCTCGACGGGTTGGGGAAACGGTCTACATTTAAAGAGAGCAGTGCCAAGGATGGCTGTCCGTCTATTTTTATTTTTGTGACTTCAAAGAGGAGACAAAACACTGAATGCCAAAAGATAGTAAGGTTAGGGCAATCCCAGTAAGTATGTAGGAGGTCACCTTTTTTACCACATTTCCTCCAACATGTGTTCTCCAGTAAGGTGTTAAATTTAGACATTCTGTCTGGGGTTAAATACCAACGATAGGTTAGCTTGGAACAGAGTGGAACAGCATGTAGCTTTATAAGTGGAGTGACAAGCCTTTTCCCATTGATCTAATGGGAATGCTTGTCCTAGGTCCCTTTCCCACCTAGATAGGGCGGTGGAGCTAGTGAATGTAGCTTTGGAGCCAAGTAAAGTATAAAACATTGATATTCCCTTTGTGTGAGTCTTAGGAGATCTGTAAAAAATCCAGGCTTTCTGTGGTATTGTACAGGTCCTCGGTGTAAGTGATAAAAGGCAATGTCGGGTCCTTAGATATAGGAATAAGTCAGAGTTTGGGAGTTGGTACTGTGTTTGGAGGCCTGCGAAAGTTTTGATGGTGTCGCCATCCGTCAGATTGGATATGTGAGTTAGCCCTTTGGCTTTCCAACTGGTATAATAGGTGGAAATCACCATAAGTTGAAGGGTCTCTACAGGAATGGGGAGTGTGGATTGGATGTCATGAGTCAGGGTCATCTGTGTGAAATGGGTCCAAACTTTGAGAGTAGCTAGTATAGTTGGGGACATGAGGGGGGGGGGGGGGGGGCTTAGCACCCATCGAGCTGGTGAACAGCCATGCAGAGAGGTTATTGTGTGGAACTAAGGATTTTTCTATGTTGCCCCAGTTTGTGAGAGGAGGGCTGGGCAGGAACCATTCTCTAGCTTGCGTAAGGATGAAAGCCATGTAGTAGTCTCGGAAGTTGGCATACCCCAGGCCCCCGGCTAGGCGGTGTTTCACCAGTTGAGTGTGACTACATCTGTCTTTTTTGCCCTTCCAGATATAATGTGATAGGATCGATTGTAGTGATGCAAAGTACCTAAGGGGTATAGGGATGGGGATAGTCCTAAAGAGGTATAGTATTTGGGGAAGATGGAACATTTTAAATGCTGCTAGGCGGCCTACCCACGAGAACTCAAAGGACGCCAACCTGTTAAGATCTGCTTGCAATTTAGTGCGAATCGGTAGATGAGAGAAAATAATTGTTTCGTAGAGGAGCTGAGCTGGATTCCCAGATATGTTATGCTGTTTCTGCCCAGACATACGGGAATTCACGTTTAATCTGGCTACTAGTGGGTTTGTCTAAGCCCAGGTCAAGAATGTATGACTTTGTCTCATTGGCTTTGTATAGGGAGACATCTCCGAACCAGGTAAGCGTCCTCTGCACCTCAGGGAGGGTCGGACCGGGTCAGTGATCATGAGGATCACATCATCAGCGAATAGGCTAATTTTGTGGTCCACGCCCACTATGTGTATATCAGAGATGTTGACATTGGATCTTATGTTTTCTGCTAGGGGTTCCATAACAAGATTAAATATTAAGGGTGACAGCGAACAACCCTGTCTCTTGCCATTGGAGATCGGAAAGACAGTAGAAAGGGTATCCGCTGAGAGCACACGAGCTGAGGGGTTGGAGTACAGTGCCATGATGGCAGCATGGATATTGCCAGTGAGGCCAAATTTAGTCAGCACTGCCGAGATATACCCCCAATGGACCCTGTCAAAGGCCTTCTCTGCATCAAGGGATAGAAGCAGAGAAGGCACTTTGGTGGTCTCAACGTGGTGTAAGACATTAATCATTCGCCTGGTAGCGTCTGAGGCTTGACGCCCCTTGGTGAAGCCCGATTGATCTTGAGAGATGAGAGAGGGTAAAATGTTTTCTAGCCTATTGGCTATGAGCTTGGCATAGATTTTTAAATCCGTGTTCAATAAAGAGATGGGGCGGAAATTTTTTGGGGAGACTGGTTCCTTGCCCGGTTTAGGTAGGGTCACCACCATGGCGGCACGCATTTCGGCGGGGAATGAGGCGGAGCTAGCAGCTAGGTTGAAAGTTTGGCACAAGGTGGGGACTAAGACGTGTTGAAATTGTTTGTAGTATTCCCCAGTGAAGCCTGGGGATTTGGAGGAGGGGAGGTGATTGATTACATTAAGAATCTCGGCAGACGTAAAGGGATCATTTAACTGAGAGAGTTGTGTGGGTGTTATGGATGGGAGCTCAACACTATCCAGGAACAATTTGATTGTGGCGGGGTCGGGTTGGGTGGTGGAGGAGTCATTTTTGAGATTGTACAGGTCCTCATAATACTTACTGAATGCATCTGCTATTGATTGGGGCTTAAGGAGTTTTTCGTTGGTGTGTGGATGGTATAAGTAGGGAATTTTTGTTTTGTTTCTGTGCCCCTTGATTCGAAGGGACATAGCTTTACCAGCCTTGTTCCCTGTCGAATAGGAGGTGGCTCTGAGTAACCTGTACGACTTCTCGTGCTTTTCAAGAAGAAGAGCGCGCAATTCATGTCTTAGAGTGAAAATTTTAGATTGTAGGGATAGAGAAGGGCTAGTCTTATTAAGTGTTTCTGCAAAGGTTGAAGCGTGAGTTCATCTAGGCGACGTGTTCTGCATTTTTTTGCTCTAGCCCCCATTTGAAGGAAAACCCCCTCTGATGACTGCTTTGTGGGCATTCCACACCACCAGCGGGTCAGACACAGATGTTTGGTTAATTGAGAAGTATTCTTCTAAATGTTGTTTGATAGGTGTAGAGTAGCAGGGGGTGTTGAGGAGATAATTATTGACTCTCCATATGTAGGGAGTAGAATGGGCGGAATCATCTGATATGGTGATACTAACAGGGGCGTGTTCTGACCAGGTGGTGGTGTGAATTTCAGATCCCAAAATTTTGTTTAACACCCAGTTGTCAGCTAGAAACAAGTCAATTTGTGAGTAAGTGTTGTGACGCGGCGAGAGGAACGTGAAGTCCCTCTCGCTCGCATAACAACACCGCCACACGTCATACATATCATTGGAGAAAATGAAGGAATCGAGAGCAGAAGTACGGCTTTGGGGACCCGCCGTGGAGTCCATTGTAGTATTAGGGACCATATTAAAATCCCCACAGACGAGCAAATGTCCCTGCTGGAATTTACGAACAGCCTTCATCGACCTTCTAAGGAAGGTCATCTGACCTTGGTTCGGTACATATAGGGAGACCAGAGTGTAAGGTACCCTGTTGATAATACAGTTCAAAAAAATGTATCGTCTTTCCGGATCTGTGGCACATTGCTGTAATTGGAAATGGACAGAGTCTCTGATGACAATCATTACCCCTCGCTGTTTTTTGGAGAAGGAGGCTTGGAAAACATGTGGGAATTGTCTATGGCTACATTTGGGGGAGGCCTTTAGTGCAAAATGGGTCTCTTGGACGCACAAGATATCACAATTATGGGCCAGTGCCGACTTCCATAGGGATGCTCTCTTCACTGGGTGGTTTAGCCCTTTGGCATTGAGGGAGAGGATTTTGATCCCCATGTCTTGTGGGGGAATGGGAGTCAGACAGGCAAGCGTACTCACAGTTGTAGGCGGTGTCTACTTAGATCCGAGGCAGATTGATGAGGCGTCTGGTAGTTCAGGCAGTAAGGCAGTAACTCTATGCTAGATAGTAGGAGACAAGAGCAGAGGTGAATACCCACAGTGTAACAGAACAGGCAGTTTGTGCCGCTAGTGCAGATGGGAGATACAGGGGCTGTAGTTGTGGGTGAACTGTGCACACAAATCAGAACAAGCAAAAAACGAGAAAAAATACCAAAAAAAGGAAAAAATGCTGGAGAAAACAAAAAAGAGATTAGAATATAGTATAATATAAAAAGGACAACGAGCAACACCCTCCCGGAGGGATTACCAGGTATGTCAGCAACAGGTAGCTCTTACTGAGCTGCTGACCAAAAGAAGGGGAAAGTTTGGTGAGCAGGATAGAATCGCATGACCAGACCGGACATGTAAGTTGCTCAACGTGGTTGCAACAGGTTTTGCTTTGTGATCTTCCCCTTTTCCATACCAAAGGTGAACGGATTGGGGACTCCATTGTGCTCCTGCTGGATGTGGGGCGGTTCCGGCACAATTCCCCAAGATTGCAGAAGCTTCATGCCCCCTTCCATGGTAGAAATGGTGTGAGGTATTCCATTATGTGTGACCAGGATGGTCGCTGGGTGACGCCACTTGTATATGATCTTATGGTTATGCATGGCTTTCGTGATGGTCTTCAGTTGCCTCCGCAATTGGAGCGTGTATTGAGACAGGTCTGCATATATCTGGATATCTGCGTATGGTGCTGGAAGTGGAGAGATTCCTCTTGCTTTCATGAGTATCTGTTCCTTGGCCTGAAAGAAGTGGACTCTAAAAAGAACATCCCGTGGTACATCTGCCTCAAGATGGCGGGGCTTAGGTAGCCTATGTATGCGGTCGATAGTGAGTTCTATCGGTGAAAGCTCTGGGAGCATGCTAGAAAACATAGTGCTGGCATAGGAAAGCAGTTCTTTGGGCTGAATGGACTTGGGGACCCCACGGATTTTAAGGTTATTGCGCCTAGATCTGTCCTCGAGGTCCGCGAGTTTCGCTTTTATCCAAAGGTTGTCATCGTTCTGTTCAGTATAGGCGTCTACCAGGTCATTAACCATTTCAGTGCAGTCTTCCATTTTGTTTTCTATGAACTGCATTCTGTTATCCATATGCTTCATTTCTTTTTTTTTTTTTTAAGTGTATTTTTGTGCGTGAACTCGAGAGAGAGGAGCCGGACTGCAGGAGTTGGGAGTAGGCAGACCCTCCCCCCGGAGGCAATCACCATCCTTCTCCATGCCCCCGGTGGCAATGGCGGGTGTGAGGGAGTGAGGGGGCCTAGCCCACCCAGCCAGCCCCGTAGGTCCTTCGCCTCTCTTTATTTTAGGAGACCGCATGGCCAAAGTGCGTGCGTGTTAAACCAATTTTGTGTGCGTGCAAGTGTGGTGCTTTTTGTGGGGGTGTGGGCGTACCTTGCATAGCACACCCACCTGGAGCCGGGCTGAGACCACCAAACTCAATTCACATGTAGCCGAGACCGGGATCCGAACCCTTGGCTGCAGAGGTGAATGGCTTGTCAGCGCAGTGCCAATCACGTTGAGCCACCACAGCTCCCATATGCTTCATTTCTAATGAGAACTTGCTAATAAGCGATGACAGGTTAGTCATGAGGGAGGATTGTAATGTTACTAACATGTCCTTCATCGTGGTGTCTAGCACCGGTTGTCCCGTGGTCGGTAATTGAGCAATGGAGGACTGCAGAGAGGATATGGAAGAGTCATTGTGTAGGCCTGTACTCACTGTTATTGAGGCCTGGTTGGCGAGGTCCATCCGCATCCTCGATTTTGCTGGGCTCTGCATCCCCGGGGTGGATGGCGCGGGGTCAGGTGAAACAGAGTGCTGATGTGAGGAGAGAAGACCCTGTGGCTGGGCGTCAGGGAGGTCAGTGTAGTCCAGCGTCTGCCGCGTGGTTCCTCCTGCGGCGCCATCTTGGTTTTTCCGACTGGGCTGGAAGGAGAAAGGTTCCAGCTTCTTCGGGCCCCGTTCTTGCGATCTTTTGCAGAACGGCATGTCAGCGGGGCTTGGGGAGTTTAGTTCAGCGTTTTGTGGAGCTGAGTGGGACAGCGGATTCGCCCGGTAGTCGCTCGGTGTCCGGTCTGGGTAGCGGAGCTCACAGCTCAAGCGGCCATTCTCGTGTGCGCGCAAGCCACGCCCCCCCTAACATCATTTTTGACTGATAGTTCATATGAACTTTATATGTGCATTACACAGCAGGGAACAATAATTACAGCTGATTTCACTCTAATTGATGCAGTGTTGGGAATGTTTTGATTGAATTATTATTTTTATTTTTTTATTTCTTCTTTTTTCATGTTTTAAACCTTTTTTAAGGAAAGTGGGTTTATTCTTTATATTTACAGGATATGGTTGCATATCAATTTTGGAAGTGCTAATTCCAAGTTTAG
This sequence comes from Rana kukunoris, assembly GCA_029574335.1. NCBI lineage: Eukaryota > Metazoa > Chordata > Amphibia > Anura > Ranidae > Rana > Rana kukunoris. The sequence goes on along the minus strand of CM056051.1, from coordinate 313,360,441 downwards.
CACTGTTAATATTTGATTCTATCAGTTTATAATTGTTGAGTGAAGTATATTTTATTTGGTTTAGATTATTTTATAATGCTATACTGCAAGACTCTGTTGCTTGGTGCCATTGAGCGCCATTGAGATACCCTTTTAGGGGATTTTTTCTGATATTTTAGATATACTAGATATTATTATTGATAACAAATTTATGATTTAACAAAAAGTGTTTTACGTATCAATAGATAGTAGTGGGCCAAAATGATTGGGACAAGAATGACAACTGCTGGGGTGAGAATTATTGTCTTTTTTTCTATTTATTAACATTCAATTTGCAACAGTAATGAGCTGAAAATTGTGTGTGATTGATGAACCAAAAACGAAAACTATGTCCCTTTTTTATACATAGGAAAGCCTCAGCCAGGAGGAGGCTGAGGAAAGTGGTAGACAGTAGCCTGACACAATCCCAGGTGTCTCCCCTCTGCCTTCCAACCAAAAGATCCAGGTAGGGGAGGTACATGGAGGAGGTAGCACTCAGCCTCATTTGGGAGGCTAATGCGGCCCTCAGAAGCCCCCAACCTTCAAGAGGCCTTTGCCTGCATGGTAGCATGTAAAATGCAGGACATTGACGAGGGCCAATGCCTCTTCTGTGAGGAAATCATGGTTATGGCCCTAAATAAGGGGTTGAGGGGCAAACTCACCAGGAAAAGTCACATTTGTGAGCTCGTCCTTCCTCTTCCTCCTCCTCCTCCTCCTGCCACAACTCCACCACCAGAGCCACAGCCTGAAAGGAAGCGTGAAAGGAAGACAAAAAAGTGATGGCCTTGGTTCAGTCTGGTCTGATATAAAATGCAGGCTGTGGTAATACCCTATTATATGGACTCCGCAGGCTACCAATTTTGATTTTCAAATAGTTGATGTCTGCCCTGAGGTCCAAAGGCTTCGCCAATTTCAGCAGTTTCTCCATCGTTGCCTTCCTCTTTATTGTGTTATGATCCATAATAAATGAATATTTTTTTTCTGCAAATACTTGCCTATGTGTTTTTCTTCAAAAAAGGACAGCTTGTTTGTGAGTAGGCAGGTACATTTCAAAATTGCACTGTCAAATTAACAAGGGACACCAACCAATCTCCTTGAGGTTAATAAAATATTAGATAATAATGTTGTCGTTGTTGTAACTTGACACAAACAAAAAAAATGGATATCACTAGAAATTAATTTTAAAATAATAAAAAAAAACATATCTTGATTAAAATAAAAAAAGGAAAAAAGATGACTATAAAAATAAATTCTAAACATTATTATGGAGATCTGGCTTTAAAAAAAAAAAAGATTATTCAGAAGATCACAAGAAATAATAAAGAAATAAGTTTGTCAGAACTCTCTGTGAATATCAGCAGCAAAACAACTTCATTATTCTAGCATCATAAAGAAGAAAAGAATGCGCTGCATTAAAAGATCCAAAAATTTTCAGCGTGACGAATGTGCTATCTCCATAACGAACACTAGTTTTACGAGACCGAGCACTTCGCCTCTCGTACTTGATTCAGGGAATGCATGTTTTTTTTGTTCATCAGAATTGCATGCAGACGATAGGAATTTCCGATAAGAACTTTTCCCATGGGAAAATTTGAGAACCAGCTCTAAAATTTTTGCTGTCGGAAATCCTGACAGAAAATGTCCGATAGGGCCTACACACGGTCGGAATTTCCGACCAAAAGCTCACATTAAACTTTTTTTTTTTTTCACAATTCGAGTTTATTTGAAAGCTCAAACAAAATGAACATTGGACAAAACAGTTACATTTCAGAAAACAATCAACGTCAATGCAGAATGACAAATGTAGTCAGTAACATGAATAAAACGTGGCTGAAGAAGTAACTAAAGTATCATAAAATGGAGAAGATGAGGAAGGGAGGGGAGGAGGAGAAGAGGTGGGGAAGCAAAAGAGAAGTGGGCAGGGAAGGAGGGGGTACGAAAATAAAATATATAAGACAAATTGGTTACATGAGGAAAATAGCATATTATGCGATATGTAAATTCAGACATGGCGGTAAAGACCTACAAAAACCACGGAGGATGGAATATCATCCCAAAGGACTGAAAATGGATACTTGAAGGGATCAACGGGATAAGGATTGAAACTCGGTAGAGTACGTAAATATGAACCAAGGTTGCCACAGGTCATTGAAAGGGGAACTTTTCTCATTCTTCATGGCTAATATTTCTTCCATTTTGTAAATGAAATTGACTCTATCTATCCAGTCTCTAACCGTCGGAGTCCTGGTGGACTTCCAGTGGAGGGGTATGAGAGTTTTGGCAGCAGTCAGCAAGTGTCGGGTGAGATATTTCTTATATTTACCCAGTGGAAGGTGGTTGATGTGGAGCAGGCAGGCCGCAGCATCAAGGGATATCGTCGTCTCAGTGATATGTCTAATCCATGTTATTACTTCTTGCCAGAATACTGAGATCAAGGGGCATTCCCACCAGATATGCATGAAGGAGCCCGTCCCCGAGCCGCAGCGCCAACATGCATCTGAGGCGGAGTGGTACCATTTTTTGGCTTTCTGTGGAGTGACATACCACTGGGTGAGAATTTTATAAGAGATCTCCTGGAACCTAGTGCTCAGGGAGCATTTGTGTGCTAGGATACAGGCATTTTCCCACTGCATGTCTTCTATGTCGATTCCCAGGTCTTTTTCCCATCTCATTTTATGCTTATTTGGGGCTGTAACTCCTGTAAGATTTAGCAATGAGTAGGCTAGGGAGGTAGTGTGTGGGACCGGTGCTTTCTTGTAACATAATGATTCCAAAGTAGACAGGGGGCGGGAGAAAGAGGAGCGGGATTTAGAGTTTGTCAGGAAATCTCTTACTTGAAAGTAGAACCAAAACCCAGGGATGCTACTACCAAATTCCGTCTGCATGTCTACGTATGATTTGACCCTGTTTCCAGATAAGCAGTCATGGGCTAAGAGGTCAGAATTTTTCGTGCCCTGGAGGCCGGGGGGGAATTCAGGGTTATCGAAAATCGGTGTGAGAGGGCCCGGGATGGAAGTTAGGTTATGTTTTATTGCGATTTTGCGCCAGATCTCGAGGGTGTTAGCTATCAGGGGGTGCTTAAGTAGTTTAGTTTTCTGGGAGTGTCTGGACCAGGGGGAGAATCTGAGATGAAAAGGGGCCAGATTTTGCTCAAGGGTAACCCAGTCTTTATTGTTGCCATGGCAATGCCAATCTAGTAGTCTAGTGAGATGAGCTGCTTGGTGGTACTTCTTATAATCGGGAAGGCCTATTCCGCCATAACGTTTAGGCAGAGTGAGAAGTTTGAAGTTGGTTCTGGGATTTTTGTTAGCCCACAAAAAGCGTCTCTGAATTGAGGATAATTTAGTGAAGAAGGACTCAGGGACCTGAACAGGGAGTGTGTTGAAGATGTAGAGGAGTCTAGGCAGGACTGTCATCTTCAAAATGGAAGCCCTACCGAACCAAGAGAACAGTTTGGAATTCCATCTGTGAAGATCGCTGGAGATCAGTCTAAGTAACGGAACGTAATTAGCTCGAAATAATGAATCTAAATTTTGGGTTAGGTGGACCCCTAGATATTTTAGGGATGGGGATACCCATTTGAATGGGTGTGCAGATTTCAAGAGGTCAAATTGACTGGGGGTTAGGGTCAAATTAAGGGCTTCCGATTTAGATTTATTTATCTTAAAATTCGAAATGTAGCTGAAGGTTTCCAAGATTTTTTGTAGATTGGGTATAGAGAGGAAGGGGTTTGTAAGAAAAAAAAGTAGGTCATCCGCAAAGGCCGCTGTCTTGTATTCCCTCCCTCCTATTTTGAATCCCTGTATGTCCCTGGATAGGTTGATGGCCCTGATTAGGGGTTCCAAAGAGAGGATAAACAGAATAGGGGAAAGGGGGCATCCCTGACGTGTTCCATTATATATTTTAATCGGTTCGGAAAGGATGTTATTCACTTTGACTCTGGCTTGTGGTCGATGATATAGGGCCGATATCCAGGATATCATGTTCTCGCCCAGCCCTATATGAGCGCATGTGGAGAACATGTAGTCCCAGGAAATCCGATCAAAGGCCTTTTCAGCGTCGGTGGAAAGTAGCATACCTCTGGTCTTAGACTCATGTGCAAAATGTATCAGGTTCAGGGCCTTCGTGATATTATCACGGGCTTCCCTACCTGGCATAAAGCCAACCTGTTCGGGGCCTATGATCATGGATAAAAGGGGTTTTAGTCGGTTAGCCAGAATTTTTGCCATAAGTTTCAAGTCAACGTTAAGTAACGAAATAGGTCTGAAGTTGGCGCAATCATTGTGATCCCTATCAGGCTTAGGAACTACTGCTATGTGAGCCATAAGGAAGGAACTGGAGTCTTGTTTGGCTTTTGTCAGATAATTATAGGCTGAAAGAAGGGGTTTACACAGAATGTTAGAGTAGGTCTTGTAATATTGGGACGAGAAACCGTCAGGTCCCGGGCTCTTCCCTGGTTTTAAATCTTTAATGGCAGATTGCAGTTCCAATAAATTTATGGGCTCCTCTAAATTGGCAGCAACCTCCTGGGTGAGGGAAGGGAGTTCACATTCCTTTAAAAATTCCGAAATTATTCCCTGTCTAGTACCCACGACATGATGGGGCCTATGCTGTTCAGGAAGATTATACAGTTTACTATAGAACTGGGAGAAAAGTTCAGCTATTGTCTCCGAGTCATGTCTGAGAATCCCATCTTTATCTTTAATTGCATGAATATGACTGGTTGATTGTGACTCTCTGAGTGCCTTGGCCAACAACTTCCCACTTTTGTCTCCCTGTTCATAGAAAATATTTTTTTTGAAGAAAAGGGATCTTTTAATTTTAATGTCCAGTAAGTCTTTAAGAGAGGATCTGCATCTCGTCAATTCATCCCCCGTGTCTATCGATAGGGATTGTTTATGTAGTTTTTCCAATTGAGCGATACGGTTCGATAGTGAAGAAATTTCACGTTCTCTTTCCCTTTTCTTTCTAGAACCCCACTTCATCAATATTCCCCGAATTACACTTTTGTGTGCCTCCCAGTTGTTGAGTGGGTTAGTGTCCTCTGCTAAGTTAGTCTCAAAAAAGGCTATGATTTCTTGATGTACATCATCTCTTATTATCTGGTCAGTGAGTAGCGTTGCGTTCAGCCTCCAGTTAAAGGTGCGCAGTACAGGTTGACCAAGTCTTAGGGAGAGTGCAGTAGGGGCGTGATCAGAGAGAGCAATAATACCTATGTCACATTAAACTTTTCTTGTCGGAAATTCCGATCGTGTGTATGTGACATAAGGCTTACCAGACGGTCAGAAAATGCTCAACCAAATAATAAGGATGAATCCCATGGCAAGGACATGGACAATTGCTCAGGTAGCTTTTGGTAACCCAGACCACACTCTGCTTAAAAATTAGTTCAGCCAGTCTTAGGAACTGATGGGCTTTGAGCATTTGCAGCATGCTTTCAAGTGCATTCAGCTTCAATCTGAGATCATTTAAAGTTCATTGTCAAATGTATTTGATCTGCAGCTGGCCTCCATCTGATCGGCTTGTCCAGCCCAATAATATAGATAATAATAGATATTTTTTTGTGCTTTTTTTTTTTACATGTGCTACACATGCCTTTCTTGTGCATTGAGACCAGCTGCACTAAGGCAGCCTATTCATTTTGAATCATTTCTCAATTATTACAAAAATCTGCACTCTTCATTACAGTGTAGAACTCTACAAGACATAGAGATTGATTTACTGAAGGCAAATAAACTGTGAACTTTACAAGTGCAGTTGCACTCATTTTCCCACACTGCAATGCACATATACCTATGAGTTGACATATGATGCAATAATCAACAATACAACATTCAATTCCTGCCGATTTACAGTAATTTACAAGTCTTAGGCTAACCATAGATTATGTAATTTTCTTTCTTTCAACCGTGGGTGTGCAGAGGTCAGTAGGATGCATATTGCATTAGGGTGTGGCCCCCAAAGCTAAAACACACATGCATATATGTGGGATTACATATACGGTATATATGGCCCCAGCATATTGATCTCTCTGCCGCCACAGTGAAAGAGAAGTGTGTAAGCAGATAAGAGGAAGAGCAGATAAGAGGAAGATATTTCCCATGTCCTCACGTTCACACAGAGTGATAATGCTAATGCGCACAAGGTAATTAGGCTGTGCCCATGTACACCCTGTTCACATGCCTATGCAAGTGTGAAATCTGCAAATGCTGAGGTAATATAATAATGGGTTATTCATCTTTTTCTGGACATGCATAAACATCTCTACAAAATAGCAGCCTCTATTTTTATACAAGACAGAACTATCAAGCATTTTCTTATTTTTTAACTTTCATTTGAACAGCTTTCATTGCCATTTTTTGTTGAAGGGTGCAGCAATCTATCTATATCCAAACTCAGCCAGGTTTCTTGCTAAAATAGTAACACAGTTTTAGCAGAGGACGTTTTGTGAAGAATCTTTATTGCCATATTACATTTCTGAAGATCAGACTCTGGCAAAGTCATTTGACCTATACATTCAGTACAATGCTATTGTAAATATTATGCCATTTAAAATCCATACACTTAAAAAGTATTGAAGATGAGAGAAAACAGATCATAAAAGCAGTTACCATTTTATGAGTCACACCAGCTTTTTCACATGAATCAGCACTTAACTCATACCAGTATTCTTTTATTGTTTATTTTATTGTGTGACAAATATCTGTATCAATGTTTCTTGTGTTCTTTGCACAGAAATTATATACAATTACTCACACCATTCTCAGCCATTTAACCATTCTCTCAGAAAGCTGATTAGAATCTGAATCTAACCTATACAATGAAACACACAGAAAATAACAAAAGAGAACAGATGATTTGATCTGTGAATTGTGTTGTTACTCTTTATACAAGTGCAGGATTTTACTTACTGCTTGATTGCTTGCTTAGTGCAAACATAAAGAATACAATGTAATACTTCATTAACAATGGTGCTGCAAGAAAAAGCATCCTGCTTGTGGTACTTTTGGCAGTTTTCTGGATCTTAAATATAATATATGGCATTTTGTAGGCTGCTGTCCATGTTGCACATATAATGGTATTACATATGTAATGTAATACCAAGCTCACAGAACACAAGAGTCTATGGGGTGGATTTACTCATTTTTCATAGAGCTTAGTAACTGTGGTAAAATGTCACACATTTAAAAAAAAAAATAATTCTTGCATGATTGGATGAACAACATCCTTTCTGATAGCATGGGCAGTGACACTTTGACAGGTACACTTTAGTGAGATATCTAGGATCTCTTCTCTGTCCTCCAATGCATCTGATCAAACCAAAATCAGTTGATCAGATGTTTTCACAAGCTGGTAAAGATTTGTTTACAAAAAAAAAAGAAACCATAAGTGACAAAATCCTGCCACCACAGAGGGGAAGGAGCAAAATCGGTTCCTTTCACTGTGTCTTGGGCATCAGGTGTGGCTGGTTGCATTGTTACCTGGCTCCCTGATGATTGGAGGGCCCAGGAAACACCTCAGTGGAAGGGGGGGGATGTATTGCCACTTGGCTTACTTTTACTTTGTAGGGAATGGTTGGCCCTAAAAAAATATACCTCAATCATTGCTATGACTGAGATGTCACCCTTCCTGTCCAAGGACATACGTATACATCATAAGTATAGGAAGTGGCTAAACAGTTTTTTTTTTCTTCAGAACTATGAACCCCAGTCTTCTTGTCTTTATGCATATAGGTTTAAGTTCAAAATAAAGGCAGGGCTGCTTCAAAAGCCTTGAAGACAATGCATCGATGCGTCTACTCTCAGATGGGGAGACAGACCTTATTGTACTACAAAGTCACCCAGCAGCCTTTACAGCCGATAGACAAGTACTACTTGCTGCACAGAGAAAGTAAGGGAGAGTTATTACTAGAATGTAGCATAAAGATTAATTCTCAGTGTCTAGCATCTATTCTCTTTACTGAAGACTTCATGTGGTCACCTGGTTATTGTCAACTCTGATTTTCTGTTCTTAAAGGAGTTGTAAAGGAAAAACATTTTTTTTGCTGAAATTACTGTTTACAGGGTATAGAGACATAATAGTTAACTGATTCCTTTTAAAAATGATTAAAAATGCAAGTCAGGTTACAGAATCCTCCAAAACACCCTATATAACCATAGGAAAAGAGGAGGACTAGGATTACTGCTTCTATATAAGTACTTCTTAGCCGCCAGACTGGCTCAACTATCCATAGTTTACTCCAAACTAGATAAACCAGACTGGGTCCACATAGAGAAGCAAGCTGTCCCCCAGTTCTCCCTAGAATACTTACTTTGGTGCTCCGGAAAGAGAAGACCACCCATTTTGTCGCCCTCCCTCTCTCAAACTTACGCCCTTTGGGATAGAATCCGTCACCTTCCAGCCCTGGTTTAGAAGGGGCAACCTCTAGCCAATGTATTCTAAAATCTGGATTTCCCACCTGGAATGGACAGGAAGGCCTTCAGATGGTGGTTGGATAGGGGTCTGTACCGCATAGGACACTACTTCACAACCAAAGACCCTCTTACCCTAGACCACTGTGTGACCAAATTGGACCTCCCTGACACTGAAAAATTCAGATTCAAACAGATATCACAATTCCTACACACTATATGGACGGATAGGCCTCTTCCCTTTCCAAATTCACAGATTATGAGCTCTGGTGCAGGCAGACCATGGGACAAAGGGGAGGAATATCTGTCATCTACTCTTCACTCACCCGCCCGACTGAGAAGTCTTCTTATATGATGGCATGGGAGGCCGACCTCCAACTCGAATGGGACCTGGAAACCTGGCAGGCAGCTTGTTCTGATTCATTTCAGGGCATCTTAAATACTTCCCTGATGGAAGCAAACTTAAAGGTTCTTATGAGGTGGTACATGACTCCCACCAGGCTTGCGGCCATCTACCCATCATCAGATCCTAGCTGCTTTAGAGGATGTTGATTCCTGGGTTTGATGGTGCATGTCTGGTGGGAATGTCCCAGAATCAGACCAGTCTGGAAGAGGATTTTTAACCTCATTTATACAGTCACTGGTTGCTCGGTCCCCAGGTCAGCATCTGTCGCTCTCCTAAATGCTCGGATTCCGGGTATATCCAAGCCCAATCAGAAGCTGATCCGATTTATGCTCCTCGGGGCAAAAATTACCATCGCTAGGGCTTGGAGACAACTCAGGGTTTCCATTGAAGAGATAAACCGCAAGATTTCGTGGATCATGGTGCAGGAAAAGCTGTCCAGCATCCTTTCAAACATGAAACAGAAATTTGAAGCCGTGTGGGGACCATGGGCGTCCCACTGTGGTATATCTTTGGCAACTGGGGTACACCCCGCGCAACCTGCATCCTTCAGCGCTAGTTAGGCACATGCTCCCTTTCCTTTCCTTTTTTTCTTTCCACCACTTCTCTCTCTCTTTTCTACCTCTTATTCTTTTAAGATAGTTGTATGACTAGAGGCTAATGTTCTTTGTTCGGTTTTTCATATGGGCAATTTGGCAACATTATAGGCCTATCTTATTTTGTGAGTACGAGCTAGAGGTTCAATGAAGCCAAATTCGAACCCACTAATTTTCTTACGAATACTTTTATAGGAGGAGGCGGATTGGGGGGCGCCTGACCGGGACACAGAATGATCCCATTAGGGGTGCCCGGGACAGGCAGGATTCCCCCGAGCGAAAGACCACTATATTCACTTCTTTGCCTCCCTTTCCCTTGTTATCAAGCTGGTTTGATTCCTTTAATCAGCCCACAGTTGGCCAATATGAAATCAATTGAGACATTGTTACCGTCATTATGCCCTGTTTGTTGAATGTTATGATGATGTAGACCCAGCCTTTGGTCATACTATACCTGTATCCTTTATTTGAAAAATAAAAATCTATTGTAAGAGAAAAAAAAAATTATTAACCACTTGCCGACCAGCCGCTGTTGTTCTACGGCGGCAGATCGGCTCTCCTGGGCGAGAGCCTGTCATACTACGTCGGCACTTCGATGGCCACTAGGGGGCGCGTGCGCGCCGCCGGCGGCCCGCGCGTGCCCGGCGAGTAAGAACGCCGCCGGGCACCCGCGATTGCTCGTAACAGAGTGGGGAACGGGAGCTATATGTATATAGCTCTCGTTCCTGTCAGCGGAGGAAACGCTGATTTTCTGTTCATACAATGTATGAACAGAAGATCAGTGATTTCCCCTAGTGAGTCCACCCCCCCATACAGTTAGAACACACCCAGGAACACACTTAACCCCTTCCCTGCCTCCTAGTGTTAACCCCTTCACTGCCAATGGCATTTGTATAGTAATACAATGCATTTTTATGGCATTGATCGCTAAAAAAATGCCAATGGTCCCAAACATGTGTCAAAAGTGTCCAAAGTGTCCGCCATAAGGTCGCAGTACTGAAAAAAAAAACGCTGATCACCGCCATTACTAGTAAAAAAAATTAAAATAATAAAAATGCCATAAAACGACCCCCTATTTTGTAAACGCTAAGGCCCAGATTCATAAAGCAATTACGCCTGTCTAACTGGTGTTAGACAGGAGTAATTTCAAATTTCGCGCGCCGTATCACTAGTTTGAATCCTCAAACCATGATACGGCGGCTTCGGGCTTCGATCCGAGAGGCTTACGTCTTCGTAAGCCTTCGGATCTACGCTGCGATATTTTTGCGGCCGCTGGGAGGAGTTCGCGTCGTTTTCATGCGTCGGGATATGCAAATGTGTTTTTACGGCGATCCACGAAGATACGAGCGGTCTTCGCAATCGCTTACGTCTGTTTTTTTTTACGTACTGTTAGACCAGCTTTTTGCTGGTCTAACGGTGCGTAGCCCATGTTAAGTATGGCCGTCGTTCCCGCGTCTAATTTAAATTTTTTTTTTTTTTTTTGCGTAACTCGTTCGGGAATAGAAATGTCCGTAAACGACGCTACTCAAACAACGAATGACGTAACGACGTGATTTCGCGCAATGCACGGCGGGAAATTTGCGAACGGAGCATGCGCAGTTCGATCGCCGCGGGAACGCACCTATTTTAAATCCTTCACGCCCCCTACTCGTCTATATGGATTGCGATGGGAGAAATACACTACGCCGCCGTCGTTTACTGGACAAAATCTACCTGGATTCCACGTAGAGCCAGGTAAGAAACGGCGGCGTAGTGTATTTCTGATACGCTACGAGAATCCAATTCTCTCTGAATCTGGGCCTATAACTTTTGCGCAAACCAATCAATAAATGCTAATTGCGATTTTTTTTTTTACGAAATATAAGTAGAAGAATACGTATCGGCCTAAACTGAGAAAAAAAAAAACGTTTTTTTTATATATTTTTGGGGGATATTTATTACAGAAAAAAGTAAAAAATATTGCATTTTTTTCAAAATAGTCGCTCTATTTTTGTTTATAGCGCAAATAATAAAAACCGCACAGATGATCAAATACCACCAAAAGAAAGCTCTATTTGTGGGAAAAAAAGGACGCCAATTTTGTTTGGGAGCCACGTCGCACGACTGCGCAATTGTCAGTTAAAGCGACGCAGTGCCGAATCACAAAAAGTGCTCTGGTCTTTGGACAGCAATATGGTCCGGGGCTAAAGTGGTTAAAAATAGATAAAAATCAATCATATAAGGTGCCCTCAGTTTCAGTTTCGTTTTTCATCTAGTTTCATGCTTCTGTGAAGGACAGAGACACAGAGACAATACAGGGCAGTGTTTGTTTTTAAAATGAAAGTGATTGGTTCTGAGGGGTTTTAGAGACACACAGTAATCACACCTCCTGGATTAGAGACCACAGAGAGAAGCTCCCAGTACTTTTTTCATAAGGAAGCAGACAACCAGGAAGTGTGCAGAATAGAGAAGGATTACAGCAAAAATGAACAATGAGGACATGAAACCAGGACTGCATTAGGGTAAAGAAAGCTATTTAATAAAACAATTCCTATAGTGACCCTTTAAATTGCCCCAACAATTGCCTACTAGGACCAACTATGCATCCCCAAGCCCCATAGCAGCCACATTGGTCACATTGACTATCGTTACACCCATTCGCTTCATACTTATTTTAAGTCCCTTAAAAATATGGCAAGATGTTAAAAGAAGTGTATAAGTGAAATAGGCTTGTGTAAATAAACAATATTGAATTTAGAAGGTAATTTTTAACCTAAGGATAAAAACAAGTTTCAATGCTAACCAATAAGGCACATATAATCAATGGTATTTTTGATTACTTCTGTTAATGAATAATGCTATGAAACATTTTCTAAAAACTGCATGATCTGTGCATAAGGGTTAGCCAAAATAATTTCTGAATTCGGTATACTTTACTATATACTTGCATTGCATTGTCTGGCAAATATCATGTTACTAACAGTTTGAAGCTTTATTGGTTTTCTCAGCAGTTTACTGTGTTCCACCCTACCAGAGATCCTTCTCTACGTGTACATTAGATATTAGAGACCTGAAAGGATGCTAAATCACTGCTGGGAGGGGGAGCAAGGTGAGCTCAACTAGCTTAGATAATTACTTCCACGACTACAACTTCAACAACAACAGCTTCAGTGATGTTCAGCTTAATTGGTCCACTCATGCCTGCAGCTACAGGCGGTCAGTAAGGTTTGCTTTAATTTTGCTTTCCCTGCCACTGATATAATACTTATGTGAATAAATAAAGTAAGACGCTACTTATTTATGAAAAAATGTTCTCAATTATGTGCAAAACAAAAAATCTTAAGTGTGTGGCATTAAACTCACTCCACAAAAAAAACCCTGTAAAAATACAATATTCAATTGATTCAATATATAAAATGCTCTCCACAGTTATATCACATGTGCAATGTATTTCCAACAAGATGATTATATCACAGTGTCCATATAACGTTTAAAAAGTGTCTATTTTAAGCCATAAATAAAAAAAAATAAAAAAAGACAAAGCAAAAAGTCAAAAAATACAAAACAAAACAAATCTTCTGTGATGTGCTTATGTTATTCAATAAATCAATTAGTCCCATCTACCATGCCTTGTATACTACCATGTAAAAGCTCAGCGCCACCTACCTAAAGTGTTATGTGCTATACATAAACTATAAAGTATTGTATATACTTGAGTATAAGCCAACCCGAATATAAGCAGAGGCACCTAATTTTACCACAAAAAAAATTGTAAAACGTATTGACTCGAGCATAAGCCTAGGGTGTCCATCTGCATGCCTCACTTTGCCTCACTGTGTCCATGTACATGCCTCACTGTGTCCATGCCTCACTGTGTCCATGTGCATCCCTCACTGTGTCCATGAATCACTGTGCCCATGCCTCGCTGTGTCCATGACTAGACTGACGTTTAACATGGGAGTCCATAGAAGGGGTGCCCAGGTGTGAAAAATCTGTGCTTCCCAGCCGTAGGTCCCCCAGACAACAAACTTTGCACACTTCTAGAGGAGAAATTGAGCTACATACGTAATAAGCTTCGGGTCCAGGGGACCTACGACCAGCAAGTACTGGGTCCCCAAATCACCGGAGAAATTACCGTTTAACATGGGAGTCTATAGAAAGGGTGCCCCCCCCCGGCCGTAGGTCCCCCGCACACTTGTAGAGGAAGGGTGGGGCTACATGTGTGCCAAGTTTGGGATCCAGGGGACCTATGGTCGGCCGGTACCGGGTCCCCAAACCCGGGAGATCAGGCGCATAAAGGTGACTCGAGTATAAGCCGAGGGGGGCTTATACTCAAGTATATATGGTATACTAATTAGTACTCTACAGCTGCTCTACAATTCCAATGAATTCACCTCACCATACAACATATAAAATTAAATAAAAAATATAAGATATCTATTCTTACACTATCAGGTGAAATATTCAGTGATATCAAATTATATTCAAATAAATAAATAAATCTATATAATAATGTGTTCAATTAAAGTTCATATGCTGAATAGTGTTGATCAAGAATATTCGCATTGCGAATATTCGTTACGAATATTGCATATTCGAGTATTCGCGAATAACTCGAATATCGCGGTGAATATTCGCTATTGCGAATATTCGTATTTTTTCAAATTTATTTTTAAAACAGATCACATCCTAGTCTAAAATCATTGCTGGTATGATTAGAGACCCTGGGCCGAGTAGCTGAGGCGATCCTTTTATGTTGCCGAATATTCGCAATGCGAATATTCGTATTATGAATATTCGCGAATACTTTCTCTGCCCTTCTTTTGCATCAGAGCCAATCAGAGTTCTCCTACCACAGTTGTCAGAGGTTAGCAACCTCCATAGCAACCAAAATATCACGAATATTCGATATTAACGAATATTTCACAAATATTCTTCTATATATTCGTGAAATATTGCGAAATCGAATATGGCGTATTCCGCTCAACACTAATGCTGAAACACTACTGATTGGAAAGTGAATACAGAGTAGCTGGTCGGAAGTGGAAGAGATGAGGCCATAGCTGAAAGAAATAAAGGAATTATTTCTGAGTCTTTCTGACTCGTGTATGAGGTAAGCAGGTATAACGGCTGGTGAAGGTGTGCACATTATCTGCCGAAGACACGATTTGCACAGTGGTGGATGATATATGAATTGAGAATTCACAATAATTGAGAAGTCACAATAATTCAATGCAGAAAAGTTTCAGCAAATGAACACGTTATTATATAGATTTATTTATTTATTTGAATATAATTTGATATTACTGAATATTTTACATGATAGAATAATAGCTCTGCACTTATATTTTTTTATTTTATAATACTTATGTCAGTAGCAGCATGGGGGCTTTAAAAACACTAGATATGTGCATTCCCGTTCGTACGAATGTTATTTTCGTACGAAAATGTTCATTTTCGTACCCGCGGGATAATGTGTACATACGAAAACGGTAAAGCACCAAAATACAAAAACGACGGGATAACGGATGAGCCGCACAACGAACGACCGCAAATACGAACGAACGATCCGACGGGAAGAAACGACAAAACGAAAATGGCAAAATAACGAAAATGAAATCTGTATCAAGAGGTTTGCATTGTGTATTTTGTTTGAATCCGTTTTGTGTTCGTTTTCAGTTGTATGTTCATTGTTCAATTACATCTATAACAAAAGAATTTCATTATGTATATTGAATGAATTCCTTTTTCTGTTTTCTGTGTATTCAAAATACTGAAGGCAAATTTTTTGTTATAGGTGTCATATCAACATACGAAAATAACAAAAGAAACGTGTTCAAATGCAAATCTTTTGTTTATGTTTTTTTTTAATGGCCAGAGAGTTAGGCTGGCCATACATGATACAATTTTCTGTGCAATTTTCTTTAGATTTACCTTCAACTATGTAGTGCAAGGGCCTGCCTGATTGCATACAATTGAAAGTGTTGTTTAGTTTGACCTCATATTATATGGTTTTTGGTAAATCTAAAAGAAAATTGTACAAGAAAATTGAACATGTATGGCCAGCCTCAGTGACTGAAAGCAGCTTCTCTTTTGTGCAGAATAGTGAGTACACTTGTACAGTAAAGCCTAATAAACTTTTCTGTGGATTTTCATCTGAAGGGAGATCAGTTGGCCAGACTTCTGAACCCAAAAATGGTTTTCTGATGCAGTTTAAAAACGAACACATTTTCTGAGAACGATCGGAAAACGATCGTTTTTATGTTTGTTGTTAAAATAGTCTGACCAAGTGTATGGGGCTTAACAATAGTATTGTTAAGCCCCATACACTTGGTCAGACTTTACTGTACAAGTGTACTCACTATTCTGCACAAAAGAGAAGCTGCTTTCAGTCACTGAGGCTGGCCATACATGTTCAATTTTCTTGTACAATTTTCTTTTAGATTTACCAAAAACCATATATGAGGTCAAACTAAACAACACTTTCAATTGTATGCAATCAGGCAGGCCCTTGCACTACATAGTTGAAGGTAAATCTAAAGAAAATTGCACAGAAAATTGTATCATGTATGGCCAGCCTAACTCTCTGGCCATTCAAAAAAAACATAAACAAAAGATTTGCATTTGAACCTGTTTCTTTTGTTATTTTCGTATGTTGATATGACACCTATAACAGAAAAAGGAATTCATTCAATATACATAATGAAATTCTTTTGTTATAGATGTCATTGAACAATGAACATACAACTGACACTAACAAAAGAAAAGCATTCAAGATACACAGAATGCAAATTGACGAAAATTCACGATAATTATTGTCTAACAAGAAACGAACATGAATTAAACAGAATAACGAATCATCCCGCATGTACGAAAATAAAACGGTAACGGCAATACGAAACGATCGGAATACGAAAAAATCACGTCGTACACCAAACGAACGGGAACGAACGGGAAAACGGCGTCTTACGAAAAACGAACGGAAACGAACAGACGGGACCATACGACACGGAACAAAAAAAAACGAAAACATTTTCTGTGCACATGTCTAAAAAACACTTCGCCCCCTTAGCACAACATCTTTCACAACCTCAACTTTCCGCCAAGATATTAAGGCATTTTAAATGTTGGAAAGACAAGGGATTATACTGTATTGGTCACTTTCTATCCCCTATGGGCCCCATAACGGAAAGCCATTGCAGTAGCAAACTGTATATGCCATCTTCTGAAAGATTCCATCTGCACCAAATCTTACACTTTATCTTGTCATTATGGAGCACAAAACCCAAACCCTTAAATGTAACGGCATTTGAAAGATGGTGCTCTGGATGCAAGGATCAGAGGGGAGAAATTTCAAGGATTTTTGCCTCACTCATGCAGAACACTGAGAAACCATTGTACACACTGGGTTGGGAACAGGATCTTACAGTCTCTTGCGATGTAAAATACATGGTACTCTAAATTCCAGAAAGCCTTTAAGGGCATTGCCAATGTCTCCCTCATAGAGAAAAATGCCAAAATACTAACGTGCTGGTATAATGTACTCCTATGTCTGGCCAAGATATTTCCAGGCACCTCCCTGGATGTGGGTTGACTGGATCTCTATACCACATATGGTGGGAGTGTACTCATATTTGGGGATTGTGGAACAGGATATTTTCTTTAATACATAAAGTGACTGACATTTCTGTCCCAAAAACACCTGAGATTGCCCTACTGAACGGAGATCCAATAGGCTGTCCTAAGCATAAAGGACACATATACATTTCATTCTGCTGGGCACCAAACTCACGATAGCCTGAGCAAGGAAACAGCCTACGGTATCCCTAGCTGCCGTTAAGAGGAAAATCTCAAGGGTAATGGTTCACGAAAAAACTGCAGTCCTGTACAGAAAAACTAAGGTCAAGATATGGGAACCCTGGAAGACCTATATACAAAAAAACTCCCCATTATTAGTCCATGACCATTCTACTTCTATGTAGCTCTCTGATGCCTAAAGATATCCTCTCCTTCTACATTATTCTCTGCACAACCTAGTATTCCACTGGTATGACTCCATATACCAACACCAGGGGACTGTCTGTCACTGACTTTATTTCGAACCTAACTCAGGCAAACTCCAGCAACACATATAGTTAACAGGTTAACAGGTGCACTGGAGACATTCTCCAATTTCTCTTCTTCATTTTATGTAAACCCACAATACCCAAGATTGCATACAAGATGGTGATTAAGTGGGGAACACACAAAGCCAGAATTACTCACTGGTAATTAAATGTTTTTCTGATCTACATATTTTTTTATTGTTTACTGTTGGCAATTCCTCTCTCACACTCAACACAGTCTGATCCCATTAGAGGTGGTCAGATTTTCAGAACGAGGAAGAAAGAACTCCATTATTGGTAAGATGAACAACATAAACCCCACAAGTTCTTTTCACCAATTGGTGTTTAAGACCTTCTTGTTTCAATGTTTTTGCTTGTCTAACATACACCCATACAGTTATCTCATTAATGTTACGTATGTCTTTCTCTGCAAAACCTCAATAAAAATATTGAAAAATAAAAACATTCCACTCTTATATATTTCAAAATGTATATAATACTTATGTCAGTAGAAGCATGGAGGCTTTAAAACACTCCCAGCAGCTACAGGAGGCTGGAATGTATGTAAACTTCACAAATGGGCTAATAGATTTCAAAGGGAAGTGATTAGACTGCCCTGCAGCCACCCAATCACTTCCACGGACAGAATGAGTGTTGCACCACCATGTTTCTTTTGCTTCCCACCCATGGGCCCAAGACCAACATGGAAGGAGTCAACAAGTAGGGGGATAGGAAAAAAATGCTATTTTCTGATCTCCCTTAGCTAGTAACCCAGAAGTGAAGAGTATTTCATCACTTCTGGTTTCAGGTGTCACCGTTACCAGCAGCCATGGCCAGGGAAGAAACGAATGGAACATTATTTATGCTCCATTTGCTTCAGTGGAGGGCAGTGGAGACATTGAGGTCTAATAGACCTCTGATGTCTCACTAAAGAAAACCTGCTAGTAAAATGCCTATGATATAGAAAAAAGAGTTAGTAAAAAAAAGCATAAAAAATGTACACATACAAACAACATATACGTCTACATATGGAAACGTTGCTTGTATTACACATATTAGATATACTGTGGGTGCACATTCTGGAGTGAGATAAATACTTCTAGAGTCATCATTTACAATTAACTCTACATTGATTACCTTTTTTAAGCATTGCCTATGGAAAATTTTGTGTACTAAAGTATTTTACCAACTCCCAGGTCTGCCCAATTTTATGCTGTTTTATATTTTAGTAAGGAAATACTGTGTAATGTATTGCTTTTGTTTGTACTAAACATAACTTAGTCTATTTTATACAGAAAACATGGGTTTAATAAACATTTGCAATGATATTGTGTCACAGAATAATTTTTATTTTATTTTTTGTAATATTCAGTTTATTAAGAATTTTAACACAGATACAAAAACCACACAGTATATGACAGGCTTAACCACTTAAGCCCCTGACCATTTTGTTGCTCCCAAACAACATTTTCGTCCTTTTTTTCCCACATATAGAGCTTTCTTTTGGTGGTATTTGATCAGCTCTACTTTGCGCTATAAACAAAAATAGAGCGATCATTTTTAAAAAAATTCAATATTTTTGACTTTTTTGCAAAAATAAATATCCTCCGAAATGATATAAAAAACGTTTTTTTTCCCCTCAGTTTAGGCCGAAACGTATTCTTCTACATATTTTTGGTTAAAAAAAAAATCGCAATAAGCGTTTATGGATCGGTTTGCGCAAAAGTTATAGCGTCTACAAAATAGGGGATAGTTTTATAGCATTTTTATTAATATATTTTTTTTTTACTAGTTTTTACTAGGACCATTGTCATTTTTACAGCGATCAGTGCTATAAAAATGCACTGGTTACTGTGAAAATGGCAGTGAAGGGGTTAACCACTAGGTAGCACTGTAGGGGTTAAGTGTTCCCTAAGGCGTGACTCTTACTGTAAGAGGGCGTGGCTTGCTGTGACACGTCACTGATCGTGTTGCAGATGACAGGGAACACGATCAGTGACACTGTCAGCTAGGCAGAACGGGGAGATGTTGTGTTTACACTAACATCTCCCTGTTCTATGTCTCCATGAGACAATCGTGGGTATGGTCACAGAGATCGCGGTGGGCATGCGTGCGCCTGCAACAACCGCTTCTTAAAGGGGACATATATATACATCCTTCTGCCTGCCCGTGCTATGCTGCAGACATATATCTGCGTGCGGCGGGCGGCAAACAGTTAACATAGGCCACGTATTTCACACAAGTATAGCAGTCCTCGGGACTGGACTTATTGTATAACCCTGAGACTAAACATGTAAATATATTTGCAAGTGCAACTGTATATAACATTAGTACATACAACTTCACCAAAGGATATATATAGGCTCCACACAGCATGGAATTAACTCTTGTCATCAAATAAATCAACAGATCTCTAGAATAATACATAGGCCCTCACTCATACCAAGGGAATTGAAAATAAACCCCCCATCATCCCCAGACATATTCCATACATGTTATGAATTGTATTACATATCCACCATAAATGACGTTTTTTTTTTAATCAGACACTGTGGATGTACTGTTCAGCTAACTACCCCATAGCTTCTTGAACTTGTTTGGTATGCCTCTACTAGCATACAAAGCCTTGTATGAGGAAATGGCCTTGTTTATAATTGCCTTCCATGACAGGACAGATGGAGGGGCAGACTTTTTTTCCAGAAAAGCGCTATCATCTTCCTAGCATAATAAAATTATAACTCCAACAGAGTACGTGTCACTCTTTTTTAGGAGCCAGGGCATCAACAAGCCCCAGGAGACTCGCTTCAACTGCTGGCTGTGTGACAAAATAATTTGGCAATCTGTCAGAAGGGAAAAACAGAAGCGCACATCAGAAGATTACCTAGTCAAATGCATGCCAAGTAGGCTTCAGCTTGTCTTCTCCCAAGCCATGATCCTCTAACGCATTCTACCCTTTTACTGGCTTAGTCACTGTTCCAAAAACATAATTTTATTCTCTAGGGTCTGCACTTTCAAAAACTATATAATTTTGGGGGGTTAACAAACTTCCAGACCTAAAATGTGCATTTTATTATGTGTATAAAAAATGCAAAAAACACTTTGGCAGCAAAAAAAGAAAAAGCTGGATCACTTCTTGTTAGTCAAAACGGTAATTAAGTGCCCTACTCAAAAATTTATATAGGAATATAAAAGTATCAAAATCATGTAAAACCAGTGTGGAGTGGGACACTATTAGCAACACAAGTGTTGTCAGCATGGTTTCTTCTTTCCTGTGGATACTGACATGGCGTTTGAAATGTTGATTTTAACTCACTATTAGCAGAACAATTTGGTATGCTGGGGCTTGTAAATCCACAAAGGCTAATGTATATGTGTTTGTATTGTGACATTATGAAAGGTGAGGTGATTGCTGGAAGTTATGTTTCACCTCTAATGCTTTCATTTGCACAGAACTAAGGCCGCATACACATGATCAGTCCATCCTATGAGAACGGTCTGATGGTCTGATGTGCCTACACACCATCGGTTAAAAAAAACGATTGTGTCAGAACGCGGTGACGTAAAACACAACGATGTGCTGAAAAAAATGAAGTTTAATGCTTCCAAGCATGCGTTAAATTAATTCTGAGTATGCACGGCTTTTTAACCGATGCTTTTGCATACTAACGATCGGTTTTGGCCTATCGGTTAGGCGTCCATCGGTTCAGTTCTCTTTTTTTTTGACAGAAGGATAACTGACTGATGGGGCCCACACACAATCTGTTTGGACCGATGAAATGGATCTTCAGTCCGTTTGCATCGGTTTTGACTATTGTGGAATCCAGTTCAGGTTTGACCAGCCACCTTGGTAGGGTTGATTCCGTACCAGATTTTGGCGGTCCACTTGTGTCCTCCAACAGGCGCCTTTTAAATAAAGCAGGACTGGGGCAAAAAAATGCTCTTGGCCTGGGACTCAGGAAGCCAAAATCTGAGATTGCATTTCTGTCTTGATAGTTAAGGAGACTAAATAAGAAGGTCTCGCTGAGGCGCCTGCTAGAGGGACCCTGTGGGCCCTTTTCACAGCAAGCATGGGTGAAAATGCCTCTCAGCCAAAAGTATCCACCAGCCACTCTTCCATAATGGTCAGATTTGGGGAGTGCATGACTAATAGTTGTCCTGTGGACAGATTCTACCACCTGAGCAGTGGATCTTTGAAGCTTTTTTAGAGTTAACGTGGGCCTCTTGGCTGCTTCTCTAATTAATGCTCTCCTTGCCTGGCCTGTCAGTTATACTATACTCTTTCCACTTTCTGATGATGGATTGAACAGTGCTCTGTGAGAAGTTTAAAGCTTGTGATATTGTTTTATAACCTAAACCTGCTTTAAACTTCTCCACAACTTTATCCCTGACTTGTCTGGTGTGTTCCATGGCCTTTATTATACTGTTTGTTCACTAAGGTTCTCTAACAAACCCTTGAGGGCTTCACAGAACAGTCATATTTATACTGATATTAAATTACACACATTTACATACTATTTACTAATTAGGTAACTTCTAAATGCAATTGGTTCCAATGGATTTTAGTTAGGGATATCAGAGTAAAGGTGACTGAATACAAATTCATGCCATACTTTTCACATATTTAATTGTAAAAAAAAAATGAAAACCATTAAATTGTCTTCTTTGCACTTCACAATTATGTAGCATAAAATCCCAATAAAATACATGACAAAATGTGGAAACTTTCAACGAGTATAAATCATTTTTCAAGGCAGTGTAAATATATATACAGCTGTTCTAATTCTATTTTATATATATATATATATATATATATATAGAAATATAGTAGTATTACATTACATCACACTGTGTGCATTGCACGTTTGTTTCTATCTTGACATTCTATGCATTACTGCAATTAAATAATTACAACCATACAAAAATGTGTGCAAGTTTGAGACATGGTGCATCTGGGCCATGTGCTGTCTAATGATCTGAAAAAAACTTTAAGTTACATCAGACACAATAATACACAAAGCTGCATTATCAATCACTGGCAATGACAATATGATAAATAACATATCAATTGATAAATTTCTATCTTTTAATATTTTAAATCCCAAAATGTTACATGCACTCGGTTTAACCCTCATCATGATCATCAGACATTGGCACATGCTGTATATTTAATGCATACAGGCTATGAGATGGTCTAATGTGTTTTCTTCAAAGACCTGGATATTTTTTTTCAAATGTAAAGCTGATTCAGTCATTAAGCCTTTTCCCCCTGGTTTATACCTTTCATCTAACTTTTATATGCCTTATCAAAAGAACAAAATGCTATTTTGTCTCCTTGAGTTTGTCCTTTGTTTTTCAAAGGAGTGAATTATTCCACTTTCCTAAACAACTTCAACTTTATTTTCGATTACAGAAGAGAAAATGAATTTTAATATGGTTTAAGACTGGAAATGTCAAGTTATTACAGAACTGGCTTTAAAGTGTTTTTTTCCCCCTGTATTCAAATGCTAAAATGCCTATCTTCAAATAAAAGACAAAGGAGAAATAAAATAAACATTAATAGGAAAGACAAAAACAAATTCTGATGTATTTGAACCATGAAGTAGAGAACCATTTGGATTGTTGCAATTGTTCCTTTCTGGCCCCATGCTGGCTACTTGTATAAAGCTGTAATTGAAACCATGCAGCGTGTGTAGTGGGGTCATTATTGGCTCTCTCTGAGCATCTTCATGTAGGAACTATGTTTCCATTCCATATTATCCTCAGGGTCATGGTGTCTCCCTTAAAACTAGTAAAACAACAACTAGAGATCAGGGAACAATAACAAACAAAATTCTTTAAAGCCAAACCGCATTACTCAGCACAGAATCGTTTTTTTTTTCTACAGATAGTTCCATGTTAGAAGTCTAAAATAAAATAAATATTAAACAGAAGAAAATATTTATTAAAGATGTGTTGTCTTCTGACTTTGCATATTTACTACCAATGACAGCTCAATAATATATCTTTTCATGTTTTTTGGCACTCCAAAAAGCTATCATCTTCAAAGTCTATGACAGCTTTAACAGGGCTATTGTTAAAGTATCATAAAAGACCTGGAATGCTCCTGAACATGCTCTGCATGGAAAAATATTTATGAGATTATTGGAATAATAATGTCTACGGATCAGGTCACTGCACTCATATGTTACACTAAACCCAAACAATATGTCCTAATGATGGCACCCCTATGCATTTTTCCATACACCTTCTAAAATAAATGAATTGTGCTGCTGCCCTTGCCATGTAATTTACATGCAAATACTTTTATGAAGAAAGGCGTATTGTCAAGAACACACAGCACAACCAGCACACCTCAAGATCAAACACAAGAATGATAGATAGGGGCACTGGATTCAGATTTTCCAAAGGTCACTGAAATTGTTGCTGGCCATACTGGCTCCAGTTTCACAGAACTCTGCAAAATGGGGTCTCCCTTTAGGAACAGGGAAATAACCCAGAGTTGCGAATCTACATATACTGTATACATTCAGTGAGAACGCCAAACAAATTTCCAAGAGTCCAAGGTTGTAATTGATGATGCAACTGATCAACATGGACCAACAAAAATGCCTTCCTAACCACCTCAATACTGGACATTTTCACTTCCTTTCTGCTTTCACACTTTGAATGACAATTACTCAGTCATGCAACAAGGTACCCAAATGACATTTTTATTGTTTTTTTTAATGATTTTTTTGGTGAGTATTTAATCACCACTGTTTTTTTTTTGCAATATAAGGGAAGAAATACTGAAAATGTTTGTTTTTCTGGGGGGCGTGGCCAGCAGCCGGAGCGGATGGCTGTGTGAGACAGGAGCTCCGTGAACTGAACCCACATATAGCGACATTGAGCTACTAAACCAGTCCCACACTGTCTCTATACCACCGGAGGGGCCTTCTGTCATCACCCGGGAATGATGGGGAAGCGCAAGCAGGACCGAAAACCGAAAAAACTCACCGACTTCTACCACGCGGCGAGTACACCTAGGCCGCAAGATGGCGCCGGGGCCTCGGACTCGCGGCGCTCCCCG
Source organism: Rana kukunoris (assembly GCA_029574335.1). NCBI lineage: Eukaryota > Metazoa > Chordata > Amphibia > Anura > Ranidae > Rana > Rana kukunoris. The sequence continues at coordinate 313,335,860 of CM056051.1, read as the reverse complement.
CAGGAAGGAAGAAGCCAGCATAGCGCGTTCCAGCTACCGAGCGGTGTACCAACCCCCCGGACAGGGGGTGGAAGCGGAGGCTCCACGCCATCCCATTCTCCCATCTGCAGCCCGCAGAAATCATCGCATCGGCGGTCGGAGGACCATAGATATGCAGGTGAGCAGGATGTAATTCCCAAAACAGTACCAGGGACTTTGTGGATCAAATCCAAGAATTCCCTACATCAGGGGTCCCGCTTAGTGACACTGTTATGAAGGATATGCTGGTGACCCTGAGAGGCTCTATGCATAGAGACATGATACACTGTGTCTCGCAATTAAAGCAGGAGGTCACAGCCATTGGGGAGAGGATTAGCCATGTGGAGGATAAAATGGGTGATTTTACAATAGCCCACAATGACTTAGTAGATGCACACTAAGAAGCTGATGATGAAATTAAAGCAATGTGCGAAAAATTAGCAGATTTAGAGGACAGGTCCAGAAGGAACAACCTTAAACTGCGGGGGGTGGAGGAATCAGTGCTACCAGTGGACCTACGACATTGTGTTCAGGAATTCATAGCAGCCATCTTGCCTGATCTTCCTAGCACTGAAATTATTGTGGATAGAGCACATCACCTCCCTAAACCTAAATTCCTCCCTGAGAAGGTTCCAAGAGATGTCATAGCACGTGTGCACTTTTTTCATGTAAAGGATGAATTATTGAGATTCTCAAGAAAGAACCAGCCCTTGCCGGCTCCGTACTCAGATATCTCCATTTATTCTGATTTATCGCAGTATACCATGATGGCACGCAAAAATCTGACATCAAATACTAAATTGCTGCAAAATCACAAAATTACATACTCATGGGGCTTCCCCACCAAGCTACTGATCAATAGGGACAACCGCACCTTTGCTATCAGGAGTATCGAGGAAGGATTAGACCTAGCAAAAAAATGGAACCTTCTTCCAGAAGAAGCTCCTACTCCTCCAGCTAAATCCACAGCTGCACGGCTTTCTCCTGAATGGAGCACTGCCTGATCTCTGTTCGCATATGCTCTCAATGCCTCCTCTCTATGTTTCTAACCATGAGGCTGGTTTACAATCATATTTCATTTAGTTCTCTTTGGGTTCTTCCGGAGCTCACACCCCCCCAGAGAGATACAGCTAGATATGCTCGCACTTTGTGACCGTTGTCACCTTTTTATATGTTGCTTGACATTATGGTTCTTCTTTTTTTTTTGTTGTTGTTTGTTTTTCTTTTTCCCCTCTACCTCTTCCTCCCTTGTCAAGTCACCTGAGGATTTCACCTCCATGCCTACCTGCTTCAAGACTCATCTGCAAAAGGTATCCACAGCATCTCCCTTTGCTGACTCAACCTATTTTTCCATCACAATGGAGTTGGCGCCATCTACAGGTAACATTTTAGTACTTCATCTAATGACTCTGATGAATGTCGTGAAGGATGTAGCAAGTTCTCCTCTTTCACTATGTCTCTGTCAGTAATTTCCATGAATGTACATGGGCTCAACAGCCCATTCAAGAGGAGTGCTATGTGGAAGGATGCTGGTAAGCTTAAAGGAGAAGTATTGTGCGCTCAGGAAACTCATTTTACTTCGTCTAATCCGCCAAAATGTACCCACAGATCTTTCCCTCATATATTCCATTCAATGGCCCCAGTAAAGAAAAGAGGAGTCCTAATTGCAATCAATAAAACAGTGACTTTCAAGTTACACGAGGTAATTAGTGACCCAAACGGTCGGTTCATCATTTTGGTTTGTGACCTGAACAACTCCACCTTCACCTTGGTAAACATATATGCTCCTAACCGGAGACCCTTTTCTTTTATTAATTCTCTTTTGAAAAAAGTCAACAAAATTAAAAAGGGTGCCTTGCTACTTTGTGGTGACTTTAATTGCATTGTGAATAAGCACTTGGACTGCTCTGGCACATCACCGCCCTCTAGAACAGAGCTACAACCTCTACTGACAGATCACAACCTCTATGACCCCTGGCGGTGTCTTAACTCTACGGAAAGAGACTACACCTACTATTCTTCTCCTCACCGCATATTCTCAAGGATTGACTTTTTTCTTACAGACCTGGCCCTTCTACATAGAACTGAATCAGCCAAGATACATTCTATTACGTGGTCAGACCATGCCCCCATATCTCTGATCCTGAAAAGTACCTTTAATGTTTCCCCCACGTATCTTTGGAGAAACAACACCAATCTACTGGCCAATCCCAAAGCTGTCTCCTCTCTCAAAGCTCAACTGACTGAATTTTTTAAAATTAATGATACTGTTGATGTTTCTGTATCTACGCTATGGTGCTCTCACAAGGCTTTTAGTAGGGGTCTCCTTATTCAGGCAGCAGCAAGGGAGAAAAAATGGAGGGAGGCGTTGCTGAACAACCTTCTTACAGATCTAAAATCCTTAGAGGACCTCCACAAGACGAATACTTCACCTCAGATAGAATCACACTTATTTGACTATAGACAAAAAGTGTGTTTAGCTCTTCTTTCTGGACATCAGAATAGTTTGAGGAGACTTAAAGCCCAATTTTTTGTGAATGGTAATAAGGCGGGCAAATTATTGGCTAACTATATTTCTAGACGCCAACAAAAAGCTAACTTGACATCCATGAGGGACACCCATACCAATATCTTAGAACAGCACCCTAATAAAATAGCCAACTCCTTTATGAAATATTACCGGGATTTATATAATCTCAGCCTTGATGGCGACACGCCACAACCCACCCCGCATTCTATTAAATCCTTTCTGGACCCTTTATCCCTACCTAAATTGAGTGAAGAGGATCTGGCTGCCCTAAACTCCCAGATCACGAGTAAAGAAATATTAGACACTATTAAATCTTTGCCTAAAAATAAATCCCCAGGGGCTGATGGCTTCACATCCGAGTACTATAGTACATTTTCTCAATCCCTTGTCCCGTACATGGAACGGTTGTTCAGCGACGTCTCATCTTCAGCCTCCTTCCCAGAGGAAATGCTACAGGCCATTATTGTGACGTTACCTAAACCAGGGAAGAAGCCGGATTCACCCCAAAATTTCAGGCCCATTTCCCTTCTGAACACCGATCTTAAGATCTATGCAAAAATCCTGGCCAACAGACTTGCATTAATTACCCCCTCTTTGATCAAACCGGACCAGGTGGGTTTTGTGAGGGGAAGACAGGCCCCTGATGGTACTAGAAGGGTGCTCGATCTATTACACATAGCTGAATTCCACAAACTCCCTACAGCCTTTTTGGCGCTTGATGCCGAAAATGCTTTCGATAGGGTCCACTGGGGCTATCTACGGGCTACGCTGCAGAAGTTTGGCCTCCAGGGGCGAATCCTATAAGCAGTCTTAGCCCTCTATTCGACACCGTCAGCGAAGGTCTTTACATCGAGCACCCTCTCAGAAAAATTCTCTATCACAAATGGCATCCGCCAGGGCTGCCCGCTTTCCCCCATCATTTTTACTCTTATGATGGAGCCCCTGGCGGAAGCTATTAGGACCGATAGCACGATATCCGGTATAAAAGTAGGGAAGGTTGTCCACAAAATTGGCCTTTTTGCCGATGATGTGGTCTTGACACTCACCAGTCCGGCTTCCTCCCTGGAGGGGTTTTTTAGAGTACTAGAGAGGTATAGCAAGGTTTCTTTTTACAAATTAAATGTGGTAAAATCATGTTTGTTACCAGTGAACATGTCCCAGAACCAAGTGACTTTTTTGAAAAACAAATATCAATTTCAATGGATGTCCAAAGCATTCTCCTACCTGGGTATTCGGATAGCCTTTCCTTCAACCCACACATACGAAGCCAATTTTCCTAGCCTTATTCATACGGTTAGGAATGACCTCCAACATATAGCCTCCTACGAACTTTCATGGCTTGGGAGAATTGCAGCCTTGAAGATGGTAGTACTTCCAAAGCTGATATACTACTTTAGAACTATCCCTATCTGTCTACCTGAATCTTTCTTCAACCTGATAAATAAAATTGTCAGACAATTTGTGTGGAAAGGGAAAATGTCCAAAATCCCCTTTGTCATAATCCAGAAACATAGGAAATGGGGGGGGGGGCGGGATTCCCAAATGTGAGGAATTACTACAAGGCGGCTATTCTGGATCAGGTCAAGGCCTGGTTCGACCCACAGTCTCCTAAACTGTGGGTACACATAGAGAGGTCGGTGGTGTCTGTCATGGACCATGAAATACTGAAATCCTAATTCATGTATTACAGAAGATGTAATTCTGAACCCCAGCCAGGTCAACAGACTCATAAGAAATACTCATTGTCCATTGTGTGATAACCCTATCTAAAGCCTTTCTATTATCAGGTGTAAATGACTTCTGCCCTGTCTCAATTCTCCAGACGGCTCCATTGTTCTGTGGCTGGCTATTGTGTACATTGATTGACCCCCTGGGGCTTTTGTCTGAAAACACATCACAGGCTTCTGGCCACACATATTCAGGCTATTCAAACTTTGGGACCAATCTCTGCGGAGACAATTTCAAGTCCTCATTTGCATGGTTTAAGAGGACCAGAGTGCAAACTGAATACTTTACAATGGACCAATAGGAAAGCGGTTGTTGGGGGCGGGATGTTCCAAATCCTGTATAAAGTGTGCTGTGTACTTTCAATAAAGTGTGTCCTGTTGCATCCAGTATTAAGCCATGGCTCATGTGTGGATGATTCGGCGATTCCAGGGATATTCCTAAGTCGGGGAATATTGGGTGATTTCTTTTATGGGAGAAGAAGGGAGAGGATGGCGGAGATATGCTCTAATACCGTCACACTGGATGGCAGCAGCGGGATTTTCCCTTCTACCTTCCTTTACACCAGGATTCCAAGCAGACACTGGGAACAGTGAATGGAAGACTGCTACACCCGGCTTAAAAGAAATACACGGAAAGGACTACTGGAAGTTTGTGGAAGGATTGCTAGCAACAAAACCGAGCGTGTCATCATAGCAGAATAAATGGAGCTAGACCAGGAGAACTCGGTTGCAGCAAGGCCTGCAGTACAGAAGATGGGGACACCAGTGATTCAGGGTGAGGAATCACCAGCTAACAAGCTAATAAGAGAGAAATTAGCATGGTTCGGTCCGAACCCAACGGCGGATGTGGTGCTGAAAGTGATGACCCTGGTAGCGGAGGAGGCTAAACAAATAAGAAACGCAGAACTACAGTTAAAACTGGCAGCAGTTCAACAAGCAGCCGCACATTCTCCAAACAGTGAGTACAGCACAGCAGACACAAGGAAGATTCCGTTTAGAGCTTTTAAAGCTTTTGATGAGAAAGAACGAGAGCGGCAACATGAGCTGAGAATTGCAGAAATACGACGATCGGTGACAACGCCTAAAGAAGCAGCACCAAATGAAAGACAGGAGATGGTGAACCTCTATCCCCAGACACCAGTTGCAGAGACAGGGGATCTGATAGACTTCTCTGCTGAGGAAGAACAACCTGATGGGCCTCCAGCAGAAGAGCTGGTATCAGGGCCACACTTCACTGTGCTCTGCCCAGCCCCAAGAGCAGTATTTGTGGAGTTACAAGGAACTTCCCCAGCTGAAGCGCTGGTCACCGGACAGAGGGTTCAAGACCTCTGCCCCACCCCTGTGGCAGTTTTGGAGGCTCAGGGTGAGAAGATGGCGATCACTCCCCAGCCACAGATTACAGAATGTATGGACTGTTCAGAGGATGTTATGGATTATGCATCCCCAGCAGAAGTGCTGGCAACAGGGCAGATTGCCAGCCATCTCTGCCCAGCACCGGGACCAACTGTGGAGTTCCAGGGAGCCGGGGCGGTTGGCCCCCCTCCCCAGCAACCAGCTGAGGTGGTAAAGCTCTTACTCCCAGCGGAACCACTGGCAGCAGGACAGGCTGCTACTGGCGGCTGCACCCCACTACAGCTTGAGTGGATACCAGTGGATGGGACTTCAGTCTCCACTGGTATACCCCATAAATGGTGGCCAGTTGGCCCAGACCCCCAACAGCATGATGGACTGAGCCCAGCCACCCTGTCATCTCTCCAGCGGCTGAAAGGACTCCAGGGAGAAGGGCCAGTCCAGGCCTCTCCCCAGCGGCAGACGTGTTCCCTGAGAGAGGCAGAGGATGGCGGGGTGAGTAATGCTCGGTTTGGAGCAAGTGATTTGGGGTACTGTATGGATACCGGCCTTGGGGGACTGGAACTACTGACTGAATTCAGAGACAACCCATCTGGTGTCTCCTACTGGGTTAGTCCCCTGCCAAAAGGGGAGATGTGTGACAGGCCTAGCCGGGACAGGGGCTTTTGGAGAGGACTGAATGCGAGCCTCTTGCCGTCCGATTATGGGCCAGGGCCGCAAAGCAGGAAGGCGGATGGGTTATCCTGGCAGACAGTCCTGGAACCTTAAGACTACTTGCCCAACATCCTCGAGTGACCCGTTTGGGTCCCACTGCAGATGTTGAACTATTTCCCAGGGGGAGTAATGTCATGGACCATGAAATACTGAAATCCTAATTCATGTATTACAGAAGATGTAATTCTGAACCCCAGCCAGGTCAACAGACTCATAAGAAATACTCATTGTCCATTGTGTGATAACCCTATCTAAAGCCTTTCTATTATCAGGTGTAAATGACTTCTGCCCTGTCTCAATTCTCCAGACGGCTCCATTGTTCTGTGGCTGGCTATTGTGTACATTGATTGACCCCCTGGGGCTTTTGTCTGAAAACACATCACAGGCTTCTGGCCACACATATTCAGGCTATTCAAACTTTGGGACCAATCTCTGCGGAGACAATTTCAAGTCCTCATTTGCATGGTTTAAGAGGACCAGAGTGCAAACTGAATACTTTACAATGGACCAATAGGAAAGCGGTTGTTGGGGGCGGGATGTTCCAAATCCTGTATAAAGTGTGCTGTGTACTTTCAATAAAGTGTGTCCTGTTGCATCCAGTATTAAGCCATGGCTCATGTGTGGATGATTCGGCGATTCCAGGGATATTCCTAAGTCGGGGAATATTGGGTGATTTCTTTTATGGGAGAAGAAGGGAGAGGATGGCGGAGATATGCTCTAATACCGTCACACTGGATGGCAGCAGCGGGATTTTCCCTTCTACCTTCCTTTACACCAGGATTCCAAGCAGACACTGGGAACAGTGAATGGAAGACTGCTACACCCGGCTTAAAAGAAATACACGGAAAGGACTACTGGAAGTTTGTGGAAGGATTGCTAGCAACAAAACCGAGCGTGTCATCATAGCAGAATAAATGGAGCTAGACCAGGAGAACTCGGTTGCAGCAAGGCCTGCAGTACAGAAGATGGGGACACCAGTGATTCAGGGTGAGGAATCACCAGCTAACAAGCTAATAAGAGAGAAATTAGCATGGTTCGGTCCGAACCCAACGGCGGATGTGGTGCTGAAAGTGATGACCCTGGTAGCGGAGGAGGCTAAACAAATAAGAAACGCAGAACTACAGTTAAAACTGGCAGCAGTTCAACAAGCAGCCGCACATTCTCCAAACAGTGAGTACAGCACAGCAGACACAAGGAAGATTCCGTTTAGAGCTTTTAAAGCTTTTGATGAGAAAGAACGAGAGCGGCAACATGAGCTGAGAATTGCAGAAATACGACGATCGGTGACAACGCCTAAAGAAGCAGCACCAAATGAAAGACAGGAGATGGTGAACCTCTATCCCCAGACACCAGTTGCAAAGACAGGGGATCTGATAGACTTCTCTGCTGAGGAAGAACAACCTGATGGGCCTCCAGCAGAAGAGCTGGTATCAGGGCCACACTTCACTGTGCTCTGCCCAGCCCCAAGAGCAGTATTTGTGGAGTTACAAGGAACTTCCCCAGCTGAAGCGCTGGTCACCGGACAGAGGGTTCAAGACCTCTGCCCCACCCCTGTGGCAGTTTTGGAGGCTCAGGGTGAGAAGATGGCGATCACTCCCCAGCCACAGATTACAGAATGTATGGACTGTTCAGAGGATGTTATGGATTATGCATCCCCAGCAGAAGTGCTGGCAACAGGGCAGATTGCCAGCCATCTCTGCCCAGCACCGGGACCAACTGTGGAGTTCCAGGGAGCCGGGGCGGTTGGCCCCCCTCCCCAGCAACCAGCTGAGGTGGTAAAGCTCTTACTCCCAGCGGAACCACTGGCAGCAGGACAGGCTGCTACTGGCGGCTGCACCCCACTACAGCTTGAGTGGATACCAGTGGATGAGACTTCAGTCTCCACTGGTATACCCCATAAATGGTGGCCAGTTGGCCCAGACCCCCAACAGCATGATGGACTGAGCCCAGCCACCCTGTCATCTCTCCAGCGGCTGAAAGGACTCCAGGGAGAAGGGCCAGTCCAGGCCTCTCCCCAGCGGCAGACGTGTTCCCTGAGAGAGGCAGAGGATGGCGGGGTGAGTAATGCTCGGTTTGGAGCAAGTGATTTGGGGTACTGTATGGATACCGGCCTTGGGGGACTGGAACTACTGACTGAATTCAGAGACAACCCATCTGGTGTCTCCTACTGGGTTAGTCCCCTGCCAAAAGGGGAGATGTGTGACAGGCCTAGCCGGGACAGGGGCTTTTGGAGAGGACTGAATGCGAGCCTCTTGCCGTCCGATTATGGGCCAGGGCCGCAAAGCAGGAAGGCGGATGGGTTATCCTGGCAGACAGTCCTGGAACCTTAAGACTACTTGCCCAACATCCTCGAGTGACCCGTTTGGGTCCCACTGCAGATGTTGAACTATTTCCCAGGGGGAGTAATGTCATGGACCATGAAATACTGAAATCCTAATTCATGTATTACAGAAGATGTAATTCTGAACCCCAGCCAGGTCAACAGACTCATAAGAAATACTCATTGTCCATTGTGTGATAACCCTATCTAAAGCCTTTCTATTATCAGGTGTAAATGACTTCTGCCCTGTCTCAATTCTCCAGACGGCTCCATTGTTCTGTGGCTGGCTATTGTGTACATTGATTGACCCCCTGGGGCTTTTGTCTGAAAACACATCACAGGCTTCTGGCCACACATATTCAGGCTATTCAAACTTTGGGACCAATCTCTGCGGAGACAATTTCAAGTCCTCATTTGCATGGTTTAAGAGGACCAGAGTGCAAACTGAATACTTTACAATGGACCAATAGGAAAGCGGTTGTTGGGGGCGGGATGTTCCAAATCCTGTATAAAGTGTGCTGTGTACTTTCAATAAAGTGTGTCCTGTTGCATCCAGTATTAAGCCATGGCTCATGTGTGGATGATTCGGCGATTCCAGGGATATTCCTAAGTCGGGGAATATTGGGTGATTTATTTTATGGGAGAAGAAGGGAGAGGATGGCGGAGATATGCTCTAATACCGTCACAGAGACCTACCTTCCCTTCTTCTGGCTCAGTTAGTCAGTACTCCTTTAGACTGCCCTAAGTTTCCTTCCATAGAGGCGACTCTCACTGCATGGAAAAAACTCCATCTACTGACCCCTCAGGAATCATTAACCAAACACGCTTTGTCTGACCTACAGATATATGAGTTTCTGATCCCCAACTTGAGAGTTACCCCCTGGCTGCGAGATAACATACTCACACGCAATGACTTATGTGCTAGAGACCCGGTTACCCACCAGTTTTCTAGGACACAAATCCATCATTTCCACGTGAAACATCCTAACGCAAATTACTCACTACATAATGAGGTATGGTTATACCTCTTGACTAATCACAACGTGCCTAAAGGCCTGTCGTGGTTCTATCACATACTACAAAACAACTCTAGTCGTAACAAAACCTCTAATATGGTGAACTGGGAAAGAGACTTGGGGTCAGTCCATTCTATAGACGAATGGAAAATGGCTATCGGCACCTGCTACAAGTTCTTACATTGCACTGGCCACTGGGACATTATGTTGAGGACATTACATAGATCATACATGACTCCTGTTAGGATGTCTATGATCTTTCCCACAGAAACCAGTGACTGCTGGAGACTATGCGGATCGAGAGGAAATATGTTCCATATCTTATGGGAATGCAACGGCATCCGCAGCTTTTGGCGTGAAGTATTCAAATTGATCTCCTCAATTACTGTTTTTTTTATTGCTCCGTCACCCCAGTTAGCTCTTCTTTTTTTGAATATACAATCTATCCCTATGCAATTTAGAAGTATCACAACTCACGTCCTATTAGCTGCCAGGCTTACGATCACATCTAAATGGAAATCTACTTTGGTCCCCAATGTAAGTGAGGTCATACAACGGGTGAAAGTTCAACACTCATATGAAAAATACTTCGCTATTCAATCCCAAACGGTGACCAAGTTTCGAGACTTCTGGGAACCCTGGACATCGAGATTCCAGGAATGATTCTTAATTACATCCCTTTAAACTAAGACTGAAATGGCTATCCCGGCAGATAGGCTAGTTAACATTCTTACCAACTCTAGTGTAGATCCTCAGGTCCCCCCCCTTTTTTCACCCCTTATGTCTCCTCCCTCTCTTTTCCTGTCCCCTTCCTCTCTCTCCCCAATTTCTCCTCTTATTCCCCATGCTTCTTCTTGTCACTGTATTTTTTATTTTTTATTTTGTTACTTCAGTTTTAGTTTATTCGGTCCTATTAGTGGACGACATAACCCGGTTCATCTCTTGGGTGCTATGTTACCTTGCAACTACAATTTGGGTTACATTACTATACGAAGCCACCTGTTTAATGAATAGGCTTGTTTATTGCTTAGAGCAGATTCGACTTACATAAATATGGGATGGTTTGTGTGGGCTCCCGTCCGGAGGCCCTGCGTTGGGGGGGTGGCGTCCACATTTAGCGGTAGGATGTGCTCCCCCGTGCGTGGGGCAGCCGTGGCGGGAGTGCCCTTGAATCTAGAGTCAAGGCTTAAATGTTTGTTTATATCTTTTATAGTACCCACCTACGAAGTGTGCAGAAATTTCCAGTTGGTTCTGTATTAACAAAGGTTGATCATTGTATTTGTTTACGCTGTTTTGTACAACGGTGAAGTGTCACTCTATTTTTGAACCAATAAAAATATTTGAAATGAAAATGTTTTTCTTAGTTTCTATTCTAAAATTTTGCAAACAAATGATCTTTCTTTATACATTTAGGCTAACATGTATTCTGCTGCATTCCTTATGTAAAAATGTATCTGAGTGGAAAAATTGGGAAAAATACTGCGCTAACTCTATGTAACTTTAAAAAAAAAAAAAAAAACAGCAGCAGCTCTATCATGCGATAAACAAAAATGAAACCATAAAAGAAAAGATGAATAAAGAAGAAAGTGAATAAATAAACCGCTTACCAGAGGCAAATGGAAACCAGGCCTGTCAAAAGAATCTGCAGCACTCCAATCGATCGGTAGAATCCAAATCCAATGGGAATAGGTATGATCAGTCGAATCCCAGAAAGCCACCAATTATGTCCCAAATGGTAACAGTGTTTCTGGGAAGTCTTCCAGGACAGCACCCTGAGAGATAACTGGTCCCACCTTAGGGCTGGACAACAGCCTGTAGAACCTTTCTACTGAATGCCAAATCCTGAGGTCACAGCAGTTCCACCCTGTAGTGCTTCAGGAAAGTGTTCTTGCCTCTTCACGTAGCTGCTCTGCAGATCTGTTTTACCGATGCTCCAGCCCTTTCTGCCCAAGAGCTCACCAGAGACCATGTAGAGTGTGCCTTCTCTGCCACCAGATCCAGCAACGTCTCTTTTCTTCTTTAAACATGTATCTGAATCAGTGTATATCCTTTAGCCTGTGTTAAAGTCTACAAACTATAATATACATTTGAAAATTGATCAATCCTGATGCACTGACTGCTGCTCTAATTTCTTGAGGTTCTAAAGTGCCAGGGAAATACCCCTGAATTGCCCCTTTTTGGAAAGTAGACAGTCCAAGGTGTTTAGTAATATGCATGGTGAATTTTTATGAAGTTTTCATTTTTTGTCACAATATTTTGTAAAATTAAGAAATTAAATATCTTTTTTCCCCGCAAAGTTGTCATTTTAACAAGTATTTAAAAGAAGATTTACGGCAAATAAAGAATCCCCAAAATACAGTCTTTATTGCTACATATAGGTGGGTAAAAAACAGCTTACACATTTTGGCACAAAGCCTTGGTGACAGCATATTATTACAAATGAAAGACAAGACATATATAAACACTCCACTTGTCATTTGAGGGTGGATACTACAATAAAACAATTAATCAATTGCATACAATCAAGTCAAATCCTTGAACAGAAATAGCAGCATCAGATGGTACTCACATTATGTATTATGTACAACCCATTCACAGCAAAGGCATACTTATAATTACATAGAGAAAAGGTCCCAATGGGGCTTTGAAACAGCTGATGTGAAGTAAAGTGGCAATGCAACGTCTATGGTAAAAACGTTTTATTACAAAAGTGATTCAATGACATAAAAATTAGTGGTATACAAGGGATGAGTTGCGGCAGAGTAACAAAGATTAAAATAACCATAACATTTCCAGATAAATAATCAAATACATAGCCTGAATAGTGGCAGGCAGGTGTATATTCCTAAGGCGTTTCGACCATTCGGTCTTCTTCAGAGGATTGTGGCTGAAAGAGATTTAATATTATAAATAGGTGTGTACAAAAAATCTTTATTTGTCTCTGTGTCCTCCCTATGGAGTCTGTCCCCTTATAAAAGGGGGGAAAACGGGGGTACAAGGACTCCCAAATCCACAGGGAAGATAAAGGCACAGAGAACAACATAAATATAGTTGGTTTAAGGGAGAAGAGCTTTCCTTCTCCCTCCCACAGTAATCAGAAATTCATCATCAACAGCAACATATATTTACCCAGAAATTTGAGTTATGGGACATCCAGGTGTGGTCCGATGCGGTCGTGGGATGCAAGGGTCCAAAGCTGATGGTACTCCCGATCAGTCCCCCAGTCTCGCCCAGTCCTCAACGTGACCGCCCAAGAGTGGCCCTCAGCCACTTACGAGGAAGCACCAGACAGAAATGGTAGCACCCGGGCAGACCCGAGGGGTGAAGAAAAATGGGATTCAAAAGGTAGGAAAAAGAAATCCTAGAATTAAGTAAAGTAATTAGTATAAAAGGTGGCCAATGCATGGGTATAAATTTCGTAGAGATCTTCAAAGGATGAGATAATGGAGGTCCAGGGGGTGAGGGTGAGGTGGAAGCAAACAGGAGTGGGTGGGGTTGGGAAGGGGGAAAAAAGGGGGAAAAAAGGGGTGGAAACGGGAAAGTGAAATGGGCTGGGAAGGAGAAGGGGTAGGGAGAAAGAATGGTCGTGATGGTGAAATGAAAGGGGAAATAGTGATGAAATGAAATAAAGAAAAAAAAAATATATATATATATATATATATATTGTAGCAGAGCATCCCAGAGAGAGCCTGGGAAAGTCCAGTTCGGGGTTTATACCTCTCCCAGGCTCCTCTCTTACACGTTCAGGGGTCTCTGATCCCTGATCCAGGTCAGGTGTTGGCCCTCTCCCCCAGGCCAATTTAAGCTCACCTGAGCTAACAGCCATTGCTCTGTCCTGGGAAACAGTGTGAATCTGTGAGAGCAAGGAGGCTGCTGGAAAACTGGTGAGAAGTGTGTGTTTGAGCTAACAAGCGGTAGGCTTGTTTAGCTTAGTAGTTAGGACCTGCTTAACGTGTAGTTAGAGCCGAGACACGGCTAGGTGTTTGTTTGACTATTTTTGTTTTGTTTTCTGCACACTGTACAGCACCTGTAAATAGACTTTGTATAGCACCAATAAACATCCCACTGTTGTTCACTGATCCGATGGACTTTGGTATCTGTGCTGGCTCATCCCAGGGAGCTTTTGTACCCGCTACCTATCCCCAGCTTACATATGGTGGAGAATGCGGGCAGCAATAGTAAGTTACTATTTAAAAAGCCAGTACCTAAAGTGACAACATGGAGGAAATCCTCAAACAAATGGTGCTATTCAATGCTGTTTCATGCGCTGCAGTGCCAAATGTGGGGAAACACATGTATCACATGACTGTTAATGATAAGCCTATTACGGCCTTACTGGACTCTGGAAGTCTAGTTACTTTGGTTACAGCTGAGATAGTTAAAACTGTGAATTTTCATGAAAAAAAAGTTGCTGTGATCTGTGTACATGGGGATACCCGGGAGTATCCTATAGCCACAGTTCAGTTTAAAACTGGCTTAGGTACGGTGTCCCATGCGGTCGGACTTGTGCCCCACTTGGTGCATGAGGCCATCATTGGTAGGGACTTCCCTAAGTTTTGGGAGCTGTGGGATCGTCCCGACCCGGTGGCAGTACCTAACTCAGTCGCAGAGCCAGAGCTCCTGGCTACTTCCGATATTGTGGGTTCAGGGGACTCATCTCAGGGCTCTCCGAGTTTTCCTTTCTCGGTTATGGCAGGGGAGCTGGAGGAGCCTGAGGAAGTCCCCACAACGAGTAGAGCCGGACAGCCGTCTGCTGACTCGGAGCCTACGTTGGAGTTTACTGACCTCAATGTGCACAAGGAAAATTTTGGTACTGAGCAGAGAAAAGACCCTACCCTTGCCAGGGCCTGGGAAAATGTAATGGTGATTAACGATGTACCTGTTGAACCAGGGGATAGGCCCTGTTTTCCTTATTTCAGCAGCAATGATGATTTACTGTATCGTGTATGTAAAAAGAATGATGAAGTTATTGAACAGTTGGTGGTCCCTAAGCCTTATAGAAGGGTGGTGTTGGAACTTGCCCATGGGCACTTGCTAGGAGGCCATTTAGGGGTTGAGAAAACCACTGAAAGAGTGTTGCGCAGGTTTTACTGGCCGGGGATACAGAAAAATATTGAAAATTATTGTCAATCCTGTCCGGTGTGTCAGATGTCAGCCCCCCAGCCCCACTTCCGAAGTCCTTTAGTGCCCTTGCCCATTATTGAAGTGCCCTTCGAGAGGATTGCCATGGACCTTGTGGGTCCGCTCCCCAAATCCGCCCGTGGTCATCAGCATATCCTTGTGATGATGGATTACGCTACCCGTTATCCTGAGGCCGTTCCCTTACGCGCCGCGTCTGCTAAAAACATTGCCAAAGAGCTGTTTATGGTGTTCAGTCGGGTTGGCATCCCTAAAGAAATCCTTACAGACCAGGGTACCCCATTTATGTCACGGATAACTAGGGAGCTGTGCAAGTTATTTAAGGTGACGCAGTTGCGAACCTCTGTGTATCATCCGCAAACAGATGGCTTGGTGGAACGTTTTAATAAGACGTTAAAGGGCATGTTAAAAAAGGTTGTTGACAAAGATGGGAAAGACTGGGACTTCCTGATACCGTACCTGATGTTTGCTATCAGGGAGGTTCCCCAGTCCTCTACAGGGTACTCTCCATTTGAGTTGCTTTACGGGAGACACCCTCGGGGACTCTTGGACATAGCCAAGGAAACTTGGGAGGGGGAACAGACACCTCACAAAAGCATAATTGAGCATATCGCTCAAATGCAGGACAGAATTGCAGCAGTAATACCAGTGGTGAAAGAACATTTACTACAGGCACAAGCAGCCCAACAGAGAATATACAACCGGGGGGCCCAACTCCGTGTTTTCTCACCGGGTGACAGGGTCCTCGTATTAGTTCCCACTGTTGAGAGCAAGTTCCTGGCTAAGTGGCAGGGCCCCTTTGAAGTAATTGAAAGAGTTGGGGAAGTCAATTACAAGGTGTATCAACCAGGTAAAAGGAAGCCGGAACAGATTTACCACGTAAACCTGTTAAAGCCCTGGAAGGATAGACTGGCGTTAACTGCAAGGTCCCTACCGGTAACGCCTAAGGGTACTGAATCCCCTCTGATCCCTGAGGTCACGATTCCAGACACCCTGTCATTTTCCCAAAAACAGGAAGCTAGAGAGTTCCTGATAAGGAATAGAGAGAAATTTTCAGAGTTGCCTGGCACGACTTCAGCGGTTCAGCATGATATTGTTACTGAACCTGGGGTCCGTGTCAAGCTCAAACCGTACCGAATTCCTGAAGCGAGGAGAAAGGACATCAGTGCTGAAGTTAAAAGAATGTTGGAGCTAGATGTCATTGAGGAATCCAATAGTGATTGGTCGAGCCCCATCGTGTTAGTCCCAAAACCGGATGGCACCTGGAGGTTCTGTAATGACTTCAGGAAGCTTAATGCAGTGACAAAGTTTGACACGTACCCAATGCCCAGGGTAGATGAACTTATAGACCGACTGGGCAAGGCCCGTTATCTGACCACTTTGGACTTGACCAAAGGATATTGGCAAATACCCCTGACTAATAGTGCCAAAGAAAAGACTGCGTTTGTGACCCCGGAGGGATCATTCCAGTATAAGAAAATGCCTTTTGGGTTGCAAAATGCCCCTGCAACCTTTCAGAGGGCCATGGACAGGACCCTAAGACCGCACCAGCAGTATGCTGCAGCTTATTTAGATGACATAGTGGTGCATAGCACTGACTGGGAGTCTCACTTGCCCCGTGTCCAAGCTGTCCTTGATTCCCTCTTCAAGGAAGGTTTTACGGCAAATCCCAAAAAATGTGCCATTGGTTTGGAGGAAGCCAAGTATTTGGGCTACACTATTGGCCGTGGAGTTATTAAACCCCAAGTGAATAAAGTAGAAGCCATCCAGGAGTGGCCACGTCCTGCAAACAAGAAGCAGGTCAGGGCCTTTCTTGGCATTGCGGGATATTATAGAAGGTTTATTCCAAATTTTGCCACTATAGCTGCCCCACTGACAGACCTGACGAAAGGGAAAGACTCCGTAATGATAAAATGGTCCCCAGTAGCAGAAGAATCTTTCCAAGTCCTGAAGAAGGCTCTTTGTGCACAGCCAGTGCTATACTCCCCCGATTTCTCCAAAGATTTTTTGGTTCAGACAGATGCCTCTGATGTAGGTATCGGGGCAGTACTATCACAGGTATACAATGGGGAAGAACACCCTGTGGTCTACCTAAGCAGAAAGCTCAATGATCATGAGAAAAAATATGCAGTCATTGAAAAGGAATGTTTAGCCATAAAGTGGGCCGTGGACGCACTCAGGTACTACCTGTTAGGGCGCCAGTTTGAGCTAATAACTGACCATGCTCCCCTGAAATGGATGGCCCAAAAGAAGGAGACTAATAGGCGGGTGAACCGGTGGTTTTTGGCCCTCCAGGATTATTCCTTTTCGGTAAAACACAGGCCAGGTGTTGAGATGGGAAATGTAGATGCCCTGTCCCGTGTTCACTCCTGTTGGGCTACAGGTGTTCCAACCCTGGGGTTGAAACAAGAGGGGAGGGTGTGTAGCAGAGCATCCCAGAGAGAGCCTGGGAAAGTCCAGTTCGGGGTTTATACCTCTCCCAGGCTCCTCTCTTACACGTTCAGGGGTCTCTGATCCCTGATCCAGGTCAGGTGTTGGCCCTCTCCCCCAGGCCAATTTAAGCTCACCTGAGCTAACAGCCATTGCTCTGTCCTGGGAAACAGTGTGAATCTGTGAGAGCAAGGAGGCTGCTGGAAAACTGGTGAGAAGTGTGTGTTTGAGCTAACAAGCGGTAGGCTTGTTTAGCTTAGTAGTTAGGACCTGCTTAACGTGTAGTTAGAGCCGAGACACGGCTAGGTGTTTGTTTGACTATTTTTGTTTTGTTTTCTGCACACTGTACAGCACCTGTAAATAGACTTTGTATAGCACCAATAAACATCCCACTGTTGTTCACTGATCCGATGGACTTTGGTATCTGTGCTGGCTCATCCCAGGGAGCTTTTGTACCCGCTACCTATCCCCAGCTTACAATATATATATATATATATATATAAGGGGACAGACTCCATAGGGAGGACACAGAGACAAATAAAGATTTTTTGTACACACCTATTTATAATATTAAATCTCTTTCAGCCATAATCCTCTGAAGAAGACAGAATGGTCGAAACGCGTTAGGAATATACACCTGCCTGCCACTATTCAGGCTATGTATTTGATTATTTATCTGGAAATGTTATGGTTATTTTAATTTTTGTTACTCTGCCGCAACTCATCCCTTGTATACCCCTATTTTTTATGTCATTGAATCACTTTTGTAATAAAACGTTTTTACCATAGACGTTGCATTGCCACTTTACTTCACATCAGCTGTTTCAAAGCCCCATTGGGACCTTTTCTCTATTTAATATATTGGGGTGTGCAGCTAATTCTCTCCACCGAATAGGTTTGTCCCTTTTCTCAAATTAGTTTTGGAGTGCTAAAACACTCCCCTCCCTTCTGACCTAGTGGAGATAAGGCATGAGTTGCTTGGCATTGGTTAGGTTCATTTTTCCTTTGTGATTTTTGTGATTATTGATTTGATTACTACTGTTAAAATGAGTATGTACCATGGTGACGGATGGGCCAACCTTATGCAAGGCTATGAAACCTCATTTGAAAAGGCCGACCAAGTCGAAACACAAATATCTTCACTTACCAACCAACTAGCCAAAACCTTAGAGAAAAAATCCTCACTGTACTGGCATGTGAAAACCTTTGACAGGTATATCAAAGAGAAAATCAACCCCTTTGGACTATGTGTCCAGATCTTCCCCAGTTCGGATCTGATAGGCCAAGCCTGCAGATCAGAATGGGAGGAGAATCTCAATAATTGCTCTAATGAGATGATGATGATCCTATCACGCGAGTACAGTAAACAAATGATTGCTCTCGATGTGGACATCAACAACCTAGAAACCGCATTACTACCACACCAAGAACACGCCCTGTCGATAGAATTACAAACTAACTTAAAAGACAATCTGCTGGCCTACAATCGAGGCATCCTTCAGGAAAAGGAGGTTAAGTACTGGCGTGATAAGATGGCCTTTTCCGAGGGAAAGGCATATAAATGGAACACTCAAAATAATAGAAGACCCCCCAAAAGGGACCAGTATGGTCCCCAAGGCTCACACAAATCCCAGAATCCAGTAGTTTCTTCTTCACAAGGTTCCAACAAACACCCTACACAAGATAGGAGAGGTAGAAACAAGAGAGGTCGAACCAGCAGGGGATCCAGTGAACATGAAAGTACAAAACGCTCTACAGAGAATGCTAACACGAGGGGAAAGAGAGAGGCCACAAACACTCAGGAATCACAAGAATACCAACAACAATCGGGTGGGAATGACTCAGATCTCCCACCTGAAAGGATAGTTAGTACCAACAGCACTCCGAATACCTCCCAAAAACCCATTGCCCAAAAACCTTTAAACTCCCCCCGGGGTCCTGGCTCCCCTCTATCGACCAGGAGCAGGAAGGGTTTAGACCCATTTGTAGTAAGACTACCTCAAACCAGCTAAGTGTGGTCAACCTTTCCTCTCACTTACTCACAAAGGCCGAAACTCAGGTGCTTGGTCGTGGACTAACCTTTTGCCCAGAAGAGAACTTTGACTTGTTTGGAGTCATTATTGATGTACACCTATTTGCCAGAAAACTACTTTTGAAATCCATACATTCTAAAACTAATACTGAAATTGAGACAACTGATTGGTCGGGATACACTATGCGGGAATTTAAAGCCCTTCGAGACTTGACTCTCCTCTATTGGGAAAGTCATTATATTGATCTTATTGACTCAATTGATTTAGAGGCCCTACTTACTGATGTAGATAAGCCCTCAACTGATTCCATTCCTAGGTTCAAGAAACCCTCGCAGACCTTTCCACCGCTAAACTCTAATCCAAATGTTTCCTTCTTCATTAAACAAATGATCAGAGATCTATGTAAACTCCAATGTGACAAACGTACTCCACAGAACCTAGCACCTGATGAAAATAAAGCATTGATTGCTTTATCTGCCAATACCACACTCACGGTCAAGCCATCGGATAAAGGAGGTAATGTTGTCCTTATGGACAACACCGACTATGTCAACATGTGTATGAATATCCTTGCGAACAAGGACTGGTACAAACCTATCTCTGTGAATCTTATTCGACAATACCATATAGATTTCTATACCCTTGTTGATCAAGCCTTTACCTCTCAAACCATTCCCCGTAACACATACAATTTCATTCGCACCCAATACCCTAAAACGGCAACCTTCTACAGTCTTCCAAAAATACACAAAGAACTCAACCCTCCACCAGGACGGCCTATTGTTTCCGGAAATGGTTCCATTTCCGAAAACTTAAGCTGCCTAGTCGATACATACCTTCAACCGTATGTCAACGCTCTACCCTCCTTCATAAAGGATACCATCCATTTATTAAAAATCATTGACCATACTACTATCTCGGACAACTCTTTATTAGTTGCCATTGATGTGGAGGCTCTATACAGCAGTATACCCCACACAAAGGGCTTAGAGACCATACGACGATGTCTAACCAAAGGTTAGCTACATGACCATACCCTTGATGAGTTCCTGATGGACTCCCTTCGGTATATACTTTTTCACAACTACTTTTGTTTCAATGGCTCCCACTTCCTCCAGGTACAAGGCGTAGCGATGGGGACATGCTGTGCCCCATCCTACGCCAACATGTACCTGGGGGAGTGGGAGCTATCCCTCCCAGATGACGGAGGTCTTGTCGGCTACCTGCGCCACATCAAACTGTGGCGCAGGTATATCGACGACATCCTGATCATCTGGGAGGGACCCGAAAGTTCCCTGCTGGAATTCTTCAATTGTCTAAACTGTAACCAATACAATCTAAAATTTACTATGAGCTACGATAAATCTACTATCACTTTTTTGGATGTAAAAATATTTGTGGGTCCTCAAGGTCAACTATGTAGCACCCTGTTCCGCAAAAGTACAGCGGGAAACACGGTCCTACACGCGAATAGTTTTCACCCAATCTCGCTTAAAAACTCCATTCCCTATGGACAGTATCTGCGTCTCCGCCGCAACTGTTCCAACAACACTCTCTATCTTGAAGAAGCTGAAAGACTCCGAGACAGACTTTCTGCAAGAGGCTACAGCTATTCCTGTCTACGCAAATCTTTCAATAAAGCCAATACAAATTCTAGACAAGCACTACTATATTCTAAAAAATCCTCTCTAAATTCCAATCCCCAGACCACTAGGATAATTCTAGGTTTTTCACGACAACACAAAGAGATTAGACAGATCCTTCAAAAGAATTGGAGCATCTTAGCAGATAACCCAAGGCTGAATAATTTTATACCTGAGTATCCATCTATTACGTATAAAAGGGCCACATCGATTAAAGATCGACTGGTCAAGAGTGAGTACACTAATGCTCCCTTAAAAGGAGCGCACTGCTCAATGTTCGGCACTTTTCCCTGTGGACACTGCTCCTACTGCCCACTTATGAGGAGAGAGAAGACCTTCCCATTACCAAACGGTAACACATTTAAACCACTACACTTTACTAACTGTCAAACCAAAGGTGTGGTATATTATATGGAATGTGAATGCGGGGCCTACTATGTGGGAAAGACCAAGCAGGAATTTTGGCGGAGAATTTCCAAACATGTATATAGCATGGAAATCGGAAATCTCCACCTTCCAATTGGAAGACACGCAGCACTACAACATCACTATACTGTACCCAAAGTATCCTTCGCCGCCCTCTATCGGATTCATATTCCCAATAGAGGCGGCGATTGGAATAAAATTCTCCTCCAGCATGAGCAAAGATGGATCTTTAAGACACGGGCTACTATGTATCCCGGCTTAAACGAATCCTGCTCCTTTGCTCCATTCCTTAAAGGCTTTGTTTCAGGAAAAACACAATAGTACACATTACTGTAAAGCCTTTTTCTTCCCCATATCCCCCTTTGTCTAATTCAATTTTTGACATAGCTGCCTCCACACTGAATAGAAATAATTTACTAATGTACTTTTTCCACTGCTGTTTGTGGACGGTTGGGCATTTGTTTCCCCCCCCCTCCCTTTTTCCTCGAAATAAGACGCAGATACGCTCTTTTCATTTTGATCCATGCTCATTGGAATCATGGACATCTATCACTGTTCAAGCATCTATACATGCCTTTTTAGACCATTACTATGTTGTTGTTTTGCGATGCCATAAGTATTAATTTTCTTGACATAAACCAATATATCATGATTGGTGAATATGACTACATGTGTCATAGCTGCATATAAGGGGTTAATCTGTTGCGATATGATTTTATCAGACAAATATTTGTTAACCTATGCCATTTATATAATTTTGTTGTGTTCTTTCCAGTGTAGTCCCGATGCGTTGTGGTATGTGGGTCCTCAGGCTGCTATCTCCCCTTCGGCCCCCTAGCCGCCTCCTCCTTGTTCCTGTCCTTGAGTTTCCCCCCCGTCACTTCCCAGCAGGGCGGGAGATACACGCGTCGTTGGCGCAATGTGTGTTGTATCCACAGGGCGGCGTTGCCGCCCGAGTGGATGCGAATCCCTCCCTGCTGGCGGCGTGAGCGATCGCTTCTGAGACGCCGTGACGTCACTACGTGAGCGCCGTCTAGTGCCCGCAGTGACGCTGCACGTTGCGATGCGTCATGCGGAAGCGACAGCAGTGTCGGCTTCGCTCGAACCTCGCCCACGCCGGGAGAACCACCATGACATTTACTAGGCACCGGCAGACCACCAGGTGTGACAAGGGAGACATACCTTGTCCCCTCCCACTACACGTGGGACTAGCTGGACCAATCCCGGGATCGTGAGCGGTATTTATTTCCGCATCCGATCGCAGGCACTCAGAGAAGCATGCGGCATCTCCATGAGTGACAGTGTCCAGCCAGTTGGTAAGTTACTTTACCTACATTACCTATTCTCTTTCAGCTAGTTGACAACACTACCCTCTTTTTATATTTAAATGTTTTTATTGCCAATACTCTTTTCACATATAGATAGCATCTCACTTCCAACACCTCTGTTAAAAGTGGAAATATTGGAGGTAACCCTGGTTTGTTTTACCTAGCCTCCTCATTTCACCACTTCCTCCTGCACTTCCAATTGTCAGCCACTCTGGATTTCAGTCACCTTTCACCTTCCTCTCACTTCTTGTCCTTTTTCCCCTTTCCTCACTGGCACTTAGCCATTCCACTCCCCTAGTTTCTTGTCACATTTGTTGTCCATTCCCATCACGTTTTTCACCACTTTCCACATTCCCTACACACCCCTCATTCCTATCTCCTTTTTCTCTTCACTTTTCTTCCCCCCACTTCTCTTCCTGTCACATTTGTTGTCCATTCCCATCACGTTTTTCACCACTTTCCACATTCCCTACACACCCCTCATTCCTATCTTATTTTTCTCTTCACTTTTCTTCCTCTTTCTTCCCCTTCCCTTCCATCCCCCTTCTTACCCCCTCATTCACACCTCGACCCCAGTTCTGTCACTTCCTACCTCTCACTCATTATTCTCCCATCCATACTTTATCCCAGCCCCACTGTTTCCCACTCCTCATTTCCCAGCCTTTCCTCCATTCCACCACCCCTTGTCTCTTCTCCCCAACTCCCTCTCTTCCCCTCCTTCTTTTTCACCAGCTCTGCATTTTCTCAGTTTTTGCACTTCCCTACTTTCCTTTTTGTTTAACGCATTCCCCATTCCTCATCTGCACTCTTATTCACTTTACGTTTCATTTTTCTTCCTCTCTTACTTTCTTCATTCCTTGTCCTCAATCCCTTCTCCCTATTCACACTCACCTTCCCTATCCACTTTCCCATACCTTCATCTTCACTCCTCTATCTTTTTCTTTATTTCATTTCATCACTATTTCCCCTTTCACTTCACCATCACGACCATTCTTTCTCCCTACCCCTTCTCCTTCCCAGCCCATTTCACTTTCCCGTTTCCACCCCTTTTTTCCCCCTTCCCAACCCCACCCACTCCTGTTTGCTTCCACCTCACCCTCACCCCCTGGACCTCCATTATCTCATCCTTTGAAGATCTCTACAAAATTTATACCCATGCATTGGCCACCTTTTATACTAATTACTTTACTTAATTCTAGGATTTCTTTTTCCTACCTTTTGAATCCCATTTTTCTTCACCCCTCGGGTCTGCCCGGGTGCTACCATTTCTGTCTGGTGCTTCCTCGTAAGTGGCTGAGGGCCACTCTTGGGCGGTCACGTTGAGGACTGGGCGAGACTGGGGGACTGATCGGGAGTACCGTCAGCTTTGGACCCTTGCATCCCACGACCGCATCGGACCACACCTGGATGCCCCATAACTCAAATTTCTGGGTAAATATATGTTGCTGTTGATGATGAATTTCTGTTTACTGTGGGAGGGAGAATGAAAGCTCTTCTCCCTTAAACCAACTATATTTATGTTGTTCTCTGTGCCTTTATCTTCCCTGTGGATTTGGGAGTCCTTGTACCCCCGTTTTCCCCCCTTTTATAAGGGGACAGACTCCATAGGGAGGACACAGAGACAAATAAAGATTTTTTGTACACACCTATTTATAATATTAAATCTCTTTCAGCCACAATCCTCTGAAGAAGACCGAATGGTCGAAACGCCTTAGGAATATACACCTGCCTGCCACTATTCAGGCTATGTATTTGATTATTTATCTGGAAATGTTATGGTTATTTTAATCTTTGTTACTCTGCCGCAACTCATCCCTTGTATACCCCTAATTTTTATGTCATTGAATCACTTTTGTAATAAAACGTTTTTACCATAGACGTTGCATTGCCACTTTACTTCACATCAGCTGTTTCAAAGCCCCATTGGGACCTTTTCTCTATTTAATATATCGGGGTGTGCAGCTAATTCTCTCCACCGAATAGGTTTGTCCCTTTTCTCTACTTATAATTACAGACCAAAACACATTCTACTATGCCTCTTGAGTATATGCATACCACAAGTGTGAGTCTTTTTTACAGCCTAAATTCATAGGACGCAACATCCAATGAGCACATTTGGGCTTTAAAGGAGTAGAAATGATGCAGCTAATTTCCTGAGTTTCTATCACATTTTTGGAGACCCTGGAGCACCAGGATAATGAAAAGGCCCACAAAATGACGCTATTGTTTTTTTTTTTTTAGTATTCAAAGGCATTCCGTGACAGATTATTTTTTTTTTTTCAATATAAAGGTTTTTATTGAAATTTTTAGGAAGTACAAAAATAGTAAAGAGAGCAATGCCACATAAAAAAAATTAAAATGAAAAGAAGGTAAAGTATCAACAGTAAGTGACAAAAGAAGCATTGACCAGAGCATACACAAAAATTATCCAGTTAGTACACACGCTTGTTTATACAATGTTATTTTTTACACAATGTTATATTTACTTGTCCTGATTTCCCAATATCTATCAAATGTGCTACATTTTAGTGCATTGATCGCTAGAAGCCGTTCAAATGTGTAGTGTTGTTGGACTTTTCTGGTTAGGTCAGTAATGTTGAGTGTATTGGTGTTTTTCCAGTTTTGAAGTATCAGGGACCTAGCTTCCAGTAGGATGTGAGATAACACTTGTCTCATGTTGTGTGGAAAGATTTCTAGCCCTATGTGGAGAATAGCTAGTGTTGGGTTAGGGGGTATAAGTATTCCTGTAATGGATGAGATACGTTTGAACGTTTGATTCCAAAAACTAGGGCATTCCCAGAACATGTGGATAAGATGGCCTTTATGTCCACAGTTCCTCCAGCAGAGTGGCGAGGCGTTAGGAAACATAATTGCAATTCTACAGGGGGTATATTGCCAACAATTTATAATTTTAATCGTCAATTCCCGACTAATGCTGTTGGATGCATTTTGTATAGAATGGAATGCGAATTTCCATTGGGTGTCCGTGAACGTTGAGCCCATGTCCGTTTCCCATTTTATGTGCGTCGTTGATTTTTGAAAAACCTTTTTATGTTGAAGCATATTATAGTAAACAGCCATTCCTTTGTTGTGTGATTGACCTCCCGTTAGGTGTTGCCATATTGCTGTTGGGAGGCAAATTATAGGGGGAGGATGTTTTTGCAAAAAGTGGACCACTCTCATACAAGTAAAGAATAGGTGAGTCGGTAAGTTGTATTCCCGCATTATCCAGTCCACCGATTTAGGCCCTTTATCTTCTAATAGATTGTGTACTGAGTGTATCCCTTGGGAGGTGAAAGCTGTTAGGGATAGCATCGGTATGTGAGCTTCAATCCAGCTAAGAGGGAATTTGTCATCTATGGTTCTACTGTTAGGGAGTTGACTG
Source organism: Rana kukunoris (assembly GCA_029574335.1). Lineage (NCBI taxonomy): Eukaryota > Metazoa > Chordata > Amphibia > Anura > Ranidae > Rana > Rana kukunoris. Next base: position 313,309,801 of record CM056051.1, on the reverse strand, counting down.
TTCAGGAGGAATCTCCAAGCCTGCAACGATGTGGTGATTGTTGGGGGTGTGTTGGTCGTATCCCATGGTATCCATGAATCTCCCGGGAGAATGATGGTAAGTCAGGTGTAGGAGCTAGGGATTTCTCTATTTCCACCCATAGCGGTGTGTCGGAGGAGGAAAACCAGAACTTGAGTTGGTCGAATCTAGTTGCCCACAGGTAGTCATGTATATCCACTAGGCCTGCTCCCCCTACACTCTTGTGAGGAATTAAGGTTTTACGTGCACATCTGACTTTCTTTTCGCCCCACAGGAATTGCCATTGGATTTTAGATAGGGCTTTGATGTAATGTGGTGCAATGGCTGTTGGCAGTGTCCTAAAGATATATAAGATTTGTGGCAATATAAGCACCTTAAATGTTGCTAACCTGCCTATCCAGGATAGTTCCTCTTTGAACATATTATTGGTTTGGGCGCTTTATTTTGTTTAGGCCTCAGATTGGCTTCTGCTAGCGATTTGGTAGTACTGGTCACCTTGATGCCTAAGTAAGTTATACTTTTATCATTCCATACATACGGAAGTGAGTGTTGTAGTTGGAGGCGTTCTGTGGTTGGCATTCCTATGCTAAGGATGAGGGATTTTGTGAAGTTTACCTTTAAGTAGGAGACCTCTCCAAAAGATTTTAGTGTGTCATGTGCCTTAGGAAGTGAGGTGAGTTGATCCGTTAACATCAATATCACATCATCTGCGAATAAGTTTATGACATGGGAAGTGGAACCAATTCGGAACCCTGTTATGCCATTATGCGTTCTGATGGCTTCCGCCAGGGGTTCAATCATGAGATTGAAGATAGTCGGGGAAAGTGGACACCCCTGGCGTGTCCCGTTCATTATCCCAAAGGGAATAGATAACATACTGGATGTGTACACGCTCGCTGAGAGGCATGAGTACAAAGCCAGTATTGCATCCATAATATGGCCATCAAACCCGAACTTGGACATTGTCAGTTGCATGTATTTCCAATGTACCCTATCGAACGCCTTCTCTGCATCTATGGAAAGCAGCAGAGAAGGCGTTCGGGTTCTCTCCGCATGGTGCATGACATTAATGACTCTCCTGGTTGCGTCCGAGGTCTGTCTCCCCTTTACAAAGCCCATCTTGTCACACTAAATGAGGAATGGGGTGAAATCTGCTAGACCAGTGATGGCGAACCTTGGCACCCCAGATGTTTTGGAACTACATTTCCCATGATGCTCATTCACTCTGCAGTGCAGATGAGCATCATGGGAAATGTAGTTCCAAAACATCTGGGGTGCCAAGGTTCGTCATCACTGTGCTAGACAGTCAGTGTTTAGGATAGAAATAGGCCGAAAATTGGAGGGAGTAGTTGGTTCTTTTCCCGGCTTGGGAAGGGTGACTATAAATGCTTGTAGCATTTCTGGGGGAAATGAGGCCGTACTCGCTGCTTTCATAAGTGGTGCAAAGTGAGGGCTGAAGATTTTAAAGTACTCATTCGAGAACCCATCAGGCCCTGGGGACTTACCATTAGGTAGGGTGGCTATTACACATTCTATCTCAGAGGTAGTGAACTGTGAGTTTAAGGAGAGTAATTGGGATTCTGAGAGAGAGGGTACATTTATTTTTTGTAGGAATTCTAGGATATTTGCGGTCGTGGGTTGGTGGGTGGAAGGATCGTCTTTTATATTATATACATTTCTGTAGTAAGCTGCGAATTGATCAGCAATTTCTTGAGGGTTACTAAGTTTGTGTTTAAGCATGGGGTGGATTAAGTGGTCAATTCTCATCTTAGTGCGTGCTGTTTTTAGTCTATTGACTAAGTATTTACCTGCTCTATTTGCGTTGGCGTACAAGTTCAGTTTGAGATGTCTGAGGTGATAATCATTTTGTTGGGTTAGCAGTTTCCTTAGTGACTCTCAAGTGGGAAAGTTTCTCGGTAAGAGTGTGATTGGGTGCCTGCTTTTTTTTCGTTTCTAAGTCATGTATGTCAGTGAGAATAGAGTTAACTTTGTGCGTCGTTCCTTTTCCCTAGCGTCAATTTTAATTAGTATGCCTTTCAGGTATGCCTTGTGGGCATTCCGGAGGGTAAAGGGATCTTCTACCGAGTTTGCATTATTTAAAAATAATTTGTTAAGTTGCTGGGAGATTTTTGCGGAAATTTGGGGTTCTTGCAATAATCGGACATTGTTTCGCCAGATGAGAGGGGAAGAGGAGAGAGCCTGGTCATCAATGGACATGGTAATAGCTGCGTGGTCGGACCACGTGATATCGTAAATCTGTGCCGAAGAGACCTTTTGTAGCAACTATTTGTCTACTAACAATAAGTCAATGTGGGAGTATGAACAATGTCTGTTGGAAAAAAAAAGTATAGTCCCTTGACTTTGCATGGATGCATCTCCACGCATCAAACAGTTTCACGTTGTGTATTGTTCTGCCCAAGCGTGTGGAGCTATTGGATTTCTGTGTAGACGTATCCAGTTTTGGGTTGACAATGAGATTGAAGTCGCCGCATACCACAAGGCATAAGGTGGGTTGCGAGTATTCTGCTGTGTTATGCAGTCCGTGTACTCACTGTGACCAAGTTTGCAGACCTGAGGGAGAATGTAATTTCCAGTTGCTCCTGAGTTGGAACGAAAGTTCTTTGCTGGTCTTCTGGCTTCAAATAGAAAATGAACAAAATAAAAGTGGCATATAAAAAATAAAGTTAAAGGTGCATGAACAAAGAGCACAATAAGAAAGAGATCTATGAACTGATCCATGTGCAGACGTAACTGCTGCGTAAGTCTTGGAGGGAAAAAACAGGGATTAAGACTTGGAACCCCTGTGTCCGGAGAGATCAATGTAATCCGGTCTGTACAGTAGTATACTCACACTATTCCACTGGTTTTGGTCTTGGAGGTGCGTTTGCGTGAGACTAATTGCTATCCATCCTGCAGTGGGTTAGGTGCATGAACCAGAGCCATCGGTGATGCTTGGTCCGGTAAGATGCCCCACTGGCGCAGCGCTGCTAGTCCTTCATCCAGTGGGGATATGAGGACTGATATGCCGTTGTGAGTAACCAACAGCTTGGCGGATATTTCCATTTGTGGATGATGCTATGGTACCTCAATGCCTTAGTTATGGTCACTAAGTTGCGACGCTGTTCTAGGGTGTTCCTGGATAGGTCTGGGAGTAGCTGAAGGTCAGCGTATGGAGGATGCTTGTTGTCTGCCCTGTGGGATGCCACCATGATCTGATGATTAGCGCACGGGCCACTCCGGGAAGGACTCGATCTGCACAGTCTTTAGTAAGATGCTCCTCTTTGCCTCCTATCGAGGAATTAAGATTCCATCCACCTTCCCTTTGAGAGAACTCTCTCTAGAGATGGCTGTTGTGGTATAATCATCCTAGCACTCTATATATTCCCCAGAGAAGACTATACCATCATCCTCTGTCCAAATATCAGTAGTAATGACTGTGTTCAGACACGGAAGAGCACCTTGGCCAGAATCTTGACATCTGAATTAATGAGCGAGATCGGTCTATATGATTCGCAGAGTGGGTGGTCCTTATGGGGTTTGGGGATGAGGACAATCAGTGCCTCTGACATAGAGGGCGGAAACTGTCCTGACTTCATAGCAAAGTTATATACCCTAATTAGGTGAGGTATTAGTAAATCTCTGAAATGCATATACCACTCCATGGGGAATCCATCCAATACTGGCATTTTATTTCTGGTAAAGGATTGTATGGCCTCCCCAATTTCCGTTAGAGGAACATCAAGGAGTAAAGCCTGATGGTCCTGAAGTTTTGGCAGCGACATATCAGATAGCTAGACATCCAATTCCACAATTGTGTAGTGAGCTCTAGTAGCATACAATGACGAATATAATGTGACAAATGCATCCATTGTTTTGTTCTACCACTACTCCCTCTGAGTTCCTAATTCTTGGGATGACGCATGGCTGAACGTTCGGTCTGGAGAGAGAAGCCAGTAAGCAACAGTTTTTATCACCAAACTCGAAGAGTCGCTGGTTTTGATACAGCAACTTCTTTTGGGTGCACTCCAAAAGCAACAAGTCCAGTTCCCTGGCCTTGTGCTTCCAGGCAGTGTTTGTCACAGGGGTGTAAGTCACAGAATAAGCAGCCTCCTCCTCCCTAAGACCCCCTTCCGCATCCACCAGTCTGGATTCAGATGCCTTTGCAGGCCTGCACAATTCCTGCAACAGAAGAGTGTGGTGGCCTTAAAAGCATCACAAACCATCGGGACGGGGGGCGCTCTGCCTGTTACTTATGCAGTAGGATTTCATTTTGGCCACACTCTGGTCCACAACAGCTTGATCAGCCAGCCACAAAGGGCTCAGTTTCCATACCAGATAGGAGGAGGGGGTGTCCAGGGCGAGGTCCACCATCAATTGAGAATGGCCAGACACCACCCTAGGGAGTTATTTAACCTCAGTAACCATAGTGAGCAATTCCAACAAAACTATACAGAGATCAATACGAGACAAAGTACAATGGACTGACTGACTGAATACTCTCTCTTATCCGCATGCTTCCATCTTCAGGCCTCCACTAGATCAAATTGAGTCAGAAAAGAACCCAAGGGTGTGGGGGGCAATGTAGAGCAGCGGAACCTTTCAATGGAGTTATCAAGTACCATATTATAGTCACCTGCTTTCAATAAAGGGCCCTCTGCTATTGCCAATAAGGAGTTAATCACCTGTTAATCACCAAAGAATAGTTTAGGGAATGGTGGCAGAGAATTTAGACTAGTCACCGTGTAGGGCTTACCTAGATGTTGAGGATAGATGTGCCCCTGGCATATATGGAGTATGTGGAATGAATAGCGTATGCAATTTTTGGTTGGTTAAATCAGATATTCATTACATTATGTGGTCTGACCACGCCCCAATTTCCATCAATGTGGGGGTAAATTGCACCAAAACCAGGGCAAATAGAGGGCGTAATGACATCCTATGCTTTTTCTCAACCTGAAAAATACTAAACAAATTCTCAAAGATCTTAAGAATTTTCTCAATGCCCCTTCGGTTAATCCCTTCACACTGTGGAACACTCATAAGGTTTACATGAGGGGCTACTTATTAAACTAAGTGCAAGACTTAAAAAGCAACAGACAAAGCAGCTCAATGACCTGCTATCTACAATACAACATCTAGAAAACCTTAACAAACTCAACACCACACAAAAGTTAGCAATTGTTTTTTCTAGACAGTAGGGATGAGCTCCGCGTTCGATACGAATGTATGTTCGACTCGAACATTGCCTGTTCGATCGTTCGACGAAATTCGAATAAAATGGGTCGTTCGCGCCAAATTCGAGTGACGCGCAACGGCCCATAATTCACTACGGCATTGCACGCTGATGATTGGCCAAACATGCACTATGACCCTGCATGCTTGGCCAATCGCAGCGCGCAAAAAACGGAGAGCCATAATTGGCCAAAGCCAGGATGGCTTTAGCCAATTATGGCTCAGGGCTTTAGCACACGCCCCACACTATATAAGGCCGCCTGCTGGGCAGCCTCGTGTAGTGTGTTGCGGTTGTTAATGAGAGAAGTCAGAGAGACAGAGAGATAGTCTTTTTATATAGCTAGATCGAACAGGCAGGTAGGCTAGTCAGTTTAGCTTAATTTACAGTGTATAGAGGATATATATACATCCCTAGGAGTTGTACATATATTTATACACTGTATAGCTTAGCTAGATCAGTTCTTCCTAATTTACTGGCAGGCAGGTGATTGTGCTATTAAAGACGTTATCACAGGTATAGACACCCAGCAGGTACAATATTTAAAGGAATTTTTTTATTTTTTATTTAAGCATCAATAAAATCACTGCTCCTGGAGCAGTGATTTTAATGATGCTTAACTTAAAAAAAAAAAAATGAAAAATTCCTTTAAATATTTTTTCCATTTTAAACTTTTTTCCATTGATACATGTTCCCTGGGGCAAGACCCGGGTTCTCAAAGACGTTTCCAACAATAACTTTAATATTGGTCATTAAAATTATCGTTTTTGAATTTCGATCGTTCGAGTCCCATAGACTTCAATGGGGTTCTAAATGTTTGCGCGAACCCGCGGTCTGTTCGAACGTTCTGGTGCGAACCGAACGCGGGGGTGTGATCGGCTCATCCCTACTAGACAGGACTTACGTTCCCACCTAATATCCCAGCATGACAGCCAACTGTGAAAATTTAAAGCCAATTCATATCACTGTGGGAGAAAAGCGGGAAAATTATTAGCTAAGCAATTAAAAGAAAAAATAGTCCAACAAAAAATACCTTTTATATATAAAAAAAAAAAAAACAGGAAGATATTGCAGACACCTTCAGCGATTATTGCAAAGCACTTTTCAATCTCAGCCAACAGACGAAATGATTAATGACTTCCTTACCCCAAATCCTGCAGACTGACTTAACCCAACTGAACTAACCCTTTAAGGTAGCAGAAATAGAGAAAACAATCAGAAGTCTACCCCATAACAAATCTCCAGGTCCAGATGGTTACACATCTAAATATATTACCAATTATTCAGTATTACCCTATCTCCCTACCTAATGCAGGACTTTGATGCCCCAATGTCCAATGCCAGTTTTCCTCCAGAAATTCTTATGACCACGATAATAACTTTCTCTAAGCCAGGTAAAGAACCAAACTTACCTCAAAATTTTAGGCCAATCTCACTACTAAATGTAGATGTAAAAGTATATATAAAAGTGTATGCCAAGCTACTTGCAAACAGACTAACAAACTTACTGCCAAAATAAGTCAACCATGACCAAGTGACTTTTGTGTCAGGCCACTAAGCCACAAATGCTACCAGAAAAATGGTGAATCTTATACACCTAGTGGAAAAATCAGGGAAGCCTTCTCTGCTTCTTATGCTGGATGCAGATAAGGCTTTCAATAGAGTACACTGGTGGTCTGACAGGCCCGATCTAGAGAGCAATTTGAGCACTTTATTCCTCTCCCTCAATTTATTTTTACAGAAGACATGTTGTCTAAAAACGTTCTAATTACCAATGGGACCAGTCAGGGTTGCCCCCTGTTTCCACAAATCTTTGCTCTAGTCATGGAGCCCCTGAGAATTAGATCACACCCACAAATAAAAGGTATCACCTCTCAAGACATTCAACACAAAATATTAATATTTGCAGGTGATGTCATTTTGATATTGTCCAACCCTGCCACATCCTTACCTACGGCTCACGAGGTACTTCTCCAATTTAGTAAAGTGGCCTACTACAAAGTCAGTGCCTCCAAATGTAACATATTAGGAATAGGAATTCATGGTGGCGCATGCACGGAGCGGACGGCGATGGACATGTCCCACTGAGGCTCCTTCTTCCTGGGATTCCGCGGCCACCACAGACACCCGAATGGCAGGGTAACTAAAGAAAAACCATACTGATATCCTCCTCAGTACCCGTGAACCAAATAGAATGTGAAAAGTGAAAAGCCACAAGGAAAAGCTGCCCAGAGGCTCTTGTAATATGGCTCAGTCAAATTCTCCACACACCATCTGACAAGAAACAGCTGCATTTCTTGGATTACTTACGCAATACCTAATGCTTTTAATAATGATGTTATTATGCCATGGTAGCCCAGCCATTTTAATAATGAGCTATACTCTTTACCCATTGACAGCGGTTCTTTACCTTAACCCCCCCCCCCCTTTTCTTCACCCTCCCTCTTATTGTCTGTTTTTATTTTACAGTTTTCTCCCCCCCCCCCTAGTTCACTTTGGAACATTATTATAATGTTGAAATTCCCTGTGTTATTACAATATATAAAGTTATTTAGTAGATACGCACAACAAAGGATGTAATGCATCAAAGCACTAAGGAACCATATAGAGATTCTTTATCTCTTGAACATACTTTACTAGGGTTTCTCTAACTTATCCACTAATGTTATAGGGCCAGATTCAGGTAGAGCAGAGCATCTTTGCTCTGGAGTAACGCATCTCATTTGCGTTACGCTGCTGAAATTTTAGGAGCAAGTGCTGTTATTCAGGAAGCACTTGCTCCTAAAGTTGCGGCAGCGCATCGCAAATGAGCCGGCGGAATTCAAATTGGGCGGGTACGGGGCGTGTAGTATTCTAACTAAGCGCGATCCCGCCGCCAACGTACTGCGCATGCGTCGAGTGTCCAAACATCCCCGTGCGCATGCTCCAAATTCTGTGAATGAACGTCAATGACGTCACATTCCCATTCATGAACTTTTTACGCAAGCGACGTGATTTTTTTTTTTCCCGACGCGATGACGACGCCTATACCTAACATAGGATACTCCAACCCCATGTAGGTATATCTATGCGCCGCGTATCCCGTCCGGAAACGTCGTACCGTCATTGCGTCGCGCCGGAATTCGATCGTGAATTGCCGATTTCCGCTCATTAACATATTTTTTGAGCGTAAATCGGCGGGAACGCCCCCCGGCGCCATTTTTAAGTTGAAGTAACGATGCGATGGCGAAACTCAGTTACGCTGCTCGCATCGGAGCTTCAACCCGGCGTTTCTTGTTTTCTGGTTACAGAAAACAGAAACGCCGGCTCAAAGTCACAGTTAGGCTGGCGGATCACTGGATCCGCCAGCCTAACTGTTCCTGAATCTGGCCCATAGTGTATTCCTTATACGGGAAATTACTAGTTAGATTAAATGTAAAGGAGTTTCACTTTTTCTGTAATGTATTTACTTTATCCTGCATGTACAACTCATGTTACAACCACAAAATGAAGATATTTTGACAAGGAAACAGCTGCATTTACCACAGAAATTATATGACACGGACAATGAATACAGCACCAGCTCCCAGCCACAACAATCAGATACATTACACCCAAATATATTAAAGCAAATAGAGAAAATGATACAGAAAGTTTTAAAGCAGACCTCTGACCAAATTACAGAGAAACTAACAAAAGAAATACGTGATTTAGGCCAACACACAGCTGACTTGGAAAACAGAATAGATGAGTTTGAAACAAATGTACTTTCACATGACAATGAATTTGAGACTCTTTTGCCCTGTACACACGATCGGTTCGTCTGATGAAAACGGACCGATGGACCGTTTTCATCGGACAAACCAATTGTGTGTGGGCCCCATCATTTTTTTCCCATTGGTGAAAAAAAATAGAACCTGTTTTAAATTTTTCTTATGGTTAAAAAAATTATAGAAAAAAACGATTGTCTGTGGGGAAATCCATTGGTCAAAAATCCACGCATGCTCAGAATAAAGTCGACGCATGCTCAGAAGCATTGAACTCCATTTTTCTCAGCACATCGTAGTTTTTTACGCCACTGCGTTGGACGCGATCGGATTTTTAACCAATGGTGTGTAGGCAAGACTGATGAAAGTCAGCTTCATCGGATATCCGATGACAAAATCCATCGGTTTAGATTCCATCAGATATCCGATCGTGTGTACAGGGCATTAAAGATGGAAATTTAATGCTACAAGCGCGTTAAGAGGACTTTGAAAATTGACTATGACTGCTCTTTTTCCGAAATTAACACTGTTAATCCCAATAGAAAGGTTGGAAATGGACAGAATCCATAGAGCTTTGGCACCACGTAAAGCTAAAGGTCCCCCTCGTAACATAAGTGTAAAGTTCCACTTTTTTTGCACAAAAGAGCAACTTATGACAGCTGCCAGGAACAAGGAACCTCTTACTTTTCAAGGTCATTCATACTAGATTTATGCTGACCTATCCCCAATAACAGCTGCTAAATGGCGTGCGATTAAACATTTACTACAAAATCTCCAACAACACCTAATCCCTTATAAATGGGGATTCCCGTTTTCTTTTTGTTTTACCTTTCAAGGCGCCAAATATTCATGCAGATCCTCAGAAGAATTACAAAAGACCTTGCAAAATCTTCATCTATACAATAGGCCCTCAACAAGCCCTCGTCCAATTCTCCACAAAGTGCCTCTAGATCTGGAAATGACAGAAGCAGACAAAGTTCAAAAAGGGGTCGATTCAATTCTCCAGACCTGGATCCACCGGACACAATGGACTAAATGCATTCTGCATTTCTCTCAGTCAACTTTACGCTTCACCTATCTTATCTTTAATTTTAAATATTTAAAGTTCTAATATATTATAAGTAAATCCCCATACACACTATTAGTTTTCTTGCAGGTTTTTTTCTTCAGGTTTAACAAAACCATGTAGTAAAGGGCCTGCCTGATTTCATACAAAGGTTTGACCTCATATTAGATGGTTTTGGTAAACCTTAAGACAACAACCTGCAGGAAAACTGATAGTGTGCATGGGTATTTAAAGTATAGAACCTTACATTTAAATATTTATACAGTGGGAATCGAAAGTTTGGGCACCCCAGGTCAAAATTTGTATTAATGTGCATAACGAAGCCAAGGAAAGATGGAAAATTCTCCAAAAGGCATCAGATTACAGATTCAACATTATTTTAATATGGCAAAACAAGTTCGATTTTATTTCCATCATTTACACTTTCAAAATTACAGAAAACAAAAAAATGGCGTCTGCAAAAGTTTGGGCACCCTGCAGAAATTATAGCATGCACTGCCTCCTTTGCAAAGATGAGACCTGCCAGTGTCATGGATTGTTCTCAATCATCGTCTGGGAAGACCAGGTGATGTCAATCTCAAAGGTTTTAAATGCCCAGACTCATCTGACCGTGCCCCAACAATCAGCACCATGGGTTCTTCTAAGCAGTTGTCTAGATAACTGAAACTGAAAATAGTTGATGCTCACAAAGCTGGAGAAGGCTATAAGAAGATAGCAAAGCATATTCAGATGTCAATATCCTCTGTTCGGAATGTAATTAAGAAATGGCAGTCATCAGGAACAGTGGAAGTTAAAGAAAGATCTGGAAGACCAAGAAAAATATCAGACAGAACAGCTTGCAGGATTGTGAGAAAAGCAATTCAAAACCCACATTTGACTTCACGATCCCTCCAGAAAGATCTGGCAGACACTGGAGTTGTAGTACACTATTCCACTATAAAGAGATATGGTCTTAATGGAAGAGTCATCAGAAGAAAACCTCTTCTATGTCCTCACCACAAAAATCAGCATTTGAACCTTGCAACTGAACATATAGACAAGCCTGATGCATTTTGGAAACAAGTTCTGTGGACTGATGAGTTTAAAATATAACTTTTTGGCCGGAATGAGCAAAGGTACGTTTGGAGAAGAAAGGGCACAGAATTTAATGAAAATAACCTCTGTCCAACCACTAAGCATGGGGGTGGATCAATCATGCTTTGGGGTTGTATTGTAGCCAGTGGCACAGGGAACATTTCACAAGTACTGTATTCAGTAACATTTCAGCAAATTTTGGATGGTAATTTTTTTTTTTTTTAAACATTTTATTAAAGATTTCACAGTACATAGTCAGAACATACAGGATCACCAGTACATGTGTACATGTGTATCAAGCATAAAAAAATGGTATATCACATCAATAGCATTGGATGTAGTACAGGTAACAGTTTTATTATAATGAATAAGTAAACAAGTAAACAAAACTCCTCCTGATCACATGTATTGGGTCCATAAAAAGCCTTCATGACTTGGAGAGATGTTGATAGGGCAGAAGCAATGAAACTCAAAACTGAGAAAGTCTATTGATAAGTATCAAGGACAACTACTTGAGTACAAGCGGACACCTTTCTGGGCATTTTCAAGAGAGGGGGGTAGGGGTGGGGGGACGGGGACCTACAGGCGAGGCAGAGAGTGTAGGGGATGGACATCCATAGTAAGCTAAGCGTTACCAGTAGTGTCGACGTTCAATGTGCCAGGATCTGCAGATCCCAAGGACTCCCTATAGTGTGTCCAACAGGCCCAAGTGTTCCTGAATTTGTTGTGTGCGTCTCTCGTCTGGTGGATAATTCTTTCCATGTCCTCTATTTTATTGACTCTTTTAAACCATTCAGCAACAGTAGGGGGGTGGTGGTCTTCCAGTGCAGGGGGATGCATTGGGTGGCTTCATTGATGAGGTGTAGTGTAAGGAATTTGCTGTACGTCTTCCTAGGGAGCGATGTGTGGTGTATGAGGTACTGCGCTGGGGTGAAGTCAGGGGTGTAGGTGGTGATTCGTGAGATAAGATCATGCATCCTTTCCCAAAAAGGTCGAATCAAAGAGCAATCCCACCAAACGTGCAGCAGTGAACCCACTGCCGCGTTGCATCTCCAGCACATAGGGGGGACGCTAGGGAAAATTTTATGTAGCCTATCGAGCATCCGGTACCATCTTGAGTACAGTTTCAATCTGTTCTCTTGAGCGGAGACATTGATGGACCCTTTGCGGGCGTGTTCCCAGACTCAATCCCAAGGGAGAGGGAAGTCGACAAATCCGTCTCCCATAAACGATGGATCTTATCATTGGGGACTACCTTGAGTAGGAGAGTATTGAGATCAGATGAGTCTGAGGGCCCGAGTCTTTGCACAGAATCTCGAACGGAGTTTGGTCCCTATACCAACTGGAGAGTACCGGAGTGTTCTGAAAATAGTGTCTGACCTGTAGAAATTTGAAGAAGGGTATGTGCAGGTTCGGGAATTTAGAGGACATCTCATCACTGGACAGCAGGGAACCCGCACTAAAGAATTGGCTAGCCCTGGCGGGCACGTCGTCAGAGGTTGTCGACCCGTCGGGTGTAGCGATGTCAGGGAGGAAGTCAGGATTCTGGGTGATGGGCGTCATAGGCCCGGGTGAAGGAACTAAATCTAAAGCACGGCAAGCAGCTCTGAAAATGGCTAGAGTGGGGCCAATTAATGGGTGGTCTATACACATCTTCGGAACCGATTTAACACTAATCCAGGGGGTGTGCACTATAGGGAATTGTACAAAAGTGTTCTCAATATCAACCCAGTCTTTGTTTTGTCTGTGTCTGTGCCAATCAACCACCCTAGTAAGCTGGCAGGCCTTATAGTATAGGGAGAGGTCCGGCAGGCCTATTCTGCCCTTCAGCTTCGGAGAACAAGTCTGTTCCATCCTAATCGGGGGGGGGCGACCCGCCCAAAGGAAGGACCTGAAAATGTGCCTAAGAGAAGTGAAATAAGCTGGAGGGAGCTTAATCAGGATGGCTTGCATCAGGTACAATAGCCTGGGCAGAACGTTCATTTTTTAAATTGCCGCCCTGCCGAACCACGAGAAGCGTCCTTTGTGCCAGTTATTCAGGTCTTCCCGAATGGTTTGGAGTATGGGGAAGAAATTGTTTGCATATAAGTCATTCAACACTGAAGGGAGTTTGATACCCAGATATGTAACAGCATTAGATTCCCATTGAAAGGGAAAGTTTTGTTGATATAATGAGACCGTTGAGCTGGGGAGGGACACGTTCAGCGCAGTCGATTTGTGAAAGTTAATTTGCAGGTTGGACATCCGGTTGAAGAGTTTGAAATCCTTTAGGTGATTGGGTATAGTGTTAATCGGGTCCCTTAGGAACAATAAAACGTCGTCTGCGTACGCCGCTACTTTGCAGAGTTTTTGGTTAATGGTGATGCCGTTAACGTCTGAGTTATCGCGTAATCTGCGAAGGAAGGGTTCCAGGACAAGGACGAAGATGATGGGGGAAAGCGGGCAACCCTGTCTGGTACCATTGGTGTCCAATGACAGGAAAAATCCCTTGGTGTTTGTCGAGGTCAGCCAATGGTGAATATTGATGGCCTTGATGGTGTTGTCCTGAGCTTCCCTACCCAGGACAAAACCAACCTGGTAATTTGAAACAAATTTGGGGAGGAACGGTAGCAATCTATTAGCTATAATTTTAGCGTAAAGCTTAACGTCCACGTTTAGCAGAGAGATGGGGCGATAGTTAGAAACATGAGTGATGTCCTTGCCCAGTTTAGGGATCAACGTAATGTGGGCTTCTAGGAGGTCTTGGTGCGGGTGGGCTGAAGAGGGGAGAGCGTTAAAGGCATCTATAAATTTAGGGAGCAGTGTGGTGGCAAAGGCTTTATAATATCCAGCCGGTAAGCCGTTCGGGCCTGGGCTCTTCCCAGCTTTCAGCTGTTTCAGGGCAGGTAAGACCACATCCAACGTAATTACTGAACCTAAGTGCGACAAGTCATCTGGGGGGACTGGAGATGGGCCATACTTGGTGAGGAAGTTCTCCAGGATTGTCTGACGATCCTGGGGGGTTGCAAGGTCTGTCGGTTTGGGTAAGTTATATAAGTTTGAAAAATAGTTTACAAACTCTTGGGCGATATGGTAATTTCTGGTAATGGGTGTCCCCGACGGAGGAGTAATAGAGTGGATAGTGTAATTTGCTTTTTTGTTTTGTAGGGCTGACGCCAACAGCTTCCCGGCTTTATTTCCGAACTCATAAAAAAAATTGTGAGTAAAGGCGAAGTTACGTTTTAAGGCTATTTGGAGTTCCTCCAGCAGTTCTTCCCTAGCTTTTAGGAGGTCAGAGTGTGTTTGGGTCGCTAAGGTAAGTTTGTGGGCACTCTCAAGCCGCTTAATCCGGTCAGACAGTTCAGACAACCGGGCCTTTCTCAGTTTATTACGTCTGGCTGTTAATGATATTAGTTCCCCCCGAATGACACATTTGTGTGCCTCCCAGAGGGTGACTGGGGAGCTGTCAGCGGCGTCGTCTCGGCAAAATATTGGGAAAGACGTTCCGAGAGCAGTCGGAAATTTTCTGGATCTAGCAAGAGAGAGTCATCCATTCTCCAGATCGGGGACTTGGCGCATTGATCGGGAAGAGTCAGAGACATGGTAATGGGGTGGTGGTCGGACAGTGTCATACAGTGCCTGCCGCCGAGAATGTATTTTTAGCACGACAGCATCGCGCTGATTCTCTGCGACAGGGTGCCGACATCTCGCACTCACTGGAATAGTGCGACGGGGATCCGACGTGGATTCCCGCCAATTCTACACGTGGGCGGTGTTTGTTATGAATCCTGAAGGGGAACTTCCCGCCGGATTTTAAATAAAAATCCGTCATGGGTTCCCCCCTCAGGAGCATAACGGCCCTTAGGTCTGGCATGGGTTGTAAGGAGACCCCCCTACGCCGAAATCCATATCAGACCCGTATCCAAAGCACGCCGCCTGGCCGGCCGGTCAGGAAGGAAGTGGGGGTGAGCGAGCGCCCCCCCTTCCTGAACTGTCCTGAGCAGCATGCCCTCAACATGTCTTGTGACGTCGCAGTCCCTTCATGCTCCGGTACCACGTGGTACCTACCGGAGCATGATGGGACTAGGACGTCACAAGATAGGCCTATATAAGTCGCTGGGACCCGAGCGCCCGGCATAACAGCGGGAAGAAGCATTGTGTCAGCATCTGGAGAAGAAGAGAAGAAGAAGACGTGACAGAAGAGCGGACTGGCCGCCGCTAGTAATTGAGCTAACACGAAGATAGCAGCGGCCAGTCCTGAAGAAGAAGAAGGCATGGGAGAGTGGGAGAAGACCCCGGAGAGTGGAGAAGACCCCCGGAGAGCGGGAGAAGACCCCGGAGAGCCGAGAAGACCCACCCCCCGCCAAAGATGTCGAAGGAAGCCCGCCGGGGGTGGCCGCTTTTATAAAAGCGACCCCCCCCCGGCGGCGGAAGAGAACCAGACGGCGGCGAAGAACAGCGGCACCCCCGCAGAAGATGTCGGGAGAAGCCCGCCGGGGGGGTGCTTTTATAAAAGCGACCATACACACCCCCCCAGTGGCCAACTAATAAAATATTTTAATACCCTGTGTGGTTTATTTGTGTTTGCACTTTTTTTGCCGGTGAATGGGTAGGGGTACGATGTACCCCATACTTATTCACTTAGGGTGTGGGGGCTGGTATCTGGGGGCCCCCTTATTAAAGGGGGCTCCCAGATTCCGATAAGCTTCCCGCCCGCATACCCTGACAACCAACTGCCAGGGTTGTCGGGAAGGGGCCCTGTCCTGCGATTTGCCCCATCTGCCTACTGAGCGACGATAAATAGCATACCAATCAGAGGCAGTCCCAGAGTCTCACAGAAGTGGGGCAGGTCCTCCGGCATCTTGAGGAAGGCAGTGTGTCCCAGATGAGATGCTGCAAGGCAGAATAGAAACTTCCATTTGTATCGTATCTCCTTGGAGAGGAGCACGTCCAGGAGTGGTTTGAGGTCTCTGCGGTGTTGGAGAGTGATGCCGGACAGATCCTGGTAGATCTGAACAGGGGTACCATCATGTGAGAGACGCTTCCCCCTTGCCTGTTTTAGGATCTCTTCTTTCAGTACAAAGTCCACCAGGCAACACACAATGTCCCTTGGGGGGTCCATATCTCGACCGCGGGGGCGCAGGGCACGATGTATCCGCTCTAAGGTGATCGTCGCGGCAGGAGGCCTACCGAGCACTGAGTTAAAGAGGCTCACCACTGCCTGAGGCATCTGTTCTCCTTCAATCTCCTCAGGCATACCCCAAACGCGAAGGTTATGGCGTCGGCTCCGCTTCTCCAGGTCCTCCAGGTGGCGATTCACCTCACGGAGCTGCAAGGTATGTGCGTCAATTTTTCTAGTGGACCTCTGTAGTACCAGATCATGGTCTTCCAGGACCCTCTCTGTAGTCGAGACATGATCGTTCAGTGCGCGGATGTCCACGCTTAACTGCGCAATGGCAGCGGACAAGGTGTCTTTAATGTCTGCTGCCACAGCCCTCAGGTCTAGAATGCTGATGTGCTGTTGTGAAGAGATTTGTAATCCAGCCGGCTGACCCCCAGAGGGCATGGGGTAGCGGTATGGGTTGCCCTTAGAATTATCTCCGGCTGTAGTGCAGACTGTGCCTGTGGGTTTCCCTGAGAGGATCCTTGGCGGGAAGCCGCCATGTTATTCTGGCCTGAACGAAACATCTCCGGGATGTGTTGGCTCAAGGCTCCGGCATGTTCCCTCGGTGATCGGGAACGTGAAGCCGAAGAGTGTCTGGAGGCAGTACCCATCGTCGGTATGGGGGTGTGGACCCGATATCTCCGCTGATTGTTAGATTTCGGTCTGAGGTGGCTGGAGCTCAGAGCTCAGGCGTCCATCTCTCAGCTAGGTCCGGCCACACCCCCGTGGCTCCATCACTACCCGTTGCAATGTTTGGATGGTAACTTGATGCCATCTGTGAAAAAGCTGTTTAAAGTTAAAGAGAGGATGGCTTCTACAAATGGAGAATGATCCTAAACACACCTCAAAATCCACGGGGGATTACATCAAGAGGCATAAACTGAAGGTTTTGCCATGGCCTTCACAATCTCCTGACCTCCACATAATTGAAAATCTATGGATAGACCTTAAAAGAGCAGTGTGTGACAAACAGACCAGAAATCTCAAAGAACTGGAAGACTTTTGTAAGGAAGAATGGGCAAATATACCTCCAAACAAGAATTGAAAGACTCTTGGCTGGCTACAAAAAGTGTTTACAAGCTGTGATACTTGCCAAAGGGGGCAGTACAAGATATTAGATATGCCCAAACTTTTGCAGACGCCATTTTTTTGTTTTCTGTAAATTTGAAAGTATAAATGATGGAAATAAAATCTAACTTTTTTTGACATATAAGAATGTCTAATCTGTAATTTGATGCCTTTTGGAGCTTTTTCCATCTTTTCTTGGTTTTGTTATGCACATTAATACAAATTTTTACCTGTGGTGCCCAAACTTTCGATCCCCACTGTATATAACTATTAAGGATTTGTTAAAAGGGATACTATTTAATTATACTCATATGTTTGCTTATTTTTAAGGAGTACAACCAAAATGTTTAAATAGAATTTTTTTTATTTTTTCATAAATTTTGGCCGCAGGGGGCCCGAGAAGAGATTACTGCTGCTCCCATTTATTTCTGTCCTAGGACTCTCCTCCGCTAGGGTTACAGTGTGAGGGGCCTCCTCGAATAGACCTTGTGCCTCTGAGCTAGCAGATTTGCGTGCTCAGTACGCCATTGTTTTATTTTTTATACACATATTATAATTTATTCTTAAAGCGGAGTTCCACCCAAAATTTGAACTTCCGCTAATCCCACTCCTCACCCCCTTACATGCCACATTTGGCATGCAATTTTTTTGGGGTGGAGTGCGGGCTTCAGGAGGAGTGGGACTTCCTGTCCCAATTCCTCCTTCCGCCGAGGGGCTTGTTAGGCGATGAAGCTTAATCGCCTACAGTAGCCCCTCCCTCTAGGCGATTGCATGGGACACTGACAGGTCCCATGCGATCGCCTGTCCAATCAGCGGCGGCCCGCGCCGCTCGCGCATGCGCAGTGCCGCTCGCGCATGCGCAGTGCCGCTCACGCATGCGCAGTGGGTGCCCGGCCGTGAAGCCGAAGGCTGTCACGGCCGGGTGCCCACAGTTGCGATGAGGACGCCGGCCGGGAGGGGGGGAGAGGAGCGGAGCCCCGGTCGGCGGGTCGCTGGAACGCTGGAGCAAGTAAGTGTCTGTTTATTAAAAGCCAGCAGCTACAGTTTTGTAGCTGCTGACTTTTAATAAACATATTACTAGGCTGGAACACCCCTTTAAATATATGACTAGGGTTGAGCGAACCCGAACTGTAAAGTTCGGGTTCGTACCAAAATTATTTATTTATTTTTGGACCCGAACCCGAATAATTTGCTGAAAGTTCAGGTTCGGGTTTGGGTTCGGAGTTCGGCTATGTAATGGCACTGCACAAAGTGTAATTTCTGAAAGGAAAAAAGTCATTTAAAACCGGCTTTAAGGCTATAATGAATTGTCAGCTTTGGCAATTCAGAGAGGATTCATTCATAAAAAATAAAAAAAAAACGTGGGGGGGTCCCCCCAAATTCAATTACCAGGCCCTTCAGGTCTGGTATGGATATCAAGGAGAACCCTGCCATCAATTTTAAAAAAAATGATGTGGGGTTCCCCCCAAATATCCATAACCAGACCCTTCAGGTCTGGTGTGGATTTTAAGGGAAACTCCACCCCAAATTAAAAAAAAATCCACACCAGACCCTTATCTGAGCACGTTAACCTGGCCGGCCGCAGAAAAGAGGGGGGACAGAGTGCGGCCCCCCCTCTGGTGAACCGTACCAGGCCACATGCCTTCAACATGGGGAGGATGTCCCCATGTTGATGGGGACAAGGGCCTCATCCCCACAACCCTTGCTCGGTGGTTGTGGGGGTCTGCGGCCGGGGGGCTTATCAGAATCTGAAAGACCCCTTTAACAAAGGGGACCCCCAGATCCTGGCCCCCCTATGTGAATTGGTAATGGGGTACACTGTACCCCTACCATTTCACGAAGGAAGTGTAAATTCTTGTAAAAAAAAACACACAGACACTGTAGAAAAAAAGCCTTTATTAATAAAAAATAAATAAAAAAATCCAGCGGTGGTAATCCACTCTCGATCCGGCTCCCCGCTCCAACGTTGTCTGTATCCAGCGACGGGTGATCTCTCCGGTCCAGCGATGAGAATTCCATCCATCCAGAGCAGCATCGCCGACGTTCTCTCTCCTCTGGACACAGAGGCGGAGCTACCCATCACGTGACCCCGTCCCCCTCTGACGCACACTCTGTTACGTCACTGGCAAAGCCCAGACATCCCCCTTGTGTCAGAGGGGGCAAGGTCACATGACGGGTGGCCCTCCTCCCCTATATAAGAAATGTCAAAGCTCCGGCTGCATCATTCCGCTGGGCTGTGTTCAGCAGAGAGAGGTCGGCAATGCTGCTCTGGATGGATGGATTTCTCATCGCTGGACCTGAGAGATCACCTGTCGCTGGATACAGATTCTGGTTAGCCCCCCGCCCGCAGACCCCCACAACCACCGGGCAAGGGTTGTGGGGATGAGGCCCTTGTCCCCATCAACATGGGGACATCCTCCCCATGTTGAGGGCATGTGGCCTGGTATGGTTCAGGAGAAGGGGGGCCCCACTCTGTCCGCTCCCTCTTTTCTGCGGCCAGCCAGGTTAACGTACTCGGATAAGGATCTGGAATGGATATTTGGGGGGAACCCCACGTCATTTTTTTTTAAATTGACGGTGGGGTTCCCCTTAATATCCATACCAGACCTGAAGGGCCTGGTAATTGAATTTGGGGGGACTTCTACGCTTTTTTTATGAATGAATCCTCTCCGAATTGCCGAAGCCGACAATTCATTATAGCCGCAAAGCTGGTTTTAAATGACTTTTTTTTCCTTTCACAAATGACACTTTGTGCAGGGACAGTTTTAAGTTTATTTTTATGTATTTTATGTTATTTTAAGTTATTTCCCTATCCACATTTGTTTGCAGAGTACTTACCATGCTCTTCCTGACATTTTGCTACCATTTGCAGGCCTTTCCATTCGTTTTTTACAGACATTTTAGTAGTCAAAAGTCTGGGTCCCTATTGACTTCAATGGGGTTCGAGGGCAAGTTCGGGTCCCGAACTCTGACTTTTTTCCGAAGTTCGGCCAAACCCGAACATCCAGGTGTCCGCTCAACTCTGTATATGACTCTTATTCTTTTTTTTTCCCTCATAATCTGATTCTCCTTTTTTCTTTCTTCCGGTCTTTACCCAGGGTTTCTCTGATTCCGCAAATGATAACAGTAATATATCGTTATATCTTATGTAAGAATTATATATGGGTCCTTTAAACGTCCTAACCTTAAATGTCCAAGGTCTAAACATTCCTCAGAACAAACTAAAGTATTAAAATCTCTGTCCTCCTCAAAAGCCCATATAGTGTGCCTCCAAGAAACGCATTTTACTGAAACTTCAACCCCTAAATTATTTGGAACATGCTACCCCCAAGTTTTTACTGCCTCAGCTAAATCAAAATGCAGAGGAATATTAGTATCATTTGACTTAACACCTTTTTCCCTCATAACAGAGATCAAAGATCCAGAAGGCCACTATCTCATACTTTTGGGACACCTATGTGATATCCCAATCACAATTTGTTTCTAATTGTGCACCTAATAAAAGACCAACATCATTTCTCTTTCACTTGCTACAAGTAATAGATTTGCAAAAAATGGCCTAACTTTGATTCAAATCAAGTTCTATATCCTTATCTAGATAAATCCCCAACTCCAACCGTATCCAGCTCTCAATCTCGAATGTTTCAAAGACTCCTTCAACAACACTCACTGCTAGACTCCTGGCTTGAAATAAATTCTTCAAAGCGTTAATTCTCTTTTTATTCCCACGCACATAAATATTTTTCCCGTATTGATCATATCATAATATCTGAAAGTATTTCACCAGAATTGCTCAATTCTTCTATTAAACCTTATACAGATCACTGTGTGATAATTTCAACCTTTACTTCTTTAATCCAAAAATCTCAAGACTCCACATGGCACATAAACAATTCACTTCTCACATACCCATTACACTCATCCGATTTAGAATCAGCAATAAAAGAATATCTGGGGGGGGCGTGGCTTGGCGCGAGTGCCGGATGGACGTGTGAGCGCGGAGCTCCGGCACAACGGGGATACCAGCGGCTCGTATCGACCCTCCATTGGCAGATTTCCACCCTAGTCTCGAGCAGACACCGCCTGCAGCACCTCCGCCATGCCGGGGAAGCGGAGATCGGTGAAGAAACCGCACCGCTTAACGGACTTTTTCGCTCCGTCCGGAGGTCGCGTGGGGCAAGATGGCGCCGAGGCCTACTGTCCTCAGCAGGACTCCTCCAGAGTCCAGGCAGCTGCGAAAGGTACTCGCTCCCATCCTACAGCGCTGACACTCTCCTCTCCCCCGCCTACACCTTCCTCCTGTAGCCCGGCCAAATCAAAGCCCCGCATGGAAGGTCAGGAGAACAGATCTATCAGCCCGTCAGCTAGCCAGGCCTCAGACTCAGGGGAGGACACCAGGGATCTGCCTGAGTCCATAATATCGTTCCCCACACAAAATCAGCCTGTATTGGACACTGTCCTTAAGGACATGTTGATTTCTCTGAGAAGCACCTTGCAGGCTGACATGGCATCATGCATGCATCGCTTATCAGGGGACATACAAGAGATGGGTCATAGAGTACACCATATAGAATCCAAAATGGAGGAGTATGCCTCTACAATTAATGATTTGGTGGATGCTAATGAGGAGAGAGAGACAGATGCAGACTGGATTAAGGCCAAACTGGCCGACATCGAGGACAGGGCCAGAAGGAATAATCTGAAAATCAGGGGAATACCCGAATCTGTTTTGCAATCTGACCTACAACATCATGCCATATCTTTGTTTAAGGCCTTGCTACCAGACCTCACTGATCTGGACGTCACTATAGACCGCATCCACCGTCTACCAAAGCCACCTCATCTGTCGGATCAGCTTCCAAGAGACGTGTTGCTCCGCCTCCATTTTTTCCACGTTAAGGAACAACTCATGACCGCTATGCGGAAACAGGAACAGATCCCGGAGCAATGTCGCAATGTGCAATTTTTCGCTGACTTATCACAATACACATTGATGAAGAGAAGGAACCTCAACTCTGTAACAAAAATTCTTCGCAACAATAAAATAATATACCGCTGGGGATACCCCACTAAGCTATCAATCACCAAGGACAACAGGAACTATACTATTTTTTCCTTGGAGAAAGGTCTTGACCTCCTTAGGGAATGGAACATCCTTCCTGATGATGATGAGGCGCAGACCATGACTAGCACTCCACGCCAGGTGGACTCCAGCTGGAAGCAGGTGACACCAAGAAATGCAAAATCCCATGCTTAATGTAATAAGGAGGGAACTCTGGAGATGATATTGTATCTCTTGCCTACCCTGGACTGGTCGTCGGTGACCTTTATACCCCTTTAATGTTGCAGCTGTTCGCTGCCCGGTTTGACTTGTCACACACTCTAGCTGCTGTTTTGATCACAGCAGCATTGTTTTGCTGTTTGAATATTTTCTTTCAATTTTTTACCTTTTGTTTTTCTTTAATCCTGCCTTATTCACACTTTATCCTTTCTCCACCACCCCTACCTGAGAAGATGAGTACGCAGATGTCAACACCTCATTATAGGCGATCAAAAGAGGACATTCGGCTGAACCTGACCCTCATTGAACGTCCATCGCCTCGACTCTCAAAAAGTGAGTACATCGTTGTTGCCATCTTACCACTATGATCATGGATTATGCTACGCGCTGGTCCCGTGAGTGGATCGGCCTTCATAGCATATACTCTGTATCTCTATAATGCCGCTGAGAGTTGTATCTATGAATGTTAAAGGACTGAACCATCCAGTGAAACGAAAATCTATGTGGAGAGAGGCCTTATTGCATAATGGGGATATTCTTTGCATTCAAGAGACTCATTTCAGCAGTAAAGCACCTCCAAAGTGTTCACATAAGTGCTTCCCCCACGTATTTACGGCCAACGCGGACACTAAAACCAAAGGGGTATTGATTGCTATACGAGACTCGGTTGCCTTCTCTTTGCATGCACAGATCCAAGACCCACTGGGGAGATTTCTTATATTAATCTGCAAAGTGAACTCTGTTATTTATACCATAGCTACCGTATATGCCCCCAATACTCACCAAATCCGTTTTTTCAACAAAGTTGCCAAGAAAATTTCTGCAGTCCGAAAGGGTTACCTTATACTCTGCGGGGACTTCAACATTGTTCCTGACCCCGGAATTGACTCTACTTCTAAATCCACACGCCACCAACCTTCTCTATCACCACTATTACACCGCCAGGGTGTCTTCGACGCCTGGCGCTGTTTGCACAGCAATGAGAGGGACTTTACCTATTTTTCTCCACCGCATGGGGTATATACCCGAATAGACCTTTTCCTGGTGGATCAACAGGTCTTGTTGAAAACTAAGTCAGTTGAGATTAACACTATCACGTGGTCTGACCACGCATCACTGGTTCTGATGGTGGAGGACTCTATTCCCTCCAACCGAAGTCCTGTATGGAGGTTTAACAATTTTCTTTTACAGCATGCTGATACAAGGGAACAGATTAAATCGCATTTGGTAAAAAATTTTGCTGACAACGTGGGTTCGGTCCAAAACCCTTATGTAGTGTGGAACGCCCATAAGGCGTATATGCGTGGTATAGGCATTCAGTTGGGGGCAAGACTTAAAAGGCAGAGGCAGCAGCGGGTAACTGAACTAACAGACCATATCGCCAAATTAGAAGTATGTAATAAGTCTAATACTACCCCAATAGTTACTGAACAATTTAAGTAAACTTAGATATGACCTTAGGATCCTACTTTTAGATGATTTTGAACGGATAACCAAAAAACTTAGGATGTCCTATTATTCTACTGGCAATAAGGCGGGTAAGTTATTAGCAAATACTCTTAAAGGTCATAGGTATAAGACCAAAATCCCCTTTCTTTTCCACCACAGGTCAAGTCAGAAACTATACCACCCCCAAGAGATGGCAGATGCCTTTAGTGAATACTATAGTTCTTTATACAATTTGAAGGATGATCCCTCAACTACTCAACCCTCCACAGAGGGCATTGAACTATTTCTGAGCAAACTAGATATCCCTACACTGTCACCAGAGCATCTCGCCTTTTTGAACTCACCATTTACTGCCCAAGAACTAACCAAAGTTATTGAATCCCTCCCTATAAATAAATCACCAGGTCCAGATGGTTTCGGTGGTGAATATTTCAAGGTATTCAACTCAATTCTCTCCCCTCAGTTGTTGAAAGTTTACCACGCTGCTGCTGCCTCTGCCTCTTTTCCAGCAGAAATGTTAGAAGCATTGATTATTACCCTGCCTAAGCCAGGGAAGGAGCCCACCCAACCCTCTAATTTTAGACCGATCTCTTTATTGAACATCGACGTTAAGATATACGCAAAACTTATAGCTTTACGTCTGGTGGATATCTTGCCATTGCTGATTCACCCGGACCAAACTGGTTTCACGAAACACAGGCAAACATCAGATGCTACTCGGCGGATGATTAATGTTATCCATTTGGCACAGGTACAGCGAAGGCCTTCTCTGCTCCTCTCTTTGGATGCAGAGAAGGCCTTTGACCGAGTGCATTGGTCATACATGAAGAGAGCACTAGAGTATTTTGGATTTGGGGGCAATATATTGTCCGCTATTCTGGCTTTGTACTCCACACCCTCAGCCAGAGTTCTTACGTCAGGCATCCTATCTACTCCGTTCACTATTTCTAACGGAACGAGACAAGGATGCCCCTTATCACCTCTTATATTTAATTTAGTAATGGAACCTTTCGCCATACACGTGAGGTCCCATCCGGAAATTAGAGGGTTCAAGGTTGGTAACTGAACACACTCGATAAGCCTTTTTGCCGACGACATAATATTAATTATGTCCGAGGTGGGTCCTTCCCTTGCTGCGGCATCTGATGCGTTAAAACTATTTAACAGTGTGTCGTACTATAAAGTTAACGAAAGCAAGTCTTTCATTCTGGGGTTAGGTGTTAATTCTACTACACGTACCGTACTTGAGTCCCGATTCCCCTTCAGGTGGAAGGATGACGGCATTAAGTATTTAGGTATAACATTGACTGCCAAAGTGGAAAACCTAGTGAAGGCTAATTACACCCCCTTCCTCCTGGAATTGAGCAATAAGTTACAGAATCTCTCCTGGAAGGAATCGACCTGGTCAGGGCGGTTAGCTGCATTTAAGATGATGATCTTGCCTCAATTTATTTTTTTGTTTAGAAACCTCCCTCTTCCGGTACCTGAAAAGTTCTTTGCCTCAGCACAGTCTCAAATTAATAAATATCTATGGCAGGGTAAGAAAGCTAAGTGCGCTATGCATAAATTGTTGAAATCTAAACTAACAGGAGGAGCAGGTCTTGTCCTCATTAAAGATTACTATGCTGCCTCCATCCTGGCCCAGGCAAAGCAGTGGTTTCCAGGAGGGACCACCTCTAGGTGGTATGAATTGGAGGCCTCTCAGTGTCTCCATTATACCCTATACGACTTGTTGTTGTCTGTTAGGAATATACCCGGTCCCCCGCCGGGTCTGTCACCTACCATTGTGGTAACTTTCCGGATGTGGAAAAAATTTCTGGATGACACCGCTGTAGACCCCGACCATAAGTCCCTCCAACTTCCTGTCTCTAGTCTGCATTTACTTATCCCTAATCTAAACATACGTACATGGATAGCTAGAGGAGTTTCAGTGCTTGAGGACCTAAAGGTGGGGCCAGCGCTCAAAACTTTCCGGTCCCTCCAGATTGAATTCGGACTGACAGGTGGAGACCGTTATGCCTACAATCAGATCTCACACCTATTAGTAACCCCTTTAATGACCCACATTGAAGTCCCTTGGCGGGTATATATATATTTATCTAATGCCCATACCTCTATCAAAGGCATATCTCTTTTTTACAATTTGCTTGGGAAGAAAAATATTATGGAAAAAACGCCATCTATGAGGACATGGGAACTAGACTTAGGTAGCACGTATGCACTATCCCAATGGAAAAGTGCGGTGGCTTCCACCTACAAAGCCACGAAGAGCGTACATTTATGAGAACAGTCACAAAAAATATTGCTTCGTTGGTACCTAACCCCGGCTAGGTTAGCAGGGTTTAGTAAGACATACTCCCCTCTTTGTTGGAGGGAGTGTGGGGCTAGAGGGACCCTATTGCACATACTGGGTAAATGCCCTAAAATAGAACATTTCTGGGGAGAGGTGTTTGGCCTTATGGGTCGCCTGACAGGTTCACGACTGACCTTCGATTTGGGTCTTGCAACACTTTCCCTAGGTATTGACAGGATCCCTAGTAATCGTAGATGCATAATTTCGCAAGTACTACTGAGTGCGAGACTGGAGATAGTAAGGAGATGGAGGTCTACAGAGCTGCCTTCCCTTAAGGAAGTAATCAGGACAACTAATCTTCATATTACATACAAACAAATGTTTATGGCGTCACAGAACAACTTTGATGGTGGTTGGCAGACCTGGAAACCATGGTTTGACTGGTATAAACGATGGGCAGACAATCCTTGATATTCTGATGTACTCTACAGTATATTGGATCAACGTACTTTCTCAGGATTCCCCTTCCTCCCCTCCCCCTTTCCTATAATATTTCTCTCTTTTCTTCTTCATCTATCTATGTGCACTAGCTGCCTATTCTTCTACTCTTCTCATCTTTTTCTTTTACAGTTACGGTTATGTTTAGCGACTAAGTATTAGAAGTGGGAACATGTGCCTCTGCTATGTTTACTTTGAAAATGATAAGCAGAAGCTGTGGGGGCGGTGGGGGTCGGCTGGGCGGGGGGTGGCTCCCTGGGAGCAGTATGTTCCCTATCGGGGCTCTCGGGGGGCGTCTCCCTGTCGGGGGGGCCTCTAAAACCTCCACTAGATATTCGGTGTGTCTCCAGGCTACTTGGAATGGATGACACGCTATGGGTATAAGTGTTATGGGATTGATGTGACATTACTAATGTCATGTCACTGCTGTTTGGTTTGAGGATAGCAATACACAGAGTTGTTGGTTTATCGGTGAGATATGTAAGTCACACCATATACATGTTTACGATGTAATTCCCACCTTCTATATTACTATTATATGTTACTATATTATATTATATGACATCACATGTAAATCTGTTTTCTTTTTACATTACATGCGAGTTGGTTTCATACTGTATCTTGTAAATGTTTCTGTACTTATGTTCTATTGATATCTGTTACTAAATAATAATAAAAATCTATTGAAAGTAAAAGAATATCTGGGAAACAATGATACTCCTGATATTTGACATTGTGGGAAGCCAATAAACCTGTTCTTAGAGGGGTCTGTTTACGACAAGCATCATACCTTAAAAAAAAAAGACGACTACAACAACAACTAGAAAAATAATTCAATGAATGTCACTCAAATTTCCAATCTAACCCTACACCAGTGTCAAAAACACAACTTGATAAGGCAAGTGTGAATCTTGACCTATTCCTATCAGAATCGATGGACAAAACATTATGATAATCTAAACACAAATTCTACTTTTAAAGCTAATAAACCTGGCACCCTTCTTGCACATGCATTAAAAAAATTAAAGAACCCATTTAAGCCAATTTGCCATGATAAATACAGTAATCCAGTAAAGATCGTACACATCTTTTATAAACATCTTACTTTGTTATATAAAAAAGAAGGATCCTTCGACCAACCCTCAGCAGAATAATTTTTTCACAAATTAAACTTCCGACCAAGTCCTATTAAATTTATAGAAATTGAACTAGAAATTAAATCCCTTAAATTAAATAAATGACCAGGCCCTGACGGATTTCCAGCCCTCTATTATAAATATAAATTCCCATATTCACGCCCATGTTGACAAAAGCATTTAACTCCCTATTTAACAAACAATCCTTTCGACCAGAAACTTTAACAGTAATAATTTCAAGGATCCCTAAACTTCAATCCGATGACTCATCCTGTACTAACTTTAGACCTATATCTTTATTAAACTTAGATATAAAACTACTAGCGTGGGTGTTGCGTCTTAATAATATAATTGTTCATCCCTTTACGCCAAGCAGCATATAATGTTCGAAGATCAACATTGATTGGATCAAGCAGGTAAAACACAGCGAATACCTCTGTGTCTCCTTTCATTAGATATCAAAAAAGCATTTGATACAGCGATGTGGCCCGATTTACATTTTGCTCTACAAAAATGGGGCTTTGGTCCTTGTTTTCTAAGCTGGGTCACTTCACTTTATAATAATCCCAAGGCATATTTTAAATATGCAGAATACAAATCAGACATGTTCGATATCAGTAGAGGAACACGCCAGGGTTGCCCTCTCTCTCCACTCTTGTTTGCCTTACTCATTGAATCTCTTGCCTAGGCTATACGTACAGACCCCTCAACCAAGGGCATAGATTTAGCAAGCCATCAACATAAACTATGTCTATTTGATGACGATACATTAATTTTTATGTCTTCCCCTCATATTTCTGCTCCCAATCTCATAAACAAACTAGACCACTTTGCCCAAATTTTTGGACTAATTATAAACTCACAAAAATGTCTCTTTACCTCCGCAAACACTACAACAAGCCAAAACATCTCTCCCTTCTACATGGTCAACATCTCACCTCATGTATCTAGGTATTAGGCCCCATACACACGATCGGATATATCCGATGAAAACGGTCCGCGGACCATTTCCATCGGATATGTCCGATCGGGAGTTTGATCCGATGGCGTGTACACACCATCGGATCAAATTCCCCGCCACCGGACGGCGCGGTGACGTGGCGATGACGCGGCGGTGACGTTGACGCCGCCGCGTCACCGCTACGTCACCACACCAGGAAGTAAAACACTTCCGCGCATGCGCCGAATCCATTCGGCAGCGGCGCGGCGGCGGTGGGAGCCGACATGTCTGCTGGTAAGTGTACTAACCAGCAGACATGTCGGGCGGACAGATTCCCACCGGATAGATTTCAAAGCTTGCTTTGAAATCTGTCGGGTGGACAAATCTGTCCGCTAGCCCATACACACGAGCGGAGATGTCTGCTGAAACGGTCCATCGGACCGTTTTCAGCGGACATATCCCCTCGTGTGTACGCGGCCTTACTCTTACCCCCAATCTAACTGATATATTCTCTGCTAACTATCAACTACTAAAAAAACGTACTAATCTTCTTAAACAATGGTCCTCCTTGCCAATATCATTGATTGTAAAATAAATGTAATAAAAATGAATGTACTACCTAAAATATTATATCATGTTGGTGTATTACCCATTCCTATCCGGACATACTTCCTTAGCAGCCTACAACGAAAAACACAAGAGTTTATATGGAACTCCTTAAAATTTCGCTTACTTACCCACACTCTTTATCTTTCTAAACTCAGAGTATTAGATTTCCCTAATTTTACTAATTATTCCCATGCAGCACAAATAGCACATATTCCTAAATATCACGTGAAACACGAGGTCCCCCTCTGGGTAGTGATTGAGTCAGTCGACTGTGATCCGATCTCCATACCAAATCTAATATGGTCCACCTCTTCTGACCATAAAATAATAAAAAAAAATTGCTATATGGGATAGATTCAAAGTAATCAAAGGACTACAATCTCTGCATACAACCTACAACCTCTTGTGTCATTTCTTAGAAATCAACTTTTCTATCCGGCTCATACATCTCCTAAATCTTTAAAAAAAATAGATTTTTGCTGACTTAACACAACTTTGTGACCTGACAATGACCACTTCACTTCACTCACTTCATTTATAGATTTAGAAATCTTCCGTTATCTACAGATCAACACAAATTATGGGGGGCATGGCCACGGCATGGAAGGGGGCAGTTGAGCCCTGTCTATCCCGCTCCACACAGCAGCCTATGCAGCAGCACCAGCCGAGATGCCGTCACAGAGGAAGCTATCCCTGCAGCCCTGGAGGACGCCCAGGCTCCCTGAAAGCCTATTTCACCGGCGGAGGGAAAACCCACTGTGCCTCTCTCCCTTAGCCCTCAGATCCCCTCACGCATGCTGAAAATATAGGATCACATATGGCCCTAGAAAATGGAGACCTGAGGTCCCATATCTTAGCCCTCCCTGACTGGGCTGATCTGGAGGGCTTCATGGCCAGGATGGAGAAGGCCTTTAGGAAGGACACAGAGGACCTGCAGGCCGACACAGCTCACATTGGTGGCAGAGTGGAGGCTTTAGAGGCAACAGTGGAGGAAATTCATCCTACCCTACAGGCCCTACAGACACAATGTATGATGTAAGATCAACGTATTGACTCTGGACCAACTTGATGATGCTGAAAACAGGAGCTGAAGGGTTAATATTCACATACAGGGCATACCAGAAGCTATGGGACCCAGGGACATTATCCCTACCCTCCAGGGGATCTTCACGCAGATCCTGGGTAAGGAGGCAGTGGACAAAAAGTGTCTCGCTAAACAAACATAGATATTGCATATACTTGCATACAGATGCAACACATGGTAAGCAATATAAAAACCGTAAGTGAATACAATGTGAAAGATTATATGGTAAAAATCATACACCCATTGTGATGATAAAACAATAAAGTAAATAAATGTCCAAATGGTATAGGTTGCCAAGAAAGAAAAGTCCAATGATGGTTGACAGCACTGGAAAATTTCAATGTGACTTGTGAAAGTATAGGTGAAACCCTCCACCGGTGATGATGCAGGCTTACCAGAAACTGTGGACTCAAACAAAAATATGTTTTGTGAGTCAAGCAGGCTTAAATCTGAAGGGTATCCCGGGGTCTCTGCATCCGATGTAATAGCCTATGTAGCTTGTAAGTATGGGACTGGTTCTCCAAAATGTTCTCAGTCATGGATAGAGGGGTGGAAAAAAAGGAAGCAACATAGCATAATACTGTAATAAAAACAAATCTTTTAATATGCAAGTGCACTTACAATTGAACGTAGATGACAGCGCATATAGAATGATAATGGCGGCAGTGGAGTCTTTCCAACGCGTTTCGTGTAAAACACACAATCTCCTGATCACATAGAGATTGACCGAGCCCATTGGGCTCTCAGACCCCCTTCAGATGATCCAGATAAGCCCCAGGACATTATTTGTAAGCTTCACAAATATACATTGAAGGAACGCATCATATACCATGTCCGGGAGGTCTGCTACGTGGACTTTCATGGAGCTAAGCTGTCCCTATTCCCAGACCTATCCATACGCACACTGGTGCAACGCGGAGCCCTTAACCCACTATTGGAAGTTCTATGCTGCCACCGCAGAGGAGGGGCCTTCCTCTCCCTCAACCGCACGCTGACTGTTTGTTCCAGTTCCAGATGACTTAACCCTCTCCTCTGTTTTCTATCAACTTTTTCTTCTGTTTTCAGGACTGTTTTTGCTGCTGCAGATAATCTGCATTCACATTCTATTCACGTAAGTGCTCACAAACTGAAGCAGGACCCTTAGTAGGGCTCCAGCCTGATGTCTTCCCACTCACCTCCTTAGGTGAACTCCTGGGTGTTAGACTCCTCAGCCGAAGATATCCATGGTGTGTGGGGCACCAGACCCCTTTTGGGCTGGCTGGCCGAGAGGTGACTCCTGCATCATTGGTGTTAGTGTTGTCTACTTTATGTTCCTTTAATGCAGGAGTCTCCAAACTACGGCCCTCCAGGTGTTCAGGAACTACAATTCCCATCATGCCTAGTCATGTCTACGAATGTCAGAGTTTTACAATGCCTCATGGGAAGTGTAGTTCCACAGCAGCTGGAGGGCCATAGTTTGGAGATCCCTGCTTTAATGATTTGTAGTATACATGTGTGTTTTTATGGTTCTCCGCTTTGTTTCTATTATTTAGGTTATATTTATTTGTTTTTTTCTTCAGCACTCCAGGTTTATTGGGTCAGTTTGCCACAGGTCCCCCCTCACCCTCCACTGCTGTGCTACTAGTGACCAACCATGGCTGATCTGAAGATCGCATTGTACAATGTTCGCGGCCTTGGCTCCCAATCCAAGCGCAGTAAGTTGTGGTTGAGACAAAGAGACTGGGTGTACACATTTTACTTTTGCAGGAAACTTATTTTAGGACTGACTCAGTTCCCCACCTCCCCACAAACCTGGACAACCAATGGTATCTCAGTAACTCACCCCGACCTAAATCTGGTGCAGTGGTGGTTGTGATACACAAACATTGTCCTTTCATTCCCCTGGACCACATTGCGGATCCAGAAGGCAGATTTCTTGAAAGGCACTCTATTCGATTGCAAGCTTACCCTTGGGGCGCTTTATGCCCCTAACTCTAGGCAATTGGAGTTTTTGGACAAATTGTTAGAGATACCCTTTCCACATTTCATGAGGGGCAGCTGGTGGTGGGGGGAGACTTTAATGTCTGCCCTGACCCGCAGTTGGATACCTCCTCTCGTCATTCTACACACTCGTTCAACCTTTCTTAAATGATTTTGTAAGACCCTACATGCTAATCATCTGGTCAACTGCTGGAGAGCGCTTCACCCCACCGTAAAATACATTAGTTACTATTCTGCCACACATAATGTGTATATGTTGATAGATCTCTTATTGGTGTTCCAATGCTTTTTGGAGTCGCTCTCTGGTGCGTCGATTGGATCACTAATGATCTCTGACCATGCACCCATCTCCGTCTCTCTAGCTCCTCTATCTCCGGATGCCCATCAATGGACGTGACGATTAAACGAAAACCTGCTAGATGCTGCAGTGGCACAAAAGCAGATCTCTGACACCACTTCTTTATACTTCAAAGAGAATATGACGGGGGGCAGGGATGGCATCTGTATGGGAGGTACATAAGGCCGTAATCTGAGGTGAACTTATCTCCCAGGGATCCAGGCTCAAAAAGATACGCAATGGGGAACTTCATTACCTACTGGCCCAGTTACGCACCATGGAGCTTAAACACAAATGCCAAATTACACCATCTCTATATGCGGACTTTGTGCCCCTTAGGGAAAACCTTTCCACTTTGTTGGAAACATGTACCCAGGAGAGACTGAGATATGTTTCTCATAAAATGTAAGAGTTTGGAAACAAATGTGGGAGACAACTGGACAGGGCCCTTAAACAACAACGTACGTCGGGACACATTCATAAGCTGCAAACTACCTCAGGTTCCCAGATGGTACTGTCCTCCAAAATTGTGGATGCCTTTCGGGAATACTATGTCAACTTTACCAGCTCCCTGCCACACTCATACGCTCTTACAAAAAAATGGAAAGCATTTCACAGTATTTAGAAGACGCAGTAGCCCCCCAACTGTTGACACAACTTAGTGGGCAGCGTGACAGGCCTATAGCTGTAACGGAGATTGAAGCAGTTATTAAGGACCTATCGCTGGGCCATCCCATCCCAGATGGGTTCACTAATGCGTATTACCACAGATCCCCCCCCCTCCTGACCGATTGCATGTGCACATACTTTAATGCCCTAGCGTCCGACACTTCCCTTCCGAAAGAGGAACTACTAGCACATATTACTGTCCTCCCAAAGGAAGGAAAGGATCCATCCACTCCCAGAAGCCATAGGCTGATCTTGTTGTTGAATACCGACATTAAAATCTTAGCAAAGGTCTTGGCGAATCGATTAAAACCCGTCCTTCTGACGGTAATTAACCCGGACCAGATGGGATTTATAATAGGGAGGGATGCCAGGGATAACTCCAACCAAGCCATACAATTGATTCACTGGGTGGGCTTGCTGAGGCCCAGTTCACCCTGTCTCCTATTATCCACAGATACCCAAAATTCTTTTGACCGGGTTCAACTGGGCCTTTCTTCAGGCGGTGCTATCCAGATTGGGCCTAGGACATAATATGCTAATAGGTTCCTTATACAGTTGCCTAGAAGCCCGGGTTAAGGTAAATGGGACACTTTCTAATTCCTTCCCTCTACGGAACGGGACACAACAGGGGTGCCCTTTGTCCCCACTAATATTCACCCTCACTCTGGAACCACTGCTCAATATGATATGGTCCATCTTAATATCAAGGGGCTTATGGTGGGGACAACGGAACATAAACTGTCAGCGTAAGCTGATTATGTTCTATTTTATGTCACAGACCCGCTGATCTCCCTTTCTAATATTATGGCAGAACTCCAGAGATTACATTCTATCTCCAATTTTAAAATCAATTATAGTAAGTCGGAGATCCTTCCCCTTACTATCCATCCTGCAATGTTCTCCCAACTACAGGTCTCCTTCTCCTTTACATGGTGGGGCTCCTCCTTATAATATTTGGGCATTTACCTCCCAGCTGACTTTACTCAACTATGTATGTGCAACTTTTGCCCTCTGCTCAACAAGATCAAAGTGGATCTTTTGCATGGGACCGTACCACCTTCTCATGGATGGGCCGAGTCAGTATCCTGAAAATGAATTATCTGCCGAGAATTATTTTCTACCTTCAAATGGTACCTATAGCACTACCAGATCCTTTTTCTCAGCCTTCAACAGCCTGTTCATAAAATTTATATGGCAGGGTCATTCAAGTGCTTGGCCCTCCACACACTGCAATGTCCTAAAAAGTTTGGGAGGCTGGGGGTTCATTCCATACAAAGGTACTATGAGGCGGTTGCTCTGTAAAGGATTCTCGACTGGCAGCATCATACTACCACTAGGGATGAGCCTAACACCCCCCCCCGGTTCAGTTTGTATCAGAACCTTTGAACGGGCCGAACGTTCGTGCACAATTTAGAACCCCATTAAAGTCTATGGGACTCGAATGTTCAAAATCAAAAGTGCTAATTTTAAAGGCTAATATGCAAGTTATTGTCCTAAAAAGTTTTTGGGGACCCGGGTCCTGCCCCAGGGAACATGTATCAATGCAAAAAAAAGTTTTAAAAATGGCAGTTTTTTCTGGAGCAGTGATTTTAATGATGCTTAAAGTGAAAAATATCGTACCTGCTGGGTGTCTAGAGTATGCCTATAGTATGTCTAAAGTGGCACGTGTTTCCCGTGTTTAGAACTGTCCATGAAAAGGACACTAAAACAAAATATTGCAGCTCCCTGCCTGTATTTGTATGAGAACACCAGCAATTGTATTCAGGTAAGCTTTAGGTGCACACTGTGCAAAGAACACAGTACACTAAGTGAAAATACTGCAGCCAGCTAGCACAATCACCGGCCTGCCTGTCAGTATATTATGAAGAGAATAAAAGGAACGGTTCTAGCTAAACTGAATACAGTGTATAAAAATATATAAAACACCTGGGATGCATATATATCCTCTACACCAGAGGTCGTCAATAGAGTTGAGTGGACACCTGGATGTTTGGGTTCGGACTTAAACCCGAACTTTAAAAAAAAAGTTTGGGTTCGGGAACCCGAACCCGGACTCCGAACCCCATTGAAGTCAATGGGGCACAGACTTTTAGTAAAAGAAAAAAAATGCGTGGGGGTCCCCCCACATTCAATAACCAGACCCTTTAGGTCTGGTATGGATATTAAGGGGAACTCCGACGTCAATTAAAAAAAAAAAGACGTGGGGTTCCCCCAAATATCCATAACCAGACCCTTCAGGTCTGGTGTGGATTTTAAGGGGAACTCCACCCCAATTTTTTTTTTAAATGGCGTGGAGTTCCCCCTAAAATCCACACCAGACCCCTTATCCGAGCACGTTGACCTGGCCGGCCGCAGAAAAGAGGGAGGGACAGAGTGCGGCCCCCCTCTCCTGAACCACACCAGGCCACATGCCCTCAACATTGGGAGGGTGCTTTGGGGACAAGGGTCTCATCCCCACAACCCTTGCCCGGTGGTTGTGGGGGTATGCGGGCAGGGGGCTTATCAGAATCTGGAAGACCTCTTTAACAAAGGGGACCCCCAGATCCTGCCCCCCCCTGTGTGAAATGGTAATGGGGTACACTGTACCCCTACCATTTCACGAAGGAAGTGTAAATAGTAGTTTGCAGGAAAAAAACACACACACCGTAGAACAAATGACTTCATTAATTAAACCAAATAAAAATCAGCGGTGAAAATAGACGATCGATGCTGCTTCCTGTTCCAACGTTGTCTTCTATCCAGCGCCGGGTGATCTCTCCAGCGACAGGTGATCGGTCCAGCGATAAGAAGATTCATTCATTCAGAGCACAGCTCAGCGAATGACGCGCCTGAACTTTGACATTTCTTTTATAGGGGAGGCGGGTCACACGTCATGTGACCCCATCCCGCTCTGACACAAGGGGCATGTCTGGGCTGTCACAGTGACGTAGCAGAGTATGCGTCAGAAGGGGATGGGGTCATGTGACGCGTGGCCCGCCTACCCTATAAAAGAAATGTCAAAGCTCCGGCACGTCATTCGCTGAGCTGTGCTCTGAATGGATGGATCTTCTCATCGCTGGACCAACCGGCCGTCGCTGGAGAGATCACCCGGCGCTGGATAGAAGACAATGTTGGAGCAGGGAGCAGAATTGATTGTCTATTTGGTTTAATTAATAAAGTAATTTGTTCTACGGTGTGTGTGTTTTTTTCCCCTGAAAACTACTATTTACACTTCCTTCGTGAAATGGTAGGGGTACAGTGTACCCCATTACCATTTCACACAGGGGGGCCAGGATCTGGGGGTCCCCTTTGTTAAAGGGGTCTTCCAGATTCTGATAAGCCCCCTGCCCGCATACCCCCACAACCACCGGGCAAGGGTTGTGGGGATGAGACCCTTGTCCCCATCAACATGGGGACAAGGTGCTTTGGGGGGCACCCCAAAGCACCCTCCCAATGTTGAGGGCATGTGGCCTGGTACGGTTCAGGAGAGGGGGGGCCCGCACTCGGTCCCCCCCTCTTTTCTGCGGCTGGCCAGGTCAACTTGCTCGGATAAGGGGTCTGGTGAGGATTTTAGGGGGAACTCCATGCCATTTTTTTAAAAATTTTGGGTTGAGTTCCCCTTAAAATCCACACCAGACCTGGAGGGTCTGGTTATGGATATTTGGGGGGAACCCCCACATAATTTTTTTTTAAATTGATGGCGGGGTTCCCCTTAATATCCATACCAAACCTAAAGGGTCTGGTTATTAAATTTGGGACGACCCCCGCACATTTTTTTTACCCGAACTCGAACTTTCAGCAATTATTCGGGTCCGGGTTCAGGAAAAACCCAAAGTCTGTACCGAACCCGAACTTTACAGTTCGGGTTCGCTCAACTCTAGTCGTCAACCCTCGGCCACAACGCCTTTCTAGTCGGGCCGCAACGCTGAGGACTCTGTCCGGGCGGTACAGCCAATATATCCGGGCCACGGATATTATGCAAGCTGCCCGAGCACCAATGAGCACCTGCCACAGAAGGCAATGCTGGATTTCCACAGAATTGCAGGATTCCCACGCACCATCAGGGCCATTGATTGCACACATGTGGCACTACAGCCCCCCGTGCCACAGATTACATATATCGCAATCGGAAGCACTGGCATTCCATCAACGTACAGGTGATAGCCGATGCCCAACGCCTCATATGGCACGTCCGTGCCAAACACCCCGGGTCCAGTCACGACAGCTACATATACCGTCAAAGCCCCATCCCAACAGATTTCGAACAGAACGTGTACAGGGACAGCTGGTTGGTCGGTGAGTGACATGGGAGTCAGGCATGACTGTCCGAAAAGTACAAAGGAAGTGGGAAAATATTGCGCTGATCAAAAAAGAGTGCGACATAAATGCAAAAACTAAAAGAATGAGCAGCTACACTACAATATGACAAATATTGGAAATGATGTGGGTACAAAATGTAGCGCTAAATGCAATAGACGTGAGTCTTCTATACCAAACAATTAAAAAAAATCACAGTGTATCAAGTGAAATAGTGAATGGATGAAACACAACAAAAATGTACAATGGAAAGTCCATCAAAAACTGGTGAACCAGGCACCTGGGGGGCGGAGCTAGCTGAGGACGGAGATGGCCGCGCTGTAACCGAGCTCCGGTCCTGGCGGATACTTAGCGGCTAATAGCAGCTCATCCAGCGGGGTTTAGACCACCCCAACGCGGCGTTCTATCTCCCTGGGAGTCGAGGAAGCCACTGTGGCCATGGGTTGGCGAAAGAAGGAGGGGAACCGCCCGCTCAAACTCACAGAGTTCTTTGCCTTGGGCCCTAAGCAAGATGGCGCCGGCGCGTCCTCCACACCGCTGCATAGGAACCATCAGAACCCGGGCTCAGCAGAGAAATCAACTAAAAGAAGCAGCCCACCTAGGAGCCTGAGCTCCCCGCCGGCTACTCCAACCTCTGGCAGCCCGGAGAAAACAAGGTGTCGGCTAGATGCAGCAGAGGCCGCACATGAGGTGAGCTCACACACAGATTCAGGGGATGACACGAGGGAGCTGCCTGACTCCATTGATATGTTTCCCACGGCCAACAAGCCTGTACTAGACACGGTACTAAAGGAAATGCTGGTGTCCCTCAGAAGTTCCCTGCACTCAGACATGGTATCATGTGTACACGGTTTCAGAACTGAATTGAAGCATGTGGATGACAGAGTAACGCATTTAGAAACCAAAATGGGGGAGTATGCTTCCACCATCAATGCTTTAGTGGATGCTAACGAGAGCACTGAAGAGGATATTGATTCTCTGAAAGCCAAGATAGCAGAAATTGAAGACAGATCAAGAAGGAACAACCTTAAGATCAGGGGGATCCCTGAATCCATTAAACAACAGGGTCTGCGTGAATATGTAATCCAGTTGCTTACTGCTGTACTGCCTGACATGTCTGAGCTGGACTTTACGATTGACAGGATACACAGACTCCCTAAACCCTCTTATCTCCCTGACAACATCCCTAGGGATGTGATCCTGAATCTTCACTTCTACCACACCAAAGAGAGACTCATGATGGTTTCACGCCAGAAAGAGGCGCTACCAACCCAGTATGCCGACCTCCAATTCTATGCGGACCTCTCGCAGTACACGCTACAGAAACGCAGAAACCTGGCCACGATCACAAAGGCTCTTAGAAATCACAAATTGTCTTACAAATGGGGCTTTCCAACAAAACTAATCGTCACAAAAGACGAGAGAGAATACGTTATGGAGTCCCTTGAAAAGGGGCTGGCAATGCTCCAAGCCTGGGGAATAGTTCCGGAACAACATCCTCACTCGCAACGACCAAACCACAAGGGAGGCCAAGACCAGGAATGGCGCACAGTAGATTGCAGAAATGCTCGCTCCCACACCTGATCGGGATTAAGCTACCTGAGCAGTTTTCCCGCCGAGAGGAGACTTCTTTTTTTTTGTTCTTCTTTTTCTCCTCTCTCCACGGCTCCGAACTTTTTATTTCTTTTTTTTTTTCTTGCCCCCCCCCGATTTACCCCTTGAGTGACCAAGCGTCACACCCGTTGCACTTGTACTTTGGCCTGTGCCACTATCGTTTTGTTTTACTTTGTTATGTTCTCTTTACCTGAACAGTTCTTTTTTGTCCTACTGGTCGGATGCACCGAGATGCCCATCACTCTTAAACCATCAGATGCTGAACCATTTCTTCCCCCTCTGCAATCAATTAACTCCTCTACACTCATGGACCCCCGAACGCAGCCTCCACGGTATGTAAGTAACTTGCTACACTTCCACCTTTCTAAGCACGCCACATACGAACCACCATGGTGGTAAACCTCCTTACTTTAAATGCCAAAGGCCTTAACCACCCGGCCAAAAGGCGGTCTATGTGGAAGGACGCTCTGCAGAATAACTGTGACGTTTTATGTGTTCAGGAAACACATTTTGCCCTTAACTCGCACCCTAAATGCACACACCCCCAATTCCCTCACATATATATGGCGAGTGCGGAAGTCAAAAAAAGAGGGGTGATGATAGCGGTGAGGGATTCGGTGGTTTTCCATCTTCACAACACCATCTTGGATTCGCAGGGGCGCTACCTCATTCTGGTGTGTGAAATTAATTTCACCATGTACACTGTAGCAAATATCTACGCTCCAAACGTTAAACTGCACAAGACAATGAAAAAAATAAGGGCAGTCCAGAAAGGATTGCTAGTAGTTTGTGGAGACTTTAATATGACCGCGGATCCACTGATGGACTTGTCTTCTTCTCCTAGGAGACCCCCACCCTCTTTACGAAGTGCTATGCAATCACATGAACTATTTGATGCGTGGAGGTGCCTAAATGCGAATGAAAGAGATTTTACTTTTTTTTTCTTGTGCACACGGCTCTTACAGCAGAATTGACATGTTCTTAGTTGACAAGTTACTGTTATTCAAATGTAAATCGGCCAAAATCAATAGCATCACCTGGTCGGATCACGCCTTCGTAAGATTGACGGTGGGGGACGGCTCCTCCTTTGGTCCTACCTATTTATGGAGAGCCAACCCTGTCCTGCTGAGGGCGGGGCCAATCAGGTCATGCATTGAAAAGGGTCTAATAGAATTTTTTGATCTGAACCAGGGATCAGTGGAGGACCCATTTGTGTTGTGGAACACCCATACGGCATTTGTAAGAGGTATAATGATACAACAGGGGGCGAGGCTCAAGAGGGAGAGGCAGCAGCAGACTATGCAACTTATCTCCCAGATAGACGTTTTAGATAGACAAAATATGACTCAGCCCTCTTGTCACTTGAATAACCTAATTTCCCACCTACGCACGGAACTTAGACTTAAGTTTCTTGAAGACTTTGAGAGGGCCTCCAGGAGGCTGAAACTCTCCTACTACACGAGTGGCAATAAAGCTGGGAAACTTCTGGCCAACAAGTTGAAGGGGCTCAGAGTTAAAGCCCAGATACCCCATGTACTACAACCCCACACCTTGATTAATCAAACGCACCCACAGGCAATTGCTGACACATTCAGTCAATACTACAACTCACTATACAACTTGAAAGACGACAGATCAACCCCACAACCCACTGATAGTACCATAAGTGACTTCCTTAAACAAATGGACCCTCCTAAATTATCACAGGACCAACTCATGCACCTAAATTCTCCCATTACGGACCTGGAGGTTAAACAGGTCATTCAATCTCTCCCCCCTAATAAATCACCGGGCCCAGATGGGTATACCGGCAAATATTATAGGACATTCCAGAACATTCTCTGCCCACATTTGTCTAGAATTTTCAATACTGCTGCTGCGTCTTCCTCCTTCCCCCCGGAGATGCTCAAGGCCACAATCATAGCTTTACCAAAACCAGGAAAGCCTCCAGATGTACCACAAAACTTTAGGCCGATCTCACTCTTGAATAATGACGTTAAAATGTATGCCAAGCTCTTAGCTACTAGGCTTATGAATATCTTCCCAGACATTGTGGATGTAGATCAGACGGGATTTACCAGGGGGAGGCAGACTGCCAACGCCACTAGGCGCCTGATCAATCTGATCCACATTGCTAGACGCAGGGGAACGCCTTCTCTGCTCTTCTCCTTGGATGCGGAGAAGGCGTTCGACAGGATCCACTGGGGATACTTAGCCGAAGTTCTGCGCAAGTTCGGTTTTCAGGGATGGGTGTTTTCAGCCATAATGGCGCTTTACACGTGGCCTTCAGCCCAGGTATACATAGCAGGTACACTTTCTACCCCGTTCCAAATTACAAATGACACCCGCCAAGGGTGTCCCCTTTCACCACTCATTTTTAATCTAATGATGGAACCTCTGGCTGCCCAGATAAGATCCCATCCCCGCATCACTGGAATCACAATGGGTCCTAAAAAACACGTTATAAGCCTCTTCGCTGATGACATTATCTTGATATTGTCTGAAGCGCAGGAATCATTGGCCAATGTGCAGACGATCCTGCAGACGTTTTCTATGATATCATACTATAAAGTAAACAAAGCGAAATCGCATATACTAAGCATAGGTGTAAGCAATAAGGTGAAGCTGGCCCTACAGAGCCAATTCCCTTATGTGTGGAGGGAGGAGGGTATCGCCTACCTGGGGATAACGTTAACTTCCACCACAGAAAATCTAGTGACTGCTAACTACACCCCCCTTCTACATTCACTCAAACTTAAGCTTCAAAAATTGGCGGTCTCGGAACTATCTTGGCTAGGGAGATTGGCAGCCTTCAAGATGATGGTCTTGCCGCAGTTATTGTATCTCTTTAGGACCCTACCCATACCCCTGCCCAATATCTATTTTAAATCTTTGCAGGCTATCGTTAACAATTTTGTGTGGCAGGGCAAGAGAGCGAGATGCGCCTTCAGTAGGATTATCAAAAGTAGAACGGCAGGGGGAGTGGGTCATGTCCACCTGCAGGACTATTATTTTGCATCTATACTCTCCCAACTAGCCCATTGGTTCAACTGGGATTCTGAAGTTTCTTGGAGGGACCTGGAACAAAGACAGATCCCTGGAGGGAATCTCAAAGATTTCTTGATGTCAGCTTCCCTCATCAAGACCCTGAGCAAACATTATGCACATATTAGCATCACTGAGGGCCTGGGCCCATTTGTGCACAGCCCACAGTTGGATGGGTCCAACAGAGGTGCTCAAAATCCCCATAACCACAATCCACAATCTAATTCCAGATATTAATCTAAATTCTTGGAAGGAGATGGGGATAATGAACTTGGAGGACATAGTGGTGAACTCCAATATTTTGCCGTTTGAGACTCTGAAGCAGAAATTCGGTCTCCCAGCTGGTGACCAGTTCAAATATACTCAGGTATCCCAATTAATCAAGAAAAATCCCCCGCCTCCCGTCCACCTTCCGGCCAAGATAGCCTGATTCCTTCAGCAGCAGTCTATCAAGCCCAAGGGTATAACCATTATATACAAGGGATTACAGGAGAAAGATATAATGCTCAAAACCCATAATACTGTATAGTAGCATGGGAGCGAGACTTTGGGAGGGAATACCCAATCCAATCTTGGGAAAAATCAATAAAAAAGCAAGTAACATGCACCAGGAGTACTAATCTCCTGGAAATGCATCAAAAACTACTCCTCCGCTGGTATCTCACCCCTCACAGGTTGGCTAAGATGTTTCCAAACACCTCTGCAGACTGTTGGAGACTCTGTGGGGAAAGGGGCACATTGTTTCATATTATGTGGGATTGCCCAAATATCAGACAGATGTGGTCCCAGGTGGAAGGGCTTTTATCTAAAGTCTTGAATGTTGAGTTCATGCTTCAACCTGCTATGGCTTTACTATCCATTGGCATGGAGCGGATGCCCTCTTTCCAGATCACGGTAGCAATACATATTCTCATGGCTACACGCTTAGTAATCCTCAGGCATTGGA
Source organism: Rana kukunoris (assembly GCA_029574335.1). NCBI lineage: Eukaryota > Metazoa > Chordata > Amphibia > Anura > Ranidae > Rana > Rana kukunoris. Next base: position 313,266,279 of record CM056051.1, on the reverse strand, counting down.
AAAATATTGTCCCTCCAACACTTACAGAAATAATAAATACAGTACAGACACATAGCACATATGAAATTCTACACGCGGCAGCACTAGGGAAGTATGAGACGGTGTCCAAACTTTGGGCTCTGTGGAAAGATTGGAAGTCTCAAAATTAAATACCATAGGTACTTTATATATAATGTAGGGTGGTCTTGACCAGTTAGGACTAATGTTATGGTTGCAAAAATTTCTGTTGTTGGGCAGGGGTTAATTTGCACTGCCTATTATGATTTATGTTGTTTTGCCCACCTTAGATCACTATTATAACATACTCAACTTCCTCAAACATTCCGTGTCTGGTGACAATTACAACTAGGGAGACAGGACCTGTGCAGTGTGGACAGAAGTCGAGGTTATGACTCTAGGACGAGAGCTAGCTACCGCGACCATAGAGAGGGATCGCTAGGGGCTGGCAATAGCTACTACTCTGACACAAACGTGCAGAATACCATGTCTAGTTTTATGACGTATCCTAGGATGTAGTATGGTGCGTCTACACAGACTGTCCCTATGTGTTTGTTAAATAGACTTATTGTTACCGGAATGTATTTGTTACCGTATAACATGTGAACGAGATCTGTATGTTATGCAGTGTATCTGTCTCCTATCCATTGTTCTCAAAACTCAATAAAAATTATTGAACATAAAAACTGGTGAACCAGAAGAATGGTGGATTGACCACGTGGATCCTGCAATAGAGACGCAAGTCTTCTATACACAAAAAAAGATATTCACTATGTGACAAGTGAAATGGTGAATGGATGAAATACAACAAAAATGTACAATGGAAAGTCCATCAAAAACTGGTGAACCAGAAGAATGGTGGATTTACCACGTGGATACTGCAATAGAGACGCAAGTCTTATATACACAAAAAAAGATATTCACTATGTGACAAGTGAAATAGTGAATGGATGAAATGCAACAAAAATGTACAATGGGAAGTCCATCAAAAACTGGTGAACCAGAAGAATGGTGGATTGACCACGTGGATCCTCAAGGCAAGCAGAAATATTCCCTAGTTCTATCAGAAATAAATGATGACAGCCAGCTTCTCACAGACCTTGCACCTGACATCATTAATCTTTTTGTTGGTATCAGAGGCTGTTCGGGTCTCATAGCCAAAACTGTTGACCCTGCTAACAATGGTCTCCAGGATGGCCTGCTTCCTGTCCCTGCTGGTCTGGCGACTTTTGACACCATGGAGAAAGGTTTCATAAGTCTCCGTCGCTGTTATGACAGCTCTTGGGGATTAAAGTTCTTCTTCCTCCTCTGCCTGTGGGGAACGGGAGCAGCCATCTCACAGCAAAAGTACCTTCCCTGGGGGGGGGGGGGAAACTGGATGTACTTTTGTGCCGGACGGGTGCATGTCTGGGCTTATTTATAGGCTGGACATAAGCCGGTTGGGCCAGCATATTCCAGGAAGTTAGGCCGGCGTAGTTGTGAGCATGCTCACAGGGAAGCGATCAGACACAAGGTCACTGAGCATGCTCCGTGGATGATAGACCGGGCGTAAGTGTCAGATCCAGGCTCAGACCATCATTTGCATAAGGTCACACCCACTTCCACTTACAAATACTTGCGCCTTCACATTTAAGTTGCACCGGCACAAACTTATGAGCAAATGCTTGGTGAATACTGTACTTGCCTCACTAGTTTGCGTCGGCGGAAATATATGTGCTGCGTTATGCCGGCACAAAGATGCACCTATCTACCTGAATCTGGCCCTTATGCCGCATACACACGATCACTTTTTTGTCATGAAAAAAACGTCGTTTTCAACATCGTTTTGCCCACACACGATCACTTTTTATGACACAAAAAATGACGTTTTGAAAAACGACACAAAAAATTCAAGCATGTTCGAAAAAAAAATTGGTAGTTTTTTTTAAGACATAAAACAACGTTTTGCCCACACACGATCATTTTAAATGACGTTTTTGAAAACGTTGTTTTTTTTCATCACAAAAAGTGATCGTGTTTACGCGGCATTAGATGTAACTCTACTCGCCTTATGTCTGCTTCCGATGTGCAGGTGAAGGTGGCATCATCCATATAGCATACAGATTTTACACACTCTCCGCTACTACCTGGCACAAACATGCCTCTTATCCTCTTATGCCTCTGTACATGTCTTAGTAAAGGGTCAATCGCACAGATAAAAAGGATAGGCGAATTCCCGACTGGACCGGAAAAATACTGGTCAAATTCCCATTGACCAGTACCTGGCTTACCACTCCATCATGCAAGCCCCTCAACGTATTCAGGAAAGGCCCTGGCAGACCCACCTTCCCCAATACTTCAAACAAGAAGGCATGAGACACCTTATCGTACGTTTTCTCCAAATCAATCACAAGAAAAGCCAACGGTAAGTTGTTCACTTGGGCGTACAAAGCTAAATCCTGATACAATACTAGATTGTCCATAATTCTTCAGCATGGAACCGCACAAGTTTGCCACTCACCCACCATCTTAGCAACCACATGATTCAATCCCTTTGCCAATATTTTTGCTATTAGTTTGTAGTCAACATTAAGAAATGTAATTGGCCTCTAGTTTTGATATTCCTCCTTTCCCCTTTTTAAAAAATCAAAGTAATTGCATCTTATTTCATCGTATCAGACAACCTATGTTCTATGCAGCATGTCACCAGTTCTACCAGGTGGACCTTGAATAGGGACCAAAACTTTACATACAACTCTGCAGTCAAACCATCCCTTTGCGGAGTCTTGTTTTTTGACATTTTTTTAAGGGCAAGCTCCACCTCCCCCTCCACCACAGGATCCATCGGGCCATCCGCATCTTCTTTCCCAAGACATTCTTCCACCACATCACAATATTCGGTTAATTCCTCCTTCGATGAAGCATGCTTTCCACTATACAAATCTTTATAAAAGGATGCCACCTCTTCCACCATTCGGTCTCCTCCAACCTCCACCTCCTCTACCAACACTGAACTCATCACTTTTTTGGCACTCAAGATTTTCTTAAAAAAGAATGGTGAACATTGCTCACCTTCCTCCATAACCTGTATTTTCGCCTTAAAAATTATATTTTTGCCTTTTTCTTTTAACAACTGGGTCCTAGCCACTCTCACATTCTCCAATTCTTGATCAACTTCTAGGCCCATTCGTCTACACTGGTGAAGAAACTGGATCCTCTGTATTAATAGGTTCTCCTTCTCTCTCTTACCCCTAGAATTTTGCACACTCATCCCTGTGAAGAACCGGGCCACTTGCATCTTCATCCAATCGTAATAATACCAATATGTTAGCATACTCTCTTTTCCTCACTACCAGTGTTTCAAAATAGGATTCAAATTTTTTGCATACCTCCTCATCATTCAATAAGGTGCAGTTTAATTTCCAAAGACCAGCACCAAATCTCACCCCCACGTTCACATCCACCTTGCATAACAAAAGAACATGGTCAGAGAAGAGCACATGAACTCAGATAACAAAAGAAACCGTACCCCTATCAGAAAAGTATGTGAGAGGGGACACTTCCCTCCATCACCAAAGAAGCATCCTTCAACCAAAAATTCACAATCGCGGGAGCGGCGCGCGGGCACGTGCTGACGCCATTCTGGCGCCAGTCCAGGCTATTTAATGGGGCTCATCCTACAGCCTCTTGCTGCCCGGTCGTTAGCGTTCCTGTCGCCCACCTGAGACCTGTTACCTGTTGACGTCTGTTCCCGTGATCCCGGCTCATCTCTGACCCTTCTGATCTCCGCCTGCCCTGACCTCCGGCCTGTCTGACGCTGCCTCTGCCTTACCCTTTAACTGATTGTTGCCCGCCTGCTGCCGACCCGGCCTGGACTACGACTCCGCTATTGCTCTATCCACGCACCTGATCGGTCTGACTGAATCCGACCCGGCCTGCCTGACCCTACCTGCATCCGTACTACAGTACACCTCCCTCCTGCCAATGGCTCCAGTCATCTGTACTAGCTCCTGTTATCTGTCAGCACCAGAACTACAGCACACCTTCCTCTGGCTAACTACTCCAGCGATCAGCGCCCAGCACTACAGAACACCTCCCTCCTGCCGCCTGTTCCAGCCAGCTGCACCAAGCGCCTGAACTCAGTCTCCCTGCTGATCCTGGTCACCTGTATCCAGCTCCCGCTGTCTACAGACCTGCTGTTCCAGCTCCGCTAACATCTTCCTGAGACTGCAGGAGACCTCCGCAGTTCCTGCACAGCATCCCCGCCAGGCGCTAGTGCGACTCTGAACTCCAGCGCTTCCTGTCCATACTACCAGGGGTTCCGGAGTCAGAGGAGCAAGAGTGGCCACTCCCGCACGTCAGGCTCTGCTCTGTACCAGGTACGTGACACCACCTCCCCACTCTCCGTGCCCACCCCATCACCTCTGGCACGTTTCCCAGAGGGTTGCAAAATAATTTCGACAGGGTATATCAGGCGTTGAGCACACTCAATGCTCTCATCACTTTCCACATCTATCATCTCTTCCTCTTCACTAGTAGACATTTCACCCAGTGATGCAATTAAAGGAATCCGACTCTGATTTGCCAACATATCGACTGCCCAGTCCACTTCCTCCCATTCTTTAGGGGTCCCTTGAGATAGTTCATATGCTGTTCCAGTCTCCATTTCCTCCTCTTCACGGTAGGTTCAGGGTCCACTTCTATATTCATGCCCTCAACAGTTTTTTCTTTTGGGACATCAGGGCCAGGGCTAGCATCATTATCCACAATCACAGCTTCTGCACCAGCCATGTGCCCATCACTTGTTCCTACTGTATCCTTGGACACAGCTTCATTGGCCTGAGGGCCAGGAGGCATACCGCTCGGCCACCACACTGCAGGGGTTGCCATAGCACTACCTTCCTGTCCACTACTTGATGGCCTCGGCTCCTTCCCCTGGTTTTTCCCACCGGAAGTTGCCCACACAAAGGTCTTCTTCCACTTCTTATATTCTCCACACTGTCTGGCTAAATGTCCTGCTTTATGGCAAATGTCACAAGTCCTAGAAGCCCCACACTCATTCGCCTTATGCCCAGGCTAATTACAGAGACGGCACCTTTGTGCCGTGTCACATTCTGCACTGGTATGCCCATACATGAGACATCTATGACAGTAACTGGACTGCCCCTGATAATACAGGAACCCTCTCTCCCCTCAAAATGTAAAGGCAGAAGGTGGATGTCTCACACCTCCTACGCACTCTTTATCCAGCTTAAAACGGGCAAAGAAGCGGAATTTCCATGTCCATATCTTAAACTTATCGAGCACTTTCTCACCCCCCTTCAATACCTCACGATACCCTGACAAAAAGGCTCTCACCAATGCCAAATCGGCGAAGGGGTTATACATATGGACGATTACCATTTTTGCATCCTGCATAAATAGCGGCACAACCTCGAGATACTTAGGAATTTCGGCTTCTTTCTTTTCCTTCGTCCTCTCAAAAGGATTAAGGCAAACCTCGCCAGACAAGAAGGTGACATCATAAATGCCTTGCAATGGAAAATCTTGTAAACAATATATCTGACTTACCGAAGGGTTGCAGATATCAATCAACATGTTAACCACAATAGATTTCAGCGTCACCTTGTTCTTAAATTCTGGCCAGAAAGCCCAGCGAATTTTGGAGACCTAGATTCGCCATGATGGTCACCAATCCATGCGGCCGATAACAAAATCCTAGGTGTGACAGACTCAGATTCTGGTCCCTGCATCCAGACCGAATGCTTCCGTCAGATACTGCTTCCCATAGTCTCGACATAGATACCGGATATTTTAGCTGCCTTGAAACACACAACGAGACGAGACTTGTATGTGTGCTAAGTATGGAATGCTTTAATGGTACATCTCTTGGTTTATATCTAGCTACAAGCTTGTGAGTAATCAAATGAACAATGGAACTCTCCGCCCCCTCCTTACACAGGGGGGCTTCAAGGTAGACACTTTGGCACCAGTCTAAAGAAGTCACATTCCTTTATCAATAGAATTCAATTAACCTTTAGAATAATACACAATCACAGATAATCTTATCAGTATCTTGACATTTCGGCACCGCAAAGCTTGACAAGTTCTTCTGAACATAATTGACATGCTAATTCAATACACCTGACAGGAGACTGCTAACTTGTAGTACAATACACAAGAGAGTCAATTAGCTGGAGAAGAGGACATTAGAATTTAGCAGTAAAAGAGTCACGCTACAATTAACCCTTTGAGCTCAGAATTAACAAACTTAAAATAGCCCTACAGATATTGAAGAATATAATGTGGATAATCCATACCTAATAATCCTATCTCAGGTAGTCCAAGATATCATTCTTCCATTCATCCTATAGCCCTAATGGTCATAGGATGATTTTAGACATAGGAAAATCTGAGTCTGTCACACTAGGGTACACCCGAAAGGGGCCCCTGGAGACTCCTTTCCACTGACCAGCTATGCCCTGTGTGACTACCACCCACAATCGCCCTCTCGTGAACTTCCAGCAGTGTCCTGGCCAATAGCAACAGGGGGTGCACCAACTAAGGAAAATACCCCCAGGCCGAGCAGGACTGGTGCCTTCTGTAAACCCTTCAACCATGACACAAGATCGCAGCCAAAAGACAGAGAAATTATTCCATTCCTCATTCTATTTCCATGCTATATGAGATTTTGCAGTCTGCGGAGTCCCAGGGTAAGGAATAAGAGAGGGACCTGCAGCATACATCCATTTATGGAGACTCAGCTGAATAATCTATATCACCTCACCCTCAAGAGCTCTGTGGATACAAGATGCACTTTAAGCTGCTGTCTCGCTGGTATAGGGTTCCAACGACTCTATCTAGGATATATCCGATGGCTTTTGCTGCTTGTTGGAGGGGCTGCAGGCTTTGAGGCACCTTCCTACATGTTTGGTGGGAGTGTCCGAGGCTTCAGCCTTTCTGGAAGGGTATCAGGGCCCAGATAAAAAAAGATTTTGGATGTGGATTTACAGGACTCCCCATTGGAGTTCTTGCTGCACATGCCATCCACTCCTCTCGGCCTTTACCAAAAAATTGATTCTTCCACACCTCCTAAACGCCACCCAGTGTCTAATTCCCATACATTGGAAGTTGGCCCATGTTCCAGGATGATCCGAATGTGTGTGCTTGCTCAATTCTATTATGGCAACAGAGGAGTGGATGGCAAAGTGCAAGGACAGGTATGATAACATTTATGCTATTTGGGGCACTTGGATGTATTATACGTCTAACATGACACAAACGCCACCCCCAGTATTACTAACATGACGCAAACGCCATCTAATGCCATCCCCGGGCAGGCTGATTAGAGGAGGATAGTACATAAGTTCCTGGAGGTGAGACTGGTGTCTCACAGACTCTTATGCCGCGTACACACGATCGCTTTTTGTGATGAAAAAAAATGTTGTTTTATCTCACGAAACAAAACAATGTTTTTCAAACTTCATTTTAAAAAACAACGTTGCCTACACACCATCGTTTTTTGAAAATGCTCTTGCAAAGCGCGGTTACGTACACCACGTTCGACGGCACTCTGTTCCATTGAAGCTCCCGTCTCATAACTTGCTTCTGAGCATGCGCGGGTTTAAAAACGTTGTTTTAAACGTCGTTTTGCCCACACACGATAATTTTTTATGACACAAAAAATGACATTTTGAAAAACGACACAAAAAATTTAAGCATGTTCGAATTTTTTTTTTGTCGTTTTTTAGAAGACATAAAACAACGTTTTGCCCACACACGATCATTTTAAATGACGTTTTTTAAAACAACGTTTTTTTTTTTCATCACAAAAAGTGATCGTGTGTACGCGGCATTAGACTTTCTATAAAAGTCACGGATATACACCCACTGCAGTCATGTTTATTGTTTTTAGATATGCCCACCACCCTCTTTTTCTCCCCACTGTTTCACTTTGGGTTAAAATTGATACAGTGCTTGTGGTGTTGTATTCTAAATGTGATAACGCAATTCTGTTTTGTTACAATGGTTAAGGTGCACACAAGGCCCTCTATTGTGGGTATAACTTGATGAAGTCCATATGAAGATAGATTGTTTCTTTCTGTGCCCCATAGGCACTTATTGTTTTTGTCTTGTTCTTCTCTATTTATGTTATTTAAAAATATAAAATAAAGACTATACAAAAAAAGTTTATGCCATTTATAGGTAGAGAGAATCTATGTGACAAAATTCATTTCAAACATATATGTAAAAATAACCCCCACTGAAAAGGTCTCATAACAATATTATATAGTCACCTGAATACTTTGCCTAATACAAAAACACCCTCCTATGTGGAAAAATGGGAGAGTGATCTTGGTTTTCACATGGATTCATCCAAATGGGACAAAATCTGGGCCAATAGCAATACCAATATCTTCTCAAAATGTAGTAGCCCTAGAGGCGAACTATAAAGTATTTATGCGTTGGTATCTGGTCCCTGTTAAGATTGCGAAATATGCTCCCCAATAATCTCCACTTAGCTTTCGCCGGCTGTAGTGATCCAGGAACACATTTTCATATCTTTTGGAATTGCCAGGTGGCAAAAAAATAGTGTAAAGGAATATTCCAAATGCTCTTTAAATTATTCAAGAAAAATATCATCCCCGATCCGTCAATTGCGCTTCTAAATTTAAAGCCTACCCAAATCTCTTAAATCCAAATTAAACTTCTTCTGCAAATTACCACAGCCGCAAAGCAGACCATCGCCAAAGCATGGAAGTTCTCATTATTAATGATTTCTGAAACTACAAATAGAATAAATCAAGCCATGATCTTCTCGAAAACAAATGCCATATCCAACGATAATTTACACAAATTTGAGAAAAAATGGAATCCTTGGGTGACCCATTTTCATTTCTCCTAATTTTGACACTTCTTTACTAAGACCTTGGTAACTATGTAACTTTGTTTTGAATAACTGCTGAATAGATATTATATATATTTTGTTACTAAGAAATACCCAGAAACCTCTACTAATCCTGACTTTTTCTTCTTATCTCTACTTTCTTTTTAATCTTTTTTCTTCTCCTTATTCTATCGTGTCTTTTCCTATTTATTTTTATATAATACAATGGTAGCAAAACACTCACTTTTACAATGTTCAATTATAACACAAAAATAGATAGTAAGTTCTAATGTCCTATTATAAGTTACTGCATCTCGTAGTAATTAATACTATTTCTTTATTACATATACTCTAAAAGTTAAAAGTTTAACAATATTTCCATTTGTTTATCTTGATTATATAATTGTTAAAATTGATTGTAACACCTTAGTTCTTTAAATAACATAAAGCTTGCTTAAGACTTCAATTGCTTGTAAATATAAGTAATACTAAGATTTGATATGTAAATTCAACTAATGCTATCATTAAGAGCCGGTTCACACTGCAGCTGCACGACTTCGGGGGCGACTCTGCAAGTCGTCCCGAAGACGACTTCAGAGGCGATTAGCAAAATGACTTCTGTATACAAGTCAATGCAGGTCGCCCCAAGGTGCCCCCAAAGTCGTGCAAGAACCTTTTTCTAAGTCGGAGCAACTTACGTCGCTCCTATTAGAATGGTTCTATTGCATAGAATAGGACGCTACTCATCAGGCGGCTCAGCCGCCTGACGAGTCGCCCCAGTGTGAACCGGCTTTTAATGTAATCAATATTTTGCTATTTGTACCAATGTTTATATTTACAAAATCAATAAACAAATTTGACAAGGAATTGGAATTGATGAAATCCTCAAATCTTCCCTGCATACCCATCTACCACAAATTCTATGTATTATCTAGGAATTCAACTAACCTCTCCCCTTACCAACCTATATAAAGTTAACAACTTGTCAAGTCTATCTAACAAGAGTTATCCAGAATCCAAAAACACTTACTTTCTTGGACTGGCAGATTAACAGCGTTTAAAATGCTTCTACTGCCAAAAATAATATACAATTTCAGGGCACTTCCAATCCCTATACCCACCATCTTTTTTACAACGCTGCAAATGTACTTCATATGGGCGGGCAGTAGAGCCAGATGTTCCCACATAGTGCAAGGGAGACATAAATTGGAAGGGATGGCACTACCAGTAGTGAAGGATTACTTCAGGGCAGCAGTACTAGACCAACTTAAAAACTGGTTTGCTAAAACTAACCTAAAACCCTGGTGCCAAATAGAATTTGCATGGCTACACCCTAAACAGCCACTATCCCTTCTTTTAGCCTACGAGCTCCTTCACAAGGGGAACAAACTAGATCATGGCACCATCCAAGCAACAACCCAGGCATGGTCAGAACTGAGGTTGATAGGAGACGACTCCCTACCGAAAAACAAACATCCCTATTCCAATAGAATCCCTCAAATGAGTGATCCCAAACATATCCTTAAAACAATGGACAAGCAACAACATTTACACCTTGAAAAACCTTGTCGTTAATGACAAACTGCTATCATTCGCAGACCTAAAACACCAATATCAAATCCCATCACAGGAAGCTTTTACATACTCCCAGATAGCTTCATTGTACTAACATACAAAATGCTCACACATATCAATTCCTAAAATAGTATGGAAGTTCTTACATTCCAATACTCCTAGGGAGATAGGTAGCACCATGTATAAACTGCTCAACTTCAAAACTACTGTGTTAAATCTACACCTCTTCTAAAATGGGAGACAGAACTGGGCAAAACATTTTCAAACCAACAATGGCTGGCGGCGATTAAAAGTGACCACCAATTTTCCTGTTGCTCTGATTATGAAGAACTGGCACAAGAACACCCCATACATAGTTGCAAGATTTTATAAAGACAACTCTAACCCATGCTGGAGGGGATGTGGACAGGGGGGAACTTTGACACACGTGGTATGGACCTGTCTCCATCTCCACAGTTTCTGATCAGAAGTCTACAAATGAATATTTAAAATTACTGGAGTTTTTGTCAAACCATGTATCGAACAAGCTATCCTCAGCATAAATATGACCAACTACACAATCGCGATCAGATCTACAGCCATCCATATACTTTTTGCTGCATGTTCAGTGGTAATGTGCAAATGGAAAACAAACAAAATCCCTAGCATAAGGGAAATCATCACAAAGGTCAATACAGTAGCTGAATATGAAACAATTCTAGCATACAGAGATGAAAATATTGCTAAGTCTAATGCTAACTGGTCAACTTGGAAAGTTGGAAAGGATTGGAAAGGATTGGACAGGTGATCTGTCTATCAAAGTGTCCAAGCAAGGGGTCTATATGTGGCACGGCGGGGAACACACAGCTATTCAAATGAAAGCTGTGATGTTCCCCATGCTGATAAATTAGGTGGCAGCGGCTGCATATACGGTATGGGGGAGACATGGCTGCATCTATGGGGGAACATGGCTGCATATGTGGGGGGACATGGCTGCATCTGTGGGGGACATGGCTGCATCTGTAGGGGACATGGCTGCATATGTGGGGGACATGGCTGCATATATGGGGGACATGGCTACATATGTGGGGGACATGGGTGCATATGTGGGGGACATGGCTGCATATATGGGGGACATGGCTACATATGTGGGGGACATGGCTACATATGTGGGGGACATGGCTGCATATGTGGGGGACATGGATGCATATATGGGGGACATGGCTGCATTTGTGGGGGGACATGGCTGGATTTGGGGACACATATAAAAAAGTATCGGTATTCGGTATCGGCGAGTACTTGAATATACGGTATGGGGGAGACATGGCTGCATCTATGGGGGACATGGCTGCATATGTGGGGGGACATGGCTGCATATGTGGGGGGACATGGCTGCATATGTGGGGGGCATGGCTGCATATGTGGGGGACATGGCTGCATATGTGGGAGACATGGCTGCATATGTGGGGGACATGGCTGCATCTGTGGGGGACATGGCTGCATCTGTGGGGGACATGGCTGCATCTGTGGAGGACATGGCTGCATTTTGGGACACATTTTAAAAAAAGTATCGGTATTCGGTATCGGCGAGTACTCGAAAAAAAGTATTGGTACTTGTACTCGATCCTAAAAAAGTGGTATCGGGACAACCCTAATTGTGGTATTGCAATCCTATTTTCATGTTTATAAATATGAAAAGCGTTTATTTGGGTGATTTCCAGCACAGACAGCACAACACCAGTCCTTTGAAGAGTTAAAAATTATAGGACGAAACAAACTGAGTGGGTATGAGCCACATCAGTAAAACATGACTTTGTTGGTGTGTGATGTCAAAGATAGGTGAGCTAATAATTTGCCATAGAGTATTTTGTAGAAAAAATAACAATTTTATTATAAATATATAAAACAATGAATACAATCAACTGTTGCCCTGTAACAGTAGGATGCTGTGATTTTTTAGATCTTCAAAAAGAGTAGAAACAGATTGGAAAGGGGACCACAGGGGCAGGTAATGCCTGAGACTAGTGCAGGCACTGTTCCAAAGCGCGATCTGCTTATGGCGCTTAGTGGTCTCCAAATGCCGGGCGTTTGAAGATATGTGGTGAAGTACTAAACAATAGATACTATTGTCCCACATACCTATCTACGGAAATTACCATGGCGAAACAGCTCCACTATAAACCTTGTGGCTCTGACTCCCGTTGGGGGTGCGTTCTTTGCTTGGGCTAGTTTCCACCCTTTGGTTGCCAATTTGCCTTGTGTGCTCATACTGACCAAACCTGACAGTTTACAGTTGCTGATGAAGATTTAATGTAGATGGATGTGGCGCCCCGACGACGCAACCCTTTGCGAAACATGTTGGCGACTAGCATTAAATTCATCTAAATACTCACAGCATCCTACTGTTACAGGGCAACAATTGATTTTATTCATTGTTTTATATATTTATAATAAAATTGTTATTTTTTCTACAAATTACTCTATGGCAAATTATTAGCTCACCTATCTTTGACATCACACACCAACAAAGTCCTGTTTTACTGATGTGGCTCATACCCACTCAGTTTGTTTCGTCCTACATGTTTATAAATACATGTTACCTCCATACTGTTTTGCAACTGACAATTTGCTTGCAAAACAGACCAAAAAATAAATAAACCAATTTTTGCCACTGCTGTGATATAAAGAAACATCAGACCACTAAAGCTGTGAGTTGTATACCTTTTTAGTTCCAGTTGCCAACTATGTACAATATTATAGTATTAGGCCGCGTACACACGATCAAATTTATCTGCTTATTTTTATGCTCTAAAATCTGTCTGCTGGGAACCCGCCGTCCGACATGTCTGCTGGTTAGTACACTAACCAGCGGACATATCTGCCCGCACATGCATCGAATGGATTTGACGCATGTGTGGAAGTTTTTTACTTCCTGGTGCGGTGACGTGGCGGCGTCAACGTCACCGCCACATCACCGCGCTGTCTGCTGGTGGGGATTTTGGTTTGATCGTGTGTACACGATGAAACCAAAATAGCCCAGCAGACATATCTGACAGACCGATTTGATCGGATTTATTTTGTCGTGTGTACGCGGCCTTAGAAGTGATGACTTCTATATGCTGCAGGACCTCCATGGAGCCAGGAGAGAAAGAGTGGCAGGAGATAAATGAATGTGTGTTTGTCACACTCCCCCCCCCCTCCCAAATAAATGTTTTTTACATTTTTTTTGTACAAAATGTACCCTATTGTATATATGTTAATAACTTTTACCATTTTCTTATCTTACCCCTTAAGTATGTTGTCACTGCCATTATCAGACCTTATAAGCATGTAACAGAAAAATGCTGTATTAAAATGAATTACATAAATATTACAATTATAGTGTTAAAATTGCTAGTTAATAAGAACATTCATCAAATGCTATAATAATGAGTACCATCAACCCCTGTGTACAAATGATATCAAGTAATCAAACATATGTGAAATAGTCTTTCAGCACACAGGTGTTCATAAGTCTGTGCTAAATCCCAAAAATCTAAATAACATAAAGCCGCAATAATTCCAGAACAAACAATAGTGTCCAAACACTTTTAATCCTTCAGTGTCTTTCACAAGTCATGAAACCAAGTGATGGAACCAACTTCTATATACAGTGCCTTGAAAAAGTATTCATACCCCTTGAAATGCTCCACATGTTTTCATGTTACAACCAAAAACATACATAGATTTTATTGGAACTTTATGTGACAAACCAATACAAAGTGGCACATAATTGTGAAGTGGAAGGAAAATGATAAATGGTTTTCAAAATGTTTTACAAATAAATATGTGAAAAGTGTGGCATGCATTTGTACTCAGTGTGTATTAATCACACTTATTCACACTTATTCATTATCAATTTTAAACCAAAAATCATGTAAAAAACAAAAAAATGTCCCATGTGCAAAAAGGTCTCTGTGCTTCTTTCTTTAAAATTCAACAATGTACACGTTCACTATTTTACTTCAGTGCACATCTGCCACCAGTTGTGCTCTCACCTTCATGATATGACCCACATATGCAATTATGTGGGGTATATACCGTGCTAATAAGGTGAATGATTTTTTAAACAAATTAGTAAAGGAGAAGCAGCAACCCTTAGGCCGCGTACACACGATCGGTCAAAACCGATTAAAATGGACTGAAGGACCGTTTCATCGGTCCAAACCGATCGTGTGTGGGCCCCATCGGTCGGTTATCCTTAGGTCAAAAAAAAGAGAACTTGCTTTAAAATTTGACCAATTGACGCCTGACCGATGGGTCAAAACCGATCGTTAGTATGCAAAAGTATCGGTTAAAAGGCCGCGCATGCTCAGAATCAAGTCGACGCATGCTTGGAAGCATTGAACTTCGTTTTTTTCAGCACGTCGTTGTGTTAAAACACGTAAACGTCACCGCGTTCTAACACAATAGTTTTTTTAACCGACGGTGTGTAGGCACATCAGAACATTAGTCAGCTTCATCGGTTAACTGATGAAAACGGTGAATAGGGGGGTGGAGATTGCATTGTCCTGTGATTAACTGTAACATGCTGTACTAAGATATATATATAAGCAAGCTAAGAAGCCAATAAAGTATTCATACATTTTGACAACCAGAGAGAACGTAGCATGCGTCTCGTCTTTACTCTGGGAAATGGAATGGATCTTGTCTGCCGGAATGTGGAGTGTCAGACGTTGTCGTGGGTGGATGGAAGGTCGTAAACGGTGCTGACTGTTACAAAATCAATACAGGAGGGATCAGAGGGCCCTGCTCGTAAGAGCTTACAATCTAAAAGGGAGGGTCAAGTGGAACAAAGGGTAGTTAGCTGTGGGGGATGATCAGATGGACTCAAATGAAAAATACAGTTTCTAGGTGTGGGAAGGATAGGCTTCTCTGAAGAGGAGAGTTTTCAGGGATCCTCTAAAAGCTAGTAGAGAGGGAGATAGACAGATTGGGGTAAGGAGTTCCATTGGCTTGGAGAGGCTCTGCAAAAGTCCTGGAGACAAGCATGGGAGCAGGTGATGAGAGAGCTAGAGAGTAGGAGGTCTTGAGAAGAAAGACGAGAACGATTAGGTTGGTATTTAGAGACTAGATCATTGATGTAGCTGGGGCAGAGTTGTGGATGGCTTTGTAGTTAATTGTTAGTAGTTTGAATTTAATTTGTTGGGTGAGCGGAAGCCAGTGGAGGGATTGGCAGAGAGGAGCAGCAGAGACAGAGCAGTTGGTAGAGTCTGGCAGCAGCATTCATGATGGACTGAAGGGTATGCAGCGGTAAGCCAGTGAGAAGGGAATTGCAGTTATTGAGGCGAGAGATGACCAGGGAGTGAATTAATAGTTTTGTGGTGCCATTGGTTAGAAAGGGGCGTATTTTGGAGATGTTGCGAAGGTTGAGGCGGCAAGATTTGGACAGTGATTGAACGTGAGGTTTAAAGGACAGTTCTTTTTTTTTATTTATTTTTTACTTTGTTTATTCGTTTTCAACAATTACATTCTCCATAAGGCATATTAGACGTTACAATACCGGCATGAAATGACACACAATACAGTAATCACAGCACAAACCATATTTACCCCCCCCCAACCTGAGATTGAGACCCCAGGTCCCTCAGCCGAGGGACAACAGCATCATGTGCTCTAGGGTATCCCAGGTGGACCACTAGGGCCCCTCCTACCACATACATACCAAATGGAGAGACTACCCATTAGAAACAGAACCCTTCACACAGCAAACACACAACATCCACACCCACGCACACCCATACATCCATCCTGGTCCTCACCCCCACACCCAGACTGTTCTTACCCCCACCACCCCCCAGCCACTCAGCGGTTACCATAGCCATCCAGAACCCCCCTGCTTGCGGCCCCTCATGGCTGAGAGAGTGGGGTATCATTCCAGAAGGAGTCCTCAATATCCAGCCAGGGTTGCCAAATCTTATAAAACTTTTTTTTGGGACAGGCCCTGCTTTTATATATGCATTTGAACATGGGTAAGACCTTATTCACCATACGATACAACATTTGAACATTCGGAGCAGATGCGCTCTTCCAATGCAACAATACCAGTTTCCTAGCATAGAACAGGATTATTCGTATCAGAGTCCGAGCATGAGCTGTGGATACAAAGTCATTGAGCACCCCCAGCAGTCCAACTTCTGGATTGAGAGGAACAGAAAAATGTAGATTGTCCTTAAAAAAAGAAAACATGTCCATCCAATATGATAATATAGCAGGGCATGACCAAAACATGTGCATGTAGTCAGCCTCAGTGGAGTCACACCTAGGACAGGTAGCAGTAGACACCAGACCCATACAGCCCAGCCTGGCGGGAGTATAGTGTAACTGGTGGATACATTTAAATTGAACATACTGATCATTGGTCCCAATAAGATCAAGGAAGCAGACCTCCGAGGCATCCTCCCACCCCTCCTCGGCAGCCCCGGAATGTCTACCTCCCATTTCCGCTGAGCAATCAGGAAGGGTTTAACCCCCGCCGATTGGAGGCGTGAGTAGAACCTCAAAACCAGTTTCCCCATATCAGTGTATGACATAAGCGCCTCCAGAGGCGATTCACCGAGCTCCTGGGTCAGACCCTCAAATTGTGTCCATATTGCATGTCGGAGTGACATATACCTGAATAGAGATTTAATCGGTACCCCACTGCGTGCCCTTATTTCCTCAAATGAAGCAAACTCGTCTTGAGCAAAGATGTGGGAAACACGCGTGACCCCAATTTGGGTCCACCACCCCGAGTCCGGGTGGCCCCGGAGCTCAGGGAAATTAAGATTGTGCCATAGGGGAGCTTTAGGAGACACCTCGCCCGAATCTGTAAGCATCCCGTTACCCTCATGCCATGCCAACCAGCTAACCTCTATCGGGGAATTACGGGAGCATCGTCCGGCCTTAGACCTAAGTAGGTCATCAACCAGCGAGTCCCTGGAGCCCACGAGAGCAATCAACAGAGCGGTGGAACAGGATGGGGAGGCCTCCAGGAACCAATCATAAACATACGTAAGTTGAGACGCTATAAAGTACTGTCTCAAGTTATGGCACGCCAAACCCCCGTCCAGCTTGGGGGCCTGGAGAGAGGCCCTAGCAATGCGTGGGCTTGACCCCTGCCAGAGAAAAGTGAATAGGATTGAATTAATTTTTTTTAAACGTTTTTTCAGCAAAAAAATAGGGGATTCCTGGAACACATACAAGAACACATACAAGAACTTGAAAATATTTACACGACCTATAAAATTAAGTGGTAAAGAAGCCCAGGTCTTAAGCCTTGTCTCCATATGAGATACAATTGGGGCAACATTAAGAGTCTCAAAAGAAGACAAGTCTGCATTAATATGTATCCCCAAATATTTGAAAGTAGGATGGATGGACAATTTAGACCTAGAGAGGTAGGAATATTCAAGTGCGGGACCTATAAGGAATGCCAACCCGGAGACCTTACCAAATTCCTCCACCACTCCCATCAGTGAG
This sequence comes from Rana kukunoris, assembly GCA_029574335.1. Classification (NCBI taxonomy): domain Eukaryota; kingdom Metazoa; phylum Chordata; class Amphibia; order Anura; family Ranidae; genus Rana; species Rana kukunoris. The sequence continues at coordinate 313,248,362 of CM056051.1, read as the reverse complement.
ACAAAGGACCGCTCTGTGCCATCCAGGTAGATCAGGGCGCCATCTGCGTATAGAGAGATCTTTTCAGAGAGGGAACCATAACAGATGCCCCCCACCCCCGCCGTCTGCCGCACCACCAGAGCCAAAGGCTCAATGGCCAGAGCAAACAGGAGTGGCGAGAGCGGGCAGCCCTGCCTGGTGCCCCCCTGCAAAGTAAAGACAGCAGAAACATCTTTGTTAGTGCACACCCTGGCTTTTGGGTTGGTATACAGCAGGCGGATCCATCGAATAAACTGGGCGCTAAAGCCCATACGGTGCATGGTCTCCCACAGGAAGGACCAGTTGACTGTATCAAAGGCCTTCAGCACGTCCAAAGACAACACCAAACCTCCTCTTTTAACAGCTGCTGCCCTATGAATGTGCAAGTAGAGCCGACGGATGTTATCGTACGTACTCTTTCCAGGCATAAACCCTGCTTGATCCCTGTGAATGAGGTGGAGAATAACCTCTTGAAGTCTAATGGCCAGAATTTTTGCGAGCACCTTTACATCACTATTTAGCAGGGATATGGGGGGGGCGATATGACCCACATAACAACTTATCTTTATCGGGTTTGGGGAGCACCACTATCAGGGCCTCGCACATGGAGGAGGGAAGCTCACCCTCCTGCAGTGCCTGCCCAAACAGGGAGTGCAGCCTCTGTGCTAGTTCTGCCGCATAGTTTTTATACCACTCAGCGGGCAAGCCGTCCAACCCAGGGGCCTTGTTAGGAGGGAGTGAATAGATAGCCTCAGTGACCTCTTCTACCGAAAGGGGTTTATCCAAAATCGCATTATGCGATACTTCCAGGACCGGGAATTGGAGAGATTCAAGGAATCCCAATGTCTCCACCTCGTCTGGAGGGGGTGGGGCTGTATAAAGGTTCACATAGAAAGCCTGAAAGGTTTGGTTTATGACCAAGGGATCCGACGTGACAGAGCCATCTAGCAACCGAATATGAGGGATCGTCCGATCTACATACTCCAATGCGAGAGAGATATGCCAACATTTTACCATTTTTGCCACTGTGTTCCAGCAACCTGGCTGATAGATACAACTGCTGTTTACGTGTCACTTCCACCCTGTGAAGGTCCAGAGCCCTGTGCGCCCCCCACCAGGACTCCTCGAGAGTCCGGGGTGGGAAGCGCAGTATATTGGGCCCTGGCGTTTTCCAGGGAGGATTCCAAGGCCAGAAGGGCAGCCTGAGAGGACTTTCTATGTCGGACAATATTGGAAATATATGAGCCCCGTACCGATGCCTTGAAGGCATCCCATGTGGGGCCAAAGGAGACCGAACCAGCATTGTCCCCCCAATAGTGGGACATATCTTGCTGAACCGGCTCCTGAAACTCAGGAGTGGAGACCCAGAGAGGACTGAGCCGCCACACCCGAAAGGAGGGCCTATGTCCCATTACCATGTCTATAGAGAGGGCAGAATGATCTGACAGCGTCTTAGGTAAGTGGGAAACTGCCTGTATATTGGGGACCAAATCAGGAGTCCCCAAAGCATAATCCAACCTGGAGAGAGTACGGTACGTCCGCGATTGGCATGTATTTAAAGGACAGTTCAGAGGCCAGGACTACACCTAGGACCTTGGCATGTGGGCATGGGCAGATAGTTGTGCCATCTATTTTGACAGAGAGATCAGGGGAAGAGACACGTGGAGGAGGGAAAATGATAAGTTCCGTTTTGGATAGATTGAGTTTGAGGAAATGGTGCGACATCCAAAGTGATATATCTGATAGTAAATTAGTGATACGTGAGGAGAATGGAGTGGGTTGGGGGTAGAGAAATAGATTTGAGTGTCATAGAGATGATATTGGAAGCTGTGGGAGGCTGACCCAGGGAGAAGATGTAAATTGAAAATAGGAGAGGTCCAAGAACAGAACCTTGGGGGACCCCAACAGAGAATGGAGGAGAAAGTAGTGTTGTAAGTAACGCTGAAGGTGCGGTTGGATAAGTAAGTAGAGAACCAGCGAAGTGCACAGTCATGGAGACCAAAGGTGTGGAGTTTTTTGAGGAGGAGGGGTTGGTCAACTGTATCAAAGGCAGCAGAGAGGTCCAAGAGTAGGAGCACAGAATAGTGTCCCTTAGTTTTGGACATTAGTATATTGTTTGTTAGTTTTAGGAGAGCAGTTTCTGTGGAATGTTGAGGTCGAAATCCAGACTGGAGGGGATCAATAAGGTTATTATCAGCAAGGTGGACACTGAGTCGGTTGTAGACTAGACATTCAAGGAGTTTGGATAAAAAAGGGAGCAAGGAGATGGGGTGTAGGTTGTCAAGATTGGATGGGTCCAGTGAGGGTTTTTTAAGTATGGGGCTGACAAGTCCATGTTTTAAAGAGTTAGGGAAGATTCCAAAAGAGAAGGAGAGATTGACGATGTGGGTTAGAGAGTGTAGAATAGAGTCAGAGGATGAACATAGCATTTGTGAAGGAACAGGATCCAGAAGGCAGATGGTAAGATAGATGTAATAATTTAGTGACCTTGTCTATGGTGGTGGGATTGAAAGAAGGAAGTAATGAATGTACCTGTGGGCATGAGGTGTGAATTGTAGAGGGTATATGAACAGTAGAGATCTCCTCATGAAATGTATCAATCAGACAGATCTCTGCGCTCACGACTGGACAGGACAATCCCTCCTACACTCACACCTCCTGAGGAAAATTGTAAGTGTCATTGTCATTTCTGTCTCACCCTGTCAGTACAGCAAGTGACCTAGACAGTACTATTTAATAACTAACCTAAGAGGGGAGAGGAAGAAGGGGAAAGAAAAAAAGGAAAAAAAAAGGGAAAAAGACTCTGAGGTATCTGCAATTACAGCAGCTCATATGTGAGGTAATTTCCACTGGAGATAACCACATACTGCAGATCCCTACCAGGGGGGATATCACTAGTCTCTGTCAAATCTCCTCAGAACACTCTTCCACACTGAGAACCCCTGACTAGCCCTCACACCTGGCTAGAATAAGGTGACAGCATAAAGGATTAATATCATCTGATATTTTATCTTTCATCAATAGACTTTACACAATAGGATTCATTCCTTGTCTGAGGCCTCCCCAGCAATTCAATCTGAGTGGATACAATACACAGAGACATGGGACTAGTGGTTACCTCAGCATCGCTCCTCAAGACCCTCAGTCCATATCCCCCCCCCTGTCAGAGTACATTACAGTCTCTCAGATTAAGGCTACCACCTGAAGAAATATACACCAGATAATTTTAAGGCTGCAACCTTAAGAGGAAAACTTTCATTCAACAATATCTTACTTAATCTGCAATAATCGCAAGTCATTTACTATAATTCATTTCAGGGATACTTTTAAGGTGGCGACTTAGGGAAGACCCACTACTCACCGTCGGGTGTCTGATGACAACATTTTTTGAAGATCTTAGATCCCCCCTCCATCTACAGTAATGACACCCACTTATTATATTAAACAGGGACTCCACCTATAACAGATTTTGTCAGTTTTCACAGTTTGACTACAAGCCCTGGTACCCAGGTATGAACTGAACACTAAAATATCATGCTCCTCCCAATGGTTGATTCAGGATACTTAATAAATCTGCCGACCCTAATATTCACTTAGCTTTGACTCATGTGGGTGCAAATATTCTGCTACACATTCAATACATGAAGGGAAAGCGAAACAAGAAGAACAAGAATACTATTAAAACTTTAGCAGTTAAGGAATCTCTTAAAAACATGGACTCCAAACTCCAGACACATACGCTGGAAATTACCGAAAATTCTATGTCTGTCAAACAAATCTCATCTCACCTGTTAGCCATCTCACCACCCCCTTCATCAGACTCTATATCACATACAGCGCTATACTCGTCTGTTGTTAAAGAAGGAATAATATCCACAATGTCGGGTCAATTAACCCCTTCTGAGGCCCCTTTTCAAAACCCTATCTACATCCATTCTAATACTGAACGCTCCCCTGAAGCCCCCTTCAATGTTACTGACTTATTCAACAGGATATCGGAAATTCTAGATAGGGGCCTCGCCCAGAACGCTGAAAAAATCACTAAGGACATCAGAGCCGACTTCCAAAGTCTTGGAAACAGGATCGAATCCATAGAACGGAAACTGGATATTAATGTCTCTAGAATCGAACAAAATACTGACCACATACAACACCTGCAAGAACAACTGGAGGTGGCCCAGGCCAGAATAGATGATTTGGAGAATAGATCAAGGAGGGATAATTTCAGGCTCAAGGGGCTACTTAAGTCCATCACAGATGTACACTTAGCTATACAGGACATCATAAAAATCCTGATCCCATCCATACCTATTCACAAAATGGAATTAGACAGAGCACATAGATCCCTAGGCCCACCAAGAAAAGACGGCTTACCGAGAGATGTGATAGTAAAGCCTCACTATTACTCCACCAAAGACGAGGTGATGAAAAAATCTCGACAACAAGAAAACCTTCAATATCAAGGTGCAACGATTCAAATATTTTCAGACATATCTCCCTACACCATTCAGAAGAGGAGAGCGATGAAACCACTACTTTCTGCCCTCATGAAAAAAGACATTAAATACAAATGGGCCTTCCCATTCGCCTTAAAATTCAAATATAACGGCAGACTCCACGTAGTACACAACTTTCAAGAAAGTGAAAGACTATTACTAGACCTGAAAATTATTTCACATGAACCAGCCATGGACACTTTACCACCGCAACAAACCTCAGCTAAAAGAAATACACCCAATAGTCTAACCTCAAATCCCTGGAATAGAGTCAAACACAGGAAAGTCTGAAATAACTCTACTAAACATCAACTGAAATGATTTAATCTTAGCTCCGGTGGTGTCCATCCCCATTCATATAAGTTGTTGTGTTCTTTTTTTTTCTCCCCAATAGGCCTTCTTTTAATATGAATTGTTTCTCAATTCTTGATCAAATTACTTATAAGGATTTCTAGTAGAGTAAGAGTTAATATTTACTGGCTCACTTATATAATTTATTTATTTATTCTTGTGGTTTTTCAATATCTACTTACCCATATGGTTCTACAATTTTTATTTTTTCCTATGGTATTAAATAATATATATATATATTTTTTTTTAGGGGGAAGGTACCATCTCTTCAATTGTTATTTTTGGGGGATCAACCCTTTGTTTTTCAAAATTTAATTCATGAACTTTTTGATTGTCGCTAACAGTCGGCGGTGAGGCCCTGAGCCTCAACCTACTTCTTGGAGCGACACTTTGTCGCCCTGACAAGTAGGAAGTTAGTCCTCTAAATGGACTACTCTAATAAATTCTGTTTGATTGAAGGAAGGAGCAAACTTCCCTTCCTTCAATCTGGGTCATGGTTTGACCTTTTGCAATACTACATCTTGCTTTGTTGTTACCATTTTTGCCTTTATTTCCATGTATCTATTCTCCCCTTTTCCCCCTTTACCTTCCCACCCTCCCTCCTGGCCTACCTGCCATCACAGGTGTCTTCTGAGCTATGGACTCAGTCTTCAAGACACGATCTGTCCATAACACTCTTTACGACCCATGGCTGGCTCAAATAACACTACTAAACCCCTGCGTGTTGTGACACACAACACCCAGGGGTTGAACTCTCCTATTAAAAGACGAAAAGCCCTCCAGGCATACAAGGCACTTCATGTAGATATAGTGCTCCTGCAGGAGACACACTTCCCAAGGCGGTACTCCCCCTCATTCCTACACTCCCACTTCCCAGTATTCTACTTATCCAACGCGGAATACAAGACGAAAGGAGTGGCTATCTTGTTATCCAAATTTTGTAATTTTAATTTACTAAAGGAATATAGAGACCCGGAAGGCAGATTTATTTTGGTAAAAGGAACTCTAGACGAGAAGCTATACACGTTTGTCTCCTATTACGCCCCCAATAGGGGACAGAAGAAGTTTTTCTCTCAGATGCTTGAAGTCCTCCATCCTCTTATGGAGGGCATCATTATTATGGGAGGAGACTCCAACCTGGCTTTCGATTCGGGTTTAGATAAATCCAAACCAAATAATAATAAACTCATAAGGCCAACCAAAATTAGCACACAAGTAGCTCGCATGCTTCATCAATCCCGATTGACCGATATTTGGAGAGAATTAAATCCGAAAACTAAAGATTACACCCACTATTCTAATCCTCACAAATCGTACTCCCGCATAGACCATATATCAATATCCAACCATCATGTCCCAGCAGCCTCTAAATCCACTATAAAGGATGTCCCTTGGTCAGACCACTCCATGGTTCTATTAACCTTGAGAAAAGAGGACACAACTCATAAAATGTCTCACTGGACACTTAACCAGTCGATCTTAAAAGATCCCACTCTCATGGCAGAAATTGAACAATCCATAAAGGAATATTTTGAAATTAATGATACTAAAGATATATCCCCCGAAACCTTATGGGCTGCCCATAAAGCTACAGTTAGGGGAAAAATAATACAAATTGCAGCCAAACTTAGAAGACAAAAGAAATTGACCATAGAGAAATTGGAAGAGACCTATTTAGAGTTACGTAGAAAACATAAATTAGACCCTCTCAGTGTTCCCACCCACGATCTTGACGCTGCTAGATCGGCCTTAAACCTAGCTCTTACAGCAAAATCAGAAAATGATCTAAAATGGACAGGTGCCAGGTTCTACCATTTAAAGGATAAAATAGGTCCAATGCTAGCACGCAAACTATCTCCCAGATTTAAATCGAGAACCATCCCTAAGATAAAAATGGCAGATGGTACCCTTACCCTAAATCCTCGGCGGGCGATGGGGGCCTTCCACGACTTCTATTCCAAGCTCTACGCTAAGGATAGTAACTTTTCTTCGGACAAAATAGGTGAATATTTGAACAGCCTGAATCTTCCCAGGTTGACAAAGGTTCACAAGGAGTTGATGGAGGCACCCATTTCAGCTGAGGAAGTTATGTCAGTGATCAAAAACTTAAAATTAAACACAGCTCCTGGCCCTGATGGATTCTCAGGGTCTTATTACAAAACATTTCCTATCATTCTATCACCCTACCTAGCACGATTTTACAATCATTTGACTGAGGGCTCCCCTATAGATAAACAACTTAATTTGGCCTATATTTCGTTGATACCGAAACCCGATAAAGATCATAGCCTAGTGGAGAACTATAGACCGATATCCCTCATTAATAACGACCTAAAAATACTTACTAAAATAATAGCTAATAGGATGTCTGCCTTCTTAGGTCAATACATATCCAAAGATCAAGTAGGTTTTATCACAGGGAGACAAGGCCCGGACCAGATCAGGAGAGCTATTGATCTTATCTCTTTAATATACTCGGGGTGGTCTGGAAGCACTAGACAAAGAGGTATGCTTCTCTCACTTGATCTCCAGAAAGCCTTTGATTCAGTATCTTGGCCATTTTTGTTTTCTGTTTTGAATCGTTGGGGGTTTTTGTTCTAAATTTTTAGGAATCATCTCCGCTCTCTATTCCTCCCCTGAAGCTAAAATCCGGTTACAAGGCATATTCTCTGAATCTATAAATATCCAAAGAGGCACAAGACAGGGCTGCCCTTTATCTCCTCTGATATTCGCTATTGTTATTGAATCTCTGGCCATAGCCATCCGAGATAACTCGAATATCAGGGGAGTTCATTGTAATAAAAAAGAACACAAATGCGCATTATTCGCAGATGATTTGCTACTCTTCGTGACCTCTCCTATCTCCTCCCTTACGGAAATTTTCTCCCTGCTAGACGAGTTCTCTAAAGTCTCGGGTCTCACGGTAAACATGCCTAAATCTAGGGCCCTTAATATTTCTCTTTCAGAACCCACAGTGTCCCTCTTGAGAAACAAATATACTTTCAAATGGGACTCTACGTCTACTAACTATTTAGGTATCAACCTGACCCCAAATTTCCAGAATTTATACTTAGCCAATTACCCTCCTATGTATAGGAAACTCGAGAAGGACCTTACCGAATGGGGAGCGCAGAAAATAGGCTGGATCGGCAGAATTAATTCTACCAAGATGACTCTCCTCCCGAAACTCCTATATCTTTTTCGATCCCTTCCAATCCCGATAATAAAAAGCCATCTAAAATCCTTTCAAGGTAAAATCACCAAGTTTATCTGGAACAAAAAGGGACCCCGTCTTCCCTCTCGTAGTCTGTTTAACTTACCTGAACAGGGAGGTCTAGGAGTGCCAAACTTGTTATGGTATTATCAATCCGCGAGGTTAGCGCAATTATCGGAGGTTTACCTTAAAAATGATCGCCCAGATTGGATAGAAATAGAAGAACAGGCTTCCCCATTGTCCACAATTGAAGAACTCATGTGGCGCACTCCTAAAAGTAGACCCCCTATACTATCCCCCACCCTATCACAAGCATTGGTATTATGGGATTCCCTTAAAAGCAATCCACTCTTAATTTCTAGAGGCAAACCTTTGTCAAGTATCTTTCTCGACCCATCTTTCTGCCCCAAAACGGAAGTGGACTCCTTCAAATGGTGGCTTGATAGGGGGGTGTACCGCATTGGACGTTTCTTTCAACATACAGGTCCTCTTCCTGAGCAATTCCTTATAGACAACCTTTGCCCCTCCCCCCTCTGAAAGATCCAGATTACACCAAATACATACCTTTGCTCAGAAACTTTGGAACGATAAAACAATTTCTGGCCTTTTGACCCCATATGAACACAAATGCGAACAAGCTCAGAATAGGAAAGGTAATATCTCTATCATCTACAAATCTCTTGCATCAAATAACATAAAATTACCTCATATGCTAGCTTGGGAAAGAGAGCTTCAAGAGGACTGGGACTTGGTGGACTGGCAAAAAAACTACTCTAGATCTCTTAAGGGTTTTAAGAGTCCATCCCTCATTGAAGCTAATATAAAAATTTTCACTAGATGGTACTTGGTCCCATTTAAATTGGCCACCATGTATCCGTCATCCTCACCACTATGCTTTAGAGGTTGTCAAGGAATAGGCACCATGATCCATACTTGGTGGGAGTGCCCTAGGATACGGGGATTCTGGAACAGGGTATTCCAGATTATCAGGAGAGTTACCGGTTGTAACCTCCATCAATCTCCTGCAATAGCCTTATTGAATGGACTAATACCACAGAGCTCCAAGGCCATTAGACAGCTGATTCTATTTATACTGACTGGCGCTAGAATCACTTTAGCGGCTGCATGGAAGAAACTGTCGGTTTCCATTTTACACATGAAGAGAAAGGTTACATGGATTATGGAACAAGAAAAAAGAATTAACTCTATGTTAGATACCTCTACCCAGTTCACTGAAATTTGGGAACCTTGGTTGATTTACATGGGAATCTCCCACAACATGTAAGTTTAGTTTTGGCTCTGGACTCAGACTGATGTAATCCTATGGCAGGTAGGCCCACCCTTCCTTTCCTCTCCTTCCTCTTTCCTCCTTCTCCCCCTCTCCTTTCCTTTATTTTTATTCTTTCTCTTGAACAGGAGATATTCATTACATATCATATTCTCCACTGGTCTCAGGTAGTTCTGATTTAGTTTAACTGGATGTATGTATTAAATTCCATTTGGATCTAATTTTTTTGTCATCAGGGGGGGCTGCTCCCCCTCCTCGACACAGATTGCTCCCGGTGGGGTGTCGGGGGGAGGGGATGCCCCCGGAAACCTATCCTCTCCACGGTTCGGTATGATTTATTCCTTACATATATTTTAGTTTTATGATCTCAGCTTATAATAAAAGTTTTATAGATTGCTTAGTAAACAGGGAATTTTAGCCCTAAAATGTTGTCGCTACCTCTACTGATTCCCATCCCTCCTGATTATACACGTTTACACTCCCATGTTAGACTTACCAGGTATATAGTTGGGACATTGGGGGGGGGGGGAGGGAGGAGAAGGGGAAATCTAGTTAAGAAATGTAATCTATTGTTTACTACTATAATTGTCAACACGATGTTTCCTGATGCATTTATTGTATTACGTTTATTACTCTGTATGCTCTTTATTTTATTATAATAAACTTAAATTTAAATGAAAAAAAAAAAGAAATGTATCAATCATCTGTTTGAAGTGATTGGCAATCTCCTGGGCGGTGAGTGAGTTAGTGGGCGGAGGCAATGGTTTGCAGAGATGACTTATAAGCTTTTGCTGATATAACTTAGGCTGAGCATATCATCCAAATAGTTATTTTTTGCCTATTAAACTTGCGGCTGATTAGTGCTGCTGACGCCTTCCTATACTCCCAATAGAGTCTTCTGCGGGAGCCCTTACTCTTCCTGTAGGAGACTTTGATTGATTTCCTCTAAAGTTGATTTCTACTCAGAGGACGGATACCGCTTTCTTGTTGATATCATCTCTCTAACTTTTGTCTTTCTCCCTTTTTTCTTTCCTTTTTCTTATTCTTTGCTTCTCTTTTCATCTCTCTGACTTCATCTACACCCCCCCCCCCCTATTATCAGTTCCCAGGATACTTATATACTAAGTTTGCGCACTTAAATAGTGCTTGTGCATGGTAATAACCCTGTTTGTTTTCTCACTAGATGGTCTGGCGGTGTGCGTTCGGCGGCTGCCCAGCTCTCTCTGATTCCTCGCTATGGCATACTCCTCACTTGGCCAACACCCCATGGTGATCTCACACAATGTACATGGTTTAAATATACCCGAAAAACGCTCAAACCTCCTCAGAGAACTCAAAAAAGGTAGACCATGCTTTGCATTCCTGCAGGAAACATTTTAAAACATCTTATGTGCCCAGGCTCACTGATGCATATTTCATGGAGGCCTACCATGCTACGAACAATTTTGCTAAGACAAAGGGAGTTACCATCCTAGTCAGCAAACATGCCTCCTTTGAGCTTACTGACAAGTTCATTGACCCACATGGGAGATACATTTTTCTCAAAGGAAAATGCTTTGGTGCTCCCATTACGTTAGCGAATGTCTATTTCCTGAATTCTTCCCACCTAAAGTTCTGCCAACACATGCTTTATGAGCTGAAAGGCTTTAGTACAGGTTGCATCATTTTAGGAGGTGATTTTAACATTCCACTGAATCCTCTAGTTGACACCTCCTCGGGTAAATCCTCTATAACGTATCGTATTCTTAAAAAAACTCAAATCTCTACTGCACTTTATGTATTTGATTTGTGGCATTTCCTACACCCTGGTGACAAGGATTTTTCCTTTTTTTCCACCCCTCGTGACCGTTACTCGAGGATCGATTACATTTTTGTTTCCCAATGTGACTTACACTTGATTACAAATGCTGGCATCGGGATACAGTCTATCTCTGACCACGCTCCCACTTCACTTTCTCTAAATCTAGCTGCACCTAGACCTCGATCTAACACATGGAGACTGAACTCATCTCTCTTGACGAACCTTTAATTGCTGCCTAAAATATCCTCAAGCCTCACGGAGTACTTCTCCCATAAAGCATCTCCGGACGCAGACCCTATGATGGTGTGGGAGGCTCACAAGTGTACCATCAGAGGGGAACTCATAAAACTGGGGGCGCATTTGAAAAGGGAGAATAAGAAGGTCATTCAGCAACTGGTCAATCGGATACATACACTAGAATCCCAGCACAAGCAGTCCTTAACTGTAAGCTCTGCCAGTTCCCTTTTAGGCCTCGTACACACGATCAAATCTGTCTGCTGGAAACGGTCTGCTAGACCGTTTCAGCAGACATATTCGATCGTGTGTACGGGCAAACAGACGGATTTGGCCACCCGACAGATTGGAAAGCATGCTTACCAATCTGTCGGCTGGGAACCCGTCCGCCCGACATGTCTGCTGTTTAGTACGCTAACCAGCAGACATGTCTTCTCGCACACGCGCCGAATGGTTTCGACGCATGCGCGGAAGTGTTTTACTTCCTGGTGCGGTGACGTGGCGGCGTCAACGTCACTGCCACGTCACCGTGCCGTCTGGCGGCGGGGATTTTGGTTTGATCGTGTGTACACGATCAAACCAATATGTCCCCAGCAGACAGATTTGTTCAAATCGGTCGGCCCGACCGATTTGAACAAATCTGTCTGCTCGTGTGTATGGGGCCTTAGATGCCAGAGAGTCTCTCCAACAATTATTTGAATATAAGACAAAGAGGTTTCTCTTCTTTCGCAAGAACATTTACTATGAACATTGAGATAAGTCTAGCAGGTTTCTAGCTAGAGCCCTAAAAGACTCCAAAGCTATCCAAAATATTGCAGGCATAGTCAACAAGAATGGACAGATAGACATCACCACAGATAAGATTGCCAAACACTTTCACTCGTTTTACTTTGACCCCTATAATCTCCCCCACCAGCAAAGACCCCCTCACTGTTCGGACAACCAAACCCAGGCGATAAAAGATTTTTTGACGAACTCCGGGCTCCCTACACTGACATCCGACATTTCCTGTCATCTAGAAAAACCCATTGACCCAAAAGAACTCAGATGGGCCATCGCTGACCTGAAGGCTGGGAAAAGCCCGGGTCCTGATGGTTTTACTTCCATATATTACAAAACTTTCACGGAAATTCTTCTCCCACCACTGATGCGTGCTCTGAACTCTCTGTAGGCTCCTCATGAGGTTCCATTAGTGTTTCTTTCTGCGCACATAACAGGCGGGCTTTTTGCCAGGCAGAGAGTCTAAGGACAATGTGACTAAAGCACTTAATCTGATCCATGCTGTGCAGATTGAGGGCCTTCTCCTGTCTACAGATGCGGAGAAAGCCTTTGATCGAGTAGCTTGGTACTACATGCTGGACACCGATTTGTGGGTCTTGGCCCCTGTATGATGACGTGGATCACTTCCCTATATAAAAATCCCTTAGCGCAGATTAAGATTAATGGATCACTTTCTTACACAATAAAAATCAAGAATGGAACGCAGCAGGGGTGTCCCCTCTCGCCTCTGTTGTTTATCCTATCGCTTGAACCATTCATTAGAGGGGTAAAGGCGGAAGAGTCAATAAAAGGTTTCGGGATAGCTGGCAGGGAGTTCAAAATTGGGCACACAAACATCTTAGAATCAAGGCTAGCCTACTGGCTACACATAAGCTGAAGGGAGGAATGGGGCTGCCCGACTTTAAACAATATTACATTGCAGCTCATATCACCAGGATTTTGGACTGGCACTGTCACGGTTCATTTAAAGATCGGGTCTCACTGGAAAATTAGCTAAGCTCCACCCCTTCGATTTTCGCCCTGGATTTCTTGGGCCAGCTACCCCACGCCCCTTAAGGCTCATTCTTTTATTGGCGCCAATCTGGCAATTTTCCATAAATTGGTCAAAGACACTAAGTATTCCACTGCACTGAGTCCCCTCACACCATTACAAAATAATCCTGATTTCACACCAGGAATCAGCAATCCTCACCTCATACTGCTTCTAGGCCCCTGTTGGCTCTGGACTGTTTCCATAACAATGAAATTAAAGACCTCCGGGTTCTAAAATCTGACAACAATGTCCCAAATATGCAGCTTTGGTCCTACTTCCAAGTAAGAAGTTATCTTAACAATCAAGCGAACAGACATAACCACAACAGACAACTCACAGATCTGGAGTCAGTGTGCTTGAAGGGCGAACCCATACACAAGGCCACTTCACTTGCCTATGCCTGGCTTGGAGATTGTCGGGTCCCTGGGGAGGACAGATTCAGGGAGAGATGGTGTATGGCCTTGAACAGACAGATCACTGCCAAACAATGGTCTAAAGCGTGTTTCTTTGCTCATAAGTGCTTTCTCAGCACTAGAACCCAAGAAACTGCTTTCAAGTTGTTAACACACTGGTACATGTCACCGGCAAAATTGCATGTATGGTTTCCTCAAACCTCAGGTGCTAATTGGCATTGCCACAAGGACCTGGGAACTCTTTTTCACATTTCGTGGCAGTGTCCTCACATTGCGCAGTTTTGGGATTCAGTCAAGACGGTGATACTACAAATTACAATTACAGACTTGAAATTGGACACGGCTTGCTGTCTCCTCCATATTTCAGATTTCTCCTTTCGCAGATATAAGAACGCACTAACCAAACACTTGCTGAATGCGGCAAAATCACTCATTCCACTTTTTTGGAATTCCACTAAGGTCCCCTCTATTAAGGACTGGCTACACAGAGTTTCTGATGTTTACTATATGGAGGAGACGATAGCTTAGTCCAATGACAACATTGACCGCTTCCATGACACATGGAAGCGGTCAATGTTGTCTCTTTAAATTTTCAAAGGCATATACTGTTCTGTTCTGGAATACCGAGACTCTCTATCCTTTGTTCTGTTTATCTGATACATACCTCATTAAAATGTGGTCGCCTCTGGCCTAAATGTTACCTCCGGATGCAGGAGTTTTATTATATCACCAAACCACTCAACTTCATTATTCATTGGCTTGGCATAGTTCCCGTATGTATACCCGATCTCCCTCCCTCCCCTCCTCTCCTCTTCCTCCTCTTTTCTATTATTTTCCCCTCTCTTATCTTCTACTCTATCCTGCTATTGATACTAATTGTAGATCCGATGCTGTGATGCACTTTCCGTTGTGTATGTGGCAACACAGGTTCATATTACAGTGCATCTAAAATAGTATACTCTGTTTTGATCGACGTTGTTATTCGTTGATAGTTTGTACCAAGCATTTCATACCCTAATGTGCCTTAATTCTTGTTTAACCACTTGTTTAACCCTTGTACATAGGGACACAATCGGTCACCTCCCCCAGTCACCCCCCCCTCCCCCCACAGTTAGAACACTCATAGGACACACATTTAACCCCTTCCCCGCCCCCTAGTGGTTAACCCTTTCACTGCCAGTCACATTTATACAGTAATCAATGCATATTTATAGCATTTTTCACTGTATAAATGTAAATGGTCCCAAAAATGTCAGAAAAGTGTCCGAAATGTCCGCCATAATGTCGCAGTCCCAATAAAAAAGTCGCAGATCGCCACCATTAATAGTAAAAAAAAAAAAAAAAAAAAATGCCATAAACTATCCCCTATTTTGTAAACTCTATAAATTTTGCGCAAACCAATCGATAAACGCTTATTGCATTTTGTTTTACCAAAAATATGTAGAAGAATACGTATCGGCCTAAACTGAGGGAAAAAATATTTTTTTTATATATTTTTTGGGTTATTTATTATAGCAAAAAGGAAAAAATATTGCATTTTTTTAAAAATTGACGCTCTATTTTTGTTTATAGCGCAAAAAAATAAAAACCGCAGAGGTGATCAAATACCACCAAAAGAAAGCTATATTTGTGGGAAAAAAAGGACGCCAATTTTGTTTGGGAGCCACGTCGCACGACCGCGCAATTGTCAGTTAAAGCGACGCAGTGCCGGAAGCTTATATTTTGTCTGGGCAGGAAGGGGGTGTAGGTGCACAGTAGGCAAGTGGTTAACTGTTATTGACTCAGGGAACTGCATTTCCCTATTCGCATTATTCATGTATTTTCGTTTTCAATAAACTTGATGTTACAAAAAATAAATGCACCTCAGGAGCATGGCTTGGCGTGCAATAGAGATGGCAGCTTAGCAGAGGAGCTCCGTTGACTTCTCAGCCATATACCTGTCTCTGCACTCTAAACTCGCAGAATGCACAGCACACCGTGCACACGATCCCGCCGCTCTTCAGCTGCCTGTCTTCAGGAAACAGACATCCTCCCACAACAACATGCCGGGAGGCAAGATGGGGCCGCGGCACATGGAGAAAGACTACAGCAAGGTATCCCAGTCAGCCACAGAGGAGAACGGTAGGGGACCCTCCCGACAAACATCCCCCTCACTTATGCTGACATGACTGGCTTTGCCGGAGACATCAAATACACATTTTCAGGGGCCATAACAGACCTTAAGTCAAACCTCCTTTTGCTTACTGAGAAAATGGTGGTAGCAGAAGCAGCAGGGAAACTCAGATAGAAGGATATACACAGACTAGAAAGGGTATCTGTCTCTCACTCACTTCACTTTATTGAAGTTAACAGACATTTGGAGAACTTAGATAACAGAGGCAGGAGATGCAACATCAGAGTCAAAGGATCCCATAGTCTGTTGAGACTGAAAAAATCACACTGGCACTGCAGAGGGTGTTTAACAGCCTGCTAGAAAGGCCATTGACTTTGTCAGAGTGCATAGGGCACTCAGAGCTAGAGGACCAGATTCCCAACCACCACGTGATATAATATGCTGCCTACAGAGTTTCTCGCTGAAAGAGGAAATTATGAGAAAAGCATGCAGGAATGATCAAATCATCTTCAATGGTGAAACGATCTTGCTTTTCCAGGACCTTTCCCAGATCACCCTAAAAAAAATCGCAGGGCACTGCGTTCACTCCTAGATAAACTCAGAGAGAAAGACTTAAGATACACATGGTGGTTTCCGTTCTACCTCCTGGTGAACCACAATGGCAAGCAGCACATGCTCTGTTCCCCTCTGTACCTGACTTCTGCAACGGACTGCAGCTGGGTGTGATCAACCTCCCAGAATGGTACCAATACTTTTGTCTGCCCCACCTGAAAAGGAGCCCACTGAGATCTCTGTTTGCATTTTCAACAGGTCTTCTAAGAAAATGAAATCCGCATGCTGTGGAGGCTCCCAAGCTGCATCACAAGCCAAAACTCCCAATCTTAAGGCACACTCGTCCAGGGCCTTGGACAAGTACTGAACTGGATGTCACAAACTCCTCCATGATCCCCCTACTTACACCAGTGAATGTAGGTAAGGACGTTTAGTTTATGTTTGCTCTGCCCCTCCTGCCAGACCCTACCCCAGCAAGAGTGATTTTTTATTGTGATAGCCCCATGACTAATAGATGGCCACCCTTTATTGGTCATGCTGGAAGATGACAGATGGGCATGCGCACAATACACAATGTCCCTCCTGTGACCCTCCTTCCTGAATATCGGCACAGATGCCCACCTATGGGATGTACTGATTTGTACTTGGCCTAGAGGGGACTCTCGGAAAGTGTGGGAGGAGGTTCCTTATAGTTGTTAAGTTACCATCACCTTGTTCTGAAAGGAGACATGATGATTTTTGCTTTAAAATAGTTTAAAGGAGACCTCCAGTTTGCAACCACTGGTTTATCATGCCTTCTGGCAGCTATGTTCATTCGGGACTGGAGGGGTAAACTACCCCATCTTCCTGGCTCTTTCTGAGGACAGTATTACCTGGTTCTGACCCACTTATCTTGTTGCTTCTCCTTCATGTTGCCCACCTTATGCATTCTGTTTATTTTGTTCATGGGTTTAATCGTTGTTTCCTTCTTTTTTTTACAAATCTCTTTATTACATTTTTTTCATTTCCATACAAAAAAAGGAAACAGTAAACATACATATATATACCATATTCCTAACATTCTAACATTCCTTCCATATCTTCATCCATCTAACACATTCCTCTTAAATTCCTTCCCTTCCTTTCTTGGTGCATTTACCCTTCCCCTGTGTCCTATTTATCCTGAAGCTGTCATAGGATTTTCTATCCAGCCTGCCCAAACGCTCTTAAATTTCTCCCTCTGTCCTCTATTACTGTATGTCTCCCTGTATAGTGGTAAACAGTTGTTGACTAGATTTTTCCAATGTGCCACCGAGGGGGCCTCTTCCTTTTTCCAATTTAGGACTATCGTCTTTCTAGCATAGTACATTAATAGTGCTACCTGTATTCTCCTTCCCATCGGGGCAATCTTCTTCCTTACCAATCCCAATAGACATATCTCTGCCTCCTGTTCCAGAACTATTGATGTTACTATAGCAATTATTCTTAGAACATCCCTCCAGAATACCACAATCTTTGGACATCGCCAAAATATATGCATAAAATCTCCTGAAATGTCTGCACATCTCCAACAATTCGGAGGGTTAGACTGTGAGATCTTATTTAATTTATATGGTGTACATTGACTCCTATATATTATCTTGTATTGTATTAGTTTATCTCAAAGTGATACCAGTGTCAGTAGTGGGAACTCCCACACTTCTTCCCAGTTTCCCCCCTCCAAGTTTGGGACATCTCCTCTCCACTGTTCACTTAATTTATTTGTATCGAATGGTGTATTTTTTTACTAAGTGCTTATATAGGATTGAGATTTTTTCCACCTTTCACCATTTTTTCGAGACCTACTTCCATTATTTGCGGTGTTCCCCCTAAAAACTGAGCCGCCAATGCATGGGTAAGTTGCCTATATCCAAAGATGTAACTCTGTGGGATATTCCATGACTCTCTCATCTCCTTAAATGTGGAGAACCTTTCTGCCTGTATTATTTGCGATATCTTTTTTACCCCATATTTAGTCCATGCCCCTGGATCCTGTATGGAATCCAGGTGCGGCAGTTCAGGGTTCCTCCATAATGGGGTGTTTGGGGATAGATTAGTTTCTGACCATCCCTCTTTTACCATAGCCGCTTTCCATATTTTAACTGTTGTTTTCATTAGAGGAGTCAACTCTCGCCTAGATTTTAGCCCTCTATACAATAGACCCTGCAGTGCCTCTACTGATTGAACCACTGCTTCTTCTAACATAGTTGCGGAATCGAACCCATCCGGGTTCAACCATTTCGCAACTGTCACCAACTGCGTGGCTATATAATATTTGTGAACATCTGGGAAGTCCAACCCCCCCCCCCTGTTCTGCCGGTCTCATAAGTTTATTTAGTTTAATTCTTACTGTTTTATTTGCCCATATAAATGATGAGAGCATTCCATACAGCTGCACAAAGAATCTCTTGGGTAACCACTGTGGAGAGTTCCTGAATAGATACAGGAACCTGGGAAGAACCTTCATCTTTATCAGATTTATACGTCCTAATAGGGACAGTGGTAACGATACCCATATCTTCAGCTTCCTCCCAAGTTCCTGCATCACAGGATCCAAATTTAGTGTCCGAAAATCTTCAACTTGCCTAGATATTACTATTCCAAGATATTTAAATTGTCTCACCAATTTCAATGGCATTGTTGGGGCTGCGGTATCCTGCGCTCCCTGATTTATAGGAAATAACATAGACTTTCCCCAATTCACTTTAAGCCCAGTAAAGGACGAAAAAGTATTTAGTAGTTCTAATGCTCCCTCCAGAGATGGACCTGCATCTCTCAAAAATAGTAACATATCGTCTGCATACAGGGCTACTCTCTCCTCCAGCCCTCCTACTCAAAGTCCTTGGATATTTGGAGAGGTCCTGAAGACTTCTGCTACCGGTTCTATTGCTATTGCAAACAGTGTCGGAGAGAGGGGGCAGCCCTGCCTCGTACCTCTATACAACTTAAAAAATTATGACAGTTTTCCTCCCCATTTTACAGCCGACATAGGTCTCTCATATATTGTTTGTATACACTTTATGAACACCAATGGAATACCCATCCTCCTAAGAATCTCCCATAAGAAGGGCCATTCAATTGTATCGAAGGCCTTCTCTATATCTAGAGAGGCCACTGTCCTGGATCCTTCCTGTAGATGGTGAGTGTGTATATTAGTATATAGCCTACGTAGGTTAACAGCTGTTGTTCTCTGAGGCATAAATCCTGTCTGATCTGAGTCTATGATGTTTTTGAGCAGGGGTTGTATTCTTAGGGTTAATATCTTTGTTAATATTTTCAAATCTATGTTTAATAGCGCAATTGGTCTATATGAAGAACATAATTTTGGATCTTTCATTTCTTTATGAATTAATATTATATGTGCTTCTCTCATGGAATCTGGAAGTGTCCCTTTTGCTAATCCATTTGTAAATACTTCTGCCAATTTAGGGGCTATTTAATCGTTGTTTCCAATTTTATGCATGCTTTGACTGTACCTTACCTGTTACACCCTAGCAAAGATGACGTATAAGCATTTGAGTGCACTTATTATGTCTAAGAACAATTAGCCCTGGTCCACCTGTTTTCCCAGCACTAATATAACTTATTTGAGAGTTGGTGCTCTGACCTGTGGCTGCCTAACTAACCCCCACATAGGGCCAGATTCAGGTAGAGTTAGGCTGGAGTATCAGTGATACTCCAGCCTAACTGTCACTTTAAGCCGGCGTTTCTGTTTTCTGTAACCAGAAAACAAGAAACGCCGGGTTGGAGTTCCGATGCGATCGGCGTAATTGAATTTCGCCATCGCATCGCAACTTTAATTTAAAAATGGTCGCCGGGGGCGTTCCCGCTGATTTACGCTGAAAAAATATGTTAATCAGCGGGAATCGGCAATTCACGATCGTATTCGGGCGCGACGCAGTGACTTTCCGACGTTTCCGTAAGCGATACGCGGTGTAAAGATAAAGCAGCCCCCTAGTGGAGTATCCTATGTTAAGTATAGCCGTCGTCATCGCGTCGAAAAAAAAAAAATCGCGTCGCTTGCGTAAAACGTCCATGAATGGGGATTTGACGTCATTGACGTTCATTGACAGAATTTGGAGCATGCGCACTGGGATGCATTGACAGTCGACGCATGCGCAGTACGTTCGCCGCGGGATCGCGCTTATTTTAAATAATACACGCCCCGTACCCGCCCAATTTGAATTCCGCCAGCTCATTTGTGATACGCTGCCGCAACTTTAGGAGCAAGTGCTTCATGAATAACCGCACTTGCTCCTAAAATTTCGCCAGCGTAACGTAAATGAGAAACGTTACTCCAGAGCAAAGATGCTCCAATCTACCTGAATCTGGCCCATAGTGTCTCCTGAGAGGGCCTTTGTTGCCTACTCATAAGATTTATACGCTATGGCACACTTAACCCCTACAGCGCCACCTAGTGATTAACCCCTTCACTGCCAGTGTCATTTTTACAGTAAACAGTGCATTTTTATAGCACTGACCGCTGTAAAAATTACAATGGTCCCAAAAATGTGTCAAAAGGGTCCCATGTGTCCGCCATAATGTCTCAATCATGATAAAAATCACTGATCGCCGCCATTACTAGTAAAAAAAAATATAAAAAAATGCCATAAAACTATCCCCTATTTTGTAGACGCTATAACATTTGCACAAACCGATCAATAAACGCTTATTGCGATTTTTTTACCAAAAATGTGTCGAAGAATATGTATTGGCCTAAACTGAAGAAAAAAACGTTTTTGGGTATTATTATTATAGCAAATTTTTTTTTTTAATTGTCGCTCTATTTTTGTTTATAGCGCAAAAAATAAAAACCACAGAGGTGATCAAATACCACCAAAATAAATCTCTATTTGTGGGGAAAAAAAGGGCGCCAACTTTGTTTGGGAGCCACGTCGCATGACCGCGCAATTGTCAGTTAAATTGAAGCAGTGTCGAATCAAAAAAAAGTGGCCTGGTCCTTTAGCTACAAAATGATCCGGGGCTTATGCGGTTAATAAATGAATAATTGATTAAATAAAAGCAATACTGCGTTTTATTTGTGTAAATCAGAGAAAATGTTTACATCACTGTGCTGAGAGTGTCATTAGAAGGGAAGGTGTTACTTAATTTGGATGCAGATTATATTTTCCTTTTTTTGGACTGGCATTAAATAGATAACATTTGTCTCGTTTTTTTCTCAATGAAATAGCTACATTTCTATCAGTGCTGAAAACATCAGCCTGGCAGTGTTTGCTGAGTCACTTTATTTCATTTTCTGATGAGTAATGTGTTGCAAGCATCTTTATTACTGATCTGGCTCATGGAAACAAACACCCATATGGGGAAACATATGTCAATCTAATTTGTGTATATTATCACTTTTGAACGTAAAGACCTTTCTAATTGTGACTATAATCTGAGGCATACCTTGGCAATGTGAAATCCCACATTCTTATAACATTTACATACATTGTTTTTTTATTTTTTCAGAAGGACATTTACATATTTATTGACAATATACGGTAAATAACTTTGAGGTTATACATACGATTTAATTTCCAGTAAAAAAATGAAGTACTATGTATTCTGTTAGGAAACATTCATAACTACATTTGCTAAATTATGCAATAAGCTTCTTCAATAAAAATATTGGGCCATATCCACAAAGCACTTAAGCCGGCGTTTCACGAGATGCGCGGCGTAAGTCTAAATATGCACACGCGTATCTATGCGCCGTATCCCCAAAACGATATACGCCTGAAATCCAGAATTTTTCGACCGACGTAATTTCGATAGACAGGCGCATCGTGCGCGCAAAAAATACGCTAGACACACCATTATTTTGCTATGCAAATATGCAAATGAGGGAGATACGGCGATCCACAAAAGTACATTTGTGCGGCGCAGGCTACGCCCTGTGCGCATCAGCTGCACGTCCGGTCTAAAGTTAGTCCATATAAAAGCAGGTTTAAATTTGGACAATCCGTCTACATGTCAGCTAAAGCAACACCGTTAGGGACGAGCTGAGCAGCCACACTTGCAGGACAACAATCTGTATGCCAACATGCCAGGGGCATCCTTGCTCATAGCTATACTACTGACTTTAGATGAGCGCAGAAGGAGGAGGGCACGGAGGAGGGCACGGGAGAGGATATACCGCACACGCATAGACATCTTTGGCATGAGTGATTCTGAGGTGTATCGCATCTTCAGATTCACCCCTCATGCCATCATGGAATTAACCACAACCCTACAGGAGGACATCACCAGCCCAACACAACGCTCACATGCAGTGCAGCCACTGGTCAAGGTCCTGGCAACACTCCATTTCCTTGCCAGTGGCTCAGCGTACAAGTGGAGTGGTGGCTGGGATGGCACAATCCTCCATGAGCAAATGTGTGCACCAGGTTATCCCTGCAATTCTCAGATTCATGGCCAACCAAATCATCAAACCCACCACTGAGGACCTGCGGCTAAAGGCAATGACAGATTTCTACAGAATTGCCAGATTCCCACGTACCGTGGGGGCCATTGATTGCACACATGTGGCACTCCAGCCCCCCCATGAGACAGAGCACATATACCGCACATATACCGCAATTGGAAGCATTCCATCAACGTACAGGTGATAGTCGATGCCAAATGCCTCATATGGCACGTCCATGCCAAACACCCCGAATCCAGCCACGACAGCTACATATACAATCATAGCCCCATCCCAGCAGAATTCGAACAGAACATGTATGGGGACAGCTGGCTGGTTGGTAAGTGACATGGGAGTCAGGCATGACTGTTCCCCCCCCATGATGCAGAAATCACAAGGGGCACATGCACTACTAACATCCTCCTGTCCTTTCCCTTCCAGGTGACTCTGCATATGCACTGGGACCCCATCTCATAACTCCTATCTGGAACCCCCAAACCCCAGGAGAGGAAATATACAATGAAGCACACGCACGTACCCCTGCAGTGGTGGAAGGCACCTTTGGCCTCCTGAAGTCACGTTTCTGATGCCTGGATAAGTCTGGGGGTACCCTGTTGTATTCCCCAAATTCCTCTTTGTATGCCAGATCATCGGTGCATGTTGCATGCTGCACAACTTTGCAGTGAGAAAGGGCCTGGAGATTGACATACGTGATGACCTGACCCCTGAACCAGACAACCCCCCCCCCCCTAACAGAGGCTACCCCATCTTCTGAGGGAAGAGCAGCCAGGAGACAGCTCACATTAGGCATCTTTGCACGTTAAACACACACATTAATCATGGCACAATGAGAATGCATGCATGCACACCACTTTGGTCCCTAGCACACACACCCCACATCCTCATCAAATTGGATTAGCACAAGCCCACCATGCAGGACTTGTGAGCAGCAATGCCATGCCACGGCTCCAATTATGTCACTGTACATTCATACACCATTCACACGGACCTGGGGATCACTTCTCCCTGGTCCTGGGGAACCCTTATCCACCACAAATGAGGGTGAAACCCTTTTTCCGGGAGGAATGTCACCCCCACATTCAAAAATCATTCACAAACAGAAAAAAATCATAATAAAAAAAAAATGCCCAACAAAAAAAGAATGCGCAGAAAAAAAAAATGCCCAGCAATTTTTTTAAAAAAAAAGGCAGAGCAAAGAAAACACCGAAAAGCCAAAAAAAAACTACCGCCTCTGGCGTGACCCATGCCTGGGACGGCCACGGCCCGGCTCCTCAGGGGAGACTCATGGGGGGGGTAATCCGGGGAAGGAGGAGCATCCCCTGGTCTCTGCCCACCTGGCAGCCTGCCCTCCAAGGCCACAGCAATGCGAGTCAGGCCAGCATTGAGGGTTGCCATATTGGCCTGGATAGCCTGGGTGAGGGCCCGCACATCCTGACCGAGGGCCCGCACATCCCGACCAACGCCTGCTGTGGTAGCCTGCATTTCATTTTGGCAATTGATCAGAGCCAGGGAGTTGCAGGCCATGTCCCCAACTGAATCCTTTATGGAGGACAGCCTCTCCTCCATCCGCCCCAAAGTCTGGCTGACCTGTCCCAGATGGCGGGTCTGAAGGGCCTGGTCCCTTCTCAGATTTGCAGGCAGAACCTCGGCCAGCCCCCTAGTCTTGTGGGTCGCCTTCCTGCCTCCAGATGAGGCTTGAGGCCGGGGAGCCCCTTGGGGGGAGCCCTGTTGGGAGAGGAATGGGAGGGGCTACCCCTGATGGCGGCCTGGCTGCCATAGGGGAAGACTCCTCCAAAATTAACATGAAGTAATTCCCTGACATGACCTCCTCCTCAAACTTACTCCTCCTCCTCAACCTACTCCGAGGACTCCGGCCTTGTCTGGGGGTCTTCCTCAGACTGTTGTCCCAGGGATGGTGCAGACAGGCCAGATGGCCCAGCACCCTCCTGCACATCTGTGGATGACACAAAACATTCACAGGTTGGAGGATCCACACACTTGCCACATATTCCCTCCCCCTACACATGCTTCACACCAGATAGAAAAAAAAAAACCTTACCTGTCCTCACGGCTTTCTCAATGGTGTCAAAGCCAGGCAGCCCCTCCACTTGCTGCCTGTTGAAGGTCTGGGCCACCGCACACTCCTCCTCAGTCAGCCTAACAGTGCATGGTGGGCCCCCTCCAGGGCCCCTGACATGTGCTGCAATCTTGGCCAGCTTCCCACAGACCACACGCCGGAGATCATTGATCTTCTTTTGGATCCCCTGGCGTGTCCGGGTCTCACCCCCAAAGCATTTACCTCATCGGCGATGTCCTGCAAAATCTGACTCTTCCTGGCCGGGGTGGTGTTGGCACTCTCCGGGCCGTGCAGGAATCGCCCATATTGGGTAATGGCCCTGATAATTATTTCCTTCTCCCGCAAAGAAAAATTTAATTTTCGCTTCCTCTCACTCATGTTCACACAACACTCTCCAAATCACTCTCCAAAACACTCACCAAAAATCACTCTCCAAATTACTCTCCAAATCACTCTTCAAAACACTCACCAAAAATCACTCTCCAAATTACTCTCCAAATTACTCTCCAAATCACTCTCCAAAACACTCTCCAAAACACTCTCCAAAACACTCACCAAAAATCTCAGACACGTCACAAACCAAAAAACACTAACAAACAACAGAGCAAAAACACCTTGCTGTAGGAAGGGAAACAAATGGATGCACTTTTGCAATGGAAGGGCGTTTCTCTCGGTCTATTTAAGCACTGTGCGTAGCTCACTAAGTTGACCGGGCCTATTTCCTATCTCACTGATTGCGCCGTGCCGAGTTCTGAACATGCGCAGAGAGGTGCTGACCATAGTCTGCTTCATGCCCACGTCCTTCCCAATTTGTAGAGGTACTTGCGCCTCTACATTGCACCGGTGTAACGTAAAGGAGATGCGCTACGCCGGTCTATATATGCGCCAATGTACGTGAATCTGGCCCATTGCTTTTATTAAAGAACATCTTTTTTCTTCTCCAGTAATTATACAAATTTAACTTCTTCTGTTTATATCACACATATAAGGTCCTCTCCCAACAAACTCTAACATCACTTTTGGGGGACAGGATGTGGGCCCTAGACAGAGTGAAAAAATGTGGTTTGTTTCATTTTGATTCGTTGTTTACATACATGTGTTTAGTTAAATGCATTTCATTAAAGAAGTTGTAAATAAAACATTTTTTTTTGGCTGAAATGACTGTTTACAGGGTATAGAGACATAATAGTTAACTGATTCCTTTTAAAAATGATTAAAAATAGATAAAAATCAATCATATAATGTACCTTTCGTTCCGAGTTTCATTTTTGCATGTTTCCTGCTTCTCTGCTGTACAAAGCAACATAGCCAATACAGGGCAGTGATGGTTTGGAAAATGAAACTGATTGGTGCTGTGGGATTTTAGACACACAGTAATCACACCTCCTTGATTAGTGACCACAGAGAGAAAGCTCCCAGTACTGTGGTTATAAGGAAACAGACAACCAGGAAGTGTGGAGATCAGAGAAGGATTACAGCAACTTGAGAGCAAAAAATCAACAGTGAGGACATGAAAACAGCACTGCCTTAGGGTAAAGAAAGCTATTAAGATAAAAAAAAATCCTTTACAAACCCTTTAATTTAATTTGTTTTTGGAATTTGTTTTGTTTATTCGTTTTCAAAACAATTTGAAAAGTTTTCAATTTTGACTACTAAAATGTCTCTAAGGCCTCATACACACGAGGGGATATGTCCGCTGAAAACGGTCCGATGGACCGTTTCAGCAGACATCTCCGCTCGTGTGTATGGGCTAGCGGACAGATTTGTCCACCCGACAGATTTCAAAGCAAGCTTTGAAATCTATCCGGTGGGAATCTGTCCGCCCGACATGTCTTCTGGTTAGTACACTTACCAGCAGACATGTCGTCCCGCACCGCCGCCGCCGAATGTATTCGGCGCATGCGCGGAAGTGTTTTACTTCCTGGTGCGGTGACGTAGCGGTGACGTGGCGGCGTCAACGTCACCGCCGCGTCACCGCCACGTCACCGCGCCGTCCGGCGGCGGGGAATTTGATCCGATGGTGTGTACACGCCATCGGATCAAACTCCCGATCGGACATATCCGATGGAAATGGTCCGCGGACCGTTTTCATCGGATATGTCCGATCGTGTGTACGAGGCCTAAAAAAGTAATGGAAAGGGCTAGAGGGCTGCAAATGGCAGCAACATGTTGGTAAGAGCATGGCAAGTACTCTGCAAACAAATGTGGATAGGAAAATAACTTCAAATAACATAAAATACATAAAGATAAAAAATAAATAATCTTGACCTAGGAGGATGAGGTCCTTTATGGAGTAGGAGGTTGATGTGGCGGTGGATGTGGCAGTGTAGGTGGAAGCGGCGGTGGAGAAGGACGAGGTAGCCAACACAGGTTTTTGTTTTTCATTTATTTATTTTTTAAATTAGGGTACACCCCAAAAGAGTGAGAAAGATCAGAAATACAAGAATGGCTGGGTAAGGCCGGTATACGTATCTATTCTGCACAAGGTATGGACAAGTCCTGTGGGATCCATGCCTGGTTCATTTTAATGAACTTGAGCTTATCCACATTGGCTCTGGACAGGTGGCTGCGCTTGTCTGTGATAACGCCCCCTGCCATGCCAAATACACGTTCAGAAAATACACTGGCTGCAGGGCAGACCAGCACCTCCAAGGCGTAAAGGGCAAGCTCAGGCCATGTGCCCAATCTCAGATCAGCATTTTTTAATTAAAAAAATAGTGCGCAAGCACTGGCATTTGATTAAGGACGATACCATTTTGGGACCCATCCTCCCAGAGAAAGCCTTGGTAGTCTTCAGAGGAGTACTCTCACTTAAGAACTCCCTGGCCCCTAGTGATTGTGATCCTCCCAGTAACAAGATGATGTTCTTTCAGAATTTGGTAGGCTACTACAAATGTAAGAAGTGTGCGGTCTGCACTATTAATAAAATTAAAGACCGTAAAATTACTAACTTTGTATCCAACAGTACTTCACAGTCGTTTGATATTAAAAGTTTTATCACATGTTCAACTACCCATGTGGTCTACCTTTTAATTTGCCCTTGTGGGCTTCAATATATTCAGACCACTCCATGTGAGACTGAATGAGCACATAAACAATATTAGAAAGGGGTATAGGTAACACTCTGTATCCAAACACTATAGGGAAGTCCACCATAGAGACCCGACTGGGACCTCGTTCATAGACATTGACAAACTCCAATGTCACTGGAGAGGGGGTTCAAAAAATAGGGCCATATCTAAATTAGAAATGAGCTGGATATACAGAGTCAAATGTTTAAAACCATTAGGCCTGAACGTAGACATTGAAATCAATGCTTTTATTGACAACTCTCGATTTTCTTGTATTTAAGATTGTACAACAATCAGGTCTATAATGACTCCATGAGTATATCACACTCTACCGCTGTAATTTTTTTACCTTTTCCACTGGAGAATTCCGTCCAAATCCGTCCGCTTGCCCCTACAGACCAGCGGATTTTTCGGCTGAAATGGTCCGTTGGACCATTTCCAGCGGAAAAATTCCATCGTGTGTACGCGGCCTAAGACTGCTTTCACATTGATGTGCTGCGGTTTACCCACAACGCGGGTGCAGCGTAGTGCACCTGTATCTATCCTGTGGATTAGCTGAACTTTGCCATAGACTCCACCTGTAGCAAAAGCCGGCGCTGTAGAGGAAGCATCAGCTTATGAGGTTCTACTCCACAGCCGCTTTCTTCTTCTACCACCAGCTTCATTCACAACACTGATGCTGTGGTATGGCAGGTTGGCAACCTGCGATCTGGGCTTGACAAACCACCATTCCAGAGCAGGAGGTCGGGGCCACATCAGAGGGCTCTGCGGGCCACATGTGGCCCCCGGGCCTTTGGTTGGCCACCCCTGGATTAGCCCTTATCATGAGAGGCTTCCATTTTTTGGCAGTATAAATCCCCCTGCTCTTCCCATTATGAACCGTGGTTTATGCCTATAGGGATATACTTGCCCTATATGGATTTTCAGGTATGTGTTTTGTTTTTTTTAATCTTAACTTTTCTTTATTGTTTCTTTTCATACAAAATTTATGCATTCGTTTACAACAACACGTGACAAAGAGTGCATATTATACATAAATAACGAAATAAACACCCACTTCAAATTCCGTGTATATTCTTTGTATAAACCTATTCCCTCCCGCCCCCCCTCCCACCCCCCCTCTAGCCCCTCCCCCCGTGATGATCCCCTCTCCCCTCCCAGTTGTCAAGGTACATTTGTCTAGCTTTTTCTTTGTGCCGTACCGCTGAGATAGGGGAGCAGCCGGGGGGGGGGGTCCCTCCAAGCTACCTATGCAGGGCTAATTCCTAGAAAGAAGGGTCAGGTTCACATCCTTCCTGTATTTAATGTCTGTATATTAGGAGATTGTTATTTTACGGTGGCGGGGGAAGCTACCGGTTATGTCGTTATTATATCTCTAAGCGAGGGCTCCTATATCCCTCAGCCATAGTCCCCAGACTCTCTCGAACCTATAATTTCCCTGTTTAATAAAGGCCACTCTCTCACTCCGGATCAAAGTATTGATAGTTTCGGTCCAGTTCCCAACAGAGGGGGGGACATGAGCCTGCCATCTCTGAGCAATTAGCTTGCGTGCCTGAAAAAGGCCTCGCAGTACGCCCTCTAAAGTTCCCGGAGGTATTCTATGGTCCTCTATGTCGCTTAGAAGGCAAGTTCTAGCGTCAGGTTCTAGGGAGGACTTGAAAACGTTGTTAAGTTTATCAACAACTCCTGTCCAATATCTACAGAGCTTGGGGCATCTCCAGAACATATGGGCAAGATCCTATGTAGCATTGCATCCAGGGCATTCATCGCTTCAGTCCTATTTGGAACATTTTTTTAGGGGTATAATAGACACGATGTAGTAGGTAGAGGTGGGACAGTCTCTGCGCCGGAGCGATGGATACCAGAGCCCCTCTCTTTAGGATCCTATTCCACTGCTCTGTTGTTATCAATCCCAAGTCTCTTGTCCATTTTTCTCTGCTCCTAGACACACCTGCCTGGTTTATGGCCCTAGCCCCCAGTTTGTCAAATAGCACTGAGATTAAGCCTTTCGCTGTGTTAGCCTGGGCTATTTTAATAAGAATGGGAGTCTGGATCCTATCAGCCGGGTAGATCTTAGTCTGGGTCTGAATGGCATGCCTGATTTGAAGGTATTTGAAGAACGTCTTATTTGGTATATTAAATTCCAGTTTTAGGTCTGAAAATGATTTCATAAGGTTACCCTCATATAAGTGGGTTAATCGTGTGATTCCCTGACTCTCCCAAATTTTACACTTTTCTACTTCCGCTACTTCTGACAAGTTTTTATTATTCCAGAGGGGGGCCAACTCAGTTATCCCAGAGTACCCCAGTAGAGTCTTTGTTGTCTGCCACACTTTATTTAATAGTTTTATAGTCAGGCATTTATGGGCAAATGAGTTTGCCTCTAAAACTTCTACCAATGTTTTATGTGGGGCCACGGTTAGTATTAGCCTAAAGCAATCATTCCCTTGATCCAGAATCCCACATCCTGCTATCTGCTGTAGCTGAGACACAAGGAAGTACATTCTCGGGTGCGGGACCGCCATCCCTCCCTCCCCGACCGGGAGCTGCATGGTCTGCAACCCAATTCTGGCCTGCCTTCCTTTCCATATTAGTTCTCGGAATAATGTTTCCATTTTTTTGAACCATATTTGGTTAACCCAGATCGGAGAGTTATGGAGTACATAAAATAGCTGGGGAAGCCAGATCATTTTAATTAGATTACATCTCCCAGCTACAGAGAGAGGGAGGCGGCTCCAAGCGTCTTTCTTTTGCTTCAGCGTTGCTAATAATGGGGTTATATTTTCAGTGGTGTACTCCCTGACATCCCTGGTGATCCATATCCCGAGGTATTTTAATTTTGTTGGAATTTTTAATTGGGGCATTTCGGCTATCCTCTGGACCTGTAGCGTATCTATAGGGAGCAGAGCCGACTTGTCCCAATTTACCATTAGTCCTGAGAATCCACCAAATTCCTTAATCATTTGAACCACTGGGGCCAACGAGTTGTTAACGTTGCCTATAAAAAAAAGGACATCATCCGCAAATAGCGATATCCTGTCCTCCTCTAGACCCCTCCTGAATCCCTGAATGTCTTCCTTGAGCCTGGTTTTAATGGCTAGAGGTTCCATGGCCAATGCAAACAGGAGAGGGGACAAGGGACACCCTTGTCTCGTCCCTCTCTCCAGCTCAAACAGGCCTGTAGCTTCGCCGTTTATTTTAACTTTTGCACATGGTTTATTATAAAGGAGTTTAATCCACCTAATAAGAGACGGGCCAAATCCAAAGCTCTCTAGAACCTTCCATAGATAGGGCCACTCCAGGCTATCAAATGCTTTAGCAGCATCTAAGGCCAGGAGTGCTCTAGGGCCCTCATTATCGGTAGGGATCTGCAAGTTTAAAAAGACCCTTCTTATATTTAGGGATGTTGACCTATTCGGGACAAACCCTGACTGATCGGGGTGTATGAGTCTCTCTATACATTCCTTTAGGCGTGTCGCCAGGACTTTTGCAAGGATTTTAACGTCTGTACAGAGCAGTGAAATTGTACGATAGGAAGATTGGTCTAATTGGTATTTTCCCTCCTTATAAATAACAATAATTGTGGCTTCCATCATGGAGGCAGGGAGATTTCCCTCCGAGAAGGCTGATTCCAGAGTATGTAATAGTTCCGGTAGCAATATGTCTCCATATCGCTTATAAATTTCTATTGGGAGCCCATCGGGGCCTGGTGATTTATGGTTGGACATCCCTGTCACTGCAAGCTTTAGTTCTTCCAACATTACAGGGGATTCCAATTTTTTTTTTTTCCGTATCAGACAGATTTGGAAACGGAATGCCTTGGAAGAAAGCTTCCATGTCTTCATTTTCTCCCCTTGATTTATATAGTGCTTTATAAAAGTCGTGAAATCTATGCCTTATCTCCCTGCCCTCAGTTGAGATTTCACCTGTGGGCCCCCTTATAGCTCCAATATTGGAGGAGGGGGTGTTGGTCCGTATCAATAGTGACAGCGTACGCCCCACTTTCTCACGCTTCCCAAATTGAGATTGTTTCTGGAAAATATGATGGTTCTCTGCCTTCCTCATGGTAGCCATTTTATAGACCTGCTGTTTGTCTAGCCATTCTCTTTGGCAGCTTGGGGAGGGGTCCTCAATGTATCGCTGTTCAGCCATCGATGCCCAATTTCTGGCCTCTTCTTCCCACTTCCTAGATTCCCTCTGTAGCCTTGCCACCCTTTGTATTAGCAATCCCCTTAGGTATGCTTTCAAGGAGTCCCAGACCACCCCAGCCGCTGCTGTACCTGTATTAATCCGGATATACTCCGTCAAATTATTTAATAATTCTTGTGGGTCCCCGAGTAGTTCTAGCCAATATGGACTAATTTTCCACTCCCTTGGGGGTGCTGGCTCATTCTTTCTAAATGCTAATTCTAGGGGCGAGTGGTCTGAGACTCCTCTTGGGCCATACTCTATTGCCTTCACCATATTTAATAGTTTTTCATTACCAATGGCCAGGTCAATTCTTGACAAGGTGGCATAGGAGCTAGAGAAGCATGAATACTGCCGGGTCTGTGGATGATGGATACGCCAGATATCTCTTAACCCAGCCTCCTCCATAAACTGGACCAAACGGCCCCCCAATTTAGTGTTCGAGTCAGATTTTGGGGGGAATCTATCAGGTATGTGTAATGCGGCTACTATCCGGTGACTGCCAGATCTGTGCCTTATTTGCCCTATTAATGATTGGGTTTATGTTCAATTAGTTGTGCCTTTCACCTATGGGGTTAATTGAGGACCTGACATCTGTTTTTCCGGTGAGATTGTATGTTTATTATTGTGCCTGTTTATTTATTTTCTGTGGCCAATGGTGGCGATATAGACCACTTCCCCTCTTCCTTCTATTGGTTTTGTATGCTGTCAATCGTCTATTTTCAAGGCAAGGAGGACGTCATGCTTAGTAGTGGGACGGACCAGACGAGGAGGTGCCGTGATTGGCCCTCCCCTCTAGAGACCGCCCATATTGACATTACCAATGAAGTCTGGTTTCCGACCTCCTTCCGGTCTGTCTAATCAAAACGAGGCTTGGTTAAGCCTCTCCCTATATATTGTGGTGATGTTAATGCATCACCTGTGCCCTTTGAAAACAAAATCTTTGTTGAAACTGGTCAGAGCGGAGCTACGCAGTGATGTCACCACGCTCCCACGTGACCCCGGAAGCACGGGTGTTCGTATCTTGTGTTTTTAAAACCATGCTGGCTTTTTTAACTTTTATTTAACTTGCTGTAACGCTTTGAGCCTTGCAATAAATTACCCATTCTTTAACCACTTCCATACCAGGCACTTACGCACCTTCCCGCCCAAGCCAATTTTCAGCTTTCAGCACTGTCGCAATTTGAATGACAATTGCGCGGTCATGCTACACTGCACCCAAACAAAATTGGTGTCCTTTTTTCCCCACAAATAGAGCTTTCTTTTGGTGGTATTTGATCACCTCTGCGATTTTTTTTTTGCACAACAACTAAAAATAGAGCAAAGATTTTGAAAAAAAAAAAAAAATTTTATTTTTTTCTGTTAATTTTTTTGTAAATGAGTATTCTCTTTCAATTACGGGCACTGATATGGTGGCACTGATGGGCACTGATGAGGTGGCACTGATGGGCACCGATGAGGTAGTTCTGATGGGCACCGATTAGGTAGCACTGATGGGCACTGATAGGCGGCGCTGGTATGGGGCACTGATGGGCACTCATGGGCGGCACTGATGGGCACTCATGGGCGGCACTGATGGGCACTCATGGGCGGCACTGGGCACTCATAGGCGGCACAGATGGGCACTCATAGACGGCACAGGTGGGCACTCATAGGCGGCACAGGTGGGCACTCATAGGCGGCACAGGTGGGCACTCATAGGTGGCACAGGTGGGCACTGATAGGTGGCACAGGTGGGCACTGATAGGTGGCACAGGTGGGCACTGATAGGTGGGCACTGGGCATGGATTGGCACTGTGGGGTGGCACTGACAGACACTGGGGTGGCACTGATGATCACTGAGGGGTGGCACTGATGGATCAATGTTGCCAATCAGTGCCCATGTGTGGGCACTGATTGGCATCTTTTTTTTACTGCCACCTTTTTTTTTTTTTCTTGCTGATTTTTTTTTTTTTTGTCATTTTTTTTGTCTTTTTTTTTTCTTTTTTTATGTTCCCTGGTGGTCTAGTGTGGGCACTCCCTGGGGGTCCGTGTGGCGATCCGAGGGGGGGCTGCGCTGATAAACAATCAGCGCGAACCCCCCCTGTCAGGAGAGCCGCTGATCGGCTCTCCTGTACTCGCGTCTGTCAGACGCGAGTGAGGAAGAGTCGTCGGCGGCTCTTCCTGTTTACATCGTGATCAGCCGTGATTGGACACGGCTGATCACGTGGTAACGAGGCTCCGCCGGAGACTCGTTACCGAGATCGGAGGTGCAGGGTGTCAGACTGACACCCCGCATCACCGATCGCCACGCTGCGCGCCCGCACGGGCGCGCGCGGCATTGAAATCGTGCTAGACGTTTGAGAACGGCTAGTCACGATTTCATAACCACTTCCCGGCCGTAAATCGGCTATTGGCCGGGCGGGAAGTGGTTAAGGAGATAGCGCACATGCTGCCTATTTTCTACCATCTTCTATGACCCATGGACTGGCACTCGTTGGAGTACACTATTGCTCCCACCACTAGTCTCAGAGGAGGAGATCCTGAGGAGACCCGGAGGAGCTTGGAGGTCGGACGATCCAGTATAACTTCTGCAGAGGTTTATATCTGCAAAAGTGCTTCAGACCTTATATCCTGAGGTCCTACGGTTCTGTGTGGCACCGGAGAATATTTGCAAACCTGTGGTGGTGAATGACAGCTTCATTTCCTGTCCTAAACACATCTGTCAGCTTTCTATCTGAAGTTTTGATGTTTTCTTCCTCATATTGGACTGTTTTATCCCTATCCATCTGGAACAGTTCCTTTTGGTGGATTCACTTTGATTTTGATTTTGTTGGACATATTACTTTGTCCTTATTCGGACATTCATCGTTACTTAATATATATACTTATTATACTGTATATATTTTTGCATTTTTTGTTATGCACTTTTGTTATGCACTTTTGTTGTCACTTTTGCAGTCACATGCAGGTTATTTGACCTATATGTACGCTCACTGAGTTATTTGTCACTCTGAGTATATTCACTGACCTTACTCACTGCTTATCAATGTTAACCATGTATTTCTAATGTTTAATTCTATTTGGTACCACTTAGCGCAACTATTTGCCTTTTTACTTTTGCCCAATTTGGAGACCCAGAAGTTTAAGGGGGCAGACCCGTCATTCAGTATGTGTAGGCGTGTGCACACATACTGCTCCACCATGTTGGTGAAATGCTGCCTCCTGCTAAAACGTTCCATATCAGCTGGTGGTGCTGTTTGTTGTGGCGTGGTGACAAAGCTTTTCCACATTTCCGCCATGCTAACCCTGCTTTCTAAGGTGCTGGCGGTGCCCCGGCTGCATTGGTGACCTCTTCCTCCTCCTCTGCCTTCGCCTTGTGCTTCCACTGTGCCCCCGCTGTCAGGTGGGAATTCCACCAGCAGCGCGTCTACCAGCGTACGCTTGTACTCGTGCATCTTGCGATCATGCTCCAGTGAGGGAATTAAGGATGGTACATTGTCCTTGTAACAGGGATCCAGCAGCGTGGCCACCCAGTAATCGGCACCTGTTAAAATGTGGGCAACACGGCTGTCGTTGCGGAGACACTGCAGCATGTATTGGCTCATGTGTACCAGGCTGCCCAGAGGCAAGGAAAAGCTGTCCTCTGTGGGAGGTGTATCATCTGTGTCCTCTGTATCCCCCCAGCCACGCACCAGTGATGGCCATGAGCTGGTCTGGGTGCCACCCTGCTGTGAACATGGTTCCTCCTCCTCATCCTCCACCTTGTCATCCTCCAGAACTGTGCTCTTGTGAATGACTGCCCTGAAAGCCTTGGAAATTATTCCAATTCCTCCTGTGCCACATCCTCTTCCATCATCGCCCGAAGCGTTTTTTCGAGGAGGCATAGAACTGGGATAGTATCGCAGATAATGGCGTCATTGGCACTGGCCATGTTGGTGGAGTACTCGAAACAGCGCAACAAGGCACACGCATGGAGGCCCAGTTATTGGTGGTGAAATGGTTCTGTTCCGCAGAGCGACTCACGCGTGCGTGCTGCAGCTGAAACTCCACTATCGCCTGCTGCTGCTCGCAAAGTCTGGCCAGCATGTGCAAGGTGAAGTTCCACCTTGTGGGCACGTCACATATGAGGTGGTGAGCGGGAAGGCCGAAGTTATGCTGCAGCACTGACAAGCGAGCAGCAGCAGGGTGAAAACGCTGAAAGTGCGCACAGACGGCCCACACTTTCTGCAGCAGCTGTGGCATATCGGGGTAAGTTTTAAGGAACCTCTGCACTACCAAATTAAGCACATTTGCCAGGCAAGGGATGTGCTTCAAACCGGCTAGGCCCAGAGCTGCTACAAGATTTCGCCCGTCATCGCACACCCCCAGGCCCGGCTTGAGGCTCACTGCCGTCAACCACTCATCAGTCTGTTGTTTCATGTCCCTCCACAACTGCGCAGTGTGGGGTTTTTCCCCCAAACAGGAACGTTTTAAAACTGCCTGCTGTCGTTTACCCATGGCTGTGCTAAAGTTGGTGGTGAATGTGTTACGCTGACTGGATGAGGAGGCGGTAGAGCATAAGGAAGTGGAGTAGGAGGAGTTAGCAACAGGAGGCAAACTGAAGCGCCCTGCAATCCTTGGTGGTGGAAGGACATGCGCCAAACTGCTATCTGTCTCAGGCCCAGCCACCACTGTATTTATCCAGTGTGCTGTTAGAGAGATATAACGTCCCTGAACGTGCTTGCTGGTCCGCGTATCCATAGTTAGGTGTACCTTGCGCAGTGCACACCATCTGATTTTGTCCCCCACCTGGTCGTGCAGGGAAGGGATGGCTCGCCTGGAAAAGTAGTGTCGGCTGGGCACGACGTACTGTGGGACAGCCAATGCCATCAGGCTTTTAAAACTCTGCATCTCCACCAGATGGAATGACAGCATTTCAAAGGCCAGGAATTTTGAAATGCTGGCATTCAGGGCCAGGGATCACAGGTGGGTAGGGGGGTACTTCCTCTTCCGCCCCAGTGTTTGGGAGATAGAGAGCTGAACGCATCCATGGGACATTGTGGAGATGGTTGGTGACCCAGGTGGTAGTGTTGCTTGCCGATCCTCTGATTGCGGGGTGGCAGGTGCCACTGTCACTACAGAAGTGGATGAAGAGGCCGAGACTGAAGTAGAAGAGGAAGCAGGAGGAGGCAGAGACCTTTCTTGGTTTTTGAGGTGTCTACTCCACTGCAGCTCGTGCTTTGCACTTAGATGCCTGGTCATATAGGTTGTGCTCAGGTTGAGAATGTTTATGCCTCGCTTCAGGCTCTGATTGCACAGTGTCTTGTCATCAGCACATTGTGTGAAGAACTGCCACGCTAGGGAACTCCTTGGACCTGGCTTTGGTGTGCTCGGTTCCTTGCTGTGTTGGGCAGTAGCAGGCAAACTGTCTAGGGCAGTGATGGCGAACCTTGGCACCCCAGATGTTTTGGAACTACATTTCCCATGATGCTCAGCTACACTACAGAGTGCATGAGCATAATGGGAAATGTAGTTCCAAAACATCTGGGGTGCCAAGGTTCGCCATCACTGGTCTAGGGGATGGACGCTCCGCTTTTGCACCCTGCTCCCTCTTCTGCTGTGCTGGTGGCTCTGTGCGACCACCGCCTCTTCCTCCAAACTACACAGGTCACCTGCATGACGTTGATTCCATGTGGGGTCGAGGACCTCATCGTCTTCCACATCATCTTCCACCCAGTCTTCACTCCTGCCCTTCTTGTCGGTCTGCACAATTACAAAAGCAGCAGCAGTTGGCAACTGTGTTTCTTCATCATCCGAGACGTGCTGCGATGGTCCTCCCATGTACTCATCTTGAAACATAAGTGGTTGGGCATCGGTGCACTCAATCTCTTCCACTTCTGGGGCAGAGCTAGGTGGATTGCCCTGGGAAACCCTGCTAACAGAGTCGTCAAAAAGCAGAAGAGACTGCTGCATGTTTTGGAGCTCAGACTGCTTGGCTGATTTGCAAGGGGGTGAGGTGAAAGACTGATGGACATCGGCAGCAACACCACAACCGGGGCCACGTCCCTTATTTGACGTTCTCCTCATATTTCTCAAATGTAGGATCTTGCTCTAAATGGGTGTTTTTTAAATAGCACAATAGAATAACAGTATCTAAAGTGTTTATCTCACACGTACAGATATGGAGGAAACACTGCAAAATATATATTTTTGCCCTAAATGGGTGTATTTTGAATAGCACAATAGAAGAACAGTATCTAAAGTGTGTATATCACATGTACAGATATAGAGAAAACACTGCAGAATATGTTTTTTTTGCCCTAAATGGATGTTTTTTGAATAGCACAATAGAAGAACAGTATCTAAAGGGTGTATCTCACAGTAACAAATGCAGTGCTGGTGTAATTTTATTTCTGAAGCAGGACTGATTTCTATCTATTTCTCTCCCTAAAACCAACACCAGGAGCCTTTCCCTAAAGTATCTAAAGCAGAGTGACTTGCTGTGCTATGTAGATTGCTGAGTAATTTGATTTCTGAAGCAGGACTGACTGACTCCTATCTAATTCTCTCCCTAAAAACAACAGCAGCAACCTTTCCCTAAAGTATCTAAAGCAGAGTGACTTGCTGCACTATGTAGATCGCTGAGTAATTTGATTTCTGAAGCAGGACTGAGTCTGACTCCTATATAATTCTCTCCCTCAGAGCAGCAGCAGCGCCAGCATTTCCCTACCCTATCTAAAGCAGAGTGACTAGCTGTGCTATGTGCCTCTAGCTTATATAGAGGCTGAGTCACATGATGCACTGGCCAATCACAGCCATGCCATTAGTAGGCATGGCTGTGATGGCTTCTAGGTCACACAAGTTAAACAAATGTTGATTGGCTGCCCTGCAGTGCGCCATTACATTGTCGAACACGGAACTCGAACCCAATTTCATATCAGGCATAAAGATGTAAACAATCAGTATTACTTGGCAGCAGTTGTATTTAGAAGAGATTGTAGAACTGTGATACTGTACTGTCCCAAGATCATATTTGAAATTGCTTACTCAAACACATTCAATAAGAGGGATTTAAAAACCCAAGGGCTTCTTGGGAGCTGTATGAATGGGTTTTGGCAAAGTTTATCCCTCGTGAATGAAATGGAAATTCCCTGGTGATCATTTTGATTTATTCCAATTGCCATGCCTTTGAAGATTCAAGAATTGCATTCTTGTTTGTAGGGAATCAACCGTGAGATTAGAAAACAAAGACCAATTGACTATATCACATGTTTTCAGAATAGCACACAAACAGGTAATCTCAGTGACACCGTGCTAGCATTCCTTATTTCAAAGTTCTAGAATTAATTGAACCAATTAGTAAAGTTTCAATATTATATGAAGAGTTGGCAGGGGCTCTGGAGTAAAGCCACAATATTTAATCTGTATTAAAATTGACTTGGTAGACAATCAATATCTCATAAATTCACTCTGCTAGAAAATTTGAAGAGTTACCTGCTGTTAATGGATTTTATTTCTCTTTCTTGTAGCTGGTATGTCTAACTATTATTCAGAATTTGTTTTTATATGCTTTATCACTGAATTACAATTAATCCTCAGGGAAATTAAACAATAAAAGTCACTTTTTGACACAGGATTAATAACATTCAGCTCATAAAAACTGTACATCTGTACAATTGTACAATTACATCTGTATGATTTTGAAAGCTATATCTTTAAGTCCATTTGAGTCAATGTCACGTAACACTGAAGTCCAGGCAAACCTCTAAATACAGAGAATTATATTATAGAAGTGATCTGTTTTACCTGAATGGTATGGTGCATAACACCGTGCTGCTAATAGAAATATTTTAAAGCAGCTGACACGGCTGTGAAATAAAGCAAAAATGGAAAAAATGTATATAAAGTGTCGCGCTAAACAAACATAAAAGCTGCATATAGTGACATATAAATGCAACACATGATAAGCAATACAGAAGTGAAAATTATATACTAATTAGTGCACCAAGTGTAAAAGTCCACACAGTGAGTGAAAATACAAGTCCACTGGAATACTGGGTAAAAGTATAGTTCCAATAGGAAATGATAATAATCTCGGGTCAAATATCATTAAGACTCCAGAGTGAAAACCCTCCACCGATAATGATGCAGGCTTACCAGAATTATCAGACTCAAGCAAACATATGTTTCATGAGTCAGAAAAGCTTGTAGTAAAAACGGGTGTCGTTAGAATCTCTCCAGGAACAGAGAAGGCAGCCACTAGTATCCAGACCAACACATGTAACATGGACAGCTTGAAGGCATACAGCTGATTCTCGACAATACTCGTAGTCACAGATACAAAAAGGGAAGAAGAAAGAGCAACATAGTGTAATACTGTAAATAAAATTGAATTTTAATGGGCAGATGCACTTACATATGAAGCAGTACACAGCGCATGTAAATACAGATGGCGGCAGTAGAGTCGTCCCGACGCGTTTCGTGATAATGCACATTGTCAACGTGCATTATCACGAAACGCGTCGGGACGACTCTACTGCCGCCATCTGTATTTACATGCGCTGTGTACTGCTTCATATGTAAGTGCATCTGCCCATTAAAATTCAATTTTATTTACAGTATTACAAGTATATTTGACCCGAGATTATCATCATTTCCTATTGGAACTATACTTTTACCCAGTATTCCAGTGGACTTGTATTTTCACTCACTGTGTGGACTTTTACACTTGGTACACTAATTAGTATATCATTTTCCTTTCTGTATTGCTTATCATGTGTTGCATTGATCTGTTTTACCTACCATAGAATTTTAATTTCTACTTATTCAGTCCTGAGGTTTATACACTTTTACCACATGGTAAAGCCAGTCAGATGGCACCCTTTTCTCTGTTACAATGAAAGAATACACACATCAAACTGTCCTGCACCAGCTTCTTGATTCGACCATGAAGGAGCAGCAGAATATTGGCAAAGGCTTCCCTCTGCTCACTCTACTCTCTCCTCCTTTTCGCTTGTTTTCTGTTTGTATACAGGCGGCCCCCTACTTATAAACACCTGACTTACAAACGACTCCTACTTACCAATAGAGAGAGACAACAGGAAGTGAGAGGAAATCTACCCCTAGGAAGGAAAATTTTCCCCTGTAAGAGTTAATATGGCAACAAGGTATCTACATTGATGCTTAATCACCAATCCTTGTTTCCCTAATAACCCAAAATGTTCAAAATCCAATTGTCATTGGGACAGAACATGAGGTTAAATCTTCTGAACAGGGGCACAGACAGTAAAACAAATGTTACAGTTGTGATAACCCTTCCCTATGCTATCCAAAAAGCTTAAAAATTGATTTTTTGCATAAGGTAAGTGATTGGGGATCGCTGGCATTTCCTCCTATACTGCTCCATGGCTGACACTACCGCCCATACACCCACCTTGCGCTTTGCCTCGCACAACGTTCAGGGAATTAATTCCCTTGTTAAACGCCAAAAAATATTCCAATATTACCATAATCATAAAATTGACGTTCTGTTTCTACAAGAAACGCACTTTCCAAAATCTTACACCACTTCCTTTATGCACCCCAAATATCCCACGTTCTACTTAGCGAATTCTGACAATAAGACTAAAGGAGTGGGCCTGTTCTTCTCACGCAAACTCCAATTCTCGCTAGTGTCTGAATACAAGGACCCGGAGGGTAGGTTCATTCTTGTGAAGGGACTCATTGATAATCAACTCTATTCCCTCATCTCTTACTACGCACCAAATTGGGGCCAAGCTAAATTTTTTGAGTCTCTTTTCAACACTCTAACCCCCTTTCTAGAAGGTTTGGTCATATATGACGGAGACTCTAATATTGCATTTGACACAGGGATTGACAAAACCCACCCCCCAGGTAGGGATTGCATTCGCCCCACCAGGCAGAGCCTCAATGTTGCTAGACAAATTTACCACCAGGGGTTGGTTGACATCTGGAGAGAACTAAACCCAAGAGTGCGTGATTACACACACTATTCTAGCCCTCACAATACTTTTGCGAGAATAGATCACTTCTTCTTGCTACAAACTCACGTTCCGCTGGTACACAAGGCTATCATTAGAGACTCTGCCTGGTCGGACCACTCCTTTCTTCTACTAACTAAAAAAGAAAACTGCTACACGATAAAAAGGGTTCAACTGGCGGCTAAATGCTTCTATACTCAGCAATCCCACTCATGTTAGCGAGATCGAACTTGACATCCAGAAATATTTTTTTATTTAATGATGTCGATAACATCTCCCCTATCTCTCTATGGGCAGCACACAAAACCTTGAATAGGGGTAAGCTGATCCAAATGTCCTCTAGGATACGCAAAGCCCGCAAACTAGAAATTGATAGGCTGGAACGGGAGATCATCTCCCTAAGCAAACAACATATAAGTAGACCTTCTTCCGCCTCAGCAGCAAAACTTGAAGCAGCGCGCACAGCCCTTAATTTGGCTCTTACTGCCGTAGCGGAAAAGAGTTTGCGTTGGGAGGGTGGGAAGTTCTATCATCAGAAAGATAGGTCAGGTCCTTTGCTTGCACGTAAGCTGACCCCTAAAATTAGACCCCGCACCTTACCTAAAATAAAACTACGCAATGGAGTCCTCACGCAAAATCCCCAGAAAATCATGGAAGCTTTCTACCGCACATTGTACAGTAAGGAAGGGAAGGAGCCCCAGTCCAGCCTTATTGACTCCTTCCTAAATCCACTGAAGTTTCCCAAAATTCAAGATCGTCACAGGGATAGCTTAGAGGCCCCTATATTGGCGAAGGAAATCTTTCGGGTCATCAAAAACCTCAAAACTAACTCTGCCCCTGGCCCTGATGACTTTTCAGTTCCGTACTACAAGCATTTTGCCCCACTGCTATCCCCTTACCTAGCATGATTTTTTAATCACCTTCGGGCGGGAGCTCAACTGGACACATCGCTAAATTTGGCGTATATCACTGTAATACCTAAACCGGCAAGGACACTAGTTGCACAGCTAATTATCGCCCCATT
The DNA here is from genome assembly GCA_029574335.1 of Rana kukunoris. Taxonomy (NCBI): domain Eukaryota; kingdom Metazoa; phylum Chordata; class Amphibia; order Anura; family Ranidae; genus Rana; species Rana kukunoris. The sequence goes on along the minus strand of CM056051.1, from coordinate 313,205,302 downwards.
TCATTGATAAACAATGACCTAAAAATTCTGACAAAATTTACGGAATATCCAATTTTATTGGCCTTTATATTCATAAAGATCAGGTGGGTTTTATGCCTGGTAGACAGGGGCCTGATCAGATCAGAAGGGCAATTGACATAGTTTCTTTGCTGGGGTCTAGATGGGATGGGGGACCCCCACAGGAGGGATTTTTGCTTTCTCTGGACCTCATGAAAGCTTTCGACTCCGTCTCCTGTTCCTTCCTGTTCCCGATCCCACGGAAATGGGGTTTTGGCGATTCCTTCCTGAACACAATTAGGGCACTCTACTCCAACCCGGAGGCGAAAATCAAACTGCAGGGATATTACTCAACATCGTTCCCAATTCTAAACGGCACAAGACAGGGCTGTCCCTTATCCCCTTTGATCTTTGCCATGGTTATTGAAACCCTGGCTATCGCTATCAGAGACAACCCGGATATACATGGCGTACGGTGCGGGCCACAAACCCACAAGTGCGCTCTCTTCGCGGACGATGTATTGCACCTCACCCCTTACTTCCTTGCCAAATATTTGCAGGGTTCTTTGGCAGAGTTACTGGTCTCAAGGTTAACTTTCGAAATCCCTGGCACTTAATGTTAACTTGCCTGCAACGCTGGTAGCGCGGCTTTAAGACATCTTTCGGAGGGGCGTGGCCTGCTGCAGACCAGGATGGCTGCCTGAAGTCCGAGCTCCGTCCTACGGCCTGGATAGCGGCAACCCGACGCAATGAATTTCCTCGCAGCTACCGCTGTGTGTGCGAGGGAGATACAGGGACTCTCTGGGGCATGTCTGCGCGGTGCGATAACCCGCCGATTCTCCGCCGTCTGACCGACTACTACCAGCCTGCCGCCGCCATGCAGAAGGCCCAAGATGGCGCTGGCCACGACAATGACGCTCTCGCTGCTGCGGCGAATCTACCCGCCAGCCCAGCACCGCCTTACGCTTCAGGGGAAACATCACCCGCTCCAGTGAGAGACGCCATGGACACTCTCCCCCCTCCGGTTGTCTCCTCACCAGGGCAACCTACGGACAGAGGTAAGAGGCTGGCTTCCTCCCCAGTGAACTCCCCAAGCAAGGAGCCCCAGGCAAAGAAGCTCCTTTGGTCAGCTGTAGTGACAGGGCCCCATGGATCTCAAACTGCTCCTTCCCTAGCTGATGTCCCTGTTACTGACAATCCAGTGTCTGAGGCAATGTTAAAATCTATGCTTCTCACATTGCAACATGACTTCCATAGGGAGCTGCAGGTATCCTTATCCCAGATACATGATAAGGTTGATTGCTTGGAAGAACGTACGGATGCCCTTGAGGATAATTTACAAGATTTTTCCAAGGCTCATAATGAGTTACTAGACGCACATGAGCACCAAGCGGAAGAAATACGCCACATCAAATTGAAATTAGCAGATTTAGAAGACCGTGCCAGACGCAACAATATTAAATTCAGGGGCATGCCAGAGTCGATCAAAGCAAATGAAATCACGTCATACTTGCAACAGCTCTTCTCAGCCCTACTCCCGCGCCTGGGCCCCCGTGATACTCTAATTGATCGAGCACACAGGATTGCCAAGCTGCCACACCTCCCAGATGAGGTCCCCAGAGATGTTCTAGCCCGTATACATTTCTTCCACATTAAGGAACAAATTCTCTCTGCTGCCAGAACCTCTTAATCACTACCAGCACCCTACGCGAAGAGCAAGCTCTTTGCCGATCTCTCTCCGGCCACAATGGAGATGCGCAGAGCCTTCTTCCCAGTTACCTCCATTCTGCAGCAGAAGAACATAACTTACAAATGGGGCTTTCCTACCAAGTTGCTAGTCTCTCACCAACAAAAGATCGTCCCTATTCTTACTCCTAAAGACGGCTACAAGAAGCTGACTAACTGGGGTCTCCTCCCCATCAATCCTGGAGACACAGGCCAAACCAATTCCTCCCGTGCACCTTCTGCTCCCAAGAATGGCCCAGCCAAAATGGTGGAAAAAACATGACTTAATTCCGACCCCAGTCCCTAGCCTACTCTCATCCGGCCTGGACGACTCACCTTTATCTACTTTTTTCTCGTCTTCCTTCCACTCCTCAGGTTAATAGTGTGCTAGGCACACAGTTGTGTGACGTTTGTTCTCAATAGTTCCATTTTAAACTTGATTGTTCTATTACCTTTGTTTTAGGTGTTTGCCTTTCATTAATTGCATTTGCTTAGAGTAAGGGTAACCTTATACTTTCTGTTTACTTGTTTGCAGCTAATACGCCGTTGAAAGTTTATTCTTGTTTTTCCTACCTTGTATTGTTATCAGGTGTGGTCTCTCTCCCTTTGCATGTGCTGCCTTAACCATCATTTGCACCATGGCACTCTCTATCACCTCACTAAATGTGAAAGGCCTGAACTCCCCCTTCAAATGCAATCTCCTCTGGAAAGAGGCTATGAAACAACGCGCTGATATACTCTGTATCCAAGAAACTCACTTCTCTAAACTTAAACCGCCGAAGTGCACTCATAAACACTACCCTCACTCCTTTTTCTTTATCGTACATCACGGGACACAGAGCGCATAGCCATTACATATGGGTTATATGGGTACCTTCAGGTGTGGACACTGGTGTAATCAACTTCACAGGAAGTTCCTCCCTATATAACCCCCTCCCATTGAGAGTGCTTCAGTTTTTTCGCCAGTGTCTTAGGTGTTGGTCACGTCTAGCTGTCCCTCGGAGGTCTCGGGACCCAGGATAGCTAGCCGGATCCGTCCGAAGTGCTTCAAAGCCAAGGTGTACGGTACCCGGGCCCTGCTGGAGTGGGGTTTTGCCTATAATGCCTCTCCTTGGAGGGCTGGATTCTGGGCTCCAGTGCCTTGGTCTCTTCCAGGACTAAACGCTACTGATGCCAGGATGCTATATAGGTCCAGGGGTGTGGGTTCCTTAAATACAGGACCCCGGTCCCTGAAGGTCCGAGACAATTCCCACGGAGATGGGGGAAGATTGGGCCTCTTGCAGTTTGCAATACCCTGCGGCGTGGAGCAGGTAAGAGGGAACCTGCGGGACTTGGTTCGACAGTAGGTATCCCCCTGGGGGTTCTGGGTTGGCTAACAGTATGCTTGTGCATCAGCCACTATCTCCACTATGTCTGTGTGGGCAGGATGGGATACTAATGTTTACCCAGATAACATGTAGATATATGTATACTTGTGTAAGATATATATTTGCTACTCACCCCAGGTCTGCCTGTTAGCATTGATACTGCAACCCCACATGTTTTAAAGAGGAAATTGCTGGTGAAAACTCCTGTTTCTTAGGAAGCCCATGGGGACAGCTTCCTCTCTGTGTGTGCACTACAATAAGATTAGTGCTTACCTGGTGTCTGTTGGTGCTGCCTGGCGCTGGTCCATGTTGTTTCCTCTGCTCTGCTTCCTCCATGTGGTTTTCAGCGTGGGGGGGTGCGCGCGCGTGTGCGCGTGCGTGCACGCCGCCTTTTATAGCGTCGGCGTGCGTCGGGGGGGCGGGCCAGCAGCGTCAGGGTCTGTTTAAAGGAAAAACTTTTTCTCTGGCTGGTCTTTCCCTCCTGGAGGCAGAGGAAGAAAGGATACAGAGCGTGCAGCTGGGTCTTTTGGCCACACAGGGACACCTAGTGGCGGTTTTGTGGATCTTCAGGTCTAGGACTTAGGTCCACTATTGACCAGAAAAAAAAAAAAAGGAAGTTTTTTGCTTAAAGGGACTCAGCCTTAGATCCAGCAGTATCTGAGTCTACCTTGGACTCCGGCAAACGGGCATTGGTGTGTCAATACTCACAGGTTTCCTCAGTATTGCCACCTCCCAGGCGGGTAAAAAAAAAAAAAAGAAATTTAGTTTTTTTCATTTTCCTCATACCTGTCCTCATATTGGTTACTCCTAGCTGCAACAGTCAGGTGTTGGCTATAGGGGTGACTCAAGGTTGTACAATGGCTCCAAAGGGATCTGGACCAGCCAAGGCTGCTAAAGGTGCCAAGAAGCAAAAGGGGTCTCCATCGGGGTCAGAGGATTTGGGCCAGGCTTCAACGGCCCCACCCTCGCCAGTTAGAACACCGAGTGGCATAGTACAAGAGCCATTGGGGGTGCTGGGGGCAGAGGCGGCCCCCGATCCACCCATTCCCGTTTACATGACGGAAGAAATGCTAGCAGCCACCATGAGTGGGCTAGAGAAAAGGTTAACTGCGTTGTTTGCCCGTCCTTGGCCAAGTAGCAAGCGGGCTAGATCCCCCTCACCCAGTGTGGGGTTTTCAGATGCGGAGGTCTCCTCTTCAGAGGAACGGGACCCACAAGGGGATCAGGCAGACCCAAGTCCCGACGGTTCAGACAGGGAAGATTCCACTATAGATGAATATTTCTCGGCCTCTCAAGCGGAGAGCCTGTGGATCCAGTCTTTGACAGATATGGTTCGCACTGCCTTTAAACTTCCAGTGCCAGAACTAGTAGCCCCGGAGGTTTCCTCATTGGGTTCTTTAAAGGCTCCATTAACTTGTGCGTCTTTTCCAATGCACCCCCTTCTGCGGAACGTGATTTACCAGGATTGGGCTCGACCTGATAGAATCTTTGTCCCTCCTAAAAGATTCTCCATTCTCTATCCTATGGAAGAGGAATATTTAAAGAAATGGGCACTCCCCACAGTGGACGCGGCCATTTCCTGCGTGAATAAATCCCTGACCTGTCCGGTTGAAAATGTCCAGATGTTCAAGGATCCGGTCGACAAGAAATTCGAGACCCTACTGAAAGCCGCTTTCACCTCAGTAGGTGCCATGGTTCAGCCAGCAGTAGCAGCCATTGGTGTTTGTCAGTCCTTGAAGGATCAGGCAAAACATATATTAAAGGACATGCCGGCTCAGCATACTCATGAATTAGCAGAATTCCCTAGGGCTCTCTGCTTTGCAGTAGATGCTATTAAGGACTCCATCCAACAGGCATCCCGTTCATCTCTACTGATGGTTCACATGCGTCGTCTTTTGTGGCTAAAGAACTGGTCAGCAGAGGCACCCTGCAAAAAGCTTTTAGCAGGATTTCCCTTTCATGGGGGAAGACTATTCGGGGAAGACCTAGATAAATATATCCACACCATATCAAGTGGAAAAAGTACTTCCTTACCGGTCAAGAAAAGACCGCGTGGGCCCACGTTTAAACGACAGGCCATTGTAGGCTCGGCCCCTTCGACTTCTCGTCAGTATCGACGGCCTCCCGGGCGTCCAGCGGTTAATAGCCGCCCACAGGGTCAAGCCGCGGCAAACAAGAGACCCTGGTCTCGCAAACCGGCTAAACCAGTCATCAAATCAGATTCATGTAGGGGCGCCCCCACTCTCTCGGGTGGGGGGAAGACTTCGGTTTTTCTCCGAAGTCTGGAAGGCCAGAATTCCCGACTCTTGGGTTCGGTCCGTGGTAGCCACGGGATACAAACTAGAGTTTCGAGAAATCCCCCCTCCTCATTTTCAGGGGTCAAGTCTTCCAAGCGACCCATTAAAAAGGGCCTCTCTCGCAAAGGCGTTGAATCGCCTATTGCTCCAAGGAGTAATTGTAGAAGTACCAACCCAAGAATGGGGTCGGGGATTCTACTCCAACCTTTTTGTTATACCAAAACCCAATGGCGACGTCAGGCCTATATTAGACCTCAAACGCCTAAATCGCTTTCTAAAGATTCAGACCTTTCGTATGGACTCCATACGTTCAGTGACAGCCAGCCTGCATCAGGGCGACTTTCTAGCATCTATAGACATAAAGGATGCATATCTGCATGTGCCGATTTACCCAGCACACCACAAGTTTCTTCGTTTTACGATAAATCAAAGTCATTTCCAGTTCGTAGCCCTCCCTTTCGGGTTGGCAACAGCTCCGCGGGTATTCACAAAGGTGTTAGCCCCGGTGCTAGCCGTCCTAAGGACAGAAGGCATCTTGGTCCTGGCATACCTGGACGATCTCCTGGTTATCGACAGATCAGCTTCCAACCTCAATCATGCAGTAGTCCGCACAGTGCGGCATCTAGAAGAATTCGGGTGGATTGTGAACCAAGAAAAATCAAGGTTACAACCCACAAGACAGTTGGAATATCTAGGCTTTCGGTTAGATACAGAATGCCAGAGGGTATTTTTACCTCAAGGGAAGATCAGGTCGTTGATTCAAACGATTCAAATAGTCTTATGCAAAAAGAAGCTGACTATTCGCCTATGCATGCGACTGCTGGGAAAGATGGTGGCCGCCTTCGAAGCAGCGCCCTATGCCCAGATCCATACCAGAGTTCTTCAGGCAGCTATTCTCTCTGCTTGGAACAAGTCCATACAGGCATTAGACCGTCCATTAGTTCTTTCCCCAGGGGTCAAGCGCAGCCTGTACTGGTGGCTGATCCCTCAAAAATTGTCAAAAGGGAAAACCTTTTGCCCCATCACGTGGAAAATAGTAACCACAGATGCCAGCCTAACAGGTTGGGGGGCAATCTTAGGAAAACGGACCCAGCAGGGACAGTGGTCAGAGGCAGAAAGTCTGCTTCCCATCAATGTCCTAGAGATCAGAGCTGCTCGGTTGGCCCTGGTCGCCTGGACTCTCCCCCTGCAGGGTCTGCCAGTAAGGATACAGTCCGACAATGCCACGGCGGTGGCATACATAAACCACCAGGGGGGCACAAGGAGCCTAGCGGCTCAAAGGGAAGTAAACCTGATTTTTTCATGGGCCGAAGCCCATGTACCCTGCATCTCAGCAGTGTTCATCCCAGGGATAGACAATTCTCAAGCAGATTTTTTGAGTCGTCAACAGTTACTCCCGGGAGAGTGGTCTCTTCACCCCCAGGTATTCCAAGAGATTTGCCAAAGATTCGGAGTTCCCGATGTGGACATCATGGCAACAAGATTCAACAAGAAATTGGACAAATTCGTATCCCGAGCCAGGGACCCCTTGGCCTACGGGACCGATGCGTTGGTTTGCCCCTGGCACCAGTTTTCTCTCCTGTATGCGTTCCCTCCACTACAGATGATTCCCCGCCTTCTACGAAGGATCAGGGTGGAGCGCTGGCCGGTGATCCTGGTGGCCCCAGCCTGGCCCAGAAGGGCTTGGTACGCACTCATCGTGAGGATGTCAGTAGGGGCACCGTGGCCACTCCCCCTGCGCCCAGATCTGCTGTCTCAGGGCCCGATCTACCACCCTGCTTCACAGCAGCTAAATTTGATGGCTTGGCGGCTGAATTCCTAATTCTTAAGGGCAGAGGCCTCTCAGCCCAGGTCATATCTACGTTAATTCAGGCTAGAAAGCCAGTCTCTAGAAATATCTATTACAGAGTCTGGAGGACCTATGTGGAGTGGTGCGAGTCTCAAGGAGGGCATCCTCGCAAATTTTTTATTGACAGGATCTTGCGATTCCTCCAGGTTGGCGTTGACAAGGGGTTGGCTCTTAGTACTCTAAAGGGGCAGGTGTCTGCCTTATCGATATGGTTTCAAAGGCCTTTGGCCACGCATTCGCTTGTGAAAACCTTCTTGCAGGGGGTCTTGCATGTGAATCCCCCTATTAGAGCTCCCCTCTGCCCCTGGAATTTAAATCTGGTCTTGTCAGCTTTACAAAGGCAGCCGTTTGAACCTCTGACAGAAATCCCTCTTGTGCTGCTAACCCGAAAGTTGGTTTTCTTGGTGGCTATGGCTTCGGCCAGAAGGGTCTCCGAGCTGGCAGCCTTGTCTTGCAGGGAACCGTACCTGATTCTGCATAAGGACAGAGTGGTTCTGCGGCCTCAGCCTTCTTTCCTTCCTAAGGTCATATCCAGTTTTCACTTGAATCAGGACCTAATCTTACCATCCTTCTTTCCTACTCCCCAGTCCAGAGAGGAAAGATTGCTTCATACTTTGGACGTGGTCCGAGCCATGAGGGTTTATCTCAAGGCTACAGAAAAGATTCGGAAAACAGATGTGCTTTTCGTTCTCCCGGATGGCCCCAAGAAGGGTCAGCCGGCTGCCAAGTCTTCCTTGGCTAGGTGGATTAAGCAGCTGATTTTTCAGGCCTATGGTCTGAAGCGCGTTCCACCTCCCTTATCAGTTAAGGCCCATTCTACGAGGGCCATGAGTGCCTCTTGGGCGGCACACCATCAGATCTCTATGGCACAGGTTTGCAAAGCGGCAACCTGGTCTTCCGTACATACGTTTACTAAATTTTATAAGTTGGACGTCACAAAAGCTACGGACGCAGCATTTGGGCAGGCGGTCCTACGGGCAGCAGTATAGAATCCTCTGGCCCGGTTCACGCCCCCTTTTTTTTTCTGTTGGTGGAGCTATTTTTTACCTCCTGATATATTTTCTGTTTGGCTATTTTTGGCCTTACGGTCTCCCTCCCTTCATGGAGCATTGCTTTGGGACATCCCATATGTAATGGCTATGCGCTCTGTGTCCCGTGATGTACGATAAAGAAAAAAGGATTTTTAATAAACAGCTTACCTGTAAAATCCTTTTCTTGAAGTACATCACGGGACACAGAGCTCCCACCCCTCTTTTGGGGAACATTGTGTAACCTCAGAGAAATTGCTTGCTACAAAACTGAAGCACTCTCAGTGGGAGGGGGTTATATAGGGAGGAACTTCCTGTGAAGTTGATTACACCAGTGTCCGCACCTGAAGGTACCCATATAACCCATATGTAATGGCTATGCGCTCTGTGTCCCGTGATGTACTTCAAGAAAAGGATTTTACAGGTAAGCTGTTTATTAAAAATCCTTTTTTTGCAAATGCCCCGACTAAGAAGAGAGGTGTGATGATTGCCATACGCTCAACGGTCAATTTTACCCCGCACCATTGTGAGTATGATGAAGAGGGCAGATATATAATTCTCTCAGCAACTTTTAATGACCGTCCTCTCACCTTGGTCAACATTTACGCCCCCAATTCCGCCCGCAAAAAATTCTTTGCTGCCCTCTTCTCCAAATTGACCCCATACAGATCTTCCTCTCTAATAATCTGTGGAGATTTTAACGAAGTGATCGACCCCGCGTTGGATTCTTCCAATGCTCTCAGAGGTAGGCCTACAGCGCTGCCCACCCTTCTTGAACGGGAAGACTTATACGACACCTGGAGGTGCATGCATGATACGGAGAGAGACTACACCTTTTTCTCACCCCCACATCTGTCTTACTCTCGGATTGACCTATTTGTGACAGACAAACATTTGCTTCAATCCATCTCTGCTTCCCACATAGGACCGATAACTTGGTCTGACCACGCTCCAATCACAATTAAAATAGACTCACCATCTCGTTCTCCTACCCACACAATTTGGAGATTGAACACATTCCTCCTCAATTCCCCCGATTTCCAAACTCAGATACAATCCGAGATTGAGACTTACTTCCTACAGAATGTGCATTCTGTGACAGATCACGCCATAATCTGGAATGATCACAAGGCTTGCCTACGGGGTCTCTTTATCAAACTTGGAGCTCGCTCTAAAAAACAACATTCAAATATCACAGAATCCCAGCACCTCTCCTCGGTCATCCCGCAAATTATACATATAGATCAGGTGGGTTTTGTACCCGGTAGGCAGGCCTCAGATGGAACCAGACGCTTTATCGACCTTATCCAATGGACGGAGCACACTCAAACGCCTTCTCTCTTCCTCTCTTTGGATGCAGAGAAGGCATTTGATAGAGTTTACTGGCCCTACATGGAGGCGGTGCTCCGAAAATTTGGAATATCTGGCACCTTCCTCTCAGCCATTCTGGGCCTGTATACCTCCCCGACCGCATGTGTATGGACCTCGGGCGTCATTTCTGACCCCTTCAAAATTACAAACGGTACCAGACAGGGATGCCCGCTGTCCCCGTTAATATTCGCCATGGTAATGGAACCTTTAGCTCAATACATTAGGTCTGATCCACTGATCTCAGGCATAAAAATTGGGGAGGTTGACCACAAAATCGGCCTTTACGCAGATGATGTGATAATAGCACTCACCAACCCCTTAGTGTCCCTCCCTGCGGTTCAACGGGTCCTGGAAGCGTTTAGTACTATATCCTTGTATAAATTGAACCACAGTAAATCCCTAATGCTTAACCTTGGGCTAGACCCTCACACCTCCAAAATCATATCCTCTACCTTCCCATTTGCATGGGCCCCTAATGCTTTTCTTCCTTATCTAGGTATCCACCTAACATTCCCAAGCCGCATACTATTGAGAGCCAATTTTGATGACCTTGTGGGTAAGCTCACTCGATTGCCAAAAGATTTGAGCCAGGCTCCGGCCTCTTGGGCTGGCCACGTAAAATGTACTTACTCCCACATGTATTGTACTTCTTTCGCACGATACCACTTCCAATATTGCAAAATCAGATTAAGAGTCTTCAGGGAATTATCATTGGCTTTATCTGCCAACAGAAACATCCTAGAGTGAAAAAAGCCATACTTCTAACTCCTGCTCAACATGGTGGCTTTGGCGCCCCAAACATCCAAGCCTATCATCGTGCTACTATTCTGGACCACCTAAGAGCCTGGTGGTCTGACAACATACACACCACTTGGAAACAAATAGAAACCGCTATATTGCTTGCAGACCCGAAACTCATCTTGACCTCCATCTGGCTTAAACTCACTCCTAAGCACTACCCGCTGGACACCATCACAATCTCCATTAGAACTTGGACTGCTTTGTCACACTTCGCTGAAGGATTTCCAGAAGAGTTGCTTTCAAAGACTCCCATCGAAACCCTGCAACTCTTTTCCCCGGGCCTTCCTCTTTTGGATTGGATTACAGCCGGCATCACCAACATTGGTATGCTTTTCTCCTCTTCTGGCCTTCATCTCTTCGACTTTCTAGTTTGTCAGTTTGGTCTTTCTAACAAAACCTTCTTTCTCTACCTACGGATTAGGTCCATTCTCTCAAGAATCCCCAGGTCAACCTCAGACTCTCTGATGCTCCCCCTAATAAAGTTTTACAATCTGGTTGGAACCAAAACTAAGGGTATATCCTTGGTCTACAGATTACTTACCACCCCCTTACCAGACCTACTCTCCTCCTCGATACAATACTGGTCCAGGTTGCTGGTTCATACTCCTCCGATTACCCATTGGCAGAAGGCCCTAACAGCACCTCTGCGTTTGTCTCATTGCATTACCCACTGGGAATCATTACAGAAACTGTTTCACAAATGGTATTACACCCCTGAAAGGCTTGCCAAGATCTACCCAGGCACCTCTCCCAAATGCTGGAGAGGCTGCGATAGTATTGGATCCCTTTCCCACATCTGGTGGGACTGTCTCCTTGTCGAGAAGTTCTGGAACAAAGTGAAATCACTAATTTATTCCTTATCTGGCATCTCCTTCCCCATGTCCCCGCTGGATTTACTCCTAGGCCTTTCTATTCACACATGGCCTAAGCACTTACAAACACTGGTGACCCATATTCTAATCGCTGCAAGACTAACTGTTGCGAAAAAGTGGAAATCAGCCCAGCCTCCTTTGTTACAGGACACCATTCAGCTACTTAATCTCCACTTCTCAATGGAATTCTCCTTTGCCAAAGCTAATTCGACTATCACCCAATTCTCCAAATCTTGGGAACTCTGGATTCTGGACCCTAGAAGTGCACCTCTCCAATAGCTGCATCATTTCTCCAAATGTCCTTCATACATTTCTCCGTCATGCTCAATTCAATGGCTCGCGCAGTTCTACTTTCTCCTCCAACACTGCCCTGTACATCTCCAGTTTCACATTCGTGACCCTTTGGAATTGTCCATACATAGAGCGCCACTGACTCTCTGTCTTGATATATGTTGCCTGTCTGCATATTTTTTTTTTTTCGCTTTATTGCTTGTGCCCCAATGCGTCCTTGAGTTTTCATGTGATCTGCTAGGTATCGCATATTTGCACTCCTTGTTTTTTTTTTTTTTTTTTATTATTACCCCTCTCTTCTTGTATGTACCTTAATTGTACACTAAGTAGCGCCAGGGTATGCCCGATTGGCGATGTTTTTGTATTCCCTTTTCTATTGGAAACACAATAAATACTTGAATAATAAAATAAAAAAAAGATGAAAAAAAAAAAAAAGACAACTTTCGGTTCCACAGGAATGACACGTCGAACCCCTACCTGGGAGTTAATCTCATCACATCCATAGACAAATTGTACACCGCAAATTTCCCCCCTATCTTTCGCAAACTGGAGGAAGATCTCTCGCATTGGGATAAATTAGGCCTTTCCTGGCTTGGCAGAGTGAATTCAGTTAAAATAACCCTCCTGCCACGCATCCTCTATCTATTTAGATCGCTGCCTATCCCTGTCCCCAAGGACCACCTTAGGAAATTCCAATCTAGAATTATAAAATTCATATGGGGAACGAAGGGGCACAGAATAGCCAAAGAAACCCTGTATAGGACTCGAGACCAAGCTGGGGTGGGCTTACCTAACCTCCTCTGGTATCATTTGGCAGCACAGTTATCCCAACTCTCCACTATATATTCTAAAATAGCTCATCCTGATTGGGTACATATGGAGAGACAAGCTATCCCCCAATACACCCTGGACGATATTCTCTGGTGTCCCGCTAAATCCAGACCTGCTATTATGGCAGCCACGCTCTCCCATTCACTAGCACTATGGGATTCTCTCAAAACGAGTCCACTCCTAATCTCGCATTGGCACCCATTGTCGCATATTTTTCGAAACCCCTTGTTCCCCCCTGGTTTAGACATTACAGTTTTCCGATGGTGGTTGAATAAAGGACTGTATAGGATAGGACACTTTGTCAACCCAGCAGGGCCTCTCACTCTGGCCCACTGTACTAGCAGACTCGACATGCCTACATCGAAAAGGTTTAGATACCACCAAATCGCTCATTTTTTCCGGTCCTTACGGTCTTCCACAACGCCCCCACTCTCGCTCACGGAATACGAAATGTGGTGCGGTCAAGCCATGGAGCAGAGGGGGGCTGACCAGGGCTGACACCAAAACACTCTATATGAGAGAATGGGAAAAGGACCTGCAACATAATTGGAGTATTAAGGAATGGCAATGGACTTCGACTGCAGCATCTAAGGGCACTCTAAACATAGCTTTAATTGAGGCAAATTTGAAAGTCCTAATGAGGTGGTATATGGTTCCTCTGAAAATTGCCAAAATGTATCTAAACGCTACAAAATATTCCACATCATTAGGAAAATAACTGGATTTGCAGCCCAACAGTCTCCTCATTACGCCCTCTTAAACTTTCCTATTCCCAAGGTTCCTAAGCTAGCCCAATGCCTAATCATGTTTGTTTTCCTTGGGACCAAGCTGACGATTGCTCGCGCCTGGAAGCAACCCACAGTGTCTTTTCTCTTGGTCAAAAGGAAAATATCATGGATCATGGCCCAGGAGAAAACAGTTAGCATCCAATTGGGTACTGGGGACAAACATGAAGCCATCTGGGAACCATGGATCAGTTACTTATCTCAGACTTCTGCCATGCCTTGTTGACTCGGGTTTGTGTAGATGAGCGAGTTCCACACCGTTTAATACTACGCTTGTTTTTTTTTATTCTCTTCTTCTTTTTCTCTCTCTTTATTTTCCACTTCTTCTAACTGATTGCATATAGGTACGTTTGCAGGTGTTCCCCTCTAGGACACATTTTCTTTTTTTTGCCAGATACCTCCTGTGCATTGGACATCCAATTGTATGTACTTTGTCCACCAATAATTATTCACCCAAAGGCCTTAACCACTTGTCATCTGCCCACCGTCAAATGACGGCGGGCAGACGACTCCATTATCCTGACATCACGTCATATGACGTGATGTCCCTTTAAAGCCGCTCTGCGGGGATCCCGTGCGAGTGCCCGGCGGCAATGATCGCCGCCGGGCACTCGCGATTGCTCAGTAACTGAGCGGGGACGTGCAGCTCTGTATGTAAACACAGAGCTGCACGTCCCTGTCAGGGAGAGAGGAGATCGATTGTGTCCCTTGTACATAGGGACACAATCGGTCACCTCCCCCAGTCAACCCCCCTCCCCCCACAGTTAGAACACTCATAGGACACACATTTAACCCCTTCCCCGCCCCCTAGTGGTTAACCCCTTCACTGCCCGTCAGATTTATACAGTAATCAATGCATATTTATAGCATTGTTAACCTTAGTGTGTAAGCTCCTTCAAGACAAGAAACTACTGTAAATGGTTCTCAATATACTCTGCACAATATGTTGGTGCTATAAAATATAGGAAACCAAAAAAATTCCATAAATTTAGTTTCTGAAGAAAAACATATTTTCAGTTGTATTTCCCTAACCACATTTGATTGCAAAGTACTTGCCATGCTCTTACCAACATTTTGCTGCCATTTGCAGCCCTCTAGCCCTTTCCATTACTTTTTTAGAGACATTTTAGTAGTCAAAAATTTGGGTCCCCGTTGACTTCAATGGGGTTCGGGTTCGGGGTCAAGTTCGGGTCCCGAACCTGGACTTTTTTTTCGAAATTCGGCCAAACCCGCCGTACCCGAACATCCAGGTGTCCGCTAAACTCTAGATATAAACAGATTGAAAAAGTGAGAGGAGAAACAGAAGGTAGGGAATTGATGCTGCCTATCTCGGAGTCCATCTAAAATATAATAAAAAAAGACAAGGAAACCACCAAAAGTCAAAACATAACATGCCACTAGATGGCGTCAAAGTATTACAAATCAAAAACACGTAGAATTAATAATTACAGAACTGTCTAATCTGTAAATAGTGCATTCTGAAGCACTGAAAGGCCTAAGGGGGCGGGTCGTGGAGGGTGGAGGAAACAGCTCAGCTCAATGACAAAGAAAGTTCCAAACATGGAAAATCTATCAGGTGAAGTGAAAAAAAACATGTGCGGTCAAGAGCGTCAATCATCAGGGGACCTTTGTGAGGAAGATCTAGAGCACTTCTTGTTGTTGTATTTTTGCCATTGTGGAAGGAAAGGAAGACCCGGGGTTGCAGAAGAAAATTACCAATCCGGCAAAGAAACCTGGAGCAGTTCCAAAGTGCTGAGGAAATTAGGTAGGTCACCAAGCATGCGGTACAGCACTGTCTTACCCTCATGGTGCAATATTGTCTTGCTGGTATATGAGCTGTTGAATTTGAACAGTGTGGGAGTTTAGGATCTCTTCCTGTGATTGCAAAGCATTACAAAGACCATCTGTTGTGTTCTCAATATCTTTCATGTGCAAACCTAGAACTTTCTTAAGGTCATTAATCTCCTGCTTGTACATGTTTTCTATACATTGCACGCAGTGCTCAAAGTCATATTTGGTGGGCAGAGATTAGATACAGGAATAGAGGGAGCGCATTTCGAGTTTCCATGTCCCAGCCTTCACCTGAACACATAGAGGACTGGGAGTGGCTGTGTGATCATCTGGTGAGCCAATCTGAGCCCTCAGTGGATGTGTGAATAGCCACGGGAGCTCACCTAGAAGTCTGCTGCTGTGTCAGACCGGGCTGGAGAAGCAGGCGCCGGCGCCATCTTGTAAGCCTGGCTGCTCTGAGAAACTGCTTCAGGTTACTGTTGGAGGGTCTCTCTCCGGTCGTTTTAGGGTCCTTGGGCTTTTGGTTGCCCATCAGTTCAGTGGTAGAGAGGTTTGAGCCATTGAGTAGTCTAGTGGGAGTCTCTGTGACCGGAAGCTGTACTGAGACACGTCTCACAGCTCCATGCACCAAGTCACGCCCTCCCTCGCCCAGAAGATTTATGAAACAGGCTGCGACACAATAACATAAGAGCCACATGATTAACAGAGAACGTGGAAAGCAAGAATCATGTAGATTTAATTGAGAAATGTCTCAGTGCCACGTTTGTAAAGGAGGTATTCTCCCCCATGTTCTTGGTAGAAAGGGCACACAGAGTTTCTGCTAGGCCACCACTACCTGGGGCTTCCCGTGGGCATTTTTATTCAAGCTCCTTAATTACAAGGACAGGGATGTGATCCTTCATCCTTCTTAATGCAAGAATTCGACCTGAAGCCCTGAGGATACACAACACCAAAGTCTCTTTCTTCCCAGATTTTTTTCTGTAGAATTACGGATGTGAAATGCCACCTCAGGGTTCTGAAATTAAACTATGCTATGCTGTACCCAGCTTGACTGTGAGTGGAAGCCATGGGCTTGGTTCTCTTTCTTTGAATTTTGTTGATGGCTTACATATAGTGAAAACCTCAAATTCAGTATCTCAGAAATTAGAATAATTAGAATAATTACATAAGACCAAAAAAAATGATTTTTTAATACAGAAATGTTGGCTTACTGAAAAGTTTGCTCATGTACAGTATAGTATGCACACAATACCTGGTCGGGGGCTCCTTTTGCATGAATTACTGCATCAATGTGGTGTGGCATGGAGGCGATCTGCCTGTGGTACTGCCTAGGTGTTATGGAAGCTCAGGTTGCTTTGATAGCGGCATTCAGCTCATCTGCATTGGGCCTCTCATCTTCCTCTTGCCAATACCCCACAGACTCTCTATAGGATTTAGGTCAGGCAAGTTTGCTGGTCAATCAAGCACAGTGATACCATGATTATTAAACCAGGTATTGGTACTTTTGGCAGTGTGGGCAGGTGCCAAGTCCTGATCAGGGCTGGCGCTAGTGCAAGGCAACATGGGCACTTGCCTTACGGCACCAGCGCCGACAGGTAACAGGGCGGAAAATTGACTGGGATAGTCGCCCACCCGATCGTAGAGTGTGTCTGTGTGGGCTGCCACTGCGAGCGGCATCTGAAGGACGAGTCCCCCCCGGTCCCCACAGCGGCGCTGACCTGTGCAGTGAGTCACTCTGTCAGACAGTCTCAGTGTGTGACAGACAGTCACTGTCTGTCTTGTCCTTGGCTACACGGCGGCAGCGCCTACGTCCTACGTCAGTAAGTGATGTAAATGGCCCCGCTCCTTGTTCCCCTGCCCACTCAGCTCAGCCGCATGATGTGAAGGAGCGAGGGCTGCAGGAGGCGGAGCAACGGACGAACTGGATCCGCACCAGCAGGCAGTGCAGTCTGCGGCATCATCCTGGAGGCGACCGGTGCACAGATTGGTCAGAAACAGGTAAGAGTGACCAACCTGTTTTAAAGTTTCCTGTAAAAAAAAAAAAAATAGCACAGTGCACTGCTGGGATTTGTAGTCCTCTGTAACTGCTGATATTCTGCATTGCGTTTTATATAATGTATTGCTGGGATTTGTTGTTCCTTTATAGCTGCTGGTATTCTCTATTGCGATGTATAATGTATTATTGCTGAGATTTGTAGTTCCTCTATAACTGGTGTGCGTGTGTGTGTGCATGCGTGCCGAGGGGGGGATGTCAAAATGCACCTTCGCTTGAGTTGGCAAAAATCCTTGCACCAGCACTGGTCCTGATGGGAAATGAAATCAGCATCTCCATAAAGCAGAATAGCAGAGGGAAGCATGAAGTGCTCTAGAATTTCCTGGTAGAAAGCTGCGCTGACTTTGGATAAAACACAGTGGACCAACACCAGCAGACGGCATGGCTCCCCAAATCATCACAGACTGTGGAAAATGTTGAATTTGGAAATCAAGGGTCTGGAGAAAGAGTGAAGAGGTGCAAGATCCAAGTTGCACGAGGTCCAGTGTGAAGTTTCCAAAGTCTGTGATGATTTGGGGAGCTATGTCATCTGATGTTGTTTGTCCACTGTGTTTTATCAAGTCGAAAGCCAGTAAAGCCCTTTACTAGGAAATTCTAGAGCACTTCATGCTTCCATCTGCTGACCACCTTAATCGAGATGCTCATTTTTATTTTCTAGCAGGACTTAGCATATGAACAGGGACACTAACTGCTGACAGTATGTAAAAAGGTTTTACTTTTTTATTTTTATTTTATTTGTTTACATTTTATTTTTGCATATTGTAACCAGAGCAGTGTAGTGTTTTCATAGGGAAGATTTACTAAAACTAGAGCATGCAAAATCTGGTTCAGCTGTGCATAGTAACTAGTCAGCTTCCAGGTTGTATTGCCAAAGCTTAATTGAACAAGCTGAAGTTAGAATCTGATTACAATGCATAGTTGCAGCAGATTCTGAGTGTTTGAGTTCTTGTTAATTTTCCTCATAGTACCAATGTACTATTGAGAGGTGATCAGGATTTATTTTTACACACTATGATTGATGATCACTGTTATAAGCAAACGTTTTTTTTTATGAATGACACCCATTCATCCAGTGTGTACTATTGTAAAGCTGTGATTTACCCACCCACATGGTACAGATTGGCCCTGTCTGTAGCATGTGATCACTGTGACCAATCAGAGATCAAAACAATAGTACACAATAAATATCTAAAAATTAAATCCATACATTGCCATACATTCTGCTGTGATTGGTCACAGCAATAACATGGTACCAACAGCAGCTCAGTACAATGATTTGCCATCCGCTGTGTCTGGTGGATGACAGATAGCACTGCAACACAGCCCTTGGCAGCACTTCTGCCTGTCATTTTATTATGAGCCAGGTGGGAAGTGATTAATGAATGAGTTTTTTTACACATTGTATTAAACTGTTGCTTGCTGGCTTACTTTGTTCTATACTTTCCTCTGTGCAAGGCTCAGTGACAGCTGTTTATAAACAAACCAAATGTGATCACCATGATTGGCTGCCATGGTGATCACACGATAAGAAACTACAATGATTGGTTCCTGATTGTTATTTAAGACCAGGAGTTGTCAGTGACAGTGTGGTGTCAGACTAGTAACACAAACTAACTATCTTTTAGCATGGGACACTGGTGTTGATTTATTCAAACTGGAAGGTGAAAAATCCGGTGCAGCTCTGCATAGAAACCAATCAGCTTCCAAGTTTTTCCATCAAAGCCTAATTTAACAAGCTGATTGGCCCGTCATGTGCAGCTTCACCAGATTTTACACACTGTGCCTGAGAACACTGATCTACAAATTGAGGTCAACAAGGGTCTAAAGCTCAAGAATAACTGCAGTAAAGTTAATACTGTATCTAGGTTTTTGCCAGATTGGTTCCAAACAATACAGTGCCTATATAATAAATAATTGTTATATTTCTAAATGTATTTGCATTAGATAATTGGTAGCATTCCACTCTTAAAAATAGTGCAGTGCTTAAAGTGGGCAAATAAAGTCCATATACAGTTGTGCTCCTACATTTACATAGAATAGAACTTATGATTTCTTGGCCATTTTTCAGAGAATATGAATGATAACACAAAAACATTTATTTCACTCATGGTTAGCATTTAACTGAAGCCATTTATTATCAATCAACTGTATTTACTCTTTTTAAATCATAACAACAGAAACTACCCAAATGACCCTGGTAAAAAGTTTACATACCCTGGTAATTTTGTCCTGATAACATGCACACAAGTTGACACAAGGGGGTTTTCATGTCTATTAAAGGTAACCATCCTGGCCTGTTTGCTTGTAATTAGTGTGTGTATAAAGGGCTAATATGTTTCTGGATTCCTGACAGACCCTTGCATCTTTCATCCAGTGCTGCACTGATGTTTCTTGATTCTGAGTCATGGGGAAAGCAAAAAAAATGTCAAAGGATATGTGGGAAAAGGTAGTTGAACTGTATAAAACAGGAAAGGTATATAAAAAGATATCCAAGGAATTGAGAATGCCAATCAGCAATGTTCAAACTGTAATCAAGAATTGGAAAATGAGGGGTTCTGTAGAAACAAAACAACGGTCAGGTAGATCAACTATAATTTCAGCCACAACTGCCAGGAAAATAGTTTGGGCTGTAAAGATAAACCCACAAATAACTTCATGTGAAATATAGGACTCTCTGAAAACATGTGGTGTGGCTGTTTCAAGATGCAGAATAAGTAGACACTTAAAGAAAGATGTGCTGTGTGGTCAAGTCGCCAGAAGAAAGCCATTACTACACAAATGCCACAAAGTATCCTGCTTACAATATGCCAAACAGCACAGAGCCTCACACCTTCTGGCACAAAGATGAGGCCACAATTTAGCTTTTTGGCCACAACCATAAATGCTACATTTGGAGGGGAGTCAACAAGGCCTATGATGAAAGGTACACCATAACTACTATGAAACACAGAGGCCAATCACTGATGCTTCTATGTGTGAGCTACTAAAGGCACACAAAATTTGGTCAAAACTTATGGCAAGATGAATGCATTATGTTATCAAAAAATACTGGAGGAACATTTGCTTTCATCAGCCAGGAAGCTGTGCATGGGACGTACTTGGACATTCCAATATGAAAATGATTCAAAACACAAGATGAAGTCGACCTGTAATTGTCAGAATAATGTGAAGGTTCTGGAGCAGCCATCTCAGGTTTCTGACCTCAATATCATTGAGCCACTCTGGGGTAAGACAGCCCAAGAATTTACAGGAACTGGAGTTTTCTTGACAAGAGGAATGGGCAGCTTTACCATCTGAGAAGATAAAGAGCCTCATCCACTAATACCACAAACAATTTCAAGCTGTCATTTATGTTTAGGGGGACAATGACTGTTAAGATCTGGGGTATGTAAACTTTTGATCAAGGTTATTTTGGTAGTTTCTGTTGCCATTATAATTTAAAAAGTAAACACAGTTGATTGATAGTAAATGGCTTCAGCCAAACACTAACCATGAAAGAAAAGTTTTTGTGTTATCATCCATATTCTCTGAAAAATGGCCAAGAAATCATAAATTCAGCCAGTTTATGTAAACTTATGAGCAGAACTGTATAATGAATGATGGTAACAAAAAATGTGAACAAAAAATAATAAAATAAATATCAAAAAGTAGTTAATAAAATTGCGCTCTGAAAATACAAATGGTCGAAATCCACCATGTGATCCACCACCTAATGCAAGATGGACTCTTACCAGAGTTGCAGGACTCTATTACAGATGCACTTAATGTAATATATCAGCATGAATCCGACATTGCATATCCTTCAATGGCATGGAGTTTTTGAAGGATGTGAAATGTCAGATTCATGCTGATACATTACATTGAGTGCATCTGAGTCCATAATAGAGTCCTGCAACTCTGGCAGGAGTCCATCTTGCATTAGGTGGGGGATCACGTGGTGGATTTTGACCATTTGTATTTTCAGATCACAATTTTATTAACTACTTTTTGGATATTTATTTTATTATTCTTTGCTCATTTTTTGCTACTATCAGTCATTACAGTATATATGGGCATTATTTATGAACTTTATTTGCTCACTTTAAACGTTGCACTATTTTTAAGTGTTTGTTTTTCACAGTGCATCTGACTGTTTGTGCCAGTGGGTTTTTCTCTCAATTTTGTATACTTTTGTATTTTTTTTTTTTGTATACTTTTAGTTTTTGTCAGTGTGTTTCTTCATATTTGCATAATTGCATTCCAGTAGCTTTTGACATATTTAAAAAAAAATGCCAAAAAACAAACAACGGTGCAAGAAACATCAGGAAGTATGATGATGATGATGTAATCCTTCATGTACATATCAGTTTAGATTTTCCAGATCATGCATGCTACTTGAGAACCAGGAAAACTCCCATATGAGACTTTATAAGCAGATATTTGTTTTCATGGCAAATGCCCTTACAATACTGACTTTGCTCCTCAAGAAAAACTAGAGATTAAAGGCATCAGGACATTCTCTGCAGCAGTTTTCAAATCCAAAGTGACTAGTTTTCATGTTTCAAGATGATTTCTGCCAATCATCAGTAAAAAAAGGATCACTTATAATTCTCTCTTCAGCTAACCTTTGGCCAATGGTTTATCAATAAAGAACAAGGGCCTGGTACAAAATCTGAGCAGGAACCTCTCAACCTTCCCATATATCACAATAAAATGTTTATATGTCATTTATAATAGGAATAAGAAAATTAAAAAAATACAATGGCCCGGATTCACATACATTGGCGCATATCAATGCCGCCGTAGCGTATCTAATATACGCTACGCCGACGCAGCGCAGAGAGGCAAGCACAGTATTCACAAAGCACTGCTCCCACTTGCTCCCAAATCTATGCTGGGTTTTGAAAGCGTAAGTCATCGTAAGTGGAAGTGGGCGTGAGCAATGCAAATGAGGCGTGACCCCATGCAAATGATGGGCCGAGTGCCAGACAAGTACTTAAAACGAACGGTGCATGCACCGTCCCATGGCTGCATCCCAGTGCGCATGCTCACAATCACGTCGAAACAACTGGCTAAGATACGTTGAATCACTGCCTACGGTGTGAACGTAACCTACGCCCAGCCCTATTCACGTACTATGTAAACAACGTAAAATACGACGACTGTGTTCCCTGGTCCATACCTTTGCATGAGTTGCGCCTCATATACGAGGAATAACTTTACGCCAGACGTGTGACTTACGCAAACCACGTATATTATGCGCCAGGGGCAAGTACATTTGTGAATCAATGTATCTCCCTCATTTCCATATTTAAATAGGAAATCAATGGGAGCGCCAGATGCGTCCAGAGTAGCTATGCGCCCACGATACGGCGGCGTAGGCAAGTTACGTCGGTGGACTGAAGCCTGTTTTTAGGCGTATCTTAGTTCTGTGGGCACAGTGCACAGATATGATGGCACATATTTACACTTACTCGAGAAACGTTGGCGTAAGTGCTTTATGAATCCGGGCCAATATCTGACTTTTACCATCGCTAATTACAGACCTTCTTAAGACCAATTGAATATGCATGCAAAACAAATCCATTAAATAAGTGGTTTATTTTTTATTTTTTTAGGACAGAAGGTGGAGGCAAGAAAATAATTAATTTTGTCCATTAGGGATTTGTGCATTCAGAACACATATTTTAAAGTATCACAAAGCAGAACCTACCAAGAAAGAGTTTAACCTCTTCAGCCCCGGAAGAGTTTACCCCCTTCCTGACCAGAGCAATTTTTACAATTTGGCACTGCGTCGTTTTAACGGACAATTGCATGGTCGTGCGATGCTGTACCCAAACAAACTTTTTTTCCCACAAATAGAGCTTTCTTTTGATGGAATTTGATTACCTTCTGCGGCCTCTATTTTTTGCGCTATACACAAAAGAACAGCGACAATTTAGAAAAAACACAATGGGGTTGATTTACTGAAGGCTAAATCCGCTTTACACTACAAGTGCATTTGGAAGTGCCGTCGCTGTAGATCTGAGTGGAAGATCTGACATGAGGGGAAGCTCTGCTGATTTTATCATCCAATCACGTACAAGCAAATGCTGTTTTTTTATTTTCCTTGCATGTTCCCCTCAGATCTACAGCCACTGCACTTCCAAGTGCACTTGCAGTGCAAAGTGTAATTGTCTTTAGTAAATAACCCCTAATATCTTTTGCTTTTTGTTATAATAAATCCCACATTTTTTTTTCTCCAAAAAACACATTTTTTCCTCAGTTTAGGCCGATATGTATTCTTCTACATATTTTTGGTAAAAAATTGCAATAAACGTATATTGATTGGTTTGCACAGAAGTTTCTAGCATCTACAAAATAGGGGATAGAATTATGGCATTTTTATTATTATTTATTTTTTAACTAGTAATGGCGATCGATCAGTGCTATAAAAATGCACTGATTACTGTAAAAAATGCCACTGGCAGGGAAGGGGGTTAATACTAGGGGGCGATCAAAGGGTTAACTGTGTTCCCTCTCCGTGTTCTAAATGAAGGGAGATGGGACTTACTAGGGGAAATGACAGATCGCTGTTCATACTTTGAACACACAATCAGTAATTTCTCCCCTGAAAGAACCTGCCCACCACTGCTATATTGCTCTCTGAAAAGCAATCCAAAATTAATTGCTAAAATAAAAATATTATACATTGGGTGTCAAATTTTTTAGTCTTCATTTATTAATATTATTATTATTATTATTATTATTATTATTATTATATATGACTTGGTACTTGTAGGATTTTGCAGGAGTTGTAGTTTCACAAAAATATATATATATATATATATTTCAAAGGTTCCTGTAAAGTAAAAAGTTCAAAAAACGCTGGTATAATCCCTAATGCCGCGTACACACGGTCGTTTTTTGCGATGAAAAGAAAACAACGTTTTCTGTGAAGTACAAAAAGACGTTTTTGAAACGTCACTTTTCAAAGACATTTTTTCACAAAAAGCAAGGTTACGTTCACCACTATTTTCCATTGAAGCTCGCTTCATAACTAGCTTCTGGGCATGCGCGGGTTGAAAAACGTTGTTTTGAACGACGTTTTTGCTACACACGGTGACTTTTTGTGAAACAAAAAACGACGTTTTGAAAAACGACACAAAAAATTCAAACATGTTGGAATTTTTTTTTGGTCGTTTTTTTGAAGACAAAAAACAACGTTTTGCCCACACACGATCAATTTAAATGACGTTTTAAAAAACGTCGTTTTTTTTCATCGCAAAAAACGACCGTGTGTACGCGGCATTAGGTGTCTTGGAGCAATTAAAGTTTCATATGCACAGCAATGCCATGGTTTTTCAGATTTCCAGGTGCCCAAGATGAGCAAGGGTAAGTATTTACGTTCACAATTTATGTTGCAATATATCAATCTGAATCATGTTGATAATGTATTATATTCTATTCTATCTATAAACCAAACTTTAAGCCCCTGCTTAAAATTTTCCCCAAGACTAGAAAAATTGCATGTTTTTAATGCAAACATGCATTCCACTCATTTGCTTTCTAAAAGGTGTAAATTGAATTTCAGAGATTTAACACTTTTTAGCAGCAAAGTGAAGTATTTACAAAACTGGTAGATTACGTGATGAAAAATGCAATTGTATAATGTAATAACATGATCCTACACATTTCTCTGTTTTTTTGTTATTTTATTCCCACTCATGTAGTTTCTTGACAGCAATTTTATTAGATTTGTTGAAAATGTTGCAAAAGTACCATTTGAAAGTTAACTGAATCAAAAGGAGAAAATGTGTTTTACCTAGGAAGAATAGCACCAATCATTATTCAATACATTTGAAATCAACTGCTGCAAGAAAATATATGAGGTGTCTGCTGCTAGACTGCCATTGGTTAGCTGCAAAATAATGATTTATTGCATTTTAATATGCACACGACTTAGTACTGGGAAAAAGCAAACTATTACAAATGAATGGAGCAGAGCTATACCAGACTATGAGGGCATGTTTTAAGTAAAAGTTCAAAAACAGAATTTAACACAGATTATATGCAATCCCATTCAATTTTAAATCCTAAATCCAGTCTTACATGTGAAAAACAACTTATTAATATGCACTATACCTACAGTATGTAAAGTGCAAGCAGCAGACTGAAAGTGCAGTGTGTAATACATTTTAGAAACAAATCAGAATTTACTTTATTAAAATGTGACCATTACAACAAAGATCCTGACTTATTGAAGTCTGACCACTACAATGTACGGAAGATCCTAATTGACTGTTTTTGTTTTGTTCCTTAAACCATTTTTTGAATAAGTCTATAAGCATTGACTGAACACCAGTCATGTTAATGATGATAATACAAACTGACTTTGAAATCTAAGTCAGCTTCAAAAAATGCTAATCTTTGGATATACAGTATGCAGGTGCACTAAATTACCTAGTTTTTTACATTACTAAAACTTAGATAATGAGGTCACCATAGCTTAATTATCAGTTAGTGGGAAATGTCTCTTATGGTTTTTGTGCTACTGCACTTCCCAAAAGAAAGATATCGTCATTTGGATACATTTTGTATGAAGGGGAAATTCAATCTTAGAATGGATACCCCATTTTTGTGAGGGTTGTGCTGTTTATGATCAGAGCTAAACAAAGAAAATATTCAAGTATTTTATTTTATTTTATTTCACAGTAAGTAGTAAGGTTTCTGTGAAAAAAAAAACTTGTTTGATATTTCCTGTCAGTAGTCAGTATAGTTTTAGCAAATCCTAACACAGACACTACCTGCATGCTTGCATGGTTTCCTCGGAGTACTCCGGCTTCATCACACACTTCAGAGATATGCTGGTAGGTGAATTAAATCTTTTCTAAATTGGCCCTTGCCGGTGTATGTATGCATTTCAAGTAGTGACCATAGATTGTAGGCTCCTTGAGGGCAGGTATCTTGATTAGGGATGAGCTTCGTGTTCGAGTCAAAGTCATGTTCGACTCAAACATCGTATGCTTGATCGTTCGTCGAATTGCGAACGTTATGGGCCGTTCGTGCCAAATTCGAGTGACGCGCCATGGCCCATAATTCACTGCGGCATCGCAGGGCATTGCTGGCTAATGATTGGCCAAGCATGCACGATGACCCGTATGCTTGGCCAATCACAGCGCAGTCTGTACAGAGAGCCGTAATTGGCCAACACCAGGGTGGCGTTGGACAATTATGCCTTTAGGGGATTTAGTACACGCCCCACACTATATAAGGCTGCCTGGAAGTCGGCCTTGTCTAGTGTGTTTTCCAGCATGCTGAGAGATAGAGAGAGAGACAGTGTCATTTCAATTAAGTTAGATAGAGCAGGCAGGCAGACGAGTCAGTTAGCTGCAGTTACAGTGTGTAGAGGATATATATGCATCCCAGGTGTTGTATATATATTTATACACTGTATTCAGTTTAGCTACATCCGTTCCTGTATTCTCTTGCTAATATACTGACAGGCAGGCAGGCGATTGTGCTAGCTGCAGTATTTTCACTTAGTGTACTGTGTCATTTTCACAGTGTGCACCTAAAGCTTACCTAAATTCATTTGCTGGTGTTCTCATACAAATACAGGCAGGGACCTCCAGTATCCAGTTTTAGTGTCCTTTGCACAGTGTGCACCTAAAGCTTACATGAATACAATTGCTGGTGTTCTGTTCTCATACAATTACAGGCAAGGACCTACAGTATTCAGTTTTATTGTTCTTTGCACAGTGTGCACCTAAAGTTTACCTGAATACAATTGCTGGTGTTCTCATACAAATACAGACAGGGACCTCCAGTATCCAGTTTGAGTGTCCTTTGCACAGTGTGCACCTAAAGCTTACCTGAATATAATTGCTGGTGTTCTGTTCTCATAAAATTACAGGCAGGGACCTACAGTATTCAGTTTTATTGTCCTTTGCACAGTGTGCAACTGAATACAATTGTTGGTGTTCTCATAGTAATACCACAGGCAGGGATCTGCAAGTATTTTCACTTGGTGTACTGTGTCCTCTGCACAGTGTGCACCTAAAGCTACCTGAATACAATTGCTGGTGTCCTCATACTAATACCACAGGCAGGAATCTGCAAGTAGTTTCAGTTAGTGTACTGTGTCCTTTGCACAGTGTGCAACTAAAGATAACTGAAGACAATTTCTGGTGTTCTCTTAATAATAATACTACAGGCAGTTAATTCTGCTAGCTACAGTATAATCAGTATATATAAAGTACAGACCAAAAGTTTGGACACACCTTCTAATTCCAAGAGTTTTCTTTATTTTCATGACTATGGAGGCATCAAAACTATGAATTAACACATGTGGAATTATACATAACAAAAAAGTGTGAAACAACTGAAAATATATGTCATATTATAGGTTCTTCAAAGTAGCCACCTTTTGCAGCAGAAACATCTCTAGAACAACTGTTAAGAGGAGACTGTGTGAATCAGGCCTTCATGGTAGAATATCTGCTAGGAAACCACTGCTAAAGAAAGGCAACAAGCAGAAGAGACTTGTTTGGGCTAAAGAACACAAGGAATGGACATTAGACCAGTGGAAATCTGTGCTTTGGTCTGATGAGTCCAAACTTGAGCTCTTTGGTTCCAACCACCGTGTCTTTGTGCAATGCAGAAAAGGTGAACGGATGGAATCTACATGCCTGGTTCCCACTGTGAAGCATGGAGGAGGAGGTGTGATGGTGTGTGGGTGCTTTGCTCGTGACACTGTTGGGGATGTATTCAAAATTGAAGGCATACTGAACAGGCATGGCTACCACAGCATCTTGCAGCGGCATGCTATTCCATCCATTTTGCGTTTAGTTGGACCATCATTTATTTTCCAACAGAATAATGACCCCAAACACACCCCCAGGCTGTGTAAGGGCTATTTGACCAAGAAGGAGAGTGATGGGGTGCTGCACTAGATGACCTGGCCTCCACAGTCACCGGACCTGAACCCAATCGAGATAGTTTGGGGTAAGCTGGACCGCAGAGTGAAGGCAAAAGGGCCAACAAGTGCTAAGCATCTCTGGGAACTCCTTCAAGATTGTTGGAAGACCATTTCAGGTGACTACCTCTTGAAGCTCATCAAAAGAATGCCAAGAGTGTGCAAAGCAGTAATCAAAGCAAAAGGGGGCTACTTTGAAGAACCTAAAATACGACATATTTTCAGTTGTTTCACACCATTTTGTTATGTATATAAGTCCACATGTGTTAATTTATAGTTTTGATGCCTTCAGTGTGAATCTACAATTTTCATAGTCATGAAAATAAAGAAAACTCTTTGAATGAGAAGGTGTGTCCAAACCTTTGGTCTGTACTGTATATATATATATATACATCCCAGCTTTGTGCAGCCTCTTCTCCATTAGTATGTCTGGAAGGACAATAAGAAGAGTCAAATAGTCACAAGCCGATAAAAGAGGGCAAGCAGGCTCTGTGTCTAGAGGCAACAGTGCCGGTTGTGGTCATTCTCATCAGCACGTGGCTGTGGGACACACTGGTTCTTTTTTGGGCAGCTGGCCGTGTTGAGACGCAACATGCTGAAGACTTGGTAGAGTGGATGACCAAGCCGTCCTCATCCTCCTCATCCTCTATCACCCAAGCTCAGGGTACTTTGTCTGGCAAAGCAGCTGCCAACACGGCCTCTTCCCTCTGCTCGATGGCATCAGTCACTCCTCCCCTAGCCCCACCATGTCCCCCTGAGGAGTCCCCCGAACTGTTTGACCACAGTGTTGGGTACATGATGCAGGAGGATGCACAGCATTTTGAAGGCTCCAACGATGTTACACAGCTAGAGGAAGGCAGTAACGTGAGCCCAGAGAGAGGTCAGCAATCTGGCTATCATGTTCCCCTAGCTTCAGCATACTGCCAGGTTTGCTACAGTGATGAGGAGGGAGGGGATGATGAGGCCACTGACTCCACGTGGGTGCCTGATAGGAGAGAGGAAGAGGAGGCACATCTCCAATGAGGTAGAATGCCCTCCATGAGCCAGCTAAAGGACAGCACACCGACTGCATCACAACGCAGAGCTACGCATGTGCAGGGCGCTGCTGTCTATCTGTGTTATTCCAAAAGTTCTTTGGTGTGGGCCTTTTTTGAGATGAGTGCATCAGATCACACCACTGCCATTTGCAACATATGTCGCAAGCGTATCTCGCCAAAACATCACCCAATTGGGCACCACATGCTTGACCAGACATATGTCGACCTGCCATGCAGTTCATTGGCAAGCATACCTAAAAGACCCACACCAAAGAACAAAGCGCACCTCTCCTTGCTCCTCATCAGCTGGGATCTCCAACCCCACTATACCTTCAGTCCTCTCTGAAGCCTGCACTGATAGGAATAAAGGTGTAGAATTAGGTGTGTCACAGCCAAGTACTTGTGGGCAATCTGCTATCGGTACACCTACATCAGATTGTACCAGGAAAATTTCCCTGCCCCAGCTGCTGCAGCGCTGAAAGAAGTTCACTCCCAGCTAAATTGCTAGCACTTCAACTGCTGCCCTTTCAGTTGGTAGATGGTGATGAGCGGAATACGCCATATTCGATTTCGCGATATTCGTGATATTTTTCGTGATATTTTATAAAAAAAAAAAAAATTGCGAAATTTTGCGATTTTTTTTTTTATAAAATATCACGAATATTCGATATTTACGAATATTCGGTATATTTTATAAAAAAAAAACGAAATTTCACATATGCGGTCGCGAATATTCGTTAATATCGAATATTCGTGATATTTTATAAAAAAAAAAAAATTGCGATTTTTCGCCAATGCGAAATTTCGCTAATGCAAAATTTTGCGATTTTTTTTTTTTATAAAATATCACGAATATTCGATATTTACGAATATTCGTGATATTTTCTAAAAAAATAAAAAATCGCGAAATTTCGCGAAAATGATTTCGAAATTTCGCTATATTTTTTTTTGGATAAAATATCACGAATATTCGATATTTACGAATATTCGCTATATTTTATAAAAAAAAAAATTGCGAAATTTCGCTATTGCGAAATTCGCGATTGCGAAATTGATTGCGATTTTTTTTTTATATAAAATATCACGAATATTCGATATTTATAAAAAATCGCGAAATTTCGCGAAAATGATTGTGAAATTTCTCTATATTTTTTTTTGGATAAAGTATCACGAATATTCGATATTTACGAATATTCGCTATATTTTATAAAAAAAAAAAAAAAAAAATTGCAAAATTTCGCTATATTTTTTTTTTTTTTTTTTGCGAAATTTGAAAAATGCGAATATTCGAAATAGCGAATATTCGCCGCGATATTCGAGATATGAGCAACACTATAATGGTAGACACTTCCCCCCTCCGTGAGTTTATGGAATGTGCGGTACCTCACAGCAGGCATGGACAGGGACATTACCTATCTTTTACAGCGCATTGGGTGACTCTGCTGGCAGCTGGGAAAGATGCAGGACAAGGTACAGTAGTGTTGGAGGTTGTTCCACCACCATGCCTCCAAAATGCTACTACTGGTGATTGTGACACACCTCTCTCCTCCACCCCTCTTCTTTTTCCTCCGTGGCCTCTTACTGTGCTGATTTGTCCTCGGAACCAGCGGTGTCTGTAGGCATTCAAGGGGCTTTGCAGGTACGCAGGCAAAAAGATAACTTGCGGTGCTTGAGCTGGTGTGCTTTGGGGACAGGAGCCACACTGGGGCAAAGGTTCTGTCAGCTCTGCAGGGGCAGGCTCAGAGGTGGTTGACACAACTCCAACTTAAGCCAGGAATGGTGGTTTGCGACAATGGCACCAATCTCCTATCCGCCCTCCGACAGGGACAACTGACCCATGTGCCCTGTTTTGCTCATCTCCTTAACTTGGTGGTGCAGCGGCTTTTGGGCAGGTACCCGGGCTTACAGGATGTCCTGAAGCAGGCCAGTAAACTCTGTGTGCATTTCCGACGGTCATATAATGCCATTGCTCAGCTGGCTGACCTCCAAAAGGAATACAACCTGCTCAAGAACCGCCTAATCTGTGACATACCCACCAGGTGGATCTCTATGTTGGCCATGCTGCAGCAGCTGCACACACAGCAAAGGGCCATCAATGAGTATCTGTGCCAATATGGCACCAGGACAGGGTCAGGTGAGCTTAGTTTTTCACCCATGCCAGTGGGCCATGATCAGGGATGCATGCACTGTCCTGCAACCATTTGAGGAGGCCACAAGGATGGTGAGCAGTGACAATGCATGCATCAGTGACACTGTCCCTCGTATCCACCTGTTGGAGCACACGCTGCATGAAATAATGGACAGGGCCCTTGAGGCAGAACAGAGGGAGGAAGATGAGGACTTCCTTACCTCTTAAGGCCCCTTTAACCAGGCAGTGTTCCTGCTTGCCCACCTATCACACAGGAAGAGGAGGAGGATTGTGTCAGCATTGAGGTGGAGCCTAGCACTCAGCATCAGAAGCAGTCTTCAAGGAATCAATTATATTACAGAGAAACCCATGGACTTGTACGTGGCTGGGAGGAGGTGGCTGCGGACAATGTCATCCTCAGTGACCCAGAGAACTCCGCACCAAATGCCTCAGCAAACCTACGCTGCATGGCCTCCCTGATCCTGGAAAACCTGCGGAAGGATCCTCATATTCGTGCTCAAGGAGAGAGATCATTACTGGCTGGCAACCCTCCTTGATCCAAGTTACAAGAGTAAGGTTGCGGACCTTATCTTGCCGGCGCAGAGGGAGCAGAGGATAAAACATCTGCGGGAGGCCTTGCAGAAAGGTCTGTGCAATGCGTTTCCCAGAGCCTGGGAGGTTACAAAATCCTGGTCCTGGACAACGTGTTGCTGAGATATCGGTCAGTCAAAGAAGGAGCGGCGGAGAAGGTGGCCGTCTGACCGATGCGTTCAGACAATTTTTTAGTCCGCAGCCCCAAGGTATGACCAGTTCCAGCAACCATCGCCAGCGTCTGTTTTACATGGTGCGGGAATACCTAGGGGCAAAATCAGACTTGGAGACCTTTCCCACTGGAAAACCTCTGGGTTACTGGGTTTTGAGGATGGATTACTGACCAGAGCTTGCACAGTATGCAATTGAGCTTTTGGCCTGTCCTGCATCCAGCGTTCTTTCAGAATGCACATTCAGTGCTGCTGGAGGCTTTCTAACTGATCAAAGGGTGCGCCTCTCCACCGACTCGGTCGATCGACTGACCTTCATAAAAATTAATCAGTCTTGGATCGCCACCAGCTACCAAGCACCTAATGCTGATGTAACCAAATATTTTTTTTTAAATGTCAGATGCTTTCAAGACTGCCTATGCTGGTGCTGAGTGACCATCCTGTTATGCTGAGTAACTATCCTCTTCCTCCTCAATGATAATGCTGATAGCTTGTAAGACCATTTTTGGTTCTGGGCACCGCCACCAGTGGCTAAGGCCCAATTGTTCTGCCCCTGTTTAACAGGGGCGTGTAATTACAATTTTTGATGCAATATTTTGCAGCAGGGCTCATTCCTGCGCTCCAACTAGAGTATCTATGAGGGCTTATAGTGTTGTGGCACCAGCACCACCACCAACAAAGGCCCAATTTTCTGCCCCTGTTCAACAGGAGCATGTAATTACAATTTTTGATGCAATATTTTGCAGCAGGGCTCATTCCTGCACTCCAACTAGAGTATCTGTGAGGGGTTGCAGTGTTGTGGCACCAGCACCAGTGCCTAAGGCCCACTTTATCTGCCCTTGTTCAACAGGGGCATGTAATTACAATTCTTGATCTAATATTTAACAGCAGGGCCCATTCCTGCGCCCACCAAGAGTAACTGTGAGGGCTTAGTGTTGTGGCAACACCAACACCTAAGGCCCAAATTTCTGCAGAGTATATACGGCAGGCCCCTACTTTCAAACATCCAACTTACAAACGACTCCTACCCCTAGGAAGGGAAATTCTCTCCTGTAAGAGATGTCTCCTCTCCACTGATGATTTATCACCAATCCTTGTTTCACAAAAAAAAAAAAAAAAACATTTGTCATTGGGACAGAAAGTGTGGTGAAATCTTCTGAACAGATGCAAAGACAGCAAAACAAATTTCCAGGGGTGATAACCCTTCCCTATGTTTTCCAAAAAGATTAAAAATAGATTTTTGGGCTGGAGCTACACTTTAAAAATGTTCCAGTTCAAAATTACAAAGTGATTCTACTTAACAACAAACCTACAGTCCCTGTTTTGTCTGCACTGACTGTATACTGCTGTTCAGAGTATATAGGGCCTTTTTTTCACAAGAAAACACCTTTCCTTTTTTTTAAGTTGGGTTCGGGCTTCCCCTTAATATCCATACAAGACCCAAAGAGGCTGGTAACGGGCTGGGGGGTCCCCATGACATTTTTCTCAATGATTTTCATCCATATTGCTGGGACCAGACATTGCATTAAAGCAGCAAGCAGTTTTTTTTATAATTCAAGCCTTTATTATCGTACAAAATACAGTTGACAATCACCACAAATAGCAAGTATACATTGCAAAGAACAGATAGCATGGATACACATGGTAAAAAAAAAATGATTCCAACAGAGAGGGAACAGATGTAGAAAGGTCTTAGCACAGCAAAAATGTAAATGGTCAAGGGCTCAAGGCCTAGATAATGGCAAAGTGCACAGCCGTATAAGCATCCCAACCATGATACATATGACCTAGAGCTAACTGCAGTGTGTAAAATTCCACACTGCTGCAAGCAGTTTTAAATTACTCTTTTCCTATAGAAGTTTCATTTTGTGCAGGGACAGTTCTAAACACAGGAAACATTTGCCACTTCACATGCATACTATAGACACCCAGCAGGTACGATATTTAAAGGAATATTTCACTTTTTTTTCTCTTCAAGCATCATTAAAATCACTGCTCCTGAAAAACTGCAGTTTTTAACTACTTGCCGACCAGTCGCCGTCATATTACTGCGGCAGGTCGGCACTGCTACGCGAGAGCACGTAGCTCTACGTCCTATCTTTTGCGGCCGCTAGGGGGCGCGCGCGTGCCGGCGGCGGCCCGCGCGGGTGCCCACGCACGCCCCCGGCGGGCACAGTCGCCGCCGGGCACGCGTGCTCGTTCGTTACAGAGCGGGGACCGGGAGCTATGTGTGTAAACACATAGCTCTCGGTCCTGTCAGCGGGGAAACGCTGATCTCCTGTTCATACAATGTATGGACAGAAGATCAGTGATTTCCCCTAGTGAGTCCACCCCCCCACACAGTCAGAACACACCAGGAACACACTTAACCCCTTCCCTGCCCCCTAGTGTTAACCCCTTCACTGCCAATGGCATTTTTATAGTAATCCAATGCATTTTTATAGCATTGATCGCTATAAAAATGCCAATGGTCCCAAAAATGTGTCAAAATTGTCCGATGTGTCCGCCATAATATCGCAGTACCGAAAAAAAAACGCTGATCGCCGCCATTACTAGTAAAAAAAAAATATTAATAAAAATGCCATAAAACGACCCCCTTTTTTGTAAACGCTATAAATTTTGCGCAAACCAATCAATAAACGCTAATTGCGATTTTTTTTAACGAAAAATATGTAGAAGAATATGTATCGGCCTAAACTGAGGAAAAAAAAAGTTTTTTTAGATATTTTTTGGGGATATTTATTATAGCAAAATGTAAAAAATATTGAATTTTTTTTCAAAATAGTGGCTTTATTTTTGTTTATAGCGCAAAAAATAAAAACCGCAGAGATGATCAAATACCACCAAAAGAAAGCTCTATTTGTGGGGAAAAAAAGGACGCCGATTTTGTTTGGGAGCCACGTTGCACGACTGCGCAATTGTCAGTTAAAGCGACGCAGTGCCAAATCACAAAAAGTGCTCTGGTCAGGAAGGGGGTAAATCCTTCCGGGGCTGAAGTGGTTAAAACTTTTTTTGCATTGATATTTATTCCCTGGGGCAGGACCCGTGTCCCCAAACCCTTTTTGGGACAATAACTTGCATATTAATCTTTAAAATTAACTTTCGAGTCCCATAGACTTCAATGGGGTTCTAAAATTTGCACGAATGTTCGGTCCGTTCGAAAGGCTCTAAAGCGAACCGAACTAGGGGGTGTTCGGCTCATCCCTAATCTTGATAGCATTACATCTTCAGACAGCTTGCAAACACCTTCCACTCATCTCTTCCTTTGCCATTCTCTATGGAAGATGGCCTCTATAGATCTTTTTTTCTTCCTCCACTTTCATTCCTAGCTCTGCGCTAACCTTCATTGTGGCTTCTTTTCTCCTAACTTTGTTTTGTCATGTCATCTCTTCTACTTTTCCCATTAGTGGTTCTGCTATTCTTCTCTGTATTTTTTCTTCTTTGAATTATTTTAGTTATACATATGTCACTCTCTAGCTCTAATCCCATTTACTGAATCCTCCATAAGCACCCATATCTCCAGTTCATATTTACTGTTTTCCTTTTCTGTACATTACCTTCTCATTCTCCCATTATTTTCTAAAGAATCCCTGTAATGGACCTACTTTTATTTCTAACAAAAGTTATCAGTACCTCCTGTCATTATAATAACAGTACTTTTTTCTTCTTTCACCTCTTGTATAAATGTACCAGGTTTTTAATCCCAGGCTTTTAGCACATGAGGTTGCACCAGACAAACACACAAGAATTAGGAGGTCAAGCATATGCCACTCATGTCAGCACTCTACAGCCACCATTGGGAGACGCAAATTATATTTTATGAAATTTTAAGTTTGTAGGTATATTTAAATAATGTTAACTAAATTTTCCTGAGATTAAAATGAAAAGCAATCAATTAGGTCAGAAATGTTTGTTTTGAATGCAGAATAACAACTTCAATGAAAGAAAAACCACAAAATTTAATATGCACAATTGAGACATGTAACAAGCTTACCTACTTCACGAAAATAAACAGGATCAGGATCATGGCTGCAGTTGCAACCAGAGTACTTGCATTTTTGTCTTTTTCAGAGCCAGCAATGATCTTTATTTTAAAAGTGATCCAAGAGGCTATATGGGGGTTTATTATAGACACCAGAACTTGTCCATGCCCATGTTTTACAAGGGATTTTGTTCATCCCTTGTGATAGCAATAAAGTTGATTTACAAAAAAATGAATATTTTAAATAAAATAAATTGTAAAACTGAAAACAAAGGTAAACCCCCCCCCCCACCCCCATC
This sequence comes from Rana kukunoris, assembly GCA_029574335.1. NCBI lineage: Eukaryota > Metazoa > Chordata > Amphibia > Anura > Ranidae > Rana > Rana kukunoris. The sequence goes on along the minus strand of CM056051.1, from coordinate 313,169,101 downwards.
CCCTGGGCTCAAATGCAAACCCCTGCATAGGTCCCCCACACGTATGTACACAGTGATTGCCCCACACATATGAGGTGTAGCCATGAAAGTCAGAGCACAAACAATAGTTCTAGCACCAAACCTCCTGTTTATCTCTAAACTGGTAATATTTAAAGGCTTTTTAAGCATCAGCTACAGAGATAGTACAGTAGGTTGTCACTATTCCACCGATGTGTGCAATTTTTAAACATGTTTACTGGGCACAACATCATCCTTTATATATTTTACTGAACAATTGGATATTATATTGTGTGCACTAAAATTCATAAATTTGCTTTCAGAAAATATAGGTTTTGGGGTTCTAACGAATCATCTAGTAAAATTTTTGAAATTTGATTTGGGCAGCAAGCTGTAAGGTGGGGATTTGTTATTGAAATAATATGATCTGAGGTTGCCATTAGGAGTTATAAACTGGATGTAACAAATATTCTCTCTTCATTCAGTAAAAATAGTTGGAAGAGGGTGGAATAGATAAAAACTAAAGTCAATGGGGCAGATTCACAGAGAAATGGATTATCGTAGCGTATCAGAAATACACTACGCCGCCGTTTTTTACCTTGCTCTACGTGGAATTCAGGTAGATTTTCTACGGTAAACGACGGCGGCGTAGTGTATTTCTCCCGTCGCAATCCATCTGCGCGAGTAGGGGGCGTGAAACATTTAAATTAGGCGCGTTCCCGCGGCGATCGATCTGCGCATGCTCCGTTCGCAAATTTCCCGCCGTGCATTGCGCGAAATCACGTCGTGACGTCATTCGTTGTTTATGTAGCGTACTTTACGGGCGATCCACGTCCCGACGAGTTACGTAAACAAAATAAAATTTTAAATAAATTCGAAGCGGGAACGACGGCCATACTTAACATGGGCTACGTAAAGTTAGAGCAGCAAAAAGCTGCTCTAACATTACGTATTAAAAAATAGACGAAAACGATTGCGACGCCCGCTCGTATGTTCGTGAATCCCCGTAAAAACACATTTGCATATCCCGACGCACCAAAACGACGCGAACTCCTCCCAGCGGCCGCAAATAGATGGCAGCGTAGATCCGAAGGCTTACGAAGACGTAAGCCTCTCGGATCGAAGCCCGAAGCCGGCGTATCATGGTTTGAGGATTCAAACTAGTGATACGCCGCGCGAAATTTGAAATTACTCCTGTCTAACCCCAGTTAGACAGGCGTAATTGTTTTGTGAATCTGCCCCAATATCTTTTTTTAAGCTTCCTGCTTTAGTCTTGCTGTTAAACAGAAACAGGATTTTCATAGACATAAATCTATATTAATTCACCTGAGCTACATCTATGTGATACTTCCTCTCCATATGACTTCATACTATAAGTAAATACAACTTTCCTTCAAAAGTATAAACTGAACATTTTCCAGAACATTAATAAATCAGCCTCTTTCGATGTCATAAGACATAGGTAATAAATATTTTGGAGTGGAAATTCTGCCTTGTGTTTTTTTTTTAGTTTTGGATATAATTGAAAATGGCTGCTAGGTTTTTTATTGTTAGCTATAGTGCAACTAATGGGGATACAATAAGAGCGGGAAATCAGTAAAACATACAATATTTTTATTTGTATCCCTCATTTGGAAGATCATTTTAACTTCCTACATGATCCCTAGGAAAAAAGTGTAGTGATAAAGCACTTACTAAGTTATCAATTTGTCCTTACTCTATACAAAACAAAACAAACATGGCTGGAATTGAACTTTAAATAAATGTGCTTTAATATCACAAAACACAAACACAAAATAGCATATTCATTTTAGTATATTAAAACTAAAAAGATAAATATTATACATACAGTCCTAAACACCTCCAAAATGACTTGATTATATATTTACTGACCAATGGTTATAAAAATAGCAAGCCCTTTTGAGATGGCAAGAACAACACATATATTTCAGAGCACATATATAGCAAAAACAGAATCCAGAACACAATACTTCTATAACCAAAGATTCACTTATGCATGACGTGATGTGGAAGACGATTTCTGGGTAAAGGTTATTTTCCATTGTCTGTGCCTATGCTGACAGAACTTTGGATCGCTTTAGTATATGAACTTTCAAAACATAATAACAGTAATTTGACTGTCAAAATTGCATGTTAGTTATATTTACTTGTGCAAATCCTTTTACTGTGTGACATCTATGCAAAACTATCCATCATTGTAATCATGGCTGTAGGAAAATTGTAAACAACATATTGAAGAGGACCTTTCACCAGTTCACAGACATGAAAAACAATAGCAAATCCATACTTTCTTTGAAGATTAATTTCATGTTCAATAAAAAAAATTGCCTATATATATATATATATATAGTACAGACCAAAAGTTTGGACACACCTTCTCATTCAAAAAGTTTTCTTTATTTTCATGACTATGAAAATTGTAGATTCACACTGAAGGCATCAAAACTATGAATTAACACATGTGGAATTATATACATAACAAAAAAGTGTGAAACAACTGAAAATATGTCATATTCTAGGTTCTTTAACCTCTTATGGACCGCCGCATGTACATTTACTTCGGCAGAATGGCACCGACAGGCACATCAACGTATATATACGTTGGTGCCTTGAGGTGGGTCGGGGGTCCGATCGGGACCCCCCCGGTACATGTGGCGGTCCCCGCAGCTGTACGAGCGATCCGGGACAAGGGGGCGGCTATTAGTTTTTGTCCTCCCCCTCCGGATCGCTCCCAGCCATGCACTTCCTCCTCCTGTGTAAACACAGAAAGGGGGAAGTGATGTGATCTCTCCTCTCAGCGTTTTTTTCAACCGCTGCTGAGGAGAGATCACATCGCACAGTAAGTCTGCACAACACTACACTGACACACACTACACATAGGCACATTAACCCCTTGCGATCGCCCCCCCTCCCCCTGTCACAGTGTCACTGAAAGGAGTAATAATACATGTATGATTACTGTATTTAGTGTCAGTGTGACAGTCAGTTAGTGTTAGGTTCAGGGTAGCCCCCGTCCCCCTCTAATAATGTTTTAACCCCTTGATCACCACCCTAGTTAACCCTTTCACTCCCTATTGCCAGCTTCACTAAGCAATCATTTTTCTGATCGCTGTATTAGTGTCGCTGTTCCCGCTAGGTAGCTAATTTTTTTTTATTGCGATTTTTTTTTTACTAAAGACATGTGGCTGAATACATTTTGGCCTAAATGTTTGACTAAAGTTTAGTTTATTTGATTTTTCTTATAAAAAAAATGTAAAATATTGTTTTTTTTTTCAAAAATGTCGCTCTATTTTTGTATATAGCGCAAAAAATAAAAATCGCAGAGGCGATCAAATACCACCAAAAGAAAGCTCTATTTGTGGGAAGAAAAGGACGCAAATTTTGTTTGGGACCCTTGTCGCACGACCGCGCAATTGTCAGTTAAAGCGACGCAGTGCCGAATCGCAAAAAGGGGCCTGGTCATTTACCTGCATTTTGGTCCGGGTCTTAAGTGGTTAAAGTAGCCACCTTTTGTTTTGATTACTGCTTTGCACACTCTTGGCATTCTCTTGATGAGCTTCAAGAGGTAGTCACCTGAAATGGTCTTCTAACAGTCTTGAAGTAGTTCCCAGAGATGCTTAGCACTTGTTGGCCCTTTTGCCTTCACTCTGCGGTCCAGCTCACCCCAAACCATCTAGATTGGGTTCAGGTCCGGTGACTGTGGAGGCCAGGTCATCTGGCGCAGCACCCCATCACTCTCCTTCTTGGTCAAATAGCCCTTACACAGCCTGGAGGTGTGTTTGTGGTCATTGTCCTGTTGAAAAATAAATGATGATCCAACTAAACGAAAACCGGATGTAATAGCATGCTGCTGTAAGATGCTGTGGTAGCCATGCTGGTTCAGTATGCTTTCAATACATCCCCAACAGTGTCACCAGCAAAGCACCCCCACATCATCACACCTCCTCCTCCATGCTTCACGGTGGGAACCAGGCATGTAGAGTCCACCTGTTCACCTTTTCTGCGTCGCACAAAGACACGGTGGTTGGAACTCAAATTTGGACTCATCAGACCAAAGCACAGATTTCCACTGGTCTAATGTCCATTCCTTGTGTTCTTTAGCCCAAACAAGTCTCTTCTGCTTGTTGCCTTTCTTTAGCAGTGGTTTCCTAGCAGATATTCTACCATGAAGGCCTGATTCACACAGTCTCCTCTTAACAGTTGTTCTAGAGATGTTTCTGCTGCAAAAGGTGGCTACTTTGAAGAACCTATAATATGACATATATTTTCAGTTGTTTCACACTTTTTTGTTATGTATATAATTCCAAATGTGTTAATTCATAGTTTTGATGCCTTCAGTGTGACTCTACAATTTTCATAGTCATGAAAATAAAGAAAACTCTTTGAATGAGAAGGTTTGTCCAAACTTTTGGTCTGTACTGTATATATGGAAAAATGAGAGGGAGATGCTTGAAAAAAATTATATATTTTTTTAATTACATCAAGTGCCAGGTATATAACGTGATGTTTCGGGCTGACAACTATAACACCCTTCTTCACAACCACATACCTATAACTGGTCATCCACACAAGTCCATATATATAGCTCATTAGTACAAGTAATCAATAAAATGATAAGACAAGCTGGAATCAATTACATCATATAGAACACTACATTACTTATCATCATATTTTAATCAATTGCACAAATTGGAACAACTTTTTGTAACAGGTGAATTTGATTCCTCACTAAGTAAAGATATAGTTGATATAATAATTAATCTACACAATAGAAAAACACACACATATATATGATTGGTCAGCATTAATATGATGTCGTCGACAAACAGGCTAATCTTATGGATGTATTCACCCACTTGGAGACCTGAAATTAGTTTGGAACAGAGAATGCTTTCTGCCAATGGTTCAATAGATAGGTTAAAGATGAGGGGTGATAGGGGACATCCTTGGCGTGTGCTATTTGATATCTGAAAGGGGGTGGAGAGCATTAATCCCATGTAAACCTGGGCAGAAGGGATAGAGTATAATGCCATTATGGCAGATAGTATGGAGTCCTTGAATCCAAATTTGATAATAACCTCTCTCATGTATCCCCAGAGAAACCCTATTGAAGTCACATGATGTGACGATACGTAGGGATTGTAGCACCGGGTACAGACAGAGTCTGAAGTTTTTAATACGAGTTCGGCGCTCGTGGATGTTTTATTCTACTTCACTACCTAAATGTGAGTTTTTTATCTTTTTTTAATTAAATGTATCCTTTATATGGAGTCACGATATGGTCTCTTTTTTTGCTCTTCCTAATGCTCCTATGAGCCTTGCCATTTGGACATATGAGGATCAGATCACACTCTCACCTGTATAGCTGACACTCTGAGGGGGATACGAGTTCGGCACTCATGGATTTATGCCTGCTGTCCTTTCATTCATGTGCGTGCATTTTCTCAAATCTGTATCTGTTCGAGGTACCCTCACAGTGTCACGCTATATGCATTGCATATATCTTCTCTTTTCCATGGCACACATTGGCCGCTGAGAGCTGTCTTAGGAGTCAGGAGGAGGTTTTTTATCATCCCACTCATCCAGCTGTGATCAGTATCTCTGTCTGAGGTGAGCTGCTAGCACACTCAGAGGTGTCATCACTGAAGATTTCATTTGTGCACGTTGCATTTTTGGTGGAGGTGTTTCATCTAGACACTATTCTGTGGAGGAATTACTGGACTGCTAAATATGATCCTTATTTATGGACAGGACTTTATCACATGTGTAATTTTAAATAGTTTTGGCCAGTTTTCCACTTATGTTATGCTGGTTTTGGTGTTTGTATATGTTGTAGCCATGTTACTATGTATTTTCACTGTTAAATCTGTACATAATTATAGGTGTTTGTTCACTTTCATCTGTATTGTTCATTGTAGTATCATCAGATACCCTTTTTTTTCACTGTTTAGTTCACCCACGATTCCTTTACTTTTGCGTTCCCTTTTCACTTCCCCTTCCCTCCCCCACAGTGCAGCTACCATACTTCACATTATCCCCAGAGAACTCTGTTTAATGCCTTCTCTGCATCCAGAGATAGTAGCAGAGAAGGTGTTTCGTCGGTGCTGGCTGCGTAGATGAGGTCTATGAGTCTTCTTGTGGTGTCCAAATTTTGCATACCTTGGGTGAAACCTGTCTGATCTGTATTAATGAGAAGGGGGAGAAAACATTTTTGCATATCATTTAAATCTATGTTGAGTAGGGAGATAGGTCTAAAATTTTGGGGGTTTCTGGACTTTTACCTGGTTAAGGTAGGGCGACAATTACCGCAGACAACATTTCAGGGGGAAACATGGAGGAGGAGGAGTCAGCGTCATTGAAGAGTTTTTGAGGATGGGGCTAAGTAAAGAACCAAACTGTTTGTAAGTGGGGGAGTGTTTTTGACATTATTGAGGTTGTAAAGGGAGTCATAGTGTGAACAAAAGCTTTGTCTATATTTTGTGGGTTAATTCATTTTTCTTTTGTATGAGATATTGAGATCTTGGTACGTTGGCCGCAGATATGTTGTGCCATGGCCTTCCCTGATTTGTTAGCGGTAGACAAGGATGTGGCTTTGAACTTGCAATGTGCTTTTTCAAAGGAATTTAGGAGAAGAGCTCTTAATTCTTGATAAAGGGCTAACAATTACATTTTAGGTCATAGGTTGGGTTTAGTTTGTTTTGGGAGTTGATACTTGTTTACTAGGCAATAGTCTATTTGAGAATACAAATTGTGTGGGGCTAAGAAATACGGTGTAGTCTTTCTGTCATGTGAAGGCATCTCCAGATGTCATGGAGATCATGGGATCCAAGGAAGTTCAGCATAGGTGAAGGATGTCTGGGGAAGGGGTTGGAGGTATCCAGTACTTGATTTAGTATTCTGTTGAAGTCCCAACATGTGATCAAGGAGCCTTGTCTGTGTTTGATTCTTTTCATCTCCTATTTTAGGAAGAGAATTTGGTGTGAGTTTGGGGCATATATACATGCTAAGTTATATTTGGATCCTGCAGTAGTGCAGATCAGGATTAAATATCAACCGTTGGGGTCAGATAGTTTCTCATGGAGAAGAAAATCAGTGTTTTTGCTAATGGAAACCAGCACACCTCTTTTCTTTTTATCTTGGTTGGATGCTAGGAAGATGTGCGGGAAGTCTTTGTAGTAAAATTAAGGGGAGGCAGAGTCCATAAAGTGGGTTTATTGGGTGCAAATTATGTCACAGTGTGACTGTTTTGCTGTCTGCCACAGTGCCGTGGGATGGTTTAGCTCTTTCACATTTAGTCAAATGATTTTAAGTGCCATGTGGTGTGTGTTGTAGTAAGATAGTGTAATCACAGTTCAGTTGAGCCGAGTAGCAGTTGTTCCTTCAGTGGAGGTCTGGAGGTAAAGATGGATTACAGGATGGTTACAGAGTGTGCTGGTATGTGGTTCTTCATGGTAGTCTCTTGGGGGGTTTCCCAAGGTCTCGTGTATGGTGGGTGAAATGAAAAGGGTGTCAACATGAATCAAAAACAAAACATTTATAGCTGTGCAGCCTTGTACAAGACCAATCAGGCTGCTTTATACAGTGTGTAGGGAAACAGTTCAATTAAAACTAGTGTGACGGCCGAGGTGTCACCAAAGAGACATTAAGTGGATGGGTGTGACAGGAGCTTCTTTAGTTAAGTGTCAGCGATTTCTGGTGCCAATTTCCAGATTAAGACTTGAACCAGGGTGTTGGGATTTTGTCAGGCATGTTACAAGCTCCAGGTTGGGGGGCTTGGGTGGGTATGTTGCCCCATTCTCCAAGCAGTGAGAGGTCTTTCTATAAAGATGATATAATGTGTGACGCTCCATTGCATTCCACCCTTTTTTGGTGGGGTGTTTCTATTTATACGGTATGTTGCTGTTGCAGAGTGTTTTGCTAACCGTATTTACCTGTTTGCGAAGATCCAGGTTTTTTTGTATAGGTCGGCATAGATTTGCATGTTTGAGTAGGAATCAAGGAGTTTCCCTAAGGTACATGACTTCCGCAGTATTTGTTCTTTGGTAGAAAAAAGTGCGCCCTCATGAGCTTATCACTGGGAGTTTTGTCAGAAATGTATATGATCTATCTTGAGCTCTAGTGGGGTTAATTCTGGCACTAGTGAATTAAAGAACTCTATGATGTATTGCATGAGGTCTTGGGCAGGCACATTTTCTGGTACCCCTCTTAATTTCACGTTGTTATTCCTTGAGCGATCCTCGAGGTCTGCGACTTTTGCACGCATCCATCCTTTCTTCATCACTTTCCTCATTGGCATCAATTATGCCATTGACTGTTGTAGTAATATCTGTAATTCCATGTTCTGCTTGGTTAACCCTGACTCCCAACATGGACAGTTCCTTTGAGAATTTATAGGTGATGTTAGTAAAATCAGCAAGCAGAGATTGGTGTAATGAGAGAAACATCTCTTTAAGTTGGGTGTCCAATACAGGCTGATTAGAGGTGGGGAAACTGGCTATGGGGGATTGGAGCTCTGTGTTCTATGGCTGGGGATAATACAGGACTCACCCCTGTGTCTGCAGCTGCTGGGTCCAGTCTCATTTCAAATATTTTTATTGGTTAAATAATAGAGTGACACTTCACCGTTGTACAAAACAGCGTAAACAAATACAATGATCAACCTTTGTTAATACAGAACCAACTAGAAATTTCTGCACACTTCGTAGGTGAGTATCATAAAAGATATAAACAAACATTTAAGCTTTGACTCTAGATTCACGGGTACTCCCGCCACGGCTGCACCACGCACGGGGGAGCACGCCCTACCGCTAAATGTGGGCGCCACCCCCCCAACGTAGGGCCTCCGAGCGGGAGCCCACACGAACCATCCCAGATTTATGTAAGTCGAATCTGCTCTTAGCAATAAACAAACCTATTCATTAAACAAGTGGCTTCGTATAGTAATGAAACCTAAATTGTTGTTGCAAAGTAACATAGCACCCAAGAGATGAACCGGTAATATCGTCCACTAATAGGACCGAATAAACCAAAATTGAAGTAACCAAATAACCAAATAAAAAATAAAAAATACAGTGACAAGAAGAAGCATGGAAAATAAGAGGAGAGATTGGGGAGAGAGAGAGAGAGGGGACAGGAAAACAGAGGGAGGAGACATAAGGGGTGAAAAAAGGGGGGGGGACCTGAGGATCTACACTAGAGTTGGTAGGAAAGTTAACTAGCCTATCTGCCGGGATAGCCATTTCAGTCTTAGATTAAAGGGATGTAATTAAGAATCATTCCTGGAATCTCGATGTCCAGGGTTCCCAGAAGTCTCGAAACCTGGACACCGTCTGGGATTGAATAGCAAAGAATTTTTTGTATGAGTGTTGAACTTTTACCCGTTGTATGACCTCACTTACATTGGGGACCAAAGTAGATTTCCATTTAGATGTGATCGTAAGCCTGGCAGCTAATAGGACGTGAGTTGTGATACTTCTAAATTGCATAGGGATAGATTGTATATTCAAAAAAAGAAGAGCTAACTGGGGTGACGGAGCAATAAAAAAAACAGTAATTGATGAGATCAATTTGAATACTTCACGCCAAAAGCTGCGGATGCCTTTGCATTCCCATAAGATTTGGAAAATATTTCCTCTCGATCCGCATAGTCTCCAGCAGTCACTGGTTTCTGTGGGAAAGATCATAGACATCCTAACAGGAGTCATGTATGATCTATGTAATGTCCTCAACATAATGTCCCAGTGGCCAGTGCAATGTGTGAATTTGTAGCAGGTGCCAATAGCCCGTTTCCATTCGTCTACAGAATGGACCGACCCCAAGTCTCTTTCCCAGTTTACCATATTAGAGGTCTTGGTACGACTAGAGTTGTTTTGTAGTATGTGATAGAACCATGACAGGCCTTTAGGCACGTTGTGATTAGTCAAGAGGTATGACCATACCTCAGTATGTAGTGAGTAGTTTGCGTTAGGATGTTTCACGTGGAAATGATAGATTCGTGTCTTAGAAAACTGGTGGGTAACTGGGTCTCTAGCACATAAGTCATTGCATGTGAGTATGTTATCTCGCAGCCAGGGGGTAACTCTCAAGTTGGGGATCAGAAACTCATATATCTGTAGGTCAGACAAAGTGTTTTTGGTTAATGATTCCTGAGGGGTCAGTAGATGGAGTTTTTTCCATACAGTGAGGGTCGCCTCTATGGAAGGAAACTTAGGGCAGTCTAAAGAAGTACTGACCAACTGGGCCAGAAGAAGGGAAGGTAGGTCTCTATTGGACACCACTGACCTCTCTATGTGTACCCACAGTTTAGGAGACTGTGGGTCGAACCAGGCCTTGACCTGATCCAGAATAGCCGCCCTGTAGTAATTCCTCACATTTGGGAAACCCGCCCCCCCCCCATTTCCTATGTTTCTGGATTATGACAAAGGGGATTTTGGACATTTTCCCTTTCCACACAAATTGTCTATCAGGTTGAAGAAAGATTCAGGCAGACAGACAGGGATAGTTCTAAAGTAGTATATCAGTTTTGGAAGTACTACCATCTTCAAGGCTGCAATTCTCCCAAGCCAAGAAAGTTCGTAGGAGGCTATATGTTGGAGGTCATTCCTAACCGTATGAATAAGGCTAGGAAAATTGGCTTCGTATGTGTGGGTTGAAGGAGAGGCTATCCGAATACCCAGGTAGAAGAATGCTTTAGACATCCATTGAAATTGATATTTGTTTTTCAAAAAGGTCACTTGGTTCTGGGACATGTTCACCGGTAACAAACATGATTTAACCACATTCAATTTGTAAAAAGAAACTTTGCTATACCTCTCTAGTACTCTAAAAATTCCCTCCAGGGAGGAAGCCGGACTGGTGAGTGTCAAGACCACATCATCGGCAAAAAGGCCAATTTTGTGGACAACCTTCCCTACTTTTATACCGGATATCGTGCTATCGGTCCTAATAGCTTCCGCCAGGGGCTCCATCATAAGAGTAAAAATGATGGTGGAAAGCGGGCAGCCCTGGCGGGTGCCATTTGTGATAGAGAATTTTTCTGAGAGGGTGCTCGATGTAAAGACCTTCGCTGACGGTGTCGAATAGAGGGCTAAGATTGCTGATAGGATTCGTCCTTGGAGGCCAAACTTCTGCAGCGTAGCCCGTAGATAGCCCCAGTGGACCCTATTAAAAGCCTTTTCGGTATCAAGCGCCAAAAAGGCTGTAGGGAGTTTGTTGGATTCAGCTATATGTAATAGATCGAGCACCCTTCTAGTACCATCAGGGGCCTGTCTTCCCCGCACAAAACCCACCTGGTCCGGTTTGATCAAAGAGGGGGTAATTAATGCAAGTCTGTTGGCCAGGATTTTTGCATAGATCTTAAGATCAGTGTTTAGAAGGGAAATGGGCCTGAAATTTTGGGGTGAATCCGGCTTCTTCCCTGGTTTAGGTAATGTCACAATAATGGCCTGTAGCATTTCCTCTGGGAAGGAGGCTGAAGATGAGACGTCACTGAACAACCGTTCCATGTATGGGACTAGGGATTGAGAAAATGTGCTATAGTACTCGGATGTGAAGCCATCAGCCCCTGGGGATTTATTTTTAGGCAAAGATTTAATAGTGTCTAATATTTCCTTACTTGTGATCTGGGAGTTTAGGGCAGCCAGATCTTCTTCACTCAACTTAGGTAGGGATAAAGGGTCCATAAAGGATTTAATAGAATGCGGGGTGGGTTGTGGCGTGTCGCCATCAAGGCTGAGATTATATAAATCCCGGTAATATTTCATAAAGGAGTTGGCTATTTTATCAGGGTGGTGTTCTAAGATATTGGTATGGGGGTCCCTCATGGATGTCAAGTTAGCTTTTTGTTGGCGTCTCGAGATATAGTTAGCCAATAATTTGCCTGCCTTATTACCATTCACATAACATTGGGCTTTAAGTCTCCGCAAACTATTCTGATGTCTGGAAAGAAGAGCTAAACATACTTTTTTTCTACAGTTAAATAAGTCTGATTCTATCTGAGGTGAAGTATTCGTCTTGTGGAGGTCCTCTAAGGATTTTAGATCTGTGAGAAGGTTGTTCAGTAACGCCTCCCTCCGTTTTTTCTCCCTTGCTGCTGCCTGAATAAGGAGACCCCTACTAAAAGCCTTGTGAGAGCACCATAGTGTAGATACAGAAACATCAACAGTATCATTAATTTTAAAAAATTCAATTAGTTGAGATTTGAGAGAGGAGACCAGTTTGGGGTTGGCCAATAGATTGACGTTGTTTCTCCAAAGATACGTGGGGGAAACATTAAAGGTACTTTTCAGAATCAGAGATATGGGGGCATGATCTGACCACGTAATAGAATGTATCTTGGCTGATTCAGACCTATGTAGAAGGGCCAGGTCTGTAAGAAAAAAGTCAATTCTTGAGTATATGCGGTGAAGAGAAGAATAGTAGGTGTAGTCTCTTTCCGCAGAGTTAAGACACCCCAGGGGCCATAGAGGTTGTGCTCTGTCAGTAGAGGTTGTAGCTCTGTTCTAGAGGGCGGTGATGTGCCAGAACAGTCCAAGTGCTTATTTGCAATGCAATTAAAGTCACCACAATGTAGTAAGGCGCCCTTTTTAATTTTGTTGACTTTTTTCAAAAGAGAATTAATAAAAGAAAAGGGTCTCCGGTTAGGAGCATATATGTTTACCAAGGTGAAGGTGGAGTTGTTCAGGTCACAAATCAAAATGATGAACCGACCGTTTGGGTCACTAATTACCTTGTGTAACTTGAAAGTGACTGATTTATTGATTGCAATTAGTACTCCTCTTTTCTTTACTGGGGCCATCGAATGGAATATATGAGGGAAAGCTCTGTGGGTACATTTTGGCGGATTAGACTACGTAAAATGAGTTACCTGAGCGCACAATACTTCTCCTTTAAGCTTACCAGCATCTTTCCACATAGCACTCCTCTTGAATGGGCTGTTGAGCCCATGTACATTTATGGAAATCACTGACAGAGACATAGTGAAAGAGGAGAACTTGCTATATCCTTCACGGCATACATCATAGTCATTAGGTGAAGTACTAAAATGTTACCTGTAGATGGCGCCAACTCCATTGCGATGGAAAAACAGGTTGAGTCAACAAAGGGAGATGTTGTGGATACTTTTTGCAGCTAAGTCTTGAAGCAGGTAGGCATGGAGGTGAAATCCTCAGGTGACTTGACAAGGGAGGAAGAGGCAGAGGGGAAAAAGAAAAACAGACAACAACAAAAAAAAAGAACCATAATGTCAAACAACAAATAAAAAGGTGACAACGGTCACAAAGTGCGAGCATATCTCGCTGTATCTCTCTGGGGGGGGGGGGGTGTGAGCTCCGGAAGAACCCAAAGAGAACTAAGTGAAATATGATTTTAAACCAGCCTCATGTTTGGAAGCATAGAGAGGAGGCATTGAGAGCATATGCGAACAGAGATCAGGCAGTGCTCCATTCAGGAGAAAGCCGTGTAGCTGTGGATTTAGCTGGAGGAGTAGAAGCTTCTTCTGGAAGAAGGTTCCATTTTTTTGCTAGGTCTAATCCTTCCTCGATACTCCTGATAGCAAAGGTGCGGTTGTCCTTATTGATCAGCAGCTTGGTGGGGAAGCCCCATGAGTATGTGATTTTGTGATTTTGCAGCAATTTAGTGATTGACGTCAGATTTTTGCGTGCCATCATAGTATACTGCGATAAATCAGAATAAATGGAGATATCTGAGGACGGAGCCGGCAAAGGCTGGTTCTTTCTTGAGAATCTCATTAATTCATCCTTAACATGAAAAAAGTGCACACGTGCTATGACATCTCTTGGAACCTTCTCAGGGAGGAATTTAGGTTTAGGGAGGCGATGTGCTCTATCCACAATAATGAAAAAGAAAAGAAAGGAGGGCGCACCGACCTTGTGCATTACCACTTATACGTTTTAATAAACACAAAATAAAAAGCAATGGTCCTACTTACAAACATTCAGTAGTAAGCGCATTTAAAACAGCTAAAATGGACCTCACGGCACCTGCCAGTCAGACCCTAGACACCAATGTAGCTACATGACATGACTGGCAGGTGCCGTGAGGTCCAGTTTTAGCTGTTTTAAATGCGCTTACTACTGAATGTTTGTAAGTAGGACCATTGCTTTTTATTTTGTGTTTATTAAAACGTATAAGTGGTAATGCACAAGGTCGGTGCGCCCTCCTTTCTTTTCTTTTTCATTTTAGCCATATGAACACCCTTTGTTCTGTGGAGGGCTGCAAGACTTAAGACTTTGCCTTTATACCATACTGATACACCCAGTTTGGCGATACACCAGAGTGCAGGAGGATTTTTGTGCTATCCACAATAATGTCAGTGCTAGGAAGGTCAGGCAAGATGGCTGCTATGAATTCCTGCACATAATATCGTAGGTCCACTGGTAGCACTGATTCCTCCACCCCCCGCAGTTTAAGGTTGTTCCTTCTGGACCTGTCCTCTAAATCTGCTAATTTTTCGCGTATTGCTTTAATTTCATCATCAGCTTCATAGTGTGCATCTACTAAGTCATTGTGGGCTATTGCAAAATCACCCATTTTATCCTCCACATGGCTAATCCTCTCCCCAATGACTGTGACCTCCTGCTTTAATTGCGAGACACAGTGTATCATGTCTCTATGCATAGAACCTCTCAGGGTCACCAGCATATCCTTCATAACAGTGTCACTGAGCGGGACCCCTGATGTAGGGAATTATTGGATTTGATCCACAAAGTCCCTGGTGCTGTTTTGGGAATTACATGCCTCATCCTGCTCACCTGCATATCTATGGTCCTCCGACCGCCTCTGCGATGATTTCTGCGGGCTGCAGATGGGAGAATGGGATGGCGTGGAGCCTCCGCTTCCACCCCCTGTCCTGGGGGTCGGTACAATGCTCGGTAGCTGGAACGGGCTATGCTGGCTTCTTCCGTCCTGCAGGGAGCGCCGCGAGTCCGAGGCCCCGGCGCCATCTTGCGGCCTAGGTGTACTCGCCGCGTGGTAGAAGTTGGTAAGTTTTTTCGGTCTTCGGTCCTGCTTTCGCTTCCCCATCATTCCCGGGAGATGGCAGAAGGTCCCTCCGGTGGTATAGAGGCAGTGTGGGACTGGTTTAGTAGCTCAATGTCGCTGGGTGTGGGTTCAGTTCACGGAGCTCCTGTCTCACACAGCCATCCGCTCCGACTGCCGGCCACGCCCCCCGCTGGGTCCAGTCTCATCCTCGCTTTAGCTGTGCTTGAGCAGGGAGGGCTGTGGAGGGGAGAAGCACTTCTGGGAGAGGATCTCCCAACACCTCCATTGGTGTCTGGAAAGTTTGAGTAGTGATTGCTGCATGGCGTGGAGGAGGGGGCAGAGCTGCAGGCACCATATTGACCTTCTTCACCCTCAGTCCAGTGGAAATAAGCTGTCAGTTTTTTAGGCTTACAGTCTCCCTGCTGTTTCCACAACATCTCCAGGAGTGCGGGATTCAGGAGTGATTGAGAGGTGTTCTGTGTCTCTGTTTGTTGCTGACTTCTCTGTCAGGGCTTCAGAGCTCCTGTCTCAGGCAACCATCCACTGTGCACGCTAGCCACACCCCTCTGATCTGAGTTTTTTTAATGCATTGGGTCCCACTGTCAGAATACATTGTCCTAGCCACATTGCTCCCAACTGTTTCCTATTTACAAGAAAAGTCCTCTAATTTACCATAATTGCCCCTCTTTCAGGCCTGATGTACAGATCTGTATAAGGCCGGGTTCACACCTATGCAAATTGAATGCGGCTTAAACCGCATTCAATTCGCAGAACATTTCTAAATACTTTGGGCCAGATTCACATACACTTAATATTGCGCTGCGTAATCGAAATACTCTACGCTGCCGTATTTTACCAGGCTCTACACCGAATCCTGGTAGATTTTTGCCCGTACGCTACGGCGGCGTAGTCTATTTCTCGCCTTGTAATCGAAATACGCGATTGGGGGGCGTGAAGCATTTAAATTAAGCGCGTCCCCGCGGGGATCGAACTGCGCATGCTACGTTCAGAAATTTCCCGCCGTGCATTGCGCAAAATCACGTCGTTACGTCATTCGTTGTTTAAGAACATTCCTATTCCCGGACGACTTACGTCAAAAATAATAAAGGACGTCGTAAAACGTAGAAATTCGACGCGGGAACGACGGCCATACTTAACATGGGCTGTCTAATATTAGAGCAGCAAAAATCTGGTATAGTGTTACGCAAATAAAAGATGACTAAAGGTGCCGTAAGAGATTGCGATAGAAGATCGTAATTTCGGGGATCGCCGGCAAAAGCTCATTTGCATACCCCGACGCGGAAAATGACGGGAAGTCCACCCAGTGGCCGCAATTTAATTGCAGCGTTGATCCGAAGGCGTACTAACACGTAATCCAGTCGAATTGAAGCCCGCAGCCGTCTATTCATGGTTTGAGGTTTTCGACTAGCTAGAAAACGCGCGTAATTTGAAATTACTCCAGTCTAACACCAGTTAGACAGGCGTAATGGCTATGTGAATCTGGCCCATTGTTTTCAATGTGGCTGGTTCACATATGTGCGATGTATTCGCACTGCCCATTGCCGAAAAATGTGTGCGTTTTCTAGGCATTGCGGTGCAGCTCAGGTGCGAATTCAGGCCCATTATCTTCTATGGGCACGCATCTGATTCGCAGATGTGTCCATTTCTCTTCAGGATTTCTCTCATTCTACTCAACACACTTCCCCCCTCCCCCTCCCCTCTCCCAGGCCTTCAAATTTGCATCTAAAACGGAGATGATCTGCTGAACTGTTCTTTTTTCTCTCTGCAGAGATAAGAGAGCTGAAATTCGCACCACACAAGTGTGAATCCGGCCTAAAACATATTCTTCATTCAAAGTCTTTAAATCGTTGTATTATTTATGTTTGCTTCCTAAAGAATATCAATGCTTAAAAAGATGTCTCACAAAACATATTCTTAGTTAATACTATCCCCCAACAGTCAGCACTCACGCAGAAGAAGATAAAAGACATCAGTACTTATGCTGGGGGAGTCCCATAGAGTGAGATTTACTAAATTTGGAGCACACATTCTGGTGCAGTTGTGCATAGTAAACCAATCAGCTTCAACTTTTTTAACAAAGCTTTTACAATAAAACCTAGACACTGTTTGGTTACTATGCACCAGTATTAGTAAATCTCATTTACAGAGATTCAAAGGAACATTCTTTTAAGAGACCAACACATGTTTTTTCTCCAGTCTCGCTGAGTTTTTTTTTTAGATTTATGCTAGCCAGAACCCTCTGGCTGTTGAGAGACCAACACATACCTTTCCCCAGTCTCACTGAGCTTTCCTTGAGCTTTATACTAGCCAGAACCCTTGGCTGTTACCGATCACCCCCCACCCCCTGATATAAACAGCCTGATGGCCCTCATTTTCATGAGGGGAACTGGTCTATTCTGTCACTTTAAGGGGTCTTTTGGATGATGATGGGTATGTGCTGTAAGGCTCCTCAACTTTGAAGTAGAGAATGGCAGGAGGACAAGGGGAGGACAACATTGACATTGGGAAGTGAAGGAAGAGGAATGACTGTGGGAGTCCAAAGGATTAAATAGAGTTTCTAAAAGCGAGAATGACAGTGGGAAGACATATTAGAGTGAAGATAGCTAATGGACTCATCTGGAGCTCCTATATACTGTAGGAACATCCACAAATGAGGCTTCATACAGGAGTGGAGCTTACAGACAAAAATACCAGACATAAAAATGTGATTTTCTGACAAATAGTTCTGCATGTTTTTTTCTGATGTGTAGACTATTGTTTATATAAATCATTGAACCAGCAGATAATATTTTATTTCAGCTGGGTCAGTAAATTTAAAATACCTGTTATAACATAAACAGACGTGAAAAGGTAGCAGAGTGTTTCAAAGGTGTATATGTTTTATATCCTTTGTTTTGTTTGTAAATAGTTGTGTGTTGTGTATGACTTAGTTACATAGTTAGTCTGGTTGAAAAAAGACATCCAGCCTGGAGTATATAAATCTCTTAATACAAGGAAGGATTATGCTATCTTTGGAAACCACAGCTTGGCGTTGCATGCTAGTATTAAAGGGTCACTAAAGGAAAATGTTTTTGCTGAAATGACTGTTTACAGGGTATAGAGACATACAAGTTAACTGATTCCTTTTCAAAATGATTAAAAATAGATAAAAATCAATCATATATTATGCCTGCAGGTTAGTTTCACTTTTGAACTGGCTTCATGTTTCTGCAAAGTAGAAATAGACACACAGAACAAAAACAAACAAATCCAGGGCAGTGTTTTGTTTTTAAAATGAATCTGATTGGTTCTGAGAAGTTTTAGACACACAGTAATGACAGCTTAAACCATCGTGAGAAAGCTCCCAGCACTGTGGTTATAAGGAAACAGACAAGCAGGAAGTGTGGAGAACAGAGCAGGAATACAGCAACTTCAAAGCAAAAACGAACAATAAGGACATGAAACCAGTACTGCAGTAAGGTAAAGGAAGCTATTTAGCTAAAAAAATCCTTTAGTGATCCTTTAAGCTTATGTTTTACCAAAATACCCAGATCCTTCTCCACCATTGATTCCCCCAGTTGTTCTCCCCTAGTAATTATGATTTACAGTGCGCATATTCTTTTCCCCCAAGTTCAAAACTTTACATTTATCCACATTAAACTCCATCTGCCACACAGTTGCCCAATTAAACAGTGCATTAAGGTCAGCTTGCAAGCTGGAGACATCCTGTAAGGATGTTATATTACTACATAGCTTGGTGTCATCTGCAAAGCCTGAAATTGTACTTTTAATTACAGACTCTATATCATTTATAAATAAACTAACAAGTAACAAAAAATATATAAAGAAACAGTGCAGCGCAAAACTCAATAAGAATATATAATCTATATATATACTGTATGTATATATATATATATATATATATATATATACAGTATATATATATATATATATATATATATATATGTGTGTGTGTGTGAATACGGATCAATCCATACATATATCAAAATAATATATTGTGATAAAGTCCAAGTGATTGTGAAACAAAATCCAAAATGCCAGATCATAGAAATCTTCACCAACAAAATCTAAGTGCTCTCTGCTGGACTCAAACGTTGAGGAAGTTGCAAAACGTAGCGCCTACGGGGTTAAGGAGCCTGAAGACACGTCGCTCGCTGCCATCCTTGAAAAAGTTTGTTTTTTAATGGTCCTACATTTTCTTACTGCCGTTTTTACATTGGCTAAACGTTTGAGTCCAGCAGAGAGCAATTTTGATTCCTTTTTTAATGTTGTGGTCCGGTTTACTACTGACTTGTGAGGAATTGAACTACTACCCTGCTTGCTGGTTTTCCATGCTAAGAAATCTGCTTATTTGACCATTTGGTAAAACAGTGGTCCGTGTGTGGAGGTGAGAGTACCCATTCTTACTGGTGGAGGGATCACTTTAAGTTTGGATTGTAACTGTCACCTGGTGAAGATTTCTATGATCTGGCATTTTGGATTTTGTTTCACAATCACTTGGATTTTATCACAATATATTATTTTGATATATGTATGGATTGATCCGTATTCACACACACACACACACACACATATATATATATACATATATATATATATATATATATATATATATATATATATATATACATATATATATATATATTCTTATTGAGTTATGCGCTGCACTGTTTCTTTATATATTTTTTGTCACTTTTGTGAATATCCTGTTTAGTGTTCAGCTTTCATTACTGGTGGAAGAAGTTTTTACGGTTCTTCACCTTATTACTAGTGTTGAGCGGAATACGCCATATTCGATTTTGCGATATTTCACAAATATATAGAAGAATATTCGTGAAACATTCGTTAATATCGAATATTCGTGATATTTTATCAAAAAAAAATGTTTGCGAAATTTCGCTAATGCGAAATTGATTGCGAAATTCTCGTCCGCGCATGCGCGTGAACAACACGCGAAAACGGAGATCATTTCCTGGATTACTAAACTTATATGCACTAAACACTTTTTTTTTTTTTTACACTGACTGACAAGGACAAAGACGAGGACTACAAATAATAAACGAATATGCACTAAACACTAACTCTACTTACACAAACTTATATGACTAAACTAAAGCTAATTTTTTTTATTTTATTTTTTTATACACAAAACACAGAGACTAAACACACACTAAACTAAGCTACCTTAAAGCAATATACACTTACACTAACTACACAGAAATCTATCTAACACTAAGCTACACTAACCTGGACAAAACAACACAAATCTGAGCTTTTAGAAAAGCTGTTGGGTCTTTTGCTTTGAAAAAAGCATTTGGTTTTAGAAGCAGGAAACTCAGAACTGAAAGCACTATAGGAAGCACAATGCTAAGCTCTAAGATCGCAATACACAGGAAAAACGCACAGAAACACACCACTCTCTCTAGCCACCTTGTGAATCTGCACTGAAATACTGCTGGGAGTGATCTTATATAATGGTCGTGCAGGCAGGTTCCTATTGGTTGCTATGGAGGTTGCTAACCTCTGACAACTGTGGTAGGAGAACTCTGATTGGCTCTGATGCAAAAGAAGGGCAGAGAAAGTATTTGCGAATATTCGTAATACGAATATTCGCATTGCGAATATTCGGCAACATAAAAGGATCGCCTCAGCTACTCGGCCCAGGGTCTCTCATCATACCAGCAATGCTTTTAGACGTCGATGGAGATCACCAGGATGTGATCTGTTTTAAAAATAAATAGCGAATATTCACCGCGATATTCGAGTTATTCGCGAATACTCTAATATGCATTATTCGTAACGAATATTCGCAATGCGAATATTCTTGAGCAACACTACTTATTACATTATTTGTTTAAATTTATTATCAATACTTATATATTTTTGCGCTGATTGCACTCCTGTTTTTTGTATAAACTAACAAGTAAGGGTCCCAACACTGAACCTTGGCGTACACCACTGATAACCTTACACACAATTTCTGATGGCCTAAAATCCGATGACATTTTTTGTCGGAATTACATTCAAGCTGTCTTGCATACACACTGTCAGACCAAATTCTAACCGTCCAAAACACAGTGACGTAAAACACTATGACGAGCGGAGAGAAATTAAGTTCAACGCTTCCGAGCATGCGTAGACTTGATTCTGAGCATGCGTGGGTTTTTTCTCCGTCAAAGTTGAACACAGACCATAATGCCGCGTACACACGATCACTTTTTGTGATGTAAAAAACGTTGTTTTATCTCATGAAACAAAACGACGTTTTTTCAAACTTCATTTTAAAAAACGATGTTGCATACACACCATCGTTTTCTGAAAATGCTCTTGCAAAGCGCGGTTATGTAAGACACTTTCGACGGCACTCTGTTCCATTGAAGCTCCCGTCTCATAACTTGCTTCTGGGCATGCACGGGTTTAAAAACGTTGTTTTAAACGTCGTTTTGCCCACACACGATAATTTTTTGTGAAACAAAAGACGACATTCTGAAAAACAACATAAAAAATTCAAGCATGTTCGAATTTTTTTTTGGTCGTTTTTTTGAAGACATAAAACAACGTTTTGCCCACACACGATCATTTTAAATGACGTTTTTTAAAACGTCGTTTTGTTTCATCACAAAAAACGACCGTGTGTATGCGGCATAAGAATTTCCTATAGTTTTTTTCCATTGGAAAAAAATAAAACATGTTCTATTTCTAAACACTGACGAAAAAAAAGTCAGATGGGGACCACACACATTTGCAATTTCCGATTGAAAAAAGTCCACCTGACTTTTTTCATCAGAAATTCCGATCGTGTGTACACGGCATTAGACTATTCAGAGTGAAAATTATTAACCACTACTCTCTTAATTTGGTCTTTTTTTTTTTTTTATGTTTCAATATTTTCTTTTAAAGTTCCATATAAGTAATACAACAGGAATATCACAACGTTTTATTGTACAAAATATAACCAACAAAATGTAGGGAATAGCATGGTGAGTTATCGATAAAATAAGAGAGTCACTGCTATATCACTGGTATCACCCAACAAGCCTCAGCCAACTGTATCAGGTGCTTCGTGTTCATGCTATTTTCCAGCCTTAACAGGTCCATAACTCGCTTCGAAAAGACAAATCCCTCCTCATCCAGAGGGGGAGCGCAACTCACCCATTCAAGTGGGCATTGACCCCCTACTTCCCTATTGCAAATCAGTCTACGATAAATAAACAATTGAATAAACTCAAGCATTAGATGCCATATCAATACCTCAAAGTATAGCGGCAGTGAGAAAGAGAGATAGAGAAGAAAAGAGAAAGGAGGAGAGAGATCAAAAAAGGAAAAGGTGGGGAAGATAGGAGCCACGGTCCCAAGTCCGGGGAACCCACTCGCGAGAGGAGACCTAGAGAGCTAGGGTCCAGGGGTCATGTGTTAGGTAACTAATCCACGGGTCCCAAACTTTGTGGAACAACTTCATCCTATCCTGCACCAAGGCCGTCAGCCTCTCATTTAGCATAAGCCACAATAGTTTGCCCTTGAGCGGATCGAAGGATAAAGCAGCGGATCTCCAATTCCTGGCTATAGTGATTTTTGCAGAGATAAATATGAAGGTCAAAACAAAAGCCTTTGTTGGGACTTGGAGGCTTCCCTCACCCCATCCCCCAGAAGAGCATGCTTAGCTGATTTTGATAAGTTGAGTCGGGTGAGGGAATATATGAAGTTATAGACCCTAATCCAAAACCTTCTGACCTTCGGGCATGTCCACCAGATATGATAAATAGTTCTAGTTTGACCACAACCACGGAAGCATTTGGAGGTAGCTCCTGGTACGAAGGTGGCTATCCTGGCCGGTACCATATACCATCGCAGTAGAACCTTATAGTTTGCCTCTATGATCGATGTATTGATGAGTGAGCGAGAAGCATTTTCTGAAATTTTATGCCAATCACCCAAAGTTATAGATTCCTCCAAATCCTCTTCCCATTTCGTCATATATGTCAATTTCGTTGTCACACTCATCAATAGGGATGAGCCGAACACCACCGCGTTCGGTTCGCACCAGAACCGTCGAACAGTCCGATCGTTCGCACGAACATTTAGAACCCCATTGAAGTCTATGGGACTCGAACGTTCGAATTAAAAAACGATCATTTTAAAGACCAATTTTCAAGTTATTGTTGGAAAACGTCTTTCAGAACACGGGTCTTGCCCCAGGGAACATGTATCAATGGAAAAAAGTCTTAAAAAAGGTCGTTTTTTCAGGAGCAGGCCTCCTGAAAAAACGACCGTTTTTAAAACTTTTTTTTCCATTGATGGTAGTATCAATGGGAAACAAGTTTTAAAAACGGTCATTTCGTTTCACTCGAATTGGCCGCGAACGATCGTTTTTGTTCGAAATTCGACGAACGATCCAACAGACGATGTTCGAGTCGAACATACGTTCGTTTCGAACGCGAAGCTCATCCCTACTCATCAACATCGGATATATGGCTGTTATGTGGCCTCTAAATTTATCATAATTGCTACATAAATATTCCATGTGGGTCAATTTGTCTAAGTCGCCCTTTTGAGCCAAAGTTTGCATAAAATGTTGAACCTGGACATATCTATAGTAATTTGTAGGGGGCATTTGATATTTAATAATCATAGACTGTTCAGATAGAATACTCTTACTGTCGTAAAGGTCTGCTATGCAAACTAGTCCCTTGTTTGTCCACCAAGCAACTGCAAGGGGGGCGAGGCCTGGGATAAATGTTCTATTGTTCAGTAGTGGTGCCAATGGAGTATGGGGGGATTTGAAATGATAGTGTGGGACAGAGTTTTGTCGGTCTCTCTGTACTAGGGAGCCACGTTAGGTGAGAAATTGAGTGCGGACGGCATGCATAAGATTCCATACCCATCCATATTGCCTGCGGTAGCTGGGAATGAAACCTGGAGAGGTGGGCAACCTGGGCTGCATAGAAATATTTCTGCAGATCAGGCAAACCAAGTCCCCCCCTCCATCTTGGGGTGTACATTGTACTTTTATTTATCCTAGGCCTCTTATCCCCCCAAATAAATTGATGGATTTTCCTTTGGAACATTTGGAGGTCGTGTCTAACCAAAGCCACAGGTATAATGTGAAAAAAGTAAAGTAACCTCGGTAGAACATTCATTTTTATCGAGTAGAGTCTGTCAAACCACAATGGAGGATGAACCTGTCATTTAGCCAAGTCATCAGTTAATCTTTTAAAAAGGCCAGGATAATTTCTCTTGTATAGAGTAGGCATAGATGGGGTCAAATGTCTACCTAAATAAGGGAGGGTCTCAGGCTCCCACTTAAACTGATAAGACTGCTCCAGCACTCTTTGAGTAGAGGCTGGCAGTGAAGGATTCAATGCCCTAGATTTGTCATGGTTTACATGTAACCCTGAAATGTCGGAGAATGGTTGTAGAACGGCGTGTAAATTAGGGAGGGAGGTAATCGGTGAAGTTAGGGTCAATAGTAAATGGTCAGCGAAAAGTAGACATTTATGTTCAAGATCTCCACAGACAATCACCCGGATATCCTGACTTGAGCGGATTTTGATAGCTAGCAGCTCTATTGCCAGAGAAAATAGTAGCGGAGACAGCGGACATCCCTGTCTAGTGCCTCGTCTGACAGGCAATGATTCAGAAGAATAGCCTCGGATCATCTATGAAGCCAACAGTGTGTTGTACAGCGTACAGAGGAGAGACAGAAATCGCTCACCAAGTCCGAAACGGCCCAGTACCTCGAACAAGTAGTCCCACGATAGCGAGTCAAACGCTTTCTGAATATCCAATGAGAGCAACATCCCACCCCTAGGGCCCATTCTATCCCAGTCTGATTGCACGGCCGAGATCAAATTTACTACCCTACGGGTTTGATCTGAGGCCTGCCTATTTGGGACAAAACCGCCTGATCAGCATGTATGTATCTTGGGAGGAAAGTATTCAGTCGCAGTGGCAGTACTTTAGTTAAGATTTTTAGGTCGGTGTTGATAAACAAGATCGGACGATAATTAGCAGTTTCCCCATGATCCCTGCCGGTTTAGGTATAACATTTATAAAAGCTGTATTCTCCTGGTTAGGGAGCTTATTACCTTGTTTTAAACCGTTAGCTACATAGGTGGGGGGTTAAAGAGTCTCTGTACTTTCTATAGTAATATCCTGGGAGACCATCTGGTTCAAGGGCCTTAGAGGGATGAGTAAGTTTGATAGCTTCCAGAATTTCGGATTCCGAAAAATCTTTGTCCATCAATTCTTTATGGTCACTTGTCAAAGTAGGTAAGTGAAGGTCGTGGAAGAACGCTTCTACCTTATGGACGTCGATCGAGTCAGGCACGCTATACAATTTTTCATAAAACTTTCGAAATTCCCTAAGGATCAGTTCTGGATTTTGGGTGGGGTGGCCGTTCGCTAGCCTTAGACCCCTTTCACACTGAGGAGTTTTTCAGGTGGTACAGCGCTAAAAATAGCGCTGCTATACCACCTGAAAAACTCCTGCCCAGGAACCTCAATGTGAAAGCCGGAGGGCTTTCACACTGAGGCGATGCGCTGGCAGGAGAGAAAAAAATCTCCTGTCAGCAGCATCTTTGGAGCGGTGAGAGGAGCAGTATGTATACCGCTCCTTCACCACTCCTTCCCATTTAAAACAATGAGAAACAGCGGCAATACCGCCCGCAATGCGCCTCTGCAGAGGTGCATTGCGGGCGGTATTAACCCTTTATCGGCCGCTAGCGGGGGTTAATACTGCACCGCTAACGGCCGAATCCCGCGGCAAATCCGACGGTATAGCACCGTTATTTTTAGCGGGGCTATACCGCCACCGCGGCTCCCACCCCAGTGTGAAAGGGGCCTTAGTTTAGGTAGGGTCAGGGCTTAATTTGGTCTTTTAGAAGGTTTTCTATCCCTTTACAAACCAATCCTTCCAAGTCTGTAGACTTTACCTTACACATTAGCCCTATACCACGTTCACAGCCACCCCTTTGTCCAAGGTTTCACTTACCTCCTCATGAAAATAAATCAGATTTGTTTGACAACTTCTTTCATGAATCCATGCTGTTAGTTGCTTAAAGTATTTTTTATTTCCATCAATTACTCATCTATGTGGTCTTTTATTAAACACTCCCCAACTATAGAAGTTTACTAACAGATCGATAGTTACTTGGTAAAGCCTTATGCCAATCCAGTGGTACTATTCCAGTCATTAAAGAGTCCCTAAAAATAGGCTGCTATTTTCAAACTAATTGTAGTAAAAATGGTAACACATAGGAAATAAATTATTGAACAATTTTCCCCATTTAGGGGTCCTATATATTTCCATACCTATTTAGTGACCTCAGAGTTTGTTGTTGTCCTCTTTAGATGAAATTTCAGCTGAACAAATCTCTGTGGACTTCCAGCTGAGCAGGGCATTTAAACTTTAAGCTGGAAGGCATTTGTTTTTCACTGCTGACAGTGAAAACCGTACTGTGCAACCATAATGATACACATGGAAGCTTTCAGATTGTTCAGTTGCAGAACACATTTAACTGCTTACTACATTTTTCTTCAGTGAAGAGACATCAAAGATTTAGATTTTTTTTTTAACAATGTTTTATATTAAGAAATTGCAAAGACCACAATACAATAAACAGAAACAAAGAAAGTCAAAATACAAAAGGTACTTGAAGGTGCCACAATACAAAGGCGCAGTAATATACAACAGAACTTACAAAAGTAGCATGTACATAATAATATGGCATGATAGCCCAAACCCCCTCCGATGTAAACCCCGCAGGTGGATCTACGGGCAAAAAGGATCCCAGCACTGGACCACCCCCTCCGATCCCCCTCAATTGGTCAGAGTGGCAGCCCGCGCCAAAACCCCCCAACCCTTCTCTCAGTAGGTATGTGGGAGGACTGGGCCACCCGATTCGCATCCATGTTTGAGACATAAGACAAATATCAGTGACAAACCCAGAGAAATTCAGGTACCAATCGTGTATCAATACTTCGAATAACATCAAAGGAAGAGATATGAAGCAAGGGAAGAAGAAGAATAAAAAAAAGCATAAAAAAATAACATATTTATGCCCATACAACACATAATAACAACCACTGGCTGATGCACACTTCCAGCAAGGAGCAACAGACTATTTCAGCAACCTAGTTCGAATGCCACTGAAACCAAGGAGACCACTATTTAATCATAGCGTCGGGGGATCCCACTGTAT
The DNA here is from genome assembly GCA_029574335.1 of Rana kukunoris. Classification (NCBI taxonomy): domain Eukaryota; kingdom Metazoa; phylum Chordata; class Amphibia; order Anura; family Ranidae; genus Rana; species Rana kukunoris. The sequence continues at coordinate 313,141,862 of CM056051.1, read as the reverse complement.
GGGAGTGCATAACCTCGTATTTACCCTCTATGTGCAACGTGGAGATTACCTCAGTAATGGAAGGGGGAATTACATTTTTCCAATGCCGCAGTATCACCAATCTTGTGGCCAATAGTAAGTTCGACACTACAATTCTACAGAAAAGTGGGATTCTACCAATGTCTAGGGAAAGAATCGTCATTCCAGGAGTCAGTGGCTTAATTGAGGTCAGGATGTCCTTGGCAATACCCCAAACCCCAGACCATAATTGATTTAGCTTCGGGTATGACCACATAATTTGGACTAGTGTTCCCACTTCACCACATTGTCTCCAACACAAGGGGGACGTATTGCAGTAAATCTTAGATAACCTATACGGGGTTAGGTACCACCGCAACAACATTTTTTTTCTTTTAAATCATAAAAGTTTTTATTGCTCACAGAACATACAAAGAAAAACAATATGACATATCAGACATAACATATATAGTACATTACACTTGCGTCTCTCCGCTAAGAACCCTACAGGTACTAGTTTTACCCAGTGGTATGCCCTCCGATCCCACCTCCCCGACACTGGCCAGACTAGTTACCACTCATCAGCCTCATCTGAACAAGTTCCATAGGGCTCAAGCCAGGTGTGGCAAGCCATGCATCCCAAATCCTGTCAAATTTGCCCGCATTACCCCTGTGCTGATATATGTACTTCTCCATAATAAGCATCCTGCCCATGTGTGCCAACCAAAATTTAAGTGTGGGAGGTGTCTCCAGTTTCCATTTCAGGAGAATGGCCCTCCTGGCCTGGAACAAGGCTCTGTTGAATGCCATTCGAGTCAACTCCTCCATTATCACTACCTCCAATACTCCAAGCAGACAATATACCGGTTCCAGAACACAGAATTAAGCGTATCCAGAACTCCCCTCCAGAACCTATGGAGCTTGGGGCAGCACCAGAGCAGGTGAAACAGATCACCAGACATTACCTTGCACCTGTTACACATCGGGTCGGGACCCCACCCATTTTAAAGAGTTTTACCGGGGTATAGTGAACCCGCAGTAGGATGTACAGCTGAGATACCTTCTGTGCTACGTTGAGCGAACAGCTGTTGACTGCCTGCAGCGCCTCCTCCCACATCTCCCCTGTTATTGGTCCAACGTCTGCCTCCCACTGATCTGCCACTTTCATGGGGTGCGCCTCTAAAAATGAGTCAAGCAACATGTTGTAACACTGTGAAATAATACCTTTAGCCTCAGAGGCGGCCCTTAAGATGCGGAAAACCGGAGTGGGGGACTGAGCCCACTCCACCGCATCCCCTTGGGCTCTAATCGCATGTTGCAGCTGCAGGTAGTAAAAGAACATGCTTTGGGGAAGCGCAAACCTGGATCGTAGAGTGTCAAATGGGAGTAATGCACCACCGCAGAAAACCTGTTTGAGAAGTGTTATGCCCTGAAGGCGCCATCGAGGGCCCTGGTCCAGTTTGACCAGTTCAGTATATGTATTGTTCTCCCAGATCGGACTAAATTCAGTGAACCCCGTGACCCCCTGAAGCTGTTGCGCCTTATTCCAAACCTTCTGGATCAGTGCAAAAGTAGGCATTCTCTTGTTAGGTTTCTGAAACCGCTGGGCCTCAAGTCCCTCTGGTATTGACACAGCCCCCGAGCCAAGCAGCAAAAGCTTGGCAACAACAATTTTTGATGTCTTGCCATTAGGCTAGTACCCTTAGTGGAAGAGTACACAGCTCTCAGAGACCTTTCCCATTGGAGAATAGAGTACTCCCTCCCAATATCCCTTTCCCAGGCCTTCATATGTTGCATTTTGAAAAGCTTGTGTTTTTCTTGTAATCCCATGTATAGTAGTGAAATCCCTTTGGAGGTGACAAAGATTTAGATTTCTAACTGGCACGATAGTTTTGGTGATTGTCTCAAATCCACAGATTTTACTCCTTTTAGGTGTCTTTTTCTACTGAAGGATCATGACAAACTATTTAATCCTTGGTGATATTTTGCTTCTAAATTTAAGTAATTTAGGATAACATTATATGCTACTGAGAAGTTTTAGTTTTTACTTGGCATATTTATATATTTTGTTGATAAACGTTTTTCATAGTCTTTCTTTAAGTGTAATTGGTAGGGTGAGGATCTCGCGCCAAAATAACTAATAAATGTGTTTTAACGTGATATAAATTAACCACTAGGTGAGCTGCACCCCAAAAATTCAAAATAGAATCGATAAATGGAAAACAGCAGGGGGCGCTGAAAACTGATTTTTAAATACAATAGTGAACTATGTATATCCCCATCAAAGGAGATGATCAGACAAAAGGTGCAATACAGTGCAAATAGTTAGTACATAGTTAGTACATAAATTGCAATGAGAAAATATATTATTAATAAAATATCCAAACGAATATGTGCAGAAACCAGATCCAAACATTATGAAAAAAAAATGTCCATAAAGGTGCAAAAGAATTAATAATATCCTTAAAAATCCTTGTGACTTGTTCTCTCATATAAGTGAATATAAGTGATCGCAAATGAAGTGTTTCCACCTTCACCAACTAAACACCGACAGTGTAAACAGGATGGCTCCTTACCGCAAACGATTGACCTTTCTCGTTAGAAAATAGGTCAAATAAAGCGTTGTGTCTCCACGGACAGTAGATAGCCTGGATTCCCTTGATTGAATGCGTTAAAGGGCAAAGAAACACAGAAAATTGCCGCCATAGCGTGATACCGTTTTATTAAAAGACATGGATTCAAACACACAATGCCGAGTGGCTCCTTACTATTTTTGGTGCCCTCCGTCCCGGCACTGAGGCTAATGGCTTGGGTCAATGGATAAGATGCGTCCTCGCTGGGGGAGCACTCGCGTGCGTTCCACTTCCCTTGTGTAGAGAACCAGCTGGACCGGAAGTTGCTGTGCGTGGTCACGTACCGCCTCGACGTACGTTTCAATAATTCGTCATTGGCGCTTCCTGATGACGAATTATTGAAACGTACGTCGAGGCGGTACGTGACCACGCACAGCAACTTCCGGTCCAGCTGGTTCTCTACACAAGGGAAGTGGAACGCACGCGAGTGCTCCCCCAGCGAGGACGCATCTTATCCATTGACCCAAGCCATTAGCCTCAGTGCCGGGACGGAGGGCACCAAAAATAGTAAGGAGCCACTCGGCATTGTGTGTTTGAATCCATGTCTTTTAATAAAACGGTATCACGCTATGGCGGCAATTTTCTGTGTTTCTTTGCCCTTTAACGCATTCAATCAAGGGAATCCAGGCTATCTACTGTCCGTGGAGACACAACGCTTTATTTGACCTATTTTCTAACGAGAAAGGTCAATCGTTTGCGGTAAGGAGCCATCCTGTTTACACTGTCGGTGTTTAGTTGGTGAAGGTGGAAACACTTCATTTGCGATCACTTATATTCACTTATATGAGAGAACAAGTCACAAGGATTTTTAAGGATATTATTAATTCTTTTGCACCTTTATGGACATTTTTTTTTCATAATTTTTGGATCTGGTTTCTGCACATATTCGTTTGGATATTTTATTAATAATATATTTTCTCATTGCAATTTATGTACTAACTATGTACTAACTATTTGCACTGTATTGCACCTTTTGTCTGATCATCTCCTTTGATGGGGATATACATAGTTCACTATTGTATTTAAAAATCAGTTTTCAGCGCCCCCTGCTGTTTTCCACTTTTCCTTTCTTTAAGTGTAGTTGTTTCCAGAGACAGCCCAAATTCACTTAGGACAACCAATTTAATGTTCTTGCTTAAAGGGGAGGTTCGCCTAAAAATAAATTTTTACCATTGCATTTATGACATTAAAGATGATTAGAATCGGCTGTTTTTTTTTAAAAAATACGTTCCGTACATACTGTTTCCAAGATGTATTCTCAACCCGGCTTCCGGGTATGATGGTCGGGGATGGGCGTTCCTAATTGATGGACAGGCATCCGTCTGACGCATACAGCGTGTCACGAGATGCCGAAAAAATACGAACGTCGGTGCGGCTCTATACGGCTCCTGCGCACTGACGTTCGGCTTCATTCGGAATCTTGTGACGCGCTGTATGCGTTGGACGGATGCCTGTCTATCAATTAGGAATACATCTTGGAAACAGTATGAACGGAACGTATTTTTTTTAAAAAACAGCCGATTCTAATCATCTTTAATGTCATAAATGCAATGTTAAAAATGTATTTTTAGGCGAACTTTAACAAAATCAATGGGTATTCAACATTTACTAGAATGCTTGTATTTAGCTCATGGTGTTCTTTAAACATATATGACTCCTTATATCAAGTTTTTCCATGCCTTACCATTGTCTTGGATACATGGTGATTTTTCTTTAAAAAAAGAAAAAACTGAATTAAAGACCTGTTTTACTGTCTGAGTGCATGAGTTTAAAAAACAACTGCTGAACTAAAAAGCTAGCAGTGTTAATCATACACATTTTACAGCATGCTACTAAGGTTTAAGAAGACATCATAATGGAAAATATGGGAACATATCAGTACAATGCTTAAACCCTTTCATGACGAAGCCTATTTTTTGACATTTGTTGTTTACAAATTAAAATCCATATTTTTTGCTAGAAAATTACTTAAAACCCCCAAAAATTAAATATATATATATATTTAAACAGATAATCTAGAGAATAAAATGGCAATTGTTACAGCATTTTATGTCACATTTTTTTGTAAACGATGGTGTTACATCAAGTAAATAGATACCAAACATGTCATGTTTAAAATTGCGCACACACGTGGAATGGCGACATACTACGGTACCTAAAGATCTTTATAGGCGACATTTTTTTTTTTTTTACAGTTACCAGGTTAGAGTTATAGGGCCAGATTCAGGTAGGAGAGCGGATCTTTATTCTGGAGTAACGTTCGTCATTTACGTTACTCCGCCGAAACTTTAGGAGCAAGTACTGTATTCACAAAGCACTTGCTCCTAAAGTTGCGGCGGCGTAGCGAAACTGAACGTACTGCGCATGCGTCGACTGTCGGTGCGCATGCTCCAAATTCTGTCAGTGAACGTAAATGACGTCAATCCCCATTCACGGACGTTTTAAGCAAACGACGTTAAACTTTTTCACGACGGCCATATTTAACATAGGATACTCCACCTAGGGGGCATGTTTTTCTTTACGCCGCGTATCGCTTACGGAAACGTCAGAAAGTCACTGCGTCGGGCCCGCGTACGATCGTGAATTGCCGTCTCTCGCTGATTTACATATTCTTGGCGTAAATCAGCGGGAACGCCCCGAGTGCCCACTTTAAAATTGCAGTTCCGATACGACGGCGAAATACAATTACACCACTCGTATATGAACTCAATCCCGATGCATCTTGTTTTCTGCATACAGAAAACAGATAAGCCGGCTCAAAGTGTGAGTTATGCTGGCGAATCACTGATACTCCAGCGTAACTCTGCCTGAATCTGGCCCAATGAGGATGTATTGTGCTAGAATTATTGCTCTTGTTCTGACGATCGCGTTGATACTTCACATGTGTAATTTGAGGTATCATTTACATATGTGGGCGTGACTTACATATGTGTTTTCTTTGCTGCGTCACAGGGCACTTTAAAAATTCGTATTTACTTTTATTTTTTACATTGTGTTTTAAAAACAAATACATTTTGATCACTTTTATTGCTGTAGCCAAAAAATTAGATCGCGCTTAATAATGCATATAAATGACTAGAAATGCTGATTAAACATGTGCACAGGTAAATGATTCCAAAATATATAAGTCCATCAGCATATGGAAAAGTTCATTGTTCAGTGATCCCACAGGTGCCAATACATCAAATTGGAAAAGTGTGATATAGATGAAACCTCCACCGAAATCATATGTAGCCTCTTACCAAAAAGACCTGAACTGTGAGCATGATATGGTCTGTGATGCTGGGTGATGGTCACAGGGGAGTTCCAATGTATATAGCCTGGTTGTCAGATGTAAAGTATCTCCCGATGGGTCATCAACAGGCACGTAAAAAACAAAGGCCTCACATAGCATAAAACCTTAATTTATTGAAATAAAAAAAGTCGACTTGCACTTACATCAAAGTGAAGAAATCATCGCATAAAACATATCAGCCGGCCGGCTTGAAACAAACAGCCCGTATTCCGGGTAGAGAGATTAGAGCACGCGGTGACGTCAGAACGTCTCCTCCCTACGTTTCGTCTGAAAGACTTGATCACGGGATACAGGCGGCGTTCTGACTCACCGCTATAAATGTAAACAGACGTCACATGCAGCCTCGATGTGAATGAAAGCACCCAGCCACACTGTCGCCATATTGGTTACTGGATAGAGGCTAGGCAAGATTGGCGATATTAACCGCGCTCTGCCCACACTCGAAAATGCATAAAAAGAAAAAAAGAATATATAATAACTATTTAAACTGACTGAACAGGGACACACTTCCGAAAAAATAGCAATCATCACGGACTGTAATTGTATAAAAACTATAAAAAAATGCGATCAGCTTTATATTGATTTAAAATATACTATCGCATTGCTTGTTGAAGGAAATCGAGAGAACACTGCTATCACTCTCAATGACAAACTGCAGCGAACACGGCTGTGTATTGCATTCAGAATGCCATGTAAAATGCCTAACATGGAAAAGTTGTATAAAGACATAAAATTCCATAAATGAAAAATTCATAACATCTACAATTAAATAGACTACACTTGAGGCCATGAGTTTATGAGAAATTACCATGAAGAAATCTATATGGAGGCTCAGAATCAGTCTCCATAAAGAAGGAGGCCTGGGAAAGGCCAAACTAACCCCAATGGGTAGATGAAACAAAAAGGGGCCCTCAGCATTGGCTGCACTCCACATCGAGCCTGCATATATTTGTAATCTCAGATATAATATTGTAGATAAGCAATAGATCACATATATATCCCTCAAAGTCAATCTGGGAGATATCGGGGGTTAAAAACAAAAAAACTAAAATTAATGATTATGGTAGTAAGGAATAAACAGTATGAAAACATATCAATCATGAATTGGCTATAAAACAGTTAACATCAACTTCTATGTTTAGGCCAAAAGGTGTGTAGCTTTTTAGTTTATAGACCCAGGACATTTCTAATTTGGAGATGGTTCTCACCAGATGACTTCCTCTCCAATGGGAACTATACAGTATTTGTCTATCCCCAAGAATATAGTACCTTTTGGGTTTTTCTTGTGTGTGGTGAGGTAGTGTTTAGATACCGAATGTTTGGTATACCCCAATCTGATATTATTGATATGTTCATTTAATCGAACCTGTAGGGGGCGTTTTGTCCTGCCCACATATTGTAGGCCACACGGGCACTGCAGCATGTAAACTACCCCTGTGGTAGAGCAGGTGATAAATGGTTTGATAAATGGTTTGATCGGGTAGTGTTTTGCTGTACAGGTGGAACTGAATGTAGTAGTTCTCCTGGAACTACATCCATTAAGAGAGCATACCTGTCACAAGGACTGTAAACATCCCTTGTGACAGTTATAGATGGTGACAGGTACTCTTTATGTAAATATATATATATGGATGCGCTAATATTAACTTATAGGTGAATAACGTACAAACTAATCAGGGACAGACAATCTCCATATACTGTGAGTAAATGTGATACTGAACACACATAAACCATGTGGTAAGTCCTTGACCATGTGCACAGTGATTAGTCAAAACAAAAAGTTCCAATCAGGAAAAAACATACGATGCCTTCCTTCACTATGAATGCAGATCCCAGCACTTCACCGCTGCAGTCCGGTGAACAGGCACTCACAGGCAGATATGTATGTGAAAGGAAAAAAAGGAAACCTCATTGCACAGACATCAAAATCAAATGGATAATGCGATCCAATACATCAGCAAATGCACTCACGAATCCCCGCTTTGTTAAAGCATGAAACGCCGCTCAGTATGCAGTCTCCTCAATTCAATCAGATGGGCTCGGATTCGATCGTAGGCTCCTCCCTACGTGTTACGTTACGCAACTTAATCATGGGTTACTCTTTATGGAGGTATTGGAGTCCAAAAGACCCCAAATCCCTCCTTTTCACTTCGAAGTATTCAGATCGGCAAAAAATTATTCTGAATACTGCATTTTTTTTTAAAAAACTGGTGCCATTGGAGGCAGAGTAAACTGGAAGTGACGTGATGTTGCTTCCTTGTTTACAGAGAGAAGACTTTAACAAAGCCATTTCAGGCTTCGTGCCAGTCTGTCTCTAGCAGCCTGAAGTGGCAGATCAAGGATCGCTACTCCCGGTGGGAGGGGAGGCCCAGTAAGAGTTGCGTAAGGTGGCGGGAGGGGGGATGTCCGCTTTCCTTCCTCTAGGATAGCAACCAAGTGGCTTTTAGCTGTATCAGTTGTAATCCCTGGAAAGCCGACCACCCGCTCTAAAATATGGTACCGGGATGATGCTTGCAGCTGCAGGCATCATCCAGGTATAACCCCCAAGGCTGCACATATGCATACGGTCAGAGCAAAGGGGTAATATATATATATATATATATATATATATATATATATATATATATATATATATATATATATATATTATTCATGTTAGTCATAGTTTATGCCATCCTTCGTCTGCTTGTGTCAAGAATTGAATCTGAGCTTATCCCATGTTTGCTATGCAACATCAATTGTGTTCCTTTCATTTATGGTTATCAAGAGAATAATAGTATATAAATAAATATTTGGTAAGGCACTTATTATCCCAGGGAATTAATAGGAGGATAGATAGGAGGTAGGAGAAGGTATTAAGCATGACTTCAGCAGTAATAGTGAAGATCTGGTTATAAAGTGCGCTGTTTTTATCTCTGAATCTATTGAATGGATCGATGTAGAGTTTGAACTGGAGGTAAATGCTGTACAGTATTTTTACCTATGGCCAGTTTGAACTGCACAGGTTCACGACAGACCTAAAGAAGTAATAAATGCCAGTCAGAGGTTTAAAAGCCCCGGAAGTACAGAATAGGTGATGTAGTAATTGCATGGATATCACCATCTAATATATAGGAGAAGATGTTCACCAGTCCAACTACTGTATAAGGAAAATACATTTCCTGAAAAAAAACACAGAATTTCCTAGCCAAATAACTCTCATTTTGGCACCAAGCAGGGTTCCATTATCAATGTACAATGAAAGAACTTCACCTTTTTAAGGAGATCCTCCACAAAATAAAAATGTTTTTTTCTTAATTGAGCTGATTTTCTTAAATGAACGGATGATCTGCTGGTAAAGATAATGGGCCAGATTCACATACATCTGCGCATTATTGGACCGGCGTAGCGCACCGCCTTTACGTTAGACTGGCGCAATGTAGCAGCGCAATCACCCTATTCTCGTCGGTTTTACGCAGAAATTTGCGCCTGCGCAACATTATTTCAGAGGCGCAAGGCGGAGTAATACAAATTAGGAAGGACGTGGGCGTGTTACATTGAAATGAGCCGTGAACCCATGCAAATGAAGGGCCGGCCGGCTCGCGCATGCGCGCTTGAAGCAGACCATGGTCAGCACCTCTGTGCGCATGCTCACAACTCGGGAACGGCACAATCAGTGAAATTGGAAATGGACTAGGGCAAATTAGTGAACTACGCAAACAGCATAAATAGACAGAGACAAACGCACTTCCTTTGCAAAAGTACATCCCTTTGTATCCCTCCCTATACAGCAAGGTGCTTTTGTTCTGTTGTTTATTAGCGTTTGTTTGTTTGTTTGTGACGTGTCTTTGAGATATTTGGGGACTGTTTTGCAGAGTGATTTTTGTCTTTTATGTGTTTTCTTTGTTGTTATTTTGTTTAAATTATATTTTTGCTGGGCATTTTTTATTTTTGCTGGTCAAATTTTTATTTTTTTTGGTTCTGTTTGTGTATGATTTGGGAATGTGGGGGTAACATTCCTGCCGGAAAAGGGGTGTCACCCTCATTTGTGGTGGAGAAGTGATCCCCAGGTCCGTGTGAATGGTGTATGAATGTACAGTGACATAATTGGAGCCGTGGCATGGCGTTGCAGCTCACAAGTCCTGCATGGTGGGCTTGTGCCAATCCAATGTGATGAGGATGTGATGTGTCTGTGCTAGGGACCACAGTGGTGTGCATGCATGCATTCTCATTGTGCCATGATTAATGTGTGTGTTTAACGTGCAAAGATGCCTAATGTGCAAAGATGCCTAATGTGGGCTGGCTCCTGGCTGTTCTTCCCTCAAAAGACAGGGTAGCCTTGGTTAGGGGGGTTCCATATAGGTGTCATGAGATGGGGTCCCAGTGCATATGCAGAGTCTCCCTGAAGGGATAAGACAGGAGGATGTTAGTAGTGCATGTGCCCCTTGTGATTTCAGCATCATGGGGGGGGGGGGGGGCAGTCATGCCTGCCACCCATGTCACTCACCAACCAGCCAGCTGTCCCCATACATGTTCTGTTCGAAATCTGTGGGGATGGGGCTATGATTGTATATGTAGCTATCATGGGTGGTGTCATGTGTTGGGCTAGTGATGTCCTCTTGCAGGGTTGTGGTTAATTCCAGGATGGCATGAGGGGTGAATCTGAAGATGCGAGACAACTCAGAATCACTCATGCCAAAAATGTCTATGCGTGTGTGATATATCAAGTGAAGAGTATCAAATTAGATTATTGGCTTGTATCAGATTAGATTATTATATCCATCGAGGTTTTAAAGGGCTATTGAAAGATAGTGAGACCGTGTTTGTAATTTGTATGTATGTTATGTATTGATGTATGTATATTTTTTGTAAAAATGTTTCTTAAAGCAAAGAAATTTTTTTTGTAAAAAAAAAAAAAACTCTCCCGTGCCCTCCTCCGTGCCCTCCTCCTTCTTTGCTCATCTAAAGTCAGTAGTATAGCTATGAGCATGGATGCCACTGGCATGTTGGCATACAGATTGTTGTGCAACACGTGTGACTGCTCAGCTCCTCACTAACAGTGTTGCTTTCTGACATGTAGACAAATTGTCTAATTTTATACCACCTTTTATATGGTCTAATTTTAGACAGGCCGTGCACCTGTTGCGCACAGCGCGTAGCCTGCGCTGCACCAACGTTCTTTTGTGGATCCCCGTAACTCCCTCATTAGCATATTTGAATAGCAAATCAATGGTCTGTCTAGCGCAGTTTTGCGCGGACGGATGTGCCTGTCTAACGAAATTACGCTAGACAAAAAAAGTAGATTTCTTGCGTATCTCGTTTTGGGGGTGCGGAGTATCGAAACGCATGCGCAAATTTAGACTTATGCCACGCATCTCCTGTTACGCTGGCGTAATCGCTCTGTGAATCTGGCCCAATGTATGTATGAAGTTAGGTTAGTGATTACATTGGTTACACAAACAGGTCCTCCTGTTTCTTGTCATAGGCAACAAGCAAAAAAGAAGAATAGTTTGTTTAATTCAGCTGCATGTACTGTATGACTAAAAATCTTGAAGTCTAGATATTTTGGTACTAAGAATTTTCTGTGTAGGCTTTCCACATGGGCCTATTGAAAAATATGTCAAAATACATGTATTACATCTCTGGTAAACATCCATTGTTACTCCCATTGATTATTTTGTAGGAATTTAAATGTTCTTAGGGATGCTGAGACTGCACAAACAGTATCCTTGCAATTATTACATGATGTATAGCCATCATTTTAGTTAAAACTGTGACCTATGATTTATTATAATTTGTTTCCTTCATCTGAATTGTATTTTTTAAATAAGGATATTTTTGCTACTTGACTTAAGTTTGTTGGTGTTACTATTTAACATTATCGGTGTCATTCAATAATATCATTAGCAATACCAGAATTGTTTTCAAAAGTATGACAGTGTCCGGGTATTATAAATACAATACATTACTTTCTTTCTTTTTTTTTAATAAGACTCATAGCTTTTCTGAAAGAAAAATAGTCACTTTTGTTTACATGTAACAATGTAAGCATATGGTGTAAGATCTGAAGTAATGACAGCAAAATAACCTTCTCTCTCTAATCAACATCAGTGCTTTCTAGTAAGTATTGCTTTTGGAGAAGAAAAAGAGCGTTTGATCATGAAGGTAAAGAGGATAAATGCAGCTGTAATTATTGGAGAACCCACAAAAAGGTATAATTTATTTGACTGTTGTACAGATAAAATACTAGAGATGTCCAATTTTTTTTTTTTGCAAGGCTCCTTGCAGTCTCGTACATTCAATACTGAGCTTCTTTTAACCAGCAACCTTCACTGATTTACTGCAAGAAAGGAGCTTCTCAGGTCTCTTACGAGCAATTCTGAGAAATTCTTTAAAGCCTAGATGTATATCACATGTGAACTTGGAATTGAGGTCTTAGGTATTCATCTTTTGATACATTACCAAATTCATGGATCAGGGATACAACATAACCTCCCTCCTTAGTCTGCTAAATTGTATTCAAAATATAAAGAGACAGAGTTGAAAAAGACAGGTCTCTGTCCTGTCTTTGCTAGTGTTCTCTGGAAATTGGAGTTCTATGTTGATGATTTTACTAGCTAACAAAAGAGTCATGCAAAGTTAAACCAATAACGTTTACATATTGCATGTAAAGTGGCTACTGCCAGTCAGTGACTTATACATGCGTTGACAGCCACTGCCCTAATTAGAATAAGAAATCTTTTTTTTTTTAAGTTTTAATTCTGAGTACTTTAGTAAAATGCCCAGATTAGATAAAAAGATGAAGGGGTGCATCTGTTGTTTGACTAATATTGTCCTATCTTAGGGATCTATTTTTCCCATAGGTCCATGCCAAACACTTCCAACTTTAGGTCACAAAGCAACAAATTGCCTTTGCACCCTCAAATATTTTACACAGATTTCTATAGTTAGATGTAGGGATGATGTTCAGTTCCAGCACTACTATGGTATTACAGTGAATCCTGTATAATAATAATAATAATAATAATAATATAAAATCCTAGATTTGTGAACTCAGATAACTAATGGGAGAATTGGTCAGATCAAATTCTTTGTAATCATAATGCACTTCCTGGCCTTTGAACTTAGTTCAGCTGGCTTAGAAGAGTTAATGAAGTGGCCTTTGCATAAGCCAACCCCTTGCAATAAATATGGCATTTTTGTCTTTGACATATAACCCACCGTCTTGTTTCTTTCTTTATTGTCTTGTTAGAAATTATGGACATGAAATTAGTCACACCTTAGAACTTTAATAAGCTAGCCACATCAGATAGACATTGGTCAGCTTAATCAGAGTCATTAAGGATTAAAATACAATTAATTACTGTATGAGATAGATATAGAACATATATAAGATTCTGTTTATGCAAGTCCTTTTGTCTGCAATGAAGTAATGATGAAGTAATGGAAATTGGCCACTTATTGTTGAGCATAGTATATAATCAAGGATCAATTGTAACAAAGTCCAAAGAGTAATTGAGCAAACACTGACTTGTTGGCAGTGTATCAAGGACGTGCTGGCCATAGCGCAGCGGAAGCTCTGAGGCAAATGCGCATGTGCAGGTACATTCCTGTGGAGGCCCGTCTTGGGGGCACATGCACACAAATATGTGTATGCATGCAAAAATACACATGCAGATGGTAATGTCTATGTGCATGAGTGTGCATATTAGTCCTTAACGCGGGGTGCCAAATGGCCTATATAAGTGCAGCAGCTTCGCTAGTACATTGCTGTCAAATCTGCATCTTTACCCGTGTTCCTGTGCCTTTTGATCTGTGTTTGACCCGGCTTATCGTGACCACGCTTGCACTCCACCTGTCCACCTCAGGATATGCAATTTTGGTCCCAAAGTCGATTGTTCAGAGACCAGTATGGTGAAAGAGGGAGGATCAGGATGCTCAGAAGTTGGTACGTATAGACTTTGTAAAGCTGCTGCCCCACATTTCATTTCACATTACTATGGTTTTGGGCACATTAGCAAGAAAAATACTTTTGCAACAATTTCACAACATTTTGTAATGCAAAGACGTGTGGAATTTAATAGATGCTCAACTCTCCAAATGTTTGACATGAGCAAGAAACAATGTACAAGGTAAAAGAGTAAAAGCCTTAGATCACTTATCAGAAGCCCAAGAGCCTATGCAAGAACTTCAGATTAATTATATACCTACAAGGATAAAAGTTTGGCGCACAAGGGAGAGTCCCAACAGTCACATAAGGCATTCCTGAACACACGTGGAAAATTCCATACGTGTTTGTTTAACTGCCTTCCCGTTATTTAAATTTATTAAATGTATTTATTATTATATTTTATTTATTTTATTATTATTATTTTTTTCTATTTTAAATATTATGTCTATTTTCTGTAATTCCTGATCTGACCATTTCTCTCTCATACTGAAATTAATCCAATTTGTAGTACTCTTACGATTTAAATATTCTTCTTAACCATTTTATACATAACCATTAAGGTCTGAATAATTCAATCAAAAGTCTCTCTACAACCAGTAAATGTTATAGTCCAGCGATATATTTGCTAGTTAATATTATTATTATACAGGATTTATATAGTGCCAACAGTTTGTGCAGTGTTTTACAACATACAGTAAAGGGAGACAATACAACAACAATACAATTCAATACACGAGGGTTAGGAGGGCCCTGCTCCTGTTAGCTTGCACATTTTTATAAGGAGCGGCTAGTAAAATGAAAGGTAGTAACTGTGAGGAATGAACAATGAGGCAAGTAGAAGATTTAGGGCCAGATTCTCAGCGGCGTTACGACGGAGTATCTCAGATACCCCGTCGTACCGCCGTTTTTTTTGTCTCGTATCTATGCGCGTGATGCTAAGCATCACTTTTGCATAGATACGCTTCTACATCCGACAAGTGTAAAACCATTACACTTGCGGATCGTAGGTGTAATGACAACTCCGGCCACTAGGTGGCCTTTACGTTGTTTTCGCATTTGCATATGCAAATGCGGTAGTACGCCGATTCTCTATCCCCGTCGTCGCGTACGTCGTTTTTGTTCGCGTAAGGTTACCCCAGCTTCTATGTGGAGTAACCTTACGAAATACCGTCGGATGCCGTCGGGTCCCGTCGGATGCCATGTCGGCTTTTTCCGTCGCTTACGTCGTTTTACTAACTCGTTCGCGAATAGGGAGTTGCGTAAATGACGCTCACGTCGTTTTGACGTCGGTTTCAACGACGCTTTCCGACGTGAGCTGGAGCATGCGCACTGGGCTTTTTCCCCGGCCGGCGCATGCGCAGTTCATTCGACGCGGGGGCGCGCTTAATTTAAATACAAGCCGCCCCATTTGAATTGCGCGGGTTTACGCTGCGCGATTTACGCGACGCAGTCGAAACCTACGGAGCAAGTGCTTAGAGAATAAAGCACTTGCTCTAGTACGATGCGGCGGCGTAGTGTAATTGGCTTACGCTACGCCGCCGGAATTTTTAGAGAATCTGGCCCTTAGTTGTTAGTTGAAGGCAGGATAGGCCTCCTTAAAAATATGAGTTTTCAGGGATTGCCTAAAAGTGGACAGAGTAGGAGATAATTGGACAGATTAGGGTAGTGAGTTCCAGAGGATGGGAGAGGCTCTGGAGAAGTCCTGGAAACAAACATGGGAGAAGGAGACAAGGGAGCTAGAGAGCAGGAGGTCTTGGGAGGAGCAGATGGGACTTTTGAGTGATATTTGGAGATAAGATTGATGATAAAACAGTGTTGTAAATAGTTTTGTATGTTATTGTTAGTGTTTTGAATTTTATTTGCTGGACAATGGGAAGCCAGTGGAGGGCTTGGCAGAGAGGGTTGGTAAGATGGATGCGCCTGGCAGCAGCATTCATGATAGACTGAAGAGGGAATAGCTTGCAGAGAGGTAAGCCAATGAGGAGGGAGGTACACTAGTCGAGGCGAGATCTAACAAGAGAGTGAATAGGTTTCTTAGTAGTTTATCTCTGCCAATATGTTTTACGCTTTATTAGAATTGTGTGTCAGCGATGTATTGATTACATGCAAGCTTGAGTATCACTTTATTGTTCAGTATCTGAGGGTGGGAGCTCCTGGCTCCAGCACCTACTGTATATATCACACTTAAGATGGCTTCCCCTTGGCCTGATGAAGGGACACACATGCTCCAAATATCTGCTGCCATCTCCTGCATCCCAGGAGCCAATCACTACCCTGGTCTACAGTGTCTTCAACCTCCGCGAGCACTATTAGTAGTGTGGGAATCCATCAGCACAACCAACAATCTGCTGTTGTTCAGAGACAGAGAGACACCCTGCAGGACTACCCGGAACTGCAAGTGGGACATCCATACCCCCTGTGGGCGCCTGGCGATCTCCTGACTGAGCATGACACTGTGCCTGAGACAGAAGACAGAGCACTCGGCCGCTCTGTCCTCTGTCAGGCAGATGAGATAACATGAGGTCAGTCTGCATTTAGGTCACTCTGCGTGTCACTCTGCATTTATGGTAATGGTCCCTCTGCGTGTCACTCTGCATTTATGGTAATGGTCCCTCTGCGTGTCACTCTGCATTTATGGCAATGGCCACTCTGCATGTCACTCTGCATTTATGGCAATAGTCAGTCTGCATTTATGGCAATGGTCAGGCTGCATTTATGGCAATGGTCAGGCTGCATTTTTATGGGCACTGGAAAATATTCAGGTGCGTCTTATGAAGCAAAAAAAAAACAGTAAATGAACTTTACGTTTTAATATGTCTGTGTTTTCATAAGCCATGACAACAATTAGAAAATACTGTCACAGATAGTTCAAATGCAAGATATTTATCATAAGGCTGTGACAAACATAAAAATAATAACATAAGCCGTCAGACCAACAATGCTGGTACGAGGAAGGTAAGAAGAGATAAGGTGGGGTAGATGAGATAGGAAAGAGTGGGCAGATATGACACCATAATATAGAGGGCTAGAGAGGTAAATTTAAATACATTTAAATGGGTGTTTTAAGTTAAGTAAGATTGTAATACTTGTGTAGAGCATAGAAACTATGGCCCAGATTCAGAGAGCGATTACGCCTGTCTAACTGGTGTTAGACAGGAGTAATTTCAAATTTTGCGCGCCGTATCACTAGTTTGAATCCTCAAACCATGATACGGCGGCTTCGGGCTTCGATCCGAGAGGCTTACGTCTTCGCAAACCTTCGGATCTACGTTGCGATATTTTTGTGGCCGCTGGGTGGAGTCCGCGTCGTTTTCACCGTCGGGGTATGCAAATGAGTTTTTACGGTGATCCACGAAGGTACGAGTGTCCTTCGCAATCGCCTACGTCATTTTTTGGCTACGTAATGTTAGAGCAGCTTTTTGCTGGTCTAACAGTGCGTAACCCATGTTAAGTATGGCCGTCGTTCCCGCGTCCACCACGTCACCGCACCAGGAAGTAAAACACTTCCGCGCATGCGTCAAAATCATTTGGCGCGTGTGCGAGAAGACATGTCTGCTGGTTAGCGTACTAACCAGCAGACATGTCGGGCGGACGGGTTCCCAGCCGACAGATTGGTAAGCATGCTTTCAAATCTGTCGTGTGTACGAGGCCTTAGAAAGAACCTTTATAGAAAAAGTGTTGGTACTCTGTCCTGCCAGGCTGCTATTATGAATTTGGACTTTGCTTCTTGTTATGACTTTACTTGTATTTGGCATCTCTGTCTGTTTGACTGCCTGACCTAAAAAAATTCTTGTTTGAGCTGTTTGACTGCCTGACCTAACTTGCTGCTTGATTTCTGACTTTATTTGTCCAGCGTTATCCACTCAAGGGCAAGAGAAAGTTAAAAAAGTTTAATATTTTCCACACATCATTGGTGAACACAGACCTTATTCAACAAAATTCAGTTGCCAAAATGAAGAGCCTCTACTCCTTTTGAAAATCAACCCAATTAATCAATTAATTAATATTAATGAATATTAAAGAATCCCCACTTCACAATTTCACACCACTTTACCGCCAGGCCAATTCAGACATTTCTCACATACATGAAAACACAAGAGGATTCACCCAAGCTCTACCACTATGTTGAAAGGTATATGAGCGGAGTTGGTGCACTGGCCAAGTCGTTCACTGCAAATCCATAGTAGAAAAACCAATAGCTTTTATTGGATGCTGTTATCGCTGTTGTGATAGGGTTTCTGGCTTATCTTTTATACTATGGATTTCTCACATACATTTTTTTTTGCTACAAAATTATTTGTAACCCCCTAAAAAAAATTATAAATTTTTGAAAGCAGAGGCCCTGGAGAATAAAATTTGTCGTTATTGCAAGTTTTATGACACATATTTGGGCAGCCATTTTAGATTTTTAGGAAAACGTACACCTTAAAGGGGTTCTAAAGGTACAAGTTTTTTTACCTTCATGCATCCTATGCATGAAGGTAAAAAAACATCTAGCAGCACCGCCCCCCCCCGAGCCCCCGTTGTACTTACCTGACCGTTCAAATCTCCCGGGCGCGTCCACGTCGTCCTCTTCGGTTCCCAGCCTGGCCGTTGATTGGCTAGGCTGGGCGGATTGATAGCAGCACAGCCATTGGCTAGCGCTGCTGTCAATCAGGGCGGATGACGCGGCGCGCTGGGGGGCGGAGCCGAGTGATACAGTCGGCGGCTATGGCCGCCGCTGTATCACGGGAGCGCGCTCGCAAAAGCTTTCCTCCATGCGAGCGCCCTCGCATGAAGAAGGAAAGCTTTTGCGAGGAGGAGCCCAGACAGCCGCCGAGGGACCCCAGAAGACAGGTTTCCGGGCCACTCTGTGCAAAACGAACTGCACAGTGGAGGTAAGTATCACATGTTTGTTATTTTTTTTTTTTTAAATTCCTGACTTTAGTGACCCTTTAACCACTTCAGCCCCAGAAGACTTTACCCCCTTAATGACCAGAGCATTTTTTTTTTGCGATACGACACTGCATCACTTTAACGGACAATTTTGCGGTCGTGCGACGCTGTACCCAAACAAAATTGATGTCCTTTTGTTCCAACAAATAGAGCTTTATTTTGGTAGTAATTGATCACCTCAAATATACACACTATTGCACTTTAAACAAAACAAGTCCAACAATTTTGAAAAAAAGCTATATTTTTAACTATTTGCTATAATAAATATTCTTCAAAAATATATATAAAAAAACAAAATTTCTTCTTCAGTTTAGACCAAAATGTATTCTTCTACATATTTTTGGTAAAAAAAAAAAATGTTGCAATAAGTGTATATGGATTGGTTTGAGCAAAAGTTATAGGGCCAGATTCAGGTACATCTGCGCATTATTGGACCGGCGTAGCGCACCGCCTTTACGTTAGACTTGCGCAATGTAGCCGCGCAATCACCCTATTCTCGTCGCTTTTACGCATAAAATTGCGCATGCGTAACGTTATTTCAGAGGCGTAAGGCGGAGTAATACAAATTGGGAAGGACGTGGGCGTGTTACATTGAAATAAGCCGTGACCCCATGCAAATGAAGGGCCGGCCGGCTCGCGCTTGCGCGCTTGAAGCAGACCATGGTCAGCACCTCTGTGCGCATGCTCACAACTCGGGAACAGCGCAATCAGTGAAATTGGAAGTAGAACCGGGCAACTTAGTGAACTACGCAGACAGCATAAATAGCCAGACACAAACGCGCTTCCATTGCAAAAGTACATCCCTTTGTATCCCTCCCTATACAGCAAGGTGCTATTGTTCTGTTGTTTGTTAGCATTTATTTGTTTGTTTGTGACATGTCGTTGAGATCTTTGGGGACTGTTTTGCAGAGTGATTTTTGTCTTTTATGTGTTTTCTTTGTTGTTGTTTTTTTGTTAAATTATATTTTTGCTGGGCTTTTTTTTTTTTTTTTGGTTCTGTTTGTGTATGATTTGGGAATGTGGGGGGTCATTTTTTTTTTGTGTTGTGAATGCTGTTTGAATGTGGGGGTGACATTCCTGCCGGAAAAGGGGTGTCACCCTCAATTTTGGTGGAGAAGGGTTCCCCAGGACCAGGGAGAAGTGATCCCCAGATCCGTGTGAATGGTGTATTAATGTACAGTGACATAATTGGAGCCTTGGTGTGGCGTTGCTGCTCACAAGTCCTGCATGGTGGGCTTGTGCCAATCCAATTTGATGAGGATGTGGGGTGTGTGTGCTAGGGACCACAGTGGTGTGCATGCATGCATTCTCATTGTGCCTTGATTAATGTGTGTGTTTAATGTGCAAAGATGCATATGTGAGCTGGCATGAGATGGGGTCATGAGATGGGGTCATGAGATGGGGTCCCAGTGCATATGCAGAGTCACCTTGAAGGGAAAAGACAGGAGGATGTTAGTAGTGCATGTGCCCCTTGTGATGTGTGCATCATGGGGGGGGGGACAGTCATGCCTGCCACCCATGTCACTCTCCAACCAGCCAGCTGTCCCCATACATGTTCTGTTCGAAATCTGTGGGGATGGGGCTATGATTGTATATGTAGCTGTCATGGGTGTCATGGGTAGTGTCATGTGTTGGGCTGCTGATGTCCTCCTGCAAGGTTGTGGTTAATTCCATGATGGCATGAGGGGTGAATCTGAAGATGCGAGACACCTCAGGATCACTCATGCCATAGATGTCTATGCGTGTGTGATATATCCTCTCCCGTGAAGAGTGAAGAGTGAGGGGCTTGTATCAGATAAGAATATTGTATTAGATTAGATTAAATAGTAAAGTTTATATAAGCAAATAAAAAGTAAAAAAAAAAAAAAACATCTCCCGTGCCCTCCTCAGTGCCCTCCTCAGTGCCCTCCTCCTTCTTTGCTCATCTAAAGTCAGTAGTATAGCTATGAGCATAGATGGCACTGGCATGTTGGCATACAGTTTGTTGGGCAACACGTGTGACTGCTCAGCTCCTCACTAACAGTGTTGCTTTATCTGACATGTAGACGATTTTTCAAATTTTAGACCAGCTTTTATATGGTCTAATTTTGGACATTTTGCTGTTGCGCACAGCGCACAGCGCGTAGCCTGCGCTGCACCAACGTTCTGTTGTGGATCCCCGTAACTCCCTCATTAGCATATTTAACTAGCAAATCAATGGTCTGTCTAGCGCAGCTTTGCGCGGATGGATGCGCCTGTCTAACGAAATTACGCTGGACAAAAAAAAGTCGATTTTTTGCGTATCTCGTTTTGGGGATGCCGTGCATCGAAACGCACGCGCACATTTAGACTTACGCCGCACATCTCCTGTTACGCAGGCATAATCGCTCTGTGAATCTGGGCCATAGTGTTTATTAGTAATTACGGTAAACTGGTGATTTTTATCAGGACTGCAACATTGCAGTGGACAGACATTTTTTTTACAGTGATCAGAGCTAAAAATAGCCACTGATTACTGTATAAATGTCACTGGCAGGGAAGGGGTTAAACACTAGGGGGCAATTAAGGGGTTAAGTGTGTTCCCTTAGCATGTTCTTAGTGTAGGGGTGATGGACTACCACTGACATGACAGAAATAACTGTTCCTGATTATCCCTGTCATGTCACTAGGCAGAACATGGAAATGCCTTGTTTACATAGGAATT
This sequence comes from Rana kukunoris, assembly GCA_029574335.1. Lineage (NCBI taxonomy): Eukaryota > Metazoa > Chordata > Amphibia > Anura > Ranidae > Rana > Rana kukunoris. The sequence goes on along the minus strand of CM056051.1, from coordinate 313,120,389 downwards.
TCCTCATTCTGTCTCTCCTGCTGGCGGACATCGAACATGCGGCAGGCACATTCGCCTGCTATCCTGCTTTTGCGGACTGACTTACAGTTATACCAGTTTACACATGAGTGCCATTCTGCCAACATATATTGGCCTAAACTGGTCGGCAAGCAGTTAATGAATTTTAGTGCACACAAACACAATATAATACCCTTATGTTGGTACAATATAACATAAGATGTGTGATATGAGTAAATAAATACCTAACATGTCACACTTTAATCACTTGCTTCCTGCCATATAGCAATATGACATTGGCAAAGTGGTTTAGTTATTCTGATCGGACGTCATATGATCAGAATAACAAGTGTCCTCGGCAGTACGCAGCACGGCGATCAGAGGTGCAGTGTGTCAGTCTGACAGACTGCAAATCCGATCATGGTATGGAGCCTCTAACTGAGGCTCCTTACCACGTGATAAACTGTGACCAATCACAGCTGATCATCACGTGAACCAGGAAGTGCGATAGCACTGAAAGCTGAAAATAGTCCTGGGCAGGAAGGGACAAAAGTGCCTGGTATTGAAGTGGTATGCCAGTGACAAGCTATGATGCCTCAAAATCTCTGTAGCCAATGCTTTTTGGTGTGGATCATTGCTTGTGTGATCTTATGTTTAACTGCAAGGTTAAATAAGGTGGGGGACTTCCACGCTATAACAATCATTAATTGGCTGCAGTAGTGAATTGAAGAAGGAGTTTTAATTGACAAAAGAATAAGTGCATGGGTTTATTGTTCAGGAGTGCTACATTGAGTATCCAAAAGACTCAAAAGAATCACAACAATTTCTGACCAATAGGTTTGAGCTATGGGACAATCCCACTAAACAGCGGGGGGAGTATAGGTGGAGAAATTTGGCAAACCTGGCGGGGACCAAATACCATCTGGTCAACACCTTATAATTGGTTCCAAGAGCCACAATATTCTGCAAGGAGTATTTGGTTGCCTGCCAGATATCCAATCTTCAGGTTCTAGGTTGATGTTTAGATCCTGCTCCCATTTTGTGACATACAGGCAGATTTGCAGGCATGGGGCTAGATTCAGGTAGCCCATCTTATCTTTGTGCGGGCGTAACGTATGTCATTTACTTTACGCCGCCGCAACTTTTTCAGGCAAGTGCTTTATTCACAAAGCAATTGCCTGAAAAGTTGATGCGGCGTAGTGTAAATGACCCGGCGGAATTCAAATTCGGCGGGTAGGGGGCGTGTATTATTTAAATAAAGCGCAATCCCGCGCCGAACGTACTGCGCATGCGCCGGCCGTGAATTTATCCCAGTGCGCATGCTCCAAATAACGACGCCAATACGCAATGAAAACGACGTGAACATCACTTACGCAAAGCCCTATTCACGAACGTTTTACGTAAACGATGTAAACGAAGGGAAAAAATACACCGGCACGCTGTCCATACTTAACATTGGCTGCGCCTCATACAGCATTGCTCATACAGCAGGGGTAACATTACACCGGACCTACGCTAACGCAAACAACGTAAAAAAACGTACGTTCAGGAATCGGCGTAGAGGCTCATTTGTATATTTTAGACGGGAACGCCACCTAGCGTCCAGCCTAAATATGAAAATAAGATACAACGGCATAAGAGACTTATGCAATTCGGATCTAATGGAAATCTATGCGTAACTCATTCTGTTAATCAGTCGCATAGATAGGAGGGCTCAGACACAGAGATACGATGGCTTATCTGGAGATAAGCTGTCGTTTCGCTTTCCTGAATCTGGCCCATGGTTTCCAACAGATGTGTATATAGTGTTGAATCCATGGAGGTCATTTTTACAGACTCTCTCAAATAAAGATAGCCAAATGGCTGATGAATCAGAGGAGATAAGGGGGGTAAGAAGGGTTTTATCTGTAAGTTAGGCTGGGTTCACACAACGATTTTCTATACAGTTTTTGGATACAGTTTTTTTTTTTTTAAAACGTATTCTAAAAAACAGACCCAACCGTACTCAACCGTATGCTATACGGTTGCATCCGTTTTTTAAAACGGAATTTTTTTTTTTTTTCAATAAAGTTTCAGTTGTTCTATTGAAATTTCAAGGGAAGCAAGGTTAACAACCGTATAGAAAAAAACGGACAGAACCGCAACGACATACAGTTCTCATAGAGTCCTATGTTAAAATAACCGTATACGGTTGAAATACGGTTTTTGAACCGGACCAAAAACCGTGGTAGACCACGTTTTTTTTCCAGGAAAAAAAAAGTTAAAAACCGCATGGTTTGAAAACCAGATACAACCGTATGATTTATGGCAAATACGGTTTTTAATGTAAAGTCTATGGCCACGGTTTTCTGTACGATTGCATACGTTTTTGTTTTTTTAAAACGTATCCAAAAACTGTATAGAAAATCGTAGTGTGAACCCAGCTTAACTGAAAAGTTCAGAGGGAGGGATACCATTTGAGTCACAAAGGAAGGGGAATGGTTTGATAGAGGTGGAAGTAAAACATGTATATGCCCAAATTAAATTGAACTACTAGGCTGGGGATGACCAAGTGGTATTAAGCTATCAAGAACTAGAAATTATTGAACAAGCAGAAAAAGAGGCAACAAATGGGCGGGGTGGGGGGGGGTAGAGGAGGATAAGTGATAGTAGGGGAGGCAGATCTGGGAACTTCTGACAGGCTTGCATAGCTGTAAAATCCCATCTTCAACTTCAGGAGAGAAAGTTGGGGAGGATAACTTAGAAAAAGGATGAAAGTCATGCCGAGGTTAGTGTTTTCAAGGCAATTTAGAAGGAATAATAAATCCGCACCAACCATACAGTTTTTTTTTAATTTGTCCATGTATCCGAATGAACCACTAATAGCTCCTCCATCTACACCAGAGTAGAAGGGAATTTCTAAAACGTGGATATCAGCTGTCGATCAGCAAAGAGAAAATATTTTGACAGACATGTTTTTTTCTATAAAACCCTGGTAGAATAGATAATAAAGCACTGGTGACAGGGCTAGAGATACATCATAGATTTTATTATAAATCATGAAGATCTTTTCCCAAATAGGGGAAGTCTTGGCACATTCCCACCATATGTGCAAATATGTTCCTCTATCCTTTTTGCATCTCCAACATATGTCAGTAATTGTGGTAAATATTAGATGAAGTGAAACTAGATCTCTATATCAACTAGTAGGAGTGTCAAACTGGCGGCCCTCCAGCTGTTGCAGAACTACAAGTCCCAGCATGCCTCTGCCTGTGGGAGTCAGGCTTGTAACTGTCATCCTTGCGATGCCTCATGGTTTTCGCAACAGCTGGAGGGATGCCAGTGTGACCTAGAGGGTAGTTTTCTTCTTTTTTTTCTTGTGCGTAAAAAGAAATACAGGATGTATGTGTGAACATAAAGGTTGTGTGCCATTCCTCAGGGGAGAGCTAATGCCCCAAATTTCTGGACGCCAATCTAATGAAGGTGGGTAAAATCCCACAAGATTTCATTTGTATGGTTTATGCACAGTATAGAGCGTGTGGCAGGAAATCGCTAAGCAGGAGCACAGTTTCTCAAACTCAGTGGGAGATCTGTGTATAAGGCCCATGGAATGGAGTGATTGAGTTTGTGCCATAAGCGGGCAAGTTCTATCCTCTGAGCCAAACAAAGGTATGTTAGATCTGTTCAGGAAGTTGGATTGTCAAAAGAGATGTAAATGGGCTTGGATCTGTATAGAGTGTAAATGGACTGCACAAACAATACCACTGATGGAGTGTTGTGGGAGAAAGAGCCAATAATGAGCAGAGGATGAGGCTATATGCCTAGTAAAAGGACCGCAGGTCCACAGGAGACATGTCTTGTTCTATCAGAATTGAGGCCTTAGAAAGTGGATGGAAGAACCATTCTATGATATATGACACCAATGTGGATGTGTGGTACTGTACAGTTCTAAATCTTGGGGCCAACACCACCATGTGAATGAGAAATGTATAGTAGGTGTGGCACTGTTCAGTTGGTTATAAGTAGCTTGGAAATGTGGTGGTGAAAAAATCAATGTGATAGAATTCATAAATAACTCCTAAATATACTGGATTAGCATGTAAGGAGATAGATGTGAATGTGGCAACCAAAATGTAATGTGCAAAGTTATGGCAGAAATTAAAGTGATTGGTGAAACATAAACATATACATAAAGAAAGAAAGAAACAATAAATGAATAAATTCAATAAATAAAGTCCTATTTGAACATTCAAAAAAGTTCAAGAAAGTGCTGGTGCTAGTGTAAAGTGATCATTAATAAACATATAAATAAACAATAAATGAATAAAAATAAGTAAAATCCTAACATTCAAAAAAGATCTGGAAAGTGCTTGTGCTGGGGAAAAGTAATCACTGATCACCGATCGATCTCAGCATATGTGGCTTATCCGTGCTCCTATTGTCTCCGCACTCACCAGAATTTTCTTCCCTGCTTGGGGCATGTAGCATTCATAGTATGTGCCACTGTGTAGCAACCTGTAAGATGTCTAGTCCAGAATATCTTGGTGGTACTCCAGTTAATTACCATGCAAAGGAGGGATAGACCCCAAAAGTGTAATACTTATAAAACGTTTTATTAAATTAAAAATCATGTGGAAACGTACTCACATTTAGCATAAACATTGAAAGCATATACTGCTGACACTAACGCCGCTGACCGTAAGTGATGAATTACCTGCCTGCCTGAAGTATATTTGAAAAAGTACACCAGGAATGGCTTGTAGTCAGATATAGGCTTGTCTAGACTGGGTACAGTGAATATATATATATATATATATATATATATATACACACACACAAACACACATATATATATATATTTTTTTTTAATGCACTGCAGCTCACTGAAACGCCCACCTGCCTGCCTGAAGTATATTTGAAAATGTACACCAGGAATGGCCTGCAGTTAGATCTAGCTACACTGGATACAGTGGATATATATACTGTATATATATATATATATATATATATATATATACACAAGACTGTGTATATATATTTGTAGTGGACTGCTCCTGTTAGGCAGGCGCTGTTTTAAATTTAGAGGGGGTCTGAGTGTTAGCTTAATTAAACATGTGTAATTATGACCAAATTTAGCCTCTGTTCCTGCCATGGCAGTGCTGGGAGTAACCACCAATGTTTGCCTGGGGGTGTCATTACCACCCCAGGCCAAGGGTGGCAGCAGCAGAGTCAGGGTGTATTAGGTGTCCCCCTTGGCAGCCAATCAGTGGGGGTGATCTTCCCGCTGTGCATGGGGAGGGGTACTTAAGGGACAGATGCCACTGGCCCGGGGTCATTGGTCGTTGGTCTGTCGTCCCACGCACCTCATGGCCCGCCTGGCCGGGGGTGCATGCTTCCGAAATCCTGGCTCCGGGACCACGTTGGTCTGGGGTTAAGATCTATTAAAGTAGGACCAGTAGTCAGACTGGGTCTGCGCTTTTAAGATGATGCTTTGCAGTCTGTCCTGCGGGAGGAAGCCACTTGATGAAGGAAGCCATGGGGGGACCTATCCTGGAGAGGACCATGCTAGAGGCTGGTATCTTAGGAGAAGGCCTGGAAACTTCATTGAATCCTGTGCTAAGGGAATCTGGACTGTAAGTGCCTCATCGTAAGGGAAGGTTTGTGGCAGAGACTGTACTTTATTCTGTGCGCCATTCCGGCTGCTAGGCCAGTGAGAGGGACCTATCCAGGTGAGCAATACCCACTCTGGCTAGAGTGGCGATGAGAACCGTTTGCTGGAAGCAGGAGTGTTTCCTAATTGAGTTTATGCACCAGAACCTATCTACCTATTTACCCTTTCACCCCTCCACCAATTTCTTCTTTCCTAACCAAGTTCTGCAAATAAATATAAGAAAAGGAAGTGTAAAGTATGGACATTGAACTTTTTCAACTCTTTTCTACTACCCTGGACGACGCGAAAATAGAGGTAACATGCCGCCCAAAATATTCAGCAGCTCCTCCGGGGGAAGTGCTAAATATTAAATGCACTGCAGCTCACAGAGTCACCTGCCTAAGGTATATTAGAAAAAGTACACCAGGAACAGCCTGCAGTCAGATCTAGCTACACTGGATATATATATATATATATATATATATATATATATATATATATATATATATATATATATATATTATATATACAAGAGTGTGTGTGTGTGTGTGTGTATGTGTATATATATATATATATATATATATATATATATATATATATATATATATATATTAAATGCACTGCAGCTCACTGAGTCACCTGCCTGCCTGAAGTATATTAGAAAAAGTACACAAGGAACGGCCCTCAGTCAGATCTAGCTACACACACATATATATAAGCCTGGATGTATATATAGTATATATATACTAAATACAATGCAGCTAAGTGAATAACCTACCTGCCTGCTCAATCTAAATGACACTCTCTCTCTGTCCACGCCAGCAACACACTATTTAGGGCTGACGTGTTGACGGCCTTATATAGTGTGTTGCATGGACATAATCCCCAGAGCCATAATTGGCCAAAGGAGCCCTGCTCTCTTTGCTAATGGTGCTGGGATTGACTAAAGCATGCCAATCATCATACAGCAATGCACTGCGATCTCGAAGTGCATTATGGGGCGTTCCGCTCGAGTTTGGCACGAACGCCCCATAATGTTTGTTTTTCGATGAATAGGCTAACAGCCAGTGTTTGAGTCGAACTCATGTTCGACCCCAATATAAACCTCATCCCTATCTGTCGCTATCTTGGCATACTGCTGTCCCCTACTACTGAAAGAGGATTGGGTGAAGAAGCGGCCAATCATTCCCGATGTCTACCCTCCGCTGGGCTGCTTGTCCTCCCTGGCCCTGCACTCACTGTTTGCCCTTTCTGGCCTTGATTTGGGTGCTGGAAAATCCTGAGAACTGCAGTTTAGCCTGATCAAAGCAAGAGCCATGGGAAGGAATGTCTCACCATTTCATGTGCTTAGCCATGACCCCATTTTACTTTTTTTCATTGTATATCTTTTGTAAAATATGAGGCCTTTCCACTTAGAGAAGCTGATAAGATTTATTTAACTGGCACAACATATTAAACCAAATAAATCTGTTGCATATTTCTATTCACTGCTGTTAAATAACTACTTTATCTTATATTATATCTTCTTTTTTTAAAGAATATCATCTTGCAATGCACAATACCTAATTACTAATACAGTATTTTAAGTTCTTAATAAGCTACTGAGGCTGATTTATAGCTAAGGTTTTAACAATTATATGGAGGTTGTATCCCAGTTACATCCTCGGCCGTCCTCTGGAGCTCTGACCAGCTGTCAGGGATGGGCTCAGCCCTTCCTTCTCTGAGCTGCCACTCAGCTGTCAGCTAATTGACAGCTCCTATCTCTCCACAGTGACTGGTGCCAGTGTTTTTTAGCATTTTTTTATCCATTGAAAAAAATAAGTAAAAAAAAAAAAGCTACACTGAAAAACGCTGATTAAAGCTATTGAAAAAAAATGCTAAAAAAACTTTATTGTACTGGTTATTTTTCTAGACAAAAACTTTTACTTATAGCTGAGATAACCAGGAGGCAGAGGTTGTAAGAAAATGAGTGTTTCCAGTTGGATGGATCAAATCCCTTCTATGGCTTGATTACTTTATTCTGATGTATTCCTTTTAATGTTGCTGTATAATGTTCTGTTTTATTTTATTTTGTCTTGTACCCAAATAGGAAAATGTTCCTAAATCATATATATATTTACAGTGACATGCATCCTCAGCATTCAATGGGAAAAATATTCAGCTTCTGCTATAAATGATTATACAACTGATTCAACAGACCAGCAAAGAAAGCTGCAGAAATGAACTTTACACAAATGTTTTTCTCTGATTGGTGTTCTGCTTGAACAACATAGACAATGTTACAAAATATGGCACTCTATATCCAAGAAAATTGAGATACAAGATTGCATTTGCTTTTATCTTACCAAAAGTAAAGATATCTGCTAAAATCTTATTTATTTTTTACTAGACTATCATGTGTATTTGTTTAAAGATATAGACACATCTACTGTAGAAGAATACATTCTAGATATGTTTAAAGAGGTGACATACAGTAAGTTATAAGGGTCTTTTTTTTTTTTACAATGCCAATTTAACCCGCTTTTTCTCAAAACTCACATATCATCACAGTTTTGCTAAAAAGCAAAATAAATGTCTTAACCAAAACTGAGAAGTCCTTGCTATTTCAAATGACTGTAAATTGTACGGCTAAGTGCATATAGCCACAGGGCTGTCACAATCACTTTTCTTGACAATTCATCATACCAAACTAATTCTATAATATCATTACTGTGTCTCTTCTCACTGTAGTCTTCCAGCAAGTTAATTTAATCAACTAATAATAGATTCAGAAACGGATGTGAGAGGCTCAAGCCTTTCAATTCATACCCAAAGAGTAGCACAGCTTTGAGAGCTATGTACTATTAATTTACTATAAAGTTTAAACCGATAACTCAGGTACTTTTGATTTGAGTAAGGCACACACAATTATATCAAAATTATAATCTCAGATGTGCTGTTGTACATTGTGGAGCATCAATTAATTTGCTTTCATAATTAATTGATGTGACATCTGAAAGCCTGAGATGCTCTTTTGGATTGTGCTGTGTTTTAATTTTTCCTTCTACTGCTTCTTAAAAACACCAAATTGAATGTTTGTGTGTGGAATTTGAGCATTTTTACATCTCAACTGCATGCACTAGGGAGGACTGGTCTGGGTGAAAGGGGGCATTACTAATAGGATATGTTGGACAGGTGATCCTAAAAAGAGATGTTTTACTATCCGAACATATATCAGAGTCAGTGACACGTACTGGGCATTACATAGCTACCAGCTTTCTGTTCAGAGCCATGATCACAGCTTCTGGCAGACAACAATTTTTTTAACTCCAAACTTCTTTATGACTGTGAAATGTCACATGACCAAATGGCAGGTAGCTGATACTGGATCATGTGAAGGTGTGTTACAATAAACTTTAGGAGGTGTTAGGAGCGCTCACCTGTCACAGTGTTCATCAGTGTGGCACCATAGCACACTTTGTATGGTAACTTTCTTTAGCTTATAGAAATGTCCCTTTTGTTTTTTTTCAAAAATAGTGCAACATGTATACATTGCTGACCTAACATACTGTACAGTATGAAGTCAAGGCTTATTTGCAAGTTGGATTGGATTGGAATAAATGCTTATAGAGCGCCGAATGCCAGTTGTGAAACTTGCATCTAAGTGCTTACCAACATGCTGGGGGTATCCAGTTCCCAGGAGCAAAGTTAGGAGACTAGGACATCCAAGTATAAGAGGGGAACAAGCAAGAAGTAAACAGAAATATAAAAAGAAGGGAGGGGAGGGGGGGCAGGACACAAGGAGCCTATCCCTACTCCCTGACCATGGATCACAGCCTGGGATTAAGGTAGCGTCCTGCTAAGAGCTTGGATGGGCAAGTGTCTATCCGTAGGCTTGTGAAAAAAGCAGTGTTTTCAAGCCTTTACGGAAGGCCATCAAGAAGGAGGATGCTCAGAGCTGATGAGGGAACAGGTTCCAAAGAGAATTCCCCCGTGTTTGGACCTGGCGGTCACCCTTTGAAGCTAAGCAACTAGGTTGAATAATCGCTAACAGGACGTAAGTTGAACAAAGCTCTCTGGGTGGACAGTAGTGTTGTGTCATATTCGATAAGTACATCGGGCCTAGTTGCCAATAGGCCTGAAACACCAGACAGAGAGCCTTGAACTCGACCCGTTTTGCTATCGGGAGCCAGTGTAGATCCTTAAGCACCGGTGAGATGTGATTCCACCTTGGGCCTAGTCGCATGGTTTTGTGTGATCTGCAACCGTTTTGTCCACATCTGTGGGAGCCCTAGAAAGAACACATTAGAGCAATCTAACCTAGTGTGGATAGTCCATGAACTAAGATCATACGGTTGTTCTGAGTGAAAAGGTTCTTAATTTTTCGTAATAATTGCAGATGGTAGTTGGCTGATTTTATGCAATATTTTGCGTAAGGTACGAAGCTTAGTTCAGCATCAAAAATGATACCCAGATTTTTAACCTGCTTAGCTGGAGTTGGGGCAGGGCTGAACGAGGATGGCCAGGCAGGTAAGAAGGTAGAATTGGCCTGTGGGACGATCAGCAAAAGCTCAGTTTTGTCGGCGTTAAGGCCTAGCCTGTTTGTGTCCATCCAGTGTTGGATGTTAGTCCCTTATTCAGCTGGTCAGGCATATTAGGTCCACTTGCAAGGTCTGTCAAGATCTGCGTGTTATCCACGTAGATCTGGCAGCCTAGACCAGAGCTGGTAATGAGGTCGTCAAGTGGGCGCATATAGCAGTTAAAGAATAAGGGAGAAAGGGCAGGGCCCTGAGGTACCCCGCAGGTCAATAGCTGGGTTTTCGAGCGGGAGGACTCCATTTTTATGGAGTGCGTTCTTTCGGACAAGAAGGATCTAATCCAATTTAACACTGAGTCCTCGCAGCCAAATAAGGATTTAATTCTAGAGAGAAGGATAGAATGGTCAATGGTATCAAACGCCACGGAGAGGTCCAGCAGCACCAAGGCTGCTGACGCCCCCACCGCGTCACAGACACCCAGCAGATATTCCCTCATATCTAGGGCAGACATCTCCGTACCACGCCCGGGTCGAAATCCCGACTGGCAGTCATGGAACAGACCATGTGACTCAAACTGCTCCTGCAGCTGGATAAACACAACCTGCTCCAGGACCTTACATAGAAAAGGCAGTAGAGAAATGGGGCAGTAGTTGGTAAGTATCGTGGGGTCCAGGCAGACTTTTTTTTCAATAAGGGGAGTATGATTGCTCTCTTGAATCTAGAGGGCACTATACCCAGGTGGAGGGACAAATTAATTACTCTGCAGATGTCAATAACCAGAGTGTCTACATGCTTCTGAATGAACCAGGCAGGGCAGGGGTCATCAGGATAACTGGTTGGTTTCAGTTTTGAGATGATAGCTCTGATTTCCTCCTCTGATACTGGGCGAAATTTACGTAGTTTTTCCAGGGTGGTTTTGGCTTTTGGTGTTGCACAGGGGGGTGCTAAGGAGAATCGAGCATGGATTTTCTCAATTTTTGAAATTACAGACTGGTGGATATCATTACACAGTTGTGGGGTCACCATAATCTTGGAGTGGAATTTTTTTGGCTCAAAAATCTCCCGGACTATGGTGAACAGTTCTCTTGTTTGGTTAGGGTTGACACTAATTTTGGTATTATAATATGTTCTTGGCATATAATACTGCCTTGGCATATAATACTGCCTTGGCATAACCTCTGCAATGTATGCGGTAGGCTTGTTTGTCCAAATTGCATTGAGATTGTAGCCTTTTATGCTCCAAAAACCATCTCTTTTTTTTGAGAGGGAGGAGGCTAGATGTATACCACGGTTGGGATTTCTGTGATCTCGGTCGGTTGTTAGCCACCTGAAAGGGCGCCACTTCGTGGACAATAAGTATTGGAAAGACTGATGAAAAAAACTACACTTTAAAAAAAGCCTCTCTATCAGTTTCATTTTGTTTAAATAATGAATCAACCCAGGTTTAGCTTGGAGCAAATTATCAGTGAAAAATAAAGTGATATACATTCAAGAAATACTACAACCCTTGGCAAAAAGTATGGGATCACCACTCTTGGAAAATGTTCATGCAATTGCTAAATTGTGTAGGAAAAAAACTAATCCCAGACATGTAGGAAAAAAACTAATCCCAGACATGCATCAAACTAATTTCATTTAACATTCCAACCTACTGGCTTTAAGAAACACTTCCAAAAAAACATATGAGAAGAAAAACTCACCAAACACCAATTTGCTAAATCAACAATTGCAAAGATAAACAATTGCATAGAAAAGGTAAATGGCATCAGAGAGGGATTTTCTGTGGCCTGTTTGAGATCAGCTGTTAGATCTTTCAATTCTTATGCAGACAGATGCTCAAAGGAAGCAGAGTAGAATGATCTAGCGCAATATAGTCTGTGCAGATTTGCCAATAATATAGCCCAAAATTTGCACTTACATTCCTTGGTGCTATAGTCTAGCACTGGCATGTACAGCTCGACAGTAAGGTAAAACATGCCGTTTGCCGACTCTTGGTGTGCGTTCTACCACTCAAGAGACATGAACCAGGCCTACTGGAATGGACATCAGTGCAAAAGAGCGCACAGCCTCAATGCATTGTGTGGTCTTCAGAAAGCTTTCTCTCCACCATTTTATTGTAGCATTTTATATCCCAAAGGGACAAGGCAAAACAGTCTCATTGGTTGCACTCTTCAGGCCAGATTCAGGTAGAGTTAGGCTGGAGTATCAGTGATACTCCAGCCTAACTGTCACTTTAAGCCGGTGTTTCTGTTTTCTGTAACCAGAAAACAAGAAACGCCGGGTTGGAGTTCCGATGCGATCGGCGTAAATGAATTTCGCCATCGCATAGCAACTTTAATTTAAAAATGGCGCCGGGGGCGTTCCCGCTGATTTACGCTGAAAAAATATGTTAATCAGCGGGAATCGGCAATTCACGATCGTATTCGGGCGCGACGCAGTGACTTTCCGACGTTTCCGTAAGCGATACGCGGCGTAAATATAAAGCAGCCCCCTAGTGGAGTATCCTATGTTAAGTATAGCCGTCGTCATTGCGTCGGAAAAAAAAATCGCGGTGCTTGCGGAAAACGTCCATGAATGGGGATTTGACGTCATTGACGTTCACTGACAGAATTTGGAGCATGCGCACTGGGATGCATTGACAGTCGACGCATGCGCAGTACGTTCGCCGCGGGATCGCGCTTATTTTAAATAATACAAGCCCCGTACCCGCCCAATTTGAATTCCGCCGGCTCATTTGCGATACGCTGCCGCAACTTTAGGAACAAGTGCTTCATGAATAACAGCACTTGCTCCTAAAATTTTGCCAGCGTAACGTAAATGAGAAAAGTTACTCCAGAGCAAAGATGCTCCTATCTACCTGAATCTGGCCCTTCATGTGCACTTTATAATAAAAAGCTCCAAAGAAGGATTTTAAACTTTAATAAGTTACATAACAGTTGTACATACCAGGTTCTCATCTATATGACTATAGCACAAGCAAACCTTTCATATGAAAAGCAATAAACACTTTTAAAATGACAATCAATCAAAAATATGCATACAATTTAGTTAAATAGAACAACAACATGTATATCAAAAATGCATAGGATAATTAATTTCTTCACATTGATGTATGATAAATGGCTAATAAACAAATTCATATCCACTAAGGTTATAAGAAAAAATGGTGTTCGCATTTAAACACTATCTAGTGGTTGAAGTAAAACACCACAACCTAGTTTTTAAAAAGGCTTGTGAGATAACTAAACTCAAGCAATAGTGATGATAATTAATTCCAATTCGATTAAATTGGTACATAGGTATTCAACATTAACCATAAAAATACTTGATGCGAGTATTATGAATAATTTAATATTTAAAAATAAAAATCTATATAACATGCCGAATAATGGTAATGTTTCAGCTGGTGCTATATAATGCAAATAAGACAATCAATCCAATCAATACAATCAATCAATCAATCAATCAATCCAATGGAAATCCCATTTCCTTTAGGTAATGTCTTAGGCCGCGTACACACGATCAAATTTATCTGCTGAAACTGGTCCGACGGACCGTTTCAGAAGACATCTCCGATCGTGTGTACGGGCTAGCGGACATGTTTTCCCAGCGGACAAATTTCAAAGCATGCTTTGAAATTTGTCCGCCGGAGACATGTCCGTCGGATATGTCCGCAGGTTAGTACACTAACCAGCGGACAGAAATCTCTGCGCATGCGTCGAATGGATTCGACGCATGCGTGGAAGTATTTTACTTCCTGGAGTGGTGACGTGGTGGCATCAACGTCACCGCCACGTCACTGCATCCTCAGCCCGAGGAGATTTTGGTCCGATGGTGTGTACACGCCATCGGACCAAAATACGATGAGACATGTCCGCTGGAAACGGTCAGTCGGACATGTTTGAGCAGACATGTCTCATCGTGTGTACGCGGCCTTAGGCCCCATACACACGAGCAGACAGATTTGTTCAAATCGGTCGGACAGACCAATTTGAACAAATCTGTCTGCTGGGGACGTATTGGTTTGATCGTGTACACACGATCAAACCAAAATCCCCGCCGGCAGACGGCGCGCTGACGTGGCGGTAACGTTGACGCCGCCACGTCACCGCACCAGGAAGTAAAACACTTCCGCGAATGCGTCGAAACCATTCGACGCGTGTGCGAGAAGACATGTCTGCTGGTTAGCGTACTAACCAGCAGACATGTCGGGCGGACGGGTTCCCAGCCGACAGATTTGAAAGCATGCTTTCAAATCTGTTGGCTGGCCAAATTTGTCGGCTCGCCCATACACACGATCGAATCTGTCTGCTGGGACGGTCTGGCAGACCGTTTCCAGCAGACAGATTTGATCGTGTGTACGCGGCCTTACAGTTCGGTCACAGATAGGGAAGCCACCTTTTTTAACTGCAGACCAATTACCAGATGTAATCTGATGCAGATGTTTGTTTTAGAACTGCAAAGTACAAGGTGATTCCAAAATATTTTCCTCAGAAGTGAGTGATTCCATATTCCTCTGCTTGATCTGCAAAAACAGTTAAAAATGACTACAGTTTTCATTCTTTAATTGCTTCTTAAAAGAAGTTTGGAAAATAGTTCAGAGGCAAGCTTGTGATTAGTTTTTTCTACACCATTAACATTTGAATAAACATTTTTCCAAAGTGATGATTCCACAGTTTTGCTAGGGGTTGTAGTAGTTTTATTTTGATCTTGTTGATACAGTATATGGTCTAAATTAAGCAAAAACATTTTCATAACAGCTATAAAAAAATTAATATTTTGCATATTGACTGGAATAATGGAATTTCTGGGACAGTTAAAAGACAAAAATTTAAAAACCTATTGCAGGACAATTTTATGGTCCAGTTTATTGAGGCTCCAACTAGGAATGATGCTCTGTTGGACTTGGTAATCTCAAACCATGCAGAGCTTATTACTAATGTTCAGATAAAGGAACACCTGGGTAGCAGTGATCATAACATGATTTCATTTAATATTAACTATAAACAAGAAATGCATACAGGAAAGATAAAAACACTTAATTTCAAGAGAGCAAATTTTCAAAGCATGAGAACTGCTCTCCAGGGCTTGGACTGGGAGGGAATATTGGCACAGATGAACACAGAACAGAAATGGGAATTCTTCAAAAAGACTCTTTGGAACCTCACTGCAAAGTATATTCCCAAGGGCAATAAGTTTAAAAGGCTAAAGATAAAACCTATGTGGCTCACGGTCAAAGTTAAAAAAGCTATAAACAATAAGAAAATAGCTTTTAAAAAATATAAAAATTAAGGAACACTAGTGTCGTTTAAATGTTACAAAGATATAGAATATGTAAAAAGGAAATCAAGGATGCAAAAATTCAAAATGAACGACAGATTGCAAAAGATAGTAGGACAAACCCCAAAAAATTATTTAAATATATTAATAGTAAAAAGGTCAAGTCTGAGCATGTAGGCCCTTTACAAAATAATAGTGACTGAGGACATAGAGAAGGCAAATTTATTAAATGCTTTCTTCAGCTCTGTGTATACAATGGAGTATGGGGGAGCTCATGTCCATAATGGGGGTGGGGGTGACACAGCCCCAAATCCACAATGGCTCAAAAGTGATATGGTCCAGAAATATTTAGACAGAATAAAGGTGGATAAAGCACCTGGACCAGATGGCATCCACCCACGGATCCTAAAAGAATTGAGCTCTGAAATTTCAAAGCCACTGTATCTAATATTTAGGGACACATTAATGACAGGAATAGTACCACTGGATTGGCGTAGAGCCAATGTGGTGCCTATATTTAAATAAGGAACAAAGTCTTTACCAAGTAACTATAGACCTGTTAGTTTAACTTCTATAGTTGGGAAGATACTGGAACGTTTAATAAAAGACCACATGGATGAGTTTTTGCTGGAAACAAACTATTTAAGCAGCAGACAGCATGGATTCATGAAAGACAGAAGTTGTCAGACAAACCTGATTTCCTTTTATGAAGAGGTAAGTAAAACCCTGGACAAAGGCGTGGCAGTGGACGTGGTATACTTGGATTTTGCAAAAGCGTTCGATACAGTTCCCCACACATGGCTCATGTGTAAGGTAAGGTCTACAGGATTAGATATATCAGTTTGTAAATGGATAGAAAACTGGCTGAAAGACAGGATTCAGAGAGTTGTGGTTAATGATTCTTACTCTGAATGGTCCAAGGTTATCAGCGGTGTACCCCAAGGTTCAGTGTTGGGTCCCTTACTTTTCAATATATTTATAAATGATATTGGGTCTGAGATCAAAAGTAACATTTCTGTTTTTGCAGATGACACCAAGCTATGCAGTGGAATAACGTCCTTGCAGGATGTCTCCAATTTACAAGCCGACCTCAATGCTCTGTCTAATTGGGCGACTATGTGGCAGATGAGGTTTAATGTTGATAAATGTAAAGTTATGCACTTGGGGGCTAAGAATATGCATGCATCATACATGCTAGGGGGAGTTCAACTGGGGGGATCTGTAGTGGAGAAGGATCTGGGGGTTTTAGTTGATCATAAGCTCAATAATGGCATGCAATGCCAAGCTGCGGTTTCCAAAGCGAGCAAAGTCCTTTCTTGTATTAAGAGAGGTATGGACTCCAGAGATAGAGATATCATTTTGCCCCTGTACAAATCATTAGTAAGACCTCATCTGGAATATGCAGTCCAGTTTTGGGCACCAGTTCTCAAAAAGGATATCGGAGAACTGGAGAAAGTGCAGAGAAGGGCAACTAAACTGATAAGAGGCATGGAGAACCTCAGCTATGAGGAACGATTAGAAAAACTGAATTTATTCACTCTTGAGAAGAGGAGAATAAGGGGGGATATGATTAACATGTACACATATATAAGAGGTCCATATAGTGAACTTGGTGTTGAGTTATTCACTTTAAGGTCAATGCTGAGGACAAAGGGGCACTCTTTACGTCTGGAGGAAAAGAGATTTCACCTCCAAATACGGAAAGGTTTCTTCACAGTAAGAGCTGTGAAAATGTGGAACAGACTCCCTCCAGAGGTGGTTCTGGCCAGCTCAGTAGATTGCTTTAAGAAGGGCCTGGATTCTTTCCTAAATACACATAATATAACTGAGTACTATGTTCTGTAGGTAAAGTTGATCCGGGGTAAATCCGATTGCCTCTCATGGGATCAGGAAGGAATTTTTTCCCCTCCGGTAGCAAATTGGATCATGCTCTGCTGGTTTTTTTTGCCTTCCTCTGGATCAACTGTGGTTATGGAGTTGGGTGTATGGGATTTACTGTGTTTTATTTTGTTTGTTTGTTTATTTATTTTTATGGTTGAACTGGATGGACTTGTGTTTTTTTTCAACCTGACTAACTATGTGTAACTATGTGTACTATGAGAAAATGGAAAATTATTAATATGGATCTTTTAAAAGTCAAAATAGAAATAAGCTCATTGATTCTATTTCTACCATTGAAGCCATCAGTTGGCAACAACTACTGAGCCAATGATTTAAATAAGAGCCTCTTAGTATAAACTAGGGCTGTCCCGATACCACTTTTTTAGGACCGAGTACAAGTACCGATATATTTTTTCAAGTAGTCTCCGATACCGAATACCGATCCTTTTTTTAAATGTCCCCCACAAATACAGCCATGTCCCCCACAAATGCAGCCATGTCACCCACAAATGCAGCCATGTCACCCATATATGCAGCCATGTCACCCACAAATGCAGCCATATCACCCATATATGCAGCCATGTCACCCATATATGCAGCCATGTCACCCATATAGGACTATATCGGTACTGTATAGAAAGATAGACTCAAAGAGTAATAGGAGTAAGGCCTCGTACACACGAGGGGATATGTCCGCTGAAAACGGTCCGATGGACCGTTTCAGCAGACATCTCCGCTCGTGTGTATGGGCTAGCGGACAGATTTCTCCACCCGACAGATTTCAAAGCATGCTTTGAAATCTATCCGGTGGGAATCTGTCCGCCCGACATGTCTGCTGGTTAGTACACTTACCAGCAGACATGTCGTCCCCCACCGCCGCCGCGCCGCCGCCGAATGGATTCGGCGCATGTGCGGAAGTGTTTAACTTCCTGGTGCGGTGACGTGGCGGTGACAACATCACCGCCGCGTCACCGCCACGTCACCGCGCCGTCCGGCGGCGGGGAATTTGATCCGATGGTGTGTACACGCCATCGGATCAAACTCCCGATCGGACATATCCGATGGAAATGGTCCGCGGACCGTTTTCATCGGATATGTCCGATCGTGTGTACGAGGCCTAAAAGATATATATCAATTTATTAACATGGTATCAAAAAGACAAACATAGTCATAAAATACAATAATACAGGGCAATGAACATATTGTGAGACCAGCCATACATGTCACCGGGCTAGAGTAGTCCCCAAGAAGAGGGTCACAGTCAGGGCAGGACTTAGGGTGGTGGGGGCCCCTGGGTTGAGTGTTGAAGGGGCCCCCTGGAGCGAGGGGAGGGAATTATAGTTGTTGAGCGGGGGGGGTGCGCATTAAAGTTGTTCAGCAGGGGGTGCGCATTAAAGTTGTTCAGCGGGGGGGGCGAATTGAAGTTGATGAGCGGGGAGGGGGCATTAAGGTTGTTGAGCGGGGGGGTGCGCGCATTCATTAAAGTTGTTGAGCAGGGGGGGGTGACTCTCATCTGTGCACGGAATGTGTCGGCTCTCTTCCCTTCAGCAGACATCCCCACACCGCTCCGGTTCCTCCTGAGGGGAGGTTTTGCAGTTGTTCAGCGGAGGGGGGAGTGCCTCTCACCTGTGCCGACAGCCAGGGCCACATACTGTCATTAGCCCAGCTGTCGGCTTTCTTCCCTTCAGCAGTCACAGTCCTCCACACACCGCTCGGGTTCCTCCTGCTTCTGTGTTGCCTCCTATTGCAGTGTGGGAAAATTATCCTTTCGTGGGACTGCGGGAAGAAGCGGAAAGTCCCGCAGATTCTGTGCGTGTTGGGAGGTATGCGCAGGGCCGCCATCAGGAGTTTTGGGGCCCCTTACACAGTTTAAGGCATGGCCCCCCCGGAGCAGAGAACCGGGAGGGGGGGTGCTGCCGCCTGAAATTGAGAAGCAGGGGGGCTGCCGCAAATTGAGAAGCAGGGCGGCCTTTACAAAAAAAAATTATATATATATATATATATATATATATATATATATATATATATATATATATATATATATATAAAAAGGGGGTAGCCATCCGGGGCCCTGGGCCCTTTAATAAAAAGAAAAAATAAACCTCTGGGCCCTTTAATAAAAAAAATAAAAATAAACATTTATAAAAAATATAAAGAAAATGTAAATTTATATATAAAAATATATAAAAAACATATTTCTTTTATAAAAAAATAAAATAAATGGGGGTTGCTGTCTGGGGCCCTGGGGGCCTCCGGGACCCTGGGGACCTCCAGACCACTAAAAAAATAAAAAAATAAACATTTATAAAAATTTTTTTTAGAGGGGCCCCCTATTGGGCGGGGCCCATGGGCTTGAGCCCAGTCAAGCCCAATGGTAAGTCCGGCCCTGGTCACGGTGAAAAGGGAGGTCACACAAGGCGGAGTCTCAACTAGTTTCAAAACTGGGTAGCTTCGTCAGGAGAATTCTAAAAATGATACATAGTTGTTAGCATACGGAGCTGTATATACATATAGATGAACATACACAGGCCAATCCAATGTCAGCAAACAAATATTGGAGTATCAAAAAGCTAAGGAGTTGGGTGGAGGGGATTGAACAAGGATAGGGGAGGGGGAGGGAAAAAGGGATGAGGGTGGGTGAATTGGAGGAAAGGACAAGGGGGAAAGGGGAAGGAGGTGCGAAGAAGGAAAAAAATGGGGGAGAAAAATGGGTGGAGGAAGAGAAGGGGATTGGGGGGGGGGGACAGTGGGGACATAAGGGGAAGGGGAAGAGAAGGATAGAAAAGGAAAAGGAGTGGAGGAAGGGAAAGGGGGATGGAAAGAAATAGCGGAGGTGGGGGAGAGGAAGGGGAAAAAGAGTGGAAAGAAGGTAGGGAAAAAAGGGGAAGGGGGTATTGGGGGGGAAAAGGGGGGGAGAAGGGAGGGGGGAAATGAAGGAAAAGGAAGGGAGGGGGGAAAAGAGGAGGAAGGAGGAGTATGAGGGTGGGGAGGAAGGGGGGGAAGGGGGAGGGAAAGGAAGGGGGGGAAAGGGGGAGATGTGGGGGTGTAATAGGAGAGGGAAGAAAAGAGAGGGGGGAAAGGAACAAGGAAGGAAAAAGTGCAAACCTTAAGGCTAAAAAGGGGTAATATTAGGATATACCTGTGTAAAATGAGAAGCTAAGATGGGAGGGCCCTAGGACCCAATTGCAACGTGACTAGACATGTGCACACTGGAATATTTTGCTTCGTCTTTTCGTTTTCGTTTGGAAAATAAATGTATTTAGTTACTCCCGAAAATCGTTTTGATTTATTTCGTTTTTCATTGGGGAATAGCTTTCGTCCGAAAATCCAATAATACTTGGTTTCTGTCGAATGGTCAAAAGAATTTCTGTTCGAATATTCCGCCTACAAGAATTCTAATGTTGTATGACTAGTAATAATGTTGAATCTATTTTCTCAAAAATCTATTCTCTGTAATGTCGAATCTATTATTTCTATAGTGTCGAATCTTTTCCCTATAATGTCGAATCTTTTCCCTATCATGTCGAATCTTTCTATATCGAACTTTTACCGCAACGAAAACGAAAATAAAGCATTTTTTATGTCGGATCTTTCAGTTTTCGTTTCTTGCGAAAATGCATTTTAACGAGAAAGAATGCACATGTCTAAACGTGACAAATGTGCGGCGAGTGATTTCACGGGCCACACAGTAATACTGTGTGTAATAAGTTCAGAAATTAAATCTGGTACAGTCTCACTTATGGGAGGCAACCTATGAAAAAGAAGTAAGCATAGTAAAAAACAAATGGAGTGGCCAGAAGTAAGTTAAGTCCTAGAGCCTGCAAGATGGTAGGCACAGGTAAGAGTTTTCATATAAGGCAGTAAGGCAAATCAAACTGTAGACTTACTTGTTGCAACGCAGAGTCCTAGGGCCTGGTGTCCAACACATCCGCTGCAGGACTCTTGCTTAAATGTCCCCAACAACGTGATGTCATCACAAGGCGCCGTGGCGCCGATGCGTGGCGTCATCATGTTAGACCGCCCGCATGATGCGATCACGGCTATACGGCGTGCGCGCATGCGCACAATGCACTTGAACTCAGCAATTAGCCGCGTCGGTGTAAGGGCAAGTGTGGCCGAGCCCCAAGGGTGGGGCTACGGTCAGACCAGGGCGGGCACAAGGTCTCCGATTGGAGGAAAACCCGCGGGAGGCCGCCCACCAAATCGAAAAGGGATAGGAAAAGACAACACAGCGCTGGTATTATTTATAAACAAAAATATATGCAAAAATAATTATACAAGATAAGAATTGGTAATACATATAATACAATTTAAATGGGCATATGAATACCCTACATAGAAATTAATTGGTAAAAGGCATTTAACATAGAAATACCCATAGTAATGGGCAGGCAGCAATTCTTAAAAAGACATAGATCTAGATGTCAAAAAAACAATAAAGCAGACACAGGAGATACAAATATTACACAATGAGTGGACAACAATATTACACACTGAGGGGGAGAAGGAGAATAGGGAGAGCCAGAAAGGTAGGGCTAATAGATAATACAAGAGTGTAATTAATTCTGTAAAGCTAAATTCTTCAATTACAGAAATGATTTAAACGAGTTAACCTCATTGAGGCCAGGAGGTGTCATGGCATTGAGCCGCTCAATCCAGAGCGCCTCTCGTTGCAATAGTACTCTGTCTCGACCCCCCTCCCCCTTTGGATCAGTAGCCAATGCCTCTAGAGCCATAAATTGTACAGCTAGAGGATTGTATTTGTGGTGAAGACCTATATGTTGGTCAATGGTGGTCAATTTCCCATTGGTTGAACAATATAGGTGATCACCAATGCGTTGTCGGAATTCCCGAATGGTCTTACCAACATAGAATGCATGGCAACTGCACAGCATCAAGTAGATCACACCAGTAGTCCCACAATTGGCTGAGAATTGGGGAGAGTTAACTATTCTATTTTGGAGCCTCTGTGTACGGCTCTCCAGGATCCAAGGGCATCTGGGGCAATGCCCACATCGTGATGTGTCCCAAGGTCCCAGACGCAGGGCATCAATAGCATTGTAGTGGCTACTGGTCACATGGTCCTTTAGTGACTTAGCACGTCGGAAAACTAGTTCCGGGTGGTACAAACATGTTTACTGAGGGTATGATGGTCTGACAGCAGATGTCAGTGCCTATTCAGGATGCTGCGCAGTTGGCCATGGTGGGCTGAAAATTTGGTAATGATCTTTGTGGTGGGTTTCTTTTGAATGCGTGGGGTGGTGTAAAGCAAAGAAGTTCTAGTACGGGCATTAGCCTTGTTAAAGGCTTTTCTTAAGGTAGTAGGAGTATACCCCCTCAAAAGGAGTCGTTCTCGTAGGGAGGCAGCCTGGGCATGGAAATCCTCATCTTGCGCGCAAGTTTCTACGTAAGCAGAGAAACTGTGCAAACGGAATACTGCGCACGAGGAATTTAGGGGGAGCACTGGAAGCGTGTAACAGTGTGTTACCCGCTGTGGGTTTATGACATACTGTAGATCTGTGCCCAAGGATTTTTTGTGATCAGGAGGTCTAGGTAAGGAATCTGTTTGTCATTAGAAGAAACGGTAAAGAATAAAGAATTATTCCTTTCCCCCCTCTCTTTTCTTCCCTCTCCTGTTACACCTACTCATTCACCCCCACACCTTCCCCCCCTTTCCCCCTTCCCCCCTTCCTTTCCCTCCCCCTTCCTCCCCTCCCTCCCGCATACTCCCCCTTCCCACTCTTTCCCCCCTTCCTGTTCCTTCCTTTTTTCTTCTCCCTCTTCCCCCCATTTCCCCCCCCAATACCCCCTTCCCCCTTTTTTTACCCTACCTTCTTTCCGCTCTTTTTTCCCGTCCCCTCCCCCACCTCCTCTCTTCCTTTCCATCCCCCTTTCCCCTTCCTACACTCTTTTTCCTTTTCTATCCTTCTCTTCCCCTTCTTCCCCTTCCCCTTATGTCCCCACTGTCCTCTCCCCCCACTCCCTTCCTCTCCTTTCCTCCCCTTCTCTTCCTCCACCCATTTCTTTCTCCCCCTTTTTTTCCTTCTTCCCTCCTCCTTTCCCCCTCCCCCCTTTTCTTTCCCTCCAATTCACCCACTCTCATCCCTTTTTCACTCCCTCCCCTCCCCCCTTCCCCTATCCTTGTACAATCCCCTCAACTCCTCTCCCTCACCCCCCCTCCCTTTTCGCTGGGCTTCATGGTTCCCTCACCTACTTCACACTATTAGTGTGTTTTTCACAATTGTCACGGTGACACGTCCTCGCAATCATTTTGTTACATAACATTCCAGTCTCAACTGACGGTGTACCTATGTATATAGTTAAACAGGTCCACCCCCGCAGTTGTCCCCCTTGGTCGCCGTGGGAGGCTCTCCTCGCGGTTGGCTGCAACTTCCGAGCGATTTGGTGTTCTCTCCATAGGTAAGACACACAGCACTTGTTCCCCTAAGTAATGTTCTCCTACATATTTTTGATACTCCAATATTTGTTTTCTGACATTTGATTGGCCTATGTATGTTCATCTATATGTATATACAGCTCCGTATCCTAACAACTATGTATCATTTTTAGAATTCTCCTGACGAAGCAACCCAGTTACGAAACTAGTTGAGATGCCGCCTTGCGTTACCTCCCTTTTCAACGTGACCCTCTTCTTGGGGACTACTCTAGCCCGGTGACGTGTATGGCTGGTCTCGCAATATGTTCATTGCCCTGTATTATTGTTTAGATGTATTTTATGACTATGTTTGTCTTTTTGATACCATGTTAATAAATGGATATATCAATTTTACTAAATTTTACTCCTATTACTCTTTGAGTTTATCTTTCTATACAGTACCGATATAGTCCTCTTGCCCCCCCCCCTTTTTCCTGGTCTTTTGGGTCCTTGGGGTCTCTCTAGTCCTAATTCTATTCTAACTACCGAGCCAAGAAAAACATGACTGTTTTAGTAGCATTACTAAAAGATAATTAGAGGAGATTCCAGATATTTTTTCCCCTGTATGGGGTCTATGTTTTGATAGTGGTTTGTAGTTTTTATATTATGAACTTTAAAGTAGAGGGTGAGCATTAATCCTAGTGAATGCATTCAAATTCTATGGGACTAATTAAACAGACTTTGTCACTCATGCCTCGTACACACGATCGGGTTTTACCATCAGGAAAGCCGAGAACCGTCTTGGCAGCTGTGGTGTGAGTTTTCCCAGTGTGCATGTATACGATTTCAGAACTCCCATAAACATTTTACACACAGTCACTGCAAAGTGCATGCCAACATTTCTCAGCTAACATATCTTTTTTTTTAAATAAAAAAAATAAATCTTTATTGGGCCAATCACAAAGAGAAAAAAAAAAACATAAGGAGATACAGAATATGCTGCACCAAACGTACAAAAGAAGAAAAAACATTATAAAGTACACGTAAAAGACAGAGATACATAGTGCAGAAATAACATCGCATTGGCACCAACTACCATATACTGACAGATCATGATAAAGAATGGAACAATCTTAACAAAAGTCTCCCCCCCCCCCCCTGAGCCGGATCGGCCAGAAAAACCCTGCCAACCCAGCACAACAGGGAGAGCCAATGGGCCAATGGGCCACTTAGAAAACAACAACAACCAGTAAGTACGTATTCAGTCGAACCTGCCCCCTCCATATGTAAATGGCCCTTACACCAAACCCCAGGCCTGCACGCCAAGTAACTGGAATGTGGGCCCACCACTACTCCAACATATGTTTTTCTCAAACTTGCAGCAAACGAGTCAAAACCAGTCTCGGAGGAGCAAGCTCTGGAATTCCCAGCCAGGCCCCCCATATACTATGACATTTTTTGGTTGCATTTCTATGTTGATATGTTAAATGTTCTCGTATACGTATATAATTAACTTGGTCTATCCACATTTTCTTAGTAGGGACATGAGGGGTTAACCAAAACCTGGCCACCAGCTTCCGAGCCAGATACAATAGTCTAATTACAGCAACGTTACTAGGATAAGGGTAAACTTCTTCATCTATGGCTCCCAAAATACATATAACGGGGTCCAAAGGGACCCTGACCTGAAAAACTGAGGAAATAGTCTCAGTGACATCGCCCCAGTACCGGTGGAGCCTGGGACAGCGCCACATGAGGTGAATGAGAGACCCGTCCGCCCCACAATGCTTAGGACACTCGGAGGAGTCCCTCCTCCCCCAGCGATGCAACTGAATAGGCGTATGATAGACCCTGTGCAACAAAAATAAGTGAGATAATCTATGTGACTGTGATACCAAAGTAAATGGACCTGCCTGCAAACACTATTCCCAAGTCTCACCACTAATGTCCCCCAAATCCTCCGTCCAACCCCTTCTACTAGAAAACGTCGTAGAGTCTTGTATTGATGCTAATAGACTGGTGTAAACATAAGATATTAAGCCCTTTTTCTCCCGACCGAAAAATACAGCGTCTATCAAAGAATGATTAGTAAGCGCAAGAGTAATGGTCTTGCTCTGAATTTGAAGAGCATGTCGGATCTGAAGGAACCGATAGAACTGCTGTCTAGGAAGACCAAATTCAGTCTGTAATTCAAGAAATGACTTCAGCACGTTACCATTATACAACTGAGCAAGTTTATGAATACCCGCCGATTTCCAAGCCTGGAAACCCTCAAGTTTATGAGGTTCCCTAAGATTGGGATTACCCCACAAAGGGGTATCCGAAAGAAATCCCGAAATACGCAGGGATGATTAACCGCCTTCCAAAGATTTTTCAGGAGAACAACAGTAGGCGCTGTTTGTGGCAGGTAAGGAAATCCCGCCTCCAAACACGCCAGAACTGTGACACCGCTAGTCCCTGTCCGTAACAAAATTTCTATGGAGTCAGAATCATTTAAAATTCTCATCCCACAAAAATGTTGCAACTGAGAAGCATAAAAGTAAAGTCTAGGAACAGGAGCAGCAGCTCCCCCCTGATCCTTACCAAACTGCAAGGTAGAAAGACTAATCCTAGCGGGACCCTTTTTCCAAATTAAGGACCTGAACAAAGTGTCAATACGGGTAAACCATCTACGGGGAATCCACTGAGGGGAATTATGCATAATATATAACAATTGAGGGCACCAAACCATTTTAATAAGGTTAATTCTTCCTATCACAGATAGCGGGAGCTTGCACCAAGTGTTACATGTCATTTGAAGCCGCTTAAAAAGGGACAAGAGGTTATCTACCAGGTAAGACGATGGATCAGCAGAGACCTGAACCCCCAGATACCTAAACGAGGGAACTACCTTGAGAGATTCTGCAGCAACCGGCAATGAGATCGTTGGGTCATCCAATGGTAACAGAACCGATTTACTCCAATTGATGGAGAATCCCGACAAGGAACCAAAATATCGGATTACCCTCCTAGCCTCCAAAAGGGACACATCCACATCCCCCAGATACAATAAAGTATCATCCGCATAAAGGGAGACCTTCTCAGCATTCAAACCTCTATTGAATCCCACAAT
The DNA here is from genome assembly GCA_029574335.1 of Rana kukunoris. Taxonomy (NCBI): domain Eukaryota; kingdom Metazoa; phylum Chordata; class Amphibia; order Anura; family Ranidae; genus Rana; species Rana kukunoris. The sequence goes on along the minus strand of CM056051.1, from coordinate 313,093,597 downwards.
AGATGCAGAATCACGTATAGTAGCCGCCAGTGGTTCAAGGGTCAACACAAACAACAGGGGTGACAAAGGGCACCCCTGTCTTGTGCCCCTAAAAAGAGGGAAAGGATCTGAGAGGTCCCCATTTACACGGATCCTAGCCGTGGGAGCTGCATAGAGCAGCCGAATCCATCTAATAAAATTGTCGCCCAGTCCAAACCTTTTCAGCACCTCCCACAGGTAAGGCCATTCGACACTGTCGAAGGCCTTGGCAGCGTCTAAGGATAGAATCGCCCTCTGACCCGGATTGTCGACAGGCACCTAAAGGTTAGAAAGAGACGCCTAATATTAATAGCCGTGGAACGGGAAGGGATGAACCCCGACTGGTCCTTGTGCACCAATTTGTGTATCACCCCAGACAGTCTGGTAGCCAAAACTCTAGCTAATAATTTAACATCCGTTGTTAAAAAAGAGATGGGCCTATACGAGTCCGGAGAGTGGGCCTCTTTATCAGGTTTTAATAACAAAACAATAATTGCTTCATTCATGGATGGTGGTAAACTACCCCTCTCAAAGGCATCTCTAAATACGTCTCTCAAAATTGGAAACAAAGTATCAGAGTACCTCTGATATACCTCCGTCGGCAAGCCACCCGAGCCCGAGACTTACCAGAAGAGGACAGCGCCAAAGCATCCAGCATTTTATCCACCGTGAGTGGAGCATCCAGTAGCTTCACATCTGAAGCCAAAAGTCGTGGTACCCTGCACCGGTCAAGGAAGGAGGTAATTTCTGCTATGGAGGGTGAGACTTTAGAGTAATACACATCAGCATAGAATTTTTTAAAAGTATCTAAAACCTCTACATGGGAGGAAAGCAAGGCTCCCGATGGACTGGAAATCGCTTCGATATATGAGGAGCCTTTCTGAGATTGTACCATCATTGCGAGCATATGGCCTGTACCCTCCCCCTCCTCATAGTATTTTTGTTGGAGAAAAAATCTTTTGTTCTCTGTTTAGCGACATGCTGAGCCTCATGCCAAGCCCTCTCCGTATTGTCGGAGGGGGCATCCACAAAAGCAGACTCAGCCCTCTCAACTTCCTGCAACACAGAGCGTTTCCAGTCCCTTGTCCCGGTCTTAATGGCATTGATAGACTTAATAAATTGACCTCTCAAAAAAGCCTTCAGAGCATCCCAAAAAACGTTGAGGCTAGTAGAATGTTTATTGATTTGTATAAAAGAAAACAGATTAGTACAAACGGGATCAGGGCTGGGAAGGAGCGACAGCCAAAACGGGTTAAGCTTCCAGCAGACCCGCTTGGGCACCATGGAGGTAGTAAACTCGAAACACAGAGGGGAGTGATCAGAAACAGTTCTGGCCTCATATCATGAAGAGAGAACCAGCGGAAGCATTTCATCACTTCCCAGGCACATATCAATCCTAGAGAGACCCCCATGCGAGGCCGAATGACAAGAAAAGCATTTGGCCTGCGGATGGCGAAGTCTCCAGACATCCCGTAACCCCAATTCCAACAGAAGCCTAGCAAAGGCCGCCGGAGCCCCGGTGGAGAATTTATCTAAATCTGCATCCAAATAATTATTAAAATCCCCAACGACCAGAGCTGGCGTGCCAGGATGACGTGACAAAAAGGAGGCCAGAATTTTAAGCACCTCTACTGAAAAAGGAGGCGGTATGTAGATATTAGCAATAATACAATACAGACTATCTAAGGTACATAACAAAAAAATGAATCGAACATGCGGGTCAATCAATGAATCCAAACACTTAAAAGAGACATTCGTACAAATTAACACACTGACCCCCCTGGCATAGGAAGAGAAGGTTGAGTGAAACTGGACGCCAAACATTCTGAGAGAGGACGGGGACTCCTGATTAGGTAACATATGGGTCTCCTGCAGACACACCACAGAGGACCCTAAATGTTTGACCATATTAAGCACATTCCAGCTGGTTAAAACACATTGCTTAGCCATATTGCATTAAAGTCCGGATAAGAAATGGTGAGTCCACAGAACCAAGGGGATAAAATACTGAAAAAATAATACATCAACCAAAGGAATATAGCATGGAGCAGCAAACAACAACCAGACCTTGGAAAGGCAGCCAAAACCTGTGGAATAGAATGGTTAGGCAGACTGAGAGCATCCGGTTCGACTGAGTCCAGAGCAAGGTAAAACAAAAAAACAAAAAGAAAACAACATAAACAAAAAAACTGAAGCGTCCACGAAGGACTCCTAATCGGGGGGCTAAGTCCAGTAGCCGGCTCCGATGAGCCAATAGGCAACAGATCATACCCTGCAATCAACAACATAGGTGACGTTGACACACCCTGTGAGACAGATTTACGCCAGTACAGGAGTTTGGATAGATAGCAACTCAGGACCCGCAAGAAGGGTAAAACAAATCAGCTTGAGTCAAGCAACAAACAAATTCTAGGTGTCTCTCCTGCTCCTTCCCAGTGCCTCCCTTAGGGATCGTTCCTCCCTATCCAACCATTGCATGGCAAGAGTAGGCTTCTCAAAAAAATGGACCTCACTCCTGGCCACCACCCGTAAACAGGCCAGGTATAGCATGGCATATTGTAACTCCAACGAACGAAGCCTCTTCTTTACATCATTAAACTGGGCTCGTTGTTTCTGCACCTCCGCCGAGAAGTCCGGAAACAAGGATATCCGAGAGTTATCCATCACTAGGGCGTCCCCCAAAGAGCGTGCTTTAGACAGGATGACATCCCTATCCTTGAAATTTAGCAGATTAAACAGGAAGGCTCTAGGAGGGTTACCCGGTGGTAGGGGTCTGGAGGGGACCCTGTGCTCCCTCTCCACAGCAAACATAGACGAAAAGGAATCAGTCCCAAATTTTTCCAGCAGCCATTTCTCAATGAATTGAACAGGGTTTTTCCCCTCCATTTTCTCCAGAATTCCAATGGCTCTGACATTATTGCGGCGAAGCCTGTTCTCCAAATCGTCGATCCGTACCGCATGCCTGGCAACCAGCAACTGCTGAGCGCGCGATTCCCTTTGCATGGGGGCCCATTCATCCTCCAATGTGCTAATGCGGCCTTCAAATTCAGTGGTACGATCCCTCAATTTCTGCATATCTTGACGCATGTAGGACATTTCAGCTTTCATTCCCTTGATTTCCACTGTTAAAGCAGAGACAGACAGGTTACACGATGTTACTGCGGAGAGTATGTCCCTCAGCGTCGGTTCAGGACCAGCCACGTTGGCAGGTGCAACCACCCGCTGTGTATGGAGCCCAGGGGTAGCACTCACTGCGTCCCAAGGGCAACAACGGAGCCGACAGATCCTCCAGCGGCACCGTATCATCCACATCCGACTGAGAGCCGCTGCGATCCCCCGAGCTGTCACTGTGCGCCGCGCGCTGCTCCCGTGAGCCACTCGGGGTGAAGAGTCTCTGGCCATCATCTTGAGCCACATGTTCCGGAGCAGAACGGGCCGCAGCCCCGCGTTTAGACATCCTTTCTGCCGGGAACGGGTATCACCACACACGCGGACCCCACTGGGGAGAGTGTCAGACCGCAAGCAGGTGAAACCGAGCTGATATCAGGATAATTAAACGGAGATTCAGCGGAGCTCACTAAACGTGCGACCGACTACATCCACTGCCAAGCCACGCCCCCCAGCTAACATATCTTTACAAAAGAAACATATCAAAATATGATAAAATAAGTAAAAAAAAAACTGTAATATAGAACATTGTACACTACAAAAATTAGAACATGCCTTGTGAGGAGTTAGGACCCAACCTAGTAGTCTTAAACATTTTAAAATGTGGCAGTTAACTGTAACTTATAGAGAGGTCTAGAAATAGTGCTGGAGGGGTCTAGTTACTCAGAGCTGAGTTGTGGGTGGGAAATTGAACATGAGGTATAAATATAGTGTACTTCCAAATGAGAGATTGGGTGGTCGGGAATAAGGTATAGAGGCTATGCCTTGGTCTAATACCTTGTAACTGGGATAGGTGGGTTGGTGTTGCATGAGATGGAGAGATGGCTGTGATATGTGGGTGTGTGTGGGGGGATCTAGAAGGGGAGGGGTTTGAAGGGATGGGGGAATGGTGGGAGGATAGGGGATGAATGGGGAGAGAGAAGGGGGGCGTCTCTGACTTCCCATGGTTGTTTACTTTTGGATGGAGAGATCTAGTCAAGAGAAAAGGTCAGTGCAATGAAGTGGTTAACACAAAAAAAAAGAAATATCAGGAAGAGGGATAAATTGTTGGTTACAGTTTGCAATAGACGTATCCTGTCGCAATTCAGGTATGTTTTTTTTTTTGTGTGTGTTTGTTTCCCCTTTTAAGTGGGTGGATCTAGTATGCCAGTGTATTCAGGTGTTGTCTGGTAGTGTGTCCAACAGGCCAATTTTTTGCAAAATTTTGTAGGAGTGTCACATGCAATGTGAATACGTTTTTCCATCTCGGCCACCTTGCGAATTCTGAGAAACCATTCTTTGAGTGTGGGTGGATGCGTTGAATTCCAGTGTATAGAGATACACTGTTTTTTCTGCTTTGATAATGTGCATCGCTAGTGATTTGTGGTAGGCTTTGTGTGGTATGGCCAAGTGGTGGAGAAGGAATTCTAGGTTATAGGTAGTGATCCGGGAAGTATTGAAGCATACTTCTTTCCATAAAGGTTGCAGGGAAGAGCAGGACTACCACATGTGGAGTAAAGAGCCCTTTTCCTGGTGACACCTCCAACATATTTCTGGTGTAGCGGGATTGAATTTGTGTAGAAGGGATGGAGTGCGATACCATCTGGATTGGATTTTGTATCCATTTTCTTGAGTAGTGGTGTTTGTCGACCTTTTATGAATAAGAAAGATTTGCTCCCATTTCTCTGAGGAGAGTGAGATGGATACGTCTATCGCCGTTTTCAATGTCATGGAAAAAAACAATGTTTTTTTCAACGTGATTCTTGTCAAGCCTGCCTTGCATACACACAATCGTAAAAAAAAAATGCTCGAGCAAAGCACTATAAACAGGAAGTTCCATTTAGATAGCGCCACCCTTTGGGCTGCTTTTGCTGATTTAGTGTTAGTAAAAAGGAATTTAGTGTTAGTAAAATTTTGATGGGAGACGATTCGCGCTTTTCAGTCTTTGTGCTTTTCAGTCTGTTACAGCATGACAAATGTGCTATCTCCATTACAAATGCTAGTTTTACCAGAACAAGTGCTCCCATCTCATAACTTACTTCTGAGCATGCACATTTTTTCCTGTCGTTAAAGCCTACACACAACCATTTTTCACAACGTGAAAAACGACGAGAAAAAATAGAGCATGTTCTAAATTTTTAATGCCAAATTTTTCACACAAGAAAAATGCTCTGGAGCCCACACACTATCATTTTTAATGACCAATTTAAAAAATTGCATTTTTCTCGTCATTAAAAACAATCGCGTGTACGCGGAATTTCTCCAAGTTTTAGCATGCTAGGCTTTCGTTAGCTTTTGTGTCAGAGAAAATTTGATTTTGCCTTGTGAAATTCCAATGTATATCTGCTGTTTCTGTAAATATTTTCTTTTTCCGATAAAAGAAATTGTTTGAAAAAAATAAATAAGTCAAAAGCATATCCTGCTATCCAAATTAAATTGTTGTGCCCTGTTAAACTAAAATAGCTTAGAAGGGTCATTAACCTTTTGCACTAACATATTGCTATTACTGATGAGCAGATCAAACTTCTGGATTCAGATTCTTGTTCAGATTGGGCAAAATTCCAGACAGCAGATGCCTCCAATATCATTTTCCACATATGCGTACTAAAAGATTTGATCTCCTGAATCAGAGTTTCAGGACGAGGACTCTGTCAAACTGCTGGTGTGTAATTTTTATAAAAACGTACACCTCTAATTGCTGTACAACATTTGGAATCCTATGATTTAAAATACATCAAATTGTAAAGTTTAGCTTTATAGATTGCTGGTGAAAGAACTGCCCTCTTTCAGCACTGACAGTCTATCACAGAATGACAATTCCAGGCAAGCATACAATGAAGTAGCACTCAAAACCCATCTGCTAATAAAACTCCAGATGCTGCTTACAAGTTGTAAATTTAAACAGTCTCATCAAACACCATGATATAACACACAAATAATTTTATTTTCATCAATAAACAACAGCTTTGTTCATTATTGAGAGCCGTTAGGTGGCAAAGTATTGAATGCTGTGCATTTTATGCCTAAATCAATGTACTGTCTTGAAGTTATGCCACCTAATGTGTTTTTAAGCCATCCACTACGAAGATCAATGTGATTCTTATTTCATATTCAGTGTTAAGTTCAGCCTCATAAATTTAGAATTGCACTCTCTTATTTTGATGGTTATATATTAGGCAAGTAATGAAATTTTTATCATTTTAAACGGCTGCAAATCATGTCATTTTGTACTGTGCATAACACATGCTTTTCAATTTTATTTGCATTGCCCTTTGAGATATGAAACAGTTGGTTCTTAAAAGTTTCGAGGAACAACAAATTTTATATTTAAATGGAATAAATGTGGAATAAATGTGCAGAAGCAAAGCAGTGTATAAAATAAACTTGTAAAAGTTCTTGAGAAAATAGTAAACATATAATGTAGGCATATATTAGCATAGTATTTGGTTTCTTAAATACATATTTATTTACTTAACCACTTCCCTACGGCCATACGACTAAATACGGCCGCAGGGTGGTTTTAAATCTCTGGAGCGCCGTGTTTCTACGGCAGCTCCTTTCCTTGTTCCCCGCGCGCGCTCCCGTGCGCGCAGCGGGGAACTACTGTGCTGGCCGTGTCTCCTGGACACAGCCAAACACAGATCGCGCTGAATAGCCAATCACAGCGGCTATTTACAGCGCGATCTGTGCAGCCAATGGGAGATGATCTCAAATGTAAACATATGAGATCATCTCCCGTTGCCTGCTCTCCCTCCTCACACAGACAGCACGTGTGAGGAGAGAGAGAGCTACTGTGAGTGAAAGTGAAAGTGTTACAGTGTCCCAAATCAGTCCCCAATCAGTGCCACCAGTACTACCAGTGCCCACCTGTGCCACCAGTGCCCACCTGTGATCACTGCTGCCTCAGTGCACATCAGTGCAAATCATTGCCCACCTGTACCACCAGTGCCCACCTGAGATCAGTGACCACCTGTGATCAGTGCCACCTCAGTGCCCACCAGTACCACCTGTGCCACCAGTGCCCACCTGTGATCAGTGCCCACCTGTGATCAGTGCCACCTCAGTGCACATCAGTGCGTATCAGTGCGTATCAGTGCCCACCTGTGCCACCAGTACCACCAGTGCCCATCTGTGATCAGTGCCCACCTGCGATCAGTGCCCACCTGCGATCAGTGCACATCAGTGCGTATCAGTGCACATCAGTGCCCACCAGTACCACCTGTGCCACCAGTGCCCACCTGTGTCCACCTGTGATCAGTGCCCACCTGTGATCAGTGCCGCCTCAGTGCACATCAGTGCGTATCAGTGCATATCAGTGCATATTAGTGCCCACCTGTGTCACCAGTACCACCTGTACCACCAGTGCCCACCTGTGCCCACCTGCGATCAGTGCCCACCTGCGATCAGTGCCCACCTGCGATCAGTGCGTATCAGTGCACATAAGTGCGTATCAGTGCCCACCAGTGCCACCAGTACCACCTGTGCCACCAGTACCACCTGTGCCACCAGTGCCCATCTGTGCCACCAGTGCCCATCTGTGCCACCAGTGCCCACCTGTGCCACCAGTGCCCACCTGTGATCAGTGCCGCCTCAGTGCACATCAGTGTGTATCAGTGCACATCAGTGCTCACCTGTGCCACCAGTACCATCTGTGCCACCAGTGCCCACCTGTGATCAGTGCCCACCTGCCGTCTCAGTGCACATCTGTGCCACACACCTCTGAAGTCACCAGCATGTCAAAACGTTGCTTTTCCCTCAAGCAGGCATATGAAATTATTTCCGCGGCTGACGAGAGCAACGGGGAGCTCTCTTCTTCCGATTCCGATTTGGACGTAAACTATGAGCCAGTCTACACCAGTGGAACAGCGACAGGCTCAGAGGGGGAAGATAATCAGCCCGCCAAAAGAAGGTGCTCTGGTGAGGAGGCAGTGGCATCCACCAGTCCTGTCATGCCATCCACCAGCCCTGTCATTCCATCCACCAGCACCGTCATTCCATCCAACAGCACCGTCATTCCATCCAACAGCACCGCAGTGCCATCCACAAATACTGAAGTGCCATCCACCAGCACCGAAGAACCTCGGCAACAAAGGCCAAGGACCCATGCCAGCCTTCCCTATGCCCTTCAGTACCCCTTGTGGCTTCCTCCAAATTCAGGAGAAGCCAACATTCCCCCTTTCACTGCCCAGCCAGGAGTCCAGGTGAACACGGACAATTTTTCCCCAATTATTTTTTTTGATTTATTTTTAACTGAGGAACTGCTATCTAGCATTGTGGCCCAGTGCAACTTATATGCCCAACAATTCATTTCCAACAATCCCACATCTTCGTATGCCCGTCCCTTCGAGTGGAGAGACCTAACAGTGGAGGAGTTTAGGATTTTTTTAGGCCTCCCTTTTTGCATGGGACTCAACCCAAAAAACGAAAAGCATTCCTTTTGGTCAAAACGCCCCATTTATCATATGCCCATCTTTTCTACAACAATGCCCAGAACCAGGTACTTCATGATCATGAGGTTCCTCCACTTCAACGATAATACCCAGTGCCTTCCCCGAAATCACCCAAATTTTGACAGGCTTTTCAAAATTCGCCCCTTACTAAATTATTTTTCTGAATTATTCCCCCAAATATATACCCCGGAACAAAACATTTGTGTCGATGAGTCCCTCGTTAAATTTTGTGGCTGACTGAAAATAAAGCAGTTCATTCCCAGCAAAAGGGCCCGCTATGGGGTGAAGATTTATAAACTTTGTGAACGAGCCACAGGGTACCTGTATTCCTTCTTGGTCTACGAAGGGAAGGACACCCAGCTGAATCCCCCCAATTGCCCAGACTACTTGGGATCAAGTGGAAAAGTTGTCTGGCAACTCATCAACCCCCTACTGGATAAAGGCTACCATTTGTACGTGGATAATTTCTATACCTCTCTTCCCCTGTTCCACAACCTTCATCGGAATCAGACCCCAGCATGTGGCACGGCAAGAAAGAACAGGAAAGGCTTTCCTCAAAGCCTTGTGAATAAGAAGCTGAAGAAAGGGGAATCGGCAAGTCTGGGCAACAAGGAGGTTCTTGCAGTGAAGTGGAAGGACAGAAGAGAGGTATACATGTTGTCCTCCATCCACAACAACTCGTTTGCGGAAACCCGCAGAGGGCGTGGCACCACCGTCCAAAAGCCCACATGTATCCGGGCCTACAATTTGTTCATGGGGGGAGTCGACTTGAACGACCAAATGTTGGAACCTTACCTTGCCATAAGACGCACGTACCATTGGTACAAAAAAGTAGCTATTTATTTTTTTCAATTGGCCGTATTCAATTCATATATAATTTATCGTAAGTCCACCCAAAATCCCCTACCCTTCCTTGGCTACCAGGAAGAAGTCACCACTTCCCTGATATTCCCGAACGACCTGCCCCAGAACATCCGATCAGATGTTCTAAGTCGACTCTCCGAACGCCATTTCCCTGATAAAGTTCCTCTCACATCAACAGGCCGACGAGGTAAAAAAAGATGCAAGGTGTGTGCCAGTGAAGGAGTCAGAAGAGACTCAGTTTATCATTGTGTTTATTGTCCTTCCCAACCAGGCCTCTGTGTAGTTGGCTCTTTTCGGCGTTACCATACCAAACTAAATTATTAATCCTCCGTTCCTGCCTTCTCACACCTATACACCCCTTATGCCACTGCCTGCCCTGTAACTGACCCCGGCTTGTTTTTCGACCACGATTCTGCCTAATGATTTTGTAGTACCTCTGCCTGATCTGGAATTGACCCTGGACTGTTTTTTGACCATTCTTCTGCCTAACGATTCTGTAATGCCTCTGCCTGATCTGGAATTGACCCTGGACTGTTTTTCGACCATTCTTCTGCCTAACGATTCTGTAATGCCTCTGCCTGATCTGGAACTGACCTCGGACTGTTTGACCATGTTTTTGCCTGCCTCTTGGACTGATCTTGTACCCTGCTACTGGACTAGTGGGATTCAACACAGGGGTCTCACATATGTGAGGGGCTCCAGAAAAGATTTTCTGGATGAAGAAAATATTTTTTTTGTTTTCTCATACTAGATTAGGGTCTGGTTGCCCGGAGGCTTCAAAGAGATTTGGGTGGGAGAAGCCTCTACCCCTGTCCCAGTTCTGTCCTGAACGAGGCCCTCCATCATGCCTCTGCCTGTTGCATGAACTGACCACCTGCACTAACCCTGATGGGACAGTATCCCTGCCTGGACGTTGCTGACCAAGTCCCTGCCTGCTGCCTGGACCAGTGCTATCCTGCTGTGTAGAACTGCGCTACTATTACCACAGGTAATCTTTTTGTTTACGCTTTACTCAGCATAATGTATTTCGGGGTGTAACTCTTGGTATGTGCATGCTATGTGTCTCTGGAACACCTGACGGTGTTCCTTGCATGTTGGATCTCTGTATGTGGTCAGGCTGTGTAGAAGTCTCACACATGTGGTATTGTTGTACTCAGGAGGAGTAGCAGAATTTATTTTAGGGTGTCATTTTTGCTATCTAAATGCTATGTGTTGGAAATATCTTATAAATGGACAGCTTTGTGTAAAAAAAAATGGGTTTTCATTTTTTTTCCACATATTCCAAAAACTGCTGGAAAAAAATAAACCGTTCAAAAGACTCATTATGCCTCATAGATTATACGTTGGGGTGTTAGCTTTCCAAAATGGGGTCACTTTGTGGGTAATTCCATTGTCCTGGTGTTCCAGGGCCTTCAAAAGTGTAATAGGTAGTCATCTAGTTAGATGTGCAATTTATGCTCCTAAAACCCCTGATGGCGCTCCCTGCATTTTGGGCCTCCGTATGTGGCCAGGCAGTGAAAAAGTCTCACACATGGGGTATCGTTTTACTCAGGAGGTGTAGCAGAATGTATTTTGAGGTGTCATTTTTTCTATGTACATGCTATGTGTTGGAAATATCTTATCAATGGACAACTTTGTGTAAAAAAAATGTGTTTTCATTTTTTTTACACATATTCCAATAACTGCTGGGAAAAAATAAACCATTCAAAAGACTCATTATGCCTCATAAATTATACGTTGGGGTGTTAGCTTTCCAAAATGGGGTCACTTCGTGGGTAATTCCATTGTCCTGGTGTTCCAGGGCCTTCAAAAGTGTAATAGGTAGTCAACTAGTTAGATGTGCAATTTATGCTCCTAAAACCCCCGATGGTGCTCCCTGCATTTTGGGCCTCCGTATGTGGCCAGGCAGTGAAAAAGCCTCACACATGGGGTATCGTTTTACTCAGGAGGAGTAGCAGAATGTATTTTGGGGTGTCATTTTTGCTATGTACATGCTATGTGTTGGAAATGTCTTATCAATGGACAACTTTGTGTAAAAAAAATGTGTTTTCATTTTTTTTCCACATATTCCAAAAACTGCTGAAAAAAAAATAAACCATTCAAAAGACTCATTATGCCTTATAGATTATACGTTGGGGTGTTAGCTTTCCAAAATGGGGTCACTTTGTGGGTAATTCCATTGTCCTGGTGTTCCAGGGCCTTCAAAAGTGTAATAGGTAGTCAACTAGTTAGATGTGCAATTTATGCTCCTTAAAACCCCTGATGGCGCTTCCTGCATGTTGGGCCTCCGCATGTGGCCACGCAGTGAAAAAGTCTCACACATGGGGTATCGTTTTACTCAGGAGGAGTAGCAGAATGTATTTTGGGGTGTCATTTGTGGTATGCACATGCCATGTGAGAGAAATAAGCTATTACAATGACAATTTTGAGAATTTTTTTAAATGAAAAATAAAAATCTTAATTTTGCAAAGTATTCTGGGAAAACATTACAACTTCAAATAATTAACCATGCCTCTTACTAAATACCTTGGAATGTCTACTTTCCAAAATGGGGTTATTTGGGGGTCATTTGTACTTTCCTGGCTTGTTAGGGTCTCAAGAGATGAGATAGGCCTTCAATACATCAGGTGTGATCATATGTGATCATTTTTTATGATTTGCACTATAGCTTGTAGACTCTAAAACTTTCACAAAGACCAAATAATTTCCAAAAAATTTGGGTTATTTTTATAAAAGACATGTAGCAGTATAAATTGTGGCCAAAATTTATGAAGAAAAATTAATAATTTGCAAAATTTTATCACAGAAACTAAGAAAAATATTTTTTTCCCCAGATTTTCTGTCTTTTTTCATTAATAGCGCAAAAAATAAAAACCGCAGAGGTGATCAAATACCACCAAAAGAAAGCTCTATTTGTATGAAAAAAAGGACAGAAAAATCATTTGGGTATAGTGTTGCATGACTGAGTAATTCTCATTCAAAGTGTGAGAGCGCTGAAAGCTGAAAATTGGTCTGGTCAGGAGGGGTGTTTAAGTGCCCAGTATGGAAGTGGTTAAATACTATATTAATTTATCACTGACACATTTTGCAATGGCTTAGACATATGTAACAGTTGACATTCAGGAGGATTATACATGTTGGGCCAGATTCACGTACATTGGCGCATATTTTGACCGGCGTAGCGCACCTCCTTTACGTTAGACCGTAACGTAAATTCCGAGGCGTAAGGCGGAGTAATTCAAATTGGGAAGGACGTGGGCATGTTTCATTGAAATAAGCCGTGACCCCATGCAAATGAAGGGCCGGCCGGATCGCGCATGCGCGCATTAAGCAGACCATAGTCAGCACCTCTGTGCGCATGCTCACAACTCGGGAACGGCGCAATCAGTGAAATTGGAAGTGGACCCTGGCAACTTAGTGAACTACGCAGAGAGCTTAAATAGACAGATACAAACGCAGTTCCTTTGCAAAAGTACATCCCTTTGTATCCCTTCCTATACAGCAAGGTGTTTTTGTTCTGTTGTTTATTAGCGTTTGTTTGTTTGTTTTTGACGTGTCTTTGAGATATTTGGTGACTGTTTTGCAGAGTGATTTTTGTCTTTTCTGTGTTTTCTTTGTTGTGTTTTTTTTTTTAATTATATTTTTGCTGGGCATTTTTTTTTTTTTGCTGGTCATTTCTTTTTTTTTTTTTGGTTCTGTTTGTGAATGATTTTGGAATGTGGGGATGACATTCCTGCCGGAAAAGGGGTGTCACCTTCATTTGTGGTGGAGAAGTGATCCCCAGGTCCGTGTGAATGGTGTATGAATGTACAGTGACATAATTGGAGCCGTGTCGTTGCTGCTCACAAGTCCTGCATGGTGGGCTTGTGCTAAACCAATTTGATGAGGATGTGATGTGTCTGTGCTAGGGACCACAGTGGTGTGCATGCATGCATTCTCATTGTGCCATGATTAATGTGTGTGATTAACGTGCAAAGATGCCTAATGTGAGCTGTCTCCTGGCTGCTCTTCCCTCAGAAGACGGGGTAGCCTCGGTTAGGGGGGGGGGATTGTCTGGTTCAGGGGTCAGGTCATCACGTATGTCAATCTCCAGGCCCTTTCTCACTGCAAAGTTGTGCAGCATGCAACATTCACCGATGATCTGGCATACAAAGTTTGGGGAATACAACAGGGTACCATGGGGGGTTCCGGATAGGAGTCATGAGATGGGGTCCCAGGGCATATGCAGAGTCACCCTGAAGGGATAAGACAGGAGGATGTTAGTAGTGCATGTGCCCCTTGTGATTTCAGCATCATGGGGGGGACAGTCATGCCTGCCACCCATGTCACTCACCAACCAGCCAGCTGTCCCCATACATGTTCTGTTTGAAATCTGTGGGGATGGGGCTATGATTGTATATGTAGGTGTCATGGGTGGTGTCATGTGTTGGGCTGGTGATCTCCTCCTGCAGGGTTGTGGTTAATTCCTGGATGGCATGAGGGGTGAATCTGAAGATGCGAGACACCTCAGAATCACTCATGCCAAAGATGTCTATGCGTGTATGATATATCAAGTGAAGAGTGTGGGGCTTGTATCAGAGAAGAATATTCTATTAGATTAGATTATTATATCCATCAAGGTTTTAAAGGGCTATTGAAAGATAGTGAGACCATGTTTGTAATTTGTATGTATGTTATGTATTGATGTATATATGTATGTATATATTTTTTTAATGTTTATAAAAGCAAATAAAACGTTTTTGGAAAAAAAAAATCCTCTCCCGTGCCCTCCTCCGTGCCCTCCTCCGTGCCCTCCTCCTTCTTTGCTCATCTAAAGTCAGTAGTATAGCTATGAGCATGGATGCCCCTGGCATGTTGGCATACAGTTTGTTGTGCAGCAAGTGTGACTGCTCAGCTCCTCACTAACAGTGTTGCTTTAGCTGACTTGTAGACGGATTGTCTAATTTTATTCCACCTTTTATATGGTCTAATTTTAGACAGGACGTGCAGCTGTTGCGCACAGCGCGTAGCCTGCGCTGCACCAACTTACTTTTGTGGATCCCCGTAACTCCCTCATTTGCATATTTGAATAGCAAATCAATGGTGTGTCTAGCGCAGTTTTGCGCGGACGGATACGCCGGTCTATCGAAATTACGCCGGTCCAAAAAAAGTAGATTTAATGCGTATATCGTTTGGGGATGCGGCGCATAGATACGCATGTGCAAATTTAGACTTACGCCGCGCATCTCCTGTAACGCCGGCATAATGGCTCTGTGAATCTGGCCCGTTATTTTTAGGAAAAGGTTTTGTCTTGTATAGGTAAATCAACTTGCTATACTCTTAGCGAAATTGCCAAATAATTAAAATGGTGCGGTCATGCAACCATCTAAGTTCTGAGTAACTGGCAACTGCAACATTACACTAAGATTAAATGAAGCTGCCAGAGGAATAACCCCTCCAGTGAGGGTGAGAGTAAAGCCACGGGAAAGGAAAGACAGATTCTGGTGGTAGGGGATTCAATTCTCAGAAGGACAGAGAGGGAAATCTTTTACTAAGACATGAAGTGCTGAACTGTATGTTGTCTACTGGGCGCTTGGGTTTGGCACATCATGGATCTGGTAGACGGACTACTGGGAGGGGCTGGGGAAGACCCGGCTGTCATGATGCACGTTGGCACCAATGACAAAGTCAGAGGAAGATGAAGTATCCTAAAAAAAAAAAATTAGGGACATAGGAGCTAAATTGAGGAAAAAGACCTCCAAGGTAGCATTCTCAGAAATACTACCAGTACCTCGAGCCACACCAGAAAGGCAGAGGGAGATTAGGGAAATAAACGAGTGGCTGAGGAGCTGGTGTAGAAAGGAGGGGTTTGGGTTCCTGAAGAACTGGGGCGACTTCTCAGTCGGTTACTACTAGCTCTATAGAAGGGAAGGACTGCACCTAAATGGGGAAGGTGCAGATCTGCTTGGAGTGAAGATGGCCGGAAAG
Organism: Rana kukunoris; assembly: GCA_029574335.1. Classification (NCBI taxonomy): domain Eukaryota; kingdom Metazoa; phylum Chordata; class Amphibia; order Anura; family Ranidae; genus Rana; species Rana kukunoris. Next base: position 313,078,151 of record CM056051.1, on the reverse strand, counting down.
TTAAAGGGGCTTTTAAACTAGGCAACGGGGGGTCCAGAGGTAAGGATAGCCAGCACAAAACATATTCCAGAGGGTAGTATTGGGGGCATTAGTGGTAGGTTGACTAAAGCATCCAAAACCCGAGGTAAGTATAGTAACAAGTCTTATTTGCAACCCCAGAGCACCCAATAAGGAGATGGTATGCAACCGGTCTAAACTACGTGGCATGTTCACCAATGCTAGGAATCTGGCGGACAAGATGGGAGAACTAGAGCTACTGTTGTACGATGAGGATTTAGATTTTGCAGGAATTACAGAGACTTGGTTCGACAGCTCTCATAATTGGCTGGTAACCATTCAAGGGTATTCCCTATATATCAGGGATAGATAGGATAAAAAAGGGTGAGGGGTATCAAAAATGATGTACAAGTGAATGTGGGAGATGACATGACTAAGGAAGCAAGAGCAGGGATAGAATCCTTATGGGTAGAGCTACAAAGGGAGGAAACCAAGGGGAAAATAATACTGTGAGTATGCTATAGACCCTTCAACCAGAGGGAGGAGGTGGAGTCAGATCTCCTATCACGATTTGGATTAGCGGCAAAATTGGCTAGTGTCATTATAATGGGGGATTTTAATTATCCAGACAAAGACTGGGTGGAAAGAACCATGCATTCACTTAAGGCTCACCAGTTCCTAAATGTCTTGCAGGACAATTTCATGGGTAAGGTGGTAAATGCACCATCTAGAAACAAAGCACTAGACCTATTGATTACCAACAATATAGACCTGATCATGGATGTGGAAATGCAGGGCAATTTAGGAAACATCAAACACATGTCAATTTAGTATAAATCACACAAATAGGTAACATAAGGGGAATTTCAAGGACACTGAATTTCAAAAGAGCCAACTTCCCTAAACTACAATCCTTGCTAGAGGATCGTAATTGGGATAAAATCTTAGCAACAAAGAACACTAAGGAAAAATGGGCATGCTTTAAGAGCATATTAAATAAGGGCATTAGCCAGAACATCCCAATGGGAAATACATTTAAAAGAGCTAATAAAAGTCCTAGATGGCTTAAATGCATATTCAAAGGAGAAGGCCTTCAAAAACAAGGCTGAGGGATCATCATCAGAATTCCAACTTTACAAAGAATGTAACAGGAAATGTATGGGTGCAGGTGGCTAAGATAGAACACGAAATGTAAATAGCGGAGGAAAGTACTCCTAAGGCGCCGTACACACGGCCGAGGTTCTCGCTGAAAACCAGCGAGAACCTCGCTGGAATGCACATTCCAGCGAGGACCTCGGCCGTGTGTACGGTCTCGGCGAGCTTCCCGTCGGGAAGCCCGTCGAGCCGAAATAGAGAGCACGCTCTCTATTTCCTCGACGGCCCGCCTGGAAGAATGGCTGGTTGCCATTCCCGACGGGCGGGTCGCCGAATTCGACGGCCGGGAGAGAACCTCGACGGGCGGAACGATGTGTTCTGCCCGTCGAGGTTCTCTGCCGTGTGTACGGCGCCTCAGGCTTCACAAGGGATTCAGGTGGCTTCAATAACCAAAACTGCAATGTTTATCCTCATGACATATCACAGATAGTGATGAGCCGAAGACCCCCGTTTCGGTTTGCAGCAGAACATGCGAACAGGCAAAAAATTTGTTGGAACACGTCTATGGGACACGAACATGAAAAATCAAAAGTGCTAATTTTAAAGGTTAATATGCAAGTTATTGTCATAAAAAGTGTTTGTGGACCTGGGTCTTGACATGTATCAATCCAAAAAAAGTTTTAAAAATTGCATTTTTTCTGGAGCAGTGTTTTTAATGATGCTTAAAGTGAAACAATAAAAGTGAAATATTCCTTTAAATTTTTATACCTGGGGGTGTCTATAATATGCCTGTAGCACAGTGGGGGTTTCCGGTGGTTTCACCTTGGCGTCAGGGGTGGACCCACCCCCACTGATGCAAGGGGGTTGAAGTCACCCGTGACACCATGTTGCGTCAGAGGGGGCGGGGTCATCAGTCCACATCATGAGTGGCCCTGCCCTCAGTTATATAAGAGCTGTCAGACGGGTCACATGTCATTCGGCGGGCACTTCCTATGGAGGCTGTATAGAACGTGGTGGTGGATCATAGAAGGATTACAGCGATGGAATTTATTTTTTATTGAATGACTTGTCCCAAGCTGTGTGTGTTTTTTTTTTACCTTTTTGTCACTTTTTTGGGGTAAAATGGTAGGGGTACCTCGTTACCAATTCGCATAGGGGGGCCGGGATCTGGGGGTCCCCTTTGTTAAAGTGGGGTTCCAGATTCCAATAAGCCCCCTGCCCGCAGACCCCAAAAACCACTGGGCAAGGGTTTTGGGGACAAGGCCCATGTCCTCATCAACATGGGGACATCCACCCGATGTTGAGGGCATGTGGCATGGTTCAGTTCAGGAGGGGGGCGCTCTCTCGTCCTCTTTTCCTGCGGCCTGCCAGGTTTGCATTCTCGGATAAGGGTCTGGCATGGATTTTTGGGGGAACCCTATGCCATTTTTTTTATTTTGGTGCAGGGTTCCCCTTAATATCCATACCAGACTTGAAGGGCCTGTTATTGAATTTGGGGGGATCCCCACGCATTGTTTTTATTTTGATTCAGGGTTGCCCTTAATATTCATACCAGACCCAACGGTAATGGACTGGGGGAACCCATGCCGTTTTTTTCAATTACTTTTATCTGTATTGCTGGGACCTGATAAATTTATTATTTTTTAAGTTTTAAAAGATTTTTTTTTCCTTTTAGAAATTTAATTTTGTGCAGGGACTGTTCTAAACATGGGAAACATGCGCTACTTTGCAGGCATACTATAGACACCCCAGGTACAAATTTAAAGGAATATTTTTATTGTTTCACTTTAATCATTATTAAAATCACTGCTCCCAAAAAAACTGCAGTTTTTAAAACTTTTTTTGAATTGATACATGTCCCCTGGGGCAAGACCCAGGTCCCCAAACACTTTTTATGACAATAACTTGCATATTAACCTTTAAAATTAGCTCTTTTTATTTCTCTCATAGACTTTTAAAGGGTGTTCCTTGGCTTTCGAATTTTCCGTGAACACCCCAAATTGTTCACTATTTGAACAGGCGAACACCCGATGTTCAAGTCAAACTTATTACCTCAGCAATGGCATACAAATCCAAGCTGCTTCAAGAAAAGCAAACAGAATATTGGCATGCGTTGGAATTAAACGATCAAACGATAATTCTCCCACTCTACAAGACTCTGGTCCAGCCTCACCTGGAGTATGCTGTCCAGTTCTGGGAACCAGTCCTCAGGAAGGATGTGCTGGAACTGGAGAAAGTCCAGAGAAGGGCAACACAACTAAAAAAGGGACTGGAGGACCTTGGTTATAAGCAGGCCCGTCGCTACAGGACAGGCAAAGCAAACAATTGCTTGTGGCCCCGAGCTGGCCTGGGGGCCCCCAACTAGGGTGCCCACGTACATTGTCCCGGAATGAAAAGAACACTGGAAACATTCAGGAAATCATGGGACAGAGGCGGACTGAGGCACCATAGCTTTGGCTCTGGCTCCGCCTCCGCCTTTGCCTGACTATACACCAAATCACTGGTTGCTATAGCCGACTAGCATCTGGCAACTAGTGACGTCACTGCCCAGCTTGAAGGTGGAGGAGGATTTCACTTCCTCCTCTGCGCTAGTGCTTAGGGTTTTGAACTTGCCTGAGAGCCATCAAATCAGTGGCAGCCCTGTAGCACCAATCCTCCTCTCTTTTACTATCTGCTTTCACAGCTTTGACCAATAAGGGAACTCCATGCACATATTTCTCCCCGCCTCCACCCTCCCCCTTGTGCAGAGCCCGGGATCGTCTGTCCACACATGGTGAAGTGAAAGAAGTTTCAGCAGCATGGAGAACACAGACAGAGGCAGCAGTGACAGCCCAGAGTTGCAGACATCGGAGCTGTGCAGGAATTCCTCCTTATCTTGCTGTGAGTCCCCCCTCCTCCTCCTCTGGGGCTACTGTGTGTATAATGACTTTCTGCATCTGTTCACAGTCACTAATAACCACACACTATTAATTTTCTGGGGGGGTCTGCAGTCTTCCTGGCCAGTGCTCTTGTTTTCTAGTAGAGGGGGTGAGCAGGGTCCTCCCATCACCCCCTGCAGTTCTCCAAGCTGGGGGTCTTTTTTAACTGGTGGGGAGGGGAGTTCCTATTTTCCTGGATGGGGGTCCATGGATATCATAGATATCACCCCTGCAATCCTCATAACTGGAGGGGGAAGAGAGGGGGGTTCCTTTATTAGGGACCCTTCTTATCACACACCCCCCCCCCCACACACACACTGCCCTCCTAGCTGGGGCTCTTGTTTATCTAGAGGCAGTGTGTCCATAATGGCACCTCCCCCCTCTTTCCAGCCCCACCCCCTCTTATCAGACAGTGGGAGCATTTGATGGAACAGTGGCAGCATTTGATTGTCAGTGTGGGGATCCGGGTAGGTCAGTATAGGGATCAGGTAGGTCAGTGTAATGGTCAGTGTAGGGATCAGGTAGGTCAGTGTAGGGATCACAGGTAGGTCAGTGTAGGGATCACAGGTAGGTCAGTGTAATGGTCAGTGTAGGGATCAGGTAGGTCAGTGTAGGGATCAGGTAGGTCAGTGTAGGGATCACAGGTAGGTCAATGTAATGGTCAGTATAGGGATCACAGGTAGGTCAGTGTAGGGATCAGGTAGGTCAGTGTAGGGATCAGGTAGGTCAGTATAGGGATCAGGTAGGTCAGTGTAGGGATCACAGGTAGGTCAGTATAGGGATCAGGCAGGTCAGGGTAATAGTCAGTTTAGGGATCAGGTAGGTCATGCTGGCATCTTTATGCATCCCACATTGCTTTAATTCATATTATACCATTTTGTGATAACTTTTATTGGCTATATTTACACTGATTTGTAAGATATTTTTATAAATAAAATTCATTGGTTGATCTACGCCATATGGAGCTCTCTTTTATCTTTCATTTATCTTGCCCCACCATCACCCCTTCCATCCACCCGGCTGTTGGTTTTCTGCTTGCTGTGGTTCTGCGCTGTGCGTGGAGGGGGGGGGGGGGCTCCATGTCCATTTTGCTTGGGGCCCCCTAATTCCTTCAAACGGCCCTGGTTATGAGTAAAGGTTAAAAGCACTTAACTTGTTGTCTCTGGAGAGGAGATGCTTGAGGAGGGGATATGATTTTAATGTACAAATACCATACTGGTGAGACCACAGTAGGTATAAAGCTTTTCTGCGAAAGGGAATTTAATAAGACACATTCATTAAAATGAGGAGAAAGGTTGTTTAACCTTAAACTGCATATAAGGTGGTGGAATTTTCTTCCACAGGCAGTGGTGTTAGCGGGGAGCATCAACAGTTTCAAAAAACTATTAGATAGGCACCTGAAAGATCAAAATTTACAGGGATATACAACGTAATACTGACATAAAATCACATACATACAGTAGGTTGGACTTAATGGACTTAAATATTCCTATTTTTTATGCTGACTTAGAGGATTTGAAACTGTTTTTCAAAACAAAAGGACTGTTGTATTTACAATGAAAGACTGACAGTGTTAAACAGTATGTGACTCTAGAGGACTTTGGAGTAGAATATATACTGGAATCTAATTAATTAGAAATGAGCAACCATTTTCTACGCTTTTCATTTATATATTTTATATATTAAAGTGGTTGTAAACCCCCATCTACTCTCTAAACTATTAATATCTTCCTAAAGACAGTGTCCCGCTGCATCCACCGATCGTTATGTAATAAATGTACTTATTATTACTAGGGCTGTGCAAATTAACTTTTAATTGATCGATTAATCTTTAATTTTTTTGATCGATCAAAATCTTTTTGATCGATTTTAAAATTCTTTTGATTGGTACTCGCCTCTCCCCCAGCTGCTGGGCCTTCAGGGAGTTCCGTCGGAGATCCGGTAACGTAACGGACACTGGGGCTTGCCGTGTCCATCTGAAGGGCTCCTTTGCTGTGCCTTCATATCTGCATGCCGGCGGGACCTTACTATCTGCCACACGCAAGGGCTGTTACACTTCCATCTATCAAATCCCTCTATCAACCTGGGATTCTACAACCATCCACTGGGAGTTGTGATAGTTCCCTTCAGGGGACATCTTCATGCCGACGGTCTGATGTTAACCTCTCCCCATCTGGATTCAGCAGTGGCATCGTTGTACACATTTTTATACCAGTATCATACATGTTTTTATGACTGCTTTTGGTACCGTTTGGTATTACTCGCACCAGTTTTACAGTTTATGTAGCTACATCAATTTTATCTCCAGTGCAATATTTATTTGGTGACCTACTTGTAGACTATAAAAGTTTTAATGCTATTCCCTTTGAGCGCTGCCTTTGTGTATTTTTTGTATCCTGCTATCAATTTTTCCAGTGGTTGGTAGCTGCACTGGGAATCAGCCTGCAAGGAGATCCGCTAAAAGTAGTTGGATCTGTATGTGCATTATAATTAATCGAAATTAGTCGATTAATCGATAAAAAAAAAAAAAAGATTAATCGAACACAAAAATTTTGATCAGTAACAGCCCTAATTATTACGGTTAAATCCTTACTTTTGTGCTTTCGATTTCTTGTACTATACCAGCGCCATTCTTCTTTTGGTCTTCTGCATCTGCTGCTGTGAAAACTTCCGCCCACAGTTGATTACGATTGCCGTAGTGCGCACGCGTGGGATTACAGCAAATATTCAAGCCTCTTCTTCGTTTCTCTTGGGGGGGAAGAAATGTCACTGCAAAATATTGTGCGATGTCAGGGCTGACGTCAACAGCAGGAAATGACGCAGTTCCGACATAAACAGAGCTATTGACTGGCAGGGTCTCGGCTGGCCTGATTACCGATCAGACGGCGCATGCGCAGAGTGACGTCACCACTCGCTCGGGATATCGCCGATATCCCGAGAAGGAAGCAGGTAAGAGAAAAAACAAAGACAGAGACAAATTGGGGATATTAGGATGACTCTAGAAAAAGAAAGAACGAAATTTAGGTTTACAACCACTTTAATTTGGTCTTTTACTTTGATGATACCACCACAGTCCATCCTACATAGTCCACTAAATGTTAGAGTATTTATTAGTGATCAGACAATGTACCTGGTTTTGGTTTATGGGACATCCACTGAACTGCTCCAATGTTTAAATGTTAATCTAAACCTCATGTATATAGGAGCTGAATATTTAAATTGCATTCTGTCAATATGCAAGGGGAATAGGCAAAGACGCAGGGCCCTGCCAGGAAAGGGTCGGGAGTTCAGGGACATGTACCAATGCAAAAAGAAATAAAAAGAGAAAAAATATTTAACATTCAATATAATCTAAAAGACAACACTGAAATTGCACAAATCCGTTAAATACATTCTTGGGGGATGTCAACAAAGATTGCATCAAAACTACAAATCCAGATTCCAGAGATGAGGCAAGTGTCATGTCAAAATAACCCTGTTGCAGAGACAATAGACAGCAATATTTATAGCATTGTGGCTGGAGATTATATAGGAAACTTGAGACAGAGAGAGTGGGTGAATTACTTCAAGTGGTAGTAATCTGCCATGCTTATTTTAACCTACAAGGTATTATACATACTAGCATTATGTGAAACTTACCCTAAAACAAAGTCCTCCATCATTGCTAATGATAACATCTGATACACTTATAATCCCTCATATATACTCATGTCATTAAAAGTACCCTCTTTGAATGGAAAAGGGCTTAATAGCCCCTTTAAAATGTCACTTTTGTGGAAAGATGCACTCTCAGCTAAATGTGACATAGTCTGCGTCCAAGAGATACACTTCATTGCTTCTAAACCACCTAAATGCTCCCATCCGAAATTCCCCCATATTTTTTTGCCAAACGAAAAGGAGTTATGAAGGCTGTTTGTTACTTAGTATCGTTTACCCTCCACTCCTTAGATGTTGACCCTAATGGTTAATTTCTCATTCTCACAGCTACAAATACCAACTTTTGAATGACCTTAGTGAACCTATAGGCACCCAACACTCACCAATTTTTTTTTTCTTTATCGTACATCACGGGACACAGAGCGCATAGCCATTACATATGGGTTATATGGGTACCTTCAGGTGTGGACACTGGTGTAATCAACTTCACAGGAAGTTCCTCCCTATATAACCCCCTCCCACTGAGAGTGCTTTAGTTTTTTCGCCAGTGTCTTAGGTGTTGGTCACGTCTAGCTGTCCCTCGGAGGTCTCGGGACCCAGGATAGCTAGCCGGATCCGTCCGAAGTGCTTCAAAGCCAAGGAGTACGGTACCCGGGCCCTGCTGGAGTGGGGTGTTGCCTATAATGCCTCTCCTTGGAGGGCTGGATTCTGGGCTCCAGTGCCTTGGTCTCTCCCAGGACTAAACGCTACTGATGCCAGGATGCTATATAGGTCCAGGGGTGTGGGTTCCTTAAACACAGGACCCCGGTCCCTGAAGGTCCGAGACAATACCCACGGAGATGGGAGAAGATTGGGCCTCTTGCAGTTTGCAATACCCTGCGGCGTGGAGCAGGTAAGAGGGAACCTGCGGGACTTGGTTCGACAGTAGGTATCCCCCTGGGGGTTCTGGGTTGGCTAATGGTATGCTTGTGCATCAGCCACTATCTCCACTATGTCTTTTTAGGCAGGATGGGATGTACTAATGTTTACCCAGATAACATGTAGATATATGTATACTTGTGTAAGATATATATTTGCTACTCACCCCAGGTCTGCCTGTTAGCATTGATACTGCAGCCCCACGTACTATAAAGAGGGAATTGCTGGTGAAAACTCCTGTTTCTTAGGAAGCCTATGGGGACAGCTTCCTCTCTGTGTGCACTACAGTAAGGATTAGTGCTTACCTGGTGTCTGTTGGTGCTGCTGGCGCTGGTCCATGCTTTTCCTCTGCTCTCTGCTTCCTCCATGTTGTTTCAGCGTGGGGGGGGGTGCGCGCGCGTGGGCGCGTGCACGCCGCCTTTTATAGCGTCGGCGTGCGTTGGGGGGGCGGGCCAGCAGCGTCAGGGTCAGTTAAAAGTAAAACGTTTCTCTCTGGCTGGTCTTTTCCCTCCTGGAAGCAGAGGAAGAAGGACACAGAGCGCGCAGCTGGGTCTTTTGGCCACAGTGACACCCAGTGGCGGTTTGTGGATCTTCAGGTCTAGGACTTAGTTCCACTATTGACCAGAAAGAAAAAAAAAAAAAAAAAAAAAGATTTTTTTTGCTTAACCACTTAAGACCCGGACCAATACGCTGGCAAATGACCCAAGGGGTTTTTGCGATTCGGCACTGCGTCGCTTTAACAGACAATTGCGCGGTCGTGCGACGTGGCTCCCAAACAAAATTCGCGTCCTTTTTTCCCCACAAATAGAGCTTTCTTTTGGTGGTATTTGATCGCCTCTGCGATTTTTATTTTTTGCGCTATATACAAAAATAGAGCGACATTTTTGAAAAAAAATCAATATTTTTTACTTTTTGTTATAATAAAAAACCAATAAACTAAATTTTAGTCAAACATTTAGGCCAAAATTTATTTAGCCGCATGTCTTTAGTAAAAAAAAAATCGCATTAAAAAAAAATTAGCTACCTAGCGGGAACAGCGACACTAATACAGCGATCAGAAAAATGATCGCTTAGTGACGCTGGCAATAGGGAGTGAAAGGGTTAACTAGGGCAGTGATCAGGGGGTTAAAACTTTATTGGGGGGGGTGGGGGGGGCTACCCTGACACTACTGACTGTCTGACTGTCACACTGTCTGTCACACTGACACTAAATACAGTAATCATACATGATTACTGCATTCAGTGACACTGTGACAGGGGGGAGGGGGGGGGGGCGATCGCGGGGGTTAAATGTGTGTGTGTAGTGTAGTGTTGGTGCAGGACTTACTTGTTCTGTAGTGATCTCTCCTCAGCGGCGCTTGAAACAAACGCCGAGGGAGAGATCACGTCGCTTCCTCCTTCCTGTGTTTACACAGGAGGAGGAAGTGACAGGTCAGGCGGGCGCGCGCATTGGCTGGGAGCGATCCGGAGGGGGCGGATGAAAACGGATAGCCGCCCCCACTTGTCGGATCGCTCCTGCAGCCGCGCGGACCGCCGCATGTACGGGGGGGGGGTCCGATCGGACCCCCGATCCCCCCCAAGGCACCAACGTATATATACGTTGATGTGCCTGTCGGTGCCATTCTGCCGACGTAAATGTACATGCGGCGGTCCTTAAGTGGTTAAAGGGACTCAGCCTTAGATCCAGCAGTATCTGAGTCAACCTTGGACTCCGGCTAACGGGCATTGGTGTTGCAATACTCACAGGTTTTCCTCAGTATTGCCACCTCCCAGGCGGGTAAAAAAAAAAAAAAAAAATTTTTGTGGGAAAAAAAAAAAAAAAAAAAAAAAAAAAAAAAATATATATATATATATATATATATATATATATATATATACAAAATTTTTCATTTTCCTCAGCCTGTTCTCATATTAATTACTCCTAGCTACAACAGTCAGGTGTTGGCTATAGGGGTGACTCAAGGTTGTGCAATGGCTCCAAAGGGATCAGGACCAGCCAAGGCTGCAAAAGGTGCCAAGAAACAAAAGGGGTCTCCATCGGGGTCAGAGGATTTGGGCCAGGCTTCAACGGCCCCACCCTCACCAGTTAGACCACCGAGTAGCATAGTACAAGAGCCATTGGGGGTGCTGGGGGCAGAGGCGGCCCCCGATCCACCCATTCCCGTTTACGTAACGGAAGAAATGCTAGCGACCACCCTGGGTGGGCTAGAGAAAAGGTTAACTGCTTTGTTTGCCCGCCCTTTGCCAAGTAGCAAACGGGCTAGATCCCCCTCACCTAGTTTGGTGTTTTCAGATGCGGAGGTCTCCTCTTCGGAGGAACGGGACCCACAAGGGGATCAAGCAGACCCAAGTCCCGACGGTTCAGACATGGAGGGTTCCACTGTAGATGAATATTTTTCGGCCTCTCAAGCGGAGAGCCTGTGGATCCAGTCTTTGACCGATATGGTTCGCACTGCTTTTAAACTTCCAGTGCCAGAACTAGTAGCCCCTGTGGTATCCTCATTGGGTTCTTTAAAGGCTCCATTAACTTGTGTGTCTTTTCCGATTCACCCCCTTCTGCGGAGCGTGATTTACCAGGATTGGGCTCGACCTGATAGGATCTTTATCCCTCCTAAGAGGTTCACTATTCTCTATCCTATGGAAGAGGAATTTTTAAAGAAATGGGCACTCCCCACAGTGGACGCGGCCATTTCCTGCGTGAATAAATCCCTGACCTGTCCGGTTGAAAATGTCCAGATGTTCAAGGATCCGGTCGACAAAAAATTAGAGACCCTACTGAAGGCTTCTTTCACCACAGTAGGTGCCATGGTTCAGCCAGCGGTGGCAGCCATTGGCGTTTGTCAGGCCTTAAAGGATCAGGCAAAACAGATATTAAAGGACATGCCGGCTCAGCAAACTCGTGAATTAGCAGATTTCCCTAGGGCTCTCTGCTTTGCAGTAGATGCTATTAAGGACTCCATCCAACAGGCATCCCGTTTATCTCTGCTGGTGGTTCACATGCGTCGTCTTTTGTGGCTAAAGAACTGGTCAGCAGAGGCACCCTGCAAAAATCTTTTAGCAGGGTTTCCCTTTCATGGGGGAAGACTATTCGGTGAAGACCTAGATAAATATATCCAAACCATATCAAGTGGTAAAAGTTCTTCCTTACCGGTCAAGAAAAGACCGCGTGGGCCCGCGTTTAAACGACAGGCCTTTGCAGGCTCGGCCCCTTCGACTTCCCGTCAGTATCGACGGCCTCCCGGGCGTTCAGCAGTTAATAGCCGCCCACAGGGACAAGCCGCGGCAAACAAGAGGCCCTGGTCTCGCAAGCCGGCTAAACCAGTCATCAAGTCAGATTCATGAAGGGGCGCCCCCACTCTCTTGGGTGGGGGGAAGACTTCAGTTTTTCTCCGAAGTCTGGAAGGCCAGAATTCCCGACTCTTGGGTTCGGTCCGTGGTAGCCACAGGCTACAAACTAGAGTTTCGAGAAATCCCCCCTCCTCATTTTCAGGGGTCAAGTCTTCCAAGCGACCCGTTAAAGAGGGCCTCTCTCGTAAAGGCGTTGGATCGCCTCTTGCTCCAAGGAGTAATTGTAGAAGTACCAACCCAAGAAAGGGGTCTGGGATTCTACTCCAACCTTTTTATTATACCAAAACCCAATGGCGACGTCAGGCCTATCCTAGACCTCAAACGCCTAAATCGCTTTCTAAAGATTCAGACCTTTCGTATGGATTCCATACGTTCAGTGACAGCCAGCCTGCATCAAGGCGACTTTCTAGCATCTATAGACATAAAGGATGCATATCTGCATGTGCCGATCTACCCAGCACATCACAAGTTTCTTCGTTTTATGATAGATCAAAGTCATTTCCAGTTCGTAGCCCTCCCTTTCGGGTTGGCAACAGCTCCACGGGTATTCACAAAGGTGTTAGCCCCGGTGCTAGCCGTCCTAAGGACAGAAGGCATTTTGGTCCTGGCATACCTGGACGATCTCCTGGTTATCGACAGATCAGCTTCCAACCTCAATCATGCAGTAGTCCGCACAGTTCGGCATCTACAAGAATTCGGGTGGGTTGTGAACCAAGGAAAATCGAGGTTGCAACCCACAAGACAGTTGGAATATCTAGGCCTTCGGTTAGATACAGAATGCCAGAGGATATTTTTACCTCAAGAAAAGATCAGGTCATTGACTCAAACAATTCAAATAGTCCTAGGCAAAAAGAGGCCGACTATTCGCCTATGCATGCGACTGCTGGGAAAGATGGTAGCCGCCTTCGAAGCAGTGCCCTATGCCCAGATCCATACCAGAGTTCTCCAGGCAGCTATTCTCTCTGCTTGGAACAGGTCCATACAGGCATTAGACCGTCCATTAGGTTTTTCCCCAGGAGTCAGGCGCAGCCTGTACTGGTGGCTGGTCCCTCAAAAATTGTCAAAAGGGAAAACCTTTTGCCCCATCACGTGGAAAATAGTAACCACAGATGCCAGCCTAACAGGTTGGGGGGCAATCTTAGGAAAACGGACCCAGCAGGGACAGTGGTCAGAGGCAGAAAGTCTGCTTCCCATCAATGTCCTAGAGATCAGAGCTGCTCGGTTGACCCTGGTCGCCTGGACTCTCCCCCTGCAGGGTCTGCCAGTAAGGATACAGTCCGACAATGCCACGGCGGTGGCATACATAAACCACCAGGGGGGCACAAGGAGCCTAGCGGCTCAAAGGGAAGTAAACCTGATTTTCTCATGGGCCGAAGCCCATGTACCCTGCATCTCAGCAGTGTTCATCCCAGGGATAGACAATTCTCAAGCAGATTTTTTGAGTCGTCAACAGTTACTCCCGGGAGAGTGGTCTCTTCACCCCCAGGTATTCCAAGAGATTTGCCAAAGATTCGGAGTTCCCGATGTGGACATCATGGCAACAAGATTCAACAAGAAATTGGACAAATTCGTATCCCGAGCCAGGGACCCCTCGGCCTACGGGACCGATGCGTTGGTTTGCCCCTGGCACCAGTTTTCTCTCCTGTATGCGTTCCCTCCACTACAGATGATTCCCCGCCTTCTACGAAGGATCAGGGTGGAGCGCAGGCCGGTGATCCTGGTGGCCCCAGCCTGGCCCAGAAGGGCTTGGTACGCACTCATCGTGAGGATGTCAGTAGGGGCACCGTGGCCACTCCCCCTGCGCCCAGATCTGCTGTCTCAGGGCCCGATCTACCACCCTGCTTCACAGCAGCTAAATTTGATGGCTTGGCGGCTGAATCCCTAATTCTTAAGGGCAGAGGCCTCTCAGCCCAGGTCATATCTACGTTAATTCAGGCTAGAAAGCCAGTCTCTAGAAATATCTATTACAGAGTCTGGAGGACCTATGTGGAGTGGTGCGAGTCTCAAGGAGGGCATCCTCGCAAGTTTTTTATTGACAGGATCTTGCGATTCCTCCAGGTTGGCTTTGACAAGGGGTTGGCTCTTAGTACTCTAAAGGGGCAGGTGTCTGCCTTATCGATATGGTTTCAAAGGCCTTTGGCCACACATTCGCTTGTGAAAACCTTCTTGCAGGGGGTCTTGCATGTGAATTCCCCTATTAGAGCTCCCCTCTGCCCCTGGAATTTAAATCTGGTCTTGTCAGCTTTACAAGGGCAGCCGTTTGAACCTCTGACAGAAATCCCTCTTGTGCTGCTAACCCGAAAGTTGGTTTTCTTGGTGGCTATGGCTTCGGCCAGAAGGGTCTCCGAGCTGGCAGCCTTGTCTTGCAGGGAACCGTACCTGATTCTGCATAAGGACAGAGTGGTTCTGCTGCCTCAACCTTCTTTCCTTCCTAAGGTCATATCCAGTTTTCACTTGAATCAGGACCTAGTCCTACCATCCTTCTTTCCTACTCCCCAGTCCAGAGAGGAAAGACTGCTTCATACTTTGGACGTGGTCCGAGCCATAAGGGTTTATCTCAAGGCTACAGAGAAGATTCGGAAAACAGATGTGCTTTTCGTTCTTCCGGATGGCCCCAAGAAGGGTCAGCCGGCTGCCAAGTCTTCCTTGGCTAGGTGGATTAAGCAGCTGATTTTTCAGGCCTATGGTCTGAAGCGCGTTCCACCTCCCTTATCAGTTAAAGCCCATTCTACGAGGGCCATGAGTGCCTCCTGGGCGGCACACCATCAGATCTCTATGGCACAGGTTTGCAAAGCGGCAACCTGGTCTTCCGTACATACGTTTACTAAATTTTATAAGTTGGACGTCACAAAGGCCTACGGACGCAGCATTTGGGCAGGCGGTCCTACGGGCAGCAGTATAGAATCCTCTGGCCCGGTTCACGCCCCTTTTTTTCTGTTGGGTGGAGCTATTTTACCTCCTGATAATGTTTTTTGTTTGGCTATTTTTGGCCTTACGATCTCCCTCCCTTCATGGAGCATTGCTTTGGGACATCCCATATGTAATGGCTATGCGCTCTGTGTCCCGTGATGTACGATAAAGAAAAAAGGATTTTTAATAACAGCTTACCTGTAAAATCCTTTTCTTGAAGTACATCACGGGACACAGAGCTCCCACCCCTCTTTTGGGGAACATTGTGTAACCTCGGAGAAATTGCTTGCTACAAAACTAAAGCACTCTCAGTGGGAGGGGGTTATATAGGGAGGAACTTCCTGTGAAGTTGATTACACCAGTGTCCACACCTGAAGGTACCCATATAACCCATATGTAATGGCTATGCGCTCTGTGTCCCGTGATGTACTTCAAGAAAAGGATTTTACAGGTAAGCTGTTATTAAAAATCCTTTTTTCTAATTGCACTAAACTTCAACCCTTTAAGTCCACTCCTATAGTGATATGTGGTAATTTCAATGAAGTTCTTGATCGTTCCATGGACTCAAGCAACCCTAAACATAGACCAACCTCTTTCCTACACTCTCCAATATCCCAGGAGGATCTTTTTAATCCGTGGCGATGTATACATGGCAAAGAGAAAGATATCACTTTCTACTCCTCTACTCATAAAGTATATTCCAGGCTCGATCTATTTCTGGTAGACACTACTCTATTTATCTTCAACCTCCATTGGATTAATCACTTAGTCAGATCATGCCCCTATAACCCTAGAACTTTCTATTTTTAACAAATAGCAGTACCCCCCACCTTGGAGACTTAAATCCACCCTTCTCACTAACCCTAATGCCCTGTACACACAATCAGAAATCCCAACAGCAAAAGTCCGATGTGAGCTTTTGAATGGAAATTCCGACCGTGTGTATGCTCCATCGGACTTTTGCTGTTAGAGTTTCCGCCAACAAAAATATTGAGAGCTGGTTCTCAAATTTTCAGAAGGAAAAAATTCCTATACAAAAATCTGTTTGTCTGTATGCAATTCCGACGCGCAAAAAAACATGCATGCTCAGAATCAAGTATGAGACGGAAGCGCTTGGTCTGGTAAAACTAGCGTTCGTAATGAAGATAGCACATTCGTCAAGCTGCAAATTATTGGATCTTTTAATGCAGAGCATTTTTTTCTTCTTTATAATGCTAGAATAATGAAGTTGGTGGACATTTTGAAGAGGGCTGACTATGATCGGAAGTATGGACCGTACCCCAACCCAAATGTGAGAAAGGACAAGATCATGAGTAAAGTTGTGAGAAATCTGCACAGGAATTTTCGGGTATAACAAACCAAGGAGCAATTGAGGAAACGCTGCTCAGACCGGAAATTGACGGCGCATGATCAGTACAGAAGGATCAGGGAACTGCTTCAAAAAGTAAGTATTTGTCCTGTGTTTCTATTATTATTATTATTATTATTATTACTTGCATTTTGCTCCATGTGCTTTTTTTTACTGTTGTACAGTTTAAAATGGCAAAGTTCAGGTTTGTGAGCTTTGTTCGCCCACTAAATACAATGTTTTTGGCAGATACAGGTTAACTACATTTGGTCATGCCTATTTGTATAAAAATAAGTTTATTAGGGGGGCGTGTCCAGCCACTGGAGTGTATGGACGTAGTGTGAGGGAGCTCCGCTACAACAGACTTCCCTGAGCTACTTACATAGTGACTTTTAAGCCCCGAGTGACACCGTTTTGCTCCGGAGAAAAGCGGGAACAAGAGGGAGATGGCGGCCAAACGAAAAACCTGAGAAGGGCCGCGTAAACGCAGTGAGTTCTGCAGCCCTGCAGGGCCTCAGGCGGCGTACACACGATCGGACATATCCGATGAAAACGGTCCGCGGACCATTTCCATCGGATATGTCCGATCGGGAGTTTGATCCGATGGCGTGTACACACCATCGGATCAAATTCCCCGCCGCCGGACGGCGCGGTGACGTGGCGGTGACGTTGACGCCGCCGCGTCACCGCCACGTCACCGCACCAGGAAGTAAAACACTTCCGCGCATGCGCCGAATCCATTCGGCAGCGGCGCGGCGGCGGTGGGGGCCGACATGTCTGCTGGTAAGTGTACTAACCAGCAGACATGTCGGGCGGACAGATTCCCACCGGATAGATTTCAAAGCTTGCTTTGAAATCTGTCGGGTGGAGAAATCTGTCCGCTAGCCCATACACACGAGCGGAGATGTCTGCTGAAACGGTCCATCGGACCGTTTTCAGCGGACATATCCCCTCGTGTGTACGCCGCCTCAGAGAATCCAAGAAGGCGCCGGTCTATCTCCTCACCACAGCAATGAAAGCCATACAGCCAGCTCTGAGGAGATACAAAGTGTCTCACAGGCTGAGTGCAACATGGAGCAACAGGAAGACAGTCTGAGCCCTGTGAGGCAGAGGAGAAGGATATCTGATAAAGAAGGTAGCTTTTCCATCATTAACCCTGACACTTATGATGATAAGCTTAATGCTATACAGACAGCAGGACAATCCATACTGGACACAACAATAAAATAAATGATTATGTCCCTCAGGGGTGCCTTACAGCATGACATGCTGAGCTATATGCACAAGTCCAAAATGGAAATTGACGCACTGGGGGACAGAGTGGACTATGTTGAGAATAAAATGTGCGACTCCACCTCAGCACACAACGAGTTAATAGATTCTCATTTTGACCTAGAGGAAGAAGTCAGACAGCTTAGAATTAAGGTCGGAAATATCGAGGACCGGAGCAGAAGAAATAATATAAAATTTAGAGGAATACCAAAAACGGTGAAACCGTCAGAGCTGAAGGGCTTTATTAAAAGCATGATTTCAGACCTAATTCCCTCAGTCTCAAAACAGGAGCTAGAGATTGATAGAGCCCACAGGCTCCCTAAACCACAGCATATAGCTGAGAAGTTACCGCGTGACGTCATTGCTAGAATTCACTTTTTTTTGTAAAAGATCAGCTCATGCAATATGCTAGACGCCATTCACCACTACCTGACCCTTATGCTGGGATAATCCTTTTCTCAGACCTCTCCCAAGCGACAATTCTAGCTCACAAAAACTTAAATTTGATCACAAAAATATTCCGCAACCATGGAATGCTCTACAAATGGGGATTCCCTAAAAAATTACTTGTGGATTACAAAGGAGCCTCCTACTCAATTAAAAGCTTGGATCAGGGACTTAAAATCCTTTGCTCCTGGGGTTTGATCCCCAATCAAGAGATCAAAAAAATGGATATTAGCGCACCTGGACCAATATCACAAGAATGGAAGAAAAAAGAGAACTCAGTCCACCAATAATATGGTTCTGGCGTTTTTCTCACGTTTGCCATTAGTGTTTTCATTTGGGAATTACCTGATTGCTCAGGGAAGAAAGTTCCAGGGAATTTGTTTTATTTATTCCCTTTAACCCCCTACTTAAAAGTAAATGGTATTGTACACAGGAGTTGTTCCACAACTCCTCCTATTTTTTTCAGATTTTTGTTATGTTTTTTTTGTTTGCCTTCCACTATAGTATCTTTACTATGTTGCTTTATCTGTTACAACATCTCCACCTACTGGATGAAAAGTATTACTGTAACTGCACACTGCTTCTCCACGTTTCAGCAATCAACCTACTTCCAAAAATGATCTTGCATCTCAGCAATCATCCCCTTGTCAACAATGACCCTTAAACTCTTGTCAATGAATGTGAAGGGCCTCAATAGCCCATACAAAAGTAGAGCTTTGTGGACTGATGCCATTAAATTTGGAAGCAACATCTTATGTATCCAAGAATCTCATTTCGCTAAGGATAAGTCTCCTAAATTTCAACATCATAAGTTTCCACATATTTTCGTTTCCAACAACAACAAAAAAAAGAGGGGTGATTACGGCTATAAATTATACGGTTTCCTTTCAGCAATTAGACATTAAGTCAGATGCCCATGGTAGATTTATTATTCTAGTTGCTTCAATAGATAATTACACATATACTATTGTCAACATTTATGCTCCAAATAAAAATCCCCACCAGTTTATCCAGAAAGTGATCAAGATGGCAAAGACAATCCAGAAAGGTAATCTCATTATATGTGGAGACTTTAATGCACCACTAGACCCGGATATGGACACCTCAAGAAAAGGAAAAACTCCAAGGAAAGGTTTAGCTGATATTTTCTTGACAGAAGATCTGTACGATCCATGGAGGTGCTTACACACTACAGAGAAAGACTTCACCTTTTTTTCTAATGTTCACAAGTCTTACTCCAGATTGGATTACTTCATCACAGACAAAAATCTCCTACCGAAAATAGTAATCGCCAAAATTCATAATCTAACGTGGTCAGACCACGCACCTATTACGATAGAAATAGATTCTAATCAAATCTCCCCCAACAATTATTTATGGAGGAATAACACATTTATTCTTGCTCGGAAGAGATGTCAGTCTGTGATGAGGTAATCCATTGAAGAATTTTTTGTTTTGAATGACAATAATAGTGTTACCGATGCTACCTTATGGTGTTCGCACAAAGCCTATGTTAGGGGTCTCCTTGATACAATTAACCGCCAGGGGAAAAAAAATAGACACATCAAAATAAACTCATTACTAAAAGAGACTGCAAGCCAAGAAGCATTACATAAAAAAAATCCTCTAGATATTAATTTGGAACGTCATCTTTCCAAACTAAGGCGGCGTACACACGGCCGAGGTTCTCGCTGAAAACCAGCGAGAACCTTGCTGGAATGCACATTCCAGCGAGGACCTCGGCCGTGTGTACGGTCTCGGCGAGCTTCCCGTCGGGAAGCCCGTCGAGCAGAAATAGAGAGCACGCTCTCTATTTCCTCGACGGCCCGCCCAGAAGAATGGCTGGTTGCCATTCCCGACGGGCGGGTCGCCGAATTCGACGGCCGGGAGAGAACCTCGACGGGCGGAACGATGTGTTCTGCCCGTCGAGGTTCTCTGCCGTGTGTACGGCGCCTTAGAGTGGAACTCAAATCTATCCTAATGACTGACCATGAGAAGTACTTTAAGAAACTTAATTTAAAATATTACTCTGAAGGTAGTAAGAGCGGGTAAACTATTAGCTTCCCAATTACACCAGCGTAGACAAAAAAATTAAATTATTAATCTTACCCACCACAAATCGGGAAAAATAATGTTCAATCCCCAAGAAATTGTAGATGCATTCTCACAGTACTATGAAGATTTATACAACCTTAAAGAAGATATTAACACCCCTCAACCTGATACTAATAAAATAAAACGTTTTTTAGATACTGTTAATTTACCCTCCATCCGCCCAATATCCTTAGATAATCTCAATAAACCAATCTCCAATGAAGACATTTTGAAAGTCATAAATGATCTTTCCAAAAATAAGGCTCCTGGTGCTGATGGCCTATCAGGTGAATATTACTCTGCTTTTAAGGATATTTTGACCCCATATTTATCCAGACTTTTCAACCAAGCAGCAAATTCAAAAACTTTCTCAAATGAACTTCTAGAAGCTGTAATAATAACACTTCCAAAATTTGACAAGGATCCTGCCTCGCCCATGTATTACAGACCCATATCCTTATTAAATTCCGATCTTAAAATGTATGCAAAAATTCTGGCGAATAGATTAGTTAACATCACCCCCTCATTAATTAGACCCGACCAAGTAGGTTTCGTTAAAGGTAGACAAGCTCCCGATAGCACTAGATGAATGTTGAATGCTATTAACAGAATACACAATGATCGAATGCCCGCCCTAATATTAACATTAGATGCTGAAAAAGCATTCGACTGAATGCATTGGGGGTATATTTCACACACTTTATCTAAATTCGGCCTTCAAGGATTTATACACTCTGCCATTATGGCTTTATACACTCATTCCACTGCTAAAGTATTCTCTTCAGGTATGCTTTCTAGAACTTTCGCACTGACTAACGGGACCAGACAGGGTTGCCCTTTATCCCCATTGATATTTTCCCTTACGATAGAACCCTTAACGGAATATATACGCTCTTCCCCAGATATCAAAGGTATTACGATTGGTCAGGATGAACACAAGTTAGGCCTTTTTGCTGATGACATTGTACTGACTCTAGCCAATCCTGAATTATCCTTACCATCAGTAATTAATGCGCTAGATACATTTAAAGAAGTCTCATACTACAAAATCAATATAAATAAATGTTACATACTACCCAAAAATATCCCTGCTCCATAAATAGACAGCCTTAAGTCACAGTATGGATTCATCTGGAATAATACCTCGGTAGCATACTTAGGAATACGACTTGCACCACAGCCAAACAAAACCTATGCTGTTAACTTCCCTCCCCTCTTAGAACAAATTAGCCGCGACCTATCGAAAATGCAGAAAACTCAA
This sequence comes from Rana kukunoris, assembly GCA_029574335.1. Lineage (NCBI taxonomy): Eukaryota > Metazoa > Chordata > Amphibia > Anura > Ranidae > Rana > Rana kukunoris. The sequence goes on along the minus strand of CM056051.1, from coordinate 313,056,886 downwards.
TTATCATGGGTCGGGAAAATAGCTGCATTTAAAATGCAAACATTACCAAAGATTCTATACTATTTTGGATGCTTTCCTATCCCAATTCCTGCAAAAATTTTCAAGCAACTAAACGCTAAACTTAGAGGCCCAGATTCACAGAGCGATTACGCCTGTGCAACAGGAGATGCGCGTGCGTAAGTCTAAATGTGCGCGTGCGCTTCGATGCACGGAATCCCCAAAACGAGATACGCAAGAAATCTACTTTTTTTTGTCCAGCGTAATTTCGTTAGACAGGCGCATCCGTCCGCGCAAAACTGCGCTAGACAGACCATTGATTTGCTAGTCAAATATGCTAATGAGGGACTTACGGGGATCCACAAAAGAACGTTGGGGCAGCGCAGGCTACGCAGTGTGCGCAACAGCAAAATGTCCTGTCTAAAATTAGACCATATAAAAGCTGGTCTAAAAAGAGAAAAAACGTCTACATGTTAGATAAAGCAACACCATTAGTGAGGAGCTCAGCAGTCACACGTGTTGCACAACAATCTGTATGCCAACATGCCAGGGGCATCGTCGCGCATAGCTATACTACTGACTTTAGATGAACAAAGAAGAATGAGGGCACGGAGGATGGCACGGAGGAGGGCACGGGAGAGGATATACCGCACACGCATAGACCTGTTTGGCATGAGTGATTCTGAGGTGTATCGCATCTTCAGATTCACCCCTCATGCCATCCTGGAATTAACCACAACCTTGCAGGAGGACATCACCAGCCCAACACAATGCTCACATGCAGTGCAGCCACTGGTCAAGGTCATGGCAACACTCCATGTCCTTGCCAGTGGCTCTTTTCAGCGTACAAGTGGAGTGGTGGCTGGGATGTCACAATCCTCCATGAGCAGATGTGTGCACCAGGTTGTCCCAGCAATCCTCAGACGCTTGGCCAACCAAATCATCAAATCCACCACTGAGGACCGGCGGCTGAAGGCAATGACAGATTTCTACAGAATTGCCAGATTCCCACGCACCATTGGGGCCATTGATTGCACACATGTGGCACTCCAGCCCCCCCATGAGACAGAGCACATGTACCGCAATCGGAAGCATTGGCATTCCATCAACGTACAGGTGATAGTCGATGCCCAAGGCCTCATATGGCACGTCCGTGCCAAACACCCCGGGTCCAGCCATGACAGCTACATCTACAATCAAAGCCACATCCGAATGGAATTCGATCAGAACGTGTATGGGCCCACCTGGCTGGTTGGTGAGTGACATGGGTGGCAGGCATGACTGTCCCCCCCCATGATGCACACATCACAACGGGCACATGCATGACTAACATCCTCCTGTCTTTTCCCTTACAGGTGACTCTGCATATGCACTGGGACCCCATCTCATGACTCCTATCCGGAACCCCCAAACCCCAGGAGAAGAAAGATACAATCAAGCACATGCCCAAACACGTGCAGTGGTGGAGCGCACCTTTAGCCTCCTGAAGTCACGTTTCTGATGCCTGGATAAGTCTGGGGGTACCCTCTTGTATTCCCCAAACTTTGTGTGCCAGATCATCGTGCATGTTGCATGCTGCACAACTTCACAGTAAGAAAGGGCCTGCAGATTGACCTACGTGATGACCTGACCCCTGAACCAGACAATCCCCCCCTAACCGAGGCTACCCCGTCTTCTGAGGGAAGAGCAGCCAGGAGACAGCTCACATTGGGCATCTTTGCACGTTAAACACACACATTAATCATGGCACAATGAGAATGCATGCATGCACACCACTGTGGTCCCTAGCACACACACCCCACATCCTCATCAAATTGGATTGGCACCAGTCCACCATGCAGGACTTGTGAGCAGCAACGCCACGCTAAGGCTCCAATTATGTCATTGTGCATTCATACACCATTCACACGGACCTGGGGATCACTTCTCCCTGGTCCTGGGGAACCCTACTCCACCAAAATTGAGGGTGACAGCCCTTTTCCGGCAGGAATGTCACCCCCACATTCAAACAGCATTCACAACCCAAAAAAAAATATATATAAAAAAAAAAATGACCAGCAAAAAAAAAAAAAAAGTAAAAAAAAAATTACTGCCCTTGACGTGAGCCACACCTGGGGCGCCCCCGGCCACGGCCCCGGCTCCTCAGGGGAGACTCATGGGGAGGGGGAAAACCGGGGAAGGAGAAGCAGCCCCTGATCTCTGCCCACCTGGCGGCCTGCCCTCCAAGGCCACGGCTATTCTGTCCAGGGAACCACCTAGTGTTGCCGTGTTGGCCTGGATAGCCTGGGTGAGGGCCCTCACATCCTGCCCAACGCCTGCTGATGTAGTCTGCAGGTCGTTAAGGCAGTTTGTGAAAGCCCGGGAGTGGCAGTCCAGGTTCCCCAGCGTATCCTTGATGGAGGACAGGCTCTCCTCCATCCGCACCAATGTCTGGCTGACCTGTCCCAGATGGCAGGTCTGGAGGAACTGGTCCCTTCTCAGAGTGGCGGGCAGGAGATCGGCCACCCCCTGGTCTTCTGGGTCGCCTTCCTACCTCCAGCTGATGCTTGTGGCCGGGGAGAAGGGGAGGCCCTTGGGAGAGGAGCCATGTTGGGGGAGGAGGGGGGGGGCTCCCCCTTAGGGAGGGCTGGCTGCTGCCAGCCAGAGGGGAACGGTCCTCCAACAACAATAGGCCAGTGCCTGACATGGACTCCTCCTCAAACTCCTCCTCCTCAACCTCCTCCTCCTCTTCAACCTCCTCTGCGGACTCTGACCCTCCTGCACATCTGTGGATGACACAAAACATTCACAGGTTGGAGGATCCACACACTTGCCACATATTCCCTTTCACCCCCTCCCCCACACATGCTACACACCTGATATAAAAAAAAAAACCTGGCACCACGGGCTCCGGACTTGAGTCAAAGCCAGGCAGGCCCTCCACTTCATGCCGATGAAAGGTCAGGGCCAGCGCACGCTCCTCCGCTGTCAGCCTAACACGGCATGGTGGGCCCCCTCCTGTGCCCCTGGCATGGGCAAGCATTTTGGCCAGCTTCTTTTTGACCAGACGCCGGAGGTCATTAATCTTTTTATCAATCCCAGACCGGTTCTGTGTCTCCCCCTCCCCCGCTGAATTCACCTGGTCAGTGATGATATCCAAAATCTCCCTCCTCCTGGCCGGGGTGGTGTTGGCACTGTCCGGGCCGTGGAGGAAACGCCCATAATCGCTAATGGCCCGGGCAAGAATTTGTTTCTCCCCCAAAGTGAAATTTAGTTTTCTCTTTCTCTCTGTCATACTCATACAAAAACTCACTCCCAGTCAACAAAAATCAGTCACAAAAACAAGCACAACCAATCAAGCAAGAACACACACAAAGAGAAAACTAACACCCAAAAAATCACACAAGAAAACAAACGAGCAGAAATATATCAAACAAACAGTCTCTCAAACACTTATCAAAAAACACTTTCAAAGAACTACTAACAAACACTTGATCACACAGTACACTAATCTGACAAATACAAAACACAACGCAACTAACAACGGGACAAAAGCACTTTGTTAAATGGGAAGGGACAAAGGGATGTACTTTTGCAATGGAAGTGCGTTTGTGTCTGTCTATTTATGCTGTCTGCGTAGTCCTTAGTCCATTTCCAATTTCACTGATTGCGCCGTTCCCGAGTTGTGAGCATGCGCAGAGAGGTGCTGACCATGGTCTCCTTCAAGCGCGCATGCGCGAGCCGGCCGGCCCTTCATTTGCATGGGGTCACGGTTCATTTCAATGTAACACGCCCATGTCCTTCCCAATTTGTATTACTCCGCCTTACGCCTCTGAAATAACGTTATGCATGCGCAATTTTCTGTGCAAAAGCTACGAGAATAGGGTGATTACGCGGCTACATTGCGCAAGTCTAGCGTAAAGGCGGTGCGCTACGCCGGTCCAATAATGCGCAGATGTACCTGAATCTGGCCCAGACAGTTTATTTGGAATAAAAAAAAAACAAGGGTTGCCTTTTCTATTCTTACCTCCATTACAGCTCATGGTGGTATGAACTTACCAGATATCAGAAATTACTATTATGCTGCCATTCTGGATCAGATGAAATATTGGTTCTCCCCCCAGAAAGACAAACTATGGTTGAACATAGAACGAGATTCCACCAAGAATTCTGACTTATACACCTTGACGTTAGCTAATATTGTACTCCCAAAAGTAGTCATTCCCAATCTACTGAGTATTAAGGCCACATTAATAAAATTTACCTCCCTACAGAAATTATTAACTACTGTAAAATCCGAATGTCCGAATGTCAGTAGACGATTGGATCAAACAGGGATATTTTCTTTACGTTAACCTTCCCCTGAATTATAAAAATGTCACTATGTGCAAGCTGGGAAGGTGTAAGCGTTTGAGGGATTTCAACTCGGAAAATACGTTAGAAATACCATCGATAATCTGGGATTATTTATCCCAACAGAGGGATTACGTTAAAAAAGGTATTTCATATTTCTATGACATACTTTTATCCCAACCAATTGAGAAAAATACTCATATGATAAAATAGGAGAAAAATGTAAACGTATAATTTTCTTGGGATCAATGGAAAAAATCATTCCAAACATTTAAAAATGCATCTTCATGCATCGAACACTGGGATAACGCTCAAAAAATGACTAATAGATGGTATTTAACCCCCTACAAGCTATCTAAAATGTACCCTACAATGTCCGACATTTGTTGGAGGTGCAAAGAGAAAACTGGGAACCTCCTACACACGTTTTGGAGTTGCAAATCATTGAGAAGCTTTTGGAACTCAATATCATCCTTCATAGCAGATCTCACAGGTAACCTTCTTGCGCTTACACCTGCCTCAGCATTACTGGGTATTGATCTTGACATATGCCCTACCATTTATAGAACTGTTGTGACCCATATATTGATAGCCTCGAGACTAACTGTTGCTAAACTATAGAAATCCACAGATTCACATAATATTACCACGGTCAAATAGATTGAATATCCAAGCACAATTTGAGCTGATTCTAGCTTACAAAAACCATACAATCCCGAATACGGGGCGTGGCTTGCGCACGAGGAGAATGGCAGCATCTGCTTAGAGCTCTCTCTAGCCAGCCGGACAATACCAGCATTCGGACAGGAATTCAGCCGCACAGATACTCCACACAGCCTGACACGATCCCGCGGACCCCGCTGCAGCGATGTCCCGCAAAAGAAAGGAGGAACGAAACCTCCAAAAGCTCACAGCCCTATCATTTCTGCCTGCCAGGAGGGGGCCGACACAAGATGGCGCCGCCGGAGCAACCACGAGGCAGCAGACGGCTTACACGGATCTCCCGAGCAGCGATCCGACGGAAGCAGAGGGAGGATCACTCTCTCCCCCTCTGGCCATATCTCCCCTGCTATCTCCGGCTTCACAGAGCCCTGCCAAAGCGCGGATGCGAATGGACACTGATCTACAAAATGGGACCGCAGTGAGTACACCAGTGCATAACGCACATGCCATATCCTCCCTACAATCCTCCATTGCAGCATTCCCCACCACAGGCCAACCAGTCCTTGACACAACGATGAAGGACATGTTACTTTCCCTGCAGTCCTCTCTCATGTCCAATCTTTCCTCACTAATCCATAACTTTACGGCAGACATGAGACAGATGGGGGACAGGGTTCAGTACATTGAGGAAAAGATGGAGGAATGCACATATACAGTGAACGAATTAGTGGACGAATGTATGTCCCAAAAGGAGGATACAGCCTGGATCAAATCCAAACTGGCGGATCTCGAAGATAGATCACGCCGCAATAATATTAAAATTCGCGGGGTCCCGGAGTCGGTCCCCCCCGCAGACCTCCATAACTATGCTAGCGCCATGTTTTCTAAGCTGCTCCCAGAGTTATCCCCTATTGAGCTCACTATAGACCGTATCCATAGGATTGCTAAACCGCGCCACCTTGAGGAAACGGTCCCTAGAGATGTCCTCCTGCGGATCCATTTTTTCCAAGCTAAGGAACAAATCCTTTCCAGAGCTCGGGATATCAATGGCCTCCCTGCACCATACGCAGGTATACAGTTGTTCGCAGACCTGTCTCAGCATACATTGCAGTTAAGACGCCAACTGAAAACGGTGACAAAAGCCCTCGCAAATCACAAGATTACATACAAGTGGCGCCATCCAGCTACTATCCTAGTCACCCACAATGGCATTCCGCATTCCGTCTCCACGATTGAGGGTGGTATGAAGCTCCTCCACTCCTGGGGCATTGTCCCTGAACCCCCGCACACTGACAAAGGCTCTACAGGAAAGCCCAATCCATTTAATGCTGGACCGCAACGCAGCAACCACCAAGGGAAGTGAACAGTTTGCGCCTGTCCGACTTTATAAGCAAATGGCACCTAGAGTCCGGTCCGGCTTATTGCTCGTTCTTCTACGGAGCCTGAACTTTCCCCAAATTAGTCAGCAGTCCCTGTTGTTTTACTTTGCTGACTTGCTGCTCATATAGTTAAATCTCGTTCTCAGCTTATCTTATTGTCCTCATATCCCTGTGAGACTGTTCTGATTTTGTCCTTTTTTTTTATTTTTTTTATTTTTCTCGTTCTTTTTGTTTTTCTTCACGTTTCTGCATTGCTACGACTCCAGCAATAACTCTCTGGACTCTACTCACCGCCTTCTGCACACCCTTGCATCTTGGTACCTGCTCTTAACCACCTGCCCTGCCTGGAAACACCACCTGACCGGCACCAGCAGTCTTCCTCTGGAGATCTCTCCCCATTTCTGCTTCCAACCGTAAGTCACTGAACTTCATCTACACCACTAGCACCTGCCACCATGTCATTCTCGGTTGTCTCCTTGAATGCAAAAGGCCTGAATCACCCAGCCAAACGCTCGTCTCTCTGGAAAACTGCACTATCGCTTAATTGCGACATACTATGTGTACAAGAAACACACTTTGCTCAGGACCTTTCCCCTGCGTGCCAACACAAGATGTTCCCTCATATTTTTTCTACCCTTTTTGGGAAAAAGCAGAGGGGGGTCCTGATAGCCATCCGGGACACCGTCTCATTTGAACTTCAAAGTTGCGTAAAGGACTCTGAGAGTAGATTTATTATCTTATTATGTAAAATCAACAATGTCCAATACACTTTGGTTTCACTGTACGCGCCGAACCACCGACAGATGTCCTTTTTCAGGTCGGTCATGAAAACAGTGGCCGGTCTGGGGAAGGGCCATCTGCTAATGTGCGGTGACTTCAATCTGGTTCCTGACTATGCCCTAGACTCCTCGGCAGTAGCCAAGAGAAGAATCTCACCATTGGCTAAGTTCATTTATAAAAATGATATGTTTGATGTGTGGAGGTGTTGTCATGCGGCTGAACGAGACTATACGTTTCTGTCGCCGCGTCACAACACCTACTCTCGTATCGATTTATTCCTGTCCGACAAGGACCTACTGCAGAGAATATCGTCTTCGGTAATCCACACGGCCACCTGGTCGGACCATTCTCCTATCAGCATCACCATTGACGCTCACCTACACCATCCCAAATCCCACCTTTGGAGGGTTAATAACTCCCTCCTCCGCAACCCCACCTATGCAGATTCTATACGCCAACAATTGACCGACTATTTTTCATTAAATGCCCATTCGGTACCTGACCCGATGGTCGTGTGGAATGCCCATAAAGCGGTATCTAGAGGTGTCCTCATTCAACTTGGTGCTAGAGCTAGGAAGAATAGGTCACGGAGAATAGACCAACTGACTGCAGATATTGACACAGCTGAAGCACAAAATAAACAATGCCCCTCTCCCATACTTCAGACCACAATCTTTAAGTTGCGTCAGGAGCTCCGAACCCTCCTGTTGGAGATACATGAAAAAGTTTACACTAAACTGAGGGCCACATCTTATGCCACAGGCAATAAGGCGGGCAAATTGATGGCCCTGAAAATTCGAGGGCACAGGCTTAAATCCAAAATTCCATTTCTTTATCACCCTCACTCTAAAGAAAAATTATTAAAACCCCATGAGATAGCCAATGCCTTTAGCGTGTACTACACGGATCTATACAACCTCAAAAGAGATGCAAATAATGCCCAACCTTCCCAAGACGAAATAGAGGAGTTCTTAGCTCAGGTGGATCTTCCCTCACTATCCCCCTCTCAACTAACTTACCTTAATGCTCCCTTCACGACCGCTGAAGTACTGCACACTATCCGACACCCTCCCCAACTCCAAATCCCCAGGACCTGACGGGTTCACTGGGGAATATTATAAGATGTTCCACCCGATCCTGGCCCCCACACTATGCGAGGTTTTTAATTCTGCTGCCTCTTCTTCCTCCTTCCCTCAGGAAATGTTGAGTGCTACTGTAGTCACCCTCCCTAAACCTGGGAAAGACCCAACGTCGCCCCAGAATTTTCGCCCCATTTCTCTGCTTAACGTAGACGTAAAAATTTATGCAAAAACTATCGCCAATAGATTAGTAAATATCCTCCCATCCCTTATACATGCGGACCAATCTGGGTTCACAAAGGGTCGACAGGCCTCTGACGCCACGAGGAGGATGATTAATGTCATCCACCATGTGGGCTGCTCGGGTACCCCCTCTGTTCTCCTGTCCCTAGACGCTGAAAAAGCGTTTGATAGGGTGCATTGGGGGTACCTGTCGTCGGCGCTCTCAAAATTTGGATTCACAGGACTCATACATAAAGCCATTATGGCATTATACTCTACACCCTCTGCCCGAGTGTATTCGGCAGACTCCCTGTCCACCCCCCATTTCCCATCTCCAATGGCACCAGGCAAGGATGCCCACTCTCTCCCCTAATATTTAATCTAGCGATGGAGCCCCTAGCACAACACATACGGTCCAACACGAATATAAGAGGAATCGACATAGGTGGCCTGGAGCACAAAATTAGTCTGTTTGCAGATGACGTTATTTTAATGTTGTCAAACCCTACCTCCTCCCTCTCGGCGGTTCAGGAGACGCTTGCCTGGTTCAGTCGGGTCTCATTCTATAAAGTAAATGAATCTAAATCCCACATTCTGAATTTAGGAGTTGATCCCCTTACGGCTATGCTTTTGCAACATCAGTTCCCATACTCCTGGGCTGACCACAGCATAACGTATCTTGGTATTCAACTGACCAAAGCCTCTCAGCTGCTCTTTAAATATAACTACATAGCTTTTCGCGACAACCTCCAAAAAGATCTGAGCAGGCTGGCGTCTCTGGAGCTGTCTTGGATGGGCCGCCTCGCTGCCTTTAAAATGTCCCACCTCCCTCAAATACTATACCTGTTCAGGACGTTACCCATTGTTATCCCAAAATACTACTTTAAATCCTTGCAGACTGCACTTTCCTCCTTCCTGTGGTTAGGTAAGAAAGCAAGGGGCGCACACTCTAGAATGATCAAACACCGTAAGGCAGGGGGTTCGGGATATGTGGACTTTTATGACTACTACATGGCCGCAGTACTCACCCAGACCAGGAATGGTTCTCCCCTGACCTAAATACCATATGGGGGCAAATTGAATCTACCTACGTACCAAGGAGGACCTATCCACATGGCTACTCTCTACCTCCCCCTCATCTAAACTACCCTCCTTTGTCCCTCCTACCATGCTAGCCACTGTCCGAATATGGAATAAATTTGTAACCACCACCCACAGCCACCCCGACACCCACAACCTAAAAATCCCAATCCTTACACTTCAACACAATATTAACTTGATCTCCTATACACAGTGGACAGAAAAGGGACTCTTACATATAGATGACCTTTTTAAAAACAAGGCCTTCAAATCTTTCCCCGACCTTCAAAAAGAATTCAATCTCCCCGACTCTGACGCCTACCTTTATGTTAGGACTAGGCACTACCTCTACGCTAATCCCTCTTGGGAACGTAGTATACCCCGCTCAACTTGGCATTTTCTTAGCACCCTTAATCCCCAAAAAAAGGGCATTTCACTCTTTTATAACACCCTCCAACAAAAGAGTGTCTTCGTCAAAACGGCGCCTCTGCTCCACTGGGAATCAGACTTAGGCCGCACGTATACCACAGAACAATGGTCCAAAGCATGTACCTCCATCTTCGACGTTACATGCTGCTCTACACTTTGGGAAATGTACATGAAAATTGCACAACGATGGTACTTGACGCCCGACAAAATCTCTAAATTTAGCGCATCACGAGACAACAAATGCTGGAGGGGATGCGGAAAGAGAGGGGACATACTCCATACTTTCTGGAGTTGCCCCTCCCTCTCTTGCCTCTGGACTTCAGTCTTCGGACTGATGTCTGAAATTTCTAAAATACCGATTGCTCCTACCCCTACTCTAGCTCTCCTACTTCTGGACTTGGACCAATACCCAAAACACTTGAAACACACCTTAGCCCACATAGCTCTTTCAGTGAACTTAAATATTGCCAAGAGATGGAAAAACCCTGAACCACCTACATTAGGAGAAGTGATCCAAACTACTCACCTACATTTCACCTATGAATACACACTGGCGCTGCAGAACAAAAATAGGGATAAGATCCTCAATCAATGGCACCCTTGGCTGCTTTGGTTTGATAGCTCCCCTCAGATTCCTTTACCTCCCGCACATCCTACACCCGCCCGGAGACACTGAACCAGGTTGAATGTATCTTTGATTCTCTTTTTCCCTTTCTGGTGATCTTATTACGAAACTGGTACCAAGTTTCTGCTTTCTACTTCCTGCTCTCTGCCTTCCCCTTTCTGAATTGTACTCTATTTATGTCATAGGTATAAACTCTAAATCAGGGGATGGGGACCGGCCTAATCCCCCGGACACAGTAATGATCCCATAAGGGGTGTCCGAGGGAGCGGCTTCTCCCCCCTCCCTACATTGAACCTCCCAGGTAATCCATGCCTGGAAAGATATGGATCCCCACTACCAATGTATCTCTTGCTTTAACTTGTTATATTCAACATGTTGATTTGTAACCTATCTTACCCTGTGACATCTGATTGTATTATATTGCTGGAGTACCGTTATATTTTGTCTTCAAATGTTAAATATGAAAACCAAATAAAAATTTATTATGGAAAAAAAAAAAAAACCATACAATCCCCTCTTTTAGGAGTAGATGGAAAACATGGTTAACCCATCATAGAGCCTCCGCCTATTTAAGAGATTGCAATATTTAATTCTTGCTTGATTGTTTGAAAACATTTATGCTTAGTATTAAGCGGTATGCAAGGTGTAGTACCATGACTATTCCATTAGTTCTTAATGGTTCTATTTTTGTTTATTTTTACATTTATTGTTTATTTATTTATTTATATTGTTACTTCTTATTTAGTACAGGCTGTACTATTGTTTATTGTGATGTCCTACCAGTCCTACAGTTAGAACCCAGGTGGGGTAGGCTGGTCTAGGTCATCAAGGCCCATACCATGTCTACAAGAAAGGCCTTTACTGTTCTTTTTATGTTTTATTTGTAATACAACTCTGCTCTTTATGCATTTGTTATGTGACTGTGATATCTTATTCGATATAATAAAAATGTATAGTTAAAAAAAAAGAAAAAAAGTTTATTACATTGTTGTCTAGATGTGTTTGCAACAAAAATGAAATTCAATGTAAAGGGGAAGACACTTAGCAGCTGTTTACACATCTGGACTCAGGAGCACTAGTGTGGGACACCAGAACAACCCTTTTAGGGTATCCCACATATGTGCTCCAGTGGATACTTAGGGTGTCTCCGTGTGTGAAACGTGTCCCAAAAAAGGTAAAATTATTCCATCTTTTGAAAAAGAAAAAATAATGTATGAATTGGAACTCTGCCAAAACAGACAATTGTACCACACTCCAAAGCAATGTTTTATATTCCTATTTCTGGCCTCAACTATCTGTGTGTTAAGTATACCTTTTGTTTTTTTTCTCATGGGGAAAAAAAGACTTGGGACATCTGAGGACACCAGGAACCCCACACCTCATGTAGAAGGGGAACTCAGCACACCAGAAGACGTGGGGGGAGGAGAGGTGAAAGAAGTGGGCAAAATAGTGACCACAACAGGTCAGTGTCTGAGACCATAGCTTCAGGTAATAGATGCCTGCATATTTATAATACATGGTGTGTTTTTTTTTTTTTTAGTTGATGTGGATGAAGATACTCATTTCATCAGTGCAAGTGCACAAATCCTCATCCAGGACATAATGGTGTGCAATCGGGATTTAGACCTGATCAAGCAAAAACCAAATGATATTGAACAAAAAAATGAATAACATGATTGATGTTTTAGGCAGAATCGAAATCACACAAAAATTCAACAATTTTTTAAATTATAAAAGAAAATCAATCAGCGCAATAAAAACACACAATAATATAATAGTGAGCAGCTGAACACTAGGAATCAAATAGATAAGTTCCTGGAAAGATATAAACAAAGAATAGTGCAGCGCTATATAAAAGTCCATCCAAAGATCCTCCTTGTGATAATTCAATAGTGATAAAATTCACACACATGCAGGTGATGAATCGTGGATAGAAGAAAAGCACCTCCACCAGTAGTAAAAGTGGCCTCTCACCTCCCAGATCAGACCCTATAGCAAGATCAGGGTCAATAGCGCTTTCCAATAAGGGATAAATCCAGGGGATGAAGTTGCCAGCTGACAAGCATGAAGCCAAAACAGATACACTTCGGCCAGATGATGATTCATTCATATAAAAAAAGGAGATAACATAGTGTACTCTGTATGCGCACAAGATTTAATAAAACAAATGTATAAAACTCACATTTTCAAGGCACTGATCCAGTGCCAGGGAAAACAGCGATAAAAAACATGTGTTGCTTGTAAAGCAGTGGCTGGGGGTGCCGTCACGCCCTTCCCTCCGAACGTTGCGTCCCTAGGGCAGGACTTCTTCAGCGGAATGTAGGGATAAACGGACAAACACCCAAGATATAGAGACCCGTGGTCATGGAGAAGCAATAAGAAGTCCCAAGCCGTGCCCATCAAGTCATGTGACCTGACATGTCAGATGACCAGGGATTAACACAAAAAAAAAGCACCATTCTGACCTCTAGTGGTACAATAGCATACCACAATATAATACATGGCCATACATAATTTAGGTCGATGGTAAAAACACCATACAGTATATTAGAAAAAAGACATACAACCCCTTCAACTAACATATGCAAAACCATACATAGAAAAATGGATGTGAAGACATCCACAGCCAATCGTAACATACACATATATAAAAATATATAAAAAAAATGTATATAAAAAATACACATAATTCATATAAAACAATTACAACAATAGTAGCAGAAATACAAAATAAAATCAACGATCAGAAATAAAACAATTAAATATCGAAATTATCATTAAGTCCGTCCGGACAAAGAACATGGGTTTCATAAATCCAATGAGATTCCCTTTTACTTAATTGTCGAATAAAGTTGCCTCCTCTCCAGTGGCGACTAACCTTTTCAATGCCCCAAAAACGCAAACCCTTGGGGCTTTTGTTATGGAATTTTTTTAAATGCCTGGATACATTATGCATGGTTTTTGCCTTTTTTGATGTTACTTACATGTTCCGCTATGCGGACATGCAACGGTCTGGAGGTTCTGCCAATGTACTGCAAACCGCAGTCGCATTCCAGCATATAAATAACCCCTACAGTATCGCAAGTGATTAATTGTTTGATATTGTATTCCTTGTTGGTTACTGAGGCTACAAATGTTTTCCTTTTCTTAATGTTAACTTTGGACTGCTTACAGGGGACACACCTGCCACAGGCATAAAACCACCCCAGAAATGTAAAAACCCTATTCTCAGAGATCACTGGTGGAATTAAAACACTGGGTGCCAAACGGTCTCTAAGAGAAGGAGCTTTCTTGTAGATAAATTGTGGTCTGGCTGGTAATACAGGCCCAAGAACCTTGTCCTGTTGAAGAATAGACCAATTTTTCACAATGTTTTTTGAAAAAAAATTATGCTGAATACTGTAATCCAGAATCATTCGGAAATTGTGTTTATCCCTTCCAGACTCTGCATCAGCAATTTGATCCAAAACAAGAGTATCCCTATCCATTTGATGGACAAGGTCCACTTCCTCTTCCAACTGTTCTTTAAGATACCCTTTTTGTACAAATCTATCAGCGAGAATCTGAGACTGACTCACATAATTACTGACTAAAGAACAATTGCGGCGTAATCTAATAAATTTTCCCCTGGGGAAATTGCACAACCATGATCTATGGTGGCAACTCCCCAGGGGGATATATGTATTACGGTCAGTGGGTTTAAACTAAAACGGTCAATGTCTCTAGAAACATTAAGATCCAGGAATACTACTTTTTCTTGGCTAATAGTCCATGTAAGTTGGATATTCCTGTTACTACCATTGAGACGGCAAATAAAAGAATCCAATGAGATCCTGTCCCCATTCCATATCATTATCAAATTGTCAATGAAACGACGATAACAAACCAACTCAGGGGGGCGACATGAGAAAATCGCCTCACCCTCCAAATGGGCCATAAAAATATTGGCCACACTGGGAGCGAAACGGGCTCCCATAGCCACCCCCCTGGTCTGTAATAAATATTCACCATCATGCCAAAAATAATTCTTGGAGAGGCAAAAATCAAGACAGGATAAAAGGAACTCCTGATGTTTCCCTGATAATAGAGATGTGGACAATGCCCATTCAACTGATATCATGGCATCACTATGTCCAATAATAGTATACAACGAACTAACGTCCGCTGTGACAAGTATACTATTACTGGAACACCCCAAAGATTCTAATATTTGAATAATATGTTTAGAGTCTTTCAAAAAAGCCTAGGGTTTAACCACCAGAGGCTGTAAAATGAGTCGATGTACTGACCCAATCTGGCCATCACAGAATCGATCCCATTAACGATCGGCCTACCAGGAGGGTTAATACTGTCTTTATGGATCTTAGGAAGAAAATAAATAATCGGGGTTCTGCAGAACAAGGGGTCTAGGTACAATGCTTCTTTCCTAGTTAGGATCTTCTGATCTCTCCCATCCTCAATAATACGATGTAGTTCATCTTTGAAGACAAACATAGGATCCTTACTCAGGATCTTATACGTATCCTTATCAGAAAGTAGATTTACCATTTCAGACTGATAATATTCCTTACTGAGAATGACTAGTCCCCCCCTTTGTCCTCAGGTCGGATGACAATATCCTTCCTTTTTTCCAGAGATTCAATTCCCCTTTTGATATATAAAGGATCTTGCACTTTTTTAATACTCATTAAATCCAGATCCTTCATAACCATGTTGTTGAACACATCCATAAATTTATTGTCCGGATTAAGAGGGTTAAAAACTAATTTATTCCGTAAACTTGAATGGTCGCCAGACTGGGATGCCATAGTTCTATTGGGATTTGCCCAAAAATATTTTTTCATGTTAAGAGACCTAATGTATTTCTGCAAACTAACATTGGTTTGAAACTTATTTAAGTTTCTGGTGGGTGCAAATTTCAGGCCTCTATCAAGAACCTTGATTTCATCCTCATTGTGGCTAACCCCACTGAGATTAAAGATCCCAGCGCCCGTTATGGCTTGGGTCTTTTGTACCCGCCTGCCCCCTTTCCTTCCTCTCTTCCTTTTCTCTTTCTTGAAATACCTACATTGGGAGGAATATGGGGCGGTGGATGGGGGTACTGGGTAAAAGGGATCGACTGTGCTGTTTGGCGGGATCCTAAAAAATCACCCGCTTCATAGGGACTTTGTCCTACCAAAGGTGCAAACCTATAGGAGAATTGGAATATTGAGGCTGTATGTGATGACCATTCCTATATTGGGAGGATAGAGAACTAACTCCTCTTCCCTTACCCCTTTTTCCTTTTTTGAAGCCTCACCTCACAGGGAAACTCCTTTGGGGCAAAGAATATGCATTGGGTTGGGATACATGGTTAAATGAGGGATCATATGATCTGGGTGGGGCACTCAGAGTATCATTGATAGGCCTAACTTCATTAGTACCACCAGCTGCAGGGGGAGTAAGTTGCCACTTAAAAATATTATTAACCCCTGTGAAGTCGTCCCAATCCCTAATGAACTTTTTCTTCTTTTTATTTTGGATCTCAAGATCCCATTTAACCAACTTATTTTTAAGTTCTCCTGAAAGTTTGAGAAATTCTTCACTGTCTTTCAGGGGTTCAATATTGGTGATATCTTTAATCTGAGAGTCAAGTATAATATGTTTCCTTTCTTTACGAATTAAAAGCAATTCAATGAATTCCAAGCCTTTCTTAATAAAGAAACTACTCCATTCAGACATAAAATCATTATCAACCAAGCCATCATTGGGTGCAATATCCTTCCTCAAAACGTCTAGGTATGGGTTTGGCAGACAAATATTGTTTAAATGATGCAATATCCCACCACATTTTAATCTTTTTCTCAAATAAATGACCCAATTTGTGAAAAGATTGTGATAAATCATCGATCGGTTCACAACGTTTTCTGGAAAAAACATCTGTGATAAGGACCTCACGAGTTTCCAAATATTGAAAAACATCCATTACTGCTGCTAGATTGTATAAAATGAAGTAGGTAAAATATAAAAGAAAATCAATCAGTGCAATAAAAACACAAAATATTATAATAGTGAGCAGCTGAACACTAGGAATCAATTAGATGAGTTCCTGGAAAGATATAAACAAAGAATAGTGCAGCGCTATATAAAAGTCCATTCAAAGATCCTCCTTGTAATAATCCAATAGTGGTAAAATTCACACACATGCAGGTGATGAGTAGTGGATAGAAGAAAAACACCTCCACCGGTAGTAAAAGTGGCCTCTTACCTCCCAGATCAGACCCTATAGCAAGATCAGGGTTAATAGCGCTTTCCCATAAGGGATAAATCCAGGGGATGAAGTTGCCAGCTGACAAGCATGAAGCCAAAACAGATACACTCTGGCCAGATGATGATTCATTCATATAAAAAAAGGAGATCTCATAGTGTACTCTGTATGCGCACAAGGTTTATTAAAACAAATGTATAAAACTCAAATTTTCAAGGCACTGATCCAGTGCCAGGGAAAACAGAGATAAAAAACATGTGTTGCTTGTGAAGCAGAGGCTGCGGGTGCCGTCACGTCCTTCCCTCTGAACGTTGCGTCCCTAGGGCAGGACTTCTTCAGCGGAATGTAGGGATGAATGGACAAACACCCAAGATATAGAGACCCGTGGTCATGGAGAAGGAATGGGAAGTCCCAAGCCGCGCCCATCAAGTCATGTGACCTGACATGTCAGATGACCAGGGATTTTTTAAATTAGTTTAAAAAGTTTAAAGCATTTTAAATGCCAAATTTTGAAGATGCAAACAGTGTGTCAACATGTGCTATCTGCCATCACAGGTTATTAATGTACGTGTTTTGTGGGTACAACCCCTTCCTCGCAACTCAAGTAGGTGAGAGGAAGAGGTTGCACCCCCAAAACATGTCCATTGATCCCCCATGATGGGAGATGGCACATGTTGACATTAAACATGGGATTAGAAAGGAAATCCACATTTTGCCTCTCAATTTGTGTGCATCTACAAAATTTGGCTTTTTCAAGAGTGACATCACCCCATCTGATAAGGGCAAGATCAACACATTTTTGACACACTATAATATCTGATATTGCCTTTAGTTATTCGATGTTGAGCTTTGTAAGTTCCAGAGTTGTGTATGTTATGTTTTGAAACATGCCTGTTTATGGGAAAAAAAATGTAAAACTTTATAAAACAAATATGTTGTTTTTTGACCCATTTTTTTTTTAAAACGCACATGTAAATGTGCACAGAGTAAAAGGTTTTCTACTCAACAATGTGTGGCTTCTTCTTTTAATGCTCAATACCAGTTTTTGTAGTAATTTGGTGTTTACAGTGACAATGGGAATTATTTAATAAAGGAAAAACCACTTGGCACTACAAGTGCACTAGGAGAACCTAGGAGACACATGTTGTGTGTACATACTCGTCTTAGAGTTTGTGCTGTGCGGGGCTTGGTGTTGGGGTTCTTACTTTGATCCAAGCCCAGTCCATGAACAGGGTGGGAAGGAGTTCATGGATGAAGAATTGGTTGCTTCAGCGTAACCAATTCTGTCATACGTGTGTATGCAAGACAAGTTTGAGCCGGAATTCCAATGGAAAAAAAAACCCTGTTTTCTTGTTGGAATTTCCGATCATGTGTACGGGGCATAATTACCAAAAACTGATCGACTTTGCTCTTGAAAACTTCTGAGACTGTAAATAAAGACAACAAATAATACAGATTTTTTGCACAGCATCTACTTATTTTTTACTAAGATACAATTTCAGAGGAAGCGGGGAGGCATATTTCAACTTGTAAATAAAAACCTATAGGCGGTTATTTATGAAAGGTAAATCCACTTGAAATGCAATGATTTTTTTTTTAGCTTGCACATGATTGGATAATAAAATCAGCACCGCTTCCCCTCATTTCAGATCTACCCCTCAGATTTACAGTGACTGCACTTCCAAGTAAACTTTCAGTGCAATTTCAAGTGCATTTTGCACTTGTAGTTTGCAATTGTAGTGCAAAGTGGATTTACCTTTAGTAAATAACCCTCATAGTGTATTTTAACTGGGCAGGAAGAAAGTTGTACAGATTTGATGCACAGTATGTTATCTTTTCTTTGTAAGTATAGAGGCAGATTGTATTGGAAAATACAAAAAATACAGAACAGGAAATGGTGATCAGAGGAGATCTCATAGGCACCACATCCTATCAAATTGGATTAAAGTCTAGATTTTTAAGGTGCCAATAACTTGAATCACATCATAAAAAAATCATACATTTTATTCAGTCAAATTCATATTTTAAAAGAAGAAATCAAATAGAAACATTTAAATCCATAAAAATAAAAAATAAAACATTGGATCATTGCATTTTGGATATCTATAGACATGATCTATATTAGATGGTAATCGTGGAGAGATAATCCTGACATGTTTTGCCAATAATTAGGCTTTTTCGGGGGATATATGTTACTATTCCTAGCCAAGTAGATCAAAATACATCAACAAATACATATATAGTAGCAACAACATAATTTAAAGGTACATGTATTAAATGGGTATGTAATATTAAAATCAGAAAGAGTTTCACACATAATATGCTATATATACTGATAGGATTAGTGGGGGGCGTCTTACCAGTGGTCTATAGCTGGATTTATAACATGTCTAAAACAATGTATATGGCATCAAGGTTCATAAATCCAAGTTTAAGTTCAGTTTTGAAAAGAATGCTCTTTGTCTAAGCATATTTTATTTTTATTTTTTTATATATACAGTTTCTTTTTTCAAAGTTAAATCATGTAGACATTTTTCAAATTTGGTGCACAGTATGTTTCTTTTTTTTTTGCTAGAATGACTTTTCAGAGGAATTGACCAATTTAATATTAAAATCAAACATTACAGTGTCTCTGTTTTGCCCTAAGACAAAAAATATACTGATTTGTTTTACAGCATGTTTTTTTTTGCTAGGATACAGTTTTAGAGGGGAGGGCAGGCAGACTGAATTTCTAAATGAGACAGAAGACACAAAAATGTATAGATTTTATGTACAGTAAGTTCTCCTTTTTGCTCAGATACAGGAAAACATTATTATGAAAAATATTCCAGTGTCTTTTTCTGAGACAGAATATAGCAGGGGTAGGCAACCTTTAACAGGTGGAGATCTACCTGAACAATATTGGAGAAGTCAAAGATCACTAGGCACAGTGTAGCCTCCTCACAACTGATTTAAACCTCAAATTGCTGTAATACTGTGTCACAATCATGTGCATTGCACGGCAATCATTTGTTTAAATCAGGTGTTGAAGAGGCAACATATCACCTTCTCACCACCTGTCAAAACACACTCGGATCACTTTTCTGAGAAGCAGCAGTGCCTGCTGCACTTGTAAATGAGCCCTTAGTTGTATCCTTAGGGCTCGTTGAGGCAGCAACCAGAGGTGTACCCATGGCGCAGCAGGAATTAGGCCCCCTGTTGCTTTTAGCGGGTGTTGTTACCACCTACCAATCATGACCCATTCAAGTAAATGGGGCCACTCTGCAAGCAATTGCATGATTCTGTGGGGTCCAAATAGTTTAAGCAGGTGGTGCTTTAATCCATTGTTTTCTGTACTGCACAAGGTTGCAGGGCACTTGCAGAGTGGCCTCATTCACTTGAATGGGTAATGCTTGGCAGGTGTTACACCCACCAACCATGACAGGGCCTATAACTTTTGCTGTGGCTGCAACATGTTTTCACCTCTGGCCACTGCAATTAAGGTGGTGCAGTTGGGGTTGGATGATAAACACACAAATATGTTTTTTTTACCTCCCCACAAATTTCATAGGACCCCAACTGTTCTGATGCCTCTATAAGGTTTTTTAGTGGCAGATACACTGCACTTCACCCGCAGTGTGCATAAATTGCAGCACATCAGTGTGAAAGCAGCCCTATACTATTCCAAAAGTATTGCTTCACACTGAGCTGAAGATCTCTTCTTTACTGCTGCTAGCACCACTCTGGAGACCGCTAGTCGGGATAAGAGGTAGAGTGCAGTTGGTATCGTTCCGCATGGAACAAGATTCAGTACTACAGAGGAGGCATCGACTTATGTGGCTCCTAATCTTTACTACAGCGCCTACAAGTAGTCTCTCTGCATTGCACTCTGTTTGATGCTCTGGAATAGTAGGTCAGGAAGACCACACAATGATCTACCAGTAACCTGGCCAGGATCTACTGGTAGATCACGATCTACAGGTTGCTGATGCCCAAAATAGAGAAATACTTTATAGACCTATCTCACAGTTTGTACTCCATTTTTCTAGGATGCAAATTCAAAGGGAGAGAGCAAGACAATTTAATCTTGTAAATTAGAGAAAATTGGTGCACAGCATGCTACAGTATCTTTTTAAAATGATACAATTACAGAGATGGAGAAAAGGCAGTTTTCACCTATAAGAAAATATTTAAAACAAATCTGAGAAAATCTGAGAAAAAACATGTAGAGATTTTCTTTCCTTTTTTTTTGCTAGGATGTATTATGAAATAAAAAAACAATTGCCTTTTTCTGAAACATCAGAAAAACTGTATGGATGTGGTTAACAATATGTACTCCTATGTCAGGATGAAATTTCAGATAAGAAAACAGGATAGATTTTATCTGGAGATATAAAATAGTGTATTTTTTCTGAATCAAAAGATAGAAATACTGTTCACATTCAATGCAAAAAGTAGAAAAAAAAAACATTATATAGCCTGCATTAAACAAAAAAGTTTCCTATTGAGAAACAAAAAGTGGAAACATTAGGTATTGAAGTTCATTGTACCAAACACTAGGGATGAGCCAAACACCCTCCCCCCCCCCCCCCGGTTGGGTTTGCAGCAGAACATGCAAACAGGCAAAAAATGTGTTCAAACATGCAAACAGGCAAAAAATGTGTTCAAACATGCAAACACTGTTAAAGTCTATTGGACACGAACATGAAAAATCAAAAGTGCTCATTTTAAAGGTTAATATGCAAGTTATTGTTATGGAGACCTGGCCCCTGTCCCAGTGTTTATAACAGTCTCTGCACAAAATTACATTTTTAAAGGAAAAAAGTCATTTAAAACTGCTCGCGACTATAATGAATATTCCCAGCAATACAGATAAAAGTCATTGAAAAAAAAACCAGCATGGGTTTCCCCAGTCCATTACAAGGCCCTTTGGGTCTGGTATGAATATTAACCACTTGCCGACCGCGCTATAGCGAAAATACTGCTACAGCGCGGTCGAGTAGTTTTGACACGACGTCCCTGGGACGTCGTCCTTCACTTTCGCGATTGCGCGTCCCCTGGGACGCGCTCGCAAAAGTGTCCGTGATCGCCGGGTCTAGAAGACCCGGCGCATCACGGATCACGGTAAATTGCCACTGATAGCGGCCGTTTACCACGTGATCGGGCCGTCAAATGACGGCGTGATCACTTGTAAACAAACCGACGTCATTTGATGGCGCCGGTTCCTCCCTCTCCTCCCTCTGCTCTCTGTACCGTTCGGTACAGTGTGCGAGGAGAGGGGGGGGCGGGGTGTCAGCAGCTGAGCTGTGGCTGGATCTGTGACAAATGCAGTCACAGATCCAGCCATCCCTCAAAACATCCCAGCTCTGCAATCCCCCAGTACTCTGCAATCCCCCAGTACCCTGCATTACCCCAGTACCCTGCATTACCCCAGTACCCTGCATTACCCCAGTACCCCACATTACCCCAGTACCCTGCATTACCCCAGTACCCTGAATTACCCCAGTACCCCACAATGCCCCAGTACCCCACAATACCCCAGTACCCCACAATACCCCAGTACCCCAATACGCTTCAATACCCCAGTACCCTGCATTACCCCAGTACCCTGCATTACGCCAGTACCCTGCATTACCCCAGTACCCCACAATACCCCAGTACCCTGCATTACCCCAGTACCCCACAATACCCCAGTACCCCAATACGCTGCAATACCCCAGTACCCCAGTACCCCAATACTCTGCAGTACCCCAGTACCCCAATACTCTGCAATACCCCAGTACCCCAATACTCTGCAATACCCCAGTACCCCAATACTCTGCAGTACTGCAGTACCCCAATACTCTGCAGTACTCCAGTACCCCAATACTCTGCAGTACCCCAGTACCCCAATACTCTGCAATACCCCAGTACCCCAATACTCTGCAATAACCCAGTACCCCAATACTCTGCAGTACCGCAGTACCCCAATACCCTGCAGTACTCCAGTACCCCAATACTCTGCAGTACTCCAGTAACCCAATACTCTGCAGTACTCCAGTACCCCAATACTCTGCAGTACTCCAGTACCCCAATACTCTGCAGTACACCAGTGCCCCAATACTCCAGTGCCCCAATACCCCAATACCTCAGTACCCCAATACCGCAATACCCTGTGCGATACCCTGAAATACCCAAATACTCTGCAATACCCAAATACTCTGCAATACCCAAATACTATCGCCTATGGGGATTTTTAGGTAGCGAAGTTTGGCGCCATTCCACGAGTGTGCGCAATTTTGAAGTGTGACATGTTGGGTATCTATTTACTCGGCGTAACTTCATCTTTCACATTATGAAAAAAAATTGGGCTAACTTTACTGTTTTTCTTTTTTTTTTTTAGCACAAATCAGTTTTTTTTTAAAAACACGCGTTCAAAAAATGTCTACGAAAATACCGTGTGAGATAAAAAGTTGTAACGGCCGCCATTGTATTCTCTAGGGTCTTTGCTAAAAAAGCATATATAATGTTTTGGGGTTCTATGTAATTTTCTAGCAAATAAATGATGATTTTTACATGTAGGAGAGAAATGTCAGAATTGGTCTGGGTGTTCCAGAACGCCTGATGGCGTTCCCTGCATGTTGGGCCTCTGTATGTGGCCACGCTGTGTAAAAGTCCCACACATGGGGTATCGCAATACTCGGGAGGAATAGCAGAATGTGTTTTGGGGTGTAATTTGTGGTATGCATATGCTGTGTGTGAGAAATAACCTGCTAATATGACAGAAACAAGATTTTTTTTTTTTTTTTTACAGAATTTTCAGTCGTTTTTCTTTTATAGCGCAAAAAATAAAAAAACCCAGAGGTGATCAAATACCACCAAAAGAAAGCTCTATTTGTGTGAAAAAAAGGACACAAATTTCAAATGGGTAGAATGTTGTATGACTGAGTAATTGTCATTCAAATTGTGAGAGCACCGAAAGCTGAAAATTGGTCTGGTTAGGAAGGGGGTTTAAGTGCCCAGTGGTCAAGTGGTTAAGGGGAACCCTGAACCAAAATAAAAAAAATGCGTAAAGGTCCCCCTCAAAACCCATACCAGACCTGAGGTCTGGTATGGATTTTAAGGGGAACCCCACGCAAAAAAAATAAATAGTGTGGGGTTCCCCCCAAAAAGAGAGAGCGCCCCCTCCTGAACCATACCAGGCCACATGCCCTCAACATGGAGAGGATGTCACCATGTTGATGGGGACAAGGGCCTCATCCCCACAACCCTTGCCCGGTGGTTGTGGGGGTCTGCGGGCAGGGGGCTTATTGGAATCTGGAAGCCCCCTTTAACATAGGGGACCCCCAGATCCCACCCCCTATGCACTCAAAATTAGGGGTGCAACAGATTGTCACCGATCTGTGATCCGAACGAGTCACCCCGTTCGGATCGGCACACCCCGCGATCCACAGAGCGCTCTGGAGCCTCTGCCTAGGAAAGTCCCTGGTTTCGGCCTAGCTCCGGAGCGGTGGCCATATTGGTACACCCGCCGGCGGCCCTCCTCTCTGTTCACACCCACAGAGGAAGAGGAGCCCGCACTCGAGGGCAACACACGCCGCTGTCTGAGGTCTGAGGTCTGCACTACTGTGGGGGTTACTGTCTGATGTCTGCACTATTGTGGGGGTTACTGTCTGAGGTCTACACTATTGGGGGGGTTACTGTCTGAGGTCTGCACTACTGGGGGGGGTTACCGCCTGAGGTCTGCTCTACTGTGGGGTGTCTGTACTGAGGGGTGGTCTGTACTGAGGGTGGGACCATAGTGGGTGGGGGGGGCCATTTTTATTATTTTTTAGCTCCGAGTGACACCACTGCAGTGGGGGGGAGATATTACAGTGGGGGGATGTGGATATTACAGTGGGGGAGATTTTTAAATTTTTTTTGCTGATCCGAAAAATGATCCGATCCGTGACTCCTGATCCAAGGAACGATCCGAACCGTGAGTTTTTTGATCCGTTGCACCCTTAGTCAAAATACACCAGGGGCACCAGGTGTTAGTCATGTAGACACGTTTCACACATCTGATCAGTGCTTAATCATTGAAATGTGTGAAATGTCCACAAAAACTTGCAAACCCCTCCAGGTAGACCTATAGTGGCTGTGATGGACAGTGTGACCACCGGTTTATAGTTTGTATACTAACCAGTTTTTTGCAGCCCATAGTGCATCAATTACAGTCTTACATTAGGTATAGTACGCACTACGCATGTATGGCGCTCACTTGATGTCAGTTCCCTGTATACATCCATCCCCATGCCTAATGGCCTTGGAATATTTCCTGACCCAAGACCCTCTAATTAATCTCTGTCAGGCAGCTTTTATTTTAGAAGCTACACGTTTTTGCTTAATGCATAATTATTTAAATTTTGATGGAGATTTTTACCTACAATTACAGGGCACCACAATGGGGGCTAATTTTGCCACCTCCTATGCAAACCTAGCGATGGGTTTTTTGGGGAAACATCATATCCTTAGACAGAACCCTTTTTCGGCCAATGTTTTTTTTTTTTTCGGGGAGGTATAAAGATGACATAATTATAATCTGGGATGGTGCCCCAGACACCATTAGCCAATTCATACAGTACTGTAATGATAATTCATATGGCCTGGTGTTCGCTTTTGTCACTGATCCAAACACACTGGCGTTTTTGGATTTGGAATTAGGCCATGATGAAGACTCTATTTTTGCCAAAAACTTTACAAAACCATATGCATGTAATTCCAATTTACACCACAAAAGCTGTCACTACCAGACATGGATCCAAGACATTCCCAAAGAAAAATTCTGTCTGTCATTAATCTGTCATCTGTCATTAAGCGTTTAAACATTACCTGAAAGGGAAACCCCCAAAAGTAGCTTGCGAACCGGAGGACCATTTGGTTTGATTTACCACTACATTTCTTACCTATTTTAAAAAGATGGAGAGAATATTGGCCAATCATTGGAACATCCTACAACAGGATCCACATTTGAGAACTATTATGCCTGAACGTCCCAGAGTTACTTACCAGAGTGCGCCAAACCTAAAAAATAAAATTGCTCCAAGCAAATTTAAATTGACTATAGCTTCCCCCATCAGGTCAGTCCTCATACCACTAGTGGGTATGTACAGGTGTAATAAGGTCCTCTGCAAGATGTGTAAGTTTGTGCAGCATAGAAAGAAATCCTTCAGCACCAAGGGCAAAACATACCAGTTGAAAGAATTGCACAAACCTGTTTCTTGTTGGTGGGACGTGGCCAATCCTGAATAGCCTCAACTTTGTTTATTTGGGGCTTGATTAGACCTCTCCCAATGGTATACCCTAGATACTTCGCCTCTTCTAGCCCAAGGGTACATTTATTTTGGATTGGCTGTAAACTGGCTTTCCAGATGGAATCCAACACAGCCTGAACTTTTGGCAAGTGTGATTCCCAATCCTCACTGTGGATGACAACGTCATCGAGGTATGCAACAGCATAGGCTCAATGAGGCCGAAGGGTCTTATCCATGGTGCGTTGAAATGTGGCGGGAGCATTCTGTAACCCAAAAGGCATCCTCCGATATTGGAAAGATCCGTGTGGAGTTACAAATGCTGTTTTTTCCCTGGCTAACTCCGAGAGAGGAATTTGCCAATAACCCTTGGTCAGGTCTAACATCATCATGTACCGGGCCGTGCCTAAGCGATCAATCAGTTCATCTATGCGGGCATAGGATAGGTGTCAACTTAGTGATTTTATTCAGGCAGCGAAAGTCATTACAAAACCGCCAACTTCCATCTGGTTTGGGCACTAAGACAATGGGACTGGACCAATCACTATTTGACTCTTCTATCACCCCCACCTTAAGCATTTGTTTTACTTCCTGGCGAATTGCCTCTCGCCGGGCTTCTGGAATTCTATAAGGCTTCAACTTGACCTTCTCCCCTGGTGTGGTGATAATGTCATGTTCAACCCCGGAGACCCAACCTGGCAAATCTGAAAACGTCTCCCTATTATGGAGCACAAATTCTTTAGCCTCCTGTCGCTGAGTTTTGGACAGAGTCTCCGCTAACCCAACTTCAGGGACAGCCAGGTTAAATGGAGCAGAAAATCGGGTAGTCTCAGCGACCAAGGACTCTCTATCCTTCCATGTGTTCAACAAGTTCACATGATATATCTGCTCAGGTTTTCGTCTTCCCGGTTGGCTAATTTTATAATTCACCACCCCCATTTTCTCCAACACTTCATAAGGACCCTGCCATTTGGCTAGAAATTTACTTTCAACCGTGGGGACCAACACCAACACCCTATCACCAGGTGCAAAGGAACGGACCTGGGCCCCACGATTGTAAATCCTCTGCTGAGCCAACTGGGCTTGGGCTAAATGTGCATTCACAATCGGCATCACTTGGGCAATTCTATCTTGCATTTGTGCCACATGTTCAATCACACTTCGATGAGGGGAACTCTCACTTTCCCACGTTTCCCTGGCAATGTCCAGCAGTCCGATGGACCGTTTCAGCAGACATCTCCGCTCGTGTGTATGGGCTAGCGGACAGATTTCTCCACCCGACAGATTTCAAAGCATGCTTTGAAATCCATCCGGCGGAATCTGTCCGCCCGACATGTCTGCTGGTTAGTACACTTACCAGCAGACATGTCGTCCCCCACCGCCGCCGCGCCGCCGCCGAATGGATTCGGCGCATGCGCGGAAGTGTTTTACTTCCTGGTGCGGTGACGTGGCGGTGACGCGGCGGCGTCAACGTCACCGCCGCGTCACCGCGCCGTCCGGCGGCGGGGAATTTGATCCGATGGTGT
This sequence comes from Rana kukunoris, assembly GCA_029574335.1. NCBI lineage: Eukaryota > Metazoa > Chordata > Amphibia > Anura > Ranidae > Rana > Rana kukunoris. The sequence continues at coordinate 313,029,279 of CM056051.1, read as the reverse complement.
GTACACGCCATCGGATCAAACTCCCGATCGGACATATCCGATGGAAATGGTCCGCGGACCGTTTTCATCGGATATGTCCGATCGTGTGTATGGGGCCAAACACAGCAATAAGCAAGCATAAAACATAATGAAATTTACCATAATGTAGTAGTAGCAATAAAAAGGGGAAATAAAAAAGAAGGGGCAGTTCTAGTGTATTTAATGTAATTTTTACATGGACACAATAGTATAATATAACTTACCCGTACATAGAAGTAAATACCAGAGCACTTGTACCAGGATATTTGAGATATCAGTCAGTAGTAGACAGATCAGCAGCAGCAGTGAACAATTAAAACCAGCAGCTAACAGGGGCTGTAGGTTCATGACAGAACCCACTTCTTTTAAAAGTTATAAGCAGTCAGTATCTGCAAGTGATCCAATTTCCTTATCAGTAATGCTTTGGGAGTATTTGCCAACCAGGGCCACACATCCATTATGGCAGTGTATATAGATTCAATTTGCTTCCCCATGAGGTCTGGATAAACTTGGACTGACACCTGACTGCTTCTGCAAAGTATTGTTGGCTTCTTTTTAATTTTTTAGGTGGCCATATACAACACTGTACATAGCATTACATAGATATGTGGTAGCAAAATAACAGAGTACAGTAGCGCTAACTGTCTCTCCTTGCAAACCCTGTCATCATCGGGCTGAGGATAAAGCCCTGTATACATGTTTCTGTTCCATAAAAGTCCCTATGGCAAAGCCAAACTTACTTTTTTTGCAAATAATATAGGCATATAACTGCCACTGGGACATGACAAAAATGAGAAAATAAAAATTATATGGTAGGAGAGAACCCTTTTTATTGTTAAAACTGTTTGTTTATTAGTCCCACAAAAGAGAGAAATTGAATATCAAGAATTGCCTTAAAGAGGCTGTGGATACAGTAGATCCATAATTAATAATGAATATGCTGTTCCATGACATCACATATGGCTTAAATGCATCCCCCTAAACCTGTCATTTAAAGAATTTGTATGTATTCAAACCCTCAAAACTGCATAAAAAGGTCCTCTCCTCTAGTACAGTATGTTTTTATTTTTTAATGTTGACATTGGCACATGTTTTCTATGACAGTGTCCATCATTCTATGCCTCTTTTAGGGTAATTAAAAAGGGCTATAGCATTGCCATACAGGACATGTGCCAATTCCAAAGCCAAAAAAAAAATAGGAAGGCAAGGAAAGGGCCTTTTTATTGAAGAGAGGACAAGCAGGGCCTTGGAGGAAAGCCATTACTCCCAGCCCGCTGCCATCCACCTGCCATGCTGAGGACATGGAGCTGCTGCTGCCAGCCACTTGCCGCACTGAGGAAACCAGAGCCGCTGCTTCCAACCACCCGTCACGATGAGCACACTAGAGCTGTTGCTGCCAGCCACCCACAATGCTGAGGACACCAGATCCGCTGATCCCAGTCAGCCGTCAGCCACCTGCCTCACTGAGGACACTGAAGTCGCTGCCCACAATCCCCTGACCACCACCTAGATGGGGTAGGGGCTGGACTGACTGGCAGACGGGGGGAGTGTTTGCCACCCACCAGCTGCCACTGAAATCAAATTCTATCCCTTCAATTTTTAAAAACACAATGGCATTGATCTTTAATCCTACTGGGAAATGCAGGAGGCAGGACAAAATAATATATGATTAGAAAATATGACTGGGTATTTATTTATGATTTTTACATGCCATTTACAGTTGAAAATGTGTAAAAGCAGTGCTTAAAGCAGAACTCTGGGATCAGCAAAAAAATACCCTAGTACACCTCCCTACACAAAACACTAAACAGTTATTGCATTTGTGTAATTCTTTATCATTGAAGAGAAAAGTCTAAATTATTTTTCAGGAAGTGCTCTCTGTAGTTTAAAAAATGCAGTATTCTGCCAAGTTGGATCAGTTAGAACAATGATTGCCTCAAACCCTCCCCTCTTTCTCTCTAACTACATTTCCCATGAATCCTCAGCATTGGAGTGAATGTGGGAGGGTACACTAGGCTTGTACATGTTAAATGTGAACAAGCCCACTTCAACATAAATCACACCCCTGATTCTGCAGCCAGCCAAACACACTGCTCAGTAACATATGGGATAGGTAGGTTATAGTTTTATAAATGCAAGGCATGTCTGTGCTCTCCCCCCTCCAGCCACAGCAGAAATTGGGCGGGTATAGGGATGAACTTCGTGTTCGATGCGAACACATGTTCGCATCGAACATTGGCCGTTCGATCGTTCGTCGAAAACGAACAAATCGGGTCGTTCGCGCCAAATTCACTGCGGCGTTGCGCGCTGATGATTGGCCAAGCATGCACCATGACCCCGCATGCTTGGCCAATCACAGCGCCCAAAAAACCAAGAGACCTAATTGGCCAAAGCCTGGGTGCTTTGGCCAATTAGGGCTCAGGGCTTTAGCACACGCCCCACACTATAAAAGGCCGCCTCCCGGGCGGCCTCGTGTAGTGTGTTCTGGCTTGCTTTGCAGTCAGACAGACAGAGAGAGAGAGAGATAGATAGAGACACGATAGATAGATAGATAGATAGATAGATAGATAGATAGATAGATAGATAGATAGATAGATAGATAGATAGATAGATAGATAGATAGATAGATAGATGCTAGTTAGTATAGTTAACTTTACAGTTTGTAGAGAATATATTGACTTCCCTAGGAGTTGTTAATATATTTATAAACTGTATAGCTTAGCTAGTTCTGCTATTAGTATCTGTCAGGCAGGAGATTCTGATTGATGCTCTAACGTGTTAGTTAACGTGTGCTAGTTAATAGACACATTACCTGTTACTGCAAGTGTGCAATTTATTTGCACAGAAAGGCAGTTGCTGTTAATGCAAGTGGGCTATTGAATTGCACAGAAACGCAGTCGCTCTGACTGTGCGTGTGCTGTTTAATACCACCTTAGCGCATTTGGTGTCACCGCACGTGTGCTGTTACATACCACCTGAGCGCATTTGGTGTCACCGCACGTGTGCTGTTATATACCACCTGAGCGCAGTTAGTGTCACCGTACGTGTGCTGTTATATACCACCTGAGCGCATTTGGTGTCACCGCACCTGTGCTGTTATATACCACCTGAGCGCAGTTAGTGTCACTGTACGTGTGCTGTTATATACCACCTAAACGCATTTGGTGTCACTTCACCTGTGCTGTTATATACCACCTGAGCGCAGTTAGTGTCACCGTACGTGTGTTGTTATATACCACCTGAGCGCATTTGGTGTCACCGCACCTGTGCTGTTATATACCACCTGAGCGCAGTTAGTGTCACCGCACCTGTGCTGTTATATACCACCTGAGCGCAGTTAGTGTCACTGTACGTGTGCTGTTACATACCACCTGAGCGCATTTGGTGTCACCACACCTGTGCTGTTATATACCACCTGAGCGCAGTTAGTGTCACTGTACGTGTGCTGTTACATACCACCTGAGTGCAGTTAGTGTCACCGCACCTCTGCTGTTATATACCACCTGAGCGCAGTTAGTGTCACCGCACCTGTGCTGTTATATACCACCTGTAACGGTCGCCACCGTTTACGACCTTACATCCAACCACGACATGCTTATCTGACACACTCCGACAATACTGCATACACGATCCATATTATTTCCCATAATCAAGACGAGACTGCACTTGCTTCAAAGATATGACCCCTTTATTGGTATTTTCTCAGCTTCTTATACAGTTTCAAGCATAATACAGTTAATCACAGGATAATACAATCTCCACCCCCCTTCACACTATGGGGGGCTTCAATCACATTAAAAGGCATTCAGGTAAGCTAATTATGTAGACACGTCGGCACCGCATCATCAATAGACTCAGAGAGCATGACATTCCTGTAGACAATGACATGCTAATTCAGTACATCTGAGTGGAGAATTTAACACATTGTTTTAGACACAATGAATCACACCATCAAAAGGTCTTTCTGATGCAATTAACACTTTTCAAAAGCATGTGTGCCCAGATTGAATAGGCAACAGCTTGTGATATCTCAAGACATCCACTTTGTAATATTCCAGTCCTGCAATATGAATTATTATTAATGTCCCATCTCATGTAATATATGAATTATGATTCTTTGTCACCCTATGGCCCTAGTGGACATAAGGTGACCCTAGACATAGGAATATCTCAGTCTGTCACGGTTCAGTCCGTTACACCACCTGAGCGCAGTTGGTGTCACTGTACGTGTGCTGTTATATACCACCTGAGCGCATTTGGTGTCACTGTACGTGTGCTGTTATATACCACCTGAGCACAGTTAGTGTCACTGTACGTGTGCTGTTACATACCACCTGAGCGCAGTTAGTGTCACCGTACCTGTGCTGTTTTATACCACCTGAGCGCAGTTAGTGTCACCGTACGTGTGCTGTTATATACCACCTGAGCGCAGTTAGTGTCACTGTACGTGTGCTGTTATATACCACCTGAGCGCATTTGGTGTTACTGTACGTGTGCTGTTATATACCACCTGAGCACAGTTAGTGTCACTGTACGTGTGCTGTTACATACCACCTGAGCGCAGTTAGTGTCACCGCACCTGTGCTGTTTTATACCACCTGAGCGCAGTTAGTGTCACCGTACGTGTGCTGTTATATACCACCTGAGTGCAGTTAGTGTCACTGTACGTGTGCTGTTATATACCACCTGAGCGCATTTGGTGTCACCGCACCTGTGCTGTTATATACCACCTGAGCGCAGTTAGTGTCACCGCACCTGTGCTGTTATATACCACCTGAGCGCAGTTAGTGTCACTGTACGTGTGCTGTTACATACCACCTGAGCGCAGTTGGTGTGACTCCGCTTGTGCTGTTACATACCACCTGAACGCATAAATATGTCTGGAAGGACAACAAAGAGAGACAGAGAGTCACGAGGGCAAGCAAGCTCTGCATGTAGAGGTAACGCTGATAGTGGATGTGGTGCATCCTCTTCAGCACGTGGCCGTGGCTGTGGCCGCTCGTCCTTCTTTTCGGGAGCTGGCCGTGTTGAGCCTCAACATGCAGATAAATTATTAGAGTGGATGACCAAGCCGTCCTCATCCTCCTCATCCTCTCTCACACAGACTGATCAAAGTTTATCTGGCAAAGCAGCTGCCAAGGCGTCCTCTTCCCTCTGCACAATGGCTTCAAACAATACTTCCCTAGTACCACCATGTCCTCCTGAGGAGTCCCCCAAACTGTTTCAACACAGTGTTGGGTACATGCTGCAGGAAGATGCGCAGCGTTTTGAAGACTCCGATGATGGAACACTGATAGAGGAAGGCATTGATGTGAGCCCAGGGAGAGGGGGTGGCCGAGAGAGACAGCAATTTGTCAGTGATGATGTTCCTCCAGCTGGAGCATACTGCCAGGTTGTTGACAGTGATGAGGAGGGAGGGGATGATGAGGTCACTGACTCTACCTGGGTGCCTGATAGGAGAGAGGAGGAGGAGGAGGAGGACGAGGCACATCTCCAAAGAGGCAGGATGCCCTCCAGGGGTCAGCTTAAGGTCACACCCACTCACATCTACGGCGCTTGTGCATGGCGCTGCTGTGTCTGCAGCAAAAGTTCTTTGGTGTGGGCCTTTTTTGAAACATGTCCACAAGATCGTACCTTTGCTATTTGCAACTTATGTCGCAAGCGTATCTCGCGTGGCCAAAACATCAACCGCCTGGGTACCACATGCTTGTCCAGACATATGTCGACCTGCCATGCAGCTCGTTGGCAAGCACACCAGAAAGACCCACACCAAAGACAAAAGAGTACCCCCCCTTGCCCTTCTGGGACCTCCAACCCCAGTAGACCCCCAGTCCTCTCTGAAGCCTGCAGTGAAGGTGTAGAAATAGGTGTGTCACAAGCTAGTAGTAGCGGTCAATCTACTGATAGTACCAGGCAAATTTCCCTGCCCCAGCTGCTGCAGCGCCGAAATTAGTACAATCCCAGCCATCCACATGCCCAGCAGTTGAATGCTAGTTTAGCGAAATTGCTAGCACTTCAACTGCTACCTTTTCAGTTGGTAGATTCTGCCCCCTTCCGTGAGTTTGTGCAATGTGCAGTACCTCAGTGGCAAGTACCAAAACTCCACTTTTTCTCACGGAAGGCTATTCCGGCTCTCTACCGGCATGTGGAAGGCAATGTCTATGCCTCGCTGGACAGGGCAGTCAGTGGTAAGGTGCATATTACCGCTGACTCATGGTCCAGCAGGCATGGACACGGACGTTACCTGTCTTTTACGGTGCATTGGGTGACTCTGCTGGCAGCTGGGAAGGACGCAGGGCAAGGTCCAGTAGTTTTGGAGGTTGTTCCGCCACCATACCTCCAAAACACTACTACTGCTTGTGACACACCTCTCTCCTCCACCCCCTCCTCTTCTTCTTCCAGTGTGGCCTCTTCCTGTGGTGATGTTTTCTCCAAACCAGCCGTGCTCCGTAGGCGTACGAGGGGATACGCAGGAATGCAGGCCAAGAGATGCCATGCGGTGCTAGAGCTGGTGTGCTTGGGAGACAAGAGCCACACTGGGGAAGAGGTTTTGTCAGCTCTGCAGGGTCAGGCTGAGAGGTGGTTGACGCCACGCCAGCTGAAGCCTGGAATGGTGGTCAGCGATAATGGCACCAACCTCCACTCTGCCCTGCGACAGGGAAAATTCACCCACGTGTCCTATTTTGCGCATGTCCTCAATTTGGTGGTGCAGCAGTTCTTGGGCAGGTACCCAGGCTTGCAGGATGTCCTGAAGCAGGCCAGGAAAGTCTGTGTGCATTTTCGAAGGTCATATAATGCCACTGCTCGGCTGACTGACCTCCAAAGGGAATACAACCTGCCCAAGAACCGCCTAATTTGTGACATGCCCACCAGATGGAACTCAACGTTGGCCATGCTGCAGCAGCTGCACACGCAGCAACGAGCCATCAATGAGTACCTGTGCCAATATTGCAGCAGAACTGAGTCAGGGGAGCTAGGTTTTTTTTCCCCACGCCAGTGGGCCTTGATCAGGGGTGCATGCACTGTCCTGTCACCATTTGAGGAGGCCACGAGGATGGTGAGCATTGACAGTGCATGCATCAGTGAGACTGTCCCTCTTATTTACATGTTGGAGCACACGCTACGTGGAATAATGGACAGGGCCCTTGAGGCAGAACAGAGGGAGGAAGAGGAGGACTTCCTTACCTCTCAAGGCCCCCTTTACCCAGACAGTGGTCCTGCTTGCCCACCTAGCACACAGGAAGAGGAGGAGGAGGAGGAGGATTGTATCAGCAGCATGGAGGTGGAGCCTAGCACTCAGCAGCAGCAGTCTTCAAGGGATCATTTACAGTCCCAAGGAGCATGTGTACTTTTACGTGGCTGGGATGAGGTGCCTGTGGATCCTGTCATCCTCAGTGACCCAGAGGACTGTGCCCCGAATGCCTCTGCAAACCTATGCTGCATGGCCTCCCTGATCCTGCAAAGCCTGCGTAAGGATCCTCGTGTACGTGCTATTAAGTAGAGGGATCATTACTGGCTGGCGACTCTCCTTAATCCACGTTACAAGAGTAAGGTTGCGGACCTTATGTTGCCATTGCAGAGGGAGCAGAAGATTAAAACTTCTGCGGGAGGCCTTGAAGAAGGGTCTGTGCAGTGCGTTCCCAGAACCGGGGGGATTACCAAACCTGGCTCTGGACAACGTCTTGCTGAGGCTTCGGTGAGTCACAGAAGGGGCGGTGGAAAAGATGGTCATCTGACCGATGCGTTCAGGCAGTTTTTTAGTCCGCAGCCCCAAGGTCTGACCGGTTCCAGCAACCATCACCAGCGTCTGGTTTACATGTTTCGGGAATACCTAGGGGCAAGATCCGACTTGGACACCTTCCCCACCGAAAATCCTCTGGCTTACTGGGTCTTGAGGATGGATCACTGGCCAGAGCTTGCCCAGTACGCAATTGAGCTACTGGCTTGCCCTGCATCCAGTGTTCTTTCAGAACGGACATTCAGTGCTGCTGGAGGCTTTGTGACTGATCACAGGGTGCACCTCTCCACCGGCTCTGTTGATCGACTGACCTTCATCAAAATGAATCAAGCTTGGATCAACACCAGCTACCAAGCACCTGATGCTGATATTAATGAATAATATCTTTTTGTTGAAAAGTCGGATCCCTTTTAGACTGCTGATGCTGAGTGACTGTCCTCTTATGCTGCTGATGGAATATCCTTCTCCTCCTCACTTTTCTTGCTGATAGCTAGTAAGAAATGTTGTGTTTCTGGGCTCTGCCACCAGTGCCTAAGGCACAATTTTTCAGCCCCTGTTAAACAGGGGCGCCTAATAATTTTTGATGCAATACTTTGCACGTGGCTCCTTGTTACGCTCCAATTGGAGTTATTGTGAGGGGTTGCAGTGTTGTGTTGTGCCCAAGGCCCAATTTTTCTGCCCCTGTTTAACAGGGACGCCTAATAACAATTTTTGATGCAATACTTTGCACGTGGCTCCTTGTTGCGCTCCAATTGGAGTTATTGGGAGGGGTTGCAGTGTTGTGTTGTGCCCAAGGCCCAATTTTTCTGCCCCTGTTTAACAGGGGCGCCTAATAACAATTTTTGATGCAATACTTTGCACGTGGCTCCTTGTTGTGCTCCAATTGGAGTTATTGGGAGGGGTTGCAGTGTTGTGTTGTGCCCAAGGCCCAATTTTTCTGCCCCTGTTTAACAGGGGCGCCTAATAACAATGTTTGATGCAATACTTTGCACATGGCTCCTTGTTGCGCTCCAATTGGAGTTATTGTGAGGGGTTGCAGTGTTGTGTTGTGCCCAAGGCCCAATTTTTCTGCCCCTGTTTAACAGGGGTGCCTAATAACAATTTTTGATGCAATACTTTGCACGTGGCTCCTTGTTGCGCTCCAATTGGAGTTATTGGGAGGGGTTGCAGTGTTGTGTTGTGCCCAAGGCACAATTTTTCTGCCCTTGTTTAACAGGGGCGCCTAATAACAATTTTTGATGCAATACTTTGCACGCGGCTCCTTGTTGCACTCCAATTGGAGTTATTGTGAGGGGTTGCAGTGTTGTGTTGTGCCCAAGGCACAATTTTTCTGCCCCTATTTAACAAGGGCTCCTAATAACAGTTTTTGATGCAATACTTTGCACGTGACTCCTTGTTGCGCTCCAATTGGAGTTATTGGGAGGGGTTGCAGTGTTGTGTTGTGCCCAAGGCCCAATTTTTCTGCCCCTGTTTAACAGGGGCGCCTAATAACAATTTTTCATGCAATAATTTGTACGTGGCTCCTTGTTGCGCTCCAATTGAAGTTATTGGGAGGGGTTGCAAGTGTTGTGTTGTGCCCAAGGCACAATTTTTCAGCCCCTGTTTGACAGGGGCGCCTAATAACAATTTTTGATGCAATACTTTGCACGTGGCTCCTTGTTGCGCTCCAATTACAGTATGTTTGAGGGGTGCCCTTTTTTCTAAAAAATTTCTTTCACAAAACAATAATGGCCCCCCACCACACAGAACTTGCGCAAGTAGCATTAATTCCTTTTTTTTTTATAGTCCTCTCATGTTGTGCAGGGACATTTCTAAACACGTGCCACTACTATAGACACCCAGTAGGCGTGATATTTATAGGATTTTTTTTTTTTCACTTTAAGCATCATTAAAATGGCTGCTCCGGAAAAAACGGCCGTTTAAAAAAAAAAAAATGTCCATTGATACATGTTCCCTGGGGCAAGACCTGGGTTCTGAATGACGTTTTCCAACATTTAATTGAATTTTGGTCTTTAAAACTACCGTTTTTGAATTTGAACGTTCGGGTCCCATAGACTTCAATGGGGTTCGAAATATTCGTGCGAACCCGCGGTCTGTTCGAACGTTCTGGTGCGAACCGAACCCGGGGGTGTTCGGCTCTTCCCTAGGCGGGTAGGGGGAGTGTATTATTTAACCACTTCCTTACCTGGCCATAGGGGATTGAAGTCATGGTCATCCCCTCGCCGATGAGACTGGACGTTGCACACCCGCGATTTCCGGCAATCACGTCAGGAGTTGTGGATCTGTGTGTTCAAACACACAGATCCACCTCCTGTCAGCGGTGAGGAGATCGATGTGTGTTCCCAGTACAGAGGAACACACATCGATGATCTCCCCCTGTGAGTCCCCCTCCCCCTACAGTTAGAACATACTTTAGGACACATTTTAACCCCTTCAGCGCCCCCTAGTGTTAACCCCTTCCCTGCCAGTCACATTTACACAGTAATCAGTGCAGTTTTATAGCACTAATCGCTGTGTAAATGTGAATGGTCCCAAAAACGTGTCAAAAGTGTCCGATATGTCCGCCGCAACGTCACGGTCACAAAAAAAAAACGCAGATCGCCGCCATTACTAGTAAAAAAATTAAAATAAAAATGCCATAAATCTATCACCTATTTTGAAGACGCTATAACTTTTGCGCAAACCAATCAATATACGATTATTGCGTTTTTTTTTACCAAAAATACGTAGAATACGTATCGGTCTAAACTGAGGGGAAAATGTATTTAAAAAAAAAAAAATGGTGATATGTATTAAATAAAAAGGAAAAAATATTGTGTTTTTTTTTAAATTGTTGCTCTTCTTTTGTTTATAGCGCAAAAAATAAAAACCGCAGAGATGATCAAATACCACTAAAAGAAATCTCTATTTGTGTGGGGAAAAAAACATAACGATTTAATTTGGGTAAAGTGTTGCCTGACCACGCAATTGTCATTCAAAGTGCAACAGCGTTGAAAACTAAAAATTGGTCTGGGCAGGAAGGGGGTGAAAATGCCCTGTATGGAAGGGGTTAAATAACGCGTGATCCCGCGCCGAATGTACTGCGCATGCGCCAGCCGTGAATTGATCCCAGTGCGCATGCTCCAAATCATGACGTCAATACGACGTGTAAACGACGTGAACGTCACTTACGCAAAGCCCTATTCGCAAACGTTTTACATAAACAACGTAAAAAAAAACGCTGGCGCGCCGTCCATATTTAAAATTGGCTGCGCCTCATACAGCAGGGTTAATATTAGGACGGACCTACGCTAACGCAAACAACGTAAAAAATAGCGACGGGCGTACGTTCGGGAATCGGCGTATAGGCTCATTTGCATATTTTAGATGAAAACGCCACCTAGCGTCCAGCCTAAAATATGAAAATAAGATACAAAGTTGTAAGAGACTTATGCCAGTTGGATCCAATGGAAATGTATGCGTTACCGATTCTATAAATCAGTCGCATAGATAGGAGGGCTCAGACGCAGAGATAAGATGGTTTATCTGGAGATAAGCCATCTTATCTCTTTCCTGAATCTGGCCCTCTATGTGCTGTCTCATCAGAGCCCATAATGCAGTCTCATCTGTGCCCATAGGTGTGGTCTCATCTGTGCCCATAAGGGCGGTCTCATCTGTGCCCAGAAGTGCAGTCTCATCAGAGCCCATAAGTGCAGTCTCATCAGAGCCCTTAAGTGCGGTCTCATCTATGTCCTTAGGTGCGGTCTCATCAGAGCCCATAAATACCGTCTCTTTTATGACCATAGGTGTGGTCTCATCAGAGCCCATATGTGGCATCTCATCAGAGCACATACATGTGGCCTGATCAGAGCCAATAGGTGCGATCTCATCTATGCCCATAGGTGCAGTCTCATCAGTGTCCAAAAGGGCGGTCTCATCTGTGCCATAAGTGCGGTCCCAACTACTGTATGCACAAAGGTGTGGTCTCATCTATGACCATAGGTGCTGTCTCATCAGAGTCTGTGTGTGTGGCGAATTTGGGGCAGTGCTGGCAGGGAGCAGAGGAAGAGGGAAGAGGAGGGGAAACCACCTCCATGGCTGATATAGACTGGGGGCTGTGAGACTCCTTGGCCCACTACAGCAGGTGGGGATGAAAGTACAAGTCCCTGCTTGCTGTGAAGAACTACAAGTGGGAAGTGACAAGACTGCTGGCTGGGAGTACAGGAGGAATAGCATACCGCGGTCTTACAAACCAGATATCACCAGGCAGTAAAGTTGTTTTCTTCAAAATCATCAGGCTATTACAGAGGAACTACAGAACTCAGAACAACATGAATGGCATAGCCAGTGAAGGTAGGAGATCAGCAACAAAGACATGGAAAAACGTTCTGCTTTAAAGTGGATGTAAACCCACTCTCATCCTTTCTAAACTACTGCCATAGTGCTGACCTATAAGGACATACATGTATCCTGCATGTATCCTTACCTGTCAAATGTCTCCCCTCTGTCTGTTCTGAGACCTGAAAAACTGCAGATTCTGTGGGTGGGTCTGTTGTCTGGAGCTCAGTGGGTGGAGTCGTGATGTCAGTAGACTCCCCGCCCACCTCTACACTCCCCTTGTCAACATGCATTTTTTTTCCTGTGTATTCCTTACTAGTGTTGAGCAGAATATGCCATATTCGATTTCGCGATATATCTCGAATATATAGTCGAATATTCGAGATATATTCGCTAAATACGAATATTCGTGATATTTTTTGAAAATGAAATGATTGCGAAATTTCGCTATTGCGAATGCGAATGCGAATGCGAAATTTCGAGAAATGCGAAATGGAGCACTCTGATTGACTCAGAATATTCGTGATATTTTACAATACAAAATAATTGCGAATATTCGAGAAATGCGGAAGGAGCACTCTGATTGGCTCAGAATATTCGTGATATATTACAATACACAATAATTGCGAATATTCGGCAAATGCGGAAGGAGCACTCTGATTGGCTCAGAATATTCGTGATATATTACAATATAAAATAATTGCGAATATTCGAGAAATGCGGAATGGAGCACTCTGATTGGCTCAGAATATTCGTGATATATTACAATATAAAATAATTGCGAATATTCGAGAAATGCGGAATGGAGCACTCTGATTGGCTCAGAATATTCGTGATATATTACAATACAAAATAATTGCGAAATTTCGAGAAATGCGGAATGGAGCACTCTGATTGGCTCAGAATATTCGTGATATATTACAATACAAAATAATCGCGCGATATCGCTATTGCCGAATAATCGCATTGCGATTTTTCGGCAATATAAAATGAGCACTGCAGCTACTCGGCCCAAGGTCTCTAATCATACCAGCAATGCTTTTAGACGTCGATGGGGATCTCTAGGATGTGATCTGTTCTAAAAAAAAAATTGAAAAAATACGAATATTCTAAATAGCGAATATTCGCCGCGATATTCGTGTTATTCGCGAATACTCGAATATGCAATATTCGTAGCGAATATTCGCAATGCGAATATTCGTGAGCAACACTATTCCTTACACTAAATTCTGCTATGATCACTAACATCCAGTCAAAATCCAGAAAAGTAACCACATGACTTCAGAAAAGGAGTGGGGGTGGGAATTAAAAAAATAATAAATAAAAGTTTTCTCTGTTTGTCAAGATTTATCTCACTGAACAATAAAAGAGGATTGCTCATAGCTGGATTAACTCTGTTTTTTTGGGGGGGGTTTACATCCACTTTAATATACCTTTTTAATACATAACTAAACATAACCATTTTAAACATACCTTTATACTGTATGCAACATACAAATGAGAACATCAAATATCCAAATAATGAAAGTAAGCATAATGAACATATGGCCTATTAGAGTTTTATGGGTTTTCTTTCCAGTTTGATTTAGGCTGTCCTATTATGAAGGATAAGGATTTTGGGATATTTTCTGTCAGATAGACCATCTGTCTGTACTCCGGAAAGAAACTTGTTTTTGATAATTCTTTCTTTAAGACATAACTGTGTTTTCTGCTTTGATACAACAATTAATTGAAAACCTGTTGTATTACAGGCTATGAATGTATAATGTGATTAATTAATGGTAACAAATAATGTAATTTATAAATAAACTAATGCAAATTAATATAGGATCTGCCAATGTTTGAGCTAAATCAAAGAATTATAAAAGTTCTTATTAAACAGAATTTATTCTGTTTATCACAGAAAAGATTCATATGTGTGTAAAATTAAATAGAATGAAACTGTAGATATAGCTATGAGTGAGCTTCCCTGGACAATTTTTTAGTACCCATGTTTAAGTCTGTGGCCCCCGATTAGCCACATTGACCAAATATGACCCTCTACCACTCCTATAACAAACAAACAAATTAAGTAAATTATTTAAGATGGTTTAATACAGTGAATTAAATGTTATACAAACACAAAATAAGAAATAAATGTGCACTCCAGATTGATTCACAATAGTGGTTTGCAATACATGTTCTAGGTTTGTCACTGCAACCTGTTATTTTATTGCCTGCATTATGTATGATCTGACAAACGTCTGTACCCTCATTGTTGTTTTTGCTTCAATAAAATTCTTTGTGGGAAAAAAATAAAAATATTAATGTGTCCATTCCTGGCTAAACGGTACCAAATAATTATCATAATGTTATAATCCTTATAATAGAGCTGCATTGCTAGGGTATGCTGGTGTGAATTCTAAAACTTTAGAAAGACTTGTGCTGAGGGATGAAGTAGATGGCTTGGGCAGGATAACAATCTAAAATAGTTCTCTGCAGCCCAGAAAGGCATATTGCATACTTTAATCTTATATGAAATAAATGTGGAATTAATGAGAAATGGCTTCTAATTAGAGATGAGCTTCGAGTTCGACTTGAACATCGGCTGTTCGATCGTTTCGATGAAGATCTAACATTATGGTCCATTCGTGACAAATTTGAGCGGTGCGTCACAGCTCATAATGCACTGTGTCATCACAGTGCATTGCTGGCTAATGATTGGCCAACCATGCACTATGACCCGCATGCTTTGGCCAATCACAGCGCCATCAGCACAGAGACATAATTGGCTAAAGCCTTTGGCCAATTATGGCTCATGGGATTAAGTACACGCCCCACACTATATAAGGCCGCCTGCAAGTCGGCCTTGTGTAGTGTGTGCCGGCGGAGAGAGAGATAGAAAGAGAGACAGAGAGTGTCATTTAATTTCATTTAGATTAGATTGGATTAGATTAGATTGAGCAGGCAGTTGATTCAGTTAGCTCCAGTATATTGTATGTGTGTGTGTGTGTGTATATATATATATATATATATATTGTATACAGAGCGTTCCTGGTGTACTGTTCCTATCCTAATATACTACAGGCAGGCAGAAGTGACGAAGAAGTCACGAGAAGTGACTAAGAGTGTAACAAAGATGCCACCAAGAGGTACCGGAGGTAACATTGGCGAACGCACGCTTTTATTTGCTTGCCTGATTTTATCACGGCATTGTGTGTACCCTAGTGTATTTTGTTGTTGTTAAATAAACCTTTTAAAACAATACTGCACTATTGGCACTTTATCTCCCTGGGTGCGAGTCACTGTCATTTTTCGGACGTGACTGCCGAGAGGGATCTCTTCAATTACAGTCCATCTGGATTACACCCTATGTGGATACAGACAGAAAGTGTACCTGGGTTTATATGCTGTTACCTTACAGCAGCAAGGTAAGGGGACATCCTCACTTACTTTGAAGAGAACACCAGAGACCCACTTTTCTTCACGTTATTTGGCATTTACACTGGCACTTTATTTTGATTTCATTCCTTTGATATGCCTATTAACTTGTTGTTGCATGGACATTCTATTTAGTTTATCCCAGTCACTGATGTGTGTTGTGCTATGCACGTTGTACACCCCATTGTGTATTAGTACACAATTTTTTACTGTACCATACTTTATGTTATCAGCACTGTCACTTTTTATTATCTCACATTTATGTTAGCTAGATTTAGCTACACCGTAGAACGTGTAATTTTTTTTTTTTTTTTTTTTTTTTCCATAATAAATTTTATTGGTGAATAGGGTAAGGTTTACATTACATTTGAACAGTCGAACAAGGAGTCTGAGATTGAACAGCAGATCTTACAGTAGAAACAAACAGAACCAGCATTCATTCAGGAATACAAAAAAGAAAATACAACATTTGTCAATATAATAAACAATTTTCGGGACGTAAGCAAAACTTTTGACAGGTTAAGTGAATATCTATATTTCCAACGGTAATCATGTGTATGTTGCATTACATACAGGTGAAAATTGCGGGTGGAGGCAGGGGTGGGCCAGTCCCAGAAGAACTGGCCAACTTTGCGTAACTATTACCTTTGAACAATTCAGATGTTAAGGCTGGTCAGCTTCTGGTGCTGAGTGGAAAAAACTGTAGTAGGGGAAGTGGTTGAGTTCGACTGGGGACTCCTCAGGGGGAGGGGAGGGAGGGATGGGCGTGGGTGAGGGAGAGGATGGGGAAGAGGAGAGGAGGATGAAGGGTCATAGTAAGGGAGGAAGGGGGAGTAGAGAGAGAGAGAAAAAAAAAAAAAAAAGGGAAAGAAAAGAGGAGAAAACGTATAAAGGTTATATGTAGAGAGCAGTTGAGTGAGCAGAGATCCATACGTAGGATCAAGGGGATGGAGGGGTGAGTGGAGTAGGGCAGGCCAGGGGGAGGGGATACCTCCCAGTCTCCGCCACCGGATCCCAGGTGTTGGGTTATGGTGAATACAAAAGGTTTTATGTCTTAAAGCTAACTGATTATCCGTCTATCGGAATGTGACAAAAAATATCCTCCCTCAGTCTTCCCTTGAGTAGGGGAGGGAGGTTAGGTGTTGCATAGTTTGCTTGAGTTAGAGTGTAGAAAGTCATTGTACAATCACCAGGGGTTTCAATCGTCTGGAGGTGGATGGTGTCCATTTGTTTGGGTCATCAACAGTTTATAGTTGTCTGTGGTGCGGAAGTGGGTCCAGCAGGCCCATGTGTGGGAGAATTTGGTTGGACGATCTTTGGCTATAGAGATTAACTCTTCCATTTCTGCGATTTTTTCAACACGTTTCAGCCATTCGGGAATGGTTGGGACATGTGCCGATCCCCAATGTAATGGGATGCACAGCTTGGCGGCGTTTAATAGGGGTGGAATTAGCGTTTTGCAGTAATGTTGAGCTGGCATGTCTGAGTGGTGTAGAAGAAGTTGTGCTGCGGTGTGTTCTAGAGGGTATGTAGAGATTTGCGATGTCGTTTCTCGAACTTTAGTCCAGAACGGCTGGATTAGGGGGCAGGACCACCAGATGTGTTCTAGAGTACCTGTGCCATTGGAACATCTCCAGCATTTGTCCGAAAGGGCTGGGTTATATTTGTTGAGGATGACCGGTGTTCTGTACCAGCGTGTCAAGACTTTATAATTGTTTTCCTGTGTCGAGACATTGAGAGAGCCTTTATGGGCTATTGTAGATATGCGTTCCCATTGTGCTTCTGTGATTTCTATCTGTAGGTCTCTTTCCCAGCTTACGCAAGCTTTGTTAGTCTTAAGTATGCTACCTGAGGAGAGTATATCATGAATGTTAGATATCATGTGTTGCTGTGGTGCAGAGTGGGAGCATAGCTGTTCGAATGTCGTGAGACGACGAGAGACAGAGGATGTGTGGTCAGCTTCTTTCAGGAAATGTCTGATCTGAAAGTATGTCCAGAGAGGAAAAGCAGCATTTTCCGTGTTGACTGGTAACGCAGAGCGGTCTAGGAAAGTACCCAAGTGGTAGAAGTGATGTGCTAAGACTTCTGAGTGTCGCCAAGTGTCTGCCAGGAAATTTGTGGACATACCAGGCGGGAATTCTGGGTTGAGCCTTACTGAGGTAAGGGGCCCCGGAGTAGAGGAAATATGTAACTTTCGGCAAGCTTCCTTAAAGCACCAGAGTGTTGGGGCAATGAGGGGGTGGTCATTTAGACTCCTCGGGGTGTGTTTGTGTGAGGTCCAAGGTACGGATCGTAGTGGCAGGGGGGAGAAGGTGTGTTCAAGAGAGACCCAATCTTTGCTGTGGCTATGAATTGACCAGTCTACAATTCTAGCGAGGTGGCACGCCCAATAGTATCTCCTGAGATCTGGCAGCCCAATGCCACCCTTCGTTTTCGGTTTCGTTAGTAGTTCGTAGGCTACTCTAGGTCTTTTCTGTCTCCATAAGAATTTAGTGCAAAGTCGTTTGTAAGTGAGAAAAAAGGAAGGGGGGAGTTTGATGGGCAGGGCCTGTAAGATATATAGGATGCGGGGGAGTACATTCATTTTTAGAATAGCTGCTCTACCAAACCATGAGAAATGCGGTTTATTCCATTTACTTAGGTCATTTGTGATGGTCTTGAGGATGGGTAGATAATTTTTGGAGAATAAGTCTGAAAATCTAGGTGTGAGATAGATCCCTAGATATTTAATTTGATCATGTTTCCATTCAAAGGGGAAATTGTTTTTACACTGCAGAACCGCTCCCTGTGAGAGGGAAATATTTAGAGCTTGGGATTTAGCAAAGTTTATCTTAAAATTGGAAATTACTTGGAATGACTTCAGTTCTTTCAAAAGATTTGGAATGGACGTGTGGGGGTCTTTTAGGAAGAGCAGTATGTCGTCTGCGAAGGCGGCTATTTTGTAGGTTTGGTCTGCGATACGAAAGCCCCCGATATTGTCATTTGATCTAAGACCCTGGAGGAAGGGTTCAAGGGTTAGGACGAATAAGATTGGGGAGAGTGGGCATCCTTGTCTTGTCCCGTTGCTAATATTGAAGGCGTTCGACAGGTGGCCGTTTGCTCGGACCCTGGCAGTTGGGGTAGTATATAGGGCCATTATGGCAAGGAGCATTCGATCAGGGAGGCCAATATGCTTCAGGACTGCTTCCAAATAATCCCATGCCAACCTGTCGAACGCCTTCTCTGCGTCTAATGACAGAAAAAAACCTTCTTGTTTATGTGTCGTAATCCAGTGGTGTATATTCAGGGCCTTGATTGTGTTATCCCTGGCTTCTCTACCAGGGATAAATCCGACCTGGTCTTTCCCTATCAGGGATGGCAGGAGGGGTGCCAGACGTGTGGCCAAGATCTTGGCGTACAACTTAATGTCTACATTTAATAAGGAGATTGGTCTATAGTTACTAACTGATGTGGGGTCCTTCTCTTCTTTCGGAATTACGGTGATATGGGCTTCTAGCATTCTATTAAAGGGGAGGGTGGGGGAAGTTAGGGAATTGAAAGTCTTAACAATGTGCGGGGAAATAGCGTCCGTAAAGGTCTTATAATATGCAGCTGTAAGCCCATCAGGGCCCGGACTTTTGCCATTTTTCAGCGATTTGATTGCCAGTTTTAATTCTTCCTCCGAGATGGGGTGTTCTAGTTTGTGTGCCTCATCACTGTTTAAGCGTTTGTGGCAGAACTTGTCAAGGAAAGACTCGATTAAAGTGTGACGGGCCTCAAGGTTCTTATTATTTGTCACCTGTTTAGGGAGATTATATAAGTTGGAGTAATAGGACTCGAATTGCGCTGCTATGTCCGTCGGTGTAATGAGAGCTTTTCCCTGAGGGTCTCTGATAGTGTGGATAGTAGCCTGGGCTTTTTTGGCTTGGAGAGCCTTCGCTAAGTATTTTCCGCATTTATTGCCGAATTCGTAGAAGAGCTTTTGATGCAAGACAAATTTGCGTCTCGTTTTGCGATTCAGCTCTTCACGTAGGAGTTTCCTAATTTGGGTGAGTTCATGGTAAGTCTGTTGCGCTCGGGAATGTTTGTGGGTAAGTTCAAGGGCTTTGATCTTGTCGAGTAAGTCTGTAATTACACGTTGTTGGGTTTTTCGCCGGGCTGCCTTAAGGGCAATGAATTTTCCCCTGACTACACATTTGTGGGCTTCCCATTGGGTGAGCGGGGCTGTCTCGGGTGTGTCATTTTCTACAAAGAATGTACGTATGCAGTTACGCATGTCTTCGACCACCTCTTCTGAGGTAAGTAAGGTCGAGTCAAGGCGCCAGATATTCTTGGGGGGGCGTTCCTCAGGGAAGGTCAGGGTCATCGTAATCGGATGGTGATCTGATAGTGTCATAGGTTCGATGGTGGCAGCGGAGAGAAAGGGGATGTCATTCTGGGATAGGAACAGGTAATCGATTCTGGAGTATTTGTTATGGGGGGCTGAAAAAAAGGTAAAGTCTTTTACGTCAGGGTGCAGAGCGCGCCAGGTGTCATGTAAGAGAAGATCCTGGATCTGTAGCTTAATTTGTTTAAGTGCTTTGTATGGGAGGGAGGTTGCTCCCGAGGAAGTGTCCAGAATTGGGAATAGTGCAACATTGAAGTCTCCCCCTAGAATGGTCAATCCGGATTGAAATTCTGAGAGCAGGCTCGAGATGGATCTGAAGAAGCTTACCTGAGCAGTATTGGGGCTGTAAATGTTAGCTAGGGTAACAGGTCTCCCTTGGATACGGCCCTTGAGGAAGACATATCTTCCCTCTGTGTCTATGAGTGAGTCTATGGGCTGCCAGTCAAGGTTTTTGGAGAGTAAAATTGAGACCCCCTTGGTTTTGGCAAGAGAGTTAGTGGCATGGTATGCTGTTGGGAATAGATGGTTGGCAAGCTTTGGGATTCTGGTTGTGCGAAAGTGTGTTTCTTGTAAGAACACTACGTTTGCCTTCATTTTAGCCATCAGATCAAGAGTTTGGCTACGTTTCTCCGGAACGTTGAGGCCCTTCGTGTTTAGTGATACTATTTTAAGCATAGGAGTCTTTTTTTGTGTGGAGCATATGTGTGACATGGTGAGAGGAATGTGTGGTTATGTGTGTAGCAGAGGATAGTCAAATGAGAGGCGGTTGTTTCTTCGTGTAGGAACACGAATACTGAGGGAGGGGTAAAGTCTAGGATCGCTTTGTGTTAGAAAGGAGGCGGCGGAGGCGGAGACTGTGAGGTAGCGGGAGGGAAGAGGAGAGGAGGCGGGAGTGAAGTGGAGAAGGGGAGAGAGGTAGGGGAGGGGGAGAAGGAGAAAAGAGGGGGAAGAGAAGGGGAAATAGAGCAGAGGGAGAAAGAAAGAAAGAAGGAAAGAAAGAAGGAAAGAAAGAAAAGAAAGAGAAGAAAGAAAGAAAGAAAGAAAGGAAGAAAGAAAGAAAGAAAGAAAGAAAGAGAGGGAAGAAAGGAAAGAGAGGGAAGAAAGGAAAGAGAGAGAAGAAAGGGAAGAGAGGGAAGAAAGGGAAGAGAGGGAAGAAAGGGAGGAGAGGGAAGAAAGGGAAGAGAGGGAAGAGAGGGAAGAGAGGGAAGAAAGGGAAGAAAGGAAAGAAAGGGAAGAAAGGGAAGAAAGGGAAGAAAGGGAAGAAAGGGAAGAAAGGGAAAGAAAGGGAAGAAAGGGAAAGAAAGGGAAAGAAAGGGAAGAAAGGGAAGAAAGAGAAAGAAAAGGAGAGAAAAAAAAAAAAAAAAAAAAAGAGAGTAGGCTAGGGAATAAGAGTCAACAAGATGTACAAGTTACCGGAGTTGGGGAGGTGACAGGTGACTTCTCCCAATATATAGAAGTGTCCGGTAGGGTGCGACAGGATCAAGTACGTCCCTGTCTCGTGGAGTGGTGGTATGAACCGGTGTAGAATGGTCAAGAGTCAGTATCTCTCGTCCACAGGAGATTTATGTAGCAGGGTATATGGATGAGCCAATAAGCGAAGCAATACTTAAGATGGCTGCGTATCTAGACTCCGGGAAGTCAAGCATTAAGAAATATGTGAGGTCGATCAGCATGCAGGTTAGGCAGGTATAAACATTCCAACAGCATAAAATCAAAAACAATAAGAAAATATATATATATAAAAAAAAACATAACAGCTAGTAGTGTGATAGAGCCCATAATGAGAACATGAGGTCCTCTTTACCTAGTGTTTGACACCCAAATCAGGGAAGAGGGGCATCTATAACCATAAGGTCTAACAGTATATCATTCCACTTGAATAGGAAACAAAAAAACAAGAACAAAAACAGCAAAGACAGAACCTAAATATAACTGAGCCTGTATCAGAGAGCAGCATCTCCCGCGTGATTGTACCTGGTCTGGTAACATCTAAAATCGTGTCACATCGGTTATCTAAGGTGAGCCAGCATAGGCCGGACCTAGAGTGACGGAAAATTAAATGCGGTTAAAGCTCCAACCGGTACAGGGAGACAGCTTCCTGCAGTTACCGTTTTTGGGTTGGCAGGAGTAAACATCTATTGCTTGGGAGTGATCAATATGGACGCTTTGACAATCACCAAGAGGAATTTTTGCCCTCTGATACAGTTTAACCTGGAAGTAACTTTCCCCCTTGCCTCCCCCCTCCCCCCAGGTGAGGTTTTCAAGAGAGAGCCAGGGTCGTGTCGAGGAGTCAGTATTGAAGGGTTAGACCTTTTGCCCAATTAGGGGGCATATGTAGGTAATAGTAAGGCACTTCAAGTTCGGCTGGGACAAAGGCCAGAAAAGTAAATTAGGTCCGTGGCCCTCTGCATGAGGGGGATTTGGTTTTTGGCAACACCCCCCCTCTATGGTGACATACATAAGGGCAGAGAACAGAAAACAGTAGCAGTCTCTGGGTCTTAAATCTAGACAGGCCTAGTGCCAGCAACCAGGGGGGCCTGAATGTGGAAGACCTTTAGGAGCAAGGTGCAATGGAGGCTAGCTAGGATGGGGTGGGGAAGGGAAAGATCAGATGGCTGTGGAGGGGGACAAGGGGAACCATCAAGCTTCAAGGGCGGGTCGGTCGGAGACCTGGGGTATTTCTCCAAGGGAGCAAAAAGACTTACGGATCCTGAGAGGGTGTAGTCAATAGATCCGACTCGTAATGCCGGGGATTGTAGACTAGGGCAGTCATGGATATCTGAGGCTGGTAGATATTAGGGAGAAAAGGGGCAAGTTGTCGTTCAATGTACTCACAAGGGTACCTCTTCAAGGTGTAAAGGAGGGCATGGAGATCATCAGCTCCTCAGGTTGGTCGCGGCGAGCTCTCCTGTGAGCTGGTGATGCTGTTGGGCTGTCTTGAGGAGCAATCTGGGGGTCCGAGATTTCGGGTTCCCTTGGCGAGTTGTGTCTGCGGCGACCTAATTGAAAGTCATCACGGACTGGGATAGTATCAGTGGAGGTAGATCTTCTCATATGTGGCGGGTGAGGAGTGGTGTACCAATCTGGGACGTCAATGCGGGGAAGGTGCAGTGTTTGAAAGAAGGCAGGCAAATCTTCCGGCAGGCGCAGGTTAGCTGTGCGACCTTGAGAGGAGGCAGAGAGGCAAAAGGGGAACTTCCACCGATATTGAATACCTTTAGAGCGTAGGAGGTCCAGAAGGGGACGCAGGTTTCTCCTATTCTGGAGCGTAATAGGCGATAGGTCTTGGAACAATTTAATTTCTGCTCCCATATATGATAGGGAGCGACGGTCTCTGGCCCTGTGTAGAATTTCTTCTTTCAGTTTAAAGTTTACGAGACATCCAATCACATCCCTGGGGGGATCGGTCTCTCTGCTCCTAGGCTTTAGAGCTCTGTGCAAGCGTTCAAACTCAATAGGTGTTTCAGGGGGTCTGCCAAGAAGATCATTGAAGATGGCGACAGTGACTTTAGTAATTTGTGCATTTTCAACAGATTCTGGGATTCCTCTTACACGAATATTGTGGCGACGCCCCCTGTTGTCCAGGTCCTCTAAGTGCCTTTGGATGTCTCTGAGTTGCCTATCATTAGAGTGGGAAGAGGCCTGTAGTTGCTGGATAGCAGTGTCATGGCGGGCAGTAGCTTCCTCCACGTCATCCAGCCTTACTGTCATTGCCTGCACATCTCTCCTAAGGTCCGTTATGGCAGAGAACAGTGTGGCTTTAATATCTTCTGCCACTGACCGGAGATCCTGCATGCATAGGGGCTGTGGGGCATCAGCAGTGGTGGACATAGCTTGGGGCTGGGTGTGTCTCCTACCCGTCGGGCTGAGGCTGGAGGAACGTGCGGCGTTCGAGTAGGCCCGATTTGAAGCCGGGGCCTCGCGTACTTGGGTCCGGAAGATGTCCGGGATTACTCGTCCGTTTTGCGCTCCGGTTCCTCTGGGAGAGCGGGACCTGGTTGGGGATGCGTTCCTGGAGGTTTTCCCCATTTAGCAGCGGCGGATGGCTCGGCTAGCAGCTGAGATTATCTCCTGTGGACGGGAGCTCGGGAATCAGGCGGCCATTCAGGTCCGGTGCTAAGCCACGCCCCCGTAATTTTTTATGTTATTTTTTGATGTTATACTGTATAACATTTTTGCACTATTGCTACCATGGTCAGTAGTTATACTGTATCATTTCACATATAAGAATTTGCTACATTTCCTCTACACGGTTACCCCACTCCCTACTTTCTGCGCAGCACTACCCTTTTCTTCATAATCATTCTGGTCTGATAAACCTTTCAGTGCCGCAGCTGTACCCCCTCCCTTTCCCCCTTCCCCTCGCCATTCCTGTTGTACTGGTCCTAATATACTACAGGCAGGCAGTTGATTGAGGCATACAAACATTATCTAGAGTACAATATAACTTCCATCACACACAAATAAAAATGTGATCAATTTTATCACAAAGTTTCATACAGATTCCAAGAGAATATATATGATTTTTAGAAAACACTGCCCCCTACTACTTTAGGATCCCCACCTCAAACTTATTTTTACCTGATATCCCCAGGATCACTTAGAGAAGAGCGGCTAATCTCAAGAACAAAATAGCACCCAACAAACCTAAACCACTGCAAGCTACTTCTTCACATATCTATATGATCCCCTTGAAAGGCATGTTTCAATGCAAGAAGTCTCTATGCAAAGTGTGTGCCTTTTGTAAAGCATGGTAAGAAACAATTTACCACAAAAGGTAAAACATACACTCTAGGCCGCATACACACGCTCGGTTTGGTCCGATGAAACTGGCCTTAAGGCCAGTTTCATCGGTCCAAACCGAGCGTGTGTATGGCCCATCGGACCGTCGTCCGTTGGACCAAAGTTTTAAAACTTGCTTTAAAATCGGACCGATGGACGCCTGACCATCGGACCAAACCGATGGTTAGTACGCAAAAGCATCGGACCAAAAAAACAGAATCAAGTCGACGCATGCTTGGAAGCATTTAACTTTGTTTTTTCAGCATGTCGTTGTGTTCTATGTCACCGCGTTCTGATCCAATCGGATTTTGGACTGATGGTGTGTGCGCACATCAGACCATCAGGCCACTTCAGCGGTGAACCAATGAAAACGGTCCGTCAGACCATTCTCATCGGGTTGGACCGATCGTGTGTAAGTGGCCCTTGAGGAATTTTTTAATTGTGGTTTAAATTTTGTCGTTTATGGCCTTACTTGTACTTGTCACCTCTTGTATGTGGGATGTACTATACGACCCCTTCGGCAAAGATTCAATGAACATAGTGTCCCCCGCTATTTTGCTGAATATCATCAGAAGTCCGCTGATGGCTTGTAAGTTTGGGTTATCAAGCAGATTCCCAACACCCTGTCAGAAGCAGAGAGATTTCAAAAATGATGTGAAAGAGAAACATATTGGGCCAGATTCTCTAAGAAATTTGCCGGCGTAGCGTAAGCCATTTACACTATGCCGCCGCATCGTACTAGAGCAAGTGCCGTATTCCCTAAGCATTTGCTCCGTAGTTTGCGTTGGCGTAGCGAAAATGGCCCAGCGTAAGCCCGCGTAATTCAAATGGGGAGGCTTGTATTTAAATTAAGCGCGCCCCCGCGTCGAACGAACTTCGCATGCGCCGGCCAGGGAAAAAGCCCAGTGCGCATGCTCCAGCTCACGTCGGAAAGCGCCGTTGAAACCAACGTCAAAACGACGTGATCGTCACTACGCAATGCCCTATTCGCGAACGAGTTAGTAAAACGACGTAAGCGACGGAAAAAGCCGACGCTGACCCGACGCCATACTTAACATGGCATCTGACGGCATCCGACGGTACTTCATAAGGTTACTCCTCATAGAAGCAGGGGTAACCTTACGCAAACGAAAACGACGTACGCGACGACAGGGCGGCGTAAAAGCGATCGGGTACGGCGTAGTAGCCTCATTTGCATAGGCAAATGAGAAAACAACGTAAAGGCCACCTAGTGGCCGGAGTTGTCATTACAACTACGATCCGCAAGTGTAATGGTATTACACTTGTCGGATGTTCAAGCGTATCTATGCCAAAGTGATGCTAAGCATCACTCGCATAGATACGAGCCAAAAAAAACGGCGATACGACGGGGTATCTGAGATACTCCGTCGTAGCGCCGCTGAGAATCTGGCCCATTGGATCTATTCATTGGATACTGGAGGTATTTAGGAGGAGCTTGAAATATCCACCATATTATAAAACTTTCTAATTGTGTCTTCCCTTTCCTCTAATCCCTTTTTCCCCCTGCCCCCTCCCCCAGGTGATGTTTTCATGTGTCCTTCAGACACCTACACATATCTGTCTGGGTTGGGTCATCTTCTGATTCAGTAAGTATTCCCAACACAACCAAAAAATTCCCATACCTCACATATCTTTTCATATATTTGGCCCTTATCTTTTTTTCAATTAGTCACCCTCTGTCAGTGAAGCATATTATACATTTGACACTACATGGCAGCACAGTTGACAGTGAGAAGCTGCCAGCTGCTTAGTGCACGCATCACATGACTTCCTGGCTATCTATAAATGCTGAGCAAGTGATCAGAGGAATTGCTGGTTTGTCTTCAGCTTTCTGTTGTGTTCTGCTTCCTGTTTCCTGCATCTGATTACCTGTTGTGACCCGGATTGACCTTTGGCCTGTACCCAGATCTGCCTTTGGTCTCCTGTGTTTGATCCTCGGTCTGTTCTGGACTTTCTGTGGAACTCTGGTCCTGCGACCCCCAGTCATCATACAGCTGCCCTTCTCTACAGAGGACCTATACGCAAGTCTTCCTTTAGTGGTAGCCTATGCCTCTTCGTGTCATCCTCTCACTGTCTCACCTCCAGAGGGCGGAGTGCACCTAGTCGCAAGGGTGAACCACTCTCGGCCTCGGTAAGTACTCTCCTGACATCCTTTTTTCTTTTATATTCCCTTATTTATAAAAGTGAATCAATCAGCACAATAAAAACACAAAATAATATAATAGTGAGCAGCTGAACACTAGGAATCAATTAGATAAGTTCCTGGAAAGATATAAACAAAGAATAGTGCAGCGCTATATAAAAGTCCATCCAAAGATCCTCCTTGTGATAATCCAATTGTGGTAAAATTCACACACATGCAGGTGATGAATCGTGGATAGAAGAAAAACACCTCCACCAGTAGTAAAAGTGGCCTCTCACCTCCCAGATCAGATCCTTATAGCAAGATCAGGGTCAATAGCGCTTTCCCATAAGGGATAAATCCAGAGGATGAAGTTGCCAGCTGACAAGCATGAAGCCAAAACAGATACACTCCGGCCAGATGATGATTCATTCATATAAAAAAAGGAGATAAGATAGTGTACTCTGTATGCGCACAAGGTTTAATAAAACAAATGTATAAAACTCACATTTTCAAGGCACTGATCCAGTGCCAGGGTAAACACCGATAAAAAACATGTGTTGCTTGTGAAGCAGCGGCTGCGGGTGCCGTCACGTCCTTTCCTCCGAACGATGCATCCCTAGGGCAGGACTTCTTCAGCGGAATGTTTCCACATGTTTCAAAACATAACATACACAACTCTGGAACTTACAAAGCTCAACATCGAATAACTAAAGGCAATATCAGACATTATAGTGTGTCAAAAGTGTGTTGATCTTGCCCTTATCAGATGGGGTGATGTCACTCTTGAAAAGCCAAATTTTGTAGATGCACACAAATTGAGAGGCAAAATGTGGATTTCCTTTCTAATCCCATGTTTAATGTCAACATGTGCTATCTCCCATCATAGGGGATCAATGGACATGTTTTGGGGGTGCAACCCCTTCCTCTCACCTACTTGAGTTGCGAGGAAGGGGTTGTACCCACAAAACGCGTACATTGATATCCTGTGATGACAGATAGCACATGTTGACACACTATTTGCATCTTCAAAATTTGGCATTTAAAATGCGTTAAACTTTTTCGAACTAATTTAAAAAATCCCTGGTCATCTGACATGTCAGGTCACATGACTTGATGGGCGCGGCTTGGGACTTCCCATTGCTTCTCCATGACCACGGGTCTCTATATCTTGGGTGTTTGTCCGTTCATCCCTACATTCCGCTGAAGAAGTCCTGCCCTAGGGACGCAACGTTCGGAGGGAAGGACGTGACGGCACCCGCAGCCACTGCTTCACAAGCAACACATGTTTTTTATCGCTGTTTTCCCTGGCACTGGATCAGTGCCTTGAAAAAGTTTTATACATTTGTTTTATTAAACCTTGTGCGCATACAGAGTACACTATCTTATCTCCTTTTTTTATATGAATTAATCATCATCTGTTTTGGCTTCATGCTTGTTAGCTGGCAACTTCATCCTCTGGATTTATCCCTTATGGGAAAGCGCTATTGACCCTGATATTGCTATAGGGTCTGATCTGGGAGGTGAGAGGCCACTTTTACTACTGGTGGAGGTGTTTTTCTTCTATCCACGATTCATCACCTGCATGTGTGTGAATTTTACCACAATTGGATTATCACAAGGAGGGTCTTTGGATGGACTTTTATATAGAACTGCACGATTCTTTGTTTATATATTCCCTTATTTATCTACCTCTCTGGGTAACCCCCCTTCCCTTTTTCCTCCCTCTCTCCCCCTTTTTTTCCTCCCTTTCTCCCCCTTTTTACCCCTTTCTTTCTACCCCCTCTTTTTTTTCTCGTCTTCATTTCCACCCTCTCCCTTGTTCCCCTCTTATGCCTTTGTTTATTCCTCTTTCTCTCTAACCCCCCCTTTCCTTTTTTCATTTTATTTTTCTTCACCTTTCTTCACTCCTTTTTTTTTTTCTTCTGCTCCCCCCCCCCCCTCCACTCGCATACAATTGCAGATGTCCTCATGCGTTTATAAATTATGTGCATATACATAAATTTTCTTCCCATCCAAAAATCCCCTCTTTTAGCAATCAAAAATTTTAAGCCCTGGTTCACACTGGGCTGCGGGAGTGAAGCAGTGCGAGTTCAGCTGAACTCGCACGATTTCACTCCCGCCCGGCAGTCCCGATTTCAGCCACGATTTCAGAGACATCTGTGCAGGTTTCTGCACAGATGTCAATGTAAATCGCAGGCTGAAATCGCAAAAAGTAGTACAGAGACTACTGCCATTGCCGGCAATTTGCGGCAAAATCCGCCGTTTTGACATGCGATTTGACATGCCAAATCGCATGTCAAAACGCACCAGTGTGAACCAGGGCTAATGGTTACTGTTGTAAGTAGTGTCCCTTATATGTACATGATAGATATTCCTTGCTTTTAGTATTCATTTTGATTGTCGTTCATATATATACCTCGACTGATTTTTGATTAATTAATTATTGATTTCAAATCACAATATCTCCTATAATAACACATGAATCATACATATTATATATACATTTTACACAATCTTTTACCCACATATATAATTTTAACATATATATACATATATACACATACGTTTTCAGTGGATACACTATGATTAACATGTGTAAGTGCATATGGATAACATTAATTTTATTTTATTTTATTTTAATATTGATAATACCATGTAATGTCTTTTCGGGTACAATTTATGTATTTGTGTGTTGTGACACCGGCGCAACTAAGTGGATAATATAAATGTGTTAATCTGCTGCAGTTACTGTGAACACCTGTGACAAGTGAAAAAATGAAAACGTGGATTGTGTATATGTGGCATATACTCCTGATTATCTAGAAACCATAAACATATATATAATATATATATATATATATAAACAAATGTCCATGAACACCAGTGTTAATTTAAACCATATAAATATTCTACAAAATTTAAATCCTGTTAGTGCGTGCTATTGCACCTAAGAACAGTCCTTAATCCTTTTATCTTGTTTCAAAGTGAAAAACGTGCTCTGTGCTGTTGAATCAGGTATATTCTCCATGAGTTAGCACCCTTAATTAGTGTCACCACCACCTCTAGTAAAGATTGCGCTCACCAGATCACATAAGGGACGCAGCATATAATATCCTTTGAACAGCGGTTCTACACGATCCTTTGTCCTGTGTGTCAGACCCGAATGGCTCTCCACCTCTTGAGGCTCCCCCAAAAAGAAAAAAGCCTCTAAGGCTGCATTCACACCTGAGCGGCAAGTAACGCCGCATACGCGGCTTTACTTGCCGCGCTTCGATTTATTTTATTTTTTTTTTTTTTTTTTTTTTACAAATCTTCCCATTCATGTCTATGGGCGAACGCCAATGTCGCTTGAAAAAAAGGGTCCGGGACTTTTTTTCAGGCGACAGGCGTTCGGCGTCTCAGAGATGTGAACCATCTCTATAGACATGAATGGGAAATTTCCCCTCCAGCGGCACGAGCGTCGCGCGACAGGCGTTTTGCCGCTCAGGTGTGAATGCAGCCTTATGGTGTAGTATATTTAAACCAATGTTTTATTAGAAAAGTAAAAAAGTAGAAAACTCACTCACATTT
Source organism: Rana kukunoris (assembly GCA_029574335.1). Lineage (NCBI taxonomy): Eukaryota > Metazoa > Chordata > Amphibia > Anura > Ranidae > Rana > Rana kukunoris. Next base: position 312,998,922 of record CM056051.1, on the reverse strand, counting down.
CGCAATGCCCAGCCGGCATTAGCTAGTCCAGCGTTACTGTTTGCGCATCGTGCGGCGTGCGTTCCAAGCCTCGTTTCGGATGCGATTCAACGGGCGGAAGTTTCAATATTGACAATGGAGGAGACTATTGGCGAATTCGATGTGTAAAGGGATACTGCCCATACGCCTCTACATGTTTCGCATGCGTCATCAGGAAGCTATGGGCACGCCTCCCTTAGATGTTATTTATATACAATTCAATTAACTATGGCAGGTATTTGTGTCCAAAAAAAACGGAAATGCTCAAAGCCCCATCTTTGATTCTGGTATACTCGTTTCCCTTGCCAGACAGTAACCCTGGATGAGCATTACAATAACTTGCCCTATCCTTTCTCCAAGGTGATATTCAAAACATTGTAGCAACATTTAAATTGCATAGTTGCTTGGCATAATTTAACTTTATTCACACTAACATTTATTTAATTAAAATTACAAGGTTTAAAACTTAAATATAATATAATATAATATAATATGACTGGTAAAGGAAAAAGTTTTATATGGACGTATATAAAAATATAAAACAAAATCGGAAAAATAAAGATAAAAATAAATAAATTTAATGTTAAAATTAAAATAAAATAAAATAAAAATGAAAATAAAAGTAAAAATAAAAGTAAAAATAAAAATAAAATTAAAAATAAAAATGATAAAATTAAATTAAAAGATTAAAAAATGTTGTTTTAATAATTTTCCAGAAAACAGTTGATGTCCAACTCTATATTTGTTCCTTTTGGTTTAAAAGTATCTAATTTAAATATCCAATAGGTTTCATTTTTCGAAATTTCCCTTCTTAGATTAGTATTCCTCCAACTTTTTTACACCTTATCTATGGCATAAATTTTCAGTTTCGTTGGATCTCTATTGTGCGTTTTCCTGAAATGCATGGAGACGCTGTGGTATTTAAAACCCTTTTTAATATTCCTAATATGTTCCCCCAATCTTATTGATAATTTCCTTGTGGTCCTGCCCATGTATTGCAGTCCACATTCACATTCTAGGACATAAGTGACATGGGTACTACTACATGTTATTAGTTTGTTTATTTTGTATTCTGTCATGTTTGTATTAGATTTGAACTCTGTAGTTTTCCTGGGGCCTTTTACTGTGCGACAAGGCTTACATCTCCCGCATTAATAAAACCCTTTTTGGTCCAAGAATGTTCGCAGGTTCTTAGGGGGGTCTGGGACATTCTTAACAATGGTGTCCCGAATTCTTTTTGCTCTTCTGTATATAAATTTTGGTTTTCTGGGTACTATGTCCTTTAGCTGTGGGTCTTCTAAGATGATTGGCCAGTATTTCGACACTATCTGCTCAAGTTGTTTGTACTCTGTGCTAAAACCTGTTATGAAGGACATTGTGTTTTCTTCCTTTTTCCTCCTTCCCCTGTTTTTCAGTATGTTACTCCGATCCATCAATCCGACTTTAGCCCTAGTTTCTTCTAGTTTCCTTTTGTCATAACCTTTGTCCATAAATCTTTCGATTAAGATGTTTGTTTGTGTGGTATAATCTAAGGGTGGAACTGCAGTTACGCCTTATTCAAATAAATTGTCCCTTTGGGATGGCCTGTTTCCACTGCGGGTGGTGGCAGCTGCTGTATGGGATATACCCGTTCCTATCGGTGTCCTTAAAGTACGTTTTGGTGTGTAATTTGTTCCCCATCTTAAAAATTTCCAAATCTAGGAATTGCTTGCCATTTTCCTGAATATTAACTGTGAATTTTATTCCGTATTGGTTATTGTTTATATGGTCAACAAAACCTTGTAGTTCTTCCTTTCCCCCTTTCCAAACGATCAAGATGTCATCTATGAAGCGCTTGTAAGTGTGGAGGTGTGGCCAACTTTTTCCAAAGATTTCCTCCTCCTCCCACTTGTTGAGAAAGATGTTGGCAACGCTTGGTGCGTACTTGTTCCCCATTCCCACACCTTTCACTTGGCTATAATAACTGTGGTTATGCCAGAAAAAAAATATTTTTCATGGCAATACCCAGGCCCTCAAAAATAAATTTCCTCTGCTTAAGTTTTAATTTGGATTGGTGCTGCAAGGCCCATGCTACTGCAGCCAGTGCATCTGTTTTTTTGATGTTTGTGTAGAGCGACTCCACATCTATCGTCACCAACAGCGTGGAGTCTTCAACTTCTATTTCTGCAAGCCAATTAATTACATCTTTGCTGTCTTTGATAAAGGCCTTGCCTTTTGTGGCTAAGGGTTGGAGGTATATATCCAGATATTCCCCCAATCTCAAATGGATGGCCTCAATACCGCTAATAATTGGCCTTCCCGGGGGTTTTGTTTTGTTTTTGTGCACTTTCGGTACCTGGTAGATGACTAGTATTCTTGGTGTCTTTGGCAACAGGTATCGGCCCTCTTTCTTGTTTATTACGTGATTTCTAATGCCCTGGTTCAAAAATTCTTTTAATTTGTTTTTTAGATCTTTGTTGGGGTTTCTTTTTAAGGGTTTGTATGTGGTTGTATCTTTAACCAGTCTGTTAAGTTCCTCCATGTAATCTTGCTTGGTCAGTATGACCAGCCCCCCCCCCCCCCCCCCCTTATCCGCTGGTCTTATGTATTTATCTATATGCTCCCCATATTTTTTAAGTGCTCTTTTTCTGTCCCAATGCGTGATTTGCCAGTACTAGTGTAAACGTCCACTATTGCAGTGGTCCCCAACCTTTTTGGCACCGGGGACCGGCATCGCGGATGAAAATTGTGCCAAGGCCCGCTGATGCGGTTTTTCGCATCCAATTTGTCAGTAAATAGCTGGTGTTATCACTTTATTCATCACAACACCATGGTTAATATGGTGTCAGGATGATTGAAGAACATTATTTTTTATTATATTGTAATATAAAATGAAATAGTTAAAATCATAATGCAGAGGGCCACAGTGCCTGTCGCCAGATTGCCACAGTGCCTCCAGAGTGCCTGTCGCCAGATTGCCACAGTGCCTCCAGAGTGCCTGTCGCCAGATTGCCACAGTGCCTCCAGAGTGCCTGTCGCCAGATTGCCACGGTGCCTCCAGAGTGCCTGTCGCCAGATTGCCACAGTGCCTCCAGAGTGCCTGTCGCCAGATTGCCACATGCCACAGTCCGCACATACTGACCCCCCTGCCACAGCTCACCTCTCGATCTCCCTCCCCTGGATGTCACAGCGCCTGTCGCCTGGCTTCACTCACAGAGGGCGGGGGCGGGCTGACACCCCCCCAATGTGTGGCATCCAGTGCAAAAAGCACACTCGCCCCCCACTTGGTACGGTGGCCGGGAGTGTGGGCAGAAGTGCGGTGATGGCGGCGATCTCTCTGCTCGCCCGCCAACGCCGTACTGCATGCTTCGCGGCCCGCCAGTAAACAGGCTGTGGCCCGGTAGTGGGCCACGGAACGGGGGTTGGAGACCCCTGCACTATTGTATGGAGTGCACTTACATGTAGCCCCACTATTTGGCGATACCACCAAGGCATATATGTGTACAAGCATTACAAATCAGCTTGGAAAAGGTGCACGTGGTGATTTCATCTCCTCACTGCGCACGCACCAAAACACGTTTCATCACGGTCCGTGACGTCATCCCGCCTCACGCCGCGCCTCACTAGCTAGCACAGATTTGCAGCTTGCACTCCAGGCCTCATTCTGGTAGCCACCTGAGACCCGGAAGTAACCTGTATACAGACAGAATACCAGCTCCTCTACATATGGTACAGCTGAGTAAAGACTGCTTCTGGAGTTTTCTGACACGAACGGAGATGGACATTTCACTGGACTTCCATATGCCTTCATAAAGAATCTTCAGAGTGAGTGTTTTGATGCTATTGTTCATTAAAATTATACAGTTGTTCTCAAGTGGTGCATGCCTTCTGTGTTTTTCTCTTTCTACATGCTCCGGATTTCAGCTTCATCTCCCTTGTAAGGCAGCCCTGGGTATATAAGACTGTTACCTTAGTACAGCGCAACAGCTTAAGGGACTTTTATGGACAAGTGCCCTATATTATATTACAGTGTGTGCCACTATCTTGTATTAGTTGATTCAGTTAGCTGCAGTATATTCAGTATACTGTATCCTGTGCAGCTAGATCTCACTGCAGACCGTTGCTGTTGTACTGTTCCTAATATACTACAGACAGGCAGGCATTAGATTACGTTAGCTGCAGTATATCCAGTATATATATATATATATATATACACATATCTACTGCATCCTGTGCAGCTACATCTCACTGCAGGCCATTCCTGATGTACCTATTCAAATATACTTTCAGGCAGGCAGGTGATTCAGTGATCTGCAGTGAATAAAATATATACTGTCTCCTACACATACTGTATATCCACTGCATTCTAGTCTAGCCAAGACTATACCTGACTGCAGGCCATTCCAGGTGTACCTATTCAAATACATTACACATACATCAAATACAATGTGTCTGGAAGGCCAAAAAGGACAGGCAGACGCTCACAGGCCACTAAAAGAGGGCAAGCAAGTCCTGTGTTTACAGCACCCAGTGCTAGTCATGGACACAGTGCATCCTAAGCACGTGGCCAGTGGGGCACGTTTGTGCTTTTTTTCGGCAGCTGGCCGCATTGAGCCACAACATGCAGAAAAGTTGGTAGAGTGGATGACCAAGCCGTCCTCATCCTCCTCATCCTCTGTCACCCAGGCTCAGAGTACTTTGGCTGCCAAAGCAGCCTATTCCATCGGCTGCAAGTCATCAGTTACTCCTTTCCTAGCCCCATCATCATGCATGGAGGAGTCTCCTGAACTGCTCGACCACAATGTTGGGTACATGCTGCAGGATGATGGGCAGCCTTTTGAAGGCTCCAATGATGGTACCCAGCTTGAGGAAGGCAGTACCGTGAGCCTAGAGAGAGGGGGTGCCCAAGAAGGACAAACTGGCAGTCGTGTACCCCCAGCTGCAGCATACTGCCAGGTTTGCTCCAGTGAGGAGGAGGGAGGGGATGATGAGGTCACTGACTCTACGTGGGTGCCTGATAGGAGACAACCATCCACATGCCCAGTGGCTGAATGCTAGCTTGGCTAAATTGCTAGCACTTCAACTTCTGCCTTTTCAGCTGGTAGACTCTGCCCACTTTCATGAATTAGTGGAATGTGCAGTACCTCAATGGCAGGTTCCCAAACGCAGTTTTTTTCAGAAAAGGGGAAGGCGATTCGGGCCCTTATCCGGCATGTGGAAGGCAATGTCTTTGCCTCACTGGACAGGGCGGTCAGCAGTAAGGTGCATATTACTGCACTGCAAAAATAAACGATTGATCAATGGTGAAAAAAAAATTGCGAGTGAAAAAACAAATTAATCACATGAAACGTAAATCTAGTGCACAAAAACACCTGTGTAGACACAATAATGTGACCTTATTATTCAAAACAATATAGGTAGGTCAAGTGAATAATAATAGTCCATAGGGGATCCAAATCTCCATGAAGTTCCAAAGTATATGTATATTCATATTACATATGAATATGTAAAGAAAAACAGTGCCAAACAAGTCAAAATGAAACCGTGCCAGACAGCAGGATAGATGAAAATCTCCACCTCTTATCTCCTATCTGCTTACCAACTCAAGTTGATCTCTGTGATTGAGATAATATGCATGTGTGGCTAGCAGTTCTGCTGAAGATTTCTTTCCTGTAATGCCACATACACACGATCGGTTCATCTGATGAAAAAGGGCCGATGGATTTTTTCATCATTCTTGCCTACACACCATCAGTTAAAAATCCGATCGTGTCCAACGCGGTGACGTAAAAAAAAATGACGTGCAGAGAAAAAAAAAGTTCAATGCTTCCGAGCATGCGTCGACTTGATTCTGAGCATGCGTGGATTTTTGACCGATGGATTTCCCCACAGACAATCATTTTTTTTTTGGTGTTTTAACCATTAGAAAATTTTAAAACATGTTCTATTTTTTTCACCGATAGGAAAACCGGACCGCTTTCATCAGACGAACCGATCGTGTATACAGGGCATTAGAGTTAATATGGGAAAAAGGTGTCTCCTCCACTGATGCTTTATTACCAATCCTTGTTTCCCTTAAACCCCCAAATTGTCTAAATCCAATTGTCATTGGGACAGAAAGTGAGGTGAAATCTTCTAAACAGGGGCACAGACAGCAAAACAATTGTTATGCCCTGTACACACGATCCGATGGACCGTTTTAATCGGACAAACCGATCGTGTGTTGGCCCCATGTTTTTTTTCCCCATCAGTAAGAAAAATAGAACCCGTTTTAAATTTCCTGATGGTTAAAAAGCCGATTGATTAATAATAGGCAGATTTTGTCATTAGGAAAAGGTATAGAATGAATACCTGCAGATATTTGTATTTGTAATTTGTAAGGAAATGTTTATTTTCTCTGCTGTTTGTTTGCTTCAAAATTGAAAAAAAAAAAAGCCGATAGAAAAAAACAATCGTCTGTGGGGAAATCCATCTGTCAAAAATCCACGCATGCTTAGAATCAAGTCAACGCATGCTCGGAAGCATTGAACTTAATTTTTCTCTGCACGTCATTGTGTTTTACGTCACCGCGTTGAACACGATCAGATTTTTAACTGATGGTGTGTAGGCAAGACTGATGAAAGTCAGCTTCATCGGATATTTGATGAAAAAATCAATCGGTCCATTTTCATCGGATGAACTGATCGTGTGTATGTGGCATTACAGTGGTGATAGCCCTCCCCTATGTTTTCCCAAAAACTTAAAAACAGATTTTTTGGCTGGAGCTACACTTAGAAAATGTACCTGTTCCAAATTACAAACAGATTCAACTTAAGAACAAACCTACAGTCCCTGTCTTTTTTGGGACCGCCTCTATACTGCTGTTCAGAGTATATAGAGCCTGGGGGCCCCACGCCTTTCCTTTTTTCATTTGGGTGTGAGTTTCACCTTAATATTCATACAAGACCCAAATAGCCTGGTAATGGGGGCTGGGGGGTGCCCATGCTATTTTTCTCAATGATTTTCATCCATATTGCCAGGACTCAACATTACATTAAAGCTGCAAGCAGTTTTAAATAGCTTTTATTCCTTTAGAAATGTCATTTTGTGCAGGGACTGTTCTAAACATGGAGAAAAACATGCCACTTTACAGGCATAGTTTAGACACACTCCAGGTATGATATTTAAAGGAATATTTTTCTTTTATTTTTCATCTTTAAAATCACTGCTCCTGAAAAAAACTTTTTTTTTGCATTGATACATGTCCCCGGGGGCAGGACCCAGGTCCCCAAACCCTTTTAAGGACAATAACTTGCATATTAGCCTTTAAAATTTGCACTTTTGATTTCTCACGTTTGAGTCCCATTGACTTTAACGGTGTTCGAAAGTTTGCTCAAATTTTCGGTCCATTTGCATGTTCTAGATGCGAACCAAACCTGGGGGTGTTTGGCTCATCCCTACTCCTAATGATTCTGTCACATAAATGCATTGCAACGATTTGAAGGTGCAATGCAATGTTTTATCTTGGGCTGTACATGTCTATTTAATCACATAAAGGGTAACTCCACTTTCACGGAAAAAAAAAGATAAAAACAATTATATAGCATATACAATTGCAACACAAGCCATAGTGTAATGTTATTGAAAATGACTTTTCCTTTTCATTCTGCAGCACTGTAATTTTTTGTAAAATGTGATCTAGTATGGCAAACTAGAGGTGTTCTGTACACAAATGGTGTATGCATAGGGGTGCGCACAGGTTGTGCCAGGTGTGCCTGGGCACACCCTTATCACCCCGTGTGGCGCACATTCCCCCTGTTTCGACTCCTGATATTTCACCAAAGCCCCCTAAATAAATAGTAAAAAAAAAATACATTTAAAAAATAAAATACAAAATAAAATAATAAAAATAAAAACTACTGACCCCGTTCACTGCTCTAATGACACTATCAGTATACACACACACACACACACACGTGTTTAAAATTTGTAGTGCACACCCTAATGCAATAGGCTGCGCACACCTATGGGCAGAGGTGTATTTAGGTTTTGTGCTGCCCTAGGCCTGACTAAACTCGTGCACCCCCTAATTTAAATATGACCCAGCCCTTCCTGTCACGGCCACACCCTGTGTTGTTTAGGACCCGCCCTGAAATTTTCGAGTGAGGACACTAGTTCTGAGGGCCTGGGGGGGGGCAATGGATTCCCTTCGATTTCCTCTTCCTGGTTGCCCATAGAGCAGGAAGCAATGGGAAATCTTCGCAATGGGACAGGGATGGTAAAAGTGTTGCCTATAGTTCTACTATAACCACTTAAGACCCGGACCAATACGCTGGCAAATGACCCAAGGGGTTTTTGCGATTCGGCACTGCGTCGCTTTAACAGACAATTGCGCGGTCGTGCGACGTGGCTCCCAAACAAAATTTGCGTCCTTTTTTTCCCACAAATAGAGCTTTCTTTTGGTGGTATTTGATCACCTCTGCGGTTTTTATTTTTTGCGCTATAAACAAAAATAGAGCGACAATTTAAAAAAAAATGCAATATTTTTTACTTTTTGCTATAATAAATATCCCCCAAAAATATATAAAAAAACATTTTTTTTCCTCAGTTTAGGCCGATACGTATTCTTCTACATATTTTTGGTAAAAAAAAATCGCAATAAGCGTTTATCGGTTGGTTTTCGCAAAATTTATAGCGTTTACAAAATAAGGGATAGTTTTATTGCATTTTTATTAATTATTTTTTTTTTTACTACTAATAGCGGCGATCAGCGATTTTTTTCGTGACTGCGACAATATGGCGGACACTTCGGACAATTTTGACACATTTTTGGGACAATTGTCATTTTCACAGCAAAAAATGCATTTAAATTGCATTGTTTACTGTGGAAATGACAGTTGCAGTTTGGGAGTTAACCACAGGTGGCGCTGTAGGGAATGTGTGCCCTAATGTGTGTGTTTACAACTGTAGGGGGGTGTGGCTGTAGGTGTGACGTCATCGATCGCGTCCCCCTATTACAGGGATGACGCGATCGATGCTCCGGCCACAGAGAAGCACGGGGAAGCCGTGTGTACACACGGCTCTCCCCGTTCTTCCGCTCCAGGGACGGATCGCCGCACTGCAGCGGCGATCGGGTCCGTGAATCCCGCGGTCCCGGTGCTTCGGCTGGGTACTAAAACCAACGTATATATACGTTGATGTGCCCAGCCGTGCCATTCTGCCGACGTAAATGTGCAGTAGGCGGTCCTTAAGTGGTTAAGAAACATATAGCACAGTGAGGAAGTTTGTGGTCCAGGATGACAAAACAGTCAAAATTGGAAGCCCCCCCCCCCCACAGTTGCAGAATTCTGGCTGCCCGCATACTAGAAGCAGTGCGGGCGCTTTATGGGGGTGCTAGACTAATTTTCCTAACAGTGTAGCGCAAGCCGGCAGGGACTCTTTTCATCCTGCCCCCCTGAAAAGTACTGCCCTAGGCCTGGGCCTTGTTGGCCTAAGCCAGGATACAGCTCTGCCTATGGGTGTATGAAATGCCTCCCCCAGATTTTTGTTTTTGCATGTGTGATTTACACACTAATTTTCCCATGCTATCTGCAAGATGGCAGATTCAGATTTAGATTTTGGGCATCCTCACATTTTCTGCAACAAACATTTCAGTTTTGTGTGATGCTTCCAAAATGTTAATCATGTTCAGATGAAATTCAGACCTTACCACTTTCAGCTGATCACCAACGAAAAACTTTCACATTCACTTTGCCCATGGACACAAACAATCAGCTATTTCTTCAGAACAACAAAAGGTAAGAATCTGCAACCAAGTTTGTTAAATATCCCTGCAACGTAGAACATAGATCGGCCCGAGGGAAATGTTTTCTCAAAAAGTTACTCTTTAACCACTTGCTTACTGGGCACATATACCACCCTCCTGCCCAGGTGAAATTTCAGCTTCAGGCACTGCGTCGCTTTAACTGACAATTGCACGTCGTGCAACGTGGCTCCCAAACAAAATTGACGTCCTTTTTTCCCCACAAGTAGAGCTTTCTTTTGGTGGTATTTGATCGGCTGTGCGGTTTTTATTTTTTGCGCTATAAACAAAAAAGTGCGACAATTTTGAAGAAAAATACAATATTTTTTACTTGTTGCTATAATAAATATCCCAATTTGAAAAAAAAAAACACTTTTTTCTCAGTTTAGGGCGATACATATTCTTCTACATATTTTTGGTAAAAAAAAAAAAAAAAATTGCAATAAGCGACTGGTTTGCGCAAAAGTTATAGCGCTTACAAAATAGGGGAGAGAATTATTATTTTTTATTATTTTTTTTTACTAGAAATGGCGGCGATCTGCGATTTTTATTGGTACTGCGATGTTATGGCAGACACATCGGACACTTTTGACACATTTTTGGCGCCATTCACATTTATACTGCGATCAGTGCTATAAATATGCACTAATTACAGTATAAATGTGACTGGCATTGAAGGGGTTAACACTAGGGGGTGATGAAGGGGTTAAATGTGTATCCTAGGTGTGTTCTGACTGTGGGGGTGACCGATCTGTGTCCCTATGTACAAGGAACACAGATCAGTCTCCTCCTCTCCAGAGACAGGACGCTGTCTCTGTGTAAAACGGCAATGTGAGATGATCTATGAGATCATCTCTCATTCGCCCACAGATCGCATCGCAAACGGCCACTCTGACTGGCCGTTCGCCACGATCTGTGATTGGCCGTGTCCAAGGGACACGGACAACACAGGGCTTCCCCGCAACGCGCTCTACAGCGCGCGCTGGGAACGCCCAAAGGGGCGGCCGTCAAAAGACGGCATGTTGGATATTCAGACCCGCGCTGTTGCCGTCATTTGACGATAGCGCAGGTCTGAAGTAGTTAAACACTATTTCTATTTTGTCTTTTTTATTTACTCTGAAGAAAGCCGTAGTTGGTTGAAAACTTCTTGGAAACTTCCATGGCAGTAAAAAATACAAATAAAGTATTTTTTTAGGATAAATGACAGAAAATTGTAAAAAAAAAAAAATCTTCTTTTCTCCTCTGCCTTGTAAATTAAAATGTATGAAATAAAAATGTATCGTATTTTCCGGCGTATAAGACGACTTTTTGGATGCAAAAAAATGCATCCAAAGTCGGGGGTCGTCTTATACGCCGGTGACAGTCTCCGTCTGCTGTGAGTGTCCATGATTTGAAAGCCGCGCCTTCTCCTCAGTCTGTCCTGTGATAGGCGGAACACACATTTTCCCAGCAGGGCATCTGTTCTGTGTTCCGCCTATCACGGATGCCTTCTCATCTTCGGACGAGAGGACGTCCGTGATAGGCGGAACACTGAACAGAGGCCCTGCTGGGAAAATTTGTGTTCCGCCTATCACAGGACAGTCTGAGGAGAAGGCGCGGCTTTCAAATCATGGACTCTCGCAGCAGACGGAGACTGTCATCGGCCTGGAATCTGCAAAACGTAAGTGATGGCACAGTGTGGGGCAAGTGATGGCACAGTGTGGGGCAAGTGATGGCACAGTGTGGGGCAAGTGATGGCACAGTGTGGGGCAAGTGATGGCACAGTGGGGACATGTAATGTAATGGCACAGCAAGGCATGTTATAATGGCACAGCAAGGCATGTTATAATGGCACAGCAAGGCATGTAATAATGGCACAGTGAGGGGTCGTCTTATACAGTGAGTATATCCCAAAACCGAAGTCGTCTTATACGCTGGCAAATACGGTATTCATTCAAGTGAATGTGAGCTCACTTCAATATGCACCCACCTCTAAACTAAAAAAATAAAAACAATATTTTAGGATATCCGTTAGAGCGTAGCTCTACTGTTGCTAGTTTGCAATCTTACCTTCAACTATTTAGAAGTCAGTATGTTCGATCGTTCATCGAATTCCGAAAGTTTTTGGCCGCTCTTGCCAAATTCGACTTGTGTAGTGTGTTGCGGTGGTTAAAAGAGAGAATATAGAGAGAGAGAGAGTGTAATTTTTAGTAGATAGATAGAGCAGGCAGGCAGGCTAGTCAGTTAAAGTTACAGTGTGTAGAGGATATATATGCATCCCAGGTGTTGTATATTTTTTTATACACTGTATAGTTTAGCTAGATCTGCACTTCCTAATTTACTGGCAGGCAGGTGATTGTGCTAGCTGCAGTATTCTCACGTGGTGTACTTCCTGTGTCCTCTGCAGTGTGCACCTAAAGCTACGTGGTGTGTGTACTTCCCATGTCCTCTGCAGTGTGCACCTAAAGCTACGTGGTGTGTACTGCCTGTGTTTTCTTTGCAGTGTGCACCTAAAGCTACGTGGTGTGTACTGCCTGTGTCCTCTGCAGTGTGCACCTAAAGCTACGTGGTGTGTGTACTGCCCGTGTCCACTGCAGTGTGCACCTAAAGCTACGTGGTGTGTGTACTGTCTGTGCTATTTTTCTCAATGATTTTCATCCATATTGCAGGGACCAGACATTACATTAAAGCCGCAAGCAATTTTAAATTACTTTTTTCTTATAGTAATCTCATTTTGTGCAGGGACAGTTCTAAACACGTGCCACTTCACAGGCATACTATACACACCCAGCAGGTACGATATTTAACCACTTAACGACCTCCGCATGTAAATATATGTCAGCAGAATGGCACGTACAGGCAGATGGACGTGCCGGTACGTCCCTGCCTAGACGTGTGTCGGGGGTCCGATCGGGACCCCCCCGGTACACGCGGCGGTCGTTAATCATGTGGGAGCGAACCGGGATGAGGGGGCGGCTGTTCGTTTCTGTCCGCCTCCTCACCATCGCTCCCAGCGAATCTGCTTTAACCTCTGCCCGCCCTCTGCCTGTGTAATGTAAACACAGGCAGAGGAAGTGATGTCATCCTCCTCTTGGCGGTCTTTTCGTTCCGGCGAGAGGAGAGAAGACATCACACGTGAGTTGCACCCAACACTACACTGGTACCAGTACACATAGGCACACTTAACCCCCTCAAATCACCCCCTGATCACCCCCCCAGCCCCCTGTCACAGTGTCACTGATTGCAGTGATCATATATTTACTGATCACTGCATTTAGTGTCAGTGTGACAGTTAAAAGTTGCAGGGCAGTTAGTCTTAGGCCCCTTTAGGTTCTGGGTAGCCCCCCTACCCCCCTTAATAAAGGTTTAACCCTTTGATCACCGCCCTAGTTAACCCTTTCACCCCCTATTGCCAGTGTCACTAAGCGATCGATTGTCTGATCGCTGTATTAGTGTCACTGTTGCCGCTAGGTAGCTGTTTTTTTTTAAGGTTCGCCGCCAGGTTTCTATAGTGTTAGGTACCCCCATAAATAAAGGTTTTAACCCCCTGATTGCCCCCTAGTTAATCCTTTCACCAGTGATCACTGTATAAGTGTTACAGTTGACGCTGGTTAGTTAGTTTGCTGTTTATAGCATCAGGGCACCCGCTGTATATAACCCAATAAAGATTTAACGCCCTGATCGCCCGACGGGCGATATCAATTACAATTTAGCATCAGTCAGGGTCTGCGTCGCCCCAGGCATCATTAGGTTAGTGCCAGTAACGCTTACACTCACGTGCAAAGCATACACCCCCCTTAGTGGTATAGTATCTGAACGGATCGATACCTGATCTGATAAGATCTATACTAGCGTACCCAGCAATTTAGGGTACCCAAAAACGCATTGTTAGTGGAATCAGCCCAGATACCTGCTAGCACCTGCGTTTTGCCCCTCCGCCCAGCCCAACCCACCCAAGTGCAGTATTGATCGATCACTGTCACTTCAAAAACAAAACACACATAACTGCAGCGTTCACAGAGACAGGCCTGATCCCTGCGATCGCTAACATTTTTTTTTGGAAGCGTTTTCTACGTTTGATTTTCTACAGTCAGGTGCTTTTTTTCCTGTGAATCATCACCAGTGTACGACTAAATTTAGAGCGCAAAATGGCAAAGTGAATGTACAGTGGGTAATTTTGGAAAGTAGACACCCCAAGCTATTTGCTGAGAGGCATGTGGAGTCCATAGAATATTTTATATTTTGACACAAGTTGCGGGAATATGACAAACTGATTTTTTTTGCACAAAGTTGTCACTAAATGATATATTGCTCACAGATGCCATGGTTATATGTAGAACTGCACCCCAAAATACATTCTGCTGCTTCTCCTGAGTATGGGGATACCACATGTGTGGGACTGTTTGTGAGCCTAGCCGCGTACGGGGCCCCGAAAACCAATCACCACCTTCAAGGTTTCTATGGGCATACATTTTTGTAAAATGCCAAGATGGCACACAACCCCCCTAAATGACCCCATTTTGGAAAGAAGACACCCCAAGATATTTGCTGAGAGGCATGTTGAGTTCATGGAATATTTAATTTTTTTTGCCCCAAGTGATTGAATAACCACTTAAAGACCCCCGCACGCACATATACGGCCACAACATGGCTCGTACAGGCACAAGGGCGTAAATTTACGTCCCCGCCTGAGTGCGGTTCGGGGGTCCCATCGGGACCCCCTCCGCGGCGTGCGGGGGTCTCCCTACCTCTGGGAGCGATCCGGGATCTGCGGGCGGATGTCCGTGTTTTCCGCCCCCCCGCGATCGCTCCCAGCCAATGGGAGCGCGCTCCCAGCCTGTCACTTCCTCCTCTTGTGTTTACACAGGAAGGAGGAAATGATGTATTCTCTCATCGCAGCGCTGTTTCCCAGTGCTGCTGATGAGAGAAGACATCACAAGTAAGTGTGCACCAACACAACACTGACACACACTCACATAGGCATATTAACCCCTTGTGATCGCCCCCCCACCCCCCTGTCACAGTGTTACTGAATGCAGTGATTTAATCACTGCATTTAGTGTCAGTGTGACAGGCACTGTAAAAAACAGTTAGTGTTAGGTTCAGGATAGCCCCCCCACCCCCCTAATAAAGTTTTAACCCCCTGATCACCGCCCTAGTTAACCCTTTCACTCCCTATTGCCAGCGTCACTAAGCGATCATTTTTCTGATCGCTGTATTAGTGTCGCTGTTCCCGCTAGGTAGCTTTTTTTTTTTATTGCGATTTTTTTTTTTTACTAAAGACATGTGGCTAAATAAATTTTGGCCTAAATGTTTGACTAAAATTTAGTTTGATTTTTTTTTAACAAAAAGTAAAAAATAGTGTTTTTTTTTCAAAAATGTCGCTCTATTTTTGTATATAGCGCAAAAAATAAAAATCGCAGAGGTGATCAAATACCACCAAAAGAAAGCTCTATTTGTGGGAAGAAAAGGACGCAAATTTTGTTTGGGAGCCACGTCGCACGACCGCGCAATTGTCTGTTAAAGCGACGCAGTGCCGAATCGCAAAAACACCTTGGGTCATTTACCAGCGTATTGGTCCGGGTCTTAAGTGGTTAATGACCAAAAATAAATAAATTTACAAAACGTTGTCACTAAATGATATGTTTCTCACACATGCCATGGGCATATGTGGAATTACACCCCAAAATACATTCTGCTGCTTCTCCTGAGTACGGGGATACCACATGTGTGGGACTTTTTGGGAGCCTAGCTGCGTATGGGACCCTGAAAAACCAATCACTACCTAATAATCACAGAGGCAATCAAATACCATCAAAAGAAAGCTCTATTTGTGGGAAGAAAAGGACACACATTTTGTTTTGGTACAACATTGCATGTCCGTGCAATTACCAGTTAAAGCAGCGCAGTGCCAAATTGTAAAAACACCTTTGGTCCTTTAAGGATCACTAAATAATTTTTTTTTAGCTAAATAGCTTCCTTTACCTTACTGCAGTACTGGTTTCATGTCCTTATTGTTCGTTTTTGCTTTGAAGTTGCTGTAATCCTGCTCTGTTCTCCACAATTCCTGCTTGTCTGTTTCCTTATAACCACAGTGCTGGGAGCTTTCTCACGGTGGTCTAAGCGGTCATTACTGTGTGTCTAAAACTTCCCAGAACCAATCAGATTTATTTTAAAAACACTGCCCTGGATTTTTTTGTTTTTGTTCTGTGTGTCTATTTCTACTTCACAGAAACATGAAGCCAGTTCAAAAGTGAAACTAACCTGCAAGCACATTATATGATTGATTTTTATCTATTTTTAATCATTTTGAAAAGGAATCAGTTAACTTTTATGTCTCTATACCCTGTAAACAGTAATTTCAGCAAAAAAAATGTTTTCCTTTAGTGACCCTTTTAGCTGCATATTGGTCCGAGGCTTAAGTGGTTAAAGGATTTTTTTTTTTTCACTTTAAGCATCATTAAAATCACTGCTCCAGAAAAAACAACCGTTTTTAAAACTTTTCTTCCATTGATACATGTTCCCTGGGGCAAGACCCGGGTTCTCAAACCCGTTTTACGACAATAAATGCATATTAGGCTTTAAAATTAGCACTTTTGAATTCGAACGTTCGAGTCCCATAGACGTCAATGGGGTTCTAAATGGTCAGTCCGTTCGAAGGTTCTAATGCAAACCGAACGAGGGGTCTAATTGTCACATTGTTCTAAGAAAATTTTTAGCACTACACTTTGTTTTCACATGGACTTTGCTTTATTGTTAGGGACTTCACTCACACTGGTTCAGCGCAGTAATTTTCCCAACTTTACCAAGATTTTAGTAATGACAACAGTACATCCCTTGAAATTACAGACCAGTTAGCCTAACATCAATTGTATGCAAGCTCTTGGAGGGGGTGATAAGTGACTATATACAAGATTTTAGTAATGACAACGGTATCATTAGCAGTAATCAGCATGGATTCATGAAGAATCGTTCTTGCCAAACCAATTTATTAACCTTTTATGAGGAGATGAGCTGCCATCTAGATACAGAAAGGCCTGTAGATGTGGTGTATCTGGATTTTGCAAAAGCATTTGATACAATTCCCCATAAAAGTTTATTGTGCATAGTAAGGTCCATTGGCATGGACCATAGGGTGAGTACATGAATTGAAAAGTGGCTACAGGGGTGAGTTCAGAGGTTAGTAATAAATGGGGAGTATTCAGAATGGTTAAGGTGGAAAGTGGGGTTCCCCAGGGTTCTGTCATTGGATCAATCCTATTTAATTTATTAATAAACAACCTAGAGAATGGGATAAACAGATTAATCTATGTATTTGCAGACAATACTAAGCTAAACAGGGCAATAACTTCTCCGCAGAATGTGGAAACCTTGCAAGAAAATTTGAGCAAATTAATGGGGTGTGCAACTACATGGCAAATGAGGTTTAATGTTTAAAACTTTTAAATAATGCATTTGAGTGGCAAAAATATTAATGCAATCTACTCACTAGGGGAAGAACCTCTGGAGGAATCTAGGATGGAAAGGGGGGTCCTAGTGGATGACAGGCTCAGCAATGCCATGCAATGCCAAGCTGCTACAAGAAAAGCAGCTTGGCATGCATTAAAAAGGGGATTAACTCCAGAGATACAACACTAATTCTCCCACTCTAGAAGACTCTGGTCTGGCCGACCCTGGAGTATGCTAGGTGCTTCAGGAAGGATGTACAAAAAAATAATTGGTCGCACACTGGAACTAAACTTAAAGTCATCTTTATTGTCAAAGGGGTCACACAAATATAGGCGTAGGATGTGTTTCACAATCGATAGTTTGCTTGTTCACAACAAATGTGACACTAAACAGACAGGGCCAGATTCAGGTAGGACTTACGCCGACGTATCTCGAGATGCGCCGCGTAACTCAAAATGTGCGCCGTTGTATCTATGCACCGTACCCACAGAAATAGATACGCCTGAAAATAGGCTTCTTCCGACCGATGTAACTTTCCTACGCTGGCGTATCGTAGGCGCATATTTACGCTGGAAGCATCTGGCGCGCCCATTGATTTCCTATTCAAAAATGCAAATGAGGGCGATATGGCGATTCGCGAACGTATTTGCGCCCGACGCTGGCTACGCACGCTGCGCGTAAGTGGTACGTCTGGCACAAAGTTACTCCTCATAAAGCATGGGTAAGTCAGCAGCAGATGTGCACAGGTCAGCTGGAGAGCAGCAACAGCAGCACTGTTACGGACGAGCTGAGCAACCACACTTGCAGGACAACACATCCATATGCCAACATGCCAGGGGCAGCAGTGGTCCTAGCACTACTACTGTGGCCACCGGCACGGAGGAGGAGGGCACAGGAGAGGATATACCGAACGCGCATTAACGTCTTTGGCATGGGGAAATTAGAGGTGTATCGCATATTTAGATTCAGCCCTGATGCCATCCTGGAATTAGCCACAGCCCTGCATGATGATATCACCAGCAAGACACACCGCTCACAAGCAGTGCAGCCACTGGTTAAGGTACTGGCAACACTCCATTTACTTGCCAGTGGATCTATTCAGCATACAAGTGGAGTTGTGGCTGGGATGTCACAATCCACCATGAGCAAATGCGTGCACCAGGTTGTCCCTGCAATCCTCAGATGCATTTCCCACCACATCATCAAACCCACCCAGGAGCACCTGCGGCAGAAGGCAATGCAGGATTTTTACAGAATTGCAAGATTCCCACGCACCATCGGGGCCATTGATTGCACACATGTGGTGCTACGCCCCCCCCCCCCGTGCCACAGAGCACATATACCGTAATCGTAAGCATTGGCATTCCATCAACTTACAGGTGATAGCGATGCCAAATACCTCATATGGCACGTCCGTGCCAAACACCCGGGGTCCAGCCACGACAGCTACATATACCCTCAAAGCAACATCCCAACGGAATTCAAACAAAAACGTGTACAAGGACAGCTGGTTGGTTGGCGAGTGACATGGGAGTCAGGCATGACTGTCCGACCCCATGATGCAGACATCACGAGGGGCACATGCACCCTGTAATATTGGGGGTTGTTAGCTCAAGTGGGATATGCGTTTTAAGCGATTGACGCCAGTCAGGAACTGTCTTTAAGGGCTTGTTGGCCCACTTTTATTGAAAAGGCAAAAATAAACAAAAGTCCAAACATAGGTTTCCCACGCAGGGGTTTTCACTGTCCACACAAAACGATACCTTCAGCCTCCTGGCTTACATGTGTAAAGAAAATCCCGAGCCACCTGGCTCTCCTCAGCAGTAGCCCAACTGCTTAGGCTCCAGCATGGAACCTTCCTGACTCCTGTCAGCAACCTCACTCAGGTCTCTGGGGTTTCTCACAGTGCACCCTGCACTCTCCAGGGAGGGTGGAGCCCAGAATGCTGGTCCTGAGTTTCCTATCAGGCCCACACACACCTGCACAATCAGTGTGCTGATCTGACAGTCTGGACCCAGGACTGGGGATTTCATCCCACCCAGATCTCTTTGAAATCCCTGAGCTCCAGGTCCTAAAGTGGACTTTATTAAATGAGAATTGAAACTCCAGTTTCCTCTGTAAACTCCTAGTTTCCTGGAGCCCCTCAACCAGAGCGGTTGAGAACCCTGGGTCACCACACCCCTGGGGTAACAGACTACTACATATCCCCCCCCCCTTGTTTCGACCCAGAGGGCGGAACACACCAGTACAACCTCACTTGACCACG
This sequence comes from Rana kukunoris, assembly GCA_029574335.1. NCBI lineage: Eukaryota > Metazoa > Chordata > Amphibia > Anura > Ranidae > Rana > Rana kukunoris. The sequence goes on along the minus strand of CM056051.1, from coordinate 312,979,450 downwards.
CAAGCTACCATCCACATGGGCCAAACTTTGTCCCATCAGGTGACTTTCTCCGCATCCCCTAGCTACATTTACTCGGGGTCTGCAAAGACACTCCCATGCCTTTTTACGTGTACGCTTCCAAAAGCGCCCTCTTTCCATTTCCCTTGGACCTACCCTAGCCATCTTATCAGTAGGGAGTTTACTACTCTTGGCACCTTTTTTCACCCAAGGTTGATTTCTGAGCTTTGTGGGTCGGATACCATTAAGGTTACCAAGGGCTCCCTCAATTTCCGATAGACCACCCCTTTTTCCTTTATTTAATTCGGAAGGGATCAGATTTTTAAACCCTTGTTTAGCGATAAGCGGGGGCTCTTTTATTGGGGTGACACTGGTCCCTCTCTGAGCTCTATGTATGGGCACCCACTTACTGTCCAAACTTAGCATCACTTGTTTCCCCATGTACACTGCATGCTTTGTTCTGTCAGTTTCATCACTAACACCTTCATAAGACTGCGGCCTCGTCCTAGTCTCCCTCTGAAGGACATCCTGACTATCTCGCCACTCTGAGGTTTTTAAGTCATGTGACAACTTGCTAAGATTTGGGCTTTTTCCCTCCAACCATTTTTTTCCAGGATCCTTCTCAGATCCTAGAAGTTCCTCAAACCTCAGGAAACCTTCCTCAGAATTACCCTTCTGAACCTGTAGGGGGCCTGATTCTGCTTTACCTTTTACCTCTATGTCAAACATACCATTCCCTGTCTCACTACCATTTTCAGGGTTTTCTACAACCATATCAACTTGAACAAAACCATCAGGTCTACCATGGTTTTTGTTGTCACCCATGGTAACCAAACCATCAAAAATCGCCAACATGCTGCATTTTTCATCATGGTCAGAAATATTAATGCATTTCTCATATTTAATTTCACCCATGTTCAGCAGGGCAGTGTCTGTAGAGGAACTGCACCCAGCAGAGTGGTTGTCCACGGCAGCTTCAGTATGCACCAGCTCCACTGGCACGAGATCCTCTGCCAGCAACTGTCCCGACCGCTGAACATCATCACATAACACAACATTTGGACCTTTGACTACCATCACTTCATTTATTGCTGTGCCATCTGGCACTTCCACCAACACCAGCTCATTTGGCGCGGCATCAGCGATTACCATATCATTAGGCCCTTTGTGGATCACAGACATGACCTCCTCTGTGCGGTCGCCGTTACTTGGCGTTTCTATCTTGTGAGCAACATCATCTGCAGCAGCAAATACACCATTGCATATAAGTTGCTCTGCAGGTCCTTCATGTGGCACTGCAGAAATCATGTCTGCTCCACTCTTACCAACAGAGGCCTTTTCCAACAAAGCCAACAGGCTTTTTGCCCATCTGTCCCAGTCTGTTATCTCTGTGCTACCAGAGGGACAGAGTGGCACAGCAACAGACACATTGCAGACGTCACTTTTGTTTAAACCAGACTGTGGTAATACATTTTTAACCAGAGCAGGCTGCAATACCACACCCTCACCTTCTGGTGGCGCTTCATTAAATGCATGAAGACCTTCACACCTGTCATTGCCAGACTGCATTAACCCATTACCATCATGAGCGCTTTCAAACATTTCATTATCATCATGTTCAGGTACCGTCTTATACCTCAGAGCGGCACCATAGTTATCCCGGGCAACCTCCAGCTCCAAAACGCAGAGCTTCCTGGGGGTTTCTAGGGACACCTCTATAGCCTTTGTCTCAGTTGCTAGGGGAGATAGCACATGTTTAACTGTATTCACATCAACATTTATATCTCTAGTGAGCTGCACTAGCACATTAGCAGCTGGGCCATCAACTTTAGCCAACACAATATTATCAGTTTTACCCATCACATTGTCACATTCAAGTTTACCACTTGCCTACCCACTGAACAGGGCACTGCAGCGACGCAAGTCCTTTTCCACACAGACAGTGGATCTCCCATTTGGGGTCATTTCAACTGCAGTGTGCACATTTCCATAGTCAATATTTTCCATGCATTTACCAGCAACAGTCTTACCGATCACTGTAACCGGGGTCGTCATGTTCATTTGAGTACGTTGTCTTTCACTGGCCAACTCTCACTGGTGGCCATAGGATGAAACTGCAGCAACCTCTGCTGACTCCTTAGCACCCCAGAATCTAGGGCAAGACAGAATTTTGTGCCCCAGCCGACCACATTCCAGGCATGGTACATTTTTACACATATCTGTGGGACGCCTCTCTATATCTCCACAGTAGCTCCTCCTTCCGGATAACATTTGACCTCTCGTTGCGAAGGGAGATGACACTCTTCCAGCTGTACTTTGCTGACTCTCCCAAACGCAGCGACTTTGCGATCCTTGAAACATTGTTGCTTTCAATTTGCTACACTCCTCTATCGGCAACACGTTTCTCACGTGGTTTGCAGATTTGATATCTCCACCGTTGCTACGGGCAACCACATACCTCTCGAACTTCTGATCCGACTTTTGGACACTCCTGGCACTCAAATCAGGTTTTCCAAACATTGTTGCAGACCTTTGTCGGGCCATGTCACCTTGTCTTGGAGACTGAGACAAAGGGCACTTGGAGACTGCATGCCCCCACTTGCTGCACCGCAAACAGCGCACTTGGTTTCCGGTCTTGTCAGGTTTTCCCACACTGCATCTGCTGGACCCTGTCTCAAGCGGTGTCACTTTCACCCTTCTCGCAAAAGCTGATGGTTTAATTGCAGCAGCGTTGCCAGGGACAACAACACCCCTCTCCCAGGCATGGACATTTGGTTGATTTCTCTTTATATCAAAGGTTGGCTTGCCTTCCACTTCAGCTTGATCTAATACTACCAGGTGTCGCTTGCACCAATCCACTGCAGATTCAAACGCTGGTAGACGCTCCACACTAGCCAACTTTGCACTCCTTGCACCAGGGTTGCTAGGGACAACAGCAGCCCTCTTTTCACTTGGAAAACTCTGTTCAGGGATGTATGGGGTTCTATCAGGCAGTAACAACCCCTCCAGCCACAGAGCTCTGTCTATTATCTCAGCCATCCTTGCTTCTTTTAGGCGTTTTGATCGCCCCATACTCACAATCACTCCAAAAAAAAACTTTGCACAGTTCAGCAACAAATTGGAGCACTGTCACTTTAAAGCAAGTTGCTTTTCACTTCATGCAAGCTTTTCTCAGCTGCACACACAGATTGTGCTGTCTCAAGCACCCAAACACAGTTCATATAACAGATGAACTCACTTTTCCAGGGATCTCCAGTTCTGCCAAGATTCTCCTTTCACAGGTACATAACCTGCAACATGCAATGCCTTTTGCCTGGCTGCCCTTCCACACACAGTCAACAGTTCCTGACGTGAACTCACTTGTAGAGCAAGGACCCGGATTTCACCGTCTTGTGCCCGCTGAATCCACCACTTGTAATATTGGGGGTTGTTAGCTCAAGTGGGATATGCGTTTTAAGCGATTGACGCCAGTCAGGAACTGTCTTTAAGGGCTTGTTGGCCCACTTTTATTGAAAAGGCAAAAATAAACAAAAGTCCAAACATAGGTTTCCCACGCAGGGGTTTTCACTGTCCAGACAAAATGATACCTTCAGCCTCCTGGCTTACATGTGTAAAGAAAATCCCGAGCCACCTGGCTCTCCTCAGCAGTAGCCCAACTGCTTAGGCTCCAGCATGGAACCTTCCTGACTCCTGTCAGCAACCTCACTCAGGTCTCTGGGGTTTCTCACAGTGCACCCTGCACTCTCCAGCTTATTCCATGCACACCTGCACTCTCTGAGTTCTCCCTTACAAGCCTGGACTCCTCGGGAGGGTGGAGCCCAGAATGCTGGTCCTGAGTTTCCTATCAGGCCCACACACACCTGCACAATCAGTGTGCTGATCTGACAGTCTGGACCCAGGACTGGGGATTTCATCCCACCAAGATCTCTTTGAAATCCCCGGGCTCCAGGTCCTAAAGTGGACTTTATTTAATGAGAATTGAAACTCCAGTTTCCTCCGTAAACTACTAGTTTCCTGGAGCCCCTCAACCAGAGCGGTTGAGAACCCTGGGTCACCACACCCCTGGGGTACCAGACTACTACAACGGCTGACATACTCCTGTCTTTTCCCTTCCAGGTGACTTGTCATATGCACTTGGGCCCCATCTCCTGACTCCATACCGGAATCCCCAAACCAGAGGAGAGAGAAAATACAATGAAGCACACATGCGTACCCGTGCAGTGGTGGAGCACACATTTGGTCTCCTGAAGTCGCGTTTCCGATGCCTGGATACGTATTCCCAAAACTTTGTGTGCCAGATCATCGTTGCATGTTGTGTGCTGCAAAACTACGCCATGAGAAAGGGCCTGGAGCTTGACATATGTGATGACCTGACCCCCCAACCACACAGTCCCCCCCCCTGCCCGAGGCTACCCCATTTGCTGAGGGAAGAGCAGTCAGGAGGGCACTTGTAGTAGGCATCTTTGCACGTTAAACACACACATTCATCATGGCACACGGACAATGCACGCATGCACACCCGACGTCCATACTTAACATTACGTACGCCTCTATACAGCAGGGGTAACTTTACGCCGGACCTTTGCTTGCGCAAACAACGTAAAAACACTGCGCCGGCCGTACGTACGTTCGTGGATCGGCGCATCTAGCTCATTTGCATATTCAACGTGGAAAATATACGGAAGCGCCCCTAGCGCCCAGCGTAAATATTAAACTTAAATAGGACGGCGTAAGACGCCGTATCTACGCAAAAAACGGCGTATCTTGTTTTGTGGATACAAAACAAAGCTACGCTGGCGCTGATTTGAAATTACAGCGGCGTATCTGGAGATACGCCACCGTAATTGTTTGTGGATCTGGCCCTTAGAATTTAAGACCTTCTCATAACATGTCATTTAATGGTGGTATTTTGATACAATAAGTGCACCAGGACCCCCTCAAAGGGCAAGTAATATACAAAAATGTGGAGAAAATATTTTCCCTAGATTAGAAGCTATTTAGGATACTTTAATTTATTTAGGCATTTGTGACCTGAAGATTGCCATTTCAACTTGGAGGCTGAATGTTGTTGTTGTGTTGTTGTCTTGTTTTTGTTTATTTAATCTATTAATTTGTATTAAAAAAATCTGTTAAATCCCTGGTAGGCTACAGGAAAAAAAGATAATACCTCCAAAAATCTCCAGGGAAGAAACCTGACCTTTCTGGCAAAGAAAGTAGGAAGGGACCATTAAAGAACTAATTAAGATCCAATAAGGGGTACAGCATCCATCTCTCCCCCCCTCAAAACATGTCAGACATTTCTGAGGGTCCTCTTGTGGTTGGAACTCACTAAGTGGACTTGGTCGTCAAGCATACTGTGGATACTGATGTACTTGAGATTTTTTGCAGTTTGTGAATACACACATATTATATTATGATAATAAAATATATCACAAAGGTAATGCACATGGCTGATGTGCCCTCTGTTCTTGTTTTCTAGTGTTTCTTCTGGTCTTCCCCAGCCTTCAGGGGGGCTGCAAAGTTTTTCCAACATTGAAGCAGCTGAAGATTTGTGGTCTATTAATGCCAGAACATTCCTTTTGAGTGCAGTTTTTTTTTTCTGTTTGCACAGCAACAATCTTAAGAGAGTGAGAAAAGGTAGGTATAAGACTTGTAGAGGGGTCTGAGATGGACATAGAAGCCCAAAACGTGTAACTGCACTAATCATGCCCTTACACTTTAAAAAATCTAATTCATGTATTTTTCTAAAAGCATGACATTATTATAATTTTTTAGATAATGCTGCTATGTTGTAAACATTTATGTAAATGTTGCCTTTCCTTTACATTTTCATGAAATCAGCAGCTTTCCTCCAAGTAATTACGGCTATGGAAATCATCAGCACAGTCTTCAGTAATTCCCAGTGCATAGGATAGATTACTTTTGCTGAACTTCTTTTTGCATCCTATTTGCACATCCTCAAACAACATGTTGGTTGAATGTTTCATTCATTAGCAAAAAAATGATCAAAGCTTCAGGCTTACTACCTGCTTTAACTAATTTTTTTAGCAGTGGGTTCTAGAGTGTTTGAAATACAGAACAGCATGCCACTCCTAAAAAATGGAGATGAGCTAACCAGTTCAATCTGACAAAAGACTTTGATGCATAAGCTGATATTTCTGCCATGAATTTAGCATTTACTGTGAACAACCAAGTTTTTCTTTCCCTTCTTTTTTTTTTTTGGTTTATTTTTTGTTTAAAAACCTGTAGTAAGGAAATCTGGAAGTAATGCACTCCTCTCCTAAAATCATACAAATACTGTACACCTCTAAAATTACTAGTTCCTGGTTCTCCTGCTGAATTAATGATGTTAGTACTTTGAGTTCCTGACCCACAACAGGTAGATAGATCAGGTATAGCAAAACACTCAACTCTGAGTGGCATCTTCGAGTTTGTTCTTAGTCTTCTGACATTGTATTCAAGATGGTGGCTCCCAGCAAAAGTCTTAGGACTTTTGGATGTCTGCTTAAGGGAGGCTTTTAAAAGTAGATGATATACTTTACATAAAATAAGTTAAATACACATGGGAATTTTTTTGTTAAAATGAGTGGTCTTATGACAGGGTCTTTTAGCACAGGTAAGTAAGTTAGTAAGTTATTATTCCAAAAGGAAATAGTTTAATACATATACAGTAAAACCCCTTAGATTACCTTAGGCTACATGCACACTATTTGCTTTTAGATGCCTTCAGACTGTTTGCAGTATGCTGCAACTGAACACATTGCACCTGCCAATCTTAAGCTGTATTGACAAAATAATAATCACATTTGAGAACACAGTGTTCTAATGTGCAAAAGATGCCATCATGACTTTGTCAATACTGCCAAGTCTGACAAGTGCTGTCAGGTGTGAAGATGAGTTCAAATTTTTGCTTGCAAAGTTTTGATGTGCATTCAAGGAGGATTTGCCATTAGGCCTATTTAACGTAAATGCAAGGCCCAATTATGTGTGTTAAAATGGCCTCTTTTAGTCACCATTGAAAGCCAGTGTGACATGGCTGAAGCGCATTTGGAAGACATGGACAAAATGTTGTCATACTGCAACATGAAGTGTCTTAGCAAGCTTCATGGCAGAATCCTCATGAATTATTTTATTGAAAGCTTTAGATTTATATGTATTGAAGAGAACTGACATAATTACATTAACTTACCTCTATACCACCATATTGTTAAGATAAAATGGCAAAGAGGTTGACTCCTGGAACATTGTTTAATCGTTGCTACAGAAAACATATATGAGTAGCTAGTGCCTGTGAATGGCTGAGATCTGAACTTTCATTAAACAAAACAGATCACAGCCACAATGTACTGTATAGACCAGTCATAGTGGCTATGTACTTTATCGCTGTGATGGCCCCTTTTTTTTGCAACAGATAAAGAAAAGGAGGAGGCAGTAATGAATAAAGGGATTGTACTGTAGATAGGGATTAGAAATAGGCAGCAGAAAATTTAATGTGGGGATTTTATTTATGGTGTATCTATGGTCGAAATGTAAAATCATTATAATCCTTTACATATTGTATTTCATTATTTCTAGCCTACACCTATTAATGATCTTGAAGTATGTAAGCTTACTTTGTGAAAATCCCCACACATGTACGTCCTTGAATTAAGTAATATAGAAGCAATTTTTCTACTGCTTCTATGTATGGCAACATCCTGATGTCACTGGTTGCAAAGGAAGCAGAAGGTACTTGCACCCTCTGCATCCTTAAGAACTGTTGATGTAGCCAGGAATCCCCTGCCATGTAACCAAAGTGTAGAGACTGCAGTGACATCACTGCCCAAGTATGGCCAATAATGTGTCATTGTATTTTTATTTTTACTTTTGGCAGATGAAGGCATTGTGATTAATAATAGATTTACAATGGAGGTTTTGGGGATTTTGTTTTTTTGTCTTCATTTCTTTATTTTTAGGTTTCACTTGTGTGTACCCCATACTCATTCATATAAGGGAAGCAGTATTTGGTGGCCACACATGTTATTTAAGGGGCTTACAGATTCTGATAAGCCCCTGACTGCAAACTCCCACATTCATAAGTCAGGGTTGTGTGGAAGAGACCCTTGTCCTCATTGGACTTTGCCAGGGTCTGGCAGGGCTTTCCAGGGGGACCTCACACATATTTTTTTTTATTGTGTGCTCCCTTAACATTCATACCAGACTGCATTTTGGGGGCATTATTTTTTTTATCCTTGCTGTAGAGCAAAGGTGATCTTTACACAGAAAAATAAGATACAGTTTAAATTGCCAACGTCTTTAAAACAAACAAAAGAATAGCACACAGTTGCCCAAAATAAATATTGAGCCCCCAAGGGTCTGCAATGTATTTTTAGGGGCCTATGGGGTCTGTATATTTTTATTTTAAAAAGAGATGTCATCTGCCAGGATTTTAAAACAATGCTTCCCTTTGCAAATATGAGTGCTTTAAAAATCACTGTTCTTGGCTGAATATTTTTATTTTTTACATTGGAACATGTTCCTTGTGGCAGTGCCAATGCCCCCCCCCCCCCCCCCAATGGTATTTTGTGATGCCTTTTTACTGCTTATGAGCCATTGACTTTGAAAGGGGTTTGGCATTCAAAATTCTTTAAAGTTTGACGCACCCCAATCAAAATGAGCCCTGGCAGTTCAGCTCTCAATTACCTGTGCATAGCACTGCTGTGTCACTATTGTGAACTATTAGGGTTCTGAGAACAGGAGTTTTGGGAGGCAGAGTCAGGAAGGGAATTTAGCCTGATATAAAGTGGAATATGAAGGAGTGAGATGGACACCTAATGCTGCGTACACACGGTCGTTTTTTGCAATGAAAAAAAACAACGTTTTTTAAAACGTCATTTAAATTGATCGTGTGTGGGCAAAACGTCGTTTTTTGTCTTAAAAAAAACGACCAAAAAAAAATTCCAACATGCTTGAATTTTTTGTGTCGTTTTTCAAAACGTCGTTTTTTGTTTCACAAAAAGTCACCGTGTGTAGCAAAAACGTCGTTTTTCAACCCGCGCATGCCCAGAAGCTAGTTATGAAGGGAGCTTCAATGGAAAAGAGTGGTGAATGTAACCTTGCTTTTTGTGAAAAAACGATGGTGTGTATGCAAAATTGTCTTTGAAAAGTGACGTTTCAAAAACGTCGTTTTTTACTTCACAGAAAACGTCGTTTTTTTTTCATCGCAAAAAACGACCGTGTGTACGCGGCATAAGTATTTAATGGTGTGGGAGCACCAACAATAAGTATAGTTCTTTTGAAGAAAGATAATTTGGGTCGATGGGATGTTGATAGGTTGAGCTTCTGTTTTAGATGGATTTATTTTAAATCCTGTTATGGCGCTAAAAGATATTAAGATGCCATGTAGAGAAGAGAGAGATACATGAGGGTGAGTGAACGTCAATAGAATATCATCAGCAAAGAGAGATCATTTGTATTCTCATTGGCGCAATGGTACTCCGCAAATGTCTGAGTGGGATCTAATGGCAGCTGTAAGTGGCTCCATGCTGACAACAAAAAGTAGGGGTGACAAAGGACAACCCTGCCTAGTACCATTGCTCAAGGGGAATAATTGTGGATTGTGGTAGATGTAAGGAAAGTTGTACTTGAGAAGTAGTCGAATATATAGTGCTTGTAGAGCTTTAATAAAGGAACACAAAAATCCATAATGGGAAAAGACCGCAAACATAAATGACCAACTAAGGCAGGCAAAGACCTTTTGGGCATCCAAATTTAAAGCCAAAGCAGGGAAATTAGTTTTAGTCAGAAGAGCTATATGATCAATTGTGCATCTTGTGTTATCCCCTGCATGTCTAATGGGGAAAAGGCCTACTTGATCTCTATGGTAATGGTAACAAACATGACAATCTATTTGCTAAAAATTTTGTAAATATTTTATAAATTGAATTTAACAGGCCTACTTGATCTCTATGGTAATGGTAACAAACATGACAATCTATTTGCTAAAAATGTTGTAAATATTTTATAAATTGAATTTAACAGTAGTCGAATATATAGCAGCATGTCCCTTCTCTTATGGTTGCTGGCCGGTTTGCCCGACTCTCCAGTAAGTCCATGAGGGAAGAGAGCTTCAGCCGTTCATACAGCATCTCCATTGTCCTGTGCCCTTGTAGCTGTTCCTCTGGCGATGGAACTATCCCACTGCTGTGCCACCACTGTAACGGTCACCACCATTTACGACCTTCCATCAACCCAAGACAAGACAGCTTATCCGACACTCCGACAAACCAGCCGACAGGACCCAATCCATTCCCCCAGAATCATATAGAAGGGATTTCATAGATCCATGAACTAGAGGAATGGCTTTCGCATGCGTGATGACGCGCCGCCGGTCAGCTGACCACAGTGTCAGGACCTAATGTTAGCACGCTCGATTGCGTGCAGGAAATGTTAGTGGGTGGGCAAGTTATGGTGGGTGGCGTATCATGACAGCGGACGCCTATCACAGAAAAGGAGGCGGATCGCCTATCAGCTTAGGACGCCAACGCTTTGTACTAGAGAGGACTAGGAGCTAAAATCTATATTAGGATGAGCCGAGACCACGGGATAAGTAAACCACACAGACTCGCTCAGCTTATATGGAGAGGGGTCAGAGCCGAGGACAGGAAAAGCCATGACATCAAGGACAAATATGTAAAAAAATACAATGAACAGAAGAAAGGGCATCACAGATTTAAAAACAGAAGGGAGTAAACAATAGAGATTAAGAGTTAGGATAGTACATGTAAATAAGGCATTGTCCAACATTGTTGGAGGATAGTATCTATATGTACAGAGGTTAGGAGGCTGGTTTACACTGTAGTCAAAACCAAAGTAAGAAGGGGGGGCGTGTCTGGACGCACAGCAGGGAAGACGTGTAGATGCTGAGCTCCACACAGGCAGCTGACAATCTACTGCCATCCCAGCTCAAATCTACGCCCAGCTCAACTGAGCTTTCATCACCTACCTTGGGAAGCCTCCTATGATCGATTCCTTGGTTCCGGAGACCTGCGCTAGCCAGGATTCCCTGCCGGGACCGGGGAGGGCTCCGCTCCACGCCGCCATCGCCATCTTGCGGCCTACACCTCCGGAGCTCTCCGTGCCTGTATCTTAAGGCGTCGGGCGAGGAGATCGACATACACCGTCACCGGAGCTTCCTCGGAGGTCACCGCCTGCTAGCCCTGCTGAAGGACCCTGGGAAACGCTGCTCAACCAGGCCGTAGATTGCGGAGCTCCGTGGCGCGGCGCCATCTTGCGGCCTACAGTCCGGGTGTCTCCTCCATCCACACACAGTGAGTACCTGACCCCCGGCCCTGACAAAATAGAGGTAACCCCCAGGACTCTCCTCATACAGCCGCCAAAGGAGGGGTCCGATTACTGCCTGAGAGACTCCAGGCCTGAATAAACTCTGCACATCCCGTTTGGCCCCCTCTATCAGGAAAGTCCGCGGCTGCGGCCTACCCCTGGAAGTCAGTGGCCATCTTAATGTTCCAAGCACTCCCATCCTTCCTCCATATACCCAATTGCTCACCACCCCTGATCAGCTTCCTGCTGGATTCATATAGACACTGCTGAAGCATCTACTTACTGCTGCTAACTTAGTTGCAGAGACACTGACACTTCTCCCAACCGCTATGTAATCTCCTATCCATGGGAGCTTAAGAGGAGCATAACTACCACACAACTGAATGTCTTGATGACCTCACCTCCCCGCTCCAGACATGGGAACTACTGACAACTGCACTGTCCTCGCTGCTTCAGAAGTACCCCTCTTCTCTTCTCTCAGGTGTACCTGTGGGCTATTAGAGGATGACCCGCAAGCGTAAGGAGACCCCGAATCCTAAAAAATTGGACGACTTTTACCCGTCGAAGAACAGGGGACTACTCCAAACAAGTTCCGGCTCCAACATGCCTTCACCCACCTCCTCGGATGGCTCCCGGTCCAACGCATCGAGTCCCACAACCTCAACTGGCCCTGCCCGGGGATCACCTGGAGTGTCCACGCCGACAACCCGCAGCCCAGCCAAATCCAAACCCCGCCTGGACGCAGACGCTGAATGGTCAAATGCAGGCCGCGAATCTCTGGAGCTGGTGGACCCCTTCACTGCATTCCCTACCACGGGTAAGGCCATTTCTGATACCACTGTTAAAGACATGCTTGTATCTCTCCGCAGTTCCATGCACACAGATCTAATGCAATGCATGCAAAACTTTAAGTCGGATATAGGAGAATTGGGAGGTCGGGTGGCCCACATTGAAGAGAAAATGGGGGAATTTGCTTCGTCCCACAATACATTGATAGATGCGCATGCAGACCACTCTGACAAAATAACTTGGCTGAAAGCAAAAGTCACAGATTTAGAAGACAGGTCGAGGAGGAACAATGTGAAGATTAGGGGAGTTCCTGAGACGGTGTTGCCCGCACAACTCCAGCAGTATGCCCAAGACCTTATGCAACTAATCCTCCCATCTGTCTCGGAATCTGAGTTACAGATTGATCGTATTCATAGACTTCCCAAGCCATCCCATCTTCCGGACAACGTCCCTCGGGACGTACTGATGAGGGTACACTTCTACCAAGTGAAAGAGCAACTTATGCTTACCTTTAGAAGAACCCAACAACTTCCGGAGAAATTCACACATATCCAGCTCTTTGCGGACCTTTCACAATTCACCATGCAGAAGCGCAAATCGTTGGTTCCAGTGATGAAGGCCCTCCGCAACCATAACATTCCGTACCGCTGGGGTTTTCCGGTGAAGATCACAGTCACTCACGATGGCAAAATTACAACCATTACCGACTTGGACGCCGGGCTTAAGCTCCTCCGTTCCCTAGACATCCTCCCAGAACAACCCGCCGAAACTTCTTGTCCTCCCATGAGAATTGATCAGCAGTACGAGTGGCAGATGGTGAAAAACAAGAAAAGGTCCAAGAAGCGATCGTCGTGATGGATCTCACAACTCTACAAGTTATGCTCTGTTTACAGTTCCCTGTGTTTGGAGCAATTGCTCTGAAGTTTGATTCCCCCCCCCCTGAGAATGGGCATAGATTCTGCCCTCTGGTCCTTGTTTGAACAAGTTTTTTTATTATTATGTTTTTGGTTTCTCAACCTGTTATTTTTTTCCCTTTTTTAACCCCTACTGATTTTGTTTTTATTACCTACTTCTCTGGTTTCCTGTGCATGCTCCTCTAACCACCCTTCGGGGTTTTATACCCCTCTCATAATGCCGATGAATCACCATGTCTCGCAGGCTTGCTGCCAGAGTGATGGATGGACTGTCCACCAGAATGTCTTCGCAAGGTACTGTTATCTTTCTCACCCTCTGAATCTACTATGGCTCTGAAAATAGTGTCTTTCAATGTTAATGGTTTAAACCACCCTGCTAAATGGGCCTCGGTCTGGAGGGAGGCTAAGGCCCCCCGGGCGGACATCCTCTGTATCCAGGAGACACATTTCTTAGTGGATGACCCGCCTAGGTTCCAGAACAAATCCTTCCCCCACATCTTCGCGGCCTCTGCCCCAATTAAACGTAAGGGGGTCTTAATTGCAGTAAGAGACTCGGTTGCATTTAAACTAACGCAGGTCCATGCAGACCCGGGAGTGAGGTATGTCATTCTGGTGGGAGAATTTAACAATAAACCCTTCACCATTGCTAACTTATATGCACCAAACTCCCACCAACTTCGCTTTTTGAAGAAACTGTACTGCAAAATTGCCTCCCTTAGGCATGGGTCCTTAGTGATATGCGGGGACCATAACCTAACTGTAGATCATTCTTTGGACTCCTCATCTGTGGTGAAGCGTCCTGTTCCTCAACTTCAACACTTGCTTCACTCCGAAGATGTGTATGATGTATGGAGGTGCCAACACGCCGTGGAAAGGGACTATACGTTTCATTCTGCCAGACACAATTCCTGCTCCAGAATTGATTTAATTTTTGTTGACAAAAGTTTGCTTCAGGCGGTGTCATCCTCCACCATCCATAATATCTCTTGGTCCCGCCTATATATGGAGGGCAAATTCTCGTGTGTTCAATATGCCTAAACATGCTGCCACTATCAATGATTCCCTATCAAACTTTTTTGCTCAAAATGTGGGCTCGGTCTCAGACCCTGCCATGTTATGGTGCGCCCATAAGGCATTTATTAGAGGTATTATCCTACAAATATGTGCGAGGGAGAAGAAGCGAAGGACACAAAAAATTGATTGGCTACTTGACGACATTAAAGTTTTAGAAACTCAAAATAAAACTAACCCTACGATTCTCCTAGCACAGAAACGTTCTAAATGTCGATTTAATCTCAGGCTCCTGTTGATTGAGCAACATGATAAGTATATCCAAACTCTGAAACTCTCCCATTATTCGGCAGGGAACAGGGCAGGTAATTTTTTGGCCCAAAGACTCAAATCGCCCAGGATTAAATCTAAAATCCCCTATCTCCTTCATCCCATAGATAAGCACAACATTATAAATCCTAAAGAAATTGCAGACTCCTTCGCCCAGTATTACTCTGACCTGTACAACCTGAACACAGATGCCAATACGCCTCAGCCCTCTGAAGAAAATATTCAGGCTTTCCTATCCCAAATTAAACTCCCGACTCTATCCAAACTCCAATTAGACCTGCTAAACGCCCCCATATCGGAGTCAGAAATCAGGAAAACAATTAAACTACTTCCCTTGGGTAAGTCCCCTGGACCTGACGGTCTACCTAATGACTACTACAAGTCTTGTCAAGACAAATTAATACCATCTCTAGAAGATGTGTTCAAAGCCGCAGTGTCCTCCGCTTCGTTTCCGTCCGAGATGCTCAAGGCCTATGTGGTCACCATTCCCAAGCCGGGTAAGTCCCCTGACAGTCCAGCGAATTTCCGGCCAATATCGTTGTTAAACTCTGATGTTAAGTTGTACGCAAAAATATTGGCCCATAGACTTCTACCTATTCTGCCCGATCTTGTGGGTGTTGATCAGTCTGGCTTTACTCCGGGGAGACAGGCCTCAGACACTACGAGACAGGTAATTGGGGTAATACAGCGGGCTAAGACCTCTCGGACGCCTTCTCTGCTCCTTTCCTTGGATGCGGAGAAGGCGTTCGACAGGGTACATTGGGGATACATGAGGAACACTCTTCAAAAATTCGGGTTTACCGGTCCTATCCTCTCTGCTGTGCTGGCTCTCTACTCCTCCCCTTGTGCCCAAGTCTTTACTTCTAATTTGTTGTCTAGCACCTTCACAATTTCAAACGGCACCAGACAGGGCTGTCCCCTGTCCCCCTCTATTTTCAACCTATTAATAGAGCCTCTGGCGGAGAGGATCAGATCCCATCCGAATATCCAGGGATTTGACATTCATGGTAAGGCCCACTCTGTCAATCTGTTTGCGGACGACATAATTCTTTTTTTAACGTCTCCAGCAACCTCCTTAGGTTTTGCCCATCTCACCCTGACGGAGTTCAGCCAGGTGTCCTACTATAAGGCCAATTTTTCAAAATCCGTTATCCTAGACCTGGGGATACCACCCTCATTGAAATCCCAGCTGCAGGCGACCTTTCCATACTCGTGGAGTAATTCCACGATCACATATCTGGGATTGAAACTCACGACTGACCCTAATCACTTAGCTGACGTTAACTACCTCCCACTGATTGACAGACTTCGCAAGGATGTTGCTAAGTACTCTATAGGAGAGCTCTCATGGTCCGGCCGCCTGGCTACCTTCAAAATGTTACTTATCCCACAGATTCTTTATATCTTTAGAACCCTTCCAGTCCCCGTCCCTCCCATTCACATTAAAACCCTGAAGTCGCTACTTAACAAATTTATTTGGAAAACTGGTAGGCCTAGGTGTTCTCGAAAATTTCTACTTAAACACAGAAAGGCGGGAGGTATGGGCTTAGTGGATATTCAGGACTACCTGCGTGCCTCTATTCTGACACAACTGAAGTGCTGGCTTAACCCAGGGACCAATCCTATATGGAAGGGAATCGAGCAAGACTTGTGTCCTGTGCATAACCTTCGGGACTTTTTCCTTCTAGATGTCTGGAGGCCCTTACCTGTTCGGGGCCTCCCTCCTACTCTCCGGGCCTCTGTCCTTGCATGGAGAGATCTGTGCGGGGCAATGTCCCCCTGCCCCGATCTCGTGGAGGTACCAGTCCCTTTTAACATCCTATCCCAGGCCATTCCCGACCTCTCCGCTACTAGTTGGCAAGGTAAAGGAATACACCTGGTTAATGATATCTTTCAAGACGGTGCAATCTATCCCTTCAAATCCCTACAGGAAAAATTTGCAATACCTTCGTCCGAACACTTTAACTACCTGAGGATCTCTCATTTCCTCAGCTCCCTCACCACACATCGCATTTTTCTACTGAAAAGAATTTGGCGCTTCTACTCTATCTCTCCCTCTCCCCAAAAGGGCATAGCCCTTTTCTATAATTTTTTTCAAGATAAGCTGACATTCGTGAAATCGTCACCCTTTGTCAAATGGGAAAGAGACTTGGAGACAACTTATGATGAGGAGCAATGGGTGCGGGCGTTTCGGGTGATATATGGGGCCTCTAGATGTGTCAACCACTGGGAGCTGTCTCAGAAGATAGCTCTCAGGTGGTATCTCACGCCCTATAGAATCTCAAATTTTGGGTCTGACGGCTCCCCTCTATGCTGGAGACAATGTGGGGCGGTGGGAAATCTATTGCATATGTTCTGGTCGTGCCAAAATGTTACCAGTTTTTGGAACTCAGTGTTCTCTTACATATCAGGGATGACTGGTATTCTGACAAGACCTAACCCTGGACTAGCAGTCCTACATATTGGCATTGACTTGTTCCCCTCTGACTTCAGGGTAGTTGTCACCCATATCCTCTTGGCAGCCAGAACACTCATTGCACAACACTGGGAAGCGGATAGGGCTCCTAACGTCTCTGAGGTTCTAAGGTTGACTCAGGTGAATTATGTTCATGAATCTTTACTGGCCTACCGCCGTGGTGACAGAGACAGGTTCGACTCAGCTTGGAAAATTTGGACCGATTGGTATAAAGCGTAAAATACATTAACTTAATTTACTGATGATTGATTTGTTAAAATGGTTACTTGGCATGCACACTTTCCCCTTTCCTCTTTCCTTCTTTTCCCTCTTCTTTCTCCCTGCCCCCCCCCCCACCACATTCTCTTTCCAAACTCCCTGCTTCTCCCCTTTACAAGTTTCCTATGAGCAAACGGTGCGGATATACCTGTTATCTGATGGTTAATGATGTTCCATGGATTAATTTCCTGTTGGGGTATTGTAACTTCCTTTGGTTATATGTAAGTTCTAATGTTTATACGCCTGATGTATCTCATGGTAACGCCTGTTTCCTCATGTTTTGTTTTTCTTTTTATATACCTCTGTATACAAAAGTTTCTAATAAAAAACTAATTGAAAAAACAAAAAAACAAAACAAAGTAAGAAGATAATTAGGACACATTTTCCCTTGCTGTATAAATATGTACATTTTCTGAGGCCCAAAGTGGCAGAATCACTTTACCTTATTCATACTTAAGTGGGGGGGGGCGGAGTTTTGATTAATCATGCTTATATTCCTAGTACTGTGGAGAAATAGGTATCAAAGAATGCATGTGAGTGTAGAGCAGCTAGAGAGGGGCAACATAACAAATTCATCTGAAAGTGCTGATGCCTATTATCAGATGGAACCTAGAGTTGCTGTTTCAATATGAGATACAGCATTTCTGGTTAGATGTTTTTTTTTACCCCTCCCCTCCCATACACCGGATTTGTAGCCTTCTAGGAAGGGTCGGTAGCTAACATTGTTGTTGAGCCCTGGAGGTGAGGTGGCTCTTAGAGCCACTATCCAGCGGGTCTCCCGCTGGAGTAGCAACTTATCCCAATCTCCACCTCTCGGGTTGGGATGTATCCTGTCCAATGCTAGAAGTGCAATCTTTGGGAAAATCCCCTGGTGCACGTCTATCGTATGTCGCCCCAGGGGGAGATCAGGGTTACAAGTTTTCATGCTGTGCACATGCCTACTTATCCTTTTCTTCCAATCGAGTTTTGTCTTTCCCACGTAAAAACAACCACATGAGCATGTCAGAAGATACACAACCCCGAAAGTGCTACAATTAGCAAAGTGTCTGGGTTTATAGGATAGACCATTCGGTAGTTTGATATTTTTCGAGATGTGTATATATTGGCATTGTGGGCAACCTCCACACGTGAAAGTACCCCACTGTTTGCAAGGATCCCCTCGAAAGGCCCCTGTGTACTCACTAGTGACCAATATATCTTTTAAAGATCTAGTCCTTCTATATGTAATAAGGGGGTGGTTGGAGATAAATTGATTGGTGGTGGGGTCAATTTGGAGAATATACCAATGTTTCTCAATGATCTGTTTGATCGATTTCTGTTGCTTGTTAAAGGTGGTAATTATCCTTGTGGGTAACCGTGGGTTCTTCTGGTCTTGGGAGGTTTTTGTCGTAGGGAATAGTATATTCGCTCTGGATTGACTTCTAGCTCTTTTAAAGGCTTTTTTGAGGCATGTGAGGGAGTACGCTCTTTGAAGAAGTCTTTCTTTTAATTTGTTTGCTTCTACCAAAAACACAGATTCGTCTGAACAGTTTCTCTGCGTATGGAGATATTGTGAGTACGGGATCAAACTAATTAGTGGTGCTGGATGAAAACTAGATGCCTGTAATATAGTGTTTCCCGCTGTCCTGCTACGAACGAGAGAGCTGGATAAGTGTCCATCCGAGGTTTTTGAGATGGTGACATCTAAAAATTTAATTGTTTTCTCATTACATATTTTAATAAATTTAAGGTTGAAATCATTCACACCTATATCTTTTATACATATGTCCAGATCTTCTTTTTTTTCCATCCCACACCAAAAAGATGTCATCGATAAATTGATGCCAAATCAAGATGTTGGCTGCATGGGATCTGTCTCCGTGGGTGGACAGGAAAAGGTTCTCCCACTCCCCCAGATACAGGTTGGCATACAATGGAGCACAACAAGTCCCCATCGCTACCCCCTGTATCTGTTGGAAGTGGGAGCCATCAAAGGTAAAGGCATTGTGATATAAAATGAATTCTAGAGCTTGTATGATGAATCTGTGTAGTGGCTTGTCATCTCTGTGTGACTGGCTGATGAAATGTTCAATCACTTTCAGCCCCTTCATATGGGGTATGGAGCTGTATAGCGCTTCTACATCTACCGTGACCAGGAGTGCACCAGTTGGCACAATGAGATTTTCAAGATTTTGAAGTAAGTGAGTGGTGTCTCTGTTTTAAAAGAGGGTAAGTTCATTACTAATGGTCTGAGTTGCTCGTCTATAAACTGACTTAGACGTTCAGTAATGCATACTCGTCCGGAAATGATTGGTCTCCCTGGGGGGTTGAGTTGGTCCTTATGTACTTTCGGCAAGCTGTAGAAAGTTGGAATTTTTGCGTGATCAGTTTTTCGTAACTCCCATGTTTGTTGTGTAATTACGCTTGGTCCACCATCTTAAAAAATTCTGTATCAAATCTTTTAATGATGGATCTGGGTATGGGTCAGTACCACTCTTGATTGGAGAGTATCTTTTTGGCACATTGATTGAGAAGACTCATTGCTCATTACTACGATATCTGCCCCTTTTTTTCGAGGGTTTTATAGTGAGTTGTTGGTTGGCTAATTGTTTTAGCGCCAACTTCTCCTGATCCGATATATTGTCAGAGCTCTGGCCTTTCTTAAGTTCCATGGGGCCAGATTCAGAAAGACTTGCGCTGGAGTATATCGATATGCGCAGCGTAACTGTCAAGATGCGCCGTAGTATCTATGCGGCCGTACCCACCAAACTAGATGCAACAGAAAACAAGCTTTTTCCGACCGGCTTAACTTTCCTTCGCCAGAGTATCGTAAGCGCATATTTTTGCTTGGCGCATCCATCGCGCCTATTGATTTCCCATTCAAATATGCAAATGAGGGAGATTTTCCGATTCGCGAACGGATTAGCACCAGATGCTGGCTACATGCGCCGCGCGTATGACGTCCGTCTGTCGCAAAGTTATTCCTACAAATAGCTGCTTTATCTTTACTGACGGCCACAGGTCAGCAGGAGAGTAGCTACAGCAGCAGCGTTACCGAAGAAAATAGCAAGCTGAACAACCACACTTGCAAGGACAACACCTCTGTGTGACAACATGCCAGGGGCAGCCGTGGTCTTAGCACTACTAATGGGTTCCCCGGTACGGAGGAGGCGGGCACGTGAGATGATATACCGCACGCGCATGAGCCTCTTTGGCATGGGTGATGAGGAGGTGTATCGCCTCTTCAGATTCAGCCCTGATGCAATCCTTGAACTAACCACAACCCTGCAGGATGACATCACCAGCAAGACACACCGCTCACAAGCAGTGCAGCCACTGGTGAAGGTACTGGCAACACTTCATTTCCTTGCAAGTAGATCATTCCAGCGTACAAGTGGAGTGGTGGCTGGGATGTCACAGTCCACCATGAGCAGATGTGTGCACCAGGTTGTCCCCGCAATCCTGACGCATGTCCCACCACATCATCAGACCCACCACTGAGGAGCTGCGGCTGAAGGCAATGGCAGATTTCTACAGCATTGCCAGATTCCCACGCACCGTGGGGGCCATTGATTACACACATGTGGCACTCCAGCCCCCCAGTGCCACAGAGCACATATAACGCAATCGGAAGCATTGGCATTCCATCAAAGTACAGGTGATAGCCGATGCCCAATGCCTCATATGGCACGTCCGTGCCAAACACCCCGGATCCAGCCATGACAGCTACATCTACAATCAGAGCCCCATTCCAATGGAATTCGAACAGAACATGTATGGGGACAGCTGGCTGGTTGGTGAGTGACATGGGTGGCAGGCATGACTGTTCCCCCCATGATGCTGACATCACAATGGGCACATGCATGACTTACATCCTCCTGTCTTTTCCCTTACAGGTGACTCTGTATATGCACTGGGACCCCATCTAATGACTCCTTTCCGGAACCCCCAAACCAGAGGAGAGAGAAGATACAATGCCGCACATATCAAAACTCGTGCAGTGGTGGAGCAAACATTTGGGCTCCTGAAGTCCCGTTTCCGCTGCCTGGATAAGTCTGGGGGGGGCCCTATTGTATTCCCCTACCTTCGTGTGTCAGATCATCGGTGCATGTTGCATTCTGCACAACTTTGCCATGAGAAAGGGCCTGCAGATTGACATACGTTATGACCTGACCCCCCAACCAGATAGCCCCCCCCTGCCAGAGGAGACCCATTCAGCTGATGGAAGAGCAGTCAGGAGGGTCCTCGCCATAGGCATCTTTGGACACTAAACAAAAACATTGATCACACGGACAATGCACGCATGCACACCACTGACGTCCCTAGATCACACACACCACATCCACATCGCATTGGATTAGCCCAAGTCCAACATGCAGGACTTGGGAGCAGCAACGCCGCGTCAAGGCCCCAATGGTGTCGCTGTCCATTCATACACCATTCACACGTCATTCACACAGCCGTGGGGATAACTTCTCCCCAACGGCCGAGGGTGACACCCCTTACTGGCAGGAGTGCCACCCCCTCACATTCACACACCATTCACACTGTCCCTGCACGACTGACCGTGTGCAGTTAAACTCAAAATAAAAAGCTCATAACCTGAGCAACATTAAATTAAAAAAAAAAACTCATAACCTGAGCCGATAATAAAAAAATAAAAAATAAATCCAAAAAGCCCTCATCTGGGCTGACGGAGGCTCTTTCCGGTGGGCACTCTCTGGCTCCTCAGCTGCCTGGAGGGAGTGGGTGGGGGTGGGGGGGCATCTGGAGGTGGCTGATCCCTGGGTGGGCCACTCCTGACAGGTGTGGCCTGCATGCCCTCCAAGGCCATGGCTATCCCACAGAGGTAGGAATTTGTGTGGGCCTGCATCCTCAGCTGCCGGGTCACTTGGTAATGTTTTGCCCGCTGCCTCTGCCTCCCCTGGTCCCGGATGGCAGCAGTGTTGGCCTGGACGGCTGCAGTGAGGTGCCTAAGATCAGCCTGCACCTCCGCCAGGCTGGTCACCACTGCAGCGCAGTTGCAGCTGATATCCTACACTGCGTTGGACATCTGGGCCACTGAGCCCAGGCTGTCAGCTACCCGGTCCAGGTGCCCAGCAATCTCCCCCATCTGCTGGGTCTGCTTGGCCTGGTCCCTTGCCATCTGGTCATGGACCACATCAGACACCCCCTGGTCTTCCGGGTGGCCTTCCTGGGGCCAGGAGATGGTAGTCCCTGTGGGGTGGAGTCGCCCTTGAGGGGCTTCCTAGGATGGGGGAGGGGATTTTAGAGGGCCCTGCTGAAGGGGAGGACTCCTCCAAAAATAAAACAAACTCCTGCTCGGGGACAACAGGCTGCTCCTCAACCACCTCAGCAGGTAAGGTGTGGGCACTCCCCTCCATCTCGGTGTCTTCACCACCCAGGGGGTCGGGCTCAGGATGCCGTTGGGGGGATGGGGTGGACTGGCTGCCGGCAGATGATGGCCCAGCTCCGTCATCTGTGGATGACACAAAGCACACATGTTGGTGGTCCCACACACTTGGCACATGTACCCCCCCCCACATGCAACATACCAAATAGGGGATAAAAAACACTTACCTGTCCTGGAGCCTTTCTCCACGGAATCATATCACGGTACCCCCTCCAACTGCTCCCTCTCCAGGCAGCGGGCTACCACCTCCTCCTCCGTGGTCAGGCTGACCGCCCCTCTCATGCCTCCTGATGGTGGCCACCTTGCCCCGGACTTTGCGCCTCAAATCATTGATTTTTTTGGCTATATCCGCAGCAGTCCGGGTGGAATAGCCCAAAACATCAACCCTGCCAGCAATGCTCTCCAGTATGGCCTGCTTCCTATCCCAGCTGGTCTTCTGACTTTTCCTGCCATGGAGGAAGTCATTGTAGGTCTCTATAGCGGAGATCACTACAGACAGCTCCTGGGCGTTGAAGTTGAGGTTTCTTCTCTCTTTGCGGGGAACGGGAGCAGCCATCGCACAGCAAAAGTTACTTCCCTGGGGTGGGGGGAACCGGATATACTTTTGCGCCGGAAAGGCGCATCTGCGGCCGCTTTTATACGCGCAACGGAACACATTGCGCTGCCGTTTCCCATGAAGTGGTGCCGACGGAAGTTGTGAGCATGCGCACAGGGGAACGAGTGAAGCCCTCTCTCACTGCGCATGCTCCATGGATGATGCGCTGAACGCAAGTCTCTGCGCTGGGCTCCGCCCATCATTTACATATGATCACACCCACTTCCATTTGCATCGGGTTGCGCCAGCGCATTTTCGTTACTCCGCCGCAAAGTAACGAACATGCGCTTGGTGAATACTGTACTTGACTCACTAGTTCGCGTCAGCATAACGTATATGCGATGCGCTACGCCGGATAAAATATGCGCGCATCTACCTGAATCTGGCCCATGATGTCTTTTGCCGTCATTGCTATGAAGGCATTGAGATTGGAATTTAGGCTAAGTGGCGGAAACTTATTTGATTTCTTTTTCAACAAAGATTTTCCTGAAAGGCCACCTTCGGTTGGAGTTATTTGTTTCTTTAGATTCATTCTATCTATCAAATCTCTATTAGTTTGTTCGTCCAGAAGGGCGATCAGGTCATTCATGGCCTGTTTCTCTCTAGCAGAGGGTGCATTGGTTGGAACCGGTTTTGCATATAGGCTTTTAAGAATGAGTTTTCTAGCAAATAAGTGCAGATCCTTTATTAGATCAAAGGTGTCAACATCTTTTGATGGATAGAAGCTTAGGCCCTTGTATAGAATGTTCATTTCGTCTTCAGACAGTTTGTATTGAGACAGATTGATGATACTAAGAGAGTCCGCGTTTGATCCGCATGTTCCCTCATGTCACTGTAGATCATTGATGTTCCCACCAGCGTGGGTCTCCTCAGTGGTTGCGGGATGTTTTCCTCGGCCCAGATGTTTCCAGGCCAGTTTCAGGTTGTGTTCACTTCCTAAGGCCATAGGGATGAGTTGTACAGTTGGACCGTCCTCGCTAACGTATTTTTTGGTATTGTTGCCTCTTTTGGGTGATGTCCATTTTTGTTTCCTATTGCCCTGAACAGACGGCTGTGAGCGGGCAGAGGATAGGGAGTTCAGGGAGGAATTTGAACCTAGTTCATTTTTCCAACCCTTTGATCTTCTCAGGTTGGTTTTCCTTTGGGGGTGGTTTTGTTTATTTCGTACTTGCCAACAATAGGCTTTGCCTTCTTTGAAGGCTGTTTTGTCCCTCCAGAAATGTTGTTCCTTTTTAGTGATAAGGTCTTTGACAGTAATGTCTGTGTCCTTTTATTTTTAATTCTTGGTCTTTGTATGTGTCAATTTCTTTGAACGGTTCTAATTGGGTGTATAGATCATTAATCTCCTTTTCGGAAATTAAGATTCTTTTCTGGTATTCCTTAATTAGGAGACGCATCATCATTTTCGTGCATTGTTGAAGGTTGTTTTCCCATTGTTTTTTTAAAGTGTTTTCCATGTCATTAAATGTAGGAAAAATGTGTACTCTTAATCCAAGTGGATTGATCTCCTCTTGGATATAGTGCTCAAAGTTTTCGACCTGCCAGAACATGGCGGCTTTCTTTTCTACCAGAGTCTTTAACTGGGAAAACAATGCAGTCATTTCTGATCCTTTTGCCTATTTGGCACCATGTTCTCTGTATTGACCCATTAGTGTTTCGAATTCCTTGTCTATAAACATGATTACTTCTATAAGAGGTGTCCCCTTTAGATGTGACGCTCTCTAAGTATACAATATTAATCAGATGTGTGCCTACTGTTGTGTACAATAAATAGATAGAAGAAAGCGGGAAAATGTTCTAAACAAATGTGGTGTAATAGTGGTTGGTAGTTAAGCACCGTACAAAATGTAAACACTCGTAAAATCCCAGTCAAGTGTCAAACAATCTTGGGTCCACACCATCTAATGGGGGTTTCTATGAGCGGAGCAAAAGATTCTCCAATATAGTACATAGATTTAACCATTAGAAGGATATCAGATTGGATACTATGAACCCCAATATGTAAAAATGGGGGTTTGGGTATTTGCTACCCGATATAGAGATATATAGAAGGAAGTTCATAGATCCATGAACTAGAGGAATGGCCACATCCCTGGTAATATAAAGAAAGAAAGAATACCCCCAGAGTGGGACTTTGAAGGCCAGACTCCGAATTGGATGAAAAAAATGTTTATTATGTGGACCAAACAAAATTAGGTTGACACTTGTTCACAAAATAGACCTTGAAAATTAAGGTGTAGATGCACTGGAGCACGTACAACTATTAGACAAATATACAGATGAATAACACCAGGGACAGAAGTGTACCCAGTGTAAAAAAAGAAAGAATTAGAACAAAACAGTACCCAGTGTAAAACAACATAAAAATTAAAAAACACTCTCCAAGGGACGGTGAAAAATGCCTGACGTGTTTCTGGTCTTGTGAACAAACAGAAGACCATCATCAGGGGCCACAGGAGTGCATGGTTGTAGGTTCTCGATCTAAAATTAAAAACAACATATAGCACGAAATCAGAAGCCTGTATATTAGTACATCTGTCCATTGTAGTGCCTGTATTAGTTCAGAAACACATACCGTTTGTAAAAAACTAGTAGAGTAATCCCTTGATGTCATGGATTTTCCCTTTGTGGGCTCAGAGTGAAATCCCCTCAAACTTAATATACATAGCTATGGGTGTCCAAGAGCACAGGAGATCCTGGTGAGAGCAGAGAAAAAAAAGAGGGGGGGAGGGGGGGGTTGGGGGGAAAAGGGAACAAAAGACGAAAAAGGATATTAACGTGGAAGAATATAATGGCCCTATAATAAGTGGACCATATGTTGCTGATAATGCGTCATGGACATATTAGATCTGGAGACACTTAGAAAAAAAGGGATATGTGTATGCAGGTCCTTGGAACAGATTCAATACTTTTAGATGTCACATAGGTAATGATAGTAATAATATAGAGTATTTACCCGATATGGGAGGGTTTTTTATTAAAACCCAAAGGTTGCTCCAGTAGATCCAATATGGAAAGTCCTAATGTCAATAACTCAGGGAATCCTATGTTATTTCACAAAAAGGGGGTTTGGAGCACCTATGATCAGAACAGATGTGTTGATAAGGCGCCCAAAACAGAGGAAAGAAAATGTAAACATCTCCCAGCAGAAATATATAAAATTAAAGTTAAAAGGGGGGGTTTGCACTCACCGTTGCTGTGCATATGGAGGCCCAGTGGCGTTAGTCCCTATAGATGAAGGGTGCCTAAGTAGTTGCTGGGAGACTCCTCTATTTATACTCCATATACAATAGGCGTCAATGCGGTGCCGGCTAGTGACATCATCACGTTATCGCATGCGCGATGACGTACCACCGGTTTTATCTTTTTTTTTGTTGTTTAATCAATTTTAGATCGAGAACCTACAACCACCAGAAACGCATCAGGCATTTTTTCACCGTCCCTTGGAGAGTGTTTTTTAATTTTTATGTTGTTTTACACTGGGTACTGTTTTGTTCTAATTCTTTCTTTTTTACACTGGGTACACTGCTGTCACTGGTGTTATTCATCTGTATATTTGTCTAATAGTTGTACCTGCTCCAGTGCATCCACACTTTGAAATCCAAGGTCTATTATGTGAACAAGTTTCAACCTAATTTTGTTTGGTCCACATAATAAACATTTTTTTCATCCAATTCGGAAGTCTGGCCTTAAAAGTCCCACTCTGGGGGTATTCTTTCTTTCTTTATATTCCTCCAGAATCAAGATGAGACACGCTCCGTTCTCTCTGGTTTCAGATGAATGAACGCTTTAATAGTACACTCTCAGTTTTTTTTTACAGTTCAAGCATGAAAGGAACATATAAACTCTCCACCCCCCTCATCACACAGTGGGGCTAATTACTAATTAGTATCCAGACATTTCGGCACCGGTCTATAATTAACATGACCTAATTACTACACCTGAGAAGTCACATTCCTTTAGATAATGACATTCAGTTGAGTTAATAACTAATTGTAACAGAATGCATTATCCAGACAGCCTGGCTCCGCATATAGCTTGACAAGTTCCCTTAAACATAATTGACATGCTAATTCAATACACTTGAAGAGAGACATCTGACCTTTAGGCCACGTACACACGATCAAACATGTCCGCTGAAACTGGTCTCTTGTATTAGAGACTAGGGCATATGAATTAAGCTCAATTTGTCTGTATGGATGTAAATATCCAACAGGACAGCAGAAACACTTCAGGTGAGATATCTTGACGGGAGGTGGAAGCTTTCTGTGATCGCCGACGTGCCGGGGTCCAGATCTTTCCAGGGGTTAAGAGCGACCTTGAGGTCAAAGTAGGAAACTGTAGGTCTTCTTTAGGGATAGATGAGAGGGTCAGATTTTGCATGAATGCCTCACTCTCATGTAGATCTCTCATGGAATATTGTACTCCATCTTAAGAAGCAGAAAGGTGCAAGGGGAATCCCAAGCACTAAGTAATCTGATGGTTTTGCAGATGAGCAGTAACAGAACGGAAACTGTGTCTCTTTGCCAAAGTAATGGGTGACAGATCATTGAAGATTTGAATCTTGGTTCCTTTAAAGTCTATCCGGGATTTATTACAATAATTTCCCTTGGATTAGCTCCTGGTGGTGGTTTAGGAGCTTAGGATCTGTGAGCACTGTTAATTATTATCTGGAATGTGTGGGGCCAAGGTGACAAACAGGCCCAGAAGATACATACATATTTCTTTGTCACTAATGGATTCAGAAACACCACATAGCCACAAATTTTGCAATTTTATTTGGGATACTGTATGTTTAAGGGCAGCATTATCTTCCTCTAAGACACATGCATAAGGAAACAGTTCATCAAACAAACCCTCTGGGAATGTCAGCGGGTCAGTGGGCTCCAGCGGGCAGTCCGAAATACCTGAGGTTTGGGATTGCCGCCTAAGCAGGTTGCACTCCATTAGCTGGGAATGCTGAGGCTTGGGGTGGAAGAGCGGCTGTGCCTTTGGTATATATGCTTTTGGTATCCAATCTTACCCATGTGGTGCAGGGGTGTCTCCGGAGTCGATTAGTGTGGCTCCTGCAGCTGTGAAGGCGGCTGTAGGAGCTGCAGAAGGAGAGACAGGGACTGGAGCAACGGTCTCATGCGACCTTCAACTTGCAAGCTGTGCATGCATCCCCCACTTTTTTCACGTTCTTGGCCTTCTATATTTGGTTTTCAATATCACTTGTGTTGCATACATATTCACACAAAATTCTGACCATCAAGAACGCGGAGACGTACAACACTACAACGAGCCGAGAAAAATGAAGTTCAGTGAATCCAAGCATGCCTCAAATTGATTCTGAGCATGCATGTTTTTTGGCGCATTGGAATTGCTCTCAAATTTTTGCTGTCTGAAATTCCGACAGAAAAAGTCAAATGGGGCATACACATGGTTGGAATTTCTGACCAAAAGCTCACATCAAAGTTTTCTTGTCGGAAATTCCAAACGTGTGTACGCGGCATTTTATATCACCCCACATATCTGGCCTTCATGGAAGAGTGGCAAGAAGAAAGCTATTGTTAAAAGAAAGCCATAAGAAATCCAGTTTGCAGTTTGTGAGAAGCCATTTGGGGAACACAGCAAATGTAGAAGAAGGTGCTCTGGTCAGATGAGACCAAAATAAAACTTTTTTGGCCATAAAAGCAAAATGATATGTGGGGCGGAAAACTAACACTGCACATCACCCTGAACACATCATTCTCACTGTGAAACATGGTGGTTACAGCATCATTTTGCAGGGATGCTTTTCTGCAGCAGGGACAGGGAAGTTGGTCAGAGTTGATGGAAAGATGAATGGAGCCAAATACAGGGCAATCATAAAAGAAAACCTGTTGCAGTCTGCAAAAAGACTTGAGACTGGGAAGGAAGCTCACCTTCCAGCCGGACAATGACCTTAACTTACAGCCAGAGCTACAATGGAATTATTTAGATCAAAGCATATTCATGTGTTAGAATGGCCCAGTCAAAGTCCAGACCTAAATCCAATTTATAATCCGTCGCACGATTTGAAAATTGCTGTTCACAGACGCCCTCCATCCAATCTGACAGAGCTTGAGCTATTTTGCAAAGAAGAATGTGCAAAGTTGGTAGAGACATACGCAAAAAGACTTGCAGCTGTAATTGCAGCTCTACAAAGTATTTACTTAGGGGGGGGGGGGGGCTGATATAAATGAGTGCCACACTTTTCACATATGTATCTGTACAATTCCTTGCACTGCACAATTATGTGCCACTTTGAGTTGATCTATCACATAAATCCCAATAAACAACATTTACGTTTTTGGTTGTAACATGACAAAATGTTGAAAATTTGAAGGGGTATGAATACTTTTTTAAGGCACTGTATATAGTGATCTGAGGTAACTCAGGAATGACAGCTAGCCATTGGTAAAAGCAACCAGTTCATTTATTTGAGAAACAGATAAACAAATATAGCTTTTTTCAGCAAAAGCAAGTTAATAGTCCAAAGTCCTGGTACAACAAACTTAACAGCAGGCTCATCCCAATCTTTTGGACCCACACTGAGGTTAGGGCTTCTCTATGGCAAGGGTGCTAGAGTGCCAAACAGGCCACAAGGGGGTCAGCAACCAGGGTCCCAGCTTGTCTGAGAGCTCACAATTTAATCACAACTTGTGAGCCTCTCTCCAGTCGACTTCCCTAAAATGGGTGTTGATCTCCCTCTGCTGCTTAAAAGCCTCTCCTGCTTGGGGCTTAACCCCTCGGGACCACAGTCCTGGTAGTCAGGGTTTGAAGGTACTTCCCACCCAAATCTCTTCAAACCTCAAACATTCCTGGTCCTCTGGGACACCTCACACTGCATGTACAGCAATATCTTCACAACTGTTCCCCTTAAAGGGGCCACAACCTAAATATCAGGGAAATGTACAGGACACATCTCATGCAGTCAGTCACAGGCATTAAAACAGCATTTTTTTTCCTCACCATAGGTTTACTATCTGGTAATCCTGCGGGTAAATCTCTTAATTTTTCACTTCACTTAAAATCAAGCTATCCAGGAGGATTTTCAAAAGGCTGGAGGCATTCTAGAGGCCTCTCGGTCATGCTGGGTTCACACATGTGTGGTGTGAATTGCAGCTCCGGTTTCCCTAGGAACATAAAAATGATTCATTCAGTGGTTCCTCTCCATTGTAGCTGTGGATCAGCTGACCTGGGAGAGAGTGAGGTGTAGTGAGTAGGGGGGAGAGCATTCCTGTTCATAACAGAACGCATCTGCGAATTAGATGCATTTCCGATTATGTGCCTGCAATTCGCACCACACTGCCTAGAAAATGCACACATTTTTTGTGCAATGCGGAGTGTGAATGCACACACATATGTGAACCAGACCCATTGAAAAGAACATAGTTTCAAATGTTCTGTGAATTGGATGCTGTGTAAACCGCATCCAATATGCAAATTGGATGCGGTTTACACCACATCTAATTCACATATGTCTGAACCCAGCCTTCGTGTTTTCTGAGGCCAATCTCTTCTTGATAATGTCAAGTGAGGTGTGGGAATTAGAAGGTGTTTTTTTTATTTTTTTTATTGGGGGTTCAGACCACTCCAGCCATGCAGTAAGACTGGACACACTACACTGCCCAACATAGCTACCATATTTATCGGCGTATAACACGCACCCTAACTTTAAGAGGGAAGTTTTAGGAAAATAAGGTTCCATAGCCCCCTGCGTATAACACGCAGACACAGTTTACCCTCTATTTTCAGAGTAAAAAAGTGAGTGTTATACGCCAATAAATACAGTAATATGTGGATTTGGAGCAATAAAAGAAGTCCAGAGAACAAGCAACTTGCAGATTAGGATTTTCTAAAGTAAATATATCTGTGTATTGGAAGGGGTATGTCCTTTCTATAGCTTGGTCATTGTCTTATTACATCATAGCTACTCTTTTGACTGTTATTTATGAAGAAAAAAAAAACACAGTTTAAAGGGGTTGTAAAGAGAATTATTATATATATATTTTTTAAATACCAAACATGTTATACTTCCACTGTGCAGCTAATTTTGCACAGCATGGCCCCAATCCATGTTTTCCGGGGTCCCTTGGTGTCTGTCTCTGATCCTGCCCGCAAGAACTTTCCATCTTCATGCAAGCGAGCGAGCGTGGTGGTAAGTTCTTACAGGCGCGCTCCCGTGATACAGTTGGTGGCTACAGCCACTCACTGTATTACTTGGACCCACCCCCCGGTGCACCGCGTCATTATATGTGATTGACAGCGGCACAAGCCAATGGCTGCGCTGCTTTTAATCCATCCACTCTAGCCAGGCTGAGGGACGGAGATGAATGGGCTCAGGTAAGTAGAACGGGGGTGGGGGGGGGCTAGGGGGCCAGTATTGTCAGATGTTTTTTCACCTTAATACATAGGATGCATTAAGGTGAAAAAATATGTACCTTTAAGCCCCGTACACACGGTCGGACTTTTGCCCAACCAACATCAAAATCCGACACTTTTCGCATTTGTCCGACCGTGTGTACGTTCCATCGGACCAACTTTTTTGGCTTTCATCGGACAAAAAGTTGGGTCTGCGAACGGACCAACTTTCAGGCAACAAAAGTCCGATGGTGCAAAGTCTGATCGTGTGTACAGCAAACCATCGGACTTTTGGACAAATTACAAATGCGCATGCTCAGAACCAATGTTAAAATCAACCAACAATAGCAGAAGTTAACCAAAGGGTGGCAGTAAAGAGCAGAAAAGAGCAGAACAACCACGTGATGATGGGAAAGTTTTAGAAAAGTTTGCAGAAAAGTCCGAGCGTGTGTATGCTATGGGTGTGATCGGACAAATCAATTAGGACAAAAATCCAAGGGAAGTTTTGTTGGATGTCCGACCGTGTGTACGGGGCTTAAGTGTCCCTTTAAGAAGTGCATCGCTTAGAAATAGGTACTTATGCAAATGTATAATGTAAATGTATAATAGAGAAGTTAGCACAGTGAATTGTGCTTTAACTGAATTTTGTTTCATCCCTAATTTAATTTGATAATGTTCTTGCTAACATACTGTATGGCCGCGTACACACAATGAGATATGTCCGCTCAAACTTGTCCGACGGATAGTTTAGAGCGGACATGTCTCATCGGATTTTGGTCCGATGGCATGTACACACCATCGGATCAAAATCCCCGCCGGCAGACAGCACGGTGACGTGGCGGTGACGTTGACGCCGCCACATCACCGCACCAGGAAGAAATATACTTCTGTGCATGCGTCAAATCCATTCGACGCATGTGCGGGAAGACATGTCCACTGGTGAGTGTACTGACCAACGGATATATCCGACGGACAAATTTTAAAGCATGTTTTAAAATTTGTCAGCCAGTCAGACATGTCCGCTAGCCCATACACACGATCGGATTTGTCCGCTGAACTGGTCCGTCGGACCAGTTTGAGCGGACAATTCCGATCGTGTGTACGCGGCCTTAATGGTATTTTCACATTAATTGTCAATTTATACTATTATATAACTGTGCAAAACACTGAATCTAACAAACATAATTTATTGCTTCTATTTAAAAAAAATCCAGAAACTGCAAAGCAATTTTGGAACACACATGGTTATGTGTACAGATTACTACAGTATGTTTTGTACTTTATATACAGTATAATGTTCATAGTGCAGTATGATTCCTTTGTATAATAAGAAATAAAACCTCACAGTAGGAAGCTCACATAAAGCGGTGCTTCACACAGCACCATATACTGAATAGTTACATATTTAGTCAGATTAAAAAAAGTCCATTCAACTCAACCAATACAGAGTTAGTTAAATAGAATTTTTTTAGAGTTGCTCCATATTCAATACACACATCCCTTTAAATCTGACGCCCAGCCGGCAACCCCGCTGCGTGGCTCGGTAATGCGGCCGCAGGGCCCGGGAACTCGATGTTCCCAGGAGTCCCGCGATTGCGGTTGGCAAGGGCAGAACAGGGGAATGTCTTTGTACACAAGGCATTCCCCTATTCTGCCTAGAGACACTGTCATTGATGACCGTTCCCCGTGATCAGGAATGGTCATCAGTGACATGTCACGTGTAGCCACACCCCCTAACATTAAAAATCACTCCCTAGGGAACACTCAACCCCTGCAGTGCCACCTAGCGGTTAATCCCTTCATTGCCAGTGTCATTTTTACAGTAATAAGTGCATTTTATAGAACTGATCGCTGTAAAAATGACAATGGTCCCAAAATGGTGTATAAAGTGTCTGATGTGTCCGCCATAATGTTGCAGTCACAATAAAAATTGCTGATCGCCTCCATAACTAGTAAAAAAAAAATATTAATAAAAATGCCATAATGTACAAAATACCCTCTATGACACACTAGGGGATAAAAAGCCAAACAATCATAATTATGGAAACTAAAAAGTTATCCAATAAAAATAACCATTTAACCACTTAAGCCCCGGACCAATATGCTGCTAAATGCCCAGAGGCATTTTTACAATTCGGCACTGCGTCGCTTTAACAGACAATTGCGCGGTCGTGCGACGTGGCTCCCAAACAAAATTTGCGTCCTTTTCTTTCCACAAATAGAGCTTTCTTTTGATGGTATTTTATTGCCTCTGCGATTTTAATTTTTTGCTCTATAAACAAAAATAGAGCGACATTTTTGAAAAAAAACAAGATTTTTTACTTTTTGTTATAAGAAAAATTAAATAAACTAAATTTTAGTCAAACATTCACCCACATGTCTTTAGTAAAAAAAAAAAATCACATTAAAAAAAAAACTAGCTACCTAGCGGCAACAGCGACACTAATACAGCGATCAGAAAAATGATCGCTTAGTGATGCTGGCAATAGGGGGTGAAAAGGTTAACTAGGGCAGTGATCAAGGGGTTAAAACTTTATTAGGGGGTACAGGGCTACCCTGGACCTAACACTAACTGCCTGTCCCACTTACTGTCACACTGACACTAAATGCAGTGATCAGTAAATATATGATCACTGCATTCAGTGACAGTGTGACAGGGGGGTGGGGGGTGATCGCAAGGGGTTTAATGTGCCTATGTGTACTGGTGTCAGTGTAGTGTTGGTGCGACTTACTGTGAGTCTTCTCTCCTCTTGAAAATACTGCCGAGAGGAGAGCTGCATCACTTCCTCTGCCAGTGTTTACATTTTACAGGCAGAGGAAGTGACACGGCAGAGGCGCACAGGATTGGGTGGGAGCGATCACGAGGGGCAGACAGAAACGAACAGCCACCCCCTCAAGACGGATCGCTCCCGCAGGTAAGCCGCCCGCGGCACGCAGCGGGGGGGGGGTCCCGCTCGGACCCCCGACCCACTAGAAGGCAGGGACGTATATATACGCCCATCTGCCTGTACGTGCCATTCTGTGGATGTACGTAGGCGGGCATTAAGTGGTTAATTAAAAAACTCAATATGATATATATATATATATATATATATATATATATATATATATATATATATATATATATATATATATTGTAAGCTGGGGATAGGTAGCGGGTACAAAAGCTCCCTGGGATGAGCAGGCACAGATACCAAAGTCCATAGGATAAGTGAACAACAGTGGGATTTTTATTGGTGCTATACAAAGTCTATTTACAGGTGCTGTACAGTGTGCAGAAAACAAAACAAACAAAAGTAGTTTAAACAAACACCTAGCCGTGTCTCGGCTCTAACTACACGATATGTAGGCCCTAACTACTAAGCTAAACAAGCCTACCGCTTGTTAGCTCAAAATACAAACTGCTCACCAGTCTTTTAACAACCTCCTTGCTCCTACAGATCCACACTATCTGTTTCCCAGGACAGAGCAATGGCTGTTAGCTCAGGTGAGCTTAAATTGGCCTGGGGGAGAGGGCCAACACCTGACCTGGATCAGGGATCAGAGATCCCTGAACGTGTAAGAGAGGAGCCTGGGAGAGGTATAAACCCCGAACTGGACTTTCCCAGGCTCTCTCTGGGACGCTCTGCTACACACCCTCCCCTCTTGTTTCAACCCCAGGGTTGGAACACCTGTAGCCCAACAGGAGTGAACACGGGACAGGGCATCTACATTACCCATCTCAACCCCTGGCCTGTGTTTTACCGAAAAGGAATAATCCTGGAGGGCCAAAAACCACCGGTTCACCCGCCTATTAGTCTCCTTCTTTTGGGCCATCCATTTCAGGGGAGCATGGTCAGTTATTAACTCAAACTGGCGCCCTAACAGGTAGTACCTGAGCGCGTCCACAGCCCACTTTATGGCTAAACATTCCTTTTCAATGACTGCATATTTTTTCTCATGATCATTGAGCTTTCTGCTTAGGTAGACCACAGGGTGTTCTTCCCCATTGTATACCTGTGATAGTACTGCCCCGATACCTACATCAGAGGCATCTGTCTGAACCAAAAAATCTTTGGAGAAATCGGGGGAGTATAGCACTGGCTGTGCACAAAGAGCCTTCTTCAGGACTTGGAAAGATTCTTCTGCTACTGGGGACCATTTTATCATTACGGAGTCTTTCCCTTTCGTCAGGTCTGTCAGTGGGGCAGCTATAGTGGCAAAATTTGGAATAAACCTTCTATAATATCCCGCAATGCCAAGAAAGGCCCTGACCTGCTTCTTGTTTGCAGGACGTGGCCACTCCTGGATGGCTTCTACTTTATTCACTTGGGGTTTAATAACTCCACGGCCAATAGTATAGCCCAAATACTTGGCTTCCTCCAAACCAATGGCACATTTTTTGGGATTTGCCGTAAAACCTTCCTTGAAGAGGGAATCAAGGACAGCTTGGACACGGGGCAAGTGAGACTCCCAGTCAGTGCTATGCACCACTATGTCATCTAAATAAGCTGCAGCATACTGCTGGTGCGGTCTTAGGGTCCTGTCCATGGCCCTCTGAAAGGTTGCAGGGGCATTTTGCAACCCAAAAGGCATTTTCTTATACTGGAATGATCCCTCCGGGGTCACAAACGCAGTCTTTTCTTTGGCACTATTAGTCAGGGGTATTTGCCAATATCCTTTGGTCAAGTCCAAAGTGGTCAGATAACGGGCCTTGCCCAGTCGGTCTATAAGTTCATCTACCCTGGGCATCGGGTACGTGTCAAACTTTGTTACTGCATTGAGCTTTCTGAAGTCGTTACAAAACCTCCAAGTGCCATCCGGTTTTGGGACCAACACGATGGGGCTAGACCAGTCACTATTGGATTCCTCAATGACATCTAGTTCCAACATCCTTCTAACTTCATCACTGATGTCCTTTCTCCTCGCTTCAGGAATTCGGTATGGTTTGAGCTTGACACGGACCCCAGGTTCAGTAACAATATCATGCTGAACCGCTGAAGTCGTGCCAGGCAACTCTGAAAATTTCTCTCTATTCCTTATTAGGAACTCTCTAGCTTCCTGTTTTTGGGAATATGACAGGGTGTCTGGAATCGTGACCTCAGGGATCAGAGGGGATTCAGTACCCTTAGGCGTTACCGGTAGGGACCTCACAGTTAACGCCAGTCTATCCTTCCAGGGCTTTAACAGGTTCACGTGGTAAATCTGTTCGGGCTTCCTTTTACCTGGTTGATACACCTTGTAATTGACTTCCCCAACTCTTTCAATTACTTCAAAGGGGCCCTGCCACTTAGCCAGGAACTTGCTCTCAACAGTGGGAACTAAAACGAGGACCCTGTCACCCGGTGAGAAAACACGGAGTTGGGCCCCCCGGTTGTATATTCTCTGTTGGGCTGCTTGAGCCTGTAGTAAATGTTCTTTCACCACTGGTATTACGGCTGCAATCCTGTCCTGCATTTGAGCGATATGCTCAATTACACTTTTGTGGGGTGTCTGTTCCCCCTCCCAAGTTTCCTTGGCTATGTCCAAGAGTCCCCGAGGGTGTCTCCCATAAAGCAACTCAAATGGAGAGTACCCTGTAGAGGACTGGGGAACCTCCCTGATAGCAAACATCAGGTACGGTATCAGGAAGTCCCAGTCTTTCCCATCTTTGTCAACAACCTTTTTTAACATGCCCTTTAACGTCTTATTGAAACGTTCCACCAAGCCATCCGTTTGCGGATGATACACAGAGGTTCGCAACTGCGTCACCTTAAATAACTTGCACAGCTCCCTAGTTATCCGTGACATAAATGGGGTACCCTGGTCTGTCAGGATTTCTTTAGGGATGCCCACCCGACTGAACACCATAAACAGCTCTTTGGCAATATTTTTAGCAGATGCGGCGCGTAAGGGAACGGCCTCAGGGTAACGGGTAGCGTAGTCCATAATCACGAGGATATGCTGATGACCACGGGCGGATTTGGGGAGGGGACCCACAAGGTCCATGGCAATCCTCTCGAAGGGCACTTCAATAATGGGCAAGGGCACTAAAGGACTTTGGAAGTGGGGCTGGGGGGCTGACATCTGACACACAGGACAGGATTGACAATAATTCTCAATATTTTTCTGTATCCCAGGCCAGTAAAACCTGCGCAACACTCTTTCAGTGGTTTTCTCAACCCCTAAATGGCCTCCTAGCAAGTGCCCATGGGCAAGTTCCAACACCACCCTTCTGTAAGGCTTGGGGACCACCAACTGTTCAGTAACTTCATCATTCTTTTTACATACACGATACAGTAAATCATCATTGCTGCTGAAATAAGGAAAACAGGGCCTATCCTCTGGTTCAACAGGTACATCATTAATCACCATTACATTTTCCCAGGCCCTGGCAAGGGTAGGGTCTTTTCTCTGCTCAGTACCAAAATTTTCCTTGTGCACATTAAGGTCAGTAAACTCCAACATAGGCTCCGAGTCGGCAGACGGCTGTCCGGCTCTACTGGTTGTGGGGACTTCCTCAGGCTCCTCCAGCTCTCCTGCCATAACCGAGAAAGGAAAACTCGGAGAGCCCTGAGATGAGTCCCCTGAACCCACAATATCGGAAGTAGCCAGGAGCTCTGGCTCTGCGACTGAGTCAGGTACTGCGACCGGGTCGGGACGATCCCACAGTTCCCAAAACTTAGGGAAGTCCCTACCAATGATGGCCTCGTGCACCAAGTGGGGCACAAGTCCGACCGCATGGGACACCGTACCTAAGCCAGTTTTAAACTGAACTGTGGCTATAGGATACTCCCGGGTATCCCCATGTACACAGATCACAGCAACTTTTTTAGCATGAAAATTCACAGTTTCAACCATCTCAGCTGTAACCAAAGTAACCAGACTTCCAGAGTCCAGTAAGGCCGTAATAGGCTTATCATTAACAGTCATGTGACACATGTGTTTCCCCACATTTGGCGCTGCAGCGCATGAAACAGCAGCAAACATAGACTGCCTTCTAATAGACAGATCACACTGCATTGGTTCATCAGTCAATGGACAGTTTGCTGCAACATGTCCCAGCTCTTGGCAACGAAAACACCTGATGTTTCCCCAAGTTGGTTTGCTGACAGGCAGTGGTTTCCCTTGCTTGGGACGCCAAACTTCAGTCCTGGCACCAAAAATCCTCCCCCCTATTTCCTTGCCATGCTTACCACCCACTTCCCCTGGAACAGTCTTACCGGTTGCCTGGGGAGACCGTGGCTTTGGGTGGAAAGTCCGTGCGGTTGTTGGGGTGGTGACCAGGTTCTCTGCAGCAAAGTATCTTTCGACGAGTTCCACCAGGTTATCTGCCGACTTGGGGTCCCCTTGACTCACCCACTTCTGCAGGGGAATTGGGAGTGACCTCAGGAATTGGTCCATGACCACACGCTCCACTATTTGTGGCGCAGACAGGGACTCAGGCTGTAGCCATTTTCGCACCAGGTGGATTAGGTCGAACATCTGCGATCTTGGGGGCCTCTCGATTTTGAAGAACCAGCTGTGGACCCGTTGGGCTCGAACGGCCAAGGTGACGCCGAGTCGCGCCAGAATTTCCTGCTTGACCTTTTCGTAGTCTTCTGCTTCTGCTGACTCCAGATCATAGTAGGCCTTCTGCGATTCACCAGAAAGTAAGGGGGCAATCAGTCCTGCCCACTTGGTTTTAGGCCAACATTCCCTCTCAGCGGTCCGTTCAAACGTTAACAGGAAGGCCTCTGGATCATCATCCGTAGTCATTTTAGACAGAAAGCGAGCCACATGGATGGCTGAAGGCTTGTCTCCCATATCCTTAATTTCCGCAGGTGCCCACTGTGCTAGCGTCTCTGCAACCTTAGTCAGGGTTTTCCTATCCACTTCTGCAGCAGTGGCAAGCTGTTCAAACAGCCTCTGCGATTGCTCCTGTACAGCACTAATCTGCCTCTGCGATTGCTCCTGTGCAGCACCAATCTGTTTGTACAGCGCCTTGGTTTGCTCCTGTGCGATAGCATTGGCTTGCTGCAATGCAGCGTTAGTTTGCTGTTGTGCAGCATTGGATAACATCATTTGTTTGAGGATTTCCTCCATGTTGTCACTTTAGGTACTGGCCTTTTAAAATAGTAACTTACTACTGCTGATCGCAGCCTCCACCATATGTAAGCTGGGGATAGGTAGCGGGTACAAAAGCTCCCTGGGATGAGCAGGCACAGATACCAAAGTCCATAGGATAAGTGAACAACAGTGGGATTTTTATTGGTGCTATACAAAGTCTATTTACAGGTGCTGTACAGTGTGCAGAAAACAAAACAAACAAAAGTAGTTTAAACAAACACCTAGCCGTGTCTCGGCTCTAACTACACGATATGTAGGCCCTAACTACTAAGCTAAACAAGCCTACCGCTTGTTAGCTCAAAATACAAACTGCTCACCAGTCTTTTAACAACCTCCTTGCTCCTACAGATCCACACTATCTGTTTCCCAGGACAGAGCAATGGCTGTTAGCTCAGGTGAGCTTAAATTGGCCTGGGGGAGAGGGCCAACACCTGACCTGGATCAGGGATCAGAGATCCCTGAACGTGTAAGAGAGGAGCCTGGGAGAGGTATAAACCCCGAACTGGACTTTCCCAGGCTCTCTCTGGGACGCTCTGCTACAATATATATATATATATATATATATATATATATATATATATATATCTTAAGATATTGATAAAAGTATCAACGTGTGTGTGTTACATAATTGGGTTGAAAAAAGACATCCAGTTCAACCATAAAAAAATAATAATAATAATAATAATATCATACAATCCCCTGTACACAATTCTATACCCACAGTTGATCCAGAGGAAGGCAAAAAACCCCAGCAGAGCACGATCCAATTTGCTACAGCAGGGGAAACAGGGGTTTTATTTTTAGCCTTTTACACATATTGCCCATGGGAATATACTGTACTTTGCAGTGAGTTCACAAACAGTCTTTTTGAAGAATTCCCATTTCTGTTCTGTGTCAATTGATGCCAATATTCTGTCCCAGTCTAATGCCGCGTACACACGATCATTTTTTGTGATGAAAAAAACAACGTTTTCTGTGAAGTAAAAAACAACGTTTTTGAAACGTCACTTTTCAAAGACGATGTTGCATACACACCATCGTTTTTTTCACAAAAAGCGAGGTTACGTTCACCACTCTTTTCCATTGAAGCTCGCTTCATAACTAGCTTCTGGGCATGCGCGGGTTGAAAAACGTCGTTTTTGCTACACACGGTGACTTTTTGTGAAACAAAAAACGACGTTTTGAAAAACGACACAAAAAATTCAAGCATGTTGGAATTTTTTTTTGGCCGTTTTTTTGAAGACAAAAAACAACGTTTTGCCCACACACAATCAATTTAAATGACGTTTTAAAAAACTACTTTTTTTTTCATTGCAAAAAACGACCGTGTGTACGCGGCATAAGTCCTGGAGATCAGTTCTCATCCTTGGAAAATTTGCTCTCTTTAAATTAAGTGTTTTTATCTTTTCCGTATGTGATTTTTGCTTACAGATAACATCAAATTAAATCATTTGTGTGTATAAATATATATGTATGTGTACATATATATGCATGTATATAGAAAGAACCAAAGAATCAATTATAGAATAACCCTAGTACTATTTTCTGCCTATCCAATTTTGTTAAAATTATTTATTAAAGCGGTTGTAAACCGCATATACATTTATTTTTTTTGTGAACCTGCAAGACAAAAGGCATATTCAGCTAGTATGCACTGCATACTAGCTGATTATGAAATACTTACCTCGGAAAGAGTTGAAGAACACTTACCTGGTCCACGCCGAGCGAGATGTCATCTTGCTCTGGCGTGTCTTCCGGGTATCGCCGCTCCAGCGCTGTGATTGGCTGGAGCGGCGATGACGTCACTCCCGCGCGTGCGCACGGGAGATTTAAAATCGGCAGTGGGTCGGCGGCTGCCGGTCCTTTTGCCGTGGATATCCCCTGCCCAAAGCTCCAAATTGCCCAAAAAGAATATATATATATATATATATATATATATATATATATTGCCATATCCTGCTAGAAAGAAAATGAATATATGTTCAAAAAACAATCTCTAAGGAATTGATAATATTCATATAGTTCTCAATGAGATAACTGAGGCTCTAAAACCATCAATAGGCAATGAGTATCTCAGATAAATTATAAAAGTCCATCAGCCGGTCCTAGAATGGAAGGAGCCCTCTGGAACAAATTTCAGCTGTAGTTGAAATGCTAAAGTAAAAAAACTATATTGACAAGCAGGGATCCCCCAAAGGAACCTCACTCACCTGATAGAAGACATCAGTGTGCATTAAACGCTGGTTGTCTCT
The DNA here is from genome assembly GCA_029574335.1 of Rana kukunoris. NCBI lineage: Eukaryota > Metazoa > Chordata > Amphibia > Anura > Ranidae > Rana > Rana kukunoris. The sequence goes on along the minus strand of CM056051.1, from coordinate 312,937,680 downwards.
TAGGGATTTGCTTTAGTGCTGCTGGATCTCTCCTCCGTCACTCTGCTAAATCCTGATAGGTTCTGGTGCTTCTCTTAGGATGCGGTCATGTAAGGATTAGGCCGCGTACACACGTCCGAGAACCTCGTCGGGCTAAACCCATCGTTCCGCCCGACGAGGTTCCCGATGACCGGTCGGAAAAGCTTGTCGAGCCAAAGTCCTCATTGAACAACGAGGAAAAAGAGAGCGTGCTCTCTTTTTTGGCTCGACAAGCTTCCCGACGGGACGCTCATCAGAAGTGTACACACGATCGAGCTTCTCGCCAGAATATGTCTCCCAGCGAGCTTCTCTCTGGATTCTGCCGAGAAGATCGGTCGTGTGTACGGGGCCTAAGAGGGAGACTCCACATGGTGTAAAATCATTTATTAAATGCACAGAAACACTCTAAAATTTGAATATGGCGCCTGTCACAATCAATGTGATGAGCGGCTCTCACTGGTATAGCTGTCTGAGGGAATCCTCTGTCTGCCGCCGTGAGTCCCGGGATCCCGCTCACTCGATTGGACGTGGCCATGCCTGACGCATTTCGTGATTGGTTACACGTCTTCAGAGGGCGTGGCCACGTATCCTGATACCTCCCTATATATAGTGCCACTACAATCAGCCGCCCCGCCCTCAGCATGACATTGGCTGATTGGTTGCTAGGAGATGGGGACGCTCTCTGTGTTGACAGAGACAGCTAATCGGATGCAGCGTACGCTACGTCTTCAGCATGACTGGCCTATTAGATTGTTACATAGAGCCGGCTCACTGCGCCCCCTGTGGACAATGTGTATAGTACACCTACATCATACAAACACATCTATTAGAGCAAACTTATGTTCCCACGAACAAGAAAATCTGTAATCCTAGCCCAATATTTTTTGGGTACTAATGGGGCATGGATATACACTCATAGTTGATATATGATGTTTGTACTAAGGCAACATACCATTGTCTACAATATAGTAAATGTTAAAATACAATACTAAAGTATTAAGTCACAGAAAAAAAAACTTTCTGTTACTGTTAATATATAACCATGTGTTTTATATACTAAAAAAATAATTGCATTTTTTTAAAAAAACTAAAAATTTTAAAAATTGATAACTCATCAGTGCAAAAATACGGAAAGGTACATAAAAGAATTAAAAATAAATAGAAGAATGACAAAAGAGCAATCTTAATCAATGCCATCAGGTGGATAGAACGTGGTATGTCCTGTTATCTAATCTCAAAAAGATCGTGCCCTATCTTATATCAACATATAGCGAGAGTGAAAACAATATATAATGACTCTCAGCTATGTATTTTTATGTTTAATGATTGCTGATAAAGCAATTCAGGTCTAATTCAATATTTAACCCCTTAGGGCTTAGGCGGCGTACACACGAGGGGATATGTCCGCTGAAACCGGTCGGATGGACCGTTTCAGCAGACATCTCCGCTCGTGTGTATGGGCTAGCGGACAGATTTCTCCACCCGACAGATTTCAAAGCATGCTTTGAAATCTGTCCGCTGCAAACCTGTCCGTCGGATATGTCCGCTGGTTAGTACACCAAACCATCGGACCAAAATCGCGCGCATGCTCAGACAAAAGGAGGGGACGGGAGCGCTCGTTCAGGTAAACCTCGTGTTTGTTTGTGAGTTGGCACATTCGTCATTGTAACTATCTATATTGTATCGTTTATTGCCTTTCTTCGTTCTCTTGCTATAATCAAGCTGTTCTATTGCTGATGCCATTTATATAGACTGAGTTGTCCCAATCTAGCAAAGTTTGATTGTAGTATATCGCGTTGTCTTTTTATAATTATTTTTTTGCTGCATCTCCTAATTGTTTTGAGCTTTCCTCCACATGACTATAATTTTTATTTGGATCTATTTTTTAAATGCATTTTTTTGTTTTTTTTGTACCTTTTTTTGCAATGTTTTTATTTATTCTTTTAGAACAATTTTTTCAATGCATTTTTTTGGATTTTTTGTACCTTTTTTTCAATGCATTTTTATTTTATTTTGTTTGATCATTTTTTTCAATGCATTTTTTTGGTTTTTTTGTACCTTTTTTTCAATGCTTTTTTATTTTATTTTGTTTGATCATTTTTTTCAATCCATTTTTTTGGATTTTTTGTACCTTTTTTTCAATGCTTTTTTATTTATTTTGTTTGATCATTTTTTTCAATGCATTTTTTTGGATTTTTTGTACCTTTTTTTCAATGCATTTTTATTTATTTTTTTTTGATCATTTTTTTCAATGCATTTTTTTGGATTTTTTGTACCTTTTTTTCAATGCTTTTTTATTTATTTTGTTTGATCATTTTTTTCAATGCATTTTTTTGGTTTTTTTGTACCTTTTTTTCAATGCTTTTTTATTTATTTTGTTTGATCATTTTTTTCAATGCATTTTTTTGGTTTTTTTGTACCTTTTTTTCAATGCTTTTTTATTTTATTTTGTTTGATCATTTTTTTCAATCCATTTTTTTGGATTTTTTGTACCTTTTTTTCAATGCTTTTTTATTTATTTTGTTTGATCATTTTTTTCAATGCATTTTTTTGGATTTTTTGTACCTTTTTTTCAATGCATTTTTATTTATTTTTTTTGATCATTTTTTTCAATGCATTTTTTTGGATTTTTTGTACCTTTTTTTCAATGCTTTTTTATTTATTTTGTTTGATCATTTTTTTCAATGCATTTTTTTGGATTTGTTGTACTTTTTTTTCAATGCATTTTTTTGTTGTTTTTGTTGCTTTTTTTTCCATGGGTTACCAAGTTGTCACTCCTAACCTACCCCCCCACCCAGGAGTTTGTGTCCTTCCAAAATTCCACCTTGTAGTTTTATTAGGTTTGGGGCATAATCACCACAGTAGAAAACACAATAGACAAGGTTTTAACGTAAATACAAAAAGCCATTTATTTTGGCAAGAAAATAAATTAAAATAAACATGATCTGCACCACTTGATCAGATAGCAACCTACATGCAGACTTGTGCATTCCACAAAACATGATGAAGGATAAAATGAACAATCTCAGGAGACACAAAACAAATCAAATCTGAATCAGCAGCAAATGAGCAAAGAAACCCAAGCTGTGGTACTCCAACAAGCTTACATTTTAGAATAATGAACTGGAAGGCAGGTAATCACCTTCTCTTCTTACTTCCAGCCTTCCTTCCTGGCTGCCTTGCAGCGAAACGTCCACGGGCCCATCCATGGCCCCTTGCAGGTGCTGATGATGTGGCAGCAGGAGGCAAAAGATGGGGAGCAGGCTGGGCTGGGTCACTGAGGTCTGTGTCCCGGGTCAGCATGCCCCTGTGCATCCAAAAGATGACCTTATTTATTAAGTCCTTAGCCAGGTCCCTTTGATCCTCCTCCGCTCGGCTCAGTTCATGAGCCACAGAGGCACTGAAGGCTTCTGTGGGGTTGAGGGGGGCCCGCATTATTTCAGCAGCCTCCCTCATCATTTTGAGGCTCTCCTCCTCCATCTGCCTCATCCGCCTCTTTTGGCCTGGTCGCCTCATCTGGAGGGGAGGGACCTGGCTTATGGTGCTGAGCCTGGGGACATGCTGACTTCCACTCGGCCCAGCCTCCTCCTGGCTGCCACTCACCCCTTCCCCCTGGCTGACATGGTCCTCAGGAGCTGCCACCTCCTGGCTGGCCTCTTCCTGTATCAAAAAAAGGGACATGTTGTAATATTTTGCTCAATCAAGCACACACACACATTATTTGGCTCTAGACTCTTTTTGTTTTCTTAATTTAAATAGACCTGCCTGTCCTTCAGACCCCTCAGTTGGCATCCCTGAGATCCCTAGTTTTTTGCACACGCCTTTTTTTGTTGGTCCAAACGTTACAATTTTAACAATACTAACTCAAGAATCAAACCCAAATTAGAAGCAAATAAATATTTATGAAACTACTATACCTCACTGAAGATCGCCAGATCTGGGTCCATGTCAGCCAGGCCCTCCTCTGGCTCTGCAGGGGCGTGGGGATCCTGGGAAGTTCCGCTGCAAGGAAGCGTGGGAGGAAGGCTGGAAGGAAGATTGGAAAGTGATGGCCGGCCCTCCAGTTCATCATCCAAAAATGCAAGCTCGCGGAAGTACCACAGCCTGGGCTCCTTTTGCGCATCTGCTGCTGATCCAGATCGTTTGGTTTTAACCTCTTTATATACCTTACGATAGGTGCTCCTGAGATTGCTCATTTTATCCTTCACCATGTTTGCTGTGCAGGATGGAACCCACGTCTGCATGTAGGTTGCTATCTCTTGTAGAGTGTCTGCTCGGAGATTTTTGTTTGGGTAGCCTGGGTGCCTGGTATCCCATAGATTAGGCTTTTCGCGATAACATTCGATTAATTTAAGAGTGTTGTCTTGGATAGCCAACTGGTCCATCTCTCTCTTTTTTTTATATGTTCAGATTAATGCTCTAGAATATACAAATAAAAATTAATTAAAACCCACAAGAAAAATGGCTCAGCTTTATCATTTTCTGAATATGTATGTGTACAATCATTGTGGAACTAGTATACAAACACATTGGGGGTTATTTACTAAAGAAAAAATCACTTTAGCACTGCAAAAGCACTTGAAAGTACACTGCCTGAAAGTGCACTTGGAAATGCAATCGCTGTAGCCCCGAAGGGGACATGCAAGAAAAAATATATATTCAATTTTAGCCTCCACCTGATTGGTTGATAAAATAAGCAGAGCTTCCCTTCATTTCAGATCTTCCCCTCCACATCTATGGAGAATGCCCTTCCAAGTCCACTTGCAGTGCAAACTGGATTTCCCTTTAGTAAATAACCCCCAATGTGTCCTGCTGATACAATGCTGGCCAGCTCCACTCCATTGTTGTGCAATTCATTTTTGGAACATGCAGACCCTTTGGTAACATGAAAATAAATACATGCCATCTCTTTAATCATCCACAATTTTTTTATTTTTCCAAAAATGAAGCCACTAGTTATTGTGTAGATATCATGCACCTCACACAGCATTGAGGAGCTAATACACAACCTAATTACCTCTGCCCAAACAATACAGAACAATACATGCATGATGTGAATCCACAAGACAAAAATAAAGAGGTAGAGCATTGTCATATATATATGTAGTGATGTGTTCAATCATTTTTGTCCAAAACTTGCATTGGTGGCCCCAAGCTACCTAAATAGCGCAAACGCTCCTAACAACATTCCAAACCCCCACCCCCACATGGGGTTTCAAAGTTGAGACGCCTCTGCTGATCCCATGTTGTAATTTACCTTCGTGTCTGTAGCTCCTCGCGTACGCTCGAGTAATCTCCGCGTAACCGACGTAATCACGTCGATCTCCTTATATAGGCCGCGCAAAGCTATACTGCCGCCCTCTTCGTTCGCAATGTCTCCGCCCGTTTTTAACCCCCCCATTTCAACATCCAGGGCCTCATATTGCAAGTTACCGGCATATGTGTATGTCATCGTTTTAACGCGCGCGTAAGCTCCGCGTAAACACGATGTATTCATCCGTGCATGCGTGAAACGCCGCCTTCGTCCACGCCCATGACGGAACTTTTCCTCTTTTCCACGCCCCTTATCAGTGGGAAACGAAAAGATGGCCATGTCCCACGAGCGAGCATTACCCGCTCATGAGGATCAGGAAGGGACACAACCAGGAACGTCACGCTCAAGGAGCAAACGGTACAAGGCCACAAATATGAGTTTGGAGGAGATGGTGGAGATGGTACACATCCTGCGCAGGAAGGATTATGATGGGGATTATGGCCCATACAGCACCCCGAACCGCCGTAAGGCCAAAATTATGGACAAGGTGGCGAAGAGGCTTACTGAGATCTTTGGGGTGAGCAGGTCCAAAGAGCAGCTACGCAAGCGCTGGTCCGATTTGAAGTTGCGTGAGCCACACCAGTTTCGGAAGATAAAGAAAATCCTGGATAAAAGTAGGTATTATTTTTGTGGGGGGGGGGGGGGTTTTGCAATTGTGTGATATCATTGTTTGATATGTATATTTATGCATGTGCCTTGTTGGAATGGTTGTACTTTGGAAGAATTATTTTTGGATATTTCCTGTAATATGTAAAAAAACACACACACACACACCAAATAAGAAGTTATGCACGATCGTTCTTTAGAAACATCGGTCAATCACCTCGTTTCATCCACATACTATGTCCTAAGGAACAGCACACCAGGACATGGCTATTTGGCATTTATAGAGAAAAGTTATTACACATTTTGGATAAAATTATGTAGATTTCCTAACTGATTTGAATGTGAAAAGACAAACAGGATTCATTCACATTCACACAGTGATAATAAGCAGCTGGATTCACATCTGGACTCAAGAGCACCTGTGTCTCCCCCATAATGAGATTCATTTTTAACAGTCTGTGACACCTAATTTTTAGGGAGGGGCATCCATGCAGGGGCAGACTGACCACTGAGGAAATCGGACACTGCCCGAGGGCCCCATGCCCCTAGGGGGCCCCATCAGAGATGCCAGGCTCATTTCAACCAGGGACAGTATGTAAAAATCTGCTAATTTAGCTCATCTGTCCCTGATATGTCCAAAGCCTACATGCTTTTGATGTGAAACTACTGACTGAGATTGTAGCTGCCCCGCCTCTATACTGCCACCTGGCTTAGTGGGCATTTGTAAGCCTGGGGGCCCCTAATATTCTATTGCCCGGGGGACCCATGAGTTGTCAGTCCGGCCCTGCTTCCATGTGTGTCCCTTCGCTAAAAAGGGTAATTAGCACAGCTTGGGAGAAGTCATTAGAAAAACAAAGGTTAAGGTTTGGTGGCGGAAGACAATAATCCAAAGTTTATAAAACACTTTGACACAATGATTATGATTTATTAATGCCCTCCTCAAATATCTGTGTGCTGATAAGTATACCTTTTGTTTTCTGATATTTCTAGGGGAAAGAACAGGACAGAAATTGGAGGACGCAAGGAGGCCCAAACTCTCTCATAAGAAAAAATCTAGCCATGTGGAGGAGGAGGACCAGGTAGAAGAAGGAGTGGTGGAAGGGAGAGATGAGGAAGACGCAAATGTGGAAGGAGTATTTAGTGAAGAAGAAGGAGTTGGTGAAGAAGAAGGAGTTGGTGAAGAAGAAGGAGTTGGTGAAGAAGAAGGAGTTGGTGAAGAAGAAGGAGTTGGTGAAGAAGAAGGAGTTGGTGAAGAAGAAGGAGTAGTTATTGAAGGAGTTGTTGTAGAAGAAGGAGGAGTTATTGAAGAAGGAGTTGTTGTAGAAGAAGGAGGAGTTATTGAAGAAGGAGGAGTTATAGAAGAAGGAGGAGTTATTGAAGAAGGAGGAGTTATTGAAGAAGGATTGATTGTGGAAGAAGGCGAAGTTGTGGATGATGGAGAGGTGGAGATTAGTAGCACAACAGGTCAGTGTCACCGCAGCTTCACACAGGGAGAAAGAGATGTAGATAGGCCTGCACATTACTAATGTATTTTTATTTTATTTTTTTATAGGGGATGAAGATGCTGCAAGCACATCCAGTAGTCCACCTTTTTCACGTGCAAGTGCACAAATTGTCATCCAACAAATTATGGAGTGTAGCACAGAGATGGATAATATGAGGCAAACAATGGTTGTAATTGAACAAAATTACAAAAATATTATTGATATGATGGGCCGTATCAAAGACTAAATCCCCCTGCCCGGCCCCCCCCCCATCACCCATCCGTCTTGCAAACAAAAAAAAATGTTTTATAAAAATAGAAAGATGCACACACAGTGTGTCCACATGTGCTATCTGCCATCACAGGTTATGGATTGTCTTTGCTTTGTGGGTACACCCCCTTCCTCCCTTCTCAAGCAGGTAAGAGGGAAGGGTTTGCACCCACAAAACACATGCATTGATCACCCATGATGCCAGATAGCACATGTGGACATTTGATATAATCCTCATTTTTGGGCCCTCTCACTCACACACAAGAATGTGTGCATCTTCCAAGTTTGTTGTGTTCCGGGGTGACATTGGGAGACTGTTGTAGTAATGACCTTGTTGTACTTAGTATTTATTAGTGGTTTTGAAAAATATTTTATATTTTTTCTAAAAAAAATGTTTGGTATAATCCATATTTTTGCATAAAAAATGTAAAAAAAAAAAAAATGTTTTTACTCCAAAAATGTTACATGGTGGCAAACCCAAAAATTGTTGATAAAAAATTTTGTACGCTAACATGAGTGGCTTGTTGTTTATATATGCTGAATACCCAGTTTGTAGATGAGTGACTTGTAACTACAGCCATAAACCCGGTTTTAAGTACACACTAGCGTTTAGTTCTTACCGCTGCAAATCACAATATCAGCCTCACTTCTGCGTAAAAAACAATATTCTTCCAACACCAGCTTGTTCAGTTAAGCCAGATTTTATAAATGCTGGTATCTCATTGGTTTGTGTGCAGAAGTGACCCTTCTATTGTGGACTTAAAAGTGGGGTATGGCTGTAATGTCCAATTGTGGTTATTTACTAAAACATGACAACTACATTTGGCACTAGAAGTGCACTAGTTTCAGAACCAAGAAGACAGAGATAAATAGAAAAAAGCAATAATGACAAACAACTGTATATAGAGTCCAATGGTCAAATTATTTATTATATTTTGTAATATTTCTTTCTTTTGGGGGCCGAATTAGAAAGAAATATGATCTGGCATAGCTATGGCCCCCCGGCCCATGAAGTACTCAACATATTTGTCGCGTACCTCACGAGCAGATTGGGTGACCGAGCCAGCGCGACCAGTGTCCAGCCCAGGAAGGGTATCTGAGGGTAGTCCTGCCTCAGCACCGATGTTGGGTAGGTACGTCTGGGAATGCCTGCGTAAAAAATTATGCAATATGCAACAGGCAAAAACAATATGGTTCAATTTATATTCCGCCATATTTATCGCTGTCAGGAACAGGCGGAACCGGCTGGCGAGTATCCCAAAGGCATTCTCGACTACCCTCGGGCCCTGGCTAGCCTAAAATTGAACACCCTCCTCTCCGGGGTAAGAGTCCTCTGGGGAAAAGGCCGCATGAGGTGAGGTCCAAGCCCGAAAGCTTCGTCCGCTAAAAAAACAAACGGAAGTCCTTCCACATTGTCTTCATCCGGTGGCAGTTCAAGACCACCAGTTTGTAGACGGTTGTAAAATTCAGTCCGCGCAAACACTCCCCCATCAGACAGCCGGCCGTTCTTCCCCACGTCCACATACAAAAATTCGTACTGTGCCGACACCACCGCCATCAACACGATACTATGAAAACCTTTGTAGTTAAAATAGTAGGACCCCGAACGGGCTGGTGGCACTATGCGGACGTGTTTCCCATCTATTGCTCCTCCGCAGTTTGGAAAATCACAACGCAGGGCAAATTGGGAAGCCACAGTCTGCCATTCCTGTGGCGTGGAGGGAAACTGTGGGGACAAAAAAATAAACATAAATAGTACTTAGGCACATAAACATTGCAAACACAATACAAAAACCATACTTGTGCACCATCACACAGTATTAACAATTTTATCTTATTATTGGGGTGGAGTTGTGGCCACTAAAAAAACCCACTTATTATCACACTCCCCACCCCTCTGATGGGGCAACATTTTAGGGGGGGTTGGGGTTGAACTACAATGCAGCAAAGAAAAATATGCCACACACACCAAAAAAAAAAAGGCTAGGTGTGTTTGTCCCTAGGATAGCATGCTGGACAGGTTAATAGTCATGCAAGGAAAAAATATGTAGGTAGGCCAACAAAAAGAACATGGAAAGCTTAACAACATGCATGCATGGGGAGAAAAGGCAACATTCAACACTCAGCATGGAAAAAGCATGGTCATTATAGGGAACAAATGCCAAACCAAAAAAAAAATAATCACATTTATAAAGACAGAGAATGTGAGCTTCAGAAAAGAGGAAACATACCTTCAGATACTCCTCCTGCATGACTTGTATGACAGCAGAACACGTCTCCGGTATGATGATCCCAAGCGCCTGGGGAGAGATGCCTGTTGAGAACTTGAGGTCCTGCAGGCTCCTCCCAGTCGCCAGGTACCGCAACGTGGCAATAAGCCTCTGCTCGGCCGTGATCGCTTGGCGCATCACAGTGTCCTGCCTCGTGATATAGGGGGACAGAAGATCCAGCAGACGGTTGAAAACGGGGTCCGTCATACGGAGAAAGTTCCTGAAGTCATCAGGATTATTCTCCTGGATTTCCCTAAGCAGAGGCATATGAGAGAATCGGTCACGCTGGCGCAACCAATTCTTGGCCCAGGAACTCCTCCTCCCCCTGTTCCTGGCCAAAGGTCTGGAATAATTATAACATCCAGAAGCAAGCCCATATCCAGCACGAACTCTAGCAAAGTTACGCTGCTGCTCCATAATGGCTTCAAACCGGCCGGCTGGTCAGTCAAGAACACACTCACAGAAAGCACCCCTAATCCAGCAAGACCTGCAAAATACGCTCGACAAACAGATACCCGCGGACAGAACGCCACTGCAAAGCAGAAACGACCTGACAGCCAGCACTGACTGCCAAATACGCACCCACAAGCACACACTGAACCCGAGAATACGACCTGTAAAGCGCGGAGACCGAAAAGCGCGAATCGGCTCTAACCAAACCTTTGCTAACACGTTACTAGCAAAAGAGGAACAGAGGGCGGCGCCGTAAGCTTTGGTCTTCCCCTTTATAGTGACGTCGTACGTGGTTTACGTGCACGCGTTCTGGTCCGGGGAGATTTCTATCCGCTCGTGTGTACGCACAGCAGACCAACAGACAGATTTGCTGCGTCGGCTGGAAACGGTCGGGCCGACACATTTGAACAAATCTGTCCCCTCGTGTGTACGCCGCCTTATAGTTATTTATTATATTATAATTTTATGATTTTGTGTTTCAAACTTTATCATACCCGGATGTCTACTAGACTCTGGTTTGGACAAATTTAAGTGAGTTATTCCTAAAAATTTCAGGCCTACAGTATAAAACGCAGAATTTCCATGCAAAATAATTGTACCGCTTTTGGTACGTAATTCCAGACAGAATCATACCGCCAGGGAGGTTAAGTGTTTTGTCCATTGTTAAAATGTTCCAGTGTTTCCTGAAAATATTCTCCACTTCCCTATATTGCTTGTGGTATTGGGATATGAATCCCCATTCATGTTTCTGATTGGGGCCTTTTGTTTTTGGTTGCAGTAATGACTCCTGAGTGTTTTTCCCCACTTCTTCTCTGATATGTTCCAGTACAGTATATCATTATTATAGCCCTTTTCAATAAAACGTTTTTTGATCATGGTTGACTGTGTCACATAATCATCATGGTGTGTGCAGTTATGGTGTCTACGCATTAACTGGCCTTTGGTTATGTTCCTCAACCAAAGAGGATGGTGTCCACTCTGCATAGGGATATAGCTGTTCCTATCCGTGCTTTTAAAATAGGCTTTGGTAGTAAGTTTTTCCTCCTCCTCCATGACCAATACATCTAGGTAGTGAATTTTCTGTTTATCCCAATCAAATTCCAATTTGATATTATTTGTATTGGTATTTAACCATCGGGAGAATTCTTTCAAAGATTCTTCAGTCCCCTGCCACACTATAAATAGGTCATCAATGTACCGTGTGTAGAAGATCAATTCCCTGCGTCTATTTCTGTAAATCCATTTGTCCTCCCACTCGCTCATGAAGAGGTTCGCGAGGCTGGGAGCGAACTTGGCCCCCATAGCAACTCCAGTCTTTTGACTGTAAAATTCTCCTGCGCACCAGAAATATTTTCAGGATAGACACAATTCTAATATCATTCTCAAGAACTCAAGAGTGTATGGCAAATCATCTCGTTGGCACAAAGCCCAGTTGAGCGCCAGAAGCGCATCGTCATGTTGTATTTTGTGTATAAAGCTGAAACGTCAGCAGTGACCAGAAAGATGTCAGTATCTTTAGAAATACTAACCTCACCCAGTTTCAGTAGAAAGTTGGTGGTATTTTTCAAATATGCTTTAGTGTTTTTGTACACTGGTCTGTAGGAAAAAATCTAGGTATTGTCCTACCCGAGAGGTCACTGATTCAATGCCATTTACTATTGGCCTTGCTGGGGGAATCTCTGAGTTCTTGTGGATTTTAGGTACCGTGTAAATAGTTGGGATACGATTAAAGCTGGGACATAAAAATAATTTTTCTTTTTTGGTAATTACTCGCATATAGTAGCCGTAGTCCACTAAATTTCTAAGCTCATTCCTATAGCTTTTAGTTGGATCCTTTGGTAAATGTCTATAGGTTGTATGGTCATTAGGGATGAGCCGAACATACCCCCGTTCGGTTCGCTCCAGAACCGACGAACAGACCAACCGTTCGCGCGAATATTTAGAACCCCATTGAAGTCTATGGGACTCGAACATTCTAATTCAAAAAATCTCATTTTAAAGACCAATATTCAAGTTATTGATGGAAAACATCTTTGAGAACCCGGGTCTTGCCCCAGGGAACATGTATCAATGGAAAAAAAAGTTTTAAAAACTGACGTTTTTTCAGTATCAGCCATTTTAATGATGCTTAAAGTAAAAAAAAAAAAAAAATCCTTTTAAATATGGCACCTGCTCGGTGTCTATAGTAGTGGCACGTGTTTAGAAATGTCCCTGCACAACATGAGAGGACTATAAAAAAAAAGTAATTTCATACTGCTTGCGGCTTAAATGTAATGTTTGGTCCTGCAATATGGATAAAAATCAGTGAAAAATATTAGCATGAGTTTCCCCGCCACCACTCCCCCCAGGTCATTACTAGAACCAGTGCCGATCCTGACCTCCCTGGGGCCCTAAGCAAAATGACATGGCACATTAAAAATGAGAAGCGGGGGGCGCTGACGACAGTGACATGTCACATTAAAGAAAGTTGAGAAGTGGGGGGAGGGGCTGTTCTGCTGTCGGAAATGACTCAGCCAGCGAGTTTAGAAGCGGGGTGAGGGGGCAAAAATGACTTCTCACCAGGCGGGGCCTCTAGTAATTTGGGGGGCCCTTTGCAGCTTTGCGGGACCCTAAGCGGCTTGCATAGTGAGCCTAAAGCGAGGATCGGCCCTGACAACACCGTCTGGCCCTATATACTTTGAACAGCAGTATACAGGCATTGCAAACAAGATAGGGACTATAGGTTTCTTAAGTAGAATCAGAACCATGTCATACTTTGATGCTGCATATTGCACAATTTCCTAAAGAGACCCTCAACAAACTACATGACACTTGTGCCTGATGAGTCCACTCAGTGCCGTCTGCATCATGGGCCCCTGGGCAAAGTAATGCTCTGGGGCCCCTACAATGGAGACAGTGGGGTAGATTCACATAGAGATCCGACGGTGTATTTACTGATACACCGTCGGATCTGTGAGATCCGACGCTCGGATCTATGGGGCTGATTCTTCGAATCAGGTTACACATAGATCTCCCTTAGAGCTGACTGGTGTAAGTGAGTTACACTGTCGGCTCTTAGGCTGCATTCTCCCGCCGTCCGCTAGGTGGCGCTTCTTTTTTTCTACGCGACGAATATGCAAATGAGGAGAACCGCCGATTCAGAACCGAACGCCCGGCCGTCGCTTTTTTTTTACGTCGTTTGCGTTCGGCTTTTTCCGGCGGATCGTTACCCCTGCTATATGCGGGGTAAGTGCGGCGGATCCTATGTTAAGTATGGCTGTCGTTCCCGCGTCGAATTTTGAATTTTTTACGTCGTTTACGTAAGTCGTTCGGGAATACGGCCATACGTTAATAGCGTTAACGACGAACACAATGACGTCCTTGCGACGTCATTTAAAGCAATGCACGCTGGGAAATTTCGCCGGCGGCGCATGCGCAGTACGATCGGCGCGGGGACGCGCGCGATTTAAATAGTAAACTCCCCCTAGCCGCGGAATTTGCATTCCGCCGGGGGAGTTACGATCCGCCAGGGCTACTTACGAGGCAAGTGCTTAATGAATACAGCACTTGCCTCAAAAACTGGCGCAGGCGGATCGTAAAAAAGATAGATCACGCGGATCAAAAGATCCGCTGATCTACATGAATCTACCCCAGTGCATGTAAACAGAAATCAAGTAGGTAGAAGTCAGGGGCTATCTAGGGTGTAGATAGGGTTGCCACCTCATCCCTTTAAAACCGAACACATATGAATTCCACAGGTTCTATGGCTAATTTAATGCAGATAAGGCAGCCATGTGAGTTTAATTATCACCTTAATCAGCCACAGAACCTGTGTAATTAATATGTGTTCAGTTTTAAAGGGATGAGGTGGCAACCCTAGCTGTAGAGGGGTCAGAGTGCTGGGGGATAACTGGGATGTAGAGGGGCAGCCCAGGCTTCCCCAATTTCGGGGCAGCCTGGGCTCAAGGACCAGCTGCTTTGGGGAAAGGGCAGGGGCCCCCCATGCAGATGGGGCCCCCGGGCAGTGCCCAGGTGCGCCCTCTCATTAAGACAGCCCTGAGGCCACTGATGTTCCAGTGGTGGTGGCCCGTGAGACTGTCCATACAGGCTTGGCCCCCCAAAAGTGCACGTGCTGTGTGGCAACAATATGTCAATTATTTTAGGGGTGGGGGGGTGGGCATTACAATGCCAGATCTTGGCTCAATAAATTCTTTTTTTGGGAAATTACAATTTTAGAATTTTGGGGGGTTGCCATATGGGGCCCCCTTTGAACAAATTCTGTGAAGAACTCCTGTTCTCTGAAGCCCTCTATTATATATGCAAGTTAAAATATTGAGAAAAAAAACAAATGTCAGTCAAGCCTTAGCTTTATCCTCATAGCTTTATCCCCACTGATGATCACAAAGTCCAAAGATCAAGTTGCTTATCGTCGTACTGCGCGATCGTTTTTCCGACATATTATACCGATGGCGTACTACTTAACTCACGCAATATCCCTTTATACACTGCGCATGCGCGCAGCTCCGCATATAGCCCCGCCTATGACGATCGTTCGAGTAATTGCCACGCCCCTTTTCATTCGTTCGATGCAAGAGTCAGAAGACATGATGGAGGGAAGACAGCAAGCTGCAACCAGCCAGGAGAAAGGACAGGCACGCCCCAGGAGGAGCAGGAGTTACAAAGCCACCAACATGAGCTTTGAAGAGATGGTGGAGATGGTGGCTGTCCTTCAAAAGCAGGACTATGATGGCAAGAAAGGCCCGTACAAGAACCCAAACTAACTGAAGGCACAGATAATGGCGAAGGTGCGGAGGACTCTCCGTGCAAAATTCGGGGTGCAGAGGTCCAGTGAGCAGCTGCGGAAGCGATGGTGTGATTTGAAAATCAAAGAGTTGGAACAGATGAGGAGAATTAGAAGAGTTCTCCGACAACGTAAGCAAATTTTATGTGTACTCTGAATATTTGTTTTAATTCTTTTGCGTCATTTGGTTTTCTTTCAGGTTGGGTATGTAGACAGTACAAGAATAGATGTTTCAAGGTTTATGTTTGTGGGTATAATACTTTTTTTTTTTTTTAAATGTGTATTTTATGTGTCTACTCGAGAGAGGAGCCTGACCTACCTCACACACACACCCAGACCTACGTGTGTGTGTGTCAGTGTACACACACACTGACATAACCTGCATACACCAACACTGACCACTACCATACACTGACCAAACCACACTACACTGACCACTACACAACACTGACCACTACACAACACTGACCAAACCACACTACAATGACCACTACACAACACTGACCACTACACAACACTGACCAAACCACACTACACTGACCACTACACAACACTGACCACTGCACAACACTGACCACTGCACAACACTGACCAAACCACACTACACTGACCACTACACAACACTGACCTCTACACAACACTGACCACTACACAACACTGAACACCACACTACACTGACCACTACACAACACTGACCACTACACAACACTGATGACTACACAACACTGCCTAAACCACACTACACTGACCACTACACAACACTGACCACTACACAACACTGACCACTACACAACACTGATGACTACACAACACTGCCTAAACCACACTACACTGACCACTACACAACACTGACCACTACACAACACTGACCAAACCACACTACACTGACCACTACACAACACTGACCACTACACAACACTGAACACTACACAACACTGACCAAACCACACTACACTGACCACTACACAACACTGACCACTACACAACACTGACCACTATACAACACTGACCAAACCACACTACACTGACCACTACACAACACTGACCACTACACAACACTGACCACCACACTACACTGACCACTACACAACACTGACCACTACACAACACTGACCACTACACAACACTGCCTAAACCACACTACACTGACCACTACACAACACTGACCACTACACAACACTGACCACAGTACACTGCACTAACAACTAACAGACTACACTACACTGACCAGACATACACTATCACTGACGTCACCTACCTCAGCTGTGGTGTGCGGCGCCGGCACGCCCAATGTGCCCATCATAGCCATGCAACCAGGGAGGAGGGAGACTCAGGAGAGTAGAGCCGCCGAGCAGGGATGTGGCGTGGTGTGCCCGTCACACATATTCAGCCAGAGGAGGAGACTCAGCACTGCAGCAGAGCCGTAGAGAGCCGCCAAGCGGCATTGTACTTCCCGCCTTCTAAGCTTGCGGTGCCTGATGATGGACGTCACACATCCCCCGCAGGCCCTGATTGGACCATAGGGACGTCCATCATAGGCGCTGCTGCACGTTCCAGAAGGCGGGACCTGCTGTGTCTTCCGGACCGGCACGCTCAGAAATAGAATGGTCCCTCCCTGTTTGGCAAACATTGCGGCGGCGGCGCTCGGGGCTAACAATGCACTTCTTCATGCCCCAGACTCGTGGCTTTTCGGACACCCATTCGGGGCTCCAGCCCCCCTAGCCAGGGCCTAACGACGCCTCTGCCAATGGGGCAGAGGGACTCCCTATAAGGGAGTGAGAGGATCTAGCCCGCTCAACCAGCCCCGTCAGTCCTTCGCCTCTCTTTTTAGAGACCACGTGGTCGAAGTGCGTGCATGTTAACCCAATTTCGAGTGCGTGTAAGTGTGGTTGTTTTTGTGGGAGGGGGGGTGGGCGTACTAAGTGCAAGCTTACCTCGCATAGCACACCCACCGGGAGCCGGGCTGAGACCACCAAACTCAACTTACATGGAGCTGAGCACGGTATCCGAACCTATAGCTGCAAAGGTGAATAGCTTGTTGTCAGCGCAGTGCCTATTGCGTCGACCCACCGCAGCTCCCCAATACTTGGTTGTTGATTGTATTTAAGATCTTCTTATGTGAGACCAATTTTTTATTGCATGTAGATGTCTTTTTAACTAGATTTAAATAATCATACTTAAGTCATTATACAGTAAAAGGAGAGTATGCTCAGCACAGAAGTTGATTACACACATGCACACAGTAGCACAATGGTTGGCATGGCCGATCCACCCTATAGGCTCGATATGCAAGCTGCTTAGGGCCCGGCAAATCTACGAAGGGCCCCCCAAATAACTAGAGTCCACGCCTATTAAGAAGTAATTTTCGCCCCCTCACCCTGCTTCTCTACTTGATGACTGCATGGGAGAAGAGACAAGAAGTCAGCACCCATTGCTTCTCAATGTAATGCAAGATGTCATTTCCGACAGCACAACACCCCCTCCCCCCACTTCTCAACTTTCTTTAATGTGACATGTCACTGTTGTCGGCGCCCCCAGCTTCACATTTTTAATGTGCCATGTCATTTAGCTTTGAGCCCCAGGGAGGTCATGATCGGCACTGAGTGTTGCTCACAACAACAACCTAGTTAGCGTGTCACTCAGAGGTGATCCAGTGTATACTTGTTGTTTTTCCACTTACAAAACTTGTCCAAAGAGCCCCAGGGAGGTCATGATCGGCACTGAGTGTTGCTCACAACAACAACCTAGTTAGTGTGTCACTCAGAGGTGATCCAGTGTATACTTGTTGTTTTTCCACTTACAAAACTTGTCCAAAGATAGAACAATTGCAGCAGCTTCCGTAGTGGATAAAATCCATAGTTAAGCTTAGAAGGATTGTAAAAGCAGACAATTGAACTACACTTTTTAAAAAGGATGATTGATATTCCACGTTCAGGCCTCTAATCTTTTTGATTCATCTATCCCTTTTTTTACAATCTCATAGGCCGCAATCAAGCAGCAGCAGTGGAGCCTACCAACCCCACACAGTGCCAAGCCCCACCCTCGCCGGATGTGCAGGAAGTGCAAAATGCCAGCACATCAGGTCAGTGTCATACAGCACAGCTTCAGTTAATACATGTAGGCCTGCATAATTTTAATACATGTTTTGTCACAAATTTCAGGTGGACAAGCTGTTGGTGGTGGCTTACACACTTCCAGTGCCCAGGTGCTCATTGGACAGATAATGTCCTTCAGGGCACGAATTGAGGACGTGAACATAGCCCTGGACAAGATGAAAATGGAGAATGTCAAGGTGGACCAAGACCTGAAGAACATTCTTGATGTTCTGGGGAGGGTTTAAAAAAAAAAATAAAAAAAATAAATAAATAAAGAAATTTACTATATATATATACAGTATATATATATATATATATATATATATATATATATATATATATATATAAATATAAAAAAAAATGACACATGTTTAATTGTGATCCAATAAATATTTTAGGATACTAAAGATTCTCTGGCTTCTTATTATATCAATGCTGCCTAAAAGAACAAATGTAGATTTGTGTTGTTTCCATTGAGAATGCTGAGTATCAGATGTGGAAAATAGAACACTGGTCTTGCTCAGATCTCCAGCAAGAATCTGATGTATGTGGGTACCATTTTTTTATTTTATTCGGGGTGGCATACCATTGTGTTTAAAGCTTATAAGACGTTTCCTGAAATCTTATACCAATAGAACAGTTATGGGCAAAAATACAGGCACGTTTCCATTGCTTATCAGTGAAGCTTGTTTTAATCGCCTTTTTCCATTGTACTCGTATTCCGTAGGGTACCCCCCCCCCTCTTTCTAGTTGGAGCCATGAGTACGTGAGGGAGGTTGCTCTAGGTACTGGAGCTCCAGCGAAGCAAATTTGTTGCAACTTTTAATCTTGCACAGTATTTTAGCAGCACTTTTTTGAACGCGTGTTTTTAAAAAAAAATATGTTTCTGCTTAAAATTAAAAAAAACAGTAAAGTTAGCCCAATGTTTTTGCATAGTATGAAAGATGAAGTTACGCTGAGTAAATAGATACCTAACATGTCACCCTTCAAACTTGCACATGCGCTTGGAATTGCGCCAAACTTCGCTACTTGAAAAACCCCATAGGTGATGTATTGCAAGGTATAGGAGTATTGGGGTATTGTGGAGTATTGAGGTTATTGCGGATTAAGGGGGGTATTGCACACTATGGGGGGTATTGCAGACTGGGGGGGGTATTGCAGAGTGTGGGTTGCAGAGTGTGGGGGGTATTGCAGAGTGTGGGGGGGTTTTGCAGAGTGTGGGGGGGGATTGCAGACAGTATGGGGGGTGGTATTGCAGAGTGTGGTGTTGTATTGTAGAGTGTAGGGGGCATTGCAGACAGTATAGGGGGTATTGCAGAGTATGGGGGGTAATATTGCAGAGTATGGGGGGTAATATTGCAGAGTATGGGGGGTAATATTACAGAGTATGGGGGTTAATATTGCAGAGTATGGGGGGTAATACTGCAGAGTATTGCGCAGGGAGGGATGGCTGGATCTGTGACTGCATTTGTCACAGATCCAGCCAACAGTGCTGGATCATTACACAGGACCCAGTGGCGATCCTTATCTCGCTGGGGCCCCAAGCAAAATGACATGGCACATTAAAAATGAGATGCGGGTGGGGGGGGGGGGGAAAGCTGACGACAGTGACAGGTCACATTAAAGAAAGTTGAGAAGCAGGGTGAGGGGGTGTTCTCCTGTCGGAAATGACTCAGCCAGCGAGTTTAGAAGCGGGGTGAGGGGGCGAAAATGACTTCTTACCAGGCGGGGACTCTAATACTTTGGGGGCCCTTCACATCTTTGCCGTGAGCCTATAGTGAGGATTGGCCCTGAAAATACACTTTTTCGCCTATATATTTTGAAGAGCAGTATACAGGCGGTGCTAACAAGATAGGGAATGCAGGTTTCTTAAGTAGAATAAGAGCCATGTCATACCTTGCTCCTGCATATTGCACAATTTCCTAAAGAGACCCTCAACAAACTACATGACTCTTGTGCCTGATGAGGCCACTGATGTTCCAGTGCTGGTGGCCCGTGACACTGTCCATACAGGCTTTGTCCCCCAAAGTGCACGTGCTGTGTGTTAACAATATGTCTATTACTTAAGGGGTGGGGGGGGGGGACATTACAATGCCAGATCTTGCCACAATAAATTATTTTTATAGGGAAGTAAAATTACAGAGAAAAGGGGGGTTGCCATCCGTGGCCTCCTTTTAACAAGTTCTGTGCAGAACTCCTGTTCTATGAAGGCTTCCATTATTTGTGCAAGTCAAAATTTAGCCAAAAACATTAATGTCATTCAAGCATTAGCTTTATACCCATAACTAACCCACAAACTCATGCACTGATCATAAAGTTCAAAACTCAATTTTATTCCCGTCGTACTGCGCGATCGTGCACGCGACGTGATCTACCGCCAGCGAACGACGTAACTCACGCGATTATCCCTTCATACACTGTGCATGCGGGAAGCTCCGCGTGTATCTCCGCCTATGACGATCGTTGTAGCAATTGCCACGCCCCCTTTCCGGTCGGTCACTGCACTTCACTGAAGGCATGATGGAGGCCCAGGAGGAAAGTGTCAGAGAGGAAGTCGCAACCTCAAGTGTTGGGAGAGGGCAGGCACACCCCAGGAGGAGCAGGAAACCAGCCGGCAGTCTCAGGTTTGCGGAGCTTGTGGAGATGGTGGCAATTCTAGAGCAATATGACTATGATGGCCAACTAGGGCCTTACAGGAAGCCAAAAAATCGAAAGGGGAAGATTATGGAGAAGGTGCAGAGGACTCTCTGTGATCAATTTGGGATACAGAGGTCAAAGGCCCAGTTACGTAATAAGTGGTCAGATCTGAAAAGGAGAAATCCAGAGGAGATGGAGAAAATTAAAAAATTCATCATAAGACGTAAGTACATTTCATGTGTACTCTGAGTATTTATTTTTATTATTTTGCGGCATTTGTGGTATTTATTTCAGGTTGTGTATATACACGGTTCAAAAAAAGATGTTTCAAGGTTCATGTTTGTGGGCATAATATTTGGTTGGTCATTCCATTTCAGTTCTTTTTCTGTGACAACTACTTTTTATTGAATGTACAGTTGTATTCAACATTATTCAACCCCCACTGAAATTGATTGTTTTGCCCAGTTTCACACTGAGTTTGATCATCCTGACATCCTCCTTACAATTAAATCAAACAGGCACGTGTAGGTCAGACAAATATAACATAACATTTACAATGAAATAACCACAAATGTCTTTTCTGTGCTCACATCATTATCAGTTCAGTTTTTTTCAACCCCAATTGACATGCAATCTTGGTACTTAGTACAACCACCTTTTACAGTTATAACAGATTCTAAACTTGAAGCATAGCTTGACACAAGTGTCTTGCAGCAATCTACGGTTTTCTTCGCCCATTTGTCATGGGCAAAAGCATCACGCTCAGTCACATTCCTAGGCTTGCGCAATTCAACTGCTTTCTTTAAGTCCCACCAGAGGTTATCAATCGGATTTAAATCTGGTGACTGCGATGGCCACTCCAAAATATTCCAGCCTTTAATCTGCAACCATGCTCTGGTGGACTTGGAGGTATGCTTGGGATCATTGTCCTGTTTAAAGGTCCAACATCTACCAAGCCTCAGGTTTGTGACGGACTGCATCACATTGTTATCCACTGCAGTTGAATATTCTTATTCTTTGGAGACAGCAAGTGGGTGCGCCTGGGAGTTCTGGCATGGAGGCCTTCATTATGCAGTGCAAGCCGTATTGTTTTAGCAAAAACTTCAGTGCCCGCATCTGAGAAATCTTTTCTCAGTTCCTCAGCAGTCACAAGGGTACTTTTCTCCACTCTACGCTTCAGGTAGCGCACATTAGTTGAAGTCAGCATCTTCTATCTGCCACGAAGAGGTAGCGTTTCAACAGTGCCCTTTGCCTTTACTTTGCGAATGATGCTTCCCATAGTGTCTCTTGGTATGTTTAACATCTTTGCAATCTTCTTATAGCCATTGCCCTTCCTGTGAAGAGTAATCACCTCTCCTCTTGTCTTCCCGGACCACTCCCTTTGACTTCACCGTGTTTGTAACCACACTAGTAAATCTCTCTAAGGAGCCGACTATCAAAGTCATTTAAAAGCTGCCTGATTGGTTCCTTTTTAGGCTTTATTGCAGCTCCCTGACATCCACAGGTGTTTTCAAGACCTGATTGAAAACACTTCAATGAACCTCGTTTCCTCAGAGAAGTAGTCTTTAAGGGCCTGAATAATTGTGTAAATGAAGAATTCACAAAAGAACCATTTACGTTTTAGCACCCTCACCCCGCTTCTCAACTCGCTGGCTGCATGGGAGAAGAGGCAATAAGTCAGCAACCCTTCCTTTGCAATTACATGTAAGATGTCATTTTCTAAAGCAGAACACCACCTCCCCCCACTTCGCAACTTTCTTTAATGTGACATGTCACTGTCGTCAGCATCCCCCGCTTCTCTTTTTTCAAGTGTTATGTCATTTTCCTTCTGGCCACAGGGAGGTAATGATTGGCACTGAGCGTTGGCCATAAGAATAAAGCAG
Source organism: Rana kukunoris (assembly GCA_029574335.1). Lineage (NCBI taxonomy): Eukaryota > Metazoa > Chordata > Amphibia > Anura > Ranidae > Rana > Rana kukunoris. The sequence goes on along the minus strand of CM056051.1, from coordinate 312,914,870 downwards.
TTAGGGTGTCACACAGAGGTGATCCAGTGTATGCTTGTTGGTTTTCCATGTAAGAAATGGATAGAATCCTGTGTTAAGCATAGAAGGATTGCAAAAACAGACAATTGTACCACACTTTTCAAAAAGAATGATTGATATTCCTCTTTTAGGCCTCTAATCTTTTAGATTTATGTATCCCTTTTTTTTTTAAATCTCATAGGGGACAAGGAAGCTGCTTTGCTGCAAACGCCAGAGACAAGACCCACACAAGACCCACCCTCGACGGGTGTGCAGGAATTGCAGAAACCAGGCACATCAGGTCAGTGTCCTACAGCACAGCTGCAGGTAATACATGTAGGCCTACATAATTTTAATACATGTTTTTGTTCCCATATTTCAGGAGGTGTCAGAGGTGTTGGTGGCACGGTCGACACCAACAGTGTCAATGGCATTATTGGGGAGCTAAAGACATGCCTCTCTGACCTCGAGGAAACAAACAAAGTTCTTGAAAACGTCTTAAATAAAAAAAAAAATTTACAACAAAAAATAACGAGTCTGGTAGAGGACCTGGGCAGGGATTGAAATAAAACATAAAAAAAAATACAAGTTTAAAAATCTTAAAAAAGAAAAAAAATTGAATACAATGTAATTTACAATAAATATAAATAAACACTTTTTACGTGTGAGAGAATAAAATATTTTTGGTTAATGAACAATGTCTGGCTTATTATTATATCTGTTATATCCTCGGTGTTGTGAGTGACACAAGACTCTGGTCTGGAACAATGGATGTTTATTTCAGTACAGGCTGTACACTGTAAAATCCATCTCAGGACATTACAGGTTGTATGCTTCCTATATGTGGTCTCTCTAAGATGGCTACTATGCCCCTTGACCCTTGTCATCACTGCTGGGTGGAGCCAGCCTTAAAGTTCAAGTAGATGTCGAACCCTTCAGGTATAACAATATAAATGCTGTCTAAAATAAGAAATCTATGTTTGTGGTGTTGACAATGACAATGATGTGTATTTAGTAAAGGGAAATAAACAGGACACTATGATAACGTAGGAGAAAGCTAGAATGAACTCAAATGATAAAAGAATCCAACCAAGAAAATTACTGAAACAGGGCCATACAATTTTGGCCTTAGGTACTGATGGCAGTGTCACAACACTGCAACCCCGCACAGATACTATAATTGGACCGCTGAAAAGACCCACATGTAAAGTATTTCATAAAAAATTGGTATTAAATGCCCCTGTTACACAGGGGCAGCAAAATTAGGCCTTAGGCACAACACAACACTGCAACCCCTCCCAATAACGTTAATTTGTGCGCAACAAGGAGCCACGTGCAAAATATTGCATCACAAATTTGTATCAGACGCCCCTTTTTTGAAAGGGGCAGAAACATTAGTCCTTAGGCACTGGTGGCGGAGCCCAGAAATACAACATTTCTGTGCCTCGTCCTCCTCCTCCTCCTTCTCCTCCTCCTCTCTCCTATCAGGCACCCAGGTAGAATCAGTGCCCTCATCATCCCCTCCCTCATCATCACTGTCAAAAAACTGGCAGTATGCTCCAGCTGGGGGAACATCATCACTGCCAGATTGCTGTCCCTCTCGGCCACCCCCTCTCCTGGGCTCACATCAATGCCTTCCTCTATCTCAGTTCCATCATCGGAGTCTTCAAAACTCTGCGCATCTTCCTGCTGCATGTACCCAACACTGTGTTGAAACAGTTCGGGGGACTCCACAGGAGGACATGGTGGTACTAGGGAAGTATTGTGTGAAGCCATTGTGCAGAGGGAAGAGGACGCCTTGGCAGCTGCTTTGCCAGATAAACTTTGATCAGTCTGTGTGAGAGAGGATGAGGAGGATGAGGACGGCTTGGTCATCCACTCTACTAATTCCTCTGCATGTTGAGGTTCAACACGGCCAGCTCCCAAAAAGAAGGACGAGCGGGCATGGCCAAGGCCATGTGTTGAAGAGGATGCACCACATCCACTACCAGCGTTACCTCTACATGCAGAGCCTGCTTTCCCTTGTGACTCTCTGCCTCTCTTTGCTCTCCTTCCAGACATATTGATATATATACCAGCACACATACAGTGGCACTATCTGTGCTCAGGTGGTATATAGGAGCACACGTACAGTGGCACTATCTGTGCTCAGGTGGTATATAGGAGCACACGTACAGTGGCACTATCTATGCTCAGGTGGTATATAGGAGCACACGTACAGTGGCACTATCTGTGCTCAGGTGGTATATACCAGCACACGTACAGTGGCACTATCTGTGCTCAGGTGGTATATAGGAGCACACGTACAGTGGCACTATCTGTGCTCAGGTGGTATATAGTAGCACACGTACAGTGGCACTATCTGTGCTCAGGTGGTATATACCAGCACACGTACAGTGGCACTATCTGTGCTCAGGTGGTATATACCAGCACACGTACAGTGGCACTATCTGTGCTCAGGTGGTATATAGGAGCACACGTACAGTGGCACTATCTGTGCTCAGGTGGTATATAGGAGCACACGTACAGTGGCACTATCTGTGCTCAGGTGGTATATACCAGCACACGTACAGTGGCACTATCTGTGCTCAGGTGGTATATAGGAGCACACGTACAGTGGCACTATCTGTGCTCAGGTGCTATATAGGAGAACACGTACAGTGGCACTATCTGTGCTCAGGTGGTATATAGGAGCACACGTACAGTGGCACTATCTGTGCTCAGGTGGTATATAGGAGCACACGTACAGTGGCACTATCTGTGCTCAGGTGGTATATACCAGCACACGTACAGTGGCACTATCTGTGCTCAGGTGGTATATAGGAGCACACGTACAGTGGCACTAACTGCGCTCAGGTGGTATATACCAGCACACGTACGGTGACCCCAAATGCGCTCAGGTGGTATGTCACAGCACACGTACGGTGACCCCAAATGCGCTCAGGTGGTATGTCACAGCACACGTACGGTGACCCCAAATGCGCTCAGGTGGTATGTCACAGCACACGTACGGTGACCCCAAATGCGCTCAGGTGGAATGTCACAGCACACGTACGGTGACCCCGAATGCGCTCAGGTGGTATTAAACAGCACACGTGCGGTGACCCCAAATGCGCTCAGGTGGTATTAAACAGCACACGCACAGTCAGAGCAACTGCATTTCTGTGCAATTCAATAGCCCACTTGCATTAACAGCAACTGCCTTTCTGTGCAAATAAATAGCACACGTGCAGTTACAGTTAATGCATCAATGTGCAATTAACTAACACGTGTACACTAACACGTTAGAGCATCAAGCACAATCTCCTGCCTGAAAGATACTAATAGCAGAATTAGCTAAGCTATACAGTTTATAAATATATTGACAACTCCTAAGGATGTGAATATATTCTCTACAAACTGTACATTTAACTATACTAACTAGTAGCCTCCCTGATCTATCTATCTATATCTATCTATCTATCTATCTATCTATCTATCTATCTATCTATCTATCTATCTATCTATCTATCTATCTATCTATCTATCTATCTATCTATCTATCCACTGTGTCTCTCAATAATCTATCTATCTATCTCTCTCTCTGTCTGTCTGACTGCAAAGCAAGCAAGCCGGAACACACTACAAGAGGCCGCCCGGGAGCCCTAATTGGCCAAAGCACCCTGGCTTTGGCCAATTAGGTCTCTTCGTTTTTTGGGCGCTGTGATTGGCCAAGCATGCGGGGTCATGGTGCATGCTTGGCCAATCATCAGCGCGCAACGCCGCAGTGAATTATGGGCCGTAACGCGTCATGCGAATTTTGGCGCGAAGGACCATATTTGTTTGTTTTCGACGAACGATCGAACGGCCGATGTTCGATGCGAACTTGAGTTTGCATCGAATGCGAAGCTCATCCCTAATGGTCATCAAGCATATTTTGAAGTTGGGTGTGGTAAAAGGTTTTATCCAGTATTACCACCCCTCCCCCTTTGTCTGCCGGGCGTATGATGACTTCTTTCCTGGCTTCCAAGGCCTTAATACCTTCTCTTATATGTTTGGGATTAAGGCTGCTCTTAACCGGTAGATCTTCCAGATCCCTTAATATCAGTTGTTTAAAAAGGTCAACCTGATGATTAGCCTGCTGTTGTGGGTTGAATAGGGACCTATTTCTAAGTGCACTTTCTATCCCAATGATTTCCTTTGGTTTGGTCTTGTATGTAATACCTGTGTTTTCATGTTTATCTTTCTAACATATTTATGTATATCGATATATACATCAAATTTGTTCATGGGTTTCGTGGATGAACACTTGAGACCTGCATTAAGGATATTTGTTTCTTTCTGGGTTAAAGTGATAGTGGAGAGATTATATATGCCACTTACTCAGTCTGCCTGGGTCTTTTTCTGCTGGATCCTTCTCCCTGCTCTGCAGCCTCTACGTGCTGCATTTTTGGTTGCCTTACTGGACTGTGGTATTCTTGCCACTGTGGAGGGTTCCACCATTCTTGAGTCATATTCTGGTTGTATGATTGTTGTGGACGTCCTCTCCAGGGTCTGTTGCCACGTCCTCTCCCTCGGCCGGCACCCCTCTTCCCCCTCCCTAAAAAAGGAACCGGGCAGGGAGAAGGCTCATTGTTTATGTTACCCCTATAGTTTTGACTGGACAGTGGGTCAAACCTGTTGTGTATGTTCACCATATATGGTCCATTTGCCTGGGTATCATATTGTGCATAGTTAGGGTCTGGGTGTCTTTGTTCTCTACCTCTCTGGGACGTTCTATTGTTTCCTCTACCTCGTTGATTTCTAATTGGTTGTTTCTGCGACCCTTGGACTATTGGATCTGCAGATTGCCCTGGTCTGGGTCTACCTGAACTTTGAGGTTTATTGTCCCTTTGTGGTAGATCAGTGGGTACTGAGTATGGGGGAGGTATGTTATTGGCCCCACTCTGCCATAAATAAATCTCCCCTTTGTTGAAATCATTGAAGTCCCGTCTATATTTTTTACCTTTTTTCTTCTGCGTTTCTTTATTAACCTTTTCCAACTGTTTTTTTATTTCATTGTCAAAGTTTGTAACTAAGGTAGTACCTTTAATGGGGTCTAATTTCTCCTGTAATTCAGAGATCTTTTTTTACCAGCAAAGCCATTTTTCTTCTTTTGCGTCCTAACACCAATTGTTGCAGTTTGAAACTCACCCCATTAAAGAAATCAAGCAGAGTGAAGGAGGAGAGATCCAGCAGCACTACAGCATATCCCTGAGAGACAACCAGCGTTTAATGCACACTGATGTCTTCTATCTGGTGAGTGAGGTTCCTTTGGGGGATCCCTGCGTGTCAATATTGTTTTTTTATTTTAGCATTACAACTACAGCTGAAGTTTGTTCCAGAGGGCTCCTTCCATTCTAGGACCGGCTGATGGACTTTTATAATTTATCTGAGATACTCATTGCCTATTGATGGTTTTAGAGCCTCAGTTATCTCATTGAGAACTATATGAATATTATCAGTTCATCAGAGATTGTTTTTTGAACATATACTCATTTTCTTTCTAGCAGGATATGGCAACATATATATATATATATATATTATTTTTGGGCAATTTGGAGCTTGAAATTAGCGCTGTTAGTGTTTATCCTTATCAGTGTAACACACTTTTTAAACTATAGACACACTTTGACTTATTAACTTGTAATATTTATAATAGCCGCTTTACTGCATATTACTACTTTTGACTAGTGTTTCACGCGTTATATCACTTATGCCTCGTTTCCACTGCACGGATCGGGTCGGGTCAGATATTTTGGAGCGGTTCGGATGGGTCCGGTCTAATCGCGTGAGTGTTTCCACTGCAAATCGGACCGTGAGGGACCATTCAGGGTTTAGAAAAAATTCCAAGCGCATCCACCAATCAGTGAGATGCATTTGTAGGTCCGCCCTAACCGAACCGTTCCACTCTCTCTGGTCCTTCATCTGAAGCAGGACCCTTGCTGGTGCGGTACGGTTCGCTTTTCTGGCGCGCTTTCATAATGGAAACACCCAAAATAGCGAACCGTACCGTACCGAACCGATCCGCTCAGTGGAAACGAGGCATTAGTTCATTTCCATTTGTGCGCTGGGTTCAGTATTGATCACCTGACCTTAAATCCGGGGTTTTGGTACTGATCTCCCCTTTTTCTTTTTTTCTTTTTCCCTTTTTCAATATAATTATCTTTTATTTTTAATTGAATTGTATTGCTAAGAAAATGGAAACAAAATATATGTAATTATATCTTAGTCAAATTGTTTGTATGCTGTTCTTGAATGTATTCTAGTTGTCATAGTATCCCCCATATGTTTTTTTTAGTTGAAGTTCGATACATTTTAATTATAGGGTTAAAAAACCCAGGCCAGTTAATTTCAGCTACAAAAGAGCTCTCTGAATAACAAGGGGCAGATCTAAGGAAGGAGACCATGCCCTCCAAAATATTTTATCCTGACAACTACAGCATCCCCTATCAGTTGACTGGCTGTTTCTTCAGTCAGTGAGTGGCTCACTTGTGGCCTGTCGGCAGCTGATTGATGAGCCTGTGTCTGTGGAGCCAGCCCATCCAGCCATCCAGTCTTCTCATTCACTCTGAAGCACAGATGTGTCCCTCACTAAGGCTCTCTATTGGAGGAACTGTTTGACACTGTTTATTCACCTTCACTTGTGTATTGATTTTATTATTTTATATCCAATAAAATACGTTATTGCACCATGCGCCCGTATTCTAATTTGTTTTAACAGCTATCAATATCCTGTTGATCACTGAGCTGCAAGGAGTATGGTGCTGGCCAGATTGTTTCACATTAGGCATTCTCATTAAAGGATTCCTTGGTCAGTGTGTTATCACTTTAGATTAGACATTTCTAGCGCAAAGACTATTTTTGTTGTATTTTTTGTTAGCAGATTCCAACCCTGGGTACCTATTTAAGAAATGCTGCACCACCAAATGGGTGACATGTGCCATGCATGGTACATGTGTTAACTTTCCCTGTATAAGGACAGACAGGAGGTTTGTACTATTATCACACACCACCATTCCTGTCTCCAGCTGGTATGGCATGAACCACCTCTGGCCTGCCCCTGCACAGCTGCAAGAATCTATGTTTTGTGTGGTTTCTGTCCTCTAGGCACACCAGCTGAAGCACTGCATTGCACTGTTTAGCCTGATTCATTCAATAGCCCTTTGAACACTTAGGGGATACTTGTGGTTCATAGGACAATTCAGCAGAGGAGGGCATGGAGGAGGAGGAATCTCACATCATCACCACTAGCTGCATGGAGATGTGGCAGCACAACAAGCTGCAGCACTAAGCCCTGTGCTGCATCCTTCTGAGTTGCAAGCAGAGTTACCCAGTCTGCTGTGGACTTTGTGGCTGACTGCCTTAACAATGATGCCGCAACATTACCTTCCACATACAGACCTGAAATGGCCTTACGTGAAAATAAATAATGACTGGGAACCTGGCATTGTGGTACAACACATTCTGCAAATTCACAGAAGGGAGCAGATGGAAAGGCAGAAGCTGTAAAGCCAGCAGTTTTAATAAGCTTGAATTTAGACGCAGGGCATGTGGGTGGCAGTTACTCTTTTGTCTCAGGGTGTAATCATAGAGACCCCCTCAGAAGAGCAGGGTATGTGGTTTTATTCAAATCTCTTCACGGTACTGAAACCAATTGGAGATGTCAGACACATTTAGATGTCAAAGATCTGAATTGATTCCTAAACATCCACTCCTTTCACATGGAATCAATCCGGTCAGTCGTATCTACCTTGCAGGGAGGAGAATTTGTAGCGTCAATAGATATCAAAGATGCACGTGCCAATTGTTTCCCGCTCACCAGAAGTTTATTTTAGTTTGTGGCCTTACACTTCGGGTTAGCCACTGGTCACCAGGTATTTACAAACGTTTTGGCCCGGTCCTAGAAAGAAAAAAGGGGTCAGGGTATAGCAGTAATGGCATACCTAAAAGACCTGCTGCTGATAGATCAGTCAGTGGCACGGTTAAACCAAGGGGTGTCCAGTACTGCCAGGTATCTGGAACACCGGGGTTGGATTCTCAATCTGGGGAAATCAGGTAAAGTAAAGAGACTGGAGTATTTAGACCTGGTCAGAGATACATCCCAAGAAAGAGTATTTTTGCCCCAGGCAAAAGTCAGCGCTATAAGGGAGCTGGTCCAGGTGGTCAGGATGAGAAAAGATCCTTCCATTAGCCTTTGCATGAGGTTGCTAGGAAAGATGGTGGCTTCATTCAAGGTAGTTCCCTATGCCCAGTTTCATTCAAGATTGTTGCAATACAGTATTCGGTCTGCTTGGAACAAGCAGATCCAAACCTAGGATTATCCAATAAATCTGACCCCAAAGGTGCACCAGGGTCTCAGTTGGTGGTTGATAACCAGGAATTTACAGAAAGGCAAATCCTTCATTCCAGTTACGCACAAAAAAAAAAAAAAAAGTTGGACAGCTTTGTGTCAAGAACAAAGGATCCACTCACGCTCGGGACAGATGAGTTAGTGACCCTGTGGGATCAGTTTTCACTGATTTACGCATTCCCCCAGTTCAGCTGCTACTGCAACTTCTTCGTAGGATTAAGGAGGAAAGGAGCTGGTAATCCTAGTAGCTCTGGCATGGCCCATGAGATCCTGGTATGCAGAGATTATGAAGATGGGAATTCATGGAATCTTCCAATTTGTCCAGACCTGCTGTCGCAGGAGTCGGTATTCCATCCTGCCTTACAATTACAAAATGTAATGGTTTGGCTATTGTAGCCCACATTCTAAAGAGTCAAGGGCTTTCAGGTTCAGTAGTTACCACCCTGATTGATGCTAGAAAGCCGGCCTCCTGGACCATTTATTATAGGGTCTGGAGGGCCTATGTCTACTGGTGTAAAGCCAAGGGTTGGCACCCTTGAAATAATTTTTGCCTTGCTACAGTTGGGGTAGACATGAAGCAGGCATTGAGTATGATCAAGGGTCAGATTTTGGCCTTGACAGTATTTTTCCAAATTCCACTTGCTTTGCATTCTTTGGTCTGGGCCTTTGTACAAGGGGTAACTCAGATGGCTCCGCCAGTTAGGCCACCCTTGTGCCCATGGGATTTGAATCTAGTTTTGTCGGTTTTGCAGAGACAGCCCTTTGAGTCGATACGCAATATTCCTTTGCTTCTTTTGACAAGGAAATTGGTGTTCTTAGTAGGAACGAGCTTTATGTTCGGGTCCAACATGAGTTTGACTTGAACATTGGCTGTTCGCAGCAAATTCGAAAGCCGTGGAACACCCCTTAAAAGTCTATGGAAAAAATCAAAAGTGCTAATTTTAAAGGTTAATATGCAAGATATTGTCATAAAAAGTGTTTGGGGACCTGGGTCCTGCCCCAGGGGACATGTATCAATGCAAAAAAATGTTTTTTCTGGAGCAATGATTTTAATTATGCTTAAAGTGAAACAATTAACGTGAAATATTTCTTTACATTTCATACATGGGGGGTGTCTATAGTATGCCTGTAAAGTAGCTCATGTTTCCCGTGCTTAGAAAAGTCCCTGCACAAAATGAAATTTCTAAAGGAAATAATGAATTGTTGGGTCCAGGCAATACTGATAAAAGTCATTAAAAAAAATGACATGGGTTCCCCGAACCCCCATAAAAATTGCTCAGGGGTCCCCCTTCAGGTCTGGTATGGATTTTAAGGGGAACCCCGCCCCCAAAAAATAAATGGTGTGGGGTTTCCCCAAGAATCCACACCAGACCCTTATTTTTTGGCGCGGGGTTCCCCTTAAAATTCATACCAGACCTAAGGGGGACCCCTACGCCATTTTTGGGGGGTTCGGGGAACCCATGTAATTTTTTTTAATTACTTTTATCTGTATTGCCGGGACCTGACAATTCATTATAGCCGCGAGTAGTTTTAAATTACTTTTTTTCCTTTAGAAATTTAATTTTGTGCAGGGACTTTTCTAAGCACAGGAAACATGCGCTACTTAACAGGCATACTATAGACACCGTAAAAATAATTAATATATAATTATATATTAATGGGGGCGCTAGAGAATTAATTAAGAAAAAATAAATGATTAGTAATATAAACACCAGCCTACCCACACCAGCTAAATCTATAAGTTCTGTGGAAACCTATGGAATAAATGGAAAAAAATACTAAAGTGCACTAATATAATAGAATATAAACCACGGTTATTGCTGTGAAACAAATATAAACACCACTGTGCAATCCGATTGGAATAATAACCCAATACCCAACTGAATGGGACTGGAACAATCAAATATTGCTACTTCAAAATACAGTTATCAGAAGTAAACCAGTCTTAATATAAGTCCTTAAAAAAATGTGTATATAACACAGTAATAGTGACAATCTTGGTGATGATTTTCTTGAAAACGTCCTTAAGGAACCCAATATAGAACTTAAAGTGATTTACTAAGTCACTTTAAGTTCTGGATTGGGTCCCTTAAGGACATTTTCAAGAAAATCATGGGGAGGGGGACTTCCTGTCTTTTGAGTGTACCAGTGTCCATTCACCTATAGGTGGCGTAAAACCCACATAGTAATTACTATGGTGTACTGTGTCCCGTGATGTACTCCAGGAAAGGATTTTACAGGTAAGCTGTTATAAAAATCCTATTTTTTTTTTATTTGAAGATTGCATGTTTATTTCAAATACAACGGGTATGAAAGTCATACAACATTTTGTTTATTAAGAAAAAAAAAAAAACATTAATGGGCCTAAAAGAATTTTCATGCCTCATTAAAATATGTCAAAACATTCTGCTTTTCTCTCAGACCAGAATGTCAACTACTAGTTTATATTGGTAGAAAGCAGAGTATTATTGTATCATGTTTGCCTTAACGCACAAAATCTATTTACCACACAGGTCTGACATTTCAGTGAAATAACAAAATGACAATAGTGAGTCATCCATAATAAATAGGTATGTACATACTAGTCCCTGCCAAAATGCTGAACCTGTCTCATTCTCACCCTTTAGTGCTGAACAAAAACATGTAATGTTCATCAGCTAGAAGTTGACATCCATTTTATGGTTGCCTTCACTAAGAAACACTTAGTGTGCAGCTGACTTTTGTTTTGTGTCTTTGAAAAAGAAACAAAAAGGCTTGTGAAAAGTTTTACCCTTGGAACACGTACCTATATTATTTGATTTATTTTAACCCAAAGTTAATACATGTCAAGATAAATCATTTTAAGGATATTTTTTATATATATAATCTATAGGATTGCATTGACACAAGACACATTTAGGGAAGTACAGTACCTGTCACAGAGAATGTGCTTTCAGCACGACAGCATCGCGCTGATTCTCGGCGACAGGGTGCCGACATCTCGCACTCGCTGGAATAGAAAAAGGACATTTCAGCGACCGTGTCATCCGACTTGGATTCCCGCCAATTCTACACGCAGCGTTTGGTATGAATCATGAGGGGGAACTCCACGCCAAAATTTTAAATAAAAATCCAGCATGGGTTCCCCCTAAGGGGGCATACCAGGCCCTTAGGTCTGCTATGGATTGTAAGGAGAACCCCCCTACGCCGGAAAAACGTTGTGGGGGTACCCCCACATGCCCATACCAGACCCGTATCCAAAGCACGCCGCCCAGCCAGTCAGGAAAGGAGAGGGGACGAACGAGCGGCCCCCTCCTGAGCTGTACCAGGCTGCATGCCCTCAACATGGGGGGTTGGTTACTCTGGGGCAGGGGGCACTCGCTTGTCCCCACTCCTTTCCTGACCGGCCGGGCGGCGTACTTTGGATACGGGTCTGATATGGATTGTGATGTAGGGGGGTCCTCCTTACAACCCATAGCAGACCTAAGGGCCTGGTTTGCCCCCTGGGGGGAACCCATGCCAGATTTTTATTTAAAATTTTCATGATTCATACCAAACGCCGCGTGTAGAATTGGCGGGAATCCAAGTCGGATCACCGCCGCTTCTATGATGGCATTGTCCCCATCACGGCAAGCCGGCTCGACGCTGGCTCCCAGGATGGGGCTCGTAGGCGGTCAATCTCGCCGAGAAAGGGAGCGAGATTGACACAATATCGTGGTCACCTACTGTAAATGCAATATTTTTAATAAAGTGGTTACTGCAAATGTAAAACATATAATTTAATTATATAATTAAATAATTATATAATTATTGACTACAATTGATTGCAGCATTATATGAACAAACATATTAAAATGCAGAGACATATCACTTAAAACAAGTGTGGATGCAAATGTAGAAACTGATTCACGAAGCTGCAAAGTGTGTCAAATGTGTATGTGCATTCATGCCTCATTCAAGAATGTCTTTGAGAGCACTGTTATGATTTAAAGTTGTGTCAGTTCTTCTGCCTAAATAGTTTGCAAGCAAACATCTGGCAATGTAAAGTGGGGCTATGATAACAAACTTACAGTACATTATTTGAAAGCTAGTAATGAGATCTCACACAGGCAGTGCAAATAACAGAGAGATCGCTATTTCATCACATTAGCACTCCTACATTTCTGATGCAGCACAGAGGAAATATGCATGATGTTATATGACCCGATAAAAAATCAAAAAACTTGCCTGTCCCATTAAAAAATATGGACAAGCTTAGGGAATAGATACAAGGACATAGGGGGAATCAATCAGCCACGACACTATAAACTGCAGCCACAACATGTGAGCTCATAATTACAAGGTAATGGTAAACAATTAACCCAGGGAATATAACTATACTAATACTTAGTTAAAGCAATGAAAAAATTTGAAAGTGTACAATGCCTGTAATAAAAATATTGCATATTTGGAATGAAAGCTGCAGGTTAATAGAAATAGTTAATTTTGTATTTGCATTTTCATGTTAACCACTTCCATACCGGTCTTTTTCACCCCCTTCCTGCCCAGACCAGTTTTTTAGTTTTCAGCCCTGTCGCAATTTGAATGACAATTGTGCGGTCATGCAACACTGTACCCAAATGAAATCTTTATTGTTTTTTTCCCCCAAAAATAGAGTATTCTTTTGGTGGTATTTGATCACCTCTGCGTTTTTAATTTTTTGCGCTATAAACAAAAGAAGAGTGACAATTTTGAAAAAAACACAATATTTTTTACTTTTTGATTTAAGAAATATCACAATTTATTTATGTTTTCCTCAGTTTAGATCAATACGTATTCTTCTACATATTTTTGGCAAAACAAATCACAATAAGCGTTTATTGATTGGTTTGCGCAAAAGTTATAGCATCTACAAAATAGGGGATAGATTTATGGCATTTTTATTTATTTAATTTTTTTTTTAATAGTAATGGCGGCGATCTGCTATTTTTTTTTTGTGACCGTAACATTGTGATGGACAGATCGGACACTTTTGACATGTTTTTGGGACTATTCACATTTATACAGTGATTAGTGCTATAAAACTGCACTGATTACTGTGTAAATGTGACTGTCAGGGAAGGGGTTAACACTAGGGGGCGATAAAGGGATTAAAATGTTCCCTAGGGAGTGATTCTAACTGTAGGGGGAGGGGACTCACAAGGGAGGAGACCGATGTAGGTTCCTCTGTACTGGGAACACACATCGTTCTCCTCTCCTCTGACAGGACATGGATCTGTGTGTTTACACACATAGATATATAATCCTAGCGTGATTGCGGACAATCGCAGGTGCCGGCCAGACATCGCGGGTGACAGGCACCTGCACCGGGTAAAATATAAATTTAAGGCAAAACGTCTTTTATAGATATAAAAAAAACAGCTGCATAAGATCTTGGGGGAGGAGAAGCAGCAGCAAACTGAGCTTTGCAGTGAATGGCTGTGCAGGGGGGCGTGTTAGGAGTAGTCTGATTATTAATGGGGAGCAGGTTAAGTTCCCAGCATAGCTAGATAACTGACCATGGTGTGCTTTCCTGTATAGTGTGGTCAATTGTAAAAAAAAAAGAAAGCAAAGAGAATAGCAATAATACCAGTGATTTCACACACACACAGAGGTTATAACATGAAAATATGTATAAATATCACTGGCAGTTATGGTGAAGTGCTATTTTACAAAAGTAATTGAGTCATTTGTAATGTTCACAGTCAATGGCTAGTTCTTGATGTGCACTATGGGGGTTATTTTATATATATAAAAATATTCTCTGTAAATATGTCAACATTTATTCAAAAACACATACACAAATAAGTCCCCTTTGAAAGTTTTTATTATGCACAAAATGTTATTTTTTGATATGTAAGTTGTCTTTTGCAAGGCAAATCCCATTTTAATCCTAATTGTTAAATTAAATGTTGTTAAAATGTTTAACTTTTATACACATTATTCTATGCAATTCTGGTGATTAAAGGAAAGTACAGTATTCTAAGCACATTTAACCCTAAGAGAATGTCCTAAGAATATTTGATCAGATAAGAAAATGCTCTAAGAAGATGTGATCAACAACATCTATTTTGCAAGTCATGGATGAATCAATATTCACATTAAAATAAGCATTACATTTTGTAGTATTCACTAAATGGCAATGTTCAAACGAAATTCGAACATTTGGTTTTGCCAACAACCAAAGCTTTATGCATTGTGTTAATTCACACAGAACAATTGTACATGCAGTTTCGCTTAACAGATAGCTATGCAAAGGTTTTATAAATGAGCTCCATGCCTGTTATCTTATTGATACACACTATGGCCTAGATTCACAAAGCGATTACGCCTGTGTAAATGTTGTTAGACAGGAGTAATTTCGATTTACGAGCGTTTTTACGCTAGTCGAAATCCTCAAACCATGAAAAGACACCTGCGTGCTAAATTTCGACTTTATTACGTGTTAGTACGCCTTCAGATCTACGCTGCCTGAAAATTGCGGCCACTGGGCGGACTTCCTGTTGTTTTTCACCTTCATGGTATGCTAATGAGCTTTTGCCTGGAATCCACAAAATTTCGCTCTTCAAACGCAATCTCTTACGGCACCTTTAGTCATCTTTTTTTTCCGTTTCACTATACCAGCTTTTTGCTGGTCTAATATTAGACAGCCCATGTTAAGTATGGCCGTCGTTCCCGCGTCGAATTTCAACGTTTTTCGATTTCTTTTATTATTTTTAACGTAAGTCGTCCGGGAATAGGAATGTTCGTAAACGCCGCTACTCAAACAACGAATGACGTCACGACGTGATTTCGCGCAATGCACGGCGGGAAATTCCTGAACAGAGCATGCGCAGTTCGATCGTCGCGGGGACGCGCTTAATTTAAATGCTTCACGCCCCCTACTCACGTATTTCGATTGCGCGGCGGAAAAAAAATACGATACAATAGCGTACGCGCAAAAAAACTACCTGAATTCGGCGTAGAGTCTGGTGATAGACGGCAGCGTAGCGTATTTCGATTACGCAGCGGAAGATTACATCTATGTGAATCTGCCCCTATGCAATTAATTTGGACTACTGACCAATAATCAATGTGTGATTCCTGGTATTCACTTTAAACTGTTGAAAAATAAAAAAAATATATATAATTTAAAAAAAAAATAGTTTATTCACATTTACCATCAAAATCTATTTACATCTATGAAATGCTTTGAAAAAAAATCAGTGTGCACTTAAGCTACACATCTACATATTTTTTATGAAATACTATTTTTAACATTCAGTTTTGTTTACATCAGATCTTATTGAGACATTTAACTTAACAAAAATGGCATATCTCGGCTCTGTAGCTACACTAATTTCAAAGTCACTGCCAACTTTCTCTTCTATTCCCGAATGAAACTTTGTATGTCTTTACACTACCTTCAGAATAATTTATCACATACTATAGTAACGATTTAAAAAAATCATTATGCTTTTGATCTAAAAATTCTTAAATTTAATTTTTAATATAATCTCTTTTGAGAGACTTTTTCTGAAAGAGTTGCCATGTATGTGTTAGTCCATGGAGACTCCCAACAGAAGACAGAGAAAGACTCTAGGAACTTCAAATGGCTCTTTAAAATTGTTCTAGATTTTGTGTTTGCAAAAGAACAATTCATTTATGCAAAGGAAATAAAACATTATTAGAAACAAGTATGCCAGATGTAACTTGAGATTTAAAACAAAACAGACAGGTCAGTGTGACAAAGCTAAAATATTTATTAAGTTTCAATGAAATGTTCTTTATTTTATATTTAGATCTTTTGCCCAAGGCAAATATCTCAGGATAACACAGAAGTTATGCTACCAATATTGATTTTTCTATATTGCTATGTTTTATCTTTGCTGCAAATTCTCAAATTTCGCCAACAGAAACATAAAAAAACTAAAAAAGCAAGTTATATAAATCTTTAGAAACATTATCATCAGTCATGCATTAATTATCAGACACTAAAAGCACTAATTTTAAAGGCTAATATGCAAGTTATTGTCCTAAAAAAGGTTTGGGGACCCGGGTCCTGCCCCAGGGGACATGTATCAATGCAAAAAAAGTTTTACAAACTGCTGTTTTTTCGGGAACAGTGAATTTTTTCATGCTTAAAGTGAAAAAAAAAAAGTAAAATATACCTTTTAAATATTGTACCTGCTGGGCGTCTATAGTATGCCTGTGAAGTGGCCCGTGTTTCCCATGTTTAGAACTGTCCCTGCACAAAATTACCTTTCTATAAGAAAAAAAGTAATTTAAAACTGCTTGCGGCTTTAATGTAAAATCTGGTCCCAGCAATATAGATGAAAATCATTGAGAAAAATGGCATGGGTCCCCCCCAGGCCATATATTTTTGTAATTTTGAACTGGTACATTTTTAAAGTGTAACTCCAGCCCCAAAAAATCTATTTTTAAGATTTTTGGAAGACATATAACCCCTGTAATATTTGTTTTGCTATCTGTGCACCTGTTCAGAAGATTTCACCTCACTTTCTGTCCCAATGTAGTCAGGTAGCTTTAGGTACACACTGTGCAGAGGGCACAGTACACTAAGTGACAATACTTGCAGATCCCTGCCTGTGGTATTAGTATAAGAACATCAGCAATTGTATTCAGGTAAGCTTTAGGTGCACACTGTGCAAATGACACTAAAACTGATTACTGGAGGTCCCTGCCTGTATTTGTAACACCAGCAATTGTATTCATGTAAGCTTTAGGTGCACACTGTGACACTAAAACTGATTTGTGGTGGTCCCTGCCTGTATTTGTATGAGAATACCAGCAATTGTATTCATGTAAGCTTTAGGTGCACACTGGGCAAAAGAATAATGGGCCGTAAAGCGCCACTCGAATTTGGTGCAAACGGCCCATAACGTTCGCAATTTGATGAACGATCGAGCATACGCTCATCCCTATTGAGGAGTTTGACTACAATTAAGTTACGTTAAAAAAAATAAAAATGTTTAAAAAATGTTGGTTTATAAAAACGAGTAAAAAAAATAAAAATGAGCCTCCTACCTATACATACTGTACATATGAATGCAAAAACACACAGTGAGTGACAATACAGTAGTTCTAGGTCCCTCATTCACCGTTAGTTAGACAATTTTGGGAACTGTAATTTTTTGAAATTTCAGAATTTTGAAACTTAAAATACAGTATTTTTTATTTATTTACTCAGATTTTATATTTTTCTAAAATATTCAGTATTATATTATGTTTGAGTCTACTAAAATGTGTGAAGGATGTATTTTTATAAAAAAAAAAAATATTTGATAAACAGTAGCGCAATCATTGCATACCATAAATAGTTGCTTTCGCCACTACTTTATTCTACAGGGTCTCTGATTCCAGGAAATATATAATGTAATATATAAAGTAATTTTCAGGTATAATATGTGTATTTTAACATGTATACAAAAATATTTAGGCAGTGTATGTGTTAAACCACATTTGTCTAATCTGATATAACTTTTTTGGGCAATTTTTTCCTTATTATTTTAAATGTGCTCTTTGCTTGAATATCACAGGTATGTCTCTTACTAAATGCACAGCAGATTTCTTTGACTAATTCACAAAAGCACACGATGAAAAAGAGATAAGAAATTAAGAAAAAGGGATTACAAAGGCCAATCAAGCAAGGTGATACCAATTCATTAGAACTTACATTTTCTGGCAAGTAACAAAGCACTTCAGATAAAAATAAATGAAAATCTCCTGGAAACAAATGCTCTTTTGTTGCTTCAAAATAAAATAATGAACTTTGTTTGATTTTGTTAAATGAAGATTATTGGCCACATGCTTAATATTTTTCACCAGTAATTTCCTGTACAGGCAATGATGCCAACATATATTGTAAGACATATATAGATGTAATGAGAGCAGCACATCCCATCAGCAGCTTATTTTACAAACCTCATTTGTCATGGCTACAGACTTCTCATACTGTGCATCTGCAAGAAGTTTCTATAGAAATCTTTGCTGTAAATCTTCTGTATTCTGCTTGTAAATTTGACACGTCTGTACATTTGGTCTGTAGCCAGATATCCGGATTATCTGCTAGTTTTAGCAACTCGTATATAGTTGTGTGTTGTTCTGGAGAAAGCCAGTACTGGAATGAATCTGTCACTGCTCAGTTGGGAGTGCCTAATTAATGAAAGTGGGACCTTCTGACACTGTCACAGATGACACCACCTGGCATCATGTCCAGTTGAAAACTAATTACTGTAGTAAATGGTGTAGCTCATAGAAAAGATCTCATTATAATGCCGATTTAAAATCAACAGCAAAAAACTGACCATAAGAACATTCATTATTACATTGCATAAACACCTTTTTGTTATACTTTCTCTTTATTACGGTATATCAAAAATCATATTTTTTCATTTTAGCCAAATAAGCCCTTTATTTCTCAGTTTTCTAATTGCAATTACTCTTTTTTTCCCTTAACAGCTATAATGCCAAGGAATAATGGCTTAGATTTGTCCTTCCATTACATTACATCCCCTATTACCCCCCAAAAAGCAACAAACTCATGGCCTGGCTTGACAAAATGGTTCACACTGTGATAACTAAAAAAAAAAAAAAAAAACATTTACCAGTCACTTCTAGTTTTCTAGTGAAAAAACAAAACAAATACTGTAAAAAAAAAAAAAATATGCTGGTACAGCCATATTGATTTTGCCCAGATACACATACTTTATGCTTTTATATTTTTTTTTTGGCCTTAAGAATCTTTATGAAATAATGCAATGTTGTACATTACAGTTTTCTTTCCTGCATTACTTGGGACGCACATTACTGTTTATCAAAAATGGACTAGTAAAATAATTTGCCATCAGCAAAAAATTTCTGTATGAAGTTACACATTCATTTAGTTCTCCTTCTATAAGTATTAGAAAGGCTCCCATTATCTATTCTAGTTTCACCTCTAGGTGGGTTATATATACATCAGTAAAAATATAATTTAAACATAAACTATATACACATCACAAGATTGGCATCCTAACTACTGTCAGCCCCAGTGGCCTAACTCTATAGATCAGCTCAAACACAAACCCCTTGTTTTATATATATATATATATATATATATATATATATTATTTAACCCCCCCCCCCCCCCACCTTGATTTTATGGATACAATTGTGATCCACAGTACCAGCGCATATTTTTAATGCCAACCAAAAAAATGTTGTTCTTTTGATTAAATAATTTGTTACTTTATACTCAGATGGTTTCTACGGCATTGTTTATCTTGAATGTAATTCATTGGTAGTGTCTGGTATCGGGTGCGCTATATTGGTTTGGTGTCTGAGGCCACATTCGGTCTGCAGGTTGGACACCCCTGATGTAGTGCAAGGGCTTGTCTAATTGGATACAAAGTTAATGAATAGATCGGTGAATACTCCATAGTTTTCGTAAATCTAAAGTAAATTGCACAGAGATTGTTCAACCAGGTTGTATAGTGTATACACCTTTATACAGCTAAAATGAACTAGTCACACTTTAAGTGACATTAATTGTTCATGACACCCTATATGCAGAAGCAAACACACATTTTATATCATTAAAAAAATGTGCCACAAATGCAGAAAAATACACAGTAAAAAACGTGCTAGCCGCAATATGTCAAAATGTCCCATGAGTAGAGTTGAGCGGACACCTGGATGTTCATCACTGGGACAGCCCAATCCTTACTAAGGAATAGGGCTATCCCAGTGACGTAGCACAGTGTGCGTCAGAGGGGGACGGGGTCACGTGACGCGTGGCCCGCCTCCCCTATATAAGAAACGTCAAGGTCCGACGCGTCATTGGCGGTGCTGTGCTCTGAATGGATGGGTCTTCTCATTGCTGGACCAGCCGACCGTCGCTGGAAAGAACACCCGTCGCTGGAGACATCACCCGGCGTTGGATAAAAGACAATATTGGAGCAGGGAGCAGCATCGATCGTCTATGTACACCGCTGGATTTTTATTTAGTTTAATTATTAAAATATTTTGTTCTACAGTGTGTGTGTGTGTGTTTTTTTTTAAACAACTATTACTTACACTTCCTTCGTGAAATGGTAGAGGTACAGTGTACCCCATTACCATTTCACACAGGGGGGGGAGGCAGGATCTGGGGGTCCCCTTTGTTAAAGGGCTCTTCCAGATTCTGATAAGCCCCCTGCCCGCATACCCCCACAACCACCGGGCAGGGGTTGTGGGAATGAGACCCTTGTCCCCATCAACATGGGGACAAGGTGCTTTGGGGGGCACCCCAAAGCACCCTCCCAATGTTGAGGGCATGTGGCCTGGTGCAGTTCAGGAGAGGGGGGGCGCACTCTGTCCCCTCTCTTTTCTGCTGCCAGCCAGGTCAACGTGCTCGGATAAGGGGTCTGGTGTGGATTTTAGGGGGAACTCCACGCCATTTTTTTTTTAATTTGGGGTGGAGTTCCCCTTAAAATCCACACCAGACCTGAAGGGTCTGGTTATGGATATTTGGGGGGAACCCCACGTCATTTTTTTTTTAAATTGATGGCGGGTTCCCCTTAATATCCATACCAGACCTAAAGGGTCTGGTTATTGAATTTGCAGGGACCTCCGCGCATTTTTTTTTTCCCCGAACTCCGAACCCAGACCCGAACTTTTACCAATTATTCGGGTTTGGGTCCGGGTTCAGGAAAAACCCAAAGTCCGTACCGAACCCGAACTTTACAGTTCGGGTTCGCTCAACCCTACCCATGAGGTAGTTTGCTGTATGAAATCAATGCACTGCACTATTTTTGACACAGAAACAATTAGCCCAAAAAATACGGTCCCCCTATGTTAGGTGTAAATGGGGCTTAAAGGTAAAATTGGTGTGTTTACACGAGAATGATGAGACATCACAACTGTGTGTTTCTGAGCAGAAAATGTGCACTTCAGAAATGGGCTGAAAATGCACACTTGCATTACTATTAAATGTTAATGGCACCCCAAGCATGGGTATTAGGTGCATGTTTGCTGTGCATTTTACCACACTGCAAACTTGCTGCAAATGCTCCAAAAAGTGAGGTAAAGAAACGCACCATGCTCCACTCAAAAATGATTCTGGAGACATTCTGGAGTCCATTCAAGTGAATTGGCAGCCCTATGCATGATGAGCAGACATGCTCTTAACCTCCCTGGCGGTATGATTCTGTCTGGAATTATGTACCAAAAGCGGTAACAATTTTTGGATGGAAATTTGGCATTTTATACTGTAGGCCTGCAATTCTTAGGAATAACTTGCTTAAATCTGTCCAAACAAGACATCCCGGGTATGATAAAGTTTGAAAAACTAAATCATAATTTTTTATATAATAAATAACTATAAATAATTATAACAAATTATAATGTAATTATAATAAAAAATATTCAATAATGTAATCAACTCAAACACTGAAATTTGCTCAGTTGCAGATTGAACCAGTGGCGGAGGCTCTCCGCTCCTCACCGCTTATTAGAGGTTTACGTGTGGGCCTGCTGGAGGAGAGGGTGGCCCTGTACGCGGACGACATGCTACTGTTCCTAAATGACGCGGGTCCCTCGCTGCAGGGTGCACTGACTGTCCTGGACACGTTTGCCTCGGTCACTGGACTCAAGGTGAATTGGTCCAAATCGCTGCTTTTCCCAATTGACCAGGCGGCCCGGTCCACCTCCCCACCTGATAGCCCTCTCTGCTGGGTTAGTTCCTTTAAATACCTAGGGGTACAGGTCTCTGCCTCAGCCTCTGATTTTGTTTCGCTTAACTTGTCCCCGGTTCTACTAGAAGCCCAATCCAGGCTTAAGGCTTGGAGTAATCTCCCGCTATCTGTTTGGGGACGGGTTAATCTTATCAAGATGAAAATTGTCCCTAAGCTTGTCTATCTATTCCGCCATTCCCCGCAGTGGGTGCCCAAGTCCTTCTTCTGTAAATTAAATCAGGTTTTCTCCTCTTTCATTTGGGGCCCCTCTCCGCCAAGGTACAAGTTAGCTACATTAATGAGGCCACAGATGCAGGGGGGAATGGCGTTCCCCGACTGTTACAAGTATTTTCTGGCAACCCAGTTGGTGACTGCGGCCTGGTGGCTGCGACCGGACGGGACCAATACCTCTACTGCCCTGGAGGCCTCAGTGGTTGGATCGCTGGAGGCCCTCCAGCTTTTGCTGTTCCGGGGCCCCCGCGCGCCGTACCCCCTGACCCCTTCATGCTTACCACCCTGCGGGCGTGGCGGACGGGGCTGGCCATTGAGAAGTGCAAACCCTCCGAGGTTTCCCCCAATGCCCCTATCTGGCTGAACCCTACCTTGAACCACTTTTATAAGCTTCTAGACCCCGCTGCGTGGTCAAGGCGCGGTATCAAACTGATCTCGCACATTGTCTCGCAAAATAAACTGATACCCTTTGAAGAGCTCTTGTCCACATTTAATTTACCCCCACATTATCTTTTCAGATACCACTAACTGTCACATGCGTTCGCGGCGCAGTTCCCGCTGTCATCCTGCATCGTGGCCCAGTCGGAGTTGGAGAGAACACTTAGATTTTGCTGTGAGACGAAGCCCGCTTCGCATTTGTACTCGTACCTGGTCTTTGTCTCTCTCCCTCCCCTGGACGGGCTGCAATCCAGGTGGCAGGGTGACATTCCTACGTTAGACACTGATGACTGGGATGATGTATGGGACCTTCCCTTCCGCACCCTGGTCTCTATTCGTGACAGGCTGGTGCAATTTAAGATTGTCCACAGGGCATATTTCACCCCGCACAGGCTCCACAAGAGGAACCCTGCACATTCCCCAGAGTGTTGGAGATGTAGCGCCTCCCCTGGCGACTTCTCTCACATTTTTTGGCAATGCCCCGCAGTGAAACAGTATTGGGAGGCGGTACTGGAAATGACCAACAAGATTGCGGCAGTTCAACTGCCCTTGGCAATGGAGATCTGTCTCCTGGGTATTATTGAACACATTGTTCCAACCTCCGCTAAACGCACATTGATCAGCCTGCTTCTTTTCTATGCACGTAAGAATATTGCCATGCACTGGAAAAAATCCACGCCCCCCTCCCTGGTGCAGTGGAGGCGTCTGGTGAACACCAGCCTTCCCCTGTATAGGGAAACGTATATTAATCGGGGCTGCCCACAGAAGTACGACAAAGTTTGGCGCGCTTGGCTGGCGGAGGTCGAAACTGCTGGCTGATGGTACATTGTAAATGCTATGTCTGTTTAGTGGCTAGTGTCCTGTTCTTGCTATGTGCCGGGCTAGTGTGCTGACACACTGAGGTTATGGCTTGTTTGTGTTTGGGTGCACCCCTGCCCCCCCCCCCCCCATTCCTGCATAGCTGCCGATGGAGGCGCACTGTTGCACTATAACTGTACCTTGAGTTCTTATCTCTACAATGTATGCATTTGAGCTGTGTTCTTATGTTTTGTCTTGTGTATTTTTCTTTGTGTATTGTTTGGAAACCTTAATAAAAAACAATTTGAAAAAAAAAAAAAAAATTTGCTCAGTTGCAGAATTGTCGCTGTCATTATTATTATTTTTTTTATGATGAGTTTCCCCACAAATCACTATCGCTCAATTCTACAAGTGATTATAATTTATTATCCCTGTTTTCTAACTGATCTAAAACCAATTTTGACATAAAGGGACACTTTTGGTTGCTATGGGCAATCTACAGTTTGCAGGGAAAAAGAACACTTTTTATTATGTAAAAGAACATGTAGGGCACTGGACAGACCACTAGGGACAAGGGGGGTGTGTATTTTTTACATACAGTACTGTAATCTATAAGATTACAGTATACTGTATGTAATGTGTTTGTTTACGTTTTTGAATTTGGCGCCTTTCTCCGCTCCCGTGCGTCGTAACGTCGCAGGGAACGGAGATCGACGGCACATGGGGACACTGTGTGAATCGAGCGAGGACCCGCTCGCTCACACAGCGTGGATGCATTGCTGGATCCAGGAACAAGGTAAGCCAGCGCGTGCTGCAGGCTCTGCATAGCTACCCCTAGCGTGACTTGGGGATACCGTTCTTAGCACAAAAAAAAACACCCCGAGTCACGCTCGGGGATACCGCCAGGCAGGTTAAATTCACCCCAAAAAACACATACAGAAATGTGAAAAGGGTCTGAAAGCTGAGCTGAGTCAATATTTCCTACATGTATAAAGATGGCCCTACACTACACAATCTGAACAGGAGGACCCACCTATCTATCCATTCATTTACTCGGTATCAAATCAGGCAGGTCCTTGCATTACTTCAGGGGTGTCAATCCACACCCTGCATGCAGCCCCAAAGAGTTTATCATGTGGCCTGGGCCCATCTGGAGGGGCTCTGGGGATGCCATGTAAGCATAGCAGCAGTGGCAGCCTACATTGATAAGCCAGGCAAATGCACACCTTGCGAGATGCCATGCAAACACAGTTGATGGGTGCAGAGTGTGCGTGCCAATAAGGTCAACTGGTGCGGTCAGCAGCTTTTTGTGTCCTACTGGGTTTCATGTCCTCAATCTACACACCAGGAAATCATGGAACACACCAGGGGCTCAAGTAAGGCCATAACCTAAAAAAACACAGGTTTTATTTTTCTGCAACAAAGGAACAATAGTGGTACACTGGTACATAGGTGAGCTGGAATTTAGAAAAAAGAAAGGGAACTAATTAGTCTTTATATACATTTTTGTTTATCATATAATACAAATAAAATAATTATACACGGTCAAAAATATGTTTTTTTTTTTCTGAATAGATCCCCTTTACTCTGGACACCATTTCCTTTATCCTAATATGTTCTTGAATAAACCATCTCAAAAGCTCAAACAACTTAAATGGAGTTCAATAATGTCTCCCAGTGGTCACCGTGACTGATATGTTCATGTGATTGGTGACAGTTTTGACATATGAACTAAAAACTGCACATGGATAACAATGAATAAAATGACTACAATAGTAAATGCTACAGAATTTCTGTAAATAAATCCTCAGAAACACTTCCAGCATTTGGTTTTCTTACATTTTGTATACAACAATGTCAAATACTGGAGTTCATTGAGCAGAACCCTTGGTAATGCCTGTTAGATTAAATATGAACTCTACATGTTATGAGAAAACACAACTACACTCTGCATGTGCTTACATGCTTGAATTACTTGTGCTTATTTATACTTTATAACTGTAACTACTACCATATTAATGTTACACTAGATTTGTCAAATTATTTCTCTAACTGCAATTAACTATAAAGTTTGCTAGAAGATATATATTGTAAACTATAGAAAAACCTAATTACAGATACTAATGTGTAATTACAGTAATTATACTACAATTATTATATTATTATGGGCACTTAAAATATAGAATTTGTGAACTGATGGTAGTTTCTACTTCAAAGGAAACAGGTAATGACTGTTAAAGAAAAAAATGGTTTATTTTATTTCTGGTAAAATAACTTAAATTCTGTATCTAATTTTTTAATTTCAGAAAAAATTTACTAAATGCAATTTTTTAAAGACAAAACAGAATAGTTACCTATACTGCTGCATATATTTTGGGCCTAACAAATAGGGGGATATTTACTAAAACTGGTGAATACAGAATCTAGTGCAACCAATCAGGTTTTAGGTTTTAGGCCAGGTTTACACTGATACGACACATGCTCCGACACAACGTCGCATGACGTGTGAAAAGCAATGTTTCCCTATGGGAGTCATCTTAACTGGTCCGACTTTTAAAATGCTCCCTATACTACTTTGTTCCAACTTTGATCCTACTTTAGCCCATTGAATATCACCGAAGTCGGATAAAAGTTGGGTAGCTGTCTTGCCTGATCCAACTTTGGCATGTGACTTGTGTTCTGATTTTGAGGGGAAACTCAATGACAATTAAAAAAAAAACGGCATGGGTTCCCCCTCCAAAGCACCTTGTCCCCATGTTGGGCCTCTTCCTGACAACCCTGGTCGTTGGTTGCCGGGGGACTGTGGGTGGAGGGCTTATCGGAATCCGTCGAGCCCCATTTAATAAGATTTACATTGTATCCCTCTTCTCTTCTTCCGCTCTAATGCCCAATGCGTGGTGTGGCACTACTTATATTGGCATGGGACAGGGTCACCGGATGCCCACCCCTTATGACATCACCACCCATCATGCCCCTGGCGGTGACTGCGCCCAATGCCAATATAAGTATGCATTGGGCACTAAGAGCGGGAGAGAGCATTGTGTCGACATTGGAAGAAGAGAAGAGGGAAGAAGACTAGTTATGGACGAACATCCAACTGGACGGTTCGCGAACGCTAACATTGAACGATCGCATTGACTTTAATGGCAGGTGAATATTAAAAACCTTCAGGTCATATTTGCAGCCACAAAATACTTACTAGCTGTGCACAAATAGTCTCACAACATGGACACTGACCTACCAGAAGTATTAAGTGAAAAACCGGATACATACGGTAAGTAAATGCCGGTCATTACAAGCCTCAAAAATTATCCGACAGGCGTTCACCTGACAGCAAAAAACGTTGTATTCTGTAGCTGGAGGTACATTAAGCTATTCACCGGATACAGAATTAAGCGTCGGCCATTTCAGGCCCCAAAAATTAGCCCACTGCCACAAGCATTCACCGAGCAGCAAACAACTTTGTATTCTGTGGCTGGTGGTACATTAGGCATTCACCGGATACAGAATTAAGTGTCAGCCAGTACAGGCCCAAAAAAATTGCCCACAGGCGTTCACCAGAATTTGAATGAAACATGGTCTACTGGTCACATGTGTTGAATTTCTCCGAAATCCATGCTTCATTCCTTTTTTTATAAATGTGAGGTAGTCAACACTGTTGTGAGCTAGGCAAGTGCGCTTATGGGTCACCACCCCCCCTTCTGTGCTGAACGTCCTTTTGGACAGGACACTGGACGAGGGGCAAGCCAACAGTTCCATTGCAAATTATGCAAGCTCTGGCCAGAGGTCAAGCCTGCCCACCCAGTAGTCCAGGGATTTATCACTTCTCCGTACTTCCACATCGACCGTTAACCCAATGTAGTCGGACACCTGTCGGTCTAGGCGTTCCCTGATGCTGGATCCAGAGGACATCTCAGTGGGTCAGCTGAAAGAATGATCTCATATCATTAGTGGCTAAGACATCTTCAAATTGCCCTCTTCTTGCAGGCGCTGTTGGATTGGTACCCAAAACTGTTTCTCTGTGAGTGGAAATTCCTCTGCCAGCGGACACAAAAGCAAAATGCAGCATTTCTCAAAGAAAAGGCCTGGAAGTGCTGCATTCTGATAGCCCTCTGTGATGGTGGTTACATTTCTGCCATGTTTTGTTTGTACCGGGGGTCTAAGTACGTTGCCACCCAGTACTGGTCCTTGTCCTTTATGCTTTTTATACGGGGGTCCCTCTTAAAACACTGGAGCATGAAGGCACCCATTTGCACTAAATTGGAAGCGCTGTACCGGCCTGGCTCCTGCTCATCATCCAGGATAATGTCATCCTCGTTCTCCTCCCCCCATCAACGGACAACACCAGGGATCCCAGAAAGGTTTAAAAAGCATGCTCTTCTTGCTCCTCATCCTCCTCCCCGTCACCATCATCCTCTGACTCCTCTTCAGACTCCCGTTGTTGACTTGTCTTAGGTGGAGTAGCCCCCCTGGGAATTCATCAAGCATTGCGACTTCCTCATCTTCCTGCTCCTGCTCCTCGACGGCTTGATCAATGTCATGACGCAATGCACGATCCAGAAAGAAGGCGTAAGGTACGATGTCACTGATGGTGCCCTGACTGACCAATTTGGTGATCTCATCAAATGGCCACAGAAGTCTGCATGAGTCGCGCATTAGCAGCCACTGGTGCGGTGAAAAAAAACAAGCTCTCCAGAACCTGTCCTGCTGCAGAGTTCGTACAGGTAGTCGTTAACTGCACATTTTTGCTGGAGCAACCTATCAAGCATATACAATGTTCCATCGCGTTGGGCAGTCACAAATAAGATGTCTGATGGGCAGGTTGTGTCGCCGCTGAATGTCAGCAAGGGGAGCCATGGCCGTGTATGATCTTCTGAAAAAGGCCGAGATTTTCCTGGCCTGCCGCAATACGTCCTGGAGCCCAGGGTATTTGGCAACGAATCACTGCACGACCAAGTTCAGGACGTGTGCCATGCATGGCATGTGTGTAATTTTGCCCTGTTTCAGCACGCTCAGCAGATTGGCACCGTTGTCCCACACCACTTTACCAACTGTCAAATTGAGCGGTGTTAGCCACTGATCTACCTGTGAATGCAAAGCTGAAAGGAGTGCAGGACCAGTGTGGCTCTTGTCTTCCAGGCACAACAGACGCAGCACAGTATGGCAACGTCCCACCTGGCATATCGAATAGGTTCTGGGGATCTTGTGCAGCGCAGCGGAAGAGACGGTAGCATCAGAAAATGAGGAGTCAGCTGAGGAGGAGAGGGAGGATGGAGTAGGAGGAGGAGGAGGAGGAGGAGGAGAAGAAGAGGCAGGCCTGCATGTAATCTGCGGCGGTAAAAACCAAATCTACATAGGTGACATGGGTTACATGCTTAACGGCTGTCAGAAGGTTCACCTTCCCTGCCCATGTTTGCTATACCACGTGTCTGTGGTCAGATGTATCTTGGCACTGACACTGTGTGCCAGAGATACATTCACTTGCCGCTGAACATGGCCAAATAGCTCTGGGATGCCCTTCTGTGAAAATGTTTTCCTTCCTGGGATCTTCCATTGTGGTGTTCCAATTGCCACAAATTTTCGAAAAGGCCTCCCACCAGTTTTATATGGCAGTAATTGGTGGGCTATCAGTTCTGACAAGCCAGCAGTCAACCGTTGGGCAAGAGGGTTATTCGGCGTCATCTTTTTTTATGATCAAACGTTTGGGTCGCGGAAGCCTGCCTTTTTGCAGGAAAACGTGAGGAAGGCATGATGGAAGGTGGAGTGGAGGACAATT
Organism: Rana kukunoris; assembly: GCA_029574335.1. Classification (NCBI taxonomy): domain Eukaryota; kingdom Metazoa; phylum Chordata; class Amphibia; order Anura; family Ranidae; genus Rana; species Rana kukunoris. The sequence goes on along the minus strand of CM056051.1, from coordinate 312,885,568 downwards.
GTGAGCATAGAGGGGAAGGAGACGGATAAGAGGCTGGACTGTGAGAGCCTGGATTATGGCTTTGTGGGTTCTGATGGCGTTTCTCCCACTGGGCTCGGTGATGGAAGGCCAGGTGCCTTCTTAAGGCGGTCGTCCCTAGGTGAGTGTTGGGCTTACCGCAACACTGCAAAGGCTGCAGATGGCAACACTATTGTCTGCAGCGGACACGTTTGTCCCTCCTGTGCAATGTAAGTTTGGCCTGCTTCTCCTCCCTATCTGTTGGTCCATCTGTCCCTCTGAACTCCCCTCCTCTTCCTCTCTTGTGGGCACCCACATGACGTCTGTAGACATGTCATCATCAACGTAATATTCCCCATCACTAACATGAGAGATCTCGGAGTAGACAGCAACAGCAGACACCAACCTCCTTGGGTTGATCTGAGTACTGTCGTCAGACTGCTGAGTGCCGGCTGTTGCTACCTCCTCTTCCTGATCCAATGCCAAGAATGGCTGCGCATCCGATCTTCTGATGGATCGGAAAATAATTCCTGTGACTCAAGCGGAGGGTATATGATGGTGGTGGTGGTGTTGGTGGCGAGCCACTCAACCAAATCTGGTGCATCCTTTGACATAATCGAACAAACATTGTGCCACTTCCCACCTTGGCTCCAGCCTGGTGCTCCTGCCCTACCCCTACCACCCCTGTGGAAGGGCTTGCCTCTTCCTCTGCCTGTCATTTTTTTAATGACCCTGTGACAAAAGTCTCTACAGAAGCGTAGTATATGTGGAAAAAGGTATATAACAAAATCTGCCGTTTTGGGGGGCCACTGGTTTATTTCACAAGTTCTGAAACTTTTTTTTCAGGAAACTTTTTTAATGTGTGTAGCAGAGGAAACGCAGCAAAAGAGGCAAAAATCCAGCAGTAACCAAATACACCCCAGTCACAATGCTGCACAATACAAATCCACTATAATATGCTTTCTATATTCGAAAGTATATTATAAGTGTACATTACACCTATATACTGCAGTGCACAGCAAGTAGCACACCTATACCAGTGCTTGAAAAGACTTTTGTGGACCTGTTAGGTAGCGATTTGTGTCGCTAAACGCTGTCCCTGATGGAAACAGCACCCTGTCCCTATACTGAAAAAAAGTATATGAATGTATTCTCCAAAATTCTCCAAAATATCAAAACTGTGTTCATTTTGGAACTCTAGGGCACTGAGACATTCCTCCTGGTTTATGAACCTACTCTTGCCAAATAACATACCTCTCTTACAATTATCTATTCAGTATATGGGCTCTGCTATTCTGCACCGCTGTAGCTAGAAGTTGTTGTTAAATAATATGACACTTAATGGAAGAATATCAAGTTTGTTTGCCCATTTTTTCTCTTTTTGTGGTAATAACATAATGTATATGCATACACTAAAAATATGCTTTTAAATACTTTAAATAATTTGCTTTTAAATACTTTAACAGTGTAAACACTGTTTACACTGAACTGTAAATACAACTATACTTGGAATTGCAAAATAGTTAAAAAACAATCTAAAAAATAAAAACAGTGGCCCAGATTCATAAAGCAATTACGCCTGTCTAACTGGTGTTAGACAGGAGTAATTTCAAATTTTGCGCGCCGTATCACTAGTTTGAATCCTCAAACCATGATACGGTGGCTTCGGGCTTCGATCCGAGAGGCTTACGTCTTCGTAAGCCTTCGGATCTACGCTGCGATATTTTTGTCGGCCGCTGGGAGGAGTTTGCGTCGTTTTGATGCGTCGGGATATGCAAATGTGTTTTTACGGCGATCCACGAAGATACGAGCGGTCTTCGCAATCGCTTACGTCTGGGTTTTTTTACGTACTGTTAGACCAGCTTTTTGCTGGTCTAACGGTGCGTAGCCCATGTTAAGTATGGCCGTCGTTCCCGCGTCGAATTTAATTTTTTTATTTTTTTTTTACGTAACTCGTTCGGGAATAGAAATGTCCGTAAACGACGCTACTCAAACAACGAATGACGTAACGACGTGATTTCGCGCAATGCACGGCGGGAAATTTGCGAACGGAGCATGCGCAGTTCGATCGCCGCGGGAACGCGCCTATTTTAAATCCTTCACGCCCCCTACTCACGTAGATGGATTGCGACGGGAGAAATACACTACGCCGCCGTCGTTTACTGGACAAAATCTACCTGGATTCCACGTAGAGCCAGGTAAAAAACGGCGGCGTAGTGTATTTCTGATACGCTACGAGAATCTAATTCTCTATGAATCTGGGCCAGTATACTTATTTCTGGTGTTTAAGGAGAGTTATCTATTTGTATGTGTATGGTATAGTATGTTTAGTCTCTGGATCATTCAATAAAGCAATTATGTGAAACAAACAAAAAAAAAAAACAGAACAATTTGCCCAAGGGTTTTTGAGCAGTGGGGCTCCACTTTTTGTTTGTTAAATACATTGGGGTAGATTCTACCTTGGCGCATCTTTCTGCCGGCATAGCGTATCTTCTTTACGCTATGCCGGCACAACGTTGAGAGGCAAGCATGGAATTCACAAAGCAAATGCTCTCAACGTTGCGCCGGCGTAGTGTATAGTTGTCGGTGTAAGCCGACGTAAGTCAAAGTAGGTGGAAGTGGGCTTGATATATTTAAATGAAGCGTGACCCCATGCAAATGATGGGCTGAGCTTCAAAAAACGAACTGCGCATGTGTCGTATCTTGGACGCATCCCAGTGCGCATGCTCACAGTCACGTCAAAATAGCTGCCTAAGATACGTCAAAACACTGCCTACGACGTGTACGTAACCTACGCACAACACTATTCACGTACTACGTAAACAACGTAAAAATCAACGGTGTTTGTTCCCTGGTCCATACCTTTTGCACGAGTTGTGCCTCCAATATGGGGAATAACTTTCCGCCGGATGTAACCCTTATGCAAATCACTTAAGATATGCGCTGGGCGCAAGTACGTTTGTGAATCAGCGTATCTTACTGATTTGCATATTTAAAATGGCATATTTAAAACGGCGCATATTTGTACTTACGACGACATATCTCCAGATACGTTGGCATAAGTCCTGCGTGAATCCAGGCCTATATGTGACTCTTCTAGTGACATCTACCTATACAACTATCTGCATCTAATTTAGGCAAGCATTTGTACCAGTTTCATGATGCTTACTGAAATGTGCAGCAAATGCAGTCAGTTCTTAAGGCCACGACTTTAAGAATCTGTCACTATAGCATTGACAGATTTCTAAAGAATTATCTCCAGTTCACAAATTAACAGACTGGAGGTAATTAAGACCAGCTCTGATCTAGTGTACAGAAGAATGCCACAGGGTAGAGTGGGGCATTTTTGTGCCATGAAGTTGTCATGAATTTAATAACTTCTCACAAAGTGCTCTATCTCTGGCTCCATGCAGCTATCGGTCGGGAGCTGAAAGCTGAATGTAAACAAAGGTACAAAGATACTGCAACCTCAGTGCTGGCTTCAAACAGATTCATGTACCGGTTTTGATAAGTATACAAATTTGGTAGTCTTCAAGTCTAGACTCTGTGGGGTTAAATTACTAAAATTGAAGAGTAAAACATCTGGTGCAGCTAGGCATGATAGTCCATTAACTTTTACCTTTAGCTTGCTCAAGTAATCTTTGACAAAATACAAACAAACTGAAAGCTGATTGATTTCTTTGCAGAGCTCCACAGAATTTTGCGATCTCCAGTTTTAGTAAATCAACCCATGTGTGTACCAAAGTAGAAAAGAGGAGACCAGGCATTTCAGAATGTAGAAGGTGTGGAGTTTAGTTCTGGCTGTAACTCCCTCCCCATGAGTTATTTTTAGGCTTCAGGGGGTTGGAGCCTTCCACTGCTAGGATTTAAATGGGGACACATGCTATGTGCACAAGGATTCCTGGGGTGTAACATTATTTTTTCTTCTGGTGACAGATCTCCCTCTTAAAGTAGAACTGTAAGAATGGGAGGGTTATATTCCCTGTCAGGACTTTTTTGATCGTATGTTCCCTTCACTTCTTGTCCCATAACCAAAAACTAGGGTCCATATTGGAAAATGTCTTCTCTATTACTTTTCTGGGGACAACCCAAAATTTTGATTTTTTTTTTACTTTCAATGATAATGGTAAACAGAAGAAATAGAATCTCCCTAATGTGGGGCAGGGGGCACATGAAGCAATACAAAACAAAAGGTGTTCTAATACCTTTCCACTCTATCCAGAATTAAAAAATGTACGTTTTGCCTTTAGTCATACTTTTGGCTGTCACCACCATATCAAAGGATGAATGTTTTTTAAACACTTAAGGACCGCCTCCTGCACATATATGTTGGCAGAATGGCACGACTGGGCACAGGAAAAAAAATTGAATCGCGCTACCTCAAATATATTAGCAACCATAAATGAAAACAAGTGAATAAACACAAATTAAGAAAGGTGACCTATGATGGCCGCTAGCCAATAGACAGTCACCTAATGGGTGATAATTGTACCAACAACCATATAGTGATATGGGTATGATTCTAGACTTAAACTCTCGATTAATGTGCAGTCCAAAGCATCAAGTCCGTGAAAAAGTAAACACCGGTGCTCCTGAGTCGTAACAAATTGATGAAAGTGCTCAAAGGCAAACAGGTGTGTCCTCCACCAAGCTTATAAATTGGTCTCTTACCGGAAAACCATGATCCACAATGACAGAGGATCAGATACAGCATGTACAGAGTCTCAATCACGTGATGTCAGATCGTCAATCCTGGTGAGAACTTGTGGCCAAGAGCGTTGCAGCAGTATGGATACCCACCATGCAAAAACATTAAATGCTCCACATAGTGTATTAAACGTAAAAATTAATTTAAAAGATTAAAAATGCACTTACAATTATGCAATAAGATAAACGCCTTGAAACACAAGGAATCTTCAGGCACTCGTCCACTGGGGGAACATATGGGAACTTGGGTGACAACAGCGCATCGCTCTCCCTACGTCCGTTTCGAAATAACTTTCATCTTCCAGGGGCTGGGCACAGGCACGTACAGGTACGTCGTCTTTAAAAGCCCAGCCCAGCCTCTGTGACCACGGCCGTGGGACCCGCGGACCCGATCTCCGCTGGTGACCCGCGATCGGTCACAGGAGCTGAAGAACGGGGAGAGGTGTTCCCCTTCCCTGTTATTCACAGTGGCACTGTCATTGATCACGATCAGCTGTTCCCTGATATAGGGAAAGACGATCAATGATGTCACACGTCAAGCACCGCCCCCTACAGTTAGAAACACATATGAGGTCACACTTAACCCCTACAGCGCCCCCTAGTGGTTAACTCCTAAACTGCAATTGTCATTTTCACAGTAATTAATGCATTTTTTTTTTTTTGTTTACAAACGATTTTATTGTAGAAAAGGTCAAGGTACAAAAGAAGAAAAAGATAACAATGATGGTACAGGAATGTATACAGGTATCATTGATAATTAACATTGTGTAGAAAGAAAGGGTTTATGGTCAGTAATATTTAAATTTAAACCAGAAGTGTGGCGTCCCAGAGCGACCATTTTTTTTGATACTGGGGCATAGAATCATATAGTGTATGGTGAATTCTCTCTGAGAGTTTGATGTTTGTCATACGGTTGAGAATCTGTGGCCAGGGTACCAATGTGGAGCGCCAATTAAAGGCTATGGCCCAATGAAGTAATTAATGCATTTTTATAGCACTTTTTGCTGTGAACATGACAATGGTCACGAAAATGTGTCAAAATTGTCTGATGTGTCCACCATAATGTCGCAGTCATGAAAAAAATCGCTGATCGCTGCCATTAGTTGTAAAAAAAAAATATTAATAAAAATGCCATAAAACTATCCCCTATTTTGTAAACGCTATACATTTTGCGCAAACTGATCGTTAAACTCTTATTTTTTTTTAACCAAAAATAGGTAGAAAATAACGTATCGGCCTAAACTGAGGATTTTTTTTATATATATATATCTTTTTGGGGGATATTTATTATAGCAAAAAGTAAAAAATATTGCATTTTTTTTCAAAATTGTCACTTTATTTTTGTTTATAGCGCAAAAAATCTAAACCGCAGAGGTGATCAAATACCACCAAAAGAAAGCTCTATTTGTGGAAAAAGGGATGCCAATTTTGTTTGGGAGCCATGTCGCATGACTGCGCAGCAATTGTCAGTTAAAGCAACACAGTGCTGAATCACAAAAAGGGGCAAGGTCCTTAACCTGCATATTGGTCCGGGTCTTAAGTGGTTAAGACAAGTCAGGAGAGACTCTGAGTCATTGCTATATAATGCTGTTTGTACACAGAAGACTTCTAACTCAGGTTTCAGGTGTTAGTAAATTTCCCTGACAACTTGTAAGATAAAACCGCCAATAAAAGTTTTATTTTCTAAATAACTTATGTGTTTGACCTTGCAGACATACTGTACATTCATAGGAATTCCCTTATCATGTTTAATATTGATTTCTCTGAAACAAATGCTTAAACTCCTAATTGCTGCAAGCAAGACATAACTAACTAGATGACAAGCAGTGGGGGGAAGTTATGGTGCAGTTCTTTGGAAGGCAGCTTGTTATAATTATATTTACTGATGACATTTTGGAAAATCAATCAAGGTTATATCACACAAGTTACAATTTCATCTTAAAAAAAAAAAAAAAAAAAACTGTTGTGTCTATCTGTGTAGTTGATCATTAATTTTTTCAATGTAATCTTAAGTACCCAATTCCACTGTGTCAATATTTTCTATAACCTAAATATTGTACATTAAACTTAAATGTCTCCTAGCAAGGGATTATCAGAAGGTTATTCAATGTTACACAGAGAGTAATACCCTCCTATAATATGAAGTGAGACTCTTATTAGATGATTCACAACTCATGCATATTAAATGTCTGCTATAAACCCAATAAAAAACATAAAAGCTATTTCATTTAACTCTTTCCAGGTGTCTCAACCAAGTTATGTATTTTACAGGCTGACAGGGGTTTAGAAAATGTACTTATTATTGATCATGGTCAGTTAATGCCTGTTTACAATGACTTCAACAAATTGCTCAATTTCAACCAGCTCAGTGAATGGAACACATCAAAAAACCGTTTAGGGTGTACTGTACACAAAATAAAATAAAAAACACATTCATAATCATCATAGTTTTATTCATATTTGTAAAGCTTCAATTCACAGAAAGAGAATTTTGATTCATGTATGGATTGCTGTTAGTTCCTTTTCAAGAGAAGCATACCTAAAAGGTTATTGATTGGGCTCTGAAGGACACAGTGTTTATTATGTAGGAAGCTGTGGCTGGGTACAAGCGTGAGAAATTAATGATAGCTTTGTAAGTGTCCATGCTGTGGTGTTGAACTAGTGGGGCAACTGTCAATCTATATGATAATACATCCCAACACTTCATAAAATCAGAGATGTGGAAAAAAAACAAAAAAAACATTGATTTTCTAAAGCTAAGAAGAAATCAGTTGGCTAGAAAAAGTTAAAACTTTGCTAAAGTAAATACCTATGTCTGTATAATAGAAATTTTACATCTGTTTAACCAATTTATTTGACTGCTTCATTTTTACAAATGCTACAGTAATGCATGTGCAGCTTTGAATAACACAAATAGCAATGTAAAGTAAAAGAAGCTATTTTGTCTTAGAATCTTTTTTTTCAGTTTGTAAATATGGCTTAAACATTAATTTATATGCAGTTTGTTGACGTATCATTTACACCTAAGCTTTTTAACTGTAAAGTTTTTAAACCGAGAAAAATGCAGGCGTTATTTATATAAGGGATGTCAAAAGAATCGATCAGTACTGTCTAATGTGAGGTTTTGGTTTGGGTGGGGTTAGATACCTGTTCTCAGTAATATATAAAGCTTACAGAAATGCTAACTGCACTCATTACTACGTCAAGGCAGTTGGACGGAGACACTGAATTAATTTCTGACTTACTCTGGTTCCCAATAGACTGGTGTCCAACATAGCACACTATCACAATTGGCATTTTCAGCTGACAGTCTTAAAAAAGGGTCTTGGGACTAAAATGGCATGAAAACTTCATTACAATAAGCTGTCCTTGTTCCTGCTTGAAAATGTTAAGTGAGCAAAAAAGATGCATTAGTATTATCCATTTTTTCTGCCACTTCTAGTCGTAATCATCAAGATTGCTATGCAATTTCATGGATATTTTTCATGCATCTAGAAGCATGGCTTTATTTCTCTGGGTTCATGTTCATGACATTTGGGAGTTTAAGGGACGCACAAATACCTTTACGTTTCAACATCATTTTCTATACATATTACCATGGAGACAACCTTTGTCTGGCTTTGTTCACAGTGATGTTTTGGAATGCATGCTGGTGCACTTAATATTGAAATGTACAGTAACTTACTAAATTAATCTAAAGTATGTATGGTCATGTTTAAAACTTCTATGATAATTAAATGAGGGAAACATTATAAAATTATTTATATATATAGCTGCACTTACAGATAAGTCATGTTCTCCTCCTCTCGCTCATCCATATTCCTGATAGAATGTAGAAGGAATCAAGTGTGCACTTGTATAGAGATCAAATGTATTTATCTGAATAATGAAAATGGCGTCTTATGCACGCTAAGCTTCACTGCAATCTAACATCTGAAGGCATACTGTAGTTTTATTGTAATGTTTTTTTATTGTTACCGTGTTTCCCCGAAAATAAGACACCGTCTTATATTTTTTTTCCCTCAAGAAATCACACTATGGCTTATTTTCGGGGGGTGTCTTATTTTTATTACAGAAAATAAAGGTTGCCTACCTGAACCACACTTGCGCTTCTTAGCATTTCCTCTGTCCACCTGTAGACTGAGATTATCGTATTCTGCACGCCATTTTTGGACCATTCGGATATCCAACTTCTTCTCTTTGCAAAAAGCCGTAAGATTCTTGCCTCGGGAGTCCTCCACAATTCCTTTCTTGTACTCAACAGAATAACTCTTTCTTTTTGCACTCATCTTGTCTGGTTGTACAAAAAGATAGGCCAGCAAAGCTGATGTGGAGCACAGTGGAGCTGGGGTGATCTGTTTGTGTGGGGTGAGAGAGGGGTTTGCTGGTCAATGCTGGGAGAATCTTTTTGCTTTACAGAGTGTTCTTCTCCTCACAGCTCCTGAGCACCAGTACAGTAACATACACCTATGACGTGTTGTTTACCGCGCCGCGCCGCATACGACACGCCTATCACTACAAGATTCGACACTACATCTTATTTTCGGAGATTCGACACTACATCTTATTTTCGGAGATTCGACACTACATCTTATTTTCGGAGATTCGACACTACATCTTATTTTCGGAGATTCGACACTACATCTTATTTTCGGAGATTCGACACTACATCGCTACGTCTTATTTTCGGAGGGGTGTCTTATATTTCTATCTTGCGTCGAAATCCCGCTACGGCTTATTTTCGGAGTACGTCTTATTTTCGGGGAAACACGGTATGTGTGACAATGCTCACTTATGTTGACAAAATAATGCATAAATGTCGAGGCAACCATCTTTTTATTTTTTGAGTATTGATCAAACATAAGTGATAAGTGAAAAAATATTGGTGTCTGCGCTGTGCTAGGGGTATGTGCCACAATAGTGCACGAACCAGGGGGAGGGTCCTAGGAACTAGGTAAATAATGAACAAGTGTAAGCAACATGTGAAAAGTGAATACTGAAACACAGAAATAAGGATAACACCATAAAACGTTATGACATCCAGACATCAAATGATTTCACGGAGTGAATAATACAAGAGTGAAATAGTGAATAGTCTGTGGTACAAGTCCAAAAAAAAAATAATTCTGTGAGTGAAATGCCCAGAGCAGAAAGAAAACTTCCAACATAGAAATGATGCAGATGGAGGCTTCGGTGCAGACACCCCTAGTGCTCTCTAACCGCTCACCTTCCGGCTATGTGCAGATCCAAATCCACTCAAGCAGAGAAAACGCACAGCAGTAAGGGATACACTTCAGCAGAGAAAACGCACAGCAGTAAGGGATCCACTCCAGCAGAGAAAAACGCACAGCAGTAAGGGATCCACTCCAGCAGAGAAAAACGCACAGCAGTAAGGGATCCACTCCAGCAGAGAACGCACAGCAGTAAGGGATGACGACAAAGGATCTCAATGGCAGATGAGCATGTAAAAATCAGAGACACAACATAGCATAATCCTGTGATGGTACTAGAAATATAATGATAAATCACACAGACATGCACTCACTTTGTGATCATGAAAGGTGGGCCTATCTCCCACAAACTCTGAGTTCGTACAGGTCCGGTATCAATGCTCAGGGTCCCCCCAGTCCCTTCTCCAGTTCCAAGTGGCCAAAAGGCAGATGGGTGGATCTCAAGCAGGTGGCAGATGGATGTGTGAGGAGAGAGAACAGAGGAAGCACATAGCAAAGTACCGCCGTATAAAGGTTTATTTAGATCAATTTAAAAAATAAAACTCAAATTTGCAAGGTAAAAACTGGGCACAAATCCACACGAGCAGCGAACTCGTCTCTCAGCCGTCAAACGTGCATGCTCTAGTGCTCCTGACGCGTATCGTCATGTGACTTCTTCAGAGGATGGCACTAGTCTATGTTAGTAGTCTTTAAATAGCCTGCACAGATGTCTATTGCATAGGACATCCATCGGCCATTTTGTTGTAGTCTGCTCCAGCATATGAATGTGCAGCATCCATAGCAGCTGCAGCCATTTTCCATAAGTCCCAGCTCAGGCCAAGCTGTATAAAGCTATATGGAAATGGATCATTCACACTGACTGGATATGTGCCATAAATATGGACATTCAAACGGACAGGGCTTAGACATACATAGATAGATGAATAAAAATAAGAGCTAAAATTGCATAAACGGGGAACGGGACATAGGTAAAATAGGATATATATAAAAAACTATATAAAAAAACGATATAAATACAAACACCCAGACTGTGCGGCGCTGGTGCAGCACATAGTGCAACTGGCGCAGGTAGTGAACTAGGATGGAACTACTAAATATACTCTGGCCCTAAACCATAAAAAATCCACTTGTCAAAAATGAGAGGTGGATGGGATATACAGGACCAAAAGGACTTAAACTGGGGACCCCTAATGGCTAACAGCCGTGAGCATGGCAAGCAGCATTATAGGGAGCACGCATGACGTGAGGCATATATAAAAACCTGGAACATGAGGGGAAAAAAAAACGTAGATAATGAACCATAGTGGACAAAAGAGGTGTATAGTATGGTACATGTATACACGATGTAAACTAAAGTGAAGTAACTAGTCTGACAGAGGTGAATGGAAGATATCTAGCCTAATGCCAAAAAATTAAGGCTCAGGTCAAAAATCATTGAGAAAGCAGTTGAGATCAAACTCGATGTTCAATCCTTTGGGGGCAAATGTGTCCATGGAGAAGATAAATTTGGATTCTAACTGGCTAAGTGATCTAAATTTGTGTCCTCCTCGCCAGGGTCTGATATAGGGTACAATGCCCCCAAAACTTGAGATGCGATGGGTCTCTATGATGGACTACATCAAAATGTCGAGAGACGCTGTGTTTGTCCAACCTATTTTGTATGTTGCACACATGTTTTTTGATCCTTACTTTCAAAGGTCTTTTAGTGCGGCCGACATATTGTAGGCCGCAACTACATTCCAAAACGTACACTGCTCCCTCAGTATGACACCCTATGAATTCTGTGATCTCATACTGGGTGCCATTACTGTTGGACTGGAACGTCGCCACTTTAGCATTCAGGCGTTTGGTGCGTAAACACGCATAGCGTGTCTTACAGGGATAAAAACCCTTTCCAGTGAAAAAAGAGAACTGCTTTTTCGGTGGGTTGATCACACTTTTCACTAATTGGTCACGGAGGGTAGGTGCCCTTTTGTAGATAAATTTGGGCCTTGCTGGTAGAATATCTTTCAGTTTGTGATCCGATTTGAGAATGTGCCAGTGGCGAGAAATAATTTTCTCAATCTTCCTGTAGTGAATGTTATAATCCAATATCACAGGGATATCTTCTCCTTTTTTAAGAGTTTTCCTGTTAAATTCTAGGAGATCTTTCCTGGGCGAACCAGTTTATGCACCAAGGACCTATGCAAGGAGCCCAGGCCCTAGCCATTACTATGAGTCAAGAGAAGGATGGGACCCCCTGCCTCAAAGGATGAGAGAAAGAAGTCCCATCCGTACATATAACTATTATGCCCTTCTAAGAGATGCTCGAGATGAGACCAGAGAAGACAGGAGAGACTACGAACACCGACAAGAACAGGGACACGATCAGTCTTTTTTAGACAGAGGGAGGGAATACCATCCCCCAAAGAGAACAGAAGAACCAAGGAAAAGAAGCCCTATAAGAAAAGAGGATGCAGAGGCGGTAAGAGAAAACAGACGATAAGAACTATGGGGGAAGGGATTTTTAATCTCACAGAAGTACCACTGACTCAGGAGGAACTCCTAACACTTGATAAAGGTTTGAAGTATGCACGGAAAAACCTGTCAGTGTACGAGCAAAAGAAGAAAATTCAGTGGTCCACAGCAATCTGAGAAATAAATCTACCTTCAACCCCAAAATGAAAGACAATAAACATATAGAAGTTTTCAAAAACCTGGTAACAGAGGAAGTGAGAAACCTGACGGTGAGAAAAATGGAAGAATCTAGAGCTATCAAAATAGGGATTCAAAAGTTAACTAAAAGGAAAGACCTTGTCATCAGACCCTCTGATAAAGGGGGTGGAATAGTCATACAAACCACCGAACAATATCACAGAGGCATGACTAAAATGCTAGAAGATATCTGTACATACAAGGTACTACCCACAAATCCCATATTCAAGTGGAAGAAGAGTTTAGAACAAGTGGTACACTTGGGTCTAAAGAAAGCAGTTCTCGACAAGAAGGAGGCCAGGTATTTGATACCTGAGGCCTGCAGAACTCCAATAATCTACGCCCTACCCAAGATTCACAAAGATAATACCAACCCACCCTTCAGATGAATTGTGAATGGAATTGAGTAATGGCTAGGGCCTGGGCTCCTTGCATAGGTCCTTGGTGCATAAACTGGTTCGCCCAGGAAAGATCTCCTAGAAGTTAACAGGAAAACTCTTAAAAAAGGAGAAGATATCCCTGTGATATTGGATTATAACATTCACTACAGGAAGATTGAGAAAATTATTTCTCGCCACTGGCACATTCTCAAATCGGATTACAAACTGAAAGATATTCTACCAGCAAGGCCCAAATTTATCTACAAAAGGGCACCTACCCTCCGTGACCAATTAGTGAAAAGTGTGATCAACCCACCGAAAAAGCAGTTCTCTTTTTTCACTGGAAAGGGTTTTTATCCCTGTAAGACACGCTATGCGTGTTTACGCACCAAACGCCTGAATGCTAAAGTGGCGACGTTCCAGTCCAACAGTAATGGCACCCAGTATGAGATCACAGAATTCATAGGGTGTCATACTGAGGGAGCAGTGTACGCTTTGGAATGTAGTTGCGGCCTACAATATGTCGGCCGCACTAAAATACCTTTGAAAGTAAGGATCAAAGAACATGTGTGCAACATACAAAATGGGTTTGACAAACACAGCGTCTCCCGACATTTTGATGTAGTCCATCATAGAGACCCATCGCATCTCAAGTTTTGGGGGCATTGTACCCTATATAGACCCTGGCGAGGAGGACACAAAGTTAGATCACTTAGCCAGTTAGAATCCAAATTTATCTTCTCCATGGACACATTTGCCCCCAAAGGATTGAACATCGAGTTTGATCTCAACTGCTTTCTCAATGATTTTTGACCTGAGCCATAATTTTTTGGCATTAGGCTAGATATCTTCCATTCACCTCTGTCAGACTAGTTACTTCACTTTAGTTTACATCGTGTATACATGTACCATACTATACACCTCTTTTGTCCACTATATGGTTCATTATCTACGTTTTTTTTCCCTCATGTTCCAGGTTTTTATATATGCCTCACATCATGCGTGCTCCCTATAGTGCTGCTTGCCATGCTCACGGCTGTTAGCCATTAGTTAGGGGTCCCCAGTTTAAGTCCTTTTGGTCCTGTATATCCCATCCACCTGTCATTTTTGACAAGTGGATTTTTTATGGTTTAGGGCCAGAGTATATTTAGTAGTTCCATCCTAGTTCACTACCTGTGCCAGTTGCACTATGTGCTGCGCCAGCGCCGCACAGCCTGGGTGTTTGTATTTATATAGTTTTTTATATAGTTTTTTATATATATCTTATTTTACCTATGTCCCGTTCCCTGTTTATGCAATTTTAGCTCTTATTTTTATTCATCTATCTATGTATGTCTAAGCCCTGTCCGTTTGAATGTCCATATTTATGGCACATATCCAGTCAGTGTGAATGATCCATTTCCATATAGCTTTATACAGCTTGGCCTGAGCTGGGACTTATGGAAAATGGCTGCAGCTGCTATGGATGCTGCACATTCATATGCTAGAGCAGACTACAACAAAATGGCAGATGGATGTCCTATGCAGCAGACATCCGTGCAGGCTATTTAAAGACTACTAACATAGACTAGTGCCATCCTCTGAAGAAGTCACATGACGATACGCGTCAGGAGCACTAGAGCGTGCACGTTTGACGGCTGAGAGACGAGTTCGCTGCTCGTATGGATTTGTGCCCAGTTTTTACCTTGCAAATGTGAGTTTTATTTTTTCTATTGATCTAAATAAACCTTTATACGGCGGTACTTTGCTATGTGCTTCCTCTGTTCTCTCTCCTCACACATCCATCTGCCACCTGCTTGAGATCCACCCATCTGCCTTTTGGCCACTTGGAACTGGAGAAGGGACTGGGGGGACCCTGAGCATTGATACCGGACCTGTACGAACTCAGAGTTCGTGGGAGATAGGCCCACCTTTCATGATCACAAAGTGAGTGCATGTCTGTGTGATTTATCATTATATTTCTAGTACCATCACAGGATTATGCTATGTTGTGTCTCTGATTTTTACATGCTCATCTGCCATTGAGATCCTTTGTCGTCATCCCTTACTGCTGTGCGTTCTCTGCTGGAGTGGATCCCTTACTGCTGTGCGTTTTTCTCTGCTGGAGTGGATCCCTTACTGCTGTGTGTTTTTCTCTGCTGGAGTGGATCCCTTACTGCTGTGCGTTTTTCTCTGCTGGAGTGGATCCCTTACTGCTGTGCGTTTTTCTCTGCTGGAGTGGATCCCTTACTGCTGTGCGTTTTTCTCTGCTGGAGTGGATCCCTTACTGCTGTGCGTTTTTCTCTGCTGGAGTGGATCCCTTACTGCTGTGCGTTTTTCTCTGCTGGAGTGGATCCCTTACTGCTGTGTGTTTTTCTCTGCTGGAGTGGATCCCTTACTGCTGTGCGTTTTTCTCTTCTGGAGTGGATCCCTTACTGATGTGCGTTTTCTCTGCTGGAGTGGATCCCTTACTGCTCTGCATTTTTCTCTGCTGGAGTGGATCCCTTACTGCTGTGCGTTTTCTCTGCTGGAGTGGATCCCTTACTGCTGTGCGTTTTCTCTGCTGGAGTGGATTTTTTTTGGCTATTTGCACATAGCCGGAAGGTGAGCGGTTAGAGAGCACTAGGGGTGTCTGCACCGAAGCCTCCATCTGCATCATTTCTATGTTGGAAGTTTTCTTTCTGCTCTGGGCATTTCACTCACAGAATTTTTTTTTGGACTTGTACCACAGACTATTCACTATTCCACTCTTGTAATATTCAGTCCGTGAAATCATTTGATGTCTGGATGTCATAACGTTTTATAGTGTTATCCTTATTTGTGTGTTTCAGTATTCACTTTTCACATGTTGCTTACACTTGTTCATTATTTACCTAGTTCCTAGGACCCTCCCCCTGGTTCGTGCACTATTGTGGCACATACCCCTAGCACAGCGCAGACACCAATATTTTTTCACTTATCACTTATTTTCTGGTCCAGCACAGATTACCAGGCATCTGCACGCAGTGCCCCCTAGCTGTATTCCCCGACAGCGCAGGAGCCCCTTTCACACATTGATCAAACATAACTAACTATGGTATGACACATTCCAAGTTAAAGATTAGTGTCATGAGCTTATAGGAAACAATCAGAAACTAGTTTCTAATAAAGTTGGTCTAAACCAGGGGTAGGCATCCTTCGCCTACTAGCTGTTTTGAAACTACAAGTCTCATGAGACATTGCAAGACCCTGGCAATCACAGTAATGACTCTAAGGCCGCGTACACACGATCGAACATGTCCGATGAAACTGGTCTGCAGACCAGTTTCATCGGACATGTTCGATCGTGTGTACGGCCTATCGGACCGTTGTCCGTCGGACAAAAGTTTTAAAACATGCTTTAAAACCTGTCCGATGGAAACCTGTCCGTCGGACAGGTTCGATGGTTAGTACACAAAAGCATCAGACCAAAAACCTGTGCATGCTCAGAATCAAGTCGATGCATGCTTGGAAGCATTGAACTTTGTTTTTTTATCACGTCGTTGTGTTCTACGTCACCGCGTTCTGGTCTGATCGGATTTTGGTCTGATGGTGTGTATGCACATCAGATCATCAGACAAGTTCAGAGTTGTCTGATGAAAACGGTCCATCGGACAAGTCTCATCAGACATGTCTGATTGTGTGTACAGGGCCTTAGAGGCAGAGGCATTATGGGATTTGTAGTTTTACCACAGCTAGATGGTGACGAGGTTGCCTACCCCTGGTCTAAACCTTACCTGGATGATATTTAACTTGCTAAAACATTGACTATTGTTTTATCATTCTATGCATCTCGGTGTTATGGATTGTCGCCAACCTTTTCAGACAATTCCTTTCTACATGCATGCATTTCCTCCAAAACTGGCTGCAAATCAATGTTTAAAACACTTTTCCTGATGATTACAGTGGACTACGCCTGCACAGTGTGTGGTTACATTATCACCTGTATTCTCAACAAGTGCAGGGAGACAGTTCAGGTGACAATTGGCACCCCATAACAGGAAAATTACCAAATAAACGCAGACTCCATTTTCATTGAATGGTACAGGCCAGTGTCCAGACATAAGTCTGTAGCTCTTCTCCTATTGTATCTGTCTGCCTCCATTGACACTGATGATTTACTGAAGCCAAATAGGCTGTTCACTTTGCAAGGCAACTTTTACTTTGCAAAGAATACCCAATTATGTGCAAGAAACAAATTGGGTTATGTCCCCACATGGCATGGCTACTATGAACATGTGAGTGTATGCTATGCCTTGTCCCTGAAACATGTGAGAGAACAAGATAGACCAAAAAAAATGGTATTTTATGAGCACCGTATTAATGAGTAAGGATGGGCCAAACCCCCCCCAGTTTGGTTCGCACTAGAACTTGCCGAACAGGCAAAAAATTTGTTCGAACACACAAACACCGTTAAAGTCTATGGGACATGAACATGGAAAATCAAAAGTGCTAATTTTAAAGGCTTATATGCATGGTATTGTCATAAAAAGTGTTTGGAGTACTGGATCCTGCCCCAGGGGACATATATTAAGGCAAAACAAGTTTTAAAAACGCCTGTTTTTTCAGGAGCAGTGATTTTAATAATGCTTCAAGTGAAACAATAAAAGTAAAATATTCCTTTAAATTTCATACCCGGGGGTGTCTATAGTATGCCTGTAAAGTGGCGATTTTTTTCCGTGTTTAGAAAAGTCCCTGCAAATGCCATTTTTAAAGGAAAGAAATCATTTAAAACCGATCGCAGCTGTAATGAATTGTTGAGTCCTGACAAAATTGCTAATTTTAAAGGCTTATATGCAAGTTATTGTCATAATGTCATCATAATGTCATGTATCAATGCAAAAAAAGTTTTCAAAACTGCAGTTTTTTCGGGTCATCTAAAACTACTTGCGGTTATAATCAATTGTTGGGTCTCAGCAATACATATAAGTCATTGTAAAAAACGGCATGGGTTCCCTCCCAGTCCATTACCAGGCCCTTTGGGTCTGGTATGAATATTAAGGGAAACCCCAAACCAAAATAAAAAAAGACATTTGGGGGCCCCAAGCAAAAAAACAAACAAAAAAAGTGACTTTTCAAGTTGAGAAGTGTGGGGGGGGGGGATTAGCGGCTTACCTCTATCCTCCGCCTCACATGCACACGTCGGCATATGTTGGTGTTCGCACAGGGGCCCCAGCAGGGAGGGCCCTTGCCGCATCGCTGTGTCCTCCTGCAGTCCGGTCGGCCGTGTACCATAACCACGCGGTACAGGAGATTCAGTTTGCTGTTCCCGTGGCCGGACTAAAAGGAAGTGAACACTCAGTGTGTGCACTTTCTGTCAGTCCGGCCGGGAACAGGAACCTGAATCTCCTGTACCGCGCGGTTATGGTACATGGCCGACCAGACTGCAGGAGGCATAGGGGTCCCCCTCAAAATCCATACCAGACCCTTATCCAAGCACGCAACCTGGCAGGCGGGAGGAAAAGAGGGAGGAATGAGAGAGCACACCCCCTCCGGAAACGTACCGGCCACATGCCCTCAACCTGGTGAGGATGTCCCCATGTTGATGGGGACAAGGGCCTCATCCCCACAACCCACAACACCCCAGACAATGAACGAAGGCTGTGAAACATGTCGGGTACCCTACTGCTGCCACTTTTTATCTGATCAGCGCATATTTTCATATATAATGTAAATGTTTCCAACTTTCATTAAATACATTGTTTATACAGTATTACGCTATGTCCTTTTTTCTCTTCTCTGGTTATCGTCTGATTGGCCTTGTCTTCTGACCTTCTGCTTCTTTATATTTGCGTATATTATTTACTCTTGGTCATTTGGAGTCCTTGGAGGCCGTTGGTGAACCGCAGCATTCGATTGGTTTATCAGATTTATATATGCTTGATTGACCCTGTGAACGTATGTTCCTTAGGGTTCAATCTGTCCAGTAAGCCTTTTCTTCAGTTGGTGACGGCTTTTCTACTATCCTGGTGTTTCTCACGATTGGATCAAGGTAGCACTTTTTCACTTATCGTTTCTTTGAAACATCACCTGTCACAAAGACTGTATTTATACAGATTTATTTGGACTTATATTCACTTATTTATTTATGTACATTGAATTCAGTCTGGTGCACTTTTCAACATTTGATCATTTGAATCCTGGGTGGGTAATTCTTGAGTAATGAGGCCGAGGCGTAACAACAGCTGTTCCCCGTCACCAAAGCTTGAGAAGCTGTGCGATTTGTCCTTGTAGTCGAATTGGAGGCAAAATGGAAAGGACCACCTATATTTGATGGACTTCTGTGTGAGGACCCCCAGAAGGGGCTTCAGGGACCTCCTCTTCTGGATTGTAGTTGGGGAGATATCGGCGAAGATCTGTATTTTATCCCCTTGGAAGTTGAGGTCAGCAAAATTGCGGGATCTCCTCATAACTTCCTCTTTAACACTGTAGTAGTGGGGCTTAACCACTATATCCCTCGGAAGACCATCTTGGCGGGGAGGCTGTAATGCTCTATGGGCCCTGTCCAGCTCGAGCTTGTGGTCTGGGATATCAGGAATAACAGTTTTAATGAAAAGTTTCACTGCTTCAGGGATATTAGTAACCGCCTCAGGGATTCCCCTAATCCAAAAATTATATCTCCTGCTGCAATTCTCCAACTCGTCAATTTTAGCGAGTGCGACTTCAAGTTGGTCTTGCAACGTCTGTATACAGTTAGTGTTTTGGTTAGTGCGGGCTGCAGTGTTGTCAACTGCTTGTTCAATGGCATCAATGCGAGCCCCAATGCTTTGCAGGTCTGCCTTGATGGAGGATGTGATCTGTGCTGCTGTTTGCTTCAGCCCTGACACTAGCATGTCTGAGAAGCAGTTGAGGAGATGAGCCATGTCAGATTGGGGGGGCTGCGGGATGGGAGAAGATATCTGGAAGTTCATGGGGGATTGCAGCATGGGGGTATTCAGCATGTCTGCCATTGTGCGGCTAAGGAGCGACTCAGTGGAGGCTGGAGAGGATAAGTAAGGAGGGGCGGTACTCACTGGGGTTGCCAGCAGGGGTATAGCATGCTGGGATGGGGACGCAGGGTCCGCAATCGTATTGAGGCCTGGCCGTGTCGCCATGCGGGGAGGTCGCGGCCGCCATCTTGGAGGCTGAAGGGGCTGCTAGGCCGAAGTCTAGCTGCCGGCTGAATCCCTTCTTGTCGCCGGGGCCAGACATCCAGGAGTGAGCTTCGCACCCTCCGCTCTCCTTTAGGGTCCTGCACGCCTCCGGTCTCCTAGTGAATCGTGTGCTATGAGCCGCTATGTGCTGGGGCGGCCAGGAGCTCCCGGTTAGCGCGTCTTCCCGGAAGTCCCGCGCATGCGCACTTCTCTCCTGAGTCTTTCTTATGTGTGACTTTCCTTTGGACGCATGACCTTGTTTGTTTTCTTTTTACTTCTGGCCTTCTATAATTTTGCAATGTATTAACTATATTATATAATCACTCTACTTTGTCTAGACAGGGATGTCTTTGCCCATTATACCAAATTTCAAAACACTGGAGTAAATTATCAATGATACAGTAAAGCCAAGTGAATATATATATATATATATATATATATATATATATATATATATATATATATATATATATATATATATATAATGTGTATTAACTATATTTTGATGGCATTGGTGTATATACCATGTGTAGGCTTTCGGAAGACCAACAAGCACAGTATGTTACCTGATCAAGTATTAGTAGTATTGATAAAGCACAAGGTTTAGACATGTGCAGAATGAATAAATGTGTTTAGTTTCTGATTAATTTGTTAAGTTATACACTTTGTTTAGTTATGATTATGTTAGAATGATTTGTTTTCATAATTTGTTTCCTTTTTTGTTTTGCTTTGACTTTGGATAGCAGTAACGGGTACGTTAAATTTGGTCTTTGGGTGTCGTGGTGCCTTCCTACCATAAACCTATAGAGATAATCTTGATGAAAGCAAGAATTTGGCTTGCTGTAAAAACTGCAATGATAAGCACCTGTCAAACAGATGCTGAAAAATTGGTCTTTGGGTGTCGTGGTGGCTTCCCACTGTAACCCTATAGAGGTACTCTTGGTGTAAGCAAGAATTTGGCTTGCTGTAAAAAAAATTGCAATCATATGCACCTGTCAAAGAGGTGTTGAAAAATTGGTCTTTGGGTGTTAATTGTGCCCATAAAACCTATACCAAAAACATTCTTCCAGATGAGTCAATGTCCTACAGAGATTCCACATTCCAAAAACACTTAATCAGTGACATCGACATCAGGGGCTACATAGCTGATTCATTTTTATAAAAGTCAAATGGTCCACGGAGTCTGTGGACAGACATGTTCTCTGATCAGTAATGAAACCTCCTGCAGCACTGAATGCCTGTTCTGAATACAGGGCAGCCCAACAAATCAAAAGCATCCTGGGCAAGTTATGGGCAGTGGTCTATTCTCATGACCCAGTAAGCCAGTGGATTATCAGCTGGAAAGCTCTCCATCTCTGTTTTGGCCCCAAGGTAATTGTCCACCATGTGATGCAGACGCTGCCAATGGGATGTGGAAGCTGACAGCCCTGGGTGGCAAGGACTAAAAAAAAATCCGAACTGCCTCACTTAGGAGGACGCCTTCTCCAACGCTCCTTTATTGACCAACAGAATACTCAAAACAACGTTTTCCACCACACTGTAACCTACTAGTCAGGAGTCACGAGTCAGGAAAAACGTTCAAAAAAATCCTCTTTAATGTGTCCTCCTAAGAGATTTTATCCTTTGCACTCTCTGTTTGGACCGGATGAGTTCAGAGACTTTCCCCTTATAATGGTGGTCAAGAAGGGTTGCCAACCATAAATCATCCTTCTCCTTAATGCCACGTATTCTTGTGTCCTTTCTCAGGCTTTGAAGCATGAGGTTGCCAATGCATCTCAAATTTGCAGAGACTTGAGACGCAGACTCCTCGGGGTCATTCAGGATGACAGCATCTGGAACTTCCTCATCCAAGCCATGTACTACTCCCAAGGGTCCTGGGGTTGGAAAGCCATCACTTACAAATTACAGATCCTTACAGTTCATCTTCTTCAAAGCCTATGAAAGTGCCAGAATCCTCCTCCTCATCCTCCTCCCCTCTCTCCTCCTGTGTGTTCTATGACATAGGAATGATGCTGTCACTGCTCACCATCCTTGTGGCCTCAAATGGTGAGAATACAGTACATGCATCCTTAATGATCAGCCATTGGCGTGGGGAAAAAAAGCTGAGGAAGCCTGAGCCTGTCGTTGTGCCGTGCTGACACAAGTACTAGTTGATGGCCCTCTGCTGCATGTATAGCCGCTGCAGCATTCCCAAAGTTGAGATCCATCCTGTAAGAGAACTGTAACCGTCTGTCCTAGGTGCCCTCTGGCGCATGCGCGCGCACACGGGCGTCCTGAAATACTTAGGCGCACCAATGCGCATTCGCGCGCACACACGGGCACGCATACGCGTGCGACGGACGCTGTGCACGCCCCTAGCGCCAATTGGCACTCACTGCCTATTTAAGGAAGTGCTCTGACCCAGACCCATTGCTGACTGATCTTCAGCGTGTACCCTGTTACTTGAATCCTGCTCTTGTCTTGCTGATCTCCTGTTGCTGAACCCGGCTTGCTCTGACCCCGTTACTGACTCTGTTGTACTCTGACTACTGGTTCCTGACCCTGGCTCCTCACCTGACGCTGCTACTGCCTGCTGCTTGTTACCTCGCTGCCCGCCTTCCTCTTGACCCGGATACCCGCACCAACCACATTGGCTTCCAGTGCCTGCGATCCAGCAACCCTGAATGCCTGCGATTTGCTCCTGCGACTTCCTGCAAACTTCCTGCTGCAAGGCCCTCAGGAATTTCATCTCGTTGGATCTTTAGCGCCCTGCTGTCGGAGTCCACACCCACAGGCACTCGTGTTCCTCCAGTACCTTTGTGTGCTTTGTTCCATCTACGGCGGTGCCAGGGCTGGAGATACAAGAGAGACCAACCTTGTCATCTCAGTCTCCCATCAGGTACGTGACACATCCGGTGGGCATGTCACAAATCGGGCGGGGGCACAACAAGCTGCAGCACTTAGCCCTGCATCCTTTCGAGTTGCAAGCAGCGTTACCCAATATATCGTCCCTGCCCATGCTTGATGGACCACGTGTCAGCAGTAAGGTGGATTTTACGGCTGACTGTCTTTCCCAATGATGCCAGAACATTCCCTTACACGTGATGGTAGAGAAATGGAACAGCCTTATGTGAAAAGTAGTAGTGACTGGGAACCTACCATTGTAGTACAGCACATTCACATGCACATTCATGGAAGGGGGGCAGAATCCACCAGGCTGAAAGGCAGAAGTTGGAGAGCCAACAGCTTTGACAAGCTTGCATTCAGGTGCTGGTCATGTGGGTGGCAAGGACTGTATTTTTTTCTGCTGCAGAAGATGGGGCAGAGAAAATTGACGGATACATGGATGGATACAGTCTACAGCTGGTGGTGTCCTGCTGACAGATGAGCTGCTAGGACCTTGGACACCCTGTGCTATAATGTCATCCCTAAGTAGCAGGCGATCCGTGTGCATGTTTCTTCTCTAATGCGTTCCACGTTGGAACGCATTACGTCAACCTCGCAATGACGTCATCACGCGGCGCCCTGTGCGTTCCACCGTGGAATGCGAAAGTGCGCCCCACTATACAGCGCTTCTTTCAAATCACTGAATGTATTACAGCTGTCTGGTACCTGTCTCCTGCCTATAAAGGCATTCACCTGGTACACAGACAACGTTCTATTATTATCAGCCGTAGCTCGGCCACGCTACTCATACCGCTGCCATCGCTCCCCATGCTGCAACACTGCTCTAGGCAACAACTACTACTTTGGTGCCGTTGCACCTACTGCAACACTGAGCCATTGCTGGGGACAACCTTTGAGGCCTTCTTGCTGAACACCCTTCACTACGGAATCCCTATCTCCTACATTGAAGCCTGCAAACGGATAAGTAGCTGTTGTATCACTTGTAGTTCTATAGAAAGATCTGCTGCTTGTGTTCCATCTAATACATTTGTTGTTTCTAAATATGCCTTGTGAATATCAACATACTAATTGGGATATACTGCTGTGCTAAGAACTGTTTGCTAAGGAATACCTTAAAGGGTCAGCTACCTTCAAATTGCCTTTCATATGCAACTACTATTACGTGTGCAATATTCACCTCATATATGCAACTGTAATTACCTGAGCTATATTGCCTCTCATATGCAACTACTAATACGTGTACAATATTCACCTCATATGTGCAACTATAATTACCTCAGCTATATTGCCTTTTATATTCAACTATTTACCTGAGCTATATTGCCTCTCATACGCAACTACTTGTTGTCACTACAACTCTTATTTACTACGAGCTTGACATAAGTACAAATTTCTTATAGGGCTTGTCCTAATTGTTTGAACATGTTCTCTCTAACTTTTCTATTCTAGCGGTTGATGGTATTTATACCATCTCCCTTAGTGGCCTAATACATCCCTATTAGGGATGAGCTTCGAGTTTGAGTCAAACTCATGTTCGACTCGAACATTGCCTGTTCGCTGAACAGCGAAAAATTTGGGGTGTTCGCGGCAAATTCGAGAAGCCGCAGAACACCCTGGAAAAGTCTATGGGAGAAATCTAAAGTGCTAATTTTAAAGGCTTATATGCAAGTTACTGTCATAAAAAGTGTATGGGGACCTGGGTCCTGCCCCAAGGGACATGTATCAATGCAAAAAAAGTTTTTAAAAAAACTGCATTTTTTTCGGGAGCAGTGATTTTAATAATGCCTAAAGTGAAACAATAAAAGTGAAATATTCCTTTACATTTCGTACCTATGGGGTGTGTAAGGTATGCCTGTAAAGCAGCGCTTGTTTCCCATGCTTAGACAGTTCCCTACACAAAGTGTCATTTCTGAAGGATAAAGTCATTTAAAATCACTGCTCCCGAAAAAAATTCAGTTTTTAAAACTTTTATTTGCATTAATACATGCCATCCGGGTCACCAAACACTGTTTAGGACAATAACTTGCATATCAGCCTTTAAAATTTGAACTTTAGATTTCAAACGTTCGAGTCCCATAGACTTTAATGGGGTTCTAAAGTTCACACAAACTGTTCCGCTCATCCCTAAACCCTATGGCCCAGATTCACGTACATCGGCGCATTATCGGTCCGGCGTAGCGCACCGCCATTACGTTAGACTTGCGCCATCTAGCCGCGTAATCCCCCGATTCATGTAGCTTTTGCGCAGGAAATTGCGCAAGCGTAAGGTTTTTTCCAGAGGCGTAAGGAGGAGTAATACAAATTGGGAGGGACGTGGGCGTGTTACATTGAAATGAGCCGTGACCCCATGCAAATGAAGGGCCGGCCGGCTCGCGCATGCGCGCTTGAAGGAGACCATGGTCAGCTCCGCTGTGCGCATGCTCACAACTCGGGAGCGGCGCAATCAGTGAAATTGGAAATGGACTAGGGCAACTTTGTGAACTACGCAGACAGCATAAATAGACACACACAAATGCACTTCCTTTGCAAAATACATCCCTTTGTATCCCTCCCTATACAGCAAGGTGCTTTTGTTTGTTTGTGACGTGTCTTTGAGATATTTGGGGACTGTTTTGCAGAGTGATTTTTGTCTTTTATGTGTTTTCTTTGTTGTTATTTTGTTTAAATTATATTTTTGCTGGGCATTTTTTTTTTTTTTGCTCGTCATTTATTTAATTTTTTTGGTTCTGTTTGTGTATGATTTTGGAATGTGGGGGTGATATTCCTGCGGGAAAAGGGGTGTCATCCTCATTTGTGGTGGAGAAGTGATCCCCAGGTCTGTGTGAATGGTGTATGAATGTACAGTGACATAATTGGAGCCGTGGCGTGGCGTTGCAGCTCACAAGTCCTGCATGGTGGACTGGTGCCAATCCAATGTGATGAGGATGTGGGGTGTGTGTGCTAGGGACCACAGTGGTTCTCATTGTGCCATGATTAATGTGTGTGTTTAACGTGCAAAGATGCATAATGTGCGCTGGCATGAGATGGGGTCATGAGATGGGGTACCAGTGCATATGCAGAGTCACCTTGAAGGGAAAAGACAGGAGGATGTTAGTCATGCATGTGCCACTTGTGAGGTGTGCATCACGGGAGGGGACAGTCATGCCTGCCACCCATGTCACTCACCAACCAGCCAGCTGTCCCCATACATGTTCTGTTCGCAATCTGTGGGGATGGGGCTCTGATTGTATATGTAGCTGTCATGGGTGTCATGGGTGGTGTCATGTGTTGGGCTGGTGATGTCCTCCTGCAGGGTTGTGGTTAATTCCAGGATGGCATGAGGGGGGAATCTGAAGATGCGATACACCTCAGAATCACTCATGCCAAAGAGGTCTATGCGTGTGCGGTATACCCTCTCCCGTGCCATCCTCTGTGCCCTCCTCCTTCTTTGGGCATCTAAATTCACTAGTGCAGCTATGAGCGACGATGCCCCTGGCATGTTGGCAGTCAAATTGTAGTGCAACACGTGTGTGTGGTCTGCTCCTCAGTAACGGTGTTGCTTTCTGTGAGATGTAGACGTTTTTTCAAAATTTAGACCAGCTTTTAGGTGCTCTAACTTTAGACAGGACATTTTGCTGTTGCGCACATCGCGTAGCCTGCGCAGCAACTGCGTTTTTTTGTGGATCCCCGCAACTCCCTCATTAGCATATTTGACTAGCAAATCAATGGTGTGTCTAGCGCATTTTTGCGCGGACGGATGCGTCTGTCTAACGAAATTACGCCGGACAAAAAAAAGTAGATTTCTGGCGTAAATCGTTTTCTGAATCGCGCGCATCTAAACGCACGCGCACATTTAGACTTACGCACGCGCAACACCAGTTGCGCAGGCGTAATCCCTCTGTGAATCTGGGCCTATATGCTCAAAGTGATATGATGTAGAGAACCCCCAAACTCCTGTTTGTGTGGAGTGATGCCTGGGGTCCCTTACTGATAATCACTTGCACATAGAAGTGTATTGGAATCTTGATCTATAAAGTATATTATATATATTTTAAACGCTAAGCTCTGCTCACATGTTGTAATGCCTCCATCCTTAGTAGCTCAACGCCTTTCTTTATGTGACAGAGAGATTATGTAGAGATCCCCCAAACTCATGTTTGTGAAGTGTGACAGCTGGGGCCCAATACTGAGTTGTCACATAAAGAAGCGCATTGAAATCCTTGCTAACCGCAGTTGTGGTTCACTCCGTTCACCAGTGCTGTTACACCCTGTCAGTGGAGGCTGATGAAAGGTAATGCCTCGGTATCACAGGGGCAGACTGAAGTGGGTAAGAAGGAGGTGGAGGGACAGATTTGTGCCCCTTTTGTGTGGCTTTTAGGTGCTCTTGCCAACGGGCTGAGTGGTTGGAATTTAAATGCCTTGTTAGGCATGTGGTACCCAAATGGTTGGTGTTTTTGCCACATTTTATGTGCCTGTGACACAGTTTGCAGATAGCAACAGTGTGATCTGCTGCAGATATGCTGAAAAAGGTCCAGACAGTTAAGCTGTGGGAAGTGGTCCAGAAGATAACAGCTGCAGAATGTGATGGAATCGGGTGGCTGCTCCCTACTCTTTCTTGATGTTGACCTCCTTGGGGTTGTCTCACCTCACCTTCAGTTTCCTGCTCTGCTCTATCTGGCACTCAAGTCGCATCAGTGACATCATCACCATCTTCATCATTACCATTGGAAACAACTTGGCAAAACGCTGCTGCTTGGGAAACCAATTTGTCTACCAGTGTTCCTCCCTCTCTCTAGGCCAAGGGTGGGCAAACTTTTTGACTCGAGGGCGACAATGGGTTCATATATTTGACCCGGGGGCCGGACCAAGAGTAGATGGACGGTGTGTATGTGTGAATTAATATAAATTAAATTTAAATGTGTAACATTAACCACTTAAGACCCGGACCAATATGCAGGCTAAAGACCCAAGGTGTTTTTACAATTTGTCAGTGCGCTGCTTTAACTGGTAATTGTGCGGTCATGCAATGTTCTATCGAAACGAAATTTGCGTCCTTTTCTTCCCACAAATAGAGCTTTCTTTTGATGGTATTTGATTGCCTCTGCGATTTTTATTTTTTGCGATATAAACGGAAAAAGACCGAAAATTTTGAAAAAAAAAGATTTTTCTTATAACAACAAGTAAAAAATATCGAATAAACTAAATTTTAGTCAAACATTTAGGCCAAAATGTATTCAGCCACATGTCTTTAGTAAAAAAAATCGCAATAAGCGTATATTTATTGGTTTTCGCAAAAGTTATAGCGTCTACAAACTAGGGTACATTTTCTGGAATTTACACAGCTTTTATTTTATGACTGCCCATCTCATTTCTTGAGGTGCTAAAATGGCAGGGCAGTACAAAACCCCCCCAAATGACCCCATTTTGGAAAGTAGACACCCCAAGGAAACTGCTGAGAGGCATGTTGAGTCCATTGAATATTTTTTTTTTTGGTCCCAAGTGATTGAATAATGACAAAAAAAATTAAAATAAAAAATGTTTACAAAAAGTTGTCACTAAATGATATATTGCTCACACATGATATGGTTATATGTGGAATTCCACCCCAAAATACATTCTGCTGCTTCTCCTGAGTATGGGGATACCACATGTTTGGGACTTTTTGGGAGCTTAGCCGCATACGGGACCCCAAAAACCAAGCACCGCCTTCAGCAATTCTAAGGGCGCAAATTTTTGATTTCACTCCTCACTACCTATCACAGTTTCGAAGGCCATAAAATGCCAAAATAGCACAAAACCCCCCCAAATGACCCCATTTTGGAAAGTAGACACCCCAAGGAAACTGCTAAGAGGCATGTTGAGTCCATTGAATATTTTTTTTTTTGGTCCCAAGTCATTGAATAATGACCAAAAAAAAAAAATTACAAAACGTTGTCACTAAATGATATATTTCTCACACATGCCATGGGCATATGTGGAATTGCACCCCAAAATACATTCTGCTGCTTCTCCTGAGTACGGGGATACCACATGTGTGGGACTTTTTGGGAGCCTAGCCGCGTACGGGGCCCCGAAAACCAATCACCGCCTCAGGCTTTCTAAGGGCATACATTTTTGATTTCACTCCTCACTACCTATCACAGTTTTGAAGGCCATAAAATGCCAAGATGGCACACCACCCCCCCAAATGACCCCATTTTGGAAAGAAGACACCCCAAGCTATTTGCTGAGAGGCATGTTGAGTCCATGGAATATTTTTTTTTTTGGTCCCAAGTCATTGAATAATGACCAAAAAATAATAATTACAAAACTTTGTCACTAAATGATATATTTCTCACACATGCCATGGGCATATGTGGAATTGCACCCCAAAATACATTCTGCTGCTTCTCCTGAGTACAGGGATACCACATGTGTGGGACTTTTTGGGAGCCTATCCGCGTACGGGGCCTTGAAATCCAAGCACTGCCTTCAAGATTTGTGTGAGTGAAATCAAAAATTTATGTCCTTAGAAATCTTGAAGGCGGTGATTGGATTTCGGGGTCTCATACGCGGCTAGGCTCCCAAAAAGTCCCACACATGTGGTATCCCCGTACTCAGGAGAAGCAGCAGAATGTATTTTGGGGTGCAATTCCACATATAACCATGGCATGTGTGAGAAATATATCATTTAGTGACAATGTTTTGTACATTTTTTTTTTTTTTATTATTTTATTTGGTCATTATTCAATCACTTGGGGCAAAAAAAAAAATATTCCATGGACTCAATATGCCTCTCAACAAATAGCTTGGGGTGTCTACTTTCCAAAATGGGGTCATTTGGGGGGGTTTTGTGCCATTTTGGCATTTTATGGCCTTCGAAACTGTGATAGGTAGTGCGGAGTGAAATCAAAAATTTGCGTCCTTAGAAATGCTGAAGCCGGTGCTTGGTTTTCGGGGTCCCGTACGCGGCTAGGCTCCCAAAAAGTCCCACACATGTGGTATCCCCGTACTCAGGAGAAGTAGCAGAATGTATTTTAGGGTGCAACTCCACATATAACCATGGCATGTGTGAGCAATATATCATTTAGTGGCAAATTTTTTATTTTTTATTTATTTTTTTGTCATTATTCAATCACTTTGGACAAAAAAAAAAAAATCTATGGACTCAACATGCCTCTCAGTAGTTTCCTTGGGGTGTCTACTTTCCAAAATGGGGTCATTTGTTTTTTTTTTGTGCTATTTTGACATTTTATGGCCTTCGAAACTGTGATAGGTAGTGAGGAGTGAATTTATATATGCCGAAGCATGGGGGCATCCTCCCGCAAAAAAGTTATGCCGCGTACACACGGTCGGACTTTTCTATGCCGCGTACACACGGTCGGACTTTTCTATGCCGTGTACACATGGTCAGACTTTTCCACGGGTAAGGCCTCCGTAGGTGGGTCAACCGTATGTACGCGGCATTAGGAGCAAAATCGCTCCTCCGCCCCTAATGCCCCCATGCTTCGGCATATATGCTCTTTTTTGGACTGTGGTGGTGAAATCACCTCCTACAGCGTTGGAGTCGCAGCTTTATATATATCGTGGGAGCAAACGCTGTTGCTGTCACGCTAAATAAATCCGCGCTGCAACTGAATGGCGTACCTGCTAAGCAAATGATGGTTAACATTAAAACAAAGTAACATTACAGTATAACAGTAAGATCATACCATACCTGCAAAGCAAATACCAATAAAAAAAACATGGTAAAAAATAAAACATTTTTTTTAACGCAACCTGTGCCTAATATATATATATATATATATATATATATATATATATATATATATATATATATATGCCGAAGCATGGGGGCATCCTCCCGCAAAAAAGTTATGCCGTGTACACACGGTTGGACTTTTCTATGCCGTGTACACATGATCAGACTTTTCCACGGGAAAGCCTCCGTAGGAATGTCAACCGTATGTACGCGGCATTAGGAGCAAAATCGCTCCTCCACCCCTAGTGCCCCCATGCTTCGGCATATATGCTCTTTTTTTAACTGTGGTGGTGAAATCACCTCCTACAGCACTGGAGTCACGGCTTTATATATCGTGGGAGCAAACGCCGTTGCTGTCAAGATAAATAAGTCCGCGCAACAGCTGAATGGCGTACCTGAAAACGGTAAAGTAAATTACTTACCTGAAAAGCAAGCATGAAAAAACATAACAATAAAACTTTGCAGAATAAAATAGAGTAAAAAAGAGCAGAACAATAGAGAGAGAATAGAGAGGGAGAGAACAATAAAAACGACAACTATTTTTGTTTTTTTTATTTTATATTTTTTTTGTGTTTTTTTACTTTTTACTTTTTTTTTTTTTTACACTTTTTTTTGTAACTGTAACTGTTTAACTTTTCGGTTCCAGGTTTGGGTCTCTCAAAATGCGATGGCATCTTGGGAGACCCTGTGTACGTGTGCCTAGCCTGTGATATGTTTTGCCCTACGCTAATACTTCACTAGTGTGTGGAAGCGTTCAAAACATTTGCCAATACAAAGACCAGGATCGGCAGGACATCGGGGACAAAAATAACGGGTGTCACACCTAAATCCGCGCTTGCTACAGACACGACATCTTCTTTGGGGGGCTCGTTGGGTAGGGGTACTCTCGAGGGCATATATAAAATGCCTCTCATGCAGTCGGCTTACTGCATTTGGTAGGGGATGGTGAGGTGGAAAACCTCCTGGATACAGGAGTCCGTTGATGATATCCTTCTGGAATTGGAGGAAGGATACATTCTGTCCTGAAGTTTTGTATAAGACAAAAGCATTCAGCAAAGTCAATTGGAATAAATGTAGAGACACTTTTTTGTACCAGCGTCTCGATTTACGGGCAATATGATACGGCGCCATCAACTGGTCGTTGAGGTCCACCCCTCCCATATTTTGGTTATATTCGTGGACACAGAGGGGTTTCTCCACAACACCAGTCGCCGTACGAATTTGTACTGTCGTGTCTGCGTGAAGGGTGGTAAGAAGGAAAACATTCTTATTGTCCCGCCACTTCACAGCGAGCAAATTATTACATCTGCAGCAGGCTCTCGCCCCCAGCTTTATACGGGCATCTACAAGCCGCTGGGGAAAGCCCCGGCGATTAGGTCGCACGGTGCCACATGCTCCAATCTGATGATCAAACAAGTGACTAAAAAGTGGCACTCTGCTGTAATAATTGTCCACATACAAGTGGTACCCCTTTCCGAATAAGGGTGACACCAAGTCCCAGACAATCTTGCCAGCGCTCCCCATGTAATCTGGGCATCCTTCCGGCTCTACGTGACTATCTTTGCCCTCATAAACCCTAAAGCTCCATGTGTAGCCTGTTGCCCTGTCACAGAGCTTATAGAGCTTGACCCCGTATCTGGCACGCTTGCTGGGAAGGAACTGCTTGAAAGACAAGCGGCCAGCAAATTTAACCAGGGACTCGTCAACGCAGACAACTTGCTGGGGATTAAACAAGGCTGCATAACGTTCGTTGAAATGGTTTATGAGGGGCCGAATTTTGTAGAGCCGGTCAAATTCAGGGTCTCCACGTGGACGACAGAGTGCATTGTCGCTGAAATGCAGGAACCGCAGGATCGTCTCGTATCGTTTCCTGGCCATGTGAGCAGAGAATATGGGCATTTGGTCAATTGGCTCTGTGGACCAATACATGTGCAATTGAGGAAATTTGTGTATGCCCATATTGAGGGTAAGGCCCAGAAAGGTCTTAAATTCGGAAACCTCAAGAGGTTTCCATTCTTTGGCAAGGAGGGTCTGGGGATTAGCGGCGATGTAGGTACCAGCATATAAATTAGTCTGGTCCACAATAGATCTATAGAGATCTTCTGTGAAATACAGCGAATAAAAATCAAGTGGCATAAAATTCGCTGTATCCACCTGAATTCCGGGTTTGCCAGTGAATGGGGGAAGTACGGGTGCTGCAGAAGTGGTGGGGACCCAATCAGGATAGGCGAATTCTGCAGGAAGGGCACTATGGGCACGACGGGCCTGTCTTTGTTTTCTTCTTGGTGGCAGCGGGTCACTACTTGTGCTTGCCACCTCGCCAGCTTGAACTGCACTTATGGGACTCGCCACGTCACCACGTGATACTGCAGTGCTGGATGAACGACCAGGGTGTACTAGGCCGCTGGTGCTTGCCAATCCACCAAAAGGAATAGCGGCGCTAGTACTCGCTCTCTGCTCCATACAAGGGTCCTGCGGTTCTTGCTCCTCAACAACCTTAGAACGGGGTCGGGTGCGCCTGGCCTTAGCAGGGACCACTACTCCGTCGTCCGAGCTATCTGACATGGAGCCGCTGTCGTAAACAGGATCATATTCTGAGCCCGAATCTGTCAGATGCGTGACCTCCTCATCATCATCTGACGACATGCACATGAACCTAACAGCCTCTTCACCACTGTACATCCGCTTTGCCATTTTGGGCTCTAAATTTAGTTGTAGACTGGTGATGATTCACGGGTAAAAAAAGCACCTGGCTATAGAAAGGCAAATGTAGAAAACGCTTCAAAAAAACTGTTAGCGATCGCAGGGATCAGGCCTGTCTCTGCGAACGCTGCAGTTGTGTGTGATGTGTTTTTGAAGTGACAGTGATCGATCGATACTGCACTTGGGTGGGTTGGGCTGGGCAGAGGGGCAAAACGCAAGTGCTAGCGGGTATCTGGACTGATTCCGCTAACAATGCATTTTTGGGTACCCTAAACTGCTGGGTACGCTAGTATAGATCTGATCAGATCAGGTATAGATCTGTTCAGATACTATACCACTAAGGGGGGTGTATGCTTTGCGAGTGGGTGTAAGCGTTACTGGCACTAACCGAACACTGCCTGGGGCGATGCACACCCTAACTGGCGCTAAAATTTAATTTAAATCACCCGCCGGGCGATCAGGGGGTTAAACCTTTATTGGGTAATATACGGCGGGTGCGCTGATGCTATAAACAGCAAACTAAGTAACCAGCGTCAACCGTAACACTTATACGGTGATCACTGGTGAAAGGGTTAACTAAGGGGCAATCAGGGGGTTAAAACCTTTGTATGGTAATATATGGGGGTACCTAACGCTTTCTAAAAACCTAAATAACTAACTGGCTAACCTGCGTCACCAGTGACACTTATATGGTGATCACTGGTGAAAGGGTTAACTCTAGGGGCAATCAGGGGTTAAAAACTTTATTTATGGGGGTACCTAGCGCTATATAAACCTGGCGGCGAACCTCAAAAAAAACTAACTGCCTAGCGGCAACAGTGACACTAATACAGCGATCAGAAAATCGATCGCTTAGTGACACTGGCAATAGGGGGTGAAAGGGTTAACTAGGGCAGTGATCAAGGGGTTAAACCTTTATTAGGGGGGGTAGGGGGCTACCCTAGACCTAAAGGGGGCTAAGACTAACTGCCCTGATACTTTTTACTGCAACACTGACACTAAATGCAGTTATCAGAAATGAATGATAACTGTATTCAGTGACACAATGTTACAGTGGACTGGGGGGGGCGATCGGCGGTGACAGGAAGGGGTTAAGTGTGCCTATGTGTACCTGTGTCAGTGTGATGCTTGGTGCAACTTACTGTGTGATGTGTTCTCTCCTCAGCGTCGGACGAAAAGACCGACATGAGGAGGAACACAGCACTTCCCTCTTCCTGTGTTTACACTTAGCACAGGAAGAGGCTGGCGGGCGCACGCATTGGCTGGGAGCGATCGCGAGGGGGTGGCTGAAAACGAGTAGCCGCCCCCTCATCCCGGATCGCTCCCGGAGCTAAAGGAACCGCCGCATGTACGGGGGGGGGGGTCCGATCGGACCCCCGAACCCCCTCAAGGCACCAACGTATATATACGTTGATGTGCCTGTCGGTGCCATTCTGCCGACGTAAATGTACATGCGGCGGTCCTTAACTGGTTAAGGGCTAGATTCAGGTAGGAGCGGCTTAAATCTAAATCTCCCTAGCGTAGGGTATCTACACTAAGTTGCCTCAACTTTTTCAGGCAAGTGCTTTATTCTCAATGCACTTGCCTGTAAAGTTGATGCGGCGTAGCGTAAATGACCCGACCGAATTCAAATTCGGCGGGTAGGGGGCGTGTATTATTTAAATAACGCGCGATCCCACGCCAAACGTACTGCGCATGCGTCGGCAGTGAATTTATCTCAGTGCTCATGCTCCAAATCACAACTTCATTACGACGTGTAAACGACGTGAACGACACTTACGCAAAGCCCTATTCGCGAACGTTTTACGTAAACGACGTGAAAAAAAATAGATAGGAGGACTCAGATGCAGAAATAAGACGGCTTATCTGGAGATAAGCCATCTTATTTCTTTCCTGAATCTAGCCTTAAATGTTTAGATTAATTTAAGGTAGAAAAGCATAAAAATAGTTATTTTACAAAACTTGTATGCAGTGTATTTCTTTCATAAAATAGTACCTTCAATTTTAGTGGGAACAGTGTTGTTGGTCTCCCTTTTTTGTTAAAGGAGTTGTAAAGGAAAATTTTTTTTGCCTAAAATTAATGTCTGCAAGGTAGACAGACAGAATAGTGTAATGATTCTGTTAACAAATGAGTAAATACCTACTCAATTCCTTCATCTATATCACCTCCAGCGTTCTAGTTTATGTTCTCTCATTCACTTCCTGGTTTGCATCACTTGCTAATGTAAGAACTACTAATTTACCAGTATGCATTGCAGCATGCCCAGTAATTCACACCTCCTTGAAGTCTCTAACATGTAGAGAGCGTCCTGCCACACAGATGTAGTTCCCAGGAGGGGGCGAGCACGTTACTGACCACCACCAAGCAGGAAGTTAATAGAACAGAGAAGAAATAGAGCAACTTCTGAGAAAAAACAAACAATGAGGAAGTGAAAAGAGGAATGTCTGCAGGTAAAGGATGCTTTCTTATGAAAAAAAAAATCATTTACAACCCCTTTAAGGCATCAAATTCAGGAGTTAACTTTGTTGCTGCAATTCGCAGAATAGATCTGAGGTGTTGGTCAGTTAACTGGGATCTCTGATGGGATTTATTGACGTTTATGATGCTGAACTTCTGCTCACACACGTAGGTCGAGCCAAACAAGGCCAGAATCTTATGTGCCATCCCCCGGAGGTTTGGAAAACAGCCATATTTAAGTGAGGCATGGAACTCTTTTAGTGGAAAAGAGTGGAAGTTCTCCTTTAAGATTGCATCAGATTGAAGATCGATTAGTTCCAATTGCACTTCTTGTGGTGCTGTTTCTGGGTCTTGTGGCAAGGGACAGGCCACCAGCTGAAGTGACTTTACAATTTTTTCAAAATCTGAAAACCGACGGCAGAATTCTTCATGCAGGTCATTCAGTGATTTGCTATATTTATTCACATTTTGGATGGCCTTTTCCTGTGTGGCTAGTGTGGGAAAATGAGAGAAGTTTTTCTTTGAAATTTGCCTAGAAAAAAAAGTCAACTTGGCTTTGATGGCATGTACATTACTATACATGTCGTGCACATACAGGTCTTTTCCCTGTAGCTTGACGTTAAGCTCATTCATGTGAGAAAAAATGTCAACAGAAAATGCAAAGTCACACAGCTAATTCTTGTCGCTCAGCTCTGGAAAATTATCAGACTTCCCCTTTAACTCCAAAAATGTATCAATGGCTTCTTTAAGATCCCACACTCGTTTAACCACTTGCCTACTGTGCACCTACACCCCCTTCCTGCCCAGACAAAATGTAAGCTTCCGGCACTGCGTCGCTTTAACTGACAATTGCACGGTCGTACGACGTGGCTCCCAAACAAAATTGGCGTCCTTTTTTTCCACAAATAGAGCTTTCTTTTGGTGGTATTTGATCACCTCTGCGGTTTTTATTTTTTGCACTATAAACAAAAATAGAGCGTCAATTTTTAAAAAAATGCAATATTTTTAAATTGTTGCTATAATAAATAACCCAAAAAATATATAAAAAAACTTTTTTTTTCCTCAGTTTAGGTCGATACGTATTCTTCTACATATTTTTGGTAAAAAAAAAATGCAATAAGCGTTTATCGATTGGTTTGCGCAAAATGTATAGTGTTTACAAAATAGGGGATAGTTTATGGCATTTTTTTTTTTTTTTTTTTACTATTAATGGCGGTGATCTGCGATTTTTTTTATTGGGACTGCGACGTTATGGCGGACACTTCGGACACTTTTCTGACATTTTTGGGACCATTTACATTTATACAGTGAACAATGCTATAAATATGCATTGATTACTGTATAAATGTGACTGGCAGTGAAGGGGTTAACCACTAGGGGGCGGGGAAGGGGTTAAATGTGTGTCCTATGAGTGTTCTAACTGTGGGGGGAGGGGGGGTGACTGGGGGAGGTGACCGATTGTGTCCCTATGTACAAGGGACACAATCGATCTCCTCTCTCCCTGACAGGACGTGGAGCTCTGTGTTTACATACAGAGCTCCACGTCCCCGCTCAGTTACTGAGCAATCGCGTGTGCCCGGCGGCGATCGTTGCCGCTGGGCACTCGCACGGGATCCCAGCAGAGCGGTGGGTGAGCGCGCACGCCGCCGGCATCGCGCGCGCCCACCCGCGGCTTCAAAGGGACACCACGTCATATGACGTGATGTCAGGATAATGGAGTCCTCCGTCCGCCGTCATTTGACGGTGGGCAGAGGACAAGTGGTTAAACACTTTGTCCAAACTCAACCAGCGGACACGAGAGTGGTAAAGCAAGTCTTGGTGGTCTGCGTAGGTTTCCTCCAGAAATGCAGTGAACTGACGGTGCTGAAGTCCCTTTGCTCGTATGCAGTTAATAAGCTTTATAACTGGATTCACAACATGACTAAGCTGTAATACAGATTTACACAAAGATTCTTGGTGTAGGATGCAGTGGAGAAAAAAAAACTTCTTGCTCAGGGTTTTCCTCTTTCACTTTATCCTGAATTCAGGTAAAGGACCTTGCCCCTTTTTGCGATTTGGCACTGTGTTGTTTTAACTGACAATTACGCGGTCGTGCAACGTGGCTCGCTAACAAAATTGGCGTCCCTTTTTCCCCACAAATAGAGCTTTCTTTTGGTGGTATTTGATCACCTCTGCGGTTTTTATTTTTTGCGCTATAAACAAAAAAAGAGCGACAATTTAAAAAAAAAATCAATATTTTTTACTTTTTGCTATAATAAATATCCCCCAAAAATATATAAAAAAACATTTTTTTCCTCAGTTTAGGCCGATACATATTCTTCTACATATTTTTGGTAAAAAAAAAAACGCAATAAGCGTTTATCGGTTGGTTTTCGCAAAATTGATATCGTTTACAAAATAAGGGATAGTTTTATTGCATTTTTTTTTTTTTTACTACTAATAGCGGCGATCAGCGATTTTTTTCATGACTGCGACATTATGGCGGACACTTCGGACAATTTTGATACATTTTTGGGACAATTGTCATTTTCACAGCAAAAAATGCATTTAAATTGCATTGTTTACTGTGAAAATGATAGTTGCAGTTTGGGAGTTAACCACAGGGGGCGCTGTGACTTTGAGTGTTCCCTGTGTGTGTGTTTACAACTGTAGGGGGGTGTGGCTGTAGGTGTGACATTATCGATCGCATCCCCCTATAACAGGGATGACCGAATCGATGCTGCGGCCACAGAGAAGCACGGGGAAGCCGTGTTTACACACGGCTCTTCCCGTTCTTCAGCTCCAGGGACGGATCGCCGCACTGCAGCGGCGATCGGGTCCGCAAGTCCCGCGGTCCCGGTCCTGGAGCTTCGGACCGGGTCACGGGAGCGCACCGCGGGCGCGCGCCCGTGACCCACGGCTGGGTACTAAAATCAACGTATATATACGTTGATGTGCCCAGCCGTGCCATTCTGCCGACGTATATGTGCAGTAGGCGGTCCTTAAGTGGTTAAGTGGCTCTATGGCCAAAAACTCCTCTGTTATTTCAAAACTGTCGCTAATCCCTCGGATAAAAATTAGGAGCTGAGCTGTGTCTTTTATGTCTGTACTTTCATCCAGTGCTAGCGAATATAATTTAACTAGTTTGTTATGTCTTCATCAATCAGTTCCACACGACGAGTCACTGTCCTGCGTGATAAACTGAGTTTTTCAAACTTGTCTTTGCTCTCTGGACACAAAAGACCTGCGGTCTCTATCATGCATTATTTCAAAAACTCTCCTTCAGAGAGGGGTTTACTAGCTTTTGCTAATTTGAATGAGAGCATAAAACTTGCTTTGGTACTTGACTCTTAAATCGTAGTTTGTCTGTGAAATACATCCGAGCTGTAGAGCCGGGTTCTTGGGGCGACTGCTTGCTAGCATAGTTAGCATGCTTCGTGGCAAAATGACAGCTGATATTATATTCTTTGAAAACCGCCAGTTTCCTGGCATATGAGACATACATCCATTGATCGGACTTCCATAAAAAAATATTTTGCAAAAGTGCAGCTTGACAGACATGTCGGGCTAGAGCTCTGCTCTGTGAGGGAGAAAAGCCGCATATCTCAGGACGCCCATCAGCCCAAAAGCGATTTGTGGACTCATTTGCCTGAGAGGTGAGGGGGACCTTTTATGAGGAAAATAGTGCTGGGGGTGCCCGAAACAAGACAAAAATGAACCCCAATAGCAGCAGTCAGCAGACTAAAAGTTTAGCAAAATAGGCGCCAGCCCCCCCAGCTGTATTCTCCTCAGGGAAAGAGAAAAAGAGTATGGCAAAGCAGATGAAACCCACCATCTCCCTGGGAGATTCAGACTCTGACAGCGAAAATGATAATGACATTTCTCAAGCAGCACTTCAAGACACAGCTGTCCCCTCAGGTTTATTAAAGCAATTTGAGAAAATGCTACATAAAGCTTTAAAACACACCTCAGAACAGATCACCTCTAACCTCACAAAGAAGATTAGAGAATTGTACAATGTATGAACAGAAGATCAATGATTTCCCCTAGTGAGGCCACCCCACCATACAGTTAGAACACACCCAGGAACACACTTAACCCCTCCCCCGCCCCCTAGTGTTAACCCCTTTACTGCCAATGGCATTTTTATAGTAATACAATGCATGTTTATAGCATTGATCGCTATAAAAATGCCAATGGTGCTAAAATGTGTCAAAAGTGTCCGAAGTGCCCGCCATAATGTCGCAGTACTGAAAAAAAATGCTGATCGCCACCATTACTAGTAAAAAAAAAATATTAATAAAAATGCCATAAAACTACCCCCTATTTTGTAAACGCTATAACTTTTGCGCAAAGCAATCAATAAACGCTTATTGTGATTTTTTTTATGAAAAATATGTAGAAGAATATGGATCTGCCTAAACTGAGGAAAAATTTTTTTTTTATATATTTTTGGGGGATATTTATTATAGCAAAAAGTAAAAAATATTGCATTTTTTTCAAAATTGTCGCTCTATTTTTGTTTATAGCGCAAAAAATTAAAACCGCAGAGATGATCAAATACCACCAAAAGAAAGCTCTATTTGTGGGAAAAAAGGAAACCAATTTTGTTTGGGAGCCACGTCGCACGACCGCGCAATTGTCAGCTAAAGCGACGCAGTGCCGAATCACAAAAAGTGCTCTGGTCATTGGGCAGCAATATGGTACGGGGGTTAAGTGGTTAAAGAGGAAAATATTGCACTACAAAAGGTTGGAGGATTATGAAAATCATGTCAAATATGCAGGGTATAAGTCAGACCCTTTTAGCATAGAAAGAGGCACACAACAGGGATGCCCACTATCCCAACTACTATTTGCCCTCCTTATTGAACCACTTGCGCAAAAGATCAGATCTGACACCACTATTACAGGTATAGAATTAGGAGGCCACCAACACAAAATATGCCTATTTGCTGACAATATCCTCCTATTTCTCTCATCCCCTCAAGTGTCAGGCCCTAATCTCATTCCAATCCTTAATCATTTTGCAACATTTTCAGGCTTAGTAATCAATCCAAAAAAAATGTCTAGCGCTGAATATATCTCTTTCAAACATAGAACTGAGTTTGGCCAAAATAGGTCTCCCATTTGCATGGGCAGAAAGATGCATCACTTACTTAGGGATACATCTTGGGGCCCTTTCACACGTACGGACCGTTCGTCCGTTCATTACAAGTCCGTAAACGGACTTGTAATGGGGCCCTATGGGATTGCGGCCGTTAGCGGATGAGCATTCGCTAACGTCCGCAATCATCCGCCTCCGCAAAGATCCGGTTTTTCAGACGGAAGAAAACCCTATTTTTCTTCCGTCTGAAGGATCGGATCGGATGAATACGGACACACGGTCCGTATTCATCCGATTCCCCATAGGGGAGAGCGGAGGAGAGACAGGGCAGGCCCTGCACAGTGTGCGGGGACCGCCCTGTCCGCCGACAGCTCAGCGGGGATCCCCGCTGAGCCGACGGACACACACAGATCGGGCACAAAAATGGTCCACTCCGTTTAAAAGGAGCCTTACTGCATCCATATCAGATTTATTCTCATATAATTATCCCGCAATTCTAAAACATATATCAAATTTAATGAATTCATGGACCCATCTCCCATTATCATGGTTTGGAAGAATCAATGCAGTCAAAATGACGATATCACCAAAACTTTTATATCTCTTCTTTTGAGTGCTACCCATCCCATTACCTGCATATTACCTGAGGATAGTACAGAAGAGAGTTTCATCTTTTGTCTGGGGTTTTTCCAAACCGAGAATAAAAACACAAACGTTATACCTCCCCAAAGTAAAAGGTGGACTCGGGTATCCCAACTTTGCGCATTACTACAGAGCTGCACAAATAGCAACACTCTCTAAATATCATGCACAACCGTAAACGCCACTCTGGGTATCAATAGAAGCAATTAAATGCAATCTCATTCCACTATCCAATGTGCTGTGGGTCACCCCCAAAATGCACAGAAATATACGAAACCCGATTATTAAACATTTACTTTCCCTTTGGGATAGATTTAAAATAAAAAAACAACTACAATCTCCTCACAATCCATTGTTATCATTCTATAAAAATCCAGCATTTTATCCTGCATGGGTCTCTCCCAAATCTTTTAAGGAATGGGCTTCTAACGCTTATTTAACGCTAGCAAACATATAACGATTATAGCTTTTGTAAAAACCATAGTCGTTATGGTTTTCAACTGACTCGTTATCCAAATGTTATGCTAACTACTCAAGAGTTATTTTGACGTCCCAAAGCGTAATAATAACGTTTAAGATTGTTAAATAACGCTGGAGAGATGCATTCTGGGAGCAGAAGGGGAGGAGAACAGCTGCATGTGGAAAAGAGCAGATGCAGAGAGAGAGACGCAAGCAAGACACATGTGGAGATTGAGCATGTGATGTGCATAACTTCTCTGTGTGCATTTTTATAAAGCCATGTGTATTTCCTCATACAGAGAATAAATCATGGGAGATGATAATCGGAATTTAGCTATCACCTGGGTTTCAGAAAAGTCATCCAAAATAGTATGTGAACGGAATACATGTTTATAAATCTGAACAACATTCTAACGTGTTCTTCTTCGCCTCTGGATAATTTTAAGTTTAAATAGAGCATGGTTCCATCTTGCCCAAAACTACTAAAAAATCACTACACTACAAAAATCGCCAAAAGCTTCCTCTAACAATGAAATATCGCCAGGGAAATGTCATAACGACACCCTGAGGGAGGTGCTATGTAACGATTGCTTAACGATCGATAACTGTCAAAAAAATCTTTGTGAATTGCACTTCTGTACATATTTAACGATTTGACTCGTTAAAACAACGATTGAATCGTTAAATAATGATCCACACCTTAAAATATCGGTTCCGTGTAGTGAAACGTTATTTGATGATTTTTCAAAGCGTTAAATCATTTAGTGAATTGAACTAGCTTCAATAGCGTGCAAAATCGTGAAAATAACGACCGGAATCTGGAAATAAAGCTTTGCGAATTTGCCCCAATTATGTGAATTATATGGTATACCGCAAATGGAATTATTCAGATACCTCCAAATAAAAAACGTTTTTACGCCTCTAATAACTTATTCATCTTTGTTAACCTGCTTGTCTATTTTGGGAGGCAAATTATAAAGTGTTAACAAGATGGTACTTAGTACCAGCTAGGGTAGCAAAATATGTTCAAAATTACTCTGCGCAGTGTTTTAGGGGATGTTCTGATACAGGTACATATCATCATATTTGGTGGTCGTGTCCGAAGGCGCTGACATTTTGGACGGAGATTTTCAAAATTGCAAGTATATTGACTAAAAAGAAAATTCCTTTAGACCTCAAAACAGCATTGCTCAACTTGAAACCTGCTAATATAACACATATGCAATTTAAACTGCTATTACAGCTCTTCACAGCAGCAAAGCAAACATTAGAAAAGGCCTGGAAATCTTCTAATCTGATAGTAAATGAAGTTAACCTCCCTGGCGGTATGATTCTGTCTGGAATTACGTACCAAAAGCGGTACCATTTTTTGCATGGAAATTTGGTGATATGTATTATAGGCCTGCAATTCTTAGTAATTACTTACTTAAACCTGACCAAAACAAGACTCTAGTAGACATTCCAGATGTGATAAATTTGAAACACAAACACATGAATTATAATCTAATAAATAATATCATTTTATTCAATAATGCAATGAAAAATAAAGAAATTAGTCAAACAAAGAAATTCAATACACATCCTGGGTGTAAAAAACTTTGAAACATGGAACTAGACAAAGTCCGACGTTGCAATCTGGCCAATAGTACCTGGTTTCTTTTCAGACTTTTTTTCCATTTCCATCCCTCTTGGAACAGCAAACGACGCACATCCTGGTAGGCGCTAACTTTCGTGCGTTTGGCGGTACAAAGTCTACAAAATGATGACCTGTCAGGCGCTCTGGATTGCCAACGTCAACAGAGCGTCGTCCGGGTCTGTTAGCAGACACTGATGGCATCGGGTGGTTGATAAAAAATCTGCTCAGCCACCTTCCATATAAAGTCACAATGAACAAGAGGTGTGTTCGTGTTTGCTTTATAAAGAATATAGGCGTTCCAAAGACATTGTTCAAGGAGATGCCTGAAAATCTTTTTGTAGTATTTTTTCT
Source organism: Rana kukunoris (assembly GCA_029574335.1). NCBI lineage: Eukaryota > Metazoa > Chordata > Amphibia > Anura > Ranidae > Rana > Rana kukunoris. The sequence continues at coordinate 312,841,491 of CM056051.1, read as the reverse complement.
GTTGTTTCCGCATCGTCGGGTAAAATGTCATTGCCTGATCGGCTCGATCGACACCTCCCATCGTGTGATTATAGTCGATCACGACTTGTGGCTTCAGCACATCTTTTCCGTGATTTGTGCAGACCATGGTAGTGGAGGTGCTGTGCATGGTGCTCATGAGACACACGTCATTTTGTCTCTCCATCTCATTGCCATCATTTTACTCTTTTGAAAGGCAACCATCTCTCCTTTTTTTATTTTTTTTATTGCCAAACGTAGATGGCATGTCACGCCGGTTTGGCCTCACGGTACCATACCCATCCGTTTGGTTGAGAAGCAGAACCTCATAAAGTTCTGTTGACGTATAAAAATTGTCTGTTGTCAAGCAATATCCCTGGTTCAGTAATGGGTTCAGCAGTAAAAGGACAGACGTTGTGGCTATCCCATAGCGGTTGTACCTGGGATTGAACTTGGTACCTTTCCCGGTGTAAATTACCGCATTCCAGATATATCCGGTGGAAGATTCACATAGCATATAAAATGTTATGCCAAAGCACGCTCTTTTGGACGCAATAAATTGGATCCAGCTCAGGCGTCCCTTGTAGGCCATTAGACTTTTGTCCACACTGACATCCCTTTCTGGCACGTAGGTCCGCTGGAAGTTGGTGACAATCATCTGGCACACCTCCCAGATTTTTTTTAGCTTGGGCGCAGGATGCGTGGCCTCATCAAACTCTTCGTTGTTGGCGAAGTGTAAGTTTTTCATAATGAGTGAAAATTATATTCAGACATCACAGTCCCAAAAAACGGCGTGGCCAGCATCTTGTTGGTGGTCCAGTACCATTTCTGGAGCGGTTTGCCTAACACCCCCTGAAGGATGATGAGTCCTAGAAACTTCCAGATGTCCTCTTTAGTGACAGGTTCCCATTTTCTGGATCTGGAAAATCTGGCACGCAGCGTAGCAGATTGCTGATCATGGTATCGATTGGTCTCTGTCACAATTTTTAAAATTACCTCCTCAGAAAGAAAAAGTTTCAGGTACGCCAGAGGGTTGTTCCTCTCCACATCAACCTTCATCCCAGGAGATCCAGTGAATCGGAATTTTGGGGGCGCTGCCTGGTCTGCATCGCTGTCTATAGCGCACCAAGTGCGCACATACCGATCGTAGCAGAAAAAAACAACCCCGAGTCACGCTCGGGGATACCGCTAAGGGGGTCAGAGAAAGGACGATTAACTCTATGACCTCTGCTAAAATGACGGCTATAGAAACGGACACGATCACCGAGTTTGAGAGACTATGGAAACCTTGGATTACATATGCAATGCCAATATATTTTAATAACAAAGTACTTATGCCATGGTAGCCTAAGCATTGTAAATACCTATTATGCTTTTTAGTCGGTGGCAGTGGATCTCAGCCTAGTCCTGCAGACTCCTTTATTTTACCCCCCAATCTCTTTTTCTTGGTTTTTCTTTTTACTTCTTTTTGTTTTTAATATTATGTTTTTGAAACTCCATTATTAACTTGATATTTATTTGTACTAACCAAAATTTTAACTTAGGAATTTATTAATACAATAAGTTATTGTACTGAGAATATATTTATAGCTTCCTGCCTATATGTTATCGATAGTAACTATTTTTTTTATCAAATATTGTATTAGTTAAATCTTCATTGGATTAATATACTATTGTACCTCTCTATTATGCAATGTGTACCTGTCTATAACACTATTGTAGAACATTTCTATCTATCAACTGTCTAAACTTTGGTTAACAGATTTCACTGGGGAAGTCATATAAAAAAGATCATCACATGTCAGTGATAAGAAGCCTGCAAGGAGACAACCTTGTAGAAGAATTGCCACGTGGATTGATACTTTTCCTGGCTACTTTGGAAAATGGATAAGGGAAAATATTGCGCTAACCAAGGTGAAAAGGAAAATAAAAAACATGTTTTGGTTTATGTTGTCACCGATGCACTCCAACGTTTTCCTTACTAGGACTTTTCCACTCACGTGGTTTGTTTGGACTACATCATTCATTCACTGTTCATGTGTGTGTTACTAATTTATGTTTATAGCGCTACATTTATTCTCCATACTTTGGAAAATGCACAGACGAAGGAGCTACAGATTAATTGCATGGCAATCCATTCCGAGGGTTCAATCCTGTTTTGCTGCCGATGGGGATCGATAAGTGACCTGGATCTACATCTTCCTCCTAGTGGATAATCATACGCTATCTGGGGTTCTCTTTTAAATAAGGGGCCACCAGAGTTCTGGTAAGCGGCCATCATTTTCTGCAAGGTGGAGGATCTTCTATCAGCACTTTTTAATTAGAGTGTCACCCTGTTTATCAACATTATTCACATTTCTATTCACTGGTGTTGACCCTTTTAATTAATTTAAAACTGTGAAATCCATTTGCTTTTTGATTGGATCAGATGGACATTAGTCTTATGACTATCACCTGTGGACATTTATTTTGTTTTGTTTATGTTTGTAGCGCATCCTGTTTTCTTTTGTAGCGCATCCTGTTTTCTTTATCATTTGTTTTCACTGTGTTTGTTAGTACAGTCAGGTGCAGCTTCCCTTGAGTTCTCAGCAGCTCTTTACTATACTTAGCACTTGGTTGCCTTTATATTATTATTATTTTTTTTCAAATAATTTTTATTAATTTTTCAAAAAGATATACACATACAAGGAAAAAAAAAAAAATGTATCAGAAACATAACAGTAAGGGGCGCTGATAGCGGGTATTGGGGAGTGGATACATGTGCTTGTCGGAAACCCAAGCAAAGAATAACCATCATAGGACCTACCAGGTGAGCGTGTAATAAATGAAACAAGAAAAATCGCGCTAAAGCTGAAAATATACAAATGTGGTATGTCAAACACCTACAAATTAAAAGTATATATAAGAAAATCCTGCATATTATACAAAAATGATATGTACAGGCTGGAACTTGAATTCAATGTTCAAAGTGGTTTCACACATAGAAATAATCCATCAATAGATTCAAAAGTTCAGATATTGGAAGACTCCCAAGTGATGATGATGAAAACAGACACTCCGGACAAGGTGCTACAGGAAAACCTCCACCACATATATATGTATGGCCTCTTACCAGATGAAGATAAAAAGACAGCATTCAGATATAAACATGTATCCTGGAAGGCTCTTAATTGCAGTCACCTGGATGTAGGCAATCTCCTCGTATACCCAAAGACCATAAAGCAGGAGACAACAAGGCTCACATAGTGTGAATCGTTCATTTAATGAATAAAAAATAATAAAAGTAATGCACTTACAGACGGTCTGTCGTTTAAAAGCATGAAAAAAATTGCAGCCGGCCGGCTAGCAAACACAGCCCGTATCTTCCGGGTATGGATCGTATGCGCGGTGACGTCAGCACGTCTCCTCCCTACGTTTCGTCACAATTTTTTTCATGCTTTTAAACGACAGACCGTCTGTAAGTGCATTACTTTTATTATTTATTATATTATTATATTATTCATTAAATGAACGATTCACACTATGTGAGCTTTGTTGTCTCCTGCTTTATGGTCTTTGGGTATACGAGGAGATTGCCTACATCCAGGTGACTGCAATTAAGAGCCTTCCAGGATACATGTTTATATCTGAATGCTGTCTTTTTATCTTCATCTGGTAAGAGGCCATACATATATATGTGGTGGAGGTTTTCCTGTAGCACCTTGTCCGGAGTGTCTGTTTTCATCATCATCACTTGGGAGTCTTCCAATATCTGAACTTTTGAATCTATTGATGGATTATTTCTATGTGTGAAACCACTTTGAACATTGAATTCAAGTTCCAGCCTGTACATATCATTTTTGTATAATATGCAGGATTTTCTTATATATACTTTTAATTTGTAGGTGTTTGACATACCACATTTGTATATTTTCAGCTTTAGCGCGATTTTTCTTGTTTCATATATTGTCTTGGTGTAGTCTAACACCTTTTTTATCGCTGCTTTCTATACATGTTTTTTTGAACGAGCGCTATATTTTTACCTTTACTACTAAGCGTGTAATAAAGGAACATATACACAGTGATAACAGTCAGTTGGTACCTTATAACAATCAGGCAACTGGGTGGATCTCGCAATTCAGTATGGTCATAGGAACACTACAGGAACAAAAGAAACACATGCAACACTTTATAGAAGATTAACCTCGGGGGAAGGGGGGTGGGGGGGCACCCGGGGGGGGGGGTATCGAGTCATTGTGGGCTAGGAACATCATGGGATATTTTCACTCCTAGTTGCGGATGGTGGGGGAGATTTGAAGTAGGAAAAGGTGTAGTTCTCAAAGTTGGAGCATTCCTCTGGTGATAGATGCGAGTGCATGAAGGGTCCCCAGGTCGAAAGAAAGTGGGATTTGGAGGTATCGCGGTTGAAGTCTGTGGTGGCACGTTCCTTGTAGAGAAGGAGGAGGAGGAGTTCACACTGTACTTGGATCACAGATGGACAATGAGCAGAAGTCCAGTTTTTCAAGATGGCTCTCCTTGCGACTAGGAGGCAGAGCAGAGACCAGTCTTTGTTGACAATTGCAGGAGGCTGGGGAGCAGATGAGGAAGGGCATGTCCGCCGAGACCATTGTAGCAGTAGGGGATCTCAATAACCAAAAATGAGGAGCAGGGGGTCCTTGGGTAGTTTTAGCAAGGTGATTCCGAAGATGTAGGCCAAAACCAATGTACGAGCATGACCAAAAATGATGAGTTAGGGAAGGTCTCTGATGGTGGCACAGGGGGCATTTGGCAGCAGATTGGTCTGTTGTGGAATATAGAAAGGGTATGTGGGCCCAGTGGAGGATTTTTAATTGGGTCTCTCTCCAGATTTCGTTTGGGGTCAGGCGTTGGACGTTGTTGAGACCCTGGATCAGCTTGTTGACCAATTCACCATCTGGGAAGTCCTTGCCCCAGTTGGCTGCAGATGAGGAATGCAGAGTAGGTGTTGTCTGAAGGAGTAGTTGCTTGTAAATGGTTGAAATTTTATAGGATCCTTCTGCGAGCAGGTAATCCGAGAAGTTGGGAGAAAAACGTTTCGCTGCCTCTTTACATGTAGCTTTCAGATAGTTGGTGCACTGCCAAAAGTGGAACACATGGGAGGGGGGTAATGAAAAGGTAGAGGCAATAGAGTCAAAAGGTAGGGGACGCCCAGATGGAATGTCACATAGGGATGAGAACTTTGTGAGACCTTTGTCTCTCCAGATTTGGAAGGGCCTGTGGTCCAGATCGGGGGGAAGCTCGGGTTTCCTTGAATTGGTACGTGTCGAGACATGAAAGGGGGAAGCCGAAGGCTTTTCCTGGTTTCTCTCCAAGCAATAACAGTGTCTCTTAGCAGTAGGTTATGTTGGTAGGGGGTCGGGATCAACTTCCATTTGCAGTGGAGAAGGGCTGTGAGGGAGAAAGGGCGTGCCATAGCAGATTCCAGGGGGTAGTTGGAGTAACGAGACAAATGTGCAATCCAATCTAAGCCAATTCTCATTAAGCAAGCTAAGTTATAAGTCCTAACATTCGGGAGACTGACACCCCCCTCGCGTCTGGGAAGAAAAAGCTTCTTTAGTGCTATGCGTGGTCTCTTTCCCCGCCATATGAATTTGGAAACGGCCGATTCAATTTGTTTGACATCTTTATGGCGGAGGAGTAGTGGAATAGTTTGCATCGGGTACAGCAGCCGAGCAAAGCTAACCATTTTGACGAGGTGACATCTTCCCAGCAGCGACAGGGGCAGATCCAACCAGTTTACCAGTTCTTGAGATATTTTAGCAATCAGAGGGGGATAGTTCAGGCTATATAAGGAGGAAGAAGTTTTCCCAATTGAGATACCAAGGTAAGTGATGTGGGACCTAGCAACAGAGAAGATGGATTTATGGGACCAGGGGGGGGCAGGTTTAGACCCTAAAGGGAGAATTTCGCTTTTGCCATAATTAATTCGGAGGCCCGAACAGGACCGGAATATGTCGAAGACCTGTTTTATAGTGGACATATCAGAGGAGGGTTTGGCTGAGAAGATAAGGACGTCGTCCGCGAAGAGAGAGGAGCGCAGGTCATGTTCGCCGATTTGTATACCGTGGAGGGGTGCTACCTGCGTGAGGTGTCTGGAAAGGGGTTCTAGGGAAATGTTAAATAAAAGTGGCGATAGGGGGCAGCCTTGACGGGTGCCTTTATGTAAACGAAACTCCCGCGGCCACCAATTTTGCCGAAGGGGTAGAGTACATGGTGCTAATGAGATCACAGAAAGGACCCGAGAAACCCATTTTCGTCATAGCAAGCCAATCGAAGCTGACATTGTCAAAGGCTTTCTCCGCGTCCAATGTAATGATAGCGAAGTCACCGTTGGGATGTTGTTTAGCGTGTTCCAGGGTTAACATAACCTTCCGTATATTTAGGGTGGCTGTCCTGCCTTTTACAAAACCCGATTGTGCTGGATGGATTAGGGAGGGGATGATGTCAGAGAGTCGATTGGCTATGATTTTAGATAAGATCTTGACATCCAGGTTGAGAAGGGAGATGGGTCTATAAGAGCCTGGTTCTAGGGGGTCCTTACCCTTCTTTGATAGCAATTTGATGATGGCCTGATTCCCCGAAGGAAGATAAGGGCCACCGGACCACATGCCAGCATACACCTTGTGAAGGGTGGGTTCTACTATTTTTTGAAGAGTCTTATAGAATTCATCCGTGAATCCGTCTGGGCCCGGTACCTTGGAGGGGGTAGGCTTGCGGATAGTGCATGATACTTCGGAGAGGGTTATGGGGGCATTGAGGGCCTCTAATTGGGAAGGGGTGACCGTGGGAATGTCCAAATTTTTTAAGAAGGCATCAGCCGTCTGTTTATCAATAGGGTCTGGTGCATAAAGGGCTGAATAGTATTGAAGCATTGCCTTATTTATCGTTTGGGGTGTGGTGTTTATGATGCCTTTGGAGTCTCTCAGGCACGTAATGTGGGTGGGAGGAAAAGAGCCCTTGCATAGTCTAGCAAGTAGCTTGCCCGATTTATTTCCGAATTTATAAAGCGTAGCATCTAAATTCCTTTTCTTGATCAGTTCAAGGGTGTCAGCCCAAGCATCGAAAGAGCTCTTAGCTGCTAGCCATTCCTCTCTGTCGCTTGGGGAGTCGGTGGAGGATAGAGCCCTCTGTGCCCGGTGAAGTCGAGAACTGGCTAGTTTGTATTTGGATAGGGTGTTTCTACGAAAGGAAGATGCGTAAGAGATAATTTGACCCCTGAGGAATGCTTTACCAGCGTCCCAAAAGAGGTTGGGGTTATCAGAATGAGAGGCATTTGCCGAAGAATATTCTGACCATACCTTCTCCATAAAATGTTGGAAGTCAGCTAGGTTGTGAAGGTACGAGGGGAAACGCCAAATCCGAGGGTGTGGAGGTAAATCTAGGTTGTCAAGGTGAAGGAGGATCGGGGCATGATCTGAGATGGCAATATCTAAGATGTCAGTACCCGACAACAAAGGGATTAAGTGGTCCGAGCCAAAGAAGTAGTCAGTCCTAGTGAAAACGGTATGGGGATTGGAGTAGAAAGTGAATTCCCTGTCTGCGGGATGTTGCAGGCGCCAAAGATCTCGAAGGTGGAGGGAGTCCATAGTGGAAGCAAAAAGTGATGGGATGAGAGGGTCAGTCCCTGGCCTGTGGCGTTTAGGGGAGGATCTGTCGTCAACCTGATGTATAATGTCGTTGAAATCGCCTCCAACTAGATGGGGAAGGTGCGTGTTTTGTAACTAGTGTTGCTCACGAATATTCGCATTGCGAATATTCGCTACGAATATTGCATATTCGAGTATTCGCGAATAACACGAATATCGCGGCGAATATTCGCTATTTCGAATATTCAAATTTTTTCAATTGTTTTTTTTTAGAACAGATCACATCCTAGAGATCCCCATCGACGTCTAAAAGCATTGCTGGTATGATTAGAGACCTTGGGCCGAGTAGCTGCAGCGCTCATTTTATATTGCCGAAAAATCGCAAAGCGATTATTCGGCAATAGCGATATCGCGCGATTATTTTATATTGTAATATATCACGAATATTCTGAGCCAATCAGAGTGCTCCATTCCGCATTTCTCGAATATTCGCAATTATTTTATATTGTAATATATCACGAATATTCTGAGCCAATCAGAGTGCTCCTTCCGCATTTCTCGAATATTCGCAATTATTGTGTATTGTAATATATCACGAATATTCTGAGCCAATCAGAGTGCTCCTTCCGCATTTGCCGAATATTCGCAATTATTGTGTATTGTAATATATCATGAATATTCTGAGCCAATCAGAGTGCTCCTTCTGCATTTCTCGAATATTCGCAATTATTTTGTATTGTAAAATATCACGAATATTCTGAGCCAATCAGAGTGCTCCATTACGCATTTCTCGAAATTTCGCATTCGCAATAGCGAAAATTCGCAATAATTTCATTTCCAAAAAATATCACGAATATTCGTATTTAGCGAATATATCTCGAATATTCGACTATATATTCGAGATATATCGCGAAATCGAATATGGCATATTCTGCTCAACACTATTTGTAACAGCCAAGCAGACATTTCGCCATATAAAGTCTTACCGGGGCTGTTAGGTGCGTACACATTGGAGATCACCAGTTCTTTGGTACATATTTTCACGTGGGCTGATAAAAGAAGGTCTCGAGTGTCTGACTCTTCCCTGAGGACCGAGCATAATTTCTGCATATGATGGAAATCGGGAGTGGACAAATGGGTCTCCTGCAAGAGTGCTACGTCAGTTTTGAGTCTTTTGAGGTGACGGAGGACCTTCATTCTCTTATTAGGGGATCTTAAGCCCTTTATATTCCAAGAGACTATATTCATGTTATGGAGTCAGCAAAAGGGGGGGTCTGAAGGGGTGTTGCATATAAGTCACAGCGGTGTTGTATAGCTCGTGGGGGGGTCTTCGGAGCGAGGGGAGGAGTGTTGTGTGTGCCACAGGGGGGTGGGGGTGAAGGACAGGAGTGCGTACCGGTGCCAGGCAGTAAGGAGGCAACATGGGAGGGGGAGGGAGGGAGAGGGGGAACCAAAAACAAAAACAACAAAAGTAACCACAAAGTTAGGAACTTCACTTTTTTCCGCATGGGATCACAGCGAGAGCTGGCTCCCATGTCACGACCCTGCCAGCATGATGTCTGAGAGCCCGTGAGTAAGCAGGTGCTGTCATGCGGCCAGGAAGAGTGGCAATAGGGGAGGGAGACACCCTGCTGTGCGCAGTGAGGCCAGGAGGCGCTTGTAGAAGAAAAAAAAAATAACAGCATCATAATGACATTAAAGATTAAAACCAGAACATGTACAGTGCAGCTGCTTCTCATGCTAGGTGAGCAGATCTAAATTAAGACAGTGTATTAGGCAATCAAGGCCTAGGTAACAAGCATCAATAAAAGCAAATAATAAGCCAAAGACAAAAGGAGGGGTACCTCGGCCGGCGACCGTCACGGGTCAGTTCAAGTGTAGATAGGGAGGGGTGGTCGAGGTGACTCCAACGGGGTGAGTCACCGTGGACAGTCTCACAAAAAAGAGAGCAAAAGGGAACAGAAATCGTGGCGAAGCCTCCGATGCAGTCGGAGGACAAATAATGGCCTAGATGTCACATAGGCTGGATCAGGTCAGGTTCAGGGTGATCCGGGAGGGGTCCGAGATTGTAGCTCTGAAGCGTTTAGGGGAGTCTTTGCGCGGGCTTCTCTGGTCCATGGGACGGTTGAGCGGAGGGACTTTCGAGGGGGTCTGGGATTGACGGCCAGGGTGGAGTGATCGCAGGAAGGCTTCGGCCTCGGAGGGGTCGTGAAATGAGAGCTGATCGCCATTGGGGGCCCTGAGGCGGAGAATGGCCGGGAAGGCCAGAGTGAATTTGACTTGTTGTTTAAAAAGTTCCGTGCATACCTGCTGGAATGCTTTCCTCTTTTTTGAGACCTCTATTGAGTAGTCAGCAAATATCAGGACCTTTATGCCATCAATTTGTAGCTGCCGAACTTGTCTGAACTTCTGCAGAATTAGGGACTTGTCTGAGTAATTTAAGTACTTAGCGATGATAGGACGGGGAGTCTTACGGTCGGAGTTGAACGCTCCCATGCGGTGGGCTCTTTCCACTGTGTAGGGGCCCGGAAGGCCCAGGGCCTCTGGTATGCGTTGCGCGCAAAAATCAGCGAGTGCGGCCGACTGAAGTGATTCAGGGACCACCACAAAATGAAGGTTACTCCTTCTGGATCGGTTCTCTAATTCGTCCAGCTTTTGCAGTATATACTGATTGGTCTTGTCTTGTGCATGCTCGGCGGCCTGTGTTTGGTACAATTCATCCTCTGCATTTGATATGCGGTGTTCCAGATCATTTAGCCTAGTGCCGTGCTCCTTGAGCTGTGATTTAATCTGCGCCATCCCTGCATTAACTGCCTTTTCCACAGATGCGGCTATCATGGGGTTTAAGAGGGCTGCTACTGCCTGGGCTATTCGCTCTGTGGCATTGTCCCCATCTAATGATGTCCCCATGTTGTGTGGAGAGGGGGGGGAGGGTGAGCTGCCGCTTACCTCCATCACCAATTGTGGCGTCGCCGCGTGTGTTGCGGAGTAGGCCGAGACCGGGGCCTCGATTTGTGAAGGAGCCGCCTGCGGCGTCTGGGCCGTTTGGGTGCGAGCACCCGATTTTTCCACAAATCGGTCCATGGCGACCGCGGTGAGTCCCCGGAGGTGGAGGGGGTCTGCTGGGCGTCTCAGGCCGGTTTACTATGCAGGTCCAGGTCGTGCTGCGGGAGCCGAGGAGAGGAGCTGCTACTCCATGCGGCGCCGGAACCGGAAGTCTATATTATTTTTATCTTAGCGCAGTTGACTTCCTTTTTTCCATATAAAAAAAAAAGATCATTCTTACATTTCTAACTTTGTTATGTGCACATTTTCCAGAATCATATATATTCTGCTTAACCACTTCAGACCCGTGCTATAGCCGAATGACGGCTACATCGCAAGTCTGAATATCCAAGCCGCCGTCTTTTGACGGCCGCCCCTCTGGGCGTTCCCAGCGCGCGCTCCAGAGCGATCTGTGCGGCGAATGAGAGATGATCTCATATGTAAACATATGAGATCATCTCTCATTGCCGTTTTACACAGAGACAGGGTCCTGTCTCTGGAGAGGAGGAGACTGATCTGTGTTCCTTGTACATAGGGACACAGATCGGTCACCCCCCCCAGTCACCCCCCCTCCCCCCACAGTTAGAACACATCTAGGATACACATTTAACCCCTTCCTCACCCCCTAGTGTTAACCCCTTCAATGCCAGTCACATTTATACAGTAATTAGTGCATATTTATAGCACTGAAAGCAGTATAAATGTGAATGGCGCCAAAAATGTGTCAAAAGTGTCCGATGTGTCCGCCATAATGTCGCAGTACCAATAAAAATCGCAGATCGCTGCCATTTCTAGTAAAAAAAATAATAAAAAATAATAATTCTGTCCCTTATTTTGTAAGCGCTATAACTTTTGCGCAAACCAGTCGCTTATTGCGATTTTTTTTTTTTTACCAAAAATATGTAGAAGAATACGTATCATCCTAAACTGAGAAAAAAAATGTGTTTTGATTTTTAAATTGGGATATTTATTATAGCAACAAGTAAAAAATATTGTATTTTTTTTCAAAATTGTCGCTCTTTTTTGTTTATACAGTGTAGCGCAAAAAATAAAAACCGCACAGGCGATCAAATAACACCAAAAGAAAGCTCTACTTGTGGGGAAAAAAGGACGTCAAATTTTTTTTGGGAGCCACGTTGCACGACCGCGCAATTGTCAGTTAAAGTGACGCAGTGCTGGAAGCTGAAATTTCACCTGGGAAGGAGGGGGGTATATGTGCCCAGTAAGCAAGTGGTTAATGAACTGGAAACTAGTGGGGTTGTTCCTCTGAAAATTCATACAACAAAGTGATTATGTAGTATCAATTATATAAATGCAACTATAGATTTTTTTTTTTAATACTTTTCTGCTATAGTTACCCTGTCGAACTTTCTTTTTTTTCCTTCTTCTTTTAATACCGTTACTGTACTGCATCTACGTGTGTGTGTGTGTGTGTGTGTGTGTGTGTGTGTGTGTATATATATATATATATATATACACACACATATACACAGAGAGAGAGAGAGATAGATATCTCTCTCTCTCTCTATATATATATATATATATATATATAGATATATATAGATATATATTTTTTAATACTGTACTGTATTAAACACTGTACTTTATATATACACATAGCAGCGGTACAGTATAAAAAGTAAAAACAGAACCAGAAAAGGACCTAACATTATGTTCCAGTTTTCGCCCGATCTCGTTAATTGGGATTGACTTAAAAATCTTTGCGAAACTAATTGCATTACGTCTCCAACCTCTCATTCCAAACCTGGTACATTTAGACCAGACGGGTTTTGTACAAGGTAGAGAAGCACGGGACAATACTATAAAAACCTTTTTATTAATGAATTATGCCCAAACAGCAAAAATACCAGTATGCCTCCTTTCAGTTGATGCAGAGAAGGCCTTTGATCGGATTGGATGGCCCTTCTTAAAACAATCATTAATGCAAATAGGTCTGGGCTCAAATTTACTTCACAAGATCCTGGCATTATACACTAAACCTGAGGCTAGGATAAAGATCAATGGATCGTTATCAACAAGTTTCACTATACAAAATGGTACTCGACAAGGATGCCCTCTATCACCCTTACTTTATGTCCTGGTAATGGAGCATCTAGCAGTAGCAATTAGACAGAACCCTTTAATTGCGGGCATACAGATAAACCAAACGGAAATAAAATTAGCCTTGTTTGCCGACGATCTATTGCTTTATGTCAGTAATCCATATGTTTCCATACCCGCTATCTTATCTGAATTTAAACGTTTTGGTACCCTTAGTAATTTTAAAGTAAATATATCAAAATCAGTTATTCTCAATGTGTCACTCAGTCCACAACAAATGACGGTACTGAAAAATAGTTTCTCTTTCAAAATTCGCTCTTCGGTATTGAAATACTTAGGTATTTTAATCCCCTCCGACTTGAACCATTTATATCTAACAAATTATATTCCTCTTATGCAACGAACCTTACAGGATCTAAAAAAAATATGATCGCAATCAATATTCGTGGTTTGGGAGGATTAATATTCTAAAAATGGATATAATACCTCGGTTTCTGTATCTTTTCCAAACCATGCCTGTCTTTATTCCTAGATCTTATTTCTCTACTTTACAGTTGGCCTTTACAAAATGTATCTGGGGCCATAAAAAACATAGATTAAAAAATAAATTACTATCACTGCCCAAAGTGAACGGAGGAGCGGGTGCACCTGATCTTTACCATTACTATGTAGCAGCAGTATTAACAAGGATAGTGAACTGGTTCCACTCCTCCAACACTAAACAATGGGTACTAATAGAGCAAGGGTTAAATCAATTTGATCTTACCGCTCTTCCTTGGTTAGATTTTGGGAATAGTGATATCTATCGAGATTCATGTTTTACTATGCCTTCTCGAACATCCCATCTATTAAAAACTTGGACTAAAACAATCTTACAATTGGAACTTTCCTCATTAGTGGGACCTATGACACCTTTATTTGGTAACCCACGATTTCCGCCGGCCTTAAAACGTAAAGATTTCCTCATTTGGAACAAAGAATCACATCGTAGAGTGTGCCAGATTACTTGCCAGGCAGCATTCCCACCTATATTAAACCTAATCTTTACACAGAAACCCTCACTTACGCAATGGTTGGAATATCGGCAACTATTATCTTTCTTTTTTTTTTTCATTTAAATTTAAGTTTATTATAATAAAATAAAGAGCATACAGAGTAATAAACGTAATACAATAAATGCATCAGCAAACATCGTGTTGACAATTATAGTAGTAAACAATAGATTACATTTCTTAACTAGATTTCCCCTTCTCCTCCCCCCCCCCCAATTTCCCAACTATATACCTAGTAAGTCTAACATGGGAGTGTAAACGTGTATAATCAGGAGGGATGGGAATCAGTAGAGGTAGCGACAACATTTTAGGGCTAAAATTCCCTGTTTACTAAGCAATCTATAAAACTTTTATTATAAGCTGAGATCATAAAACTAAAATATATGTAAGGAATAAATCATACCGAACCGTGGAGAGGATAGGTTTCCGGGGGCATCCCCTCCCGCCGACACCCCCACCGGGAGCAATCTGTGTCGAGGAGGGGGGGCAGCCCCCCCTGATGACAAAAAAATTAGATCCAAATGGAATTTAATACATACATCCAGTTAAACTAAATCAGCACTACCTGAGACCAGTGGAGAATATGATATGTAATGAATATCTCCTGTTCAAGAGAAAGAATAAAAATAAAGAAAAGGAGAGGGGGAGAAAAAGAAAAGGAGAGGGGGAGAAGGAGGAAAGAGGAAGGAGAGGAAAGGGAAAGGGAGGGTGGGCCTACCTGCCATAGGATTACATCAGTCTGAGTCCAGAGCCAAAACTAAACTTACATGTTGTGGGAGATTCCCATGTAAATCAACCAAGGTTCCCAAATTTCAGTGAACTGGGTAGAGGTATCTAACATAGAGTTAATTCTTTTTTCTTGTTCCATAATCCATGTAACCTTTCTCTTCATGTGTAAAATGGAAACCAACGGTTTCTCACATGCAGCCACTAAAGTGATTCTGGCGCCAGTCAGTATAAATAGAATCAGCTGTCTAATGGCCTTGGAGCTCTGTGGTATTAGTCCATTCAATAAGGCTATTGCAGGAGATTGATGGAGGTTACAACCGGTAACTCTCCTGATAATCTGGAATACCCTGTTCCAGAATCCCCGTATCCTAGGGCACTCCCACCAAGTATGGATCATGGTGCCTATTCCTTGACAACCTCTAAAGCATAGTGGTGAGGATGATGGATACATGGTGGCCAATTTAAATGGGACCAAGTACCATCTAGTGAAATTTTTTATATTAGCTTCAATGAGGGATGGACTCTTAAAACCCTTAAGAGATCTAGAGTAGTTTTTTTGGCAGTCCACCAAGTCCCAGTCCTCTTGAAGCTCTCTTTCCCAAGCTAGCATATGAGGTAATTTTATGTTATTTGATGCAAGAGATTTGTAGATGATAGAGATATTACCTTTCCTATTCTGAGCTTGTTCGCATTTGTGTTCATATGGGGTCAAAAGGCCAGAAATTGTTTATCGTTCCAAAGTTTCTGAGCAAAGGTATGTATTTGGTGTAGTCTGGATCTTTCAGAGGGGGGGGCAAAGGTTGTCTATAAGGAATTGCTCAGGAAGAGGACCTGTATGTTGAAAGAAACGTCCAATGCGGTACACCCCCCTATCAAGCCACCATTTGAAGGAGTCCACTTCCGTTTTGGGGCAGAAAGATGGGTCGAGAAAGATACTTGACAAAGGTTTGCCTCTAGAAATTAAGAGTGGATTGCTTTTAAGTGAATCCCATAATACCAATGCTTGTGATAGGGTGGGGGATAGTATAGGGGGTCTACTTTTAGGAGTGCGCCACATGAGTTCTTCAATTGTGGACAATGGGGAAGCCTGTTCTTCTATTTCTATCCAATCTGGGCGATCATTTTTAAGGTAAACCTCCGATAATTGCGCTAACCTCGCGGATTGATAATACCATAACAAGTTTGGCACTCCTAGACCTCCCTGTTCAGGTAAGTTAAACAGACTACGAGAGGGAAGACGGGGTCCCTTTTTGTTCCAGATAAACTTGGTGATTTTACCTTGAAAGGATTTTAGATGGCTTTTTATTATCGGGATCGGAAGGGATCGAAAAAGATATTGGAGTTTCGGGAGGAGAGTCATCTTGGTAGAATTAATTCTGCCGATCCAGCCTATTTTCTGCGCTCCCCATTCGGTAAGGTCCTTCTCGAGTTTCCTATACATAGGAGGGTAATTGGCTAAGTATAAATTCTGGAAATTTGGGGTCAGGTTGATACCTAAATAGTTAGTAGACGTAGAGTCCCATTTGAAAGTATATTTGTTTCTCAAGAGGGACACTGTGGGTTCTGAAAGAGAAATATTAAGGGCCCTAGATTTAGGCATGTTTACCGTGAGACCCGAGACTTTAGAGAACTCGTCTAGCAGGGAGAAAATTTTCTGGAAGGGAGGAGATAGGAGAGGTCACGAAGAGTAGCAAATCATCTGCGAATAATGCGCATTTGTGTTCTTTTTTATTACATGAACTCCCCTGATATTCGAGTTATCTCGGATGGCTATGGCCAGAGATTCAATAACAATAGCGAATATCAGAGGAGATAAAGGGCAGCCCTGTCTTGTGCCTCTTTGGATATTTATAGATTCCGAGAATATGCCTTGTAACCGGATTTTAGCTTCAGGGGAGGAATAGAGAGCGGAGATGATTCCTAAAAATTTAGAACCAAACCCCCAATGATTCAAAACAGAAAACAAAAATGGCCAAGATACTGAATCAAAGGCTTTCTGGAGATCAAGTGAGAGAAGCATACCTCTTTGTCTAGTGCTTCCAGACCACCCCGAGTACATTAAAGAGATAAGATCAATAGCTCTCCTGATCTGTTCCGGGCCTTGTCTCCCTGTGATAAAACCTACTTGATCTTTGGATATGTATTGACCTAAGAAGGCAGACATCCTATTAACTATTATTTTAGTAAGTATTTTTAGGTCGTTATTAATGAGGGATATCGGTCTATAGTTCTCCACTAGGCTATGATCTTTATCGGGTTTCGGTATCAACGAAATATAGGCCAAATTAAGTTGTTTATCTATAGGGGAGCCCTCAGTCAAATGATTGTAAAATCGTGCTAGGTAGGGTGATAGAATGATAGGAAATGTTTTGTAATAAGACCCTGAGAATCCATCAGGGCCAGGAGCTGTGTTTTAATTTTAAGTTTTTGATCACTGACATAACTTCCTCAGCTGAAATGGGTGCCTCCATCAACTCCTTGTGAACCTTTGTCAATCTGGGAAGATTCAGGCTGTTCAAATATTCACCTATTTTGTCCGAAGAAAAGTTACTATCCTTAGCGTAGAGCTTGGAATAGAAGTCGTGGAAGGCCCCCATCGCCCGCCGAGGATTTAGGGTAAGGGTACCATCTGCCATTTTTATCTTAGGGATGGTTCTCGATTTAAATCTGGGAGATAGTTTGCGTGCTAGCAATGGACCTATTTTATCCTTTAAATGGTAGAACCTGGCACCTGTCCATTTTAGATAATTTTCTGATTTTGCTGTCAGAGCTAGGTTTAAGGCCGATCTAGCAGCGTCAAGATCGTGGGTGGGAACACTGAGAGGGTCTAATTTATGTTTTCTACGTAACTCTGAGTAGGTCTCTTCCAATTTCTTTATGGTCAATTTCTTTTGTCTTCTAAGTTTGGCTGCAATTTGTATTATTCTTCCCCTAACTGTAGCTTTATGGGCAGCCCATAAGGTTTCGGGGGATATACAGTGCGGAAAATAAGTATTTGAACACCCTGCTATTTTGCAAGTTCTCCCACTTGGAAATCATGGAGGGGTCTGAAATTGTCATCATAGGTGCATGTCCACTGTGAGAGACATAATCCAAAAAAAAAATTCCAGAAATCACAATTTATGATTTTTTAACTATTTATTTGTATGATACAGCTGCAAAGAAGTATTTGAACACCTGTCTATCAGCTAGAATTCTGACCCTCAAAGACCTCTTAGTCTGCCTTTAAAATGTCCACCTCCACTCCATTTATTATCCTAAATTAGATGCACCTGTTTGAGGTCATTAGCTGCATAAAGACACCTGTCCACCCCATACAATCAGTAAGAATCCAACTACTAACATGGCCAAGACCAAAGAGCTGTCCAAAGACACTAGAGACAAAATTGTACACCTCCACAAGGCTGGAAAGGGCTACGGGGAAATTGCCAAGCAGCTTGGTGAAAAAAGGTTCACTGTTGGAGCAATCATTAGAATATGGAAGAAGCTAAACATGACTGTCAATCTCCCTCGGACTGGGGCTCAATGCAAAATCTCAATGATCCTAAGAAAGGTGAGAAATCAGCCCAGGACTACACGGGAGGAGCTGGTCAATGACCTGAAAAGAGCTGGGACCACCGTTTCCAAGGTTACTGTTGGTAATACACTAAGACGTCATGGTTTGAAATCATGCATGGCACGGAAGGTTCCCCTGCTTAAACCAGCACATGTCAAGGCCCGTCTTAAGTTTGCCAATGACCATTTGGATGATCCAGATGAGTCATGGGAGAAAGTCATGTGGTCAGATGAGACCAAAATAGAACTTTTTGGTTATAATTCCACTAACCGTGTTTGGAGGAAGAAGAATGATGAGTACCATCCCAAGAACACCATCCCTACTGTGAAGCATGGGGGTGGTAGCATCATGCTTTGGGGGTGTTTTTCTGCACATGGGACAAGGCGACTGCACTGTATTAAGGAGAGGATGACCAGAGCCATGTATTGCGAGATTTTGGGCAACAACCTCCTTCCCTCAGTTAGAGCTTTGAAGATGGGTCGTGGCTGGGTCTTCCAACATGACAATGACCCAAAGCACACAGCCAGGATAACCAAGGAGTGGCTCTGTAAGAAGCATATTAAGGTTCTGGCGTGGCCTAGCCAGTCTCCAGACCTAAACCCAATAGAGAATCTTTGGAGGGAGCTCAAACTCCGTGTTTCTCAGCGACAGCCCAGAAACCTGACTGCTCTAGAGAAGATCTGTGTGGAGGAGTGGGCCAAAATCCCTCCTCCAGTGTGTGCAAACCTGGTGAAAAACTACAAGAAACGTTTGACCTCTGTAATTGCAAACAAAGGCTACTGTACCAAATATTAACATTGATTTTCTCAGGTGTTCAAATACTTATTTGCAGCTGTATCATACAAATAAATAGTTAAAAAAATCATACATTGTGATTTCTGGAATTTTTTTTTAGGATTATGTCTCTCACAGTGGACATGCACCTACGATAACAATTTCAGACCCCTCCATGATTTCCAAGTGGGAGAACTTACAAAATAGCAGGGTGTTCAAATACTTATTTTCCGCACTGTATCTTTAGTATCGTTAATTTCAAAATATTCCTTTATGGATTGTTCAATTTCTGCCATGAGAGTGGGATCTTTTAAGATCGACTGGTTAAGTGTCCAGTGAGACATTTTATGAGTTGTGTCCTCTTTTCTCAAGGTTAATAGAACCATGGAGTGGTCTGACCAAGGGACATCCTTTATAGTGGATTTAGAGGCTGCTGGGACATGATGGTTGGATATTAATATATGGTCTATGCGGGAGTACGATTTGTGAGGATTAGAATAGTGGGTGTAATCTTTAGTTTTCGGATTTAATTCTCTCCAAATATCGGTCAATCGGGATTGATGAAGCATGCAAGCTACTTGTGTGCTAATTTTGGTTGGCCTTATGAGTTTATTATTATTTGCTTTGGATTTATCTAAACCCGAATCAAAAGCCAGGTTGGAGTCTCCTCCCATAATAATGATGCCCTCCATAAGAGGATGGAGGACTTCAAGCATCTGAGAGAAAAACTTCTTCTGTCCCCTATTGGGGGCGTAATAGGAGACAAACGTGTATAGCTTCTCGTCTAGAGTTCCTTTTACCAAAATAAATCTGCCTTCCGGGTCTCTATATTCCTTTAGTAAATTAAAATTACAAAATTTGGATAACAAGATAGCCACTCCTTTCGTCTTGTTTTCCGCGTTGGATAAGTAGAATACTGGGAAGTGGGAGTGTAGGAATGAGGGGGAGTACCGCCTTGGGAAGTGTGTCTCCTGCAGGAGCACTATATCTACATGAAGTGCCTTGTATGCCTGGAGGGCTTTTCGTCTTTTAATAGGAGAGTTCAACCCCTGGGTGTTGTGTGTCACAACACGCAGGGGTTTAGTAGTGTTATTTGAGCCAGCCATGGGTCGTAAAGAGTGTTATGGACAGATCGTGTCTTGAAGACTGAGTCCATAGCTCAGAAGACACCTGTGATGGCAGGTAGGCTGGGAGGGAGGGTGGGAAGGTAAAGGGGGAAAAGGGGAGAGTAGATACATGGAAATAAAGGCAAAAATTGTAACAACAAAGCAAGATGTAGTATTGCAAAAGGTCAAACCATGACCCAGATTGAAGGAAGGGAAGTTTGCTCCTTCCTTTAATCAAACAGAATGTATTAGAGTAGTCCATTTAGAGGACTAACTTCCTACTTGTCAGGGCGACAAAGCGTCGCTCCAAGAAGTAGGTTGAGGCTCAGGGCCTCACCGCCGACTGTCAGCGACAATCAAAAAGTTCATGAATTCAATTTTGAAAAACAAAGGGTTGATCCCCCAAAAATAACAATTGAAGAGATGGTACCTTCCCCCTAAAAAAAAATATATATATATATATATATATATATATATATATATATATATATATATATATATATATATATATATATATATAAATTATTTAATACCATAGGAAAAAATAAAAATTGTAGAACCATATGGGTAAGTAGATATTGAAAAACCACAAGAATAAATAAATTATATAAGTGAGCCAGTAAATATTAACTCTTACTCTACCAGAAATCCTTATAAGTAATTTGATCAAGAATTGAGAAACAATTCATATTAAAAGAAGGCCTACTGGGGAGAAAAAAAAGAACACAACAACTTATATGAATGGGGGATGGACACCACCGGAGCTAAGATTAAATCATTTCAGTTGATGTTTAGTAGAGTTATTTCAGACTTTCCTGTGTTTGACTCTATTCCAGGGATTTGAGGTTGGACTATTGGGTGTATTTCTTTTAGCTGAGGTTTGTTGCGGTGGTAAAGTGTCCATGGCTGGTTCATGTGAAATAATTTTCAGGTCTAGTAATAGTCTTTCACCTTCTTGAAAGTTGTGTACTACGTGGAGTCTGCCGTTATATTTGAATTTTAAGGCGAATGGGAAGGCCCATTTGTATTTAATGTCTTTTTTCATGAGGGCAGAAAGAAGTGGTTTCATCGCTCTCCTCTTCTGAATGGTGTAGGGAGATATGTCTGAAAATATTTGAATCGTTGCACCTTGATATTGAAGGTTTTCTTGTTGTCGAGATTTTTTCATCACCTCGTCTTTGGTGAAGTAATAGTGAGGCTTTACTATCACATCTCTCGGTAAGCCGTCTTTTCTCGGTGGGCCTAGGGATCTATGTGCTCTGTCTAATTCCATTTTGTGAATAGGTATGGATGGGATCAGGATTTTTATGATGTCCTGTATAGCTGAGTGTACATCCGTGATGGACTCAGGTAGCCCCCTGAGCGTGAAATTATCCCTCCTTGATCTGTTCTCCAAATCATCTATTCTGGCCTGGGCCACCTCCAGTTGTTCTTGCAGGTGTTGTATGTGGTCAGTATTTTGTTCGATTCCAGAGACATTAATATCCAGTTTCCGTTCTATGGATTCGATCCTGTTTCTAAGACTTTGGAAGTCGGCTCTGATGTCCTTAGTGATTTTTTCAGCGTTCTGGGCGAGGCCCCTATCTAGAATTTCCGATATCCTGTTGAATAAGTCAGTAACATTGAAGGGGGCTTTAGGGGAGCGTTCAGTATTAGAATGGATGTAGATAGGGTTTTGAGAAGGGGCCTCAGAAGGGGTTAATTGACCCGACATTGTGGATATTATTCCTTCTTTAACAGACGAGTATAGCGCTGTATGTCATATAGAGTCTGATGAAGGGGGTGGTGAGATGGCTAACAGGTGAGATGAGATTTGTTTGACAGATATAGAATTTTCGGTAATTTCCAGCGTATGTGTCTGGAGTTTGGAGTCCATGTTTTTAAGAGATTCCTTGACGGCTAAAGTTTTAATAGTATTCTTGTTCTTCTTGTTTCGCTTTCCCTTCATGTATTGAATGTGTAGCAGAATATTTGCACCCACATGAGTCAAAGCTAAGTGAATATTAGGGTCGGCAGATTTATTAAGTATCCTGAATCAACCATTGGGAGGAGCATGATATTTTAGTGTTCAGTTCATATCTGGGTACCAGGGCTTGTAGTCAAACTGTGAAAACTGACAAAATCTGTTATAGGTGGAGTCCCTGTTTAATATAATAAGTGGGTGTCATTACTGTAGATGGGGGGGGGGGATCTAAGATCTTCAAAAAATGTTGTCATCAGACACCCGACGGTGAGTGGTGGGTCTTCCCTAAGTCGCCACCTTAAAAGTATCCCTGAAATGAATTATAGTAAATGACTTGCGATTATTGCAGATTAAGTAAGATATTGTTGAATGAAAGTTTTCCTCTTAAGGTTGCAGCCTTAAAATTATCTGGTGTATATTTCTTCAGGTGGTAGCCTTAATCTGAGAGGCTGTAATGTACTCTGACAGGGGGGGGGGATATGGACTGAGGGTCTTGAGGAGCGATGCTGAGGTAACCACTAGTCCCCTGTCTCTGTGTATTGTATCCACTCAGATTGAATTGCTGGGGAGGCCTCAGACAAGGAATGAATCCTATTGTGTAAAGTCTATTGATGAAAGATAAAATATCAGCTAATATTAATCCTTTATGCTGTCACCTTAATCTAGCCAGGTGTGAGGGCTAGTCAGGGGTTCTCAGTGTGGAGGAGTGTCCTGAGGAGATTTGACAGAGACTAGTGATATCCCCCCTGGTAGGGATCTGCAGTATGTGGTTATCTCCAGTGGAAATTACCTCACATATGAGCTGCTGTATTTGCAGATACCTCAGAGTCTTTTTCCCTTTTTTTTCCCTTTTTTTCTTTCCCCTTCTTCCTCTCCCCTCTTAGGTTAGTTATTAAATAGTACTGTCTAGGTCACTTGCTGTGCTGACCGGTGACTATTATCTTTCTTACCCTCTCTTCCCTCAAATACATGTTTGTATAGAGACACAACTCAGTTTGAACTTCTGTTGCTACAAGTCTCAAAACCAAAACATGTCTTATCTTCAATCTATAAGATATTAGCCATTAAAAAACACCCTGAACCTCCTGAATACACAAGGAAATGGGCGAATGAGTTAAATGTTCAAATTGAAGATGCAGAGTGGAAGAAAGCATTTAATTTAACACATTGTATGTCACTAACAATTAAAGCTCAAGAGACAAATTATAAACTTCTTTCCAGGTGGTATTGGAGCCCAATGTCATTAAAGCGTATATACCCAGATAAATCAGACATATGTTGGCGATGCAATTCATTTAAAGGTTCATTGTTCCACATCTGGTGGGAATGTCCCCAAATCTTAAATTTTTGGGAAAAAATTATGCAGCTCTATACTTTAGTTACTGGGGAACCAATATTAAATACACCACAAATCACTTTGCTCTCAATATTACCAGGATCATATAAGAATATTAAAAGGGGTCTCTTGAGACACTGGTTGACAGCAGCAAGATTAGTTATACCACGGCACTGGCGCTCAATACAAACTCCATCAGTTAAGGAATGGGCCAATGAAATGGATGGTATTGAGAAGATGGAATCACTTTTAGCAATTGAATTGGATATACATGAGGAGCACCTTCGGACCTGTGCCCCCTGGAGGGTATATAGAGAAACAACAAGAATTTAGAAATCACTTGTAGGAACAAAACAAATTAGCGGGGCGTGTTTTTTTTTGCTGCCAATTCTTAATTCTAAATTTTTTAACCCTGTCTTGGTTTTTTTTTGTCTTGCCTCGTTTTGTTATGTCTTGACTTGTCTTGTCTAGTCTTGTCTTGCCTTGTTTAGTTCTGTCCTGTCTTGTTTAGTCCTGTCCTGTCTTGTTTTGTCCTGTTTAGTCTTGTCTTCCCCAGTCTTGTTTTGTATAGTCTTTTTGAATAATGTATGGAAACAAAAATATACCCGAAAGTGATTAGACGAAATAACTGTATTACCTATATGAACACATCATTGCCTGTATTATAATCTATAATGTATTGTCATAATATAATAAAATCAGAATGAATTAAAAAAGTAAAAACAACTTCCGGTTCCGGCGCCACATAAGGTAGATTCCCTCTGCTCCCGCCGCGCTCCTCACATAACCGGCCGATTCACCTAGCTATAGCTTTGGGGAGACCCCCTGCCCCCGCTACGTCCAGGGAGCCGATGGATCGCTTTGTGGAGCGATCGTATGCCCGAGTGGCGGCCGCCGCAACTAACACAGCAGGAGAGCCGACGGCTGATAAAGCCAAGATGGCCGCTGCTCACTCGAAGGCAGAGCTATCATTAACACCTGCACAGCCGGACCCACAGCTCCCCATGGCTCCTATGCCACCTGCAGCCATTGACCCTGCCTCCCCTGCTGGTATGCCACTGTGGATGCTGCAGTGCACAGAGGGCTGGAACAGTTACACATTAAAGTCCAGGCACAAGCACAGAGACTCTCGCACGCTGAAGACAGGATCTCCTCACTAGAGGATGACTCCGCGGCCGCTTCAGCTATGCTCGCACGCATTGATGCCGCGCACAGAGATATCTGGTGCAAACTCGATGATTTGGAAAATCGCTCGAGAAGAAATAATGTACGCATTATTGGACTCCCTGAGTCAGTCTCCACTACTCAACTCACAAATATTTGCGCGAAGATCATTCCTGAGCAATTAGGACTCCGCATACCCTGCACCATTGAAAGAGCGCATCGCATGGGGCAATACTCGGAAAGTCGTGTAAAACCTCGCCATGTCATAGTAAAATACCTAAACTACGCTGACAAAGCGGCCATTATGCAGAAGTTTCGTCGCACGCGCATGCTGTCCGTAGATGGAGCGCGACTACTGCTTTTCGCGGACTATTCCATGGAGGTGATGAAACAGCGCAAGGCCTTTTCTGCGATCTGCACCACTCTCCACAATGCCCAAATCCGGTTCTCGTTAGCTTACCCGGTACTCCTTCGTGTCCAAACGCAGGATGGAAAACAACTTGCCTTTGCCACACCTGGCGAAGCAGAAAGCTACATCAACACCCTGGGAACGGACATGGATCTTGCCAATTCTACAGAGAATTCGTCCTCTCCATCGACTCTTTATTCATCTACAACACCTAAACAAAGTAGCCCGACTAAGCCCCCTTACAAACGAATCCGTGTCACCCAAAAGGAGGACAGATCTGGTGGTCGCTGAACATACATAATGAAACACATTCTATCGGACTTGCATTGGAAATGGGTAATATGGTCCCCTTCTCCTTTCTTTAGTCCTCTTGCTCCTGGTCTGCACTCTATGCTCTTTTGTTTTGTTTATTTTTTATTGTTTTGCTGTTCTATAAGACTGAACCTTATGTTGCGGTGAATGATCTTGAAAATTGTTCAAAATCTATGCTTGAGCCTGCATGTTAGTTGCCTGACTATGTTCTTGCAACAATGGTGCGGTTCTATGGTTCTCTCTAAAAAAAAAAAAAAAAAAAAAAAACAGAGAAGAAGGTGCGCCGCTGGGGCTCCAGCTACTAATCGGTCCATCTCTGCTCACACACAAGTGCTGACCATTCACTCGCTCGCACGTGCGCCTCTGTCTGGAGTCGCTATGCCAGCTTTGTAAACCCCTGTACGGTTGGCTTACATGTCGCCCACTCCCCCCTCCCCCTCCCTGTAGCCTATTCACAGGCATCAGAGGAGGAGCTGATGAGTAGCCGGAGCCTGACTAGGTAGTGGAACCTTATGTGGAAAAAAGTGAAGTGTTTACCATGTGATGGGTGTTCTTTACGCCTAAATGTTGCTTTATTATTTTTTTTTCTATGTACTTATGATGACTGTTTACTGTTTGCACTTGTTTGCATTGCGTTTCTACCCTCAGGAGACCTGGAACACTTTGGTGACTCTCATGCTGAAGACGCTCTACCTGCAGGGGTGCTCCTTGGCAAGCCCCCGCCTCAATATATCATATTGCCTCAGACATGGCCTCGTCAGCCGGTGGGAGTCACCTAAGGTTTTTCTCATGGAATGTTAAGGGGCTTCGTTCACCATGCAAACGTATGTCAATCCTTAGGCATTTGAAGCGTCTTCGGACAGATGTGGCTCTGTTACAGGAGACGCACCTGTCCGCGGACGATCTATCACGACTCCGTAAAGTATGGGTAGGCTCAGTGTATGCTTCACCAGCTGTAGGCCATAAGGCTGGAGTGGCTATCTTGCTGCACAAGAATCTGCGACACACTGTTAGGGAGGTCAGAGCAGACGTGACAGGCCGCAAACTGACTTTACACTTGACATTAGGAACCAAGCAAGTTGCTATCACCAATATTTATGCCCCTAATGCCCCGGACACCTCCTTTTTCCAGGACATGGTACAGTGGATACTTACTGCCCCTGAAACCCTTCACCTGGTAGGTGGGGACTTCAACTCTGTCATGTCCACACTCGCCGACCGCACAAGTACTTTTGCCCGCAGAGCGCGTGATTTCCCCCCCCCCCCCCACTGTTCGACTCGACTCCTTTGGCGCGAGCCGTCGCCTCCATGCGATATGTAGATATGTGGTGTCTGATGCACCCGACGGATCGGGAGTACACCTTTTTCTCTCCCCCGCACAATTCTTTTTCCCGCATCGACTACTTTTTTGCCTCCCCTGCGTTAACAACTACTTTGTGCGATTCGGAAATCGCAGATGCCAGAATCTCAGACCACAGCCCTATTGTTATACACATGGCGCAGACCAAACTCTCTTCCCCCTCGCCCACATGGCGATTTCCTTCGTATCTGGCAGACAATGATGACTTTAGCCACATGCTTTGTGAAGCGTGGAACGAATACACCTCTACTAACGAGGAACACATCACCAATCCGAACCTCTTTTGGGAAGCTGGTAAAGCTTTTCTGAGAGGGAAGATTATCTCATATACCACCCAATTTAAGAGACATACCAGGCAACAATACGAACGGGCAAGTGAAGCCTTACGTTTGACGCACGAACGCCTAACTCTTAGTCGCACTCCTGATAATATACGGGAATGGCGTCAGGCTAAGCGTACGTTCGACCTTTGGGCAGAACAGGAAGCTGCCAAAATGTCATACGTTAATTTGCATTACCACAGATATGGCAACAAGGCCGGCAAGTTACTGGCCAAATTGTGCTCGGGACCCAGACGGCCCACTCATATTTCCTCCTTGAAGGATGCGACTGGCTCTCTGGTCACTTTGCCTGCTGAAATTAGCAACTTGCTCACAGAGTACTACACGAAACTGTATGCAACGGATCAGACGGACCATGCTGCTGCGGATGCACTCCTGGCTAGGGTCCGTCTGCCTAAACTTCAACTTGCACAACTAGAGGAGCTTAACCCCTTCCTTACCTGGCCATAGGGGAATGACGTTATGGTCATCCTCTCGCCGATGAGACTGGACGTTGCACAACGTCCTGTCTTTACGGCGTTCTAGGGTGCGCGTGCGCGCGCACGCACCCGCGGCACCACTCGCGATCCCGACAGCTGCGATTGCCGCCGGGCACCCGCGATTTCCGGCAATCACGTCAGGAGTGTGGATCTGTGTAAACACACAGATCCACCTCCTGTCAGCGGTGAGGAGATCGATGTGTGTTCCCAGTACAGAGGAACACACATCGATCTCCTCCCCCTGTGAGTCCCCCCTCCCCCTACAGTTAGAACATACTTTAGGACACATTTTAACCCCTTCAGCGCCACCTAGTGTTAACCCCTTCCCTGCCAGTCACATTTACACAGTAATCAGTGCAGTTTTATAGCAATAATCGCTGTGTAAATGTGAATGGTCCCAAAAACGTGTCAAAAGTGTCCGATATGTCCGCCGCAATGTCACGGTCACAAAAAAAAAACGCAGATCGCTGCCATTACTAGTAAAAAAATAAAAATAAAAATTCCATAAATCTATCACCTATTTTGTAGACGCTATAACTTTTGCGCAAACCAATCAATATACGATTATTGCGTTTTTTTTTTTATCAAACATACGTAGAATACGTATCGGTCTAAACTGAGGGGAAAAAAAGTTTTTTTAAAAAAAATATTGTGATATGTATTAAATAAAAAGGAAAAAATATTGTGTTTTTTTTTTTTAATTGTCGCTCTTCTTTTGTTTATAGCGCAAAAAATAAAAAACGCAGAGATGATCAAATACCACTAAAAGAAATCTCTGTGTGGGGAAAAAAAAACATAACAATTTAATTTGGGTACAGTGTTGCCTGACCGCGCAATTGTCATTCAAAGTGCAACAGCGCTGAAAACTAAAAATTGGTCTGGGCAGGAAGGGGGTGAAAATGCCCTGTATGGAAGAGGTTAATACCTATATATCCTCTGATGATATCCGGCGCACAATCAAAAACTTGGCATCAGCTAAGGCCCCAGGACCGGACGGCTACACGGCTGAATTTTTAAAATTGACCAAAGACTTTGTCCCGGACACCCTACAGCGTGTATATGCAGCCATGTGGGACGGGGGCCCTTACCTTCCTACTGGTACGCAGGCACACATCAAACTGATTTCTAAGAAGGGAAAGGATCCCTTACTGCCAGGCTCTTACCGCCCAATTTCCCTAATTAACGTGGACGTCAAACTTCTTTCCAAAATCATTGGATCACGCTTGGCCCCAATGCCCCCTTCTTTGCTACACTCGGCTCAATCTGGCTTTGTCCCGGGACGCTCGGTGACGCTAAACATCCGTAAAGTTTTGATGGCACTAGACCACGCTAAAGCACACCCCGATCGAGACGTCGCTATTATTTCGTTAGACGCCGAAAAAACCTTTGACAACGTCAGTTTGTTCTGGCTGTTCAAAGTAATGGAACGATTCGGTTTTTCGGGACCAATCCTGCGATTCCTGCAACAAATGTACGCGTCACCGACTGCACGCCTTGTTACCCCCGATTTTGTCTCGAACTCGATACCCCTAACAAAAGGGACAAGGCAGGGGTGCCCCCTGTCCCCCCTGCTCTTAAATTTTGCATTGAGCCCCTGTCAAGATTGCTCAACTCCCATGAAGGGGTCAGTGGCGTCCCCGTGGGTAACCAAGTTCTTCGCTCTGCCCTATTTGCAGATGACATACTCCTATTCTCCACCGACCCCCTCGCAGACTTTGACAGACTCCAAGATCACTTTGTGGCCTTCCGACTATGCTCTGGCTTCCGTATAAATTTTGATAAAAGCGAAATTCTGGCACTCAACCCACGATTGTCTGCTAGGTGGAAACTTCTATCTCCGTTTGTTATGGCAACCCAACACATCACATACCTAGGCATCCGCATAGGGCGTGACCCCTCTTCTTTGTATGTACTTAACTACCCTCCATTAATAGCAAAAATTGTCAAGGAGCTAGAGGCATGGGGCGCCCTCCCCCTTTCACTCTTTGGGAGATGTCACCTTTTTAAAATGATGTCATTTGCGTGCCTACTTTATCCGATGCAGATCATACCTCTATTATTGAAACATTCAGATGTGCAAAAAATCCATAGAGCTTTAACCACTTTTGTATGGTCCCGCAAAAGGCCGCGCATTGCGCTACAAAAATTATGCCTCCCGAAGTCTGAAGGTGGAGCGGGTCTACCCAATATTCGGTTTTATAATCTGTCATGTTTACTTAGACAGGGCTTAGACTGGCTGAGTGGAAAGTCAAAATATTGCAATATCCTACTTGAGGGTGCTTTGACCGCCCCACACACCCTTTCAGCCATCCTTCACTCCAATCCTAATGCTCTACCATCCCACCTCAAATCAAGTGTACTTATTAGAGATACGGTCATCGCTTGGAGGGAGATACGGAAATTGTTGGGTCTACCATTGAGTATCTCACGCTATCTACCAATCCAGGGCAACCCTATGTTTCTTCCGTTCACTCTCCACAAGGCCTTCGACCACTGGCAAACCAAGGGGCTCACGAAAATAACTTCCATCTACCATAGTGAACTTGCCACGTTTAGGTCCTTCGGGGCCCTATCAAGTGAATTTTCCTTACCACCGTCGCACTCCTTCTTTTACCATCAACTACTTGACTATCTGAAGTCTTGCCATGGACCTAACTCTGATCCTTTCCAGCAGTCCTTCATTTATGTTGTGCTAAAGAGGGACGATTATTCCATCTCCAGTCTTTACTCCTACCTTATTCAACACCAATCGGAAAAATACCACCTCGCACCGTTCCGAAAATGGTCTACCCTATTTGATGACAATGATCTACCGGGAAAAATCCTTGAGGGATACAGACATGTTTGCAACCTTACTATGTCGGAAACGTGGCGTGAAACACAATTTAAGATCATGCACAGAGCATACTACCCGTTTCGCTTCAATAAAACTGACCCAACTCAAGCGCAATGCTCTTGGTGCTCCCAGCCTCGCCCTACATTGGTACACAGTCTCTGGGACTGCACAGCCGTCTCCAAATTCCATTAATAATGCTAGGATCCCTAAGGATCGGTTCTTATGCTTGTTTGACCACACACCACCAGCATCCTCTACGACAGCAGCGGCGCCCCTCAATATTCCGCAGTGGGCCCATCTATGCCTCCTAGTTGCTCGCAGAACTATTATGTCTCACTGGATTTCACCAACACCACCTACGCTAGGGGCAGTGAAAAAGACCATGCTATCGCTCTTTTACTTGGAGAGGCTGGACACGATTACGCTAAACTTTCGCTCTATCTCCCGTTTTTTCATGCAATGGCGTACCTATATTACAGCCCTACAGGAAGTCATGCAACCATTTCGCTATACCGACTGGTACTTGAAGAGGGATCTCTCCAACTCACTGGGCCACCTTAAGGTCTCTGGTATATCTGACCCCTCTACCTTTTGCCCACCGTAATGCGACCATGGCTTCTTGGAGCTCCTTGACTTCCGTGACTTTCCTATACTTACAGACAACAAGTCCCGTAGGTACACTGGCTGGGGATATAGTTAGACCAATGAGTGCTGTATGACATTCAGTTTTTCGTATTTGCTTCATGCCTCTGCTCCTGAGGGTTTTAATTGTACTTTTACTGTTGCCGTTTTTTCTTTTTCTTTTGTTACAGTATAAGTCATCACTTTTGTTTGTTTATGCCATACTGTTCTAGTTTACTGCATATTTACAATGGCTCTGGGGTTGTTTTTACCCTTTCTATCTGTAATGTGAAAATCCAAATAAAAATACTTACAAAAAAAAAAACGTAAAAACAAAATTATATATACATATACACACATAGCAATAGGGTACAATATATATATATATATATATATATATATATAGTAATGTTCAGGGGACCAGCTTGACCGCAGGCTTTTTAACAGTCCTTGCAGGTAAGTCCTCCATCAGGCTTTCAGGCAGGACACAGCCAAGTCCTTTCAAAGCTTTTCACAGCTTCTCATAGCTTTCGCAGTGTTTACTTGTCCACCATTACCATGCATGGTCTCTACTACACTCCTTCACTCTCACCTGCAACTTCCTGTCCTGACTTAAGCCATATCCTGGACAGGTGCATTAACCCTTTCCGTTCTCTTAAAAGGACCATAGCCCAAATAAAGGGGAAACATAATGTCCATCCAGGACCCAGCCATGGCGTCCTGTACAATATATATATAGATTATATATATATATATATATATATATATATATATATATATATATATATATTACAAACCCTCTCTTTGAAGAAACCCAACATTTGATTTTGCCTAATAACTTTTGTTAGCTAGTAAAGAATATCAATCAATTTCAACTCCAATCTCCTTTATCTTGTTGCTGCGCAGCTAGACCGCCCTTACTGAATCCATGCTGGGGCTTGTAGTTCCCCATCCTCTGGACTCCAGGTTAGGTTTCTTCAAAGAGAGGGTTTGTAATATATATACGTGTGTGTATATATATATATTTATATATATATATATATATATAATATGTGTGTGTGTGTGTGTGTGTGTGTGTATATATATATATATATATATATATATATATATATATATTACAAACCCTCTCTTTGAAGAAACCTAACCTGGAGTCCAGAGGATGGGAAACTACAAGCCCCAGCATTGATTCAGTAAGGGCGGTCTAGCTACGCAGCAACAAGTTAAAAGAGATTGGAGTTGAAATTGATTGATATGTTTTACTAGCTAACAAAAGTTATTAGGCAAAATCAAATGTTAGGTTTCTTCAAAGGGAGGGTTTGTAATATATATATATATATATATATATATATATATATATATATATATATATATATATATATATATATATATATATATATATATATATTGTAGCACTGTACCCTATTGCTATGTATGTATATATATATAATATATTTTTTACTTTTTAATACTGTACTGTATTAAACACTGGAGCTTGTAGTTCCCCATCCTCTGGAGAGATACATGTTGGCAGTACCCAGAACCCTGCCTCTTGGGTCTGTCTGTCCCCCTGTTCTTGTCCATCAGCTGTCGGCAAAGGGGTTTTAAGGTTGTAATATACATGGCATGGATGGACTCACCTGTGTATTACACCGGAATGACATCTCACAGCGTCTCCTCCTCACATCCACACTGCATGGATTGCTCATCACAGGCGTGCGGAATTGCAGTTGACGTCATCCGACGTGACTTCATCTCCCTGACTGCACTTGCGCGTACGTACTCTGCCCACGGCCCCGCCCCCCCCCACTAGCTGCTGGCCGGCCCAGCCACTGACTAGCCAGGAGGAGGAGACGCTGTGAGATGTCATTCCCTAGTCACTGGCGCTCTGCGGGCCGGATTAAAAGGTCTGCCGGGCTGTATATGGCCCGCGGGTCGTAGTTTGCCCAGTCCTGCTCTAGACTCATGTTCCTGTCATCCTCAACCTCAGAACCAGCATCTGAATTCAGTAATGGCTGGGCATCATCAAGGAGCAAGTGTCTGACGCTGTGGTCAAATAACTCCTCAATGGCTGATGTTAGGGCTATGGCAGGAATAGATGTGGACAAGGAGGCAGGTTTATCTACTCTGGCAACTCCTGCAGTTCTGCCTCTGCGGACTGCACACTTGTCTCTGCTTGTGTGACAGAGGGTGAGGAGGATGAGGAAGGTTTAGTAAGCCAGTCCACCATCCCCTCTGCATGCTGTGGCTGGATAGCTTGGGCAAATTCAATAAACAGAGGACAGAGGACTGGCCACCACCACATCCACTTTTGCCTGTGGACACTTTTGTTTCTGGCCCCCTTACAGTGCCAATAGAACGTCTGCCTCTCCTTGTTGTCCTCCCAGACATTATTGGGAGGGAGGGAGGGGGCGGTGCTTATAAGCAAAAGTTGAAGTTGAAATCTGTACGTAGATGCACTTTAATCAATGTAAAGAGGTGTTTGGTGCCCTTTTAAATTAAGTTCTCACACTACACAGACACACTCCACAGATACAATATAATATACTGCAATATAAAGCACCAAACGTACAGTGATGCTCAGAACTATATGGTGTAAAACTGGCAGTAACGCACGCAAAACTGGATGGCGTTAAACTGTCAGTAATGCATGCAAAACTATATGGCGTTAAACTGTCAGTAACGCATGCAAAACTATATGGTGTTAAACTGTCAGTAACGCAGGCAAAACTATATGGCATTAAACTGTCAGTAATGCACACAGAACTATATGGCGTAAAACTGGCAGTAGCACAAGCAAAACAATATGGCATTAAACTGGCAGTAACACACACAAAAGTAAATGCCGTTAAACTGGTGGTAACGCACACAGAAGTAAATGACGTTAAACTGACAGTAACACAATCAAATCAATCTTCACTACACTGACGCTATCTGAACTGTCCCTACTCTAGCCATACTCTAATGTCAAAATTACTGACACGGTCTCACTACAATATTGCTAGGCTAGGTTTAGAGAAATATAGCGGGTTGTAAGGTAGGAAAAATAATAATTTAAAACTAGGCTGGTCAGCCAGGTGTGCACTATTGAATGTGCGCTCCTTGCCTGCTCACACGATAGAAGTCTTTGATTTTATAGAAGAATATAATCTAGACTTATTATTTGTAACGGAAACCTGGCTGTCAGTAAGTAACTACACGGCTTTAAAACAGGCTATTCCAGTGGGTTATGGCATTGTCAGGGAAGACAGGGGTAAAGGAAAAGGTGGAGGGACGGCAGTAATTTTTAAAAAAGATTTAAGGATAGTAAAATTAGAAGAAATTAGTGACAAGGGCTGTGAATTCATACGAGTTCACCTTGAATGGGACACAGATAAATTTTTAATGTTTTATGTATTTTACATTTCTCCAATTAATAAGGGAAAAGCCCTGGAGACTTTTAAAGATATTTTAATTAATAAAATGTGTCACTCGGTTCCATGTATGGTTTTAGGTGATTTTAACATATGGTTTGAGAAACCTGACCTCATGGAGGTCAAGAATGTGCTAGACATACTCTTAATGGCAGGTTTCTCCCAGCTGAGTAAAGGGCCTACACACTTAAAAGGCCATAGTTTAGATGCTATTTTTTTTTAGAGACACTATTGTTGATAGTTTCTCGATTATAGAACATGGTTGGATGGACCATTGTTCTCTGCACTTTACCATTTATGGTAAAGAAGAGGTTAAACAAAAAATCACCCCATTACCACTTATAGAATTTAGAAATTTTAGAAATTTTCCAATAGATGAGTTTAAAACTAAAATATCTTTAGAACTCAATCAACCCTTTCCCCCAGATGTGGAAAGCATGTATGGTTTTTTCCATGCATGCATGATTAAAGTATTAGATGAACTCTGCCCCATAATTAAAAAACGCCCATGTAATAGAAAAGACCTGGGGAACTCAAAATGGTATACCGTGGCTTTAAAAAAACTTAAAATTCAAGGGCGTGCCCTTGAGAGGCGTTGGAGAAAGAGCCATATGCCATTTGAGTTCCAAAACTGGAAGATATGGCGGCGGGGATATAAGGCCTCTATATTTAGAGCTAAAAAAGCTTATCTAGAGAGCCGTATTTGGGGTGCACAGAACAACACTAGAGAACTATTTAGAATAGTGACAGAGTTTCTCCAACCTGAAGCAATTAAAACCCAAGAAATAGCTACACCAGAGTATGCTCAGACTCTGGCAGAGTTTTTTATGGAGAAAGCTCAAAAAATACATGATGACCTGGCCAACCATATTGTTGAAACTAAAAAAAATAATCTTTTAATACCCGACATTATTCAAGAAAGGAGAAACGACTGCCTGGACAATAGTCCAACCTCTATAGGCAGTGTTCCTATGTTTTATTTTTCACCAGTAACCGTAGAAGCAGTAGGACATTGCATTGCCACTGCTAAAGATAGGGCTCCCCCATCAGACCCATGTCCGGGTCTCGTGATGAAGTTGATAGCTGAAGAAATAAAGGGTTTTGTGGCTCAGCTAATCAACAGTTGTTTTGATAAGGGCGAATACCCAGAGCATTTCAAAAAAGCTATAGTTACTCCAATACTAAAGAAACTTAATTCTGATCCAAGAAAAAAGGAGGAAAGAAGACCCATCTCAGGGATAGCCTTCCTGGCAAAGCTGTCAGAGGGAATAGTCTGTCAACAGCTGCAATGTTTTGTGGAACAACATAGGTTGCTGGCGGAGCAGCAGTCAGGGTTCCGTCCCAGTCATGGTACGGAAACTGCAGTAGTGGAGATCATGGATGACCTACTGTTTGAGGCAGATGCAGGGCAGACCTCCGTCCTCGTCTTATTAGATCTTTCGGCAGCATTTGACACCATCGACCATGAGATCCTAATGCGTAGACTAGTTGAGGTCGCGCATGTTAGTCCAGAGGCTTTAGGTTGGTTCATAGCCTTCCTAAAGGGTAGAGAATTCAAGGTACGACTGGGCCCATTCTATTCAGGCCCAGTACGTCTTGGTTGTGGGGTACCCCAGGGTTCCCCCTTATCTCCCCTCCTCTTTAACATCTACATGCGTCCTCTGCTGGATATGATAAAGGACCGTGGGATGAGATGTCAGTCGTATGCTGACGATACCCAGTTGTATACCAGGATTGATGCCGGAGGGCCGGGAGACGAGGTGGATCTTCTGGAGACTCTTGGGGCCATCAAACAATGGATGGCCGACAATTGTCTCCAATTGAACCAGGCAAAGACCGAGGTACTCCGGACGGGATCGGCCCAGAACTTACACTGGGTGTTGCCTTGGCCGGACGAGGAGGGGAGATTCCCTGTAACTGCCGAAAAGGTGAAGACCCTAGGCGTTCTGCTGGACTCCGGTCTGTCCCTGGATGCACACATCGGCAGTATTACCCAGTTATGTTTCCTCAAGATGAGGCAGTTGTACAAGGTTGTACCCTTTTTGTCAAGCTCTGCCAGAATTGCTGTAGTTAGAGCGCTAGTCTTACTCCATTTGGATTACTGCACTGCTCTTTTCATGAGTTTGCCTCAGACCCAGATTAGACGCTTGCAGAAAATCCAAAATCAGGCAGTTCGGCTGGCACTCAGGCTACCAGGGCGGACGTCCACCTCCACCCACCTGAAGAGCCTCCATTGGCTCCCAATACGGGAGAGATCAGAATTTAAGGTTCTTTGTATTGCTTACAAAGCCTTTAATAATCTAGGCCCATGTTCTATCCGCAAGAAATTGCGGCGACAGTTTGTGACGAGAGCCTTACGGGCCACGTCACAAACTAGATTGGTGGTTCGGCCTTATAGGCTGAAAAAATGGGGGGGCAGAGCTTTTTCAGTTCAAGCTGCCCAGTTATGGAATCTGCTTCCATGCCACCTGCAACAACAGGAGAAGTACCAGGTATTCAGAAAAGATCTGAAGACCCTGTTGTTTACTAGGGCCTTTAGTGGTTTGGGGTGAGATATCTCTTTCTCTATCCTTTCCCCTTCCCCCTTTTTCCCTTTCCTTCCTTTCCCCCCTCTTCCTTTTTTGTTGTTTTTATGCAGTTTTTAACGTTTTTATAATGTATACATGTAGTACCGAGTGTTAGAATGTCTATATGTTTATTGTAACCGCCACTCGATTTTATGTTGTTTTTAAAGTTTGTTTTCTTGGTATGGTTCTGGTAACGTGACTGGATGGGAAGCAATCGCATCGATGCAAACATGTTTTGTGAACTATGCGCCTTGTATAAGAAACAAACAATAAACAATAAACAATACATTACACTGAAACTATCTGAGCTGTCCCTACTCTACACCAATGTATGTATAAGTGACACGGTCTCACTACACTACAGTGAAACTATCTGAGCTTTGCCTACTCTAGCTGCAAAGCTAAATGATGGTCCTCCTCACTACACTCACACTATCCCTAGACTGACATTAAACTAATATTCTTCACTGACAAATGAAGCAAAATGGCACAGTATAGCACACTAACTAATAGTACTGAACAGAGCGCTGTTCTATCTCTCTCCACACCAAAATCACACTGATAATGGCAGCAATTGCAAGAATACTTTTATACTGTGTGGCGGGAATGAGCCATTGTTGGATAAAGTCATGATGACAGTGTCCAATGATGACTCTGACAGTGCTCTGTGCCCTGATTGGCTGAAGCTTTCACTGCTTCAGCCAAACAGGGATTGCAATGCACTGTTCAGCACCGCAATGCATTGTGGTCAGTTTGGGGATGAACAAACGATCAAACATTCCAGAAGTTCGGCTGTTTACCGAATGACCGAACAACAAAAGTTTGGCCTGAATTTATGCTCGGGGCGAACCGTTCGCCCATCCCCACTAGCTTTACTGTAAGTACAATTGGAGAACAGTACAGCCATACAACTTTTATGGCATATGTAGGTAGAATTTGCAAGCAACACAAGTGAGACACAGTTTGAGAATAACAAACAGTGGTGCAAGTTCATAGTAGGTACAGCAAACTCTTATGGATCAAACTAGACCATCAGAACCAAGCAGGGATGGTTAAAAAAAAAATGGGTGTGCTAATTCAAAGAGTGCTGATCAAATAGGGTAGAACCTATTTTCTGCTCCATACTGCTCCGTAGGATGACAGGAACAAGAAGACTAACATGTTACTGCACAACTCTCATCACAATTAATAAATGTACAATGTTCAGGATGCTCAGAGGGAGAAGTCTTGTAATGGGGTCAGAGCTGCTTCAGAACATGGGAGCGGGAACACCTGGTCGAATGAACAGGTTAGAGACTGCCTGATCTGCTGGAGCACCCCCCCAACAGGTCTTCTCCTTACGCCCTCTCCGTGTGCCCTTCCTCCCCACTATACCTTGCAGTCAGCTTCGGGGAAGTCGGAAGGAGTGTGCTCCTGTGGAGGACGGTAGGAAGCCTGAGTTTCTTCCCGTGGGTGCCAAGTAGGAGTGCGGGTTCTCACGGAGCCTCAAGCGGTGGTTTGCTACCGGATGCAGTCTACTTCCCGGATTTCTCTCCCTCTTGCTGGTGAGATACAGCAGAGGACCGGCATACAGAGGGAGGCAGATCTCTTTCCTCCCTCGGACAAATACCAGCCAGGAAACGAGATGAGCCAGAGGAGTGACGACACGCAGGGAGCCAGCGAGGAGAGTGGACTGGAGACGAGACCCCCAGTCCCTGGCTGTAAAACAGAGGTGACAGGGGGTGACCCTGGAGAGACATCCCCGCGCGCTTGCATTCCTGGAACAGCCCTGAAGTATTCCACCTAAAAGGGGAAAATAGGAGATGCAGAAAAACAAAGACAAAGGGAACTGACACCTGAACTAAGTACGTGTGGAGGTGGTTAGTATATAAAAAAACATCAAATATGCATACAGTATAAAGCACTATTGTACCATTGGATTATCATGGACTGATAATATTGCATTATATACAAGAGGAGGAGCGACCCCTAAATCACCCCGTCTAAGCTTGACACCCAGCCCGGGCACAATGAACAAATATGTTACCCATGCAGGGAATGGAGATAAGCCTACAATGGAAAAACTGCAAGCTGCTAAAATACGGAGAGTAAGGAGAAGAAGAAAGAAAAGAAAAAGGGCCAAAATTAAACATCCACCGAGAGTGATACATTTTTAGAGTACCGAATAGAACAAGAATTGGATACGGAACATGACCAAAGGAGATAAGATAACCACCAAAATAAAGATTTATTACCAACTAAAACTGAAATGGAATTTATGTTTGTGGCCTTGTAAAAATCGCTAAAAGCAGAAATGGAGATAGTTCATAGGAATCTTGGTCATATGCTTGAACGAGTGGAGGTAGTGGAAAAAATAACGGATTCTAACGTAACCAGAATAAAAAATTAGAAGGAGAAATCAAAACCATGAAAAGAGATCAACAAGAGCAAGCATATAAATTAGAAGACCAAGAGAACCGGGACAGAAGAATGAACTGAAGAATTTGAGGAGTCCCTGAATCTACAGAATTTAACAGAAATAATAAGGAAGATTTTTAACCCAGTGATGGACAAAGAAATAATAAATCCAATAAAAATCAAGAGAGCACATAGATTAAGAAGACAGAGAGAAATTCCGCAGGAGAATCCAAGAGACATCATAGCACGATTTGAAAACTGGGAGGAAAAAAATCAACTTTGGAGAAACCTAAAGTGGAAGTCACCAATTAAATTTGAAGAAAACAATATCTAAATATTTTGAATCCGCTAATGGCGACTCTACAGGAACAAGGAGAACAATATAACTGGGGTTTCCCTGCATTATTGATAGGAAAAATGATTGTACCACCAGATTAAGATTTATAGAAGAGACACCTGAATTCTGTAAAAAAAACTGGAGATTCCAACAGCAGAAAATCGCTCGGCGATAAGCTCAGGACAAGAAGGAACCATGGAAAGATAGAAAAAAATAGCAAGAAATAGAAAGAGGAACAGAAGCTGTAAAGAGGCCCCCCTTTTTTATCTCTGACACTCAGAAGATCTGCCGGACGGACATGGAGTGAGGGGAGGAGGTTTGGAGGGGGGAAGAGGGGGGTTGTTTGATATGATAAAAGACATAAAAAGGGGATACGGAGACTTGGACTCTTGGCAAGTTCTGGAAATACCTCCCTAGTAGTAGGGGAGGCAAAAGAAAAAGAAAATAAATCGGCGCAAAAATGACAAATGAACCCCTGTATAGAAGCTGAACACCAGGGTTAATAATCACAAAATCCCTGTTGAGAAACAAATACAAATGGTGCAGCGCTCAAATAAAATAATAAAAGATGAATAGAAAGTCCATAAAATCGCAGTACACCTCCAGTGAGTGTCAATGTAGACAGACAGATGACTGTGTAGATAACTTCACATGTGCTAGACACACATCCACCACAACATGAAATGGCCTTTCACCTCACCACCTGGACCCTTTGATTATGAAGGGTCAAATGCGCTTTATGTGTAAATATCAGCAAATCCAGCAGTAGTAGAGATATCACAGAGAAACCAATAGGTCATCCCCCAGGTCATGTAATAAACAAATGCCAAAACATAGTGCTCTCCGTTTGGATAAACGATTTAATCGTAATAAAAGGTAAAGAAAAAACACTCACAATTAAGGCACCACGATCGGTGCCGATGTATACAGCGTGTATATTGGGCAAAGTGATAGCCGCGGATTTTCGGGGCAGCGTCCCCCGGAGTTGGCAGATCATAGCCTGTTGGTGGCTCAGGGTTTGAAACTATGGAGGAGACACGGCTCCTCGCGGGCTCTGGCCTCTGTGGCTCCCCAGGACACTTCTTTTCTGGGGGATCCCAGATTACCATCCGCCTTTTTGGACACCGACTCATTTCGTTGGTGGGTTTCCTCCGGTCTGACAACTTTGGGGGACTTCCAATATGGGGGTAGGTTCATTTCCTTCTCTCAACTACAATCTCTTAAGGGAGCACCTGTAGGGGAATTTTATAGGTTTATGCAGATCCGCTATTTCTTTCTTACTCACTACTCACACTCCCCCTCTCAGCCGTGCTCCTCTTTTGAATCTTTGTGTAGGTCCGGACCTAGGCAGAGGGGTATGATCTCGGTTCTCTATAGTGCCTTGACTTGGGATCAATATGGAGTTAAACTGAAATATATGTGCAAATGGGAATCGGAGTTGGGCCTGGAGTATGAGTTAAGTGACTGGGAGGCAAATCGGCACAATATCCGCAAAAGCACTCTCTCTTTATCTTTTAGGGAGACTGCAATCACATTTTTTACCTGCTGGTACTATACCCCCCACCGCATACACCAAATTTTCCCTCAGTCTTCCCCTAACTGCTTTAGGGGGTGCCCTACAGCTGGCACCTTCTATCATATATTTTGGGACTGTGAGAGGATCTCTTCGGTTTGGAAGACTGTCTTTGATATTTTAGATAAGTTGGGGGGAGGGCACATTGATTTGTCTTATAGACATTGTCTACTTTTTGAGAAAATCCCAGACACCCCTAGTCAGTTAAGGAATCTGATATATTCTCTTTGTACAGCGGTTCTCTGGGTGGTAGCATTCAATTGGAAATTCACTGCAATACCCTTCTCGCAGTTGCTAACTAGAATGGACCAGGTTATGTTATCCGAACGCATTTTTCATAGGCTGCATGATACTATCCCTGTGTATGAGGCTAAGCGGACCCCATGGTGGCTGTTGCGTCTCCAGCACTGAGGGCGCTTTGCTTCTTCCCTGCTGGATTTGCTTTAGCCTTATTTTGCCGGGCTGGACTGGGAGAGGGTTACCTTTTTTCCCTCTCATATATTCTAATCTCATGTTGCTCATCCTGAGCTTTTGCAATTTTGAATTGTTTTTCTTCCTTCTCGCTTTATCTAATGTGCTTACCTCTGATTCTCTATTTACATGAAAATCTCAGTTGTGAGTACACTGCCATCTAAAGGTTTACTTTTTTATTCCCATACCTTATGTCCTCAAGAAAAATAAATTTTTAGTCTATGTACTTGCCTGTTGGGTTTGATTAGTTTGACCTTGTATTGTTCACTCAGACTGCTGTATATAACATGTTTCAGGCAATCCTTTGTACGACTGTTTTTGATGGGAATGTTTAAGAAGTGATGTACTCTTTTGGTTTCTGTGGTTTTCTCAAATACCTTTTGAAAGTAAAAAAAAAAGTGATAGCCGCGGGTGACGTCACAGCGCTCCTCCCGTAC
Organism: Rana kukunoris; assembly: GCA_029574335.1. Taxonomy (NCBI): domain Eukaryota; kingdom Metazoa; phylum Chordata; class Amphibia; order Anura; family Ranidae; genus Rana; species Rana kukunoris. The sequence continues at coordinate 312,799,554 of CM056051.1, read as the reverse complement.
GTCACCCGCGGCTATAACTTTGCTCAATATACACGCTGTAAACATCGGAACCAATCGTGGTGCCTTGGAGCATTGGAAAAAAAGAAAGGGAAATAACTATGAAAAAGGTAATAACTTAATTTCAAGACTTGGAACAGATACTGTACATAAAATACACCTAGACAGGGAAACACACCAGAGCGTAGTTAGAAAAAGGGGTCACTTAAGGGACTTGATGGAGCAGGAAACCTGAAAAGTATTCCACAATATAGCAAAAGAAAGATATAGATGGGGAAATAAGCCTGGGAAATACCTGGGGGAAAAAAAACTAAATTATATCGAAAAGATAAAAAATGAAAAAGGTGAAATTAAATACAAGACAACTGATATTGCAAAGATTTTCTAAAAATATTATAGTTCATTATATGCTATTAGAAATCAAGAAACACGACAGGAAGAGAACAATAGGAAACTTAAAATACAACAATATCTAATAGAGGTAAATTTACCTAAAATAACAGCAGAAAGTACAGAGCTCATAGAGAAATTGAGGTAGAAGATAGCAGGTGATGGCGCCTACTACTAATTAAAAATTGCGTGCACAAGTGTATCCAAATCAATGGTGCTAGTAATACTACTCCGTGTAGTGATGTCAATTGAAAAATAAAATAAAATATAAATAATAAAGATAGTACTTCAACCAATAATAGTGCTAAAAATGTTAATCCTTGTAGTAGTGTCAATTATTCATATTACAAAATACAAAAAATAATAAATGTGTGCAAAATGGTATATATAGAAATATAAAATATAAAATATAAAAAATATATAAAATCCTAGTGGTGATAGTCCATATAATCCAATCAAAATCCAGTTTCTAGTTTACAAAAATTAATAGTTCCATAAATAAAATTGATGTTTTTATAATAGTCCAAGGGTAATATTTGCAAAATTTTCTTCATATACAATAAAATAAAGTGACAGGTGCTTCATGCAAGTACAGCCATCAGTGGATCATTCAGTGCTCTCCCCCAATGGTCCCGCACTCACCGGATCCAATCACCCCCACAGGGGCAACAGGCTCTTTTCTAATAAGTATCCAAGTTCCAAACTTCAAAAAGGCTGCCTGGTTTTCTCCCCTGGGATCTGTTCAGCCGTTCAACCGCACCATATTCAGGAAAATGGTAGAGGAGGATATAAGAAATTTAAAGATAAGTAAATCAAAACGCAACAAAATATGGAAAACAATTAGGGACCTTGAAAAGAAGAAAAACATAGTCATTCGACCCGCGGACAAAGGGGGGGGCCTAGTCATACTCAGAAAAACAGACTATGAAGCTGAAATGACAAAATTACTCAATATATCAGACACTTATAAAAAATTGAAGTCAAATCCCAAAAAGGAATACAATAAGAAACTACATGCATATGTAGAAAAGGGCAAAAAGCTAGACATCCTTACAAAGAAAGAAGCCAAATATTTGACCCCAGAAACGGCAAAAACACCTATCTATTATGTCCCAAAAGTACATAAGAATCAATCCAATCCACCGGGAAGACCGATTATAAGTGGAATTGATTCCCTTTTTTCAAGACTTGGAGCCTACATTGATGGATTCCTACAGCCATTAGTGAAGGAAGGACCATCATATCTCAAGGACAGTAGACAACTCATAATGGAACTTGTGGATTTGGAGATAGAACCTACGGACCTCTTAGTCACCATAGATGTCAACTCGTTATACACAAATATAGTACAGGAAGACGGCATTAAAGGGGTTAATTGGGCCCTACATAAAGACTCAAAGTTGAAGCAGGAGCAAATAAATTATATTTTGGAGGGGCTAACATTAGCTATGAGCCACAATTATTTTTGGAACAAAGGAACATTTTTTGTTCAGACTAAAGGAGTAGCCATGGGGGCCAAATATGCCCCCAGTGTAGCTAATATCTTTTTGAACCATTGGGAGGCAGAACAGATCCAAGGAGTAACAAGATCACCTTTGAAATTTTACAGAAGGTATATAGATGACATACTAATTGTATGGGGCGGCACGGAAACGGAGTTACAACATTTTTTTGATGAGATTAACCAGAACATATATGGGATCACTTTCTCAGGCATCTGGAACCTAGAATCCATTGATTATCTGGACCTACAATTATTTAAAGTAGGAAATAGAATCCACACTAGAACTTTTTTCAAAAAGACAGACAGAAATAGCTACATTCCAGTAACAAGCTGTCATCACAAACAATGGATTCAAAATATCCCAAAAGGACAGCTCATGAGAATATTCAGAAACTGTAGCAATGAGGATGATTTTGAACTACAAGCTACACAGATTATTAACAAGTTCGTGGAGAAAGGTTACCAACGTAGACAATTGGAAATTCTGAAAAACAATGTGAAAGAAATGAACAGAGATGACATTATAGTAGGAACACAAAGGAAGAAAGAAAGTAAAAAAACCTCAGAAGTAGCCTTCCTGACTGGATACAACATACAACATAGAGACGTGGAAAAAATATTCAAAAAATACTGGCCCATTCTGCAATCTGACAAAAGCCTGAAACATCTACTACCGAACAAACCGAGTTTCATATATCGTAGAGCCCCCAATTTAAGGAACAGACTAGTCCATAATGCTATTGACCCCCCAAAACAGATTCAAATTTTCAAAAATCTCAAAGGTTTTCACAAATGTGGAAAATGCCTACCTTGCCGAGTCAGCAAAAAGACCAACAAGAAAAAAACTGAGTTCACATCTATAACCAATGGAACCACACACAAAATAAGAGAACTGATAACATGCAATAGCACACATGTTACGTATGTCCTGGAATGCCCATGCCAAAAGCAATATGTAGGAAGAACAACAAGAGAACTACACATCAGGATTAGAGAACATATAGCTAACATTAAAAAAGGGTTCCACAAACATAGTGTGTCTAGACATTTTAGAGATTACCACAACAAAGATCCGGGATGTATGACTTTTTATGGTATAGACAGAATAAAGGAACATTGGAGGGGGGAGAACAAAACTATTAAAGTATCCCAAAATGAAACCCGGTGGATCTACACGTTGGATACCCTCCAACCATCTGGTATGAACATTGATGTAGATCTAAATTGTTTTTTAACCAATTTTTAACATTTCAATATAATATAATATTTTATATACTAAATTGCATTAACACATGTACATCATCATCTTTATTATTTTAATTATTTTAATTATTTTAACTATTCTAATTGATATATATATTTTTAACAAAACCTCCTCAGATAAACCTAATTTTTCTACAATATAAATTTTATTAATTTTACTAAGGTTTCAATAACGCTCGTTTATACATCTTCATTGTATCTATCATGTATTGAATTTACAAATTCCTGTATGTTCAATTATAATATCATTATTACATTGGATTAGCTTGGATAACAGCTAAATAACCACATATCTGTATGTTTATAGTATATTTATTTCAAAGAAATGTGCGGGAGTTACAGCGAATTGAAAGCAAAACATTCCCATTTAAATATAGAGCCTCTAGCGTCAGGACTTCGGTCTGCAAAAGTCTCCAATATGGAGGACACTGAAAAAAGGGGATCCTTTTTCGACATAAGAACGCGGGTTTTCTCCGACAGAACGTCCGTCGACTTCGGTCTGCAAAAGTTTCCAATATGGAGAACACTGAAAAGAGGGGATTTTTTTCGACGTAAGAACGCAGGTTTTTTCCGACAGAACGTCCGTCGATTCCAAACACAGGAGCCTCTAGTGCTGGGACTACGGTCTGAAAAATCTCCAACATGGAGAACGACCGGATGAGAAAGTTTTTTCGACGTAACATTAGGGGTTTTTTTCTCGACGTAACGTCCGTATTTCCGACACAACGTCGACTGCAATATAAATAAGGAAGTGCTGTAGGCTCAAAGACACGCTCCAGACGACGTCACAACGACGAAACCGGTAGAGCGATCGTGCTTCAGAGCCACAGAACACTTTTTACTCAATGCTTTTTAACTACATGTAAATTGTGAGTACCCATTGTTTTTGTCAAAATAAACTTTTATTGTAAGACGGTATCACGCTATTGGGCACCTTTATTTTCTCTATGAGCGGTTGAACGGCTGAACAGATCCCAGGGGAGAAAACCAGGCAGCCTTTTTGAAGTTTGGAACTTGGATACTTATTAGAAAAGAGCCTGTTGCCCCTGTGGGGGTGATTGGATCCGGTGAGTGCGGGACCATTGGGGGAGAGCACTGAATGATCCACTGATGGCTGTACTTGCATGAAGCACCTGTCACTTTATTTTATTGTATATGAAGAAAATTTTGCAAATATTACCCTTGGACTATTATAAAAACATCAATTTTATTTATGGAACTATTAATTTTTGTAAACTAGAAACTGGATTTTGATTGGATTATATGGACTATCACCACTAGGATTTTATATATTTTTTATATTTTATATTTTATATTTCTATATATACCATTTTGCACACATTTATTATTTTTTGTATTTTGTAATATGAATAATTGACACTACTACAAGGATTAACATTTTTAGCACTATTATTGGTTGAAGTACTATCTTTATTATTTATATTTTATTTTATTTTTCAATTGACATCACTACACGGAGTAGTATTACTAGCACCATTGATTTGGATACACTTGTGCACGCAATTTTTAATTAGTAGTAGGCGCCATCACCTGCTATCTTCTACCTCAATCACTCATTCCCACCTAGGTGGGTTTCTATGCAGGGGCTGCCACTAAATATTTAATCACTTATTATTTAATTTAAGTTGTCTGTGGCGCAGTTTCATTCCTTTTTTTCATAGAGAAATTAATTACACATGAAGGAATTAATAATGTCCTAAAAGAAATACCAGGGGGAAAAAGTCCAGGCCTGGAAAATTTGATTTAAGGAACAGTTAGTACCATTATTATGTAGTTACTTAAACAAAGTTGGAGAAAATTAAGAAATACGAAAGGAATCCCTCTTGACAGATATTACAATCATACCAAAAATAGGTAACGATAGAACCATTTGCTCTAACTACCGCCCTATTGCATTGGTAAATGCAGACATAAAATTATCTGCAAAAATTCTGGCAATCAGACTAAAAAATCTGACGCCAGACTTGATAAACACTGACCAAGTAGGCTTCATCCCAGGAAGGAAGGGACAATAGTATAAGAACAATGCTACTGATGCATACAAAAAATAAATCTCCAGTCTTACTCATGTCAATAGATGCTGAAAAAGCATTTGACCGAGTAGACTGGGGATTCATGATGGACATGTTACGAAGCATTGGTTAAGGCCCAAGGCTCATGAGATGGATTTGCAACTTATACAAAAGTCCCTCGGCCAGGGTTAAGGTTAATGGAAATATGTCGTCCGCCTTTGATATGTTCAATGGAACGAGGCAGGGATGCCCGCTCTCACCACTCCTGTATGTAATTTCATTGGAACCACTGTTGGAAAAAATAAGAAAATGTTTTCCTATAGGCGGGTGTTAGGGGGTTAGGGTGGGTGAAGAAGAACATAAAGTTGCTGCATATGCGGATGACATACTTCTATACATAACCAGGCCAAGGATATCGCTACCCAATATAATAAGAGAATTAAAACAAAATAGTGAGCTCACAAACTTCAAAATAAATACGATAAAAACAGTAATATTGAACTCACATTTTCCTGGGAGACAGAAGCATTGACATATTTGGGAATTAAATGAACACCTTCTCTAGGAAAATTATACAAGGCCAACTTTATTCTGTTACCTAATGAAGTTAATTCCGAGCTAAAAAAAAATTATCGAGGAGATCTCTCTCCTGGACAGGAAGGATGCATTTATTAAAAATGGTGACCTTACCAAAAATACTATATACATTTCAAATGCTCCCGATAGAGATACCACAAAATTTCTTTAAGGTAATATAAAATAAAAATATTTTGAAATATATATGGCAGAATAAAAAAGCCAGAGTAAATAACTTGCTTCTATCTAGAAAAAAAAAGAATGGAGGGCTGGCAGCTCCCAACATTAAAAGATATTATAAGGCGGTTATAATGTCAAGGTTAATAGAATCGGCAAACACAAACACTAAAAAGAGATGGCTGAAAATGGAAAATACACTTAACACCTCACAGCTACAAAAAGAAAAATTGTATTCCACCAAAATTTAGAACACTTAGCACTAATACACATGTTTTAACCAAAACCGTATTTAAAGTGTGGGACTCACTATATCGAAAAGAAAAGTGGGAGTACAACTCCCCATTAATTCCATTATCAGGCACAAACTTTTTTTCTCCCAGGGAATTGGACATGATTGGGAACACAAGTGGAAAATGCACATTTAAAGAATATTGTGACACAAGGTAAAATTAGAATTAGAGAAGAATTAATAACAATACACGGGTGGAGGCAGGTTAATGAATGGGATTATTTGCAACTTAAACACTTTGTTGGCACAATTCCACTCAGAGATAGGAATACTTTGAATCCAATTGAAAAGCTTTGCAATATTAAAACATCTATGAGACATGGAATATCTTAAATGTATGACATACTAATAGAATTAGAAGGAATTAGAAGAATTAGAAGGAAGTTGGGCACTACCCTTCATAGGAAAAGTTAGACAAAAGACACATGATAGAAGCAGTACATAACTATGCATCTGACATTACTACGATATAGGCAAATTATAAATGTATGGTACGATGACCTGACCCTGGAGAGAATTAATACATTTCAACCAAATAACCAAATAAGTCCCCTCAGTGTTGGAGAGGGTCCTCCTCCCCTGCTTTCAAACATTTCGGGATGCTGGTACATTTTAAATGTATTGTTCTAAATTGAATAACTGAGACTATACTCTCCCCCTTTTCAACAATACACATATGGTGGGAGTGTCCAAAAATAAAAGAACATTGGCAGTTAATATTAGAACACATAGAGGAGATAACTGGGGAAAAGATTGCACAAAGCCCCTAGAACATTTTGTGCCATGGAACCAATAAAACAAAAAACAATATAAGGAAACTTTGATCCCGTTCAGTAATGACACAAATTGTAAAGTTTGCTCCTTCAATAATTTTCTATTGGACGGTCTGAATTGTCTCTTAAAATTTGTGTGCACACTATATGAAAAATCGTATGACTTTTCCGAATATGAAATATTCCCTCAGATTATGAAGTAATGTGTAAGCCCCATTACCAATGGCCAAATCTCTTACAGGGTAGAGTTGCCATTCCATAGACATGGTCATACACAGTTAGGACCAACCTTTGCCACAGAGGAGAGGGCAATGTTAACTGACAGGGCTTCCTCAGCTTTTGGATTGGGAACATATTTCTCTTCATATGACAAGAACCAGTTATTATATATACATGGTTATTCTTTTCCATATTAATTAATTTCACTAATCCACCTCTACTGAAAAATGAATATAATGATTTGGCATGGGTAAGAGCTACTATTACTGCACTTTGTATGCTCCTCTTAGCTCTTGCACTCACTTACCTAATAAAACTAATAACTAATAAAACTCACTTACCTAATAAAACTGCCACCTTTATTTTCATTGATTACATTACTTGATGATGTACTTGATGAGGAGAAGGTGAGTTGTCTTAAAATGCAGTGGCAAGGATCTACTTTGCATAAATTGTACCAAATATAAAATACAAATCTATTGTACAGTGCATATCCAATTCATTACCATTACCAGTATTTAACTTATTGGATGGTTTTAAATGGCAATGTATACACTTTGGGCCAGATTCAGATACACTTAATATTGCGCTGCGTAATCGAAATACTCTACGCTGCCGTATTTTACCAGGCTCTACACCGAATCCTGGTAGATTTTTGCCCGTACGCTACGGCGGCGTAGTCTATTTCTCGCCGCGTAATCGAAATACGCGATTAGGGGGCGTGAAGCATTTAAATTAAGCGCGTCCCCGCGGCGATCGAACTGCGCATGCTCCGTTCAGAAATTTCCCGCCGTGCATTGCGCGAAATCACGTCGTTACGTCATTCGTTGTTTGAGTAGCGCCGTTTACGAACATTCCTATTCCCGGACGACTTACGGAAAAAATAATAAAAGACGTCGGAAAACGTAGAAATTCGACGCGGGAACGACGGCCATACCTAACATGGGCTGTCTAATATTAGAGCAGCAAAAAGCTGGTATAGTTTTACGCAGCGAAAAGATGACTAAAGATGCCGTAAGAGATTGCGATTGAAGAACGTAATTTCGGGGATCGCCGGCAAAAGCTCATTTGCATACCCCGACACGGAAAACGATGGGAAGTCCACCCAGTGGCCGCAATTTTATTGCAGCGTAGATCCGAAGGCGTACAAACACGTAATCCAGTCGAATTGAAGCCCGCAGCCGTCTATTCATGGTTTGAGGTTTTCGACTAGCTAGAAAACGCGCGTAATTTGAAATTACTCCAGTCTAACACCAGTTAGACAGGCGTAATGGCTCTCTGAATCTGGCCCTATATTTCAAAAACTATTGGGACGCCTGCCTTTTCACGCACATGAACTTTAATGGCATCCCAGTCTTAGTCTGTAGGGTTCAATATTGAGTTGGCCCACCCTTTTCAGCTACAACAGCTTCAACTCTTCTGGAAAGATTGTCCACAAGGTTTAGGAGAGGGTCTATGGGAATGTTTGACCATTCTTCCAGAAGCACATTTGTGAGGTCAAGCACTGATGTTGGACGAGAAGGCCTGGCTTGCAGTCTCTACTCTAATTCATCCTAAAGGTGGGGTCAAAGCTGTCAGACAAGAGTACATACAGTGAAGGGCAGCACTGTGGTGTATAAAGTGCATGCATGCACAGTATTTTTGGTTGGGAGAAGCATAGAAGAAACTATTGAAGAGAAGTTTGACAGTTCCATAATAGAGACTTTTATGATTTTATTTGTTTTTTATTTTTTGATCGTTCATTTGTGCAGGCCAGCCAAGTTCTTCTACCCCAAACTCTCTCATCCATGTCTTTACGGACCTTGCTTTGCACACTGGTGCAAATTATTTGGTAGAGGGAAAATTATGATGTAGGGTGGTTTTTAAGGGGTGGGGCATGGTGCCTTAGTTCCAGTAAAGGGAACTCTTAAGGTGTCAGCATACCAAGACAAATTGGACAATTTCATGCTCCCAACTTTATGGGAACAAATTGGGGACACCCCTTCCTGTTCCAGATGACTGCGCACAAGTGCATAAAGCAAGGTCCATAAATACATGTATGAGCGAGTTTTGGGATGGAAGAACTTGACTGGCCTGCACAAATGCATGATCAAAAAAAATAAAACAAATGAACTCATAAAAGTCTCTATTAAGGGACTGTCAAATGTTTCTTTAATAGTTCCTGATATATTTCTCCCAATGCTGTGCATACATCCACTTTATACACCACCGTGCTGCCCTTGACTTGTACTCTCACCTGAAAGCTTTGAACCCAAATTAAATGTAAGGTCAAAAAGCACATTTGCCCCCTTTACAGGGGTCCTAATATTCTTCAGCGCCTACTGAAATCATTAAGCTGAATAAACTCCTCTGCAGCAAAGTTTTCATCCTCCTCCAATTTTCAGACACTGTCTCTTTAAAACTTCAGCCAACTGCATAAAAAAAGCACTTAATAGTGTATTACCCTTAAAAACACAGTTATTCCAATCCCAGATCAGGCCAATAGAAGGAGCAGTGGCTCCGAGCACGTAGCCCAATCAGCCAGTGTTCTCCCTGTCTGACCCTCCTCCCGGGAGTGTTCCTCGGAAGTAATCACGTGACCTGTGAGGCTGGAACAGGCCTCATCCTGATGGCCACAGGACAAGCCTGAAGACTCCACACATTCTGCTATCTTCACTTCTAAGCAGCCCATGGATCCGGGATGAGGACTACAGGATGTTACAGATGAGCCTTCTTTCCTTCTTGTAAGTGTGTTTTGTACAATGTGTCATTAAAAGAACCTCTTTAATACTGCACTTAGGTGGCGCTTCCTTTCTCTACCCCCCAGATGTAAAACCACTCTTATTGTGCAGGTGCTAAGTTGCAGCAAACAATCATAAGCATGTGCAGCAGTATATATATATTTTTTAATACCCCAACATGTAATATAGTTACATTGTCTTTCTTGAAATTAGTCATTTAAGCCATGTCTCTGCACTCTCTGTCTTCCAGATTATTGTGCTCTCCTCAGCCAATATATCGCTCTTGTATCATTCTTTACCAATCTTTGGCTTGTTCCTCGACTATGCTTCTGCCAAAACCCAACCTGCAACGATTCGTTACCGACCTTTGCCTCATTCCTTGACTATGCTGCTGCTTGATCCCTACCTGTTTATCTGCTATTGGAGTCCAACATGCTCACCTCCTAGTGGGGTGATCCTGAGGACTGCAACCTAGTACTAACACACAGCAAAACCCATCTCCATCATCAGAAACTCTGGTGAATACTGGTTAGTACTTAGACCCTGAACCTCAGGTGAACCTGTTTCATCCACCAAGGTGACCTATTTGTATATTTGTCCCACTTGTCGGTGGGTGCTGCTCACTTTTATAGCTACTAGCCTCTGAGCCTGACTCCAGACAGTGACACAAGATTAAACAAATTTAGGGTAAACACAAAAACTTCAAAAATGTTACACTTTCTTTAAAAATGTCAGGAGCTTATCTAGAGTTTCCTATCTGAGACCCCTGATGCTACTTTTTTTTTTTTTAACTCTTCGTTGTTGATCAACATACAGTATGACCATACACCTAGATTTGCCAGGATGCCTCTTCACCAGAGTAACATAGTACCGATATAATGTTGTACTTCCTTCTACAAATTTCCATTTACTACCATACTTGCTCTTAGTGTGTTTTTATATTAGTAGCATAATGGCCACCTGTGATGTTGCCAGAGGTAGTGGGTCAATTCAATACTCCTTTACTTACAAAGTTAAGCAGATGGACACAGTTGGCTGTAAGAGAAGAGGACATTCCTCTGTTCACTCCAAACCCCCTAGTCACTAGGTTGTTCAGTTTCAGGTAAGAAGAAACAAAAGATCACAAGCTCCTTGGCCTTCAACAGCATTGCAGATTTTAATATAAAAGATATTTACACCATATTTTTGAAAAACAAATTTCTTTTTCAAGTGACTGGGTACTTTAAAAAGAGAAACAAGCCCATCAAGTTTTATAGTAGTCTTTTACAATAACGTTTTCTGCTGTGCTAACAGAAGAAATTGGGCCACCTCTTCTACTTATTCACTGCTGAGATATGTGGGTGAACGTACTACTGATATACATTTGATAATAAAAGGTTCTAGCGCCTTTAAAACACAATCCTATAAGGTTAACAACACTACATGGCCGTATTTGTGTCCAATTTTTGCATATCAATATGACCTAGGGTAGTTTGTGCCTTTGCAGCCAAAGCAATTTTGCTCTGAAGACTATTTTCTAAAAGGAAACTTATGGGGAAAGAAATATGGAAGGTACCATTACTCACTTGTTTTTAAAGATGCAGGTTTTGGATTATGGCTTCCTAAATCCTTCCTAAACATAGCTTCACTACCTGGTGATTCATTGACCTAGACCAAGCATACAGAATGGGATTTCCAGCATGTCATACTTTAATATTCATAGTCTTGGAATCTGCAACTTTAAAAATAAGTGAACACTGGCAGCTACCACATTTTTCCTCACAGATTCACTTTAAATTCCACATAGTATGTCAGTATAGCATAAGGATTATATCTTTTTATAATTAGACAGTCATTTTTTAACAATCACCAACTGGGAGTTAATGCAATTGACAGCTAAGCACATCAAAGAGATCTGAAGACACTACCTATGTGTTACTTTCTTAAAATTAATATTGGTCTGTATAAAAAGAGTAAACATGGAAACACCATTGCTGTGCATTGTAACCTAGGTAACAAAATAAAGTAATCCTTCTTATCAGTTACTTCAGGCATTAGGAAACTTTACTTTCAGCATACAAAATGGTCAGATGTAGATGTGCAGCTTCTTGTTAACCTAGACTTTGTGGTGTTTTAAAGCTTAACTCACAAAGAGAAAAATCTACTGCAGGTGGGCTTTAAAAGGTTAAAGTCCATCTCTTGATAAAGTGTACACTCCAGTGACAACTACTTTCAAATTTTTATTTTATTGCAATTAGCTTTGGCTCATCTGTATTCTCCATTTGCTCAATAGGATCTCTAAATGCTTTTTCACAGGTACATTAACTTTATACATACAAAAACCAACATGTTTAATAAATAAAATCTTATACTCAAGTGTTTTATTGGAAAGTTAATCAGGGTTGTAATAGAATGTTGTCTAAGATGCTATAAGTAAGAGGATAATTAATTCTCCCAAAGACCATTATTCATTTTTATCTTAATTTGAGATAAATCTGCATTTGGAAAGCAAGCTTACCGTTCTCTTCATCTGATTTATTTTCATTGTCAGAGTCAGTCAATGTCAGCGCTGAGTTATCACGACTTGACAGTCCAGAGCTTCTGCGGGATTTAATACTTCTCCCCCATAATCGTATTGCATGATCAGGAGACACTCCCACTTCTGTATCAGAGTCAATATCAGAGCCTGCACTTAGTGCATATCCTGGGTGAAGAATTCCAATGTCTGAGCAGAATCCACCTTGATGTGGGGGTGGCTCACATATCCCTAATTCTGCCAGAGGGAAGTTAGCTCCTGCAACAAAAGAAATGACAATCAGCTTTACTAGGATTCAATCTTAGAGCAACATGTTAGAGGAGTATTACAAGAGCTGATACTAATGACATTTGTTTAGTTTGAAGTTCCAGTGCTGTCATAATCATGCTTCTTCATTGACCCCAAAACAAGTATGTGCATACCAGGTGTCCTGAAACCTGCTATGAACAAGCTTGTTCCAGTTCAATGACTCAGCAAGTACCTTATCCAATGCAAAAATGTAACAAAGGATCTTATGTTGGTGAAACAAGACAAATATTGCGAACAAGGGTGAATTTACACAGATACACCATTAACCACTTAAGGACTGCCTCCTGCAGCTATACATCGGCAGATGTATCCCCCTAGTGGTTAACTCCCAAACTGCGATTGTCATTTTCACAGTAAACAATGCATTTTTATAGCATTTTTTGCTGTGAAAATGACAATGGCCCCAAAAATGTGTCAAAATTGTCCGATGTGTCCGCCATAATGTCGCAGTCATGAAAAAAAATCGCTGATCGCCGCCATTAGTAGTAAAAAAAAATTATAAAAATGCAATAAAACTATCTCCTATTTTGTAAACGCTATACATTTTGCGCAAACCAATCGATAAACGCTTATTGCATTTTTTTTACCAAAAATAGGTAGAAGAATTTATTATAGCAAAAAGTAAAAAATATAGATTTTTTTTCAAAAATGACACTCTATTTTTGTTTATAGCGCAAAAAATAAAAACTGTAGAGGTGATCGAATACCACCAAAAGAAAGCTCTATTTGTGGGAAAAAAAAAGGACGCCAATTTTGTTTGGGAGCCACATCGCACGACTGCGCAATTTTCAGTTAAAGCGACACAGCGCCGAATCGCAAAAACTGGCCAGGTCCTTTACCCGCATAAAGGTCCGGGTCTTAAGTGGTTAAGGAACATAAGGAGGTTGATTTTTGCCCTCCTGTTGGACATTATTTCTTACAACCAGACCACACCCTGGAAGACATGCATATTTTAGTTTTTAAAGGGAACTTTACTCAGATAAGCAAAACATTTAAACTAAGAATGCTAATTCTATTTGACACAAAAGATAATGGAATAAATGTGGACCTTGGTTTTCTAAATCATTATCCAACACTTTTATATCCCCCCTTACCTATGTGACTGTTACTACACCTCCTATTTTTCAGCCTTCCCCCTGCCTTATCTTATTAATTAACACGTTGGGAGGAGATGTTCTCACGTCACCTCATCCATACGGAAGGACGCACGCGTACCATCCAGCCGGCCGGCACTTTGTTTTTTAATGCCCTATTGATTTTCATCTGTTGTAAGTGCAACCTTTATCTTTTTTATATTAAATACCACTGGATTTTACACTATGTGCGGTTTTATGTTGTTACATGGTATCACCAATACTGTCATCTGCTGATGTCCTATGGCTGCTGAACTACGATCCCTTCCTCTGAGTGCCTATATCTACCCTGTGGGGTCCAGATCTGGTAAGGGTCAGTGTGTGCAGTGGTGGTGGGTTCGCACTATTCCCTCCCCCGGTCGCAAGACTGTCCCACACGGGTGTAGTTATATCAGTTATCCATAAGGTTTCACACTATGCAAGTCTCTTTTTTGTTTTGGTCTTTATGGCGCTGAGATTCTGCAGTTTCAAATCTGTGCAAGTCCATATGTGATCGACACTCAGGAGATTGACGCATCTGTACCAGCTTGAGACTTTCTTTTTTCGTTTACATACACGTCATAAAGGTGGAGACGGTATATTTATATTCATTTCATCTGAGGATTTCACCACATAGATCTTTTTTTTCAACATATCATAGACTATGAATTTGCTTCTCTGTGTCCCTCAGGTGGAGTCTTTATTTTGATTCAGTTTTCATTTATTTTAATACTTGTGTGGCTTCATTAGTCTAAAGTTTTTTCACTGAACTGCACTCAGGTGTGGTGTTTTCTTGCACATAGCTACTTAATACTAGCGAGTTTTTTTGGTGATTATTTGGTGGATTTACACACGAATCCACACCTGTGTGTTATTTATTACAATTAATTATTTTTGTGTGTTCACATGATATATATTTAATTTGTTTACAATAATTATAGCAGGCACTGTGCCCTTTATTGGTCATAGACTTACGATTAGCGCGATTCCAACCCTTTTGTATATTATTATTTATGTTGTATAACATTTTTAAATCGCAGCTTTTCACTTATTGTTTGTTCACTGGGTAAGCGCAATATTTTTCTTTTTGTTTCTTATTAATTATCTAACGTTATTAAATATTGCTGTGCACATTTTTTTGTGTTTTTTTTTTCTCTCTTTTTGTCCTAAGAGATTGTCTTATTTAACCACTTGACCACTGGGCACTTAAACCCCCTTAATAACCAGACCAATTTTCAGCTTTTGGTGCTCTCACAGTTTGAATGACAATAACTCAGTCATACAACACTGTAACCAAATGAAATTGTTATCCTTTTTTCCCACAAATAGAGCTTTCTTTTGGTGGTATTTGATCACCTCTGCGGTTTTTATTTTTTTCGCTATAAATGAAAAAAGAACACAAATTTTGTAAAAAAAAGATTTTTTTTTCATTTCTATTATAACATTTTGCAAATAATGAATTTTTCTTCATACATTTGGCCTAAAATGTATACTGCTACATATCTTTGGTAACAAAACAAAAAAATGGATATTATTTAGTCTGGGTGAAAGTTATAGGGTCTACAAGCTATGGTACCAATTACTGACAATTTATCAATTTGATCACACCTTATGTACTGACAGCATCTCTCATTTCTTGAGACCCTAACATGCCAGAAAAGTACAAATACCTCCCAAATGTCCCCTTTTGGGAAAGAAGACATTCCAAGGTATTTAGAAAAAGGCATTGTGAGTTTTTTGAAGTTGTCATTTTTTTCCCCACAATTCTTTGCAAAATCAAGATTTTTATTTTTTATTTTTTTTCCCACAAAATTTTCATATTAGCGGGTTATTTCTTACACACAGCATATGCATACCACAAATTACACCCCAAAACACATTCTGCTATTCCTCCCGAGTATGGCGATACCACATGTGTGAGACTTTTACACAGCATGGCCATATACAGAGGCCCAACCTGCAGGGAGCACCATCAGACCAATTCTGACATTCCTCTCCTACATGGAAAAATCATCATTTAT
This sequence comes from Rana kukunoris, assembly GCA_029574335.1. Classification (NCBI taxonomy): domain Eukaryota; kingdom Metazoa; phylum Chordata; class Amphibia; order Anura; family Ranidae; genus Rana; species Rana kukunoris. Next base: position 312,783,653 of record CM056051.1, on the reverse strand, counting down.
TTGCTAGAAAATTACATAGAACCCCAAAAAATTATATATGCTTTTTTAGCAAAGACCCTAGAGAATAAAATTGTGGTCATTGCAACTTTTTGTCGCCCATGATATTTGCACAGGATTTTTCAAAACGCGTTTTTTGGAAATAAAACAGTTTTTTGCTTTAAAAAAAACCAGTAAAGTTAGCCCAATGTTTTTGCATAATATGAAAGATGAAGTTACACCGAGTAAATACACAGAGATACCCAACATGTCACCCTTTAATATTGCACACACTTGTGGAATGGCGCCAAACTTCGCTACTTGAAAATCCCTATAGGCGACGCTTTAAATGTTTTTACTGGTTACATATTTTTAGTTGGAGAGAAGGTCTAGGGCCAAAATTATTGCTCTTGCTCGAACGTTCGCAGCGATACCTCACATGTGTGTTTTGAACACCGTTTTCATATGTGGGCGGGACTTACGTGTGCGGTCGCGTTTGTATACGAGCACATGGGTACATTTTACTTTTTTTTATTTTAGTTTGGCATGTTTTTCCCCAAAAATAAATGTTTTGATTACTTTTATTCCTATTACAAGGAATGTAAACATCCCTTGTAATAGGAATATAGCATGACAGGTCCTCTTTACAGTGAGATATGGGGTCAATAAGACCCCACATCTCACCTCTAGGCTGGGAAGCCTGAAAAAAAAACGATTGCAGAGTATTGCGCAGGGAGTATTGCGCAGGGAGTATTGCGCAGGGAGTATTGCGCAGGGAGTATTGCGCAGAGAGTATTGCGCAGAGAGTATTGCGCAGAGAGTATTGCGCAGAGAGTATTGCGCAGAGAGTATTGCGCAGAGAGTATTGCGCAGAGAGTATTGCGCAGGGAGTATTGCGCAGGGAGTATTGCACAGGGTATTGTTCAAAGTATTGTGTGGGGGTATTGCAGAGTATTGTTCAGAGTATTGCGCAGGGGGTACTGCAGAGTATTGTGCGGGGGTACTGCAGAGTATTGTGCAGGGGTACTGCAGAGTATTGTGCGGGGGTTACTGCAGAGTATTGCGCAGGGGGTATTTCAGAGTATTGCGCAGGGGGTATTTCAGAGTATTGCGCAGGGGGTATTTCAGAGTATTGCGCAGGGGGTATTTCAGAGTATTGCGCAGGGGGTATTTCAGAGTATTGCGCAGGGAGTATTGCGCAGGGAGTATTGCGCAGGGAGTATTGCGCAGGGAGTATTGCGCAGGGAGTATTGCACAGGGTATTGCAGAGTATTGTTCAAAGTATTGTGTGGGGGTATTGCAGAGTATTGTTCAGAGTATTGCGCAGGGGGTACTGCAGAGTATTGTTCAGAGTATTGTGCGGGGGTACTGCAGAGTATTGTTCAGAGTATTGTGCGGGGGTACTGCAGAGTATTGTGCGGGGGTACTGCAGAGTATTGCGCAGGGGGTATTTCAGAGTATTGCGCAGGGGGTATTTCAGAGTATTGCGCAGGGGGTATTTCAGAGTATTGCGCAGGGGGTATTTCAGAGTATTGCGCAGGGGGTATTTCAGAGTATTGCGCAGGGAGTATTGCGCAGGGAGTATTGCACAGGGTATTGCAGAGTATTGTTCAAAGTATTGTGTGGGGGTATTGCAGAGTATTGTTCAGAGTATTGCGCAGGGGGTACTGCAGAGTATTGTTCAGAGTATTGTGCGGGGGTACTGCAGAGTATTGTGCGGGGGTACTGCAGAGTATTGTGCGGGGGTTACTGCAGAGTATTGTGCGGGGGTACTGCAGAGTATTGCGCAGGGGGTATTTCAGAGTATTGCGCAGGGGGTATTTCAGAGTATTGCGCAGGGGGTATTTCAGAGTATTGCGCAGGGGGTATTTCAGAGTATTGCGCAGGGGGTATTTCAGAGTATTGCGCAGGGGGTATTTCAGAGTATTGCGCAGGGGGTATTTCAGAGTATTGCGCAGGGTATGCAGAGTATTGCAGAGTATTGCACAGGGGGGTATGCAAAGTATTGCGCAGGGGGGTATCCAGAGTATTGCGCAGGGGGGTATCCAGAGTATTGCGCAGGGGGGTATCCAGAGTATTGCGCAGGGGGGTATCCAGAGTATTGCGCAGGGGGGTATCCAGAGTATTGCGCAGGGGGGTATCCAGAGTATTGCGCAGGGGAGTATGCAGAGTATTGCGCAGGGGGGTATGCAGAGTTATGCGCAGGGGAGTATGCAGAGTTATGCGAAGGGGGGTATGCAGAGTATTGCGAATGGGGGTATGCAGAGTATTGCGCAGGGGGTTGCACAGGGAAGGAAAGGGTTAATGCAGGCTGGGCAGGGATGGCTGAGCAGGGATGGATGGATCTGTGACTGCAATAGTCACAGATCCATCCAACACTGCTGCTGCCATCCGCGCTCTCCTTTCACACTGTACCGATCGGTACAGAGAGAGGAGGGAGGAATCGGCGTCATCAAATGACGCCGGTTTGTTTACATGTGATCGCGCCATCATTGGACGTGACGCTACCCATGCGCTCGGGTTTGTTTACAGCTGTGATCGCGCCGTTATTGGACGGCGCGATCACGTGGTAAGGAGCCGCTTCCATTGGCTCCTTACCATGATCATTGATGCTGCGGGTCCCGTGGACCCGGCGAGCGCCGGTGATCGCGTGTGCGCACCCGCTCGGGCGCGCACATCTGATGTCCATCTCCATGGACGTCCGGTTAGAGATAGGGAACCGCCTTATGGACGTATTTCGTCTATATGGCGGTTACTAAGTGGTTAACATTCTGATACAACTGTGTGTATTAGTACTGCTTGAAGAAGGGGGCACGTCCCAAAAAGCTTGTCTTGAAAATGTGGATGCTATACAACATAAAATAGTATCACAGACTGTACTAAGTTGTTCTTGTTGCAAGTGCACTAATTTGGCTACAATCACCTCAAGGACGTTCATGATGTGATGATTTTAAATAAACCTATCCTGGAAGGCCTGTCAGTGACACAGACACATGCAAGTTTCCTTCTTTGACATACAACCCAAATAAATACTTTTGAGCCCACAACACCAAGAGGCAATCAATACACTTACACAGCAAAAAGGGGAGGGGGCATGGTGGTATTGCTTAATGTAGAAAAAAAAATTCTATCTGTTCCTAGATGGGGAGCTTGCCCCTGATTTACTTTCCCACAACCAAAATAGAAAGTCCTCCAAAGTAAGAGAATCACCAATGCCTGATGACAACCTGCAATTTTTATTGGTGATAATGGTAAACAGGAAAAATAGAGAGGGTGAATCTCCTTAACCAGGGTACAGACATTCCCTAGCATTCTGTCCAAAACTTAAATATAAAGGTTAATGCCGCGTACACACGGTCGTTTTTTGCGATGAAAAAAAACGACGTTTTTTAAAACGTCATTTAAATTGATCGTGTGTGGGCAAAACGTCGTTTTTTGTCTTAAAAAAAACGACCAAAAAAAAATTCCAACATGCTTGAATTTTTTGTGTCGTTTTTCAAAACGTCGTTTTTTGTTTCACAAAAAGTCACCGTGTGTAGCAAAAACGTCTTTTAAAACGACGTTTTTCAACCCGCGCATGCCCAGAAGCTAGTTATGAAGCGAGCTTCAATGGAAAAGTGTGGTGAACGTAACCTCGTTTTTTGTGAAAAAAAACGATGGTGTGTATGCAACATCGTCTTTGAAAGTGACGTTTCAAAAACGTCGTTTTTTACTTCACAAAAAACGTCGTTTTTTTTCATCGCAAAAAACGACCGTGTGTACGCGGCATAAGTCATAGCTTAAAGCATTTTTTTTTCAAATATAACATTTTTATTGATTTAGTGTACAGGTAGGGCCACATATAAATGCATCAACGGCAGAAAACAATCAGACCGTGTACACACGACCAAATAAATCTGATCAAATCGGTCTGACAGACCGATTTGATCGGATTTGTCTGCTGGGATGTATTGGTTTGATTGTGTACACACGATCAAACCAAAATCCCCGCCGGCAGACAGCGCGGTGACGTGGCGGTGACGTTGATGCCGCCACGTCACCGTCACCAGGAAGTAAAACACTTCCGCGCATGCGTCAAATCCATTTGACGCATTCGCGGGCAAATATGTATGCTGGTTCGGACGGGTTCCCAGCAGACAGATTTTAAAGCATGCTTTAAAATCTGTCTGCTGGAAAAACCCGCCTGTCCGCCCCTACACACGATCGAATTTGTCTGCTGAAACGGTCCGTCGGACCGTTTTCAGCAGATAGATTTGATCGTGTGTACGCGGCCTCACAGTTACATCTCAACTTATTAGGTATCACGTTTTAGCAAATAGTGTAATTAGTGGATGGTAAAACACAGGTACAATCTAAAGTGTCCTTAGATGAATAACTGTGGAAAACAGTTTCACAAATAAAAAAAACAACACCAATGTTGGCCCAATTTTTTTTGTATGTGAAAAATTATGTTACGCTAAGTAGATAGATACTTAACATGTCACACTTTGACATTCCACAAGTGTGCACGATTTTAAACTTCAGTACTTATACATTGCCATAAGAGACGCCTTCAAATTCTTTACAGGTTACAAGTTTTGAGTTTTAGAGGAGGTCTAGTGCTAGAAGTATTGCTCTCGCTGTAACAATCAGTGTATGTAATCTGTGTTTATCTGGCTCTGATACTTGCCAGTGCCTCACCAGCCACTGACGTCACAGCACGTCCCTGCTGCAGAGACATGCTACAAAGCGGCTCCTACACAAGACTCAAATGGTCCAGCCTTTGATATACACGCTATTAAGTCCCCACCCCTAGATTCTTTCACTACACAGGTAGTATTGAATTAAATTTCACAGAGGTCCAGTCACTAAAGTTTTCTTTTAGTAGGAGCCAGAATCGTATGTTTGATCCTTAATGGAACCTTGAAACGTTGGCAAACGCTGCACGTTTTTGTGAGTGCCAAACCAGCTTGGTGCCCCTTAATATCACATCCCTGTCGTCACAACCCCTTTACATTCCTATCCTTATCACCCCCTTTATATCACCCCTTCCTCCTTCAAATTCCTATCCTCAATCCCCTTTTAAACACATCCCTCTTCCTTCACATTCCTGTCCTCAGTCTGATTTATATCACTTGCCTCCTGAGTGAGTGAGTGAGTGAGTGAGTGAGAAACTTATATAGCATTACAAATGCAAACTAAATCGCCTCAAGGTGATCCTTCAGATTCCTGTCCTTGACCCCCTTTATATCATCTCCCTCCTCCTTTATATTCCTATCCTCACCACCCTCCCACTTTGCATTCCTGTCCTCACCCCCCACTACCCCTTTATATTCCTATCCTCACCACCCTCCCCCTTTACATTCCTGTCCTCGCCCCCACTACTCTTTTACATTCCTGTCTTCATCCCCACTACCCCTTTACATTCATATCCTCACCCCCTCCCCTTTAAATTCCTATCCTCAGCCCCACTACTCCTTTACATGTATATCCTCACGGCCACTACCTCTTTACATTCCTATCCTCACCCATCTTCCCCTTTACATTCGTGTCCTCACCCCCACTACCCCTTTAAATTCCAGTCATCAACCCTGCTACCCCTTTACATTCCTGTTCTTACCCACACAAACCCTTTAAATTCATATCCTCACCCCCTTTACATTCCTGTGATCACCCCCACTACCTTTTTACATTCCTATCCTCACTCCACTCCTCCCTCATTACATCCCTGTCCTCGCCCCCTCCCCCTTTACATTCTTGTCCTCACCCCCACTAACCCTTTACATGCCTATCCTCACCCCTCTCCTGCTTTACATCCCTGTCCTCATCCCCACTACCCCTTTACATTCCTGTCCTCACCCCTACTAACACTTTACATTTGTATCCTCATCCCCACCACTCCTTTACATTTCAATCCTCACCCCCTCCTTTACATTCCTGTCCTCATCCCCACTACCCCTTTACATTCCTATCCTCACCCCCTCCTCCTTTACATTCTTGTCCTCACCCCTACTACCCCTTTACATTCCTATCTACTCACCCTTTAAATTCCTGTTCTTATCCCCAAAACCCCTTTACGTTACTATCCTCACCCCCACTACCTCCTTTATATCACCCCTCATCCCCCCTCCTTCTTCTTTACATTACTGTCATCATACCCTCCATCCTTTACATTCCTATACTCACCCCCTCCTCCTTTACATTCTTGTCCTCATCCCCACTACCCCTTTACATTCCTATTTTCTCCCCCTTTGCATTCCTATCCTCACCCCAATTACCCATTTACATTCCTATCCTCACCCCCACTACTCCTTTACATTCCTGTCCTCACTACCCCTTTAGATCACTTCCCTCCTCTAGATTTCTGTCCTTGGCCCCCATTTACATCTTTTTTGGCTTCCTCCACTTCATTCACAGCTTTTTTTAATGTCTTACCTACACAAGGCAAGAGGCACATCAGTCTAGAGTTAACATTGACTCAGCTCTGCATGGACGACGGGCGGATGGAGGCTGACATCAGAAGCCAGACAGCTCCGGAAGGAGGGCAGGATCTACACAACTTTTCCTGGTAACCAGCTTGTCATTGGTTGCTAGCAACCAATCACCTGCTAGTTAATTTGAACTCCTGTCCTCCTTCCAGAGCTGTAATGCCTCTGAAATCAGTCTCCTGCCTAACAATGTCCATGTGTAACTGTCCTGCCCTCAATGTTGGCTTGATGAGGATGACAGCAGTGAGGGCGGCTAAGCAGGCTCCTAAATGGCAGGACTGTGACCGATCTTAATGGAACAGTGACTTAGGTCAGCTGCAGATCATGGCCTACAATTTAGTGATGACTGCACTACACAAACCCCAACTAAATCTAAAAAAAAAACAAGGAGACAGAGAGGAAGATTGATTCCATGTTTCTTGGTCTGTATCTCTGCCACAGCAACTAAGACCTCTGAATGATTAACCCTTGTCTTCCCAACTGGCTCCAAAAGCAGACCTCAAGACATGCTTCTTTTATTTGAAGAATCCATGCATATGCACATGTCTACTAGGGATGAGCTTCGCGTTCGAAATGAACGTATGTTCGACTCGAACATCGTCCGTTCGATCGTTCGTCGAATTTCGAACAAAAACGATCGTTCGCGGCAAATTCGAGTGAAACGAAAAGACCGTTTTTAAAACTTTTTTTCCCATTCATACTACTATCAATGGAAAAAAAAGTTTTAAAAACGGTTGTTTTTTTCAGGAGTCCTGCTCCTAAAAAAACGACTGGTTTTAAGACTTTTTTTCATTGATACATGTTCCCTGGGGCAAGACCCGGGTTCTGAAAGACGTTTTCCAACAATAACTTGAAAATTGGTCTTTAAAACGATCGTTTTTTAATTCGAACGTTCGAGCCCCATAGACTTCAATGGGGTTCTAAATGTTTGTGCGAACGATCGGACTGTTCGACGGTTCTGGTGCGAACCGAACGTGGGGGTGTTCGGCTCATCCCTAATGTCTACTATGATTCCTAATGTTAAGGATGCAGTGCACGACCTCTCTATCAGAATATCCCATGTTGAAGATGAAATCGGTGATATTTTTCAAGGAAAGACAAAGACAGATTATGGTGGTAGGGGACTCAATTCTTAGAAGGACAGAGAGGGCAATCTGTAAAAAAGACCTGAGGAGTAGAATTGTATGTCTACCAGGCACTTAGGTTCGGCACATCACGGATCTGGTGGACAGATTACTGGGAGGGGCTGGGGAAGACCCAGTTGTCATGGTGCACGTTGGCACCAATGACAAAGTCAGAGGCAGATGGAGTGTCCTAAAGAACAATTTTAGGACTTGGGAGTTAAATTGAGGAAAAGGACCTCCAAGGTAGTATTCTCAGGATTACTACCGGTACATCAAAACCAAACCAGAAAGGCAGAGGGAGGGAACTAAACAAGTGGCTGAGGAGCTGGTGTAGTAAGGAGGGGTTTGGGTTCCTGGAGGACTGGGCCGACTTCTCAGTCAATAACCAGTACTATAGAAGGAACGGACTGCATCTAAATTAGGAGCGTGAAGATCAGCTGGGAATAAGAAAGGCCAACAAGTTAGAGGGGTTTTTAAACTAGGTGGTTGGGGAGGGTCCAGAGATAGATATAGTCAGCGCTGAACATATTCCAGAGGATAGTATTGGGGGCATTATGGGTAGGGTAACCAAAGCACATAAACCCAAGGTAAGTATAGTAGCAAGTCCTATTTGCAATCTCGGAACATCCAGTAAGAGGATAGTATGCAACTGGTCAAAACTATGTGGCATGTTCACCAATGCCAGGAGCCTGGTGGACAAGATGGGTGAACTAGAGATACTGTTGTACGAGGAGGATTTAGATTTTGTGGGAATTTCAGAGACCTGGTTCAACAGCTCTCATGATTGGCTGGCAACCATTCAACCATTCAAGGGTATGCCCTTTATCACAAGGATAGAGAAAGTAAAAAAGGGGGAGCGGTATGCCTATATATCAAGAATAATGTACAAGTGAATGTGAGAGATGACCTCACTAAAATTGGATTAGCAGCAAGGATGGAAAGTGTTATCATAATGTGGGATTTTAATTATCCATACATAGACTGGGCAGAGGGAACCACACATTCATCCAAGGCCCACTAGTTCCTAATTGTCTAGCAGGACAATTTTATGGGTCAGATGGTAGACATACCAACTAGAAATAAATCGTTACTGGATCTACTGGTTACCAGCAATACAGACCTGATCACGGATGTGGAAATATTTGGCAATTTAGGTAACAGCAATCACAGGTCAATTGGCTTCAGCATAAATCGCACAAATAGGAAACATAAGGGGAATACAAACACTGAATTTCAAAAGAGCCAACTTCCCTAAACTACAAACCTTGTTAGAAGGCATAAATTGGTATAAAATCTTAGGAACAAAGAACACAGAGGGGAGATGGGTTTGCTTTAAGAGCATATTAAATAAGGGCATTAGCCAATGCATCCCATTGAGTAATACATTTAAAAGAGCGAGCAAAAGTCCTGGATGGCTTAAAAGGGTTGTAAATGTTTGTTTTTTTCTTTTCTAAATTGGTTACTTTAAACTAGTGCATTGTTGGTTCACTCACCTTTTGCTTCCATTTCCATTCTAAATGTTTTTTTTTTCTTTGTTTTTTTTTGTCTGAAATTCTCACTTCCTGTTCCTCCTTAGTAAGGTGTTCAGTAAGCTGTTTTGAATGACCTCCCACTACTCGGATGATGGTGGAAAGCTTACTGAGGGGAACAGGAAGTGAGAAATTCAAGCAAGGAAAAAAACATTTAGAAGGGAAATGGAAGGAAAAGTCAAGTAAACCAACAATGCACTAGCTTAAAGGAACCCATTTAGAATATAAACGACAAACCTTTACAACCCCTTTAACTCCAATGTAAAAATGCATATAAAAGCAAAAGAGAAGCCCTTTTAAAAACTGCAGGCATACTTAATACTTAGTTCTGGTGAGTGCCCACTTCAGAGGTTGGAGACGGTGACACGATTTGCTGGAGTAGCAGTCACTTATTTGTTACAGCACAGAGCACTACATTATTGGACTTTCTAATATGGGATTTTTTTATGGACACAGTTAATTTAATTTCATCTTTATATGTTTTTATTTTTATTTTCATCACCGATATTTGGTATATGGTATTATTATTTATATATTTTTTTGCATATATAGCACGAATGTTAATATATTGGGTTCACCATCACATTAATTTTTCACATTCTTCTCTTCTTGGCCAATTCCATAACGACAAACCCAAACCTGCTTAAAGACTTTTCTGACTTCAAAACCATGACCAACCTACAGATCAACTTCACAAAATACCACACCCTGAATATATAATTGAAACAAGAGGTGTGAATACAATGTCAACCTAACTTCCTGTTTAACCACTTAAGGACCGCCTACTGCACATATACATCGGCAGAATGGCACAGCTGGGCACATCAACGTATATATACGTTGATTTTAGTACCCAGCCGTGGATCACGGGCGCGCGCCCGCGGCGAGTTTCCGCGACCCGGTCCGAAGCTCCAGGACCGCGACGATCCGTCCCTGGAGCTGAAGAACGGGGAGAGCCGTGTGTAAACACGGCTTCCCCGTGCTTCTCTGTGGCCGCAGCATCGATCGCGTCATCCCTGTTATAGGGGGACGCGATCAATGACGTCACACCTACAGCCACACCCCCTACAGTTATAAACACACACACAGGGAATACTCAAAGTCACAGTGCCCCCTGTGGTTAACTCCCAAACTGCAACTGTCATTTCCACAGTAAACAATGCAATTTAAATGCATTTTTTGCTGTGAAAATGACAATTGTCCCAAAAATGTGTCAAAATTGTCCGAAGTGTCCGCCATAATGTCGCATTCATGAAAAAAATCGCTGGTCGCCGCTATTAGTAGTAAAAAAAAATAATTAATAAAAATGCAATAAAACTATCCCTTATTTTGTAAACGCTATACATTTTGCAAAAACCAACCGATAAACGCTTATTGCGATTTTTACCAAAAATATGTAGAAGAATACGTATCGGCCTAAACTGAGGAAAAAAAATGTTTTTTTATATATTTTTGGGAGAAATTTATTATAGCAAAAAGTGAATTTTTTTTTTTAAATTGTCGCTCTATTTTTGTTTATAGCGCAAAAAAATAAAAACCGCAGAGGTGATCAAATACCACCAAAAGAAAGCTCTATTTGTGGGGAAAAAAGGACGCCAATTTTGTTTGGGAGCCACGTCGCACGACCGTGCAATTGTCAGTTAAAACAACGCAGTGCCGAATCGCAAAAAGGGGCAAGGTCCTTTACCTGCATTTTGGTCCGGGTCTTAAGTGGTTGAATGGCAGCAAGAAGCAATTACATACCTGGGCATTCAACTAACCTCCAAACTATATGACTTGTATGCCAAAAACGCTTGACTGTACAAAAAATAACACAAAACGTACAATCCTGGTCAACTGGGCTCTTCTTCTGGTTTGGGTGAGCAGCCATCATTAAAATGATCGTTCTCCTCAAGATACTCTACTCACTTTCAAAGATTTTTATTTTGTTTTTACATTAACAATGGTCAATGATAAAATAAACAAGGACTACAAATCAGAATCCATTGAGATCAAGGGAGAGATAATACAACCAATATCAAACTAACAATCAGCGAGATTGAGAACCGGAAACAATAATAAATCATTCAGAAAAGGCACATCTCAGTAAGAGCACCAGTCTAGACCTCCCCGTCACCTACACCCCAAAAGGGGTCATGTTTTGCCTCAACCCAGAACAACACAGAAGCAAATATGACATGAGATATTTATATCATAATTTGTGTGGTGTAACCAGTCTATTACAGAGGGAAAACAAAAAGGGGTTAAAAAAAATCCAGACATCCCACGGATTCATATGTTATCGAAAACATTTGTACTTAGTGTACCATTAACATAAAAGAGAGGAAATAACCCCCATAACATGAGGGTAAGAGGGAGGACAGACCAAAATGGAAATGGGGAGAAAGAAAGATAAGAGAGGAAATATTCCTCCGCTGGAACACCAACAGTGATCTTCCCGGTTGAGAAATGTCAGGAGAATTGCTGATTCCTACATAGGTGGCCCAGGGTTCCCAAGTCTCTTAAAATTTTTGGTAGGTATTTACTAGGAAGCTAACCAGTTTTTCCTGTGACATGATCCAGGAGATTTTACGTTTGGCAGCTTGAATTGAGACCTTAGGAAGCTTCCAGGATTTAGCAATGGTGAGCTTGGTACCCAGGAGGATAAAAAATATATTTCTGAGAGTATTTCAAAATCTTGGGAATTTAAAAGTTCAGGAGGGCAGTAGATGGAGACTTCGGAACCCTGAGACCCGTAAACCTTAGAGATTATGTGAACATTTTTATTCTAAAAGCTTCTAATCCTAGGGCAGTCCCACCAAATATGCAACATAGTTACCTCCATCTGACAACCCCGAAAACAAAGGGGGGACACTGAGGGAAAATCCCTTGAAAGTCTTGAGGCGGTCATATACCATCTAGTGATAACCTTAGGGCTAGCTTCCGAAAGGGAAGTATTAAGTATCCCTTTATAGGATTGAAAAAGAGCCTTGTGCCAAGTGTTCAAATTCCATGCTTCCTATAGGTCAGTCATGTAAGTAAGTTTCACTTCAGAATGGTCAAGTGACGAATAAATTATTGAGATCCCACCCCTCTGCTTCATGACTAGACCACACCATAGCGTGTATGGGGAAAATTGAGGAGGTTTAGGTTTTGTCTGCCATAAGGAATGTAGGTAGTGTGAAATTTGTTTAAACCTAAACCATTCAGAATCAGGGAGGTCTACATTTTTAATGCAATGAGCAAGTAAAATGGGGCCTGCAGATGTGAAGAAGTGTCTGATACGCTACATCCCCTTTTCTAACCACCATCTAATGGCTCTAATGTCCATTCCCGGGGGGAAATCTGGATTGTGGAATAAATGAGCTAAGGGTTTACATTTGGATACTTGAGAGGGGGGCTGTTTGAGCTTATCCCAGAAATCCATTGTGTGGGAAAGGGACAGAGAGAGAATGGAGGGGCGATTTTTGGGGGGCACCAAAGGAGAAAGTCCAGGGTGAAAGAGGGAACCGCCTGCTTCTCCATGTCCACCCAGTCTGGTTTGACCAGCCTAGAATAGACCGTGGAGGTTTGTGCAAGACGCGTGGCTTGAAAGTACCAAAAGAGGTTTTGGAGACCTAGACCTCCCTCTGTCCTTAACCTAAATAGTGTGTGTTTCGAGCGTCTGTGGTCCATTTTACCCCATACAACTTTAATGATCTTACTTTGGAAGGAGCCCAAGTGATCTCTTTTAATTAAGATTGGGAGAGAACAGAAAAGATATAGAATCCTAAGGAGCAGGGTCATCTTGACTGAATTAATCCTGCCCAGCCAGGAGAGTTCGCAACGAGACCAGACTTTGAGATCTGATTCTAATTTCCGGTACATAGGAGGATAATTAGCAGAGTATAGCTGTTCAAACTTAGGTGTGAGATTTATTCCTAAGTACCTAATGGAAGTTTCATTCCATTAGAAATGAAATGATTTCTTCAGTTGGGCCACCAGAGAAGGTTGGAGAGAATCATTGAGTGCTTGTGACTTGGAGTAATTAACTTTTAGGCCTGATATTTTGTAAAAGTCATCTAATAATTTGCATATGACAAGGAGGGAAGTGGTTGGAGAAGTAATAAAGAAGATTGTCATCCGCAAATAACCCACATTTGTGAGTGCTGGTTCCACACTTGACCCCTGCTATATTGCCAGGGGTTCAATTGCTATAGCAAAAATGTGTGGTGACAAAGGGCATCCCTGGCGAGTGCCTCTGGCTATTTTAATGGGGTCTGATTATAGGCCCTGTATATGAATCCTAGCTACGGGGAAAGAATAAAGTGACGTGAGAAGGCCCGTAAATGTTGGGCCAAAGCCCCAGTGCTCCAAAAAGAAAATAAATACAGCCACAAGACCGAATCAGATGCTTTTTGCAGGTCTAACAACAGTAACATACCAGCTTGTTTAGAACTGCCATCCCAACGAGTTTGAAGAAGAGAAACAATATCAACTGCTCTTCGGATTTGATTCGGGCATTGTCTATTTGGGATAAAACCCACTTGATTGGTCTATAATTGCCCACTTCTCCTGGGTCTTTATCAGGTTTAGGGATGACGGTTATAAGCTCAGAATTTAGGTGCAAATCCAGGGGCTCACCTCTGGTTTTATAGTTAAAAAATCTAGTCATATAGGGAGCCACTATAACATCAAATGTTTTGTACTAGGGTACCGAGAAGCCATCTGGGCCCGGAGCCAAATTATTCTTCAAGTTTTTAATCACCTCCAACACTTCCTCTGTGGAGAAGGAGCTATAAGTCTATCTCTATGTTCCGCTGACAAAGTGGGGATTGGGAGATTGTCAAGAAATGTTGACAGCTCCGAGGAGCTCTGCGTACATTGGGAGCTATATACGGTTTTGTAGAACCTATGGACTGCTTTCATTATGTTAATAGGGTTCACTGTTGGAGGTCTGCCCTCTATTTTGATCTTGGAGAATACATGTGATCAAGCTCCCGGCGTAAGTTTAGAAGCTAGGAGAGAGACAATTTTGTCTCTCTGATGGTAATATCTCGCTCCACTCCATCTAATATTTGTTTTTTGCATTAGCTGTGCGAAGTTTAATTCTAAATGGGCCTTATCTAAGAGGGGGACAGAAACTCGGGCGGGATCCTTCTTATGATCTTCTTGAAGGGGGGCAAAGGTCTTCCCAAGATTCTCTACATCCATCTGTCTAGATCTTTTTAATTGGGTGAACTGGGGTTCCAGGGTCTTGAAGAGTGTATAGAAAAAATGTGATTGGCCTGAGTTAGGTGCATAATAGGACACAAATGAACATAGGTGGTCATCTATGGTACCTTTGATTAGGAGAAATCTGCCCTCACCGTCTCTATTTTCAGATTTCAGGGAGAACCAGCAACTTCTAGAAAAGAGAACAGCCACCCCTCTAGTTTTGTCTTCTGCATTAGAAAGAAAGAATAAGGGAAACTGAGCATGTATGAATGAAGGTTTGTACAGGGCCGGGAAATGTGTTTCCTGAAGCAGAACATCTATTTTGAGGGATTTCATATAGTCAAGGACTTTTCTGCATTTAGCAGGAGAATTTAACCCTTGGGCATTGTGGGTTGCCACTCTTAAAGGAGCAGCTTGTGTGGTTTTACTTGTCATGGAACTTGGGGAAGAAACCTATAAACAATCCACCGTCACTTATCTGTGTGAACTTTCTGTTTGGAGTCTGACGGAAGACTGAAAAAGAGAAGAAGGTGAGAAAGAAGAAAAGGAAGAAAGAATAAAGAAAACTCAGGTCTCTTGAATACCCGAGTGAACAGCAGGAAAGATATAGCCTGCTGCTATGAAAAACACAAAACATAGCTCGTAGTACCCCTTATTGCCCCGATCTTCCTGAAGGCTACCTCTAAGCCCTCTCACGGTCACACCACAGCGGACTCGAGCTGCTATCCTGCTAATTCTTACTGGCACCTACATTGAATACATGACTGTCGTCGGGTGAGCAGAGCTTCCGTGTCTTAACGTCCTTACGGGGGAACCCGGACTTTCAACCAGGCCTGTCAATAGAATTCCTGAGCCAGGAATGGCCCTTTGAGGACGTGTTGGCCCTTCATTTCATCTCTGCTGGTCGGCTCCTGACCTTTGAAGCCGTGAAATCCATTACCAAAATGCCCTCTCTATCATTTTGGACTTTCAGACAGATTCGGCACTTCCTCACGACCACGGCCGACCAATCGCTCTGGTCACGGCCACTTACGCCATTTGAATCTCTGTGTCACCGTAAATCGCCACAAAGGTATTTGATCTCACTTTTGTACACCCTCCTGGTTGACGGTTCTCCACAGACTCCCACCCGGCACAAACCTCATGGAATAGAGATTTCCAGACGTCCCTGACAGGGGAGGATTGGACCGCTGTCTATGAATACGCTCACAAGGGCTCTTCGAATGTGGCCATTCAAGAAAATGGTATAGGACCCCAGCACGCCTGCATAAATTCTCCCCTAACATCCCCAATGGCTTCCCAATTTCTCCTCCATCATACATCACTCCCAAAACAAGACTACTTCAAATCCCTGGCCATGCATATGGTCAATGCTGCCAGAATCTGTATTCCTAGACATTGTCACTCCTCTACTGTCCTGACAGTTAGAGAATGGCTTGCGCAGATCTCCTTAATAAAAGAAATTGAGGAATTGATCCACATTTCACAGGACAGAATGCACAAATTTTCCTTCACTTGGGCCTGCTGGAACTACTTTGTCACTACTGATCGCTACAGTCAGTATGTCTCCTAAGCCGCCTGAGGTAACGGGCATCCCACCATGTGCGTTGCGGGGGGGCTCGGTCGGGGGGTTGGGAGCGGGCCCACTCTTGTACACTCTACCCCCTCCCATTGTGTTCCCTTGTTCCATCCCCCTTTTCCCATCCCCTCTGCCCTTTCTTTTCCCCCTTCTCTCTTTACCCCCCTACCGTACACCCGCCTCCCCTCTTTTTTCTCTCTCCTACTTCTCTCTTCATTGGACTTCTCCCTTCCTTCTCTTCCCTTTCTCTTCCCTTTCTCTTTTCTTTTCTCTCTCCTTTCTTTCTTCCCCCTGGTCGTGTGACCCTTAGTCTGCCATGATACATCGCTCCCTGCTAATTGACCATGAACGGTGCCTTACACCACTCTCCCCCCCTTTGCATTGGTCCGGAGGGGGGTCGTGGGGGAGGGGAAAACTGGAAATATGAACCTCTGCCCTTAACCGCATCATTACGTTGGTTCTGGTCTGGAAGCTTCAACCAATATGTATATGCTGTATAATGCTGCGTACCTTACTTGTACCCTATTTGTTTCCTTTTGTCACTCTCTGTTATGTGATTATTACCCTGTTACTTATTGTATGCTGTATTTTGATTGAATAAAATCTTTATGAAAATAAAAAAATAAAAACACAAAACAAATCCTGCATGAGGGGTGGCAACCTAAACCAAGGAAGAGGAGAAACCAAGTCTGTTGTTTAGGTGGAGGCACTGCAAAACTACCTCGGCTTCGGGCCACCTGAAAAAAACAAAAAAAACTGGTAATTACTTGCTAAGAAATGGGGGACTAGTTGGCTCCCGACCCACTTTCTCAGAGTAATCAGATCGCCCCCTAAACGGGGGGTAGTTTGGGCCTCCCGAGTCCACACTGCGAGAAAGAAAAATGCTAGTAAAAAAAAAAGAGAGAATGTGAATTCAGCTTTAGAACGGTGGAACATATAATCAATAACATAACAAAACACAAATGAACAGGCAACAAAGTGTAGGTTAAAAAGAACACTCAAGTTATTAAATTTAATGATTTGAGAGGCTCAGGAGTAAATGAGTGTAAATCAAAGGGCTACTCTCCTAAAGACCTCCTGGTCAGAGTGATACACAGAAAGAGAATCAGGAGCATAGGACATCAAGAGGGCCTAGCATCTTTGGATCGTTTGGTTTTAGGTTTGTTCCAGAGGCTGCAAAAGGAATGGGTCTTGCCTTTGAAATCAAACTTTAGGGCGAAGGGAAAAGCCCATCTGTATTTAATTTCACGTTGTGATAATACATTCAAGAGAGGTTTCAGAGATCTCCTTTTTTGGATCATTGTTGCTGATAAGTCAGCAAAGATCTGTATGGCGTGACCTCGACAAGTTAAAAAAAGATTGGGAGCGGCTTAACTTCATCACCTCTTCCTTAATGGTGAACAAAAATTAGATTTCACCACTACAGGGAGTGCAGAATCATTAGGCAAATGAGTATTTTGACCACATCATCCTCTTTATGCATGTTGTCTTACTCCAAGCTGTATAGGCTCGAAAGCCTACTCCCAATTAAGCATATTAGGTGATGTGCATCTCTGTAATGAGAAGGGGTGTGGTCTAATGACATCAACACCCTATATCAGGTGTGCATAATTATTGGGCAACTTCCTTTCCTTTGGCAAAATGGGTCAAAAGAAGGACTTGACAGGCTCAGAAAAGTCAAAAATAGTGAGATATCTTGCAGAGAGATGCAGCACTCTTAAAATTGCAAAGCTTCTGAAGCGTGATCATCGAACAATCAAGCGTTTCATTCAAAATAGTCAACAGGGTCGCAAGAAGCGTGTGGAAAAACCAAGGCGCAAAATAACTGCCCATGAACTGAGAAAAGTCAAGCGTGCAGCTGCCAAGATGCCACTTGCCACCAGTTTGGCCATATTTCAGAGCTGCAACATCACTGGAGTGCCCAAAAGCACAAGGTGTGCAATACTCAGAGACATGGCCAAGGTAAGAAAGGCTGAAAGACGACCACCACTGAACAAGACACACAAGCTGAAACGTCAAGACTGGGCCAAGAAATATCTCAAGACTGATTTTTCTAAGGTTTTATGGACTGATGAAATGAGAGTGAGTCTTGATGGGCCAGATGGATGGGCCCGTGGCTGGATTGGTAAAGGGCAGAGAGCTCCAGTCCGACTCAGACGCCAGCAAGGTGGAGGTGGAGTACTGGTTTGGGCTGGTATCATCAAAGATGAGCTTGTGGGGCCTTTTCGGGTTGATGATGGAGTCAAGCTCAACTCCCAGTCCTACTGCCAGTTTCTGGAAGACATCTTCTTCAAGCAGTGGTACAGGAAGAAGTCTGCATCCTTCAAGAAAATCATGATTTTCATGCAGGACAATGCTCCATCACCCGCGTCCAAGTACTCCACAGCGTGGCTGGCAAGAAAGGGTATAAAAGAAGAAAAACTAATGACATGGCCTCCTTGTTCACCTGATCTGAACCCCATTGAGAACCTGTGGTCCATCATCAAATGTGAGATTTACAAGGAGGGAAAACGGTACACCTCTCTGAACAGTGTCTGGGAGGCTGTGGTTGCTGCTGCACGCAATGTTGATGGTGAACAGATCAAAACACTGACACAATCCATGGATGGCAGGCTTTTGAGTGTCCTTGCAAAGAAAGGTGGCTATATTGGTCACTGATTTGTTTTTGTTTTGTTTTTGAATGTCAGAAATGTATATTTGTGAATGTTGAGATGTTATATTGGTTTCACTGGTAAAAATAAATAATTGAAATGGGTATATATTTGTTTTTTGTTAAGTTGCCTAATAATTATGCACAGTAATAGTCACCTGCACACACAGATATCCCCCTAAAATAGCTAAAACTAAAAACAAACTAAAAACTTCTTCCAAAAATATTCAGCTTTGATATTAATGAGTTTTTTGGGTTCATTGAGAACATGGTTGTTGTTCAATAATAAAATTAATCCTCAAAAATACAACTTGCCTAATAATTCTGCACTCCCTGTATATCTCTGGGAAGATCTGTGCAGATCTAGTTTATGTGGAGGAATGTTTGGTATCAATTGCTGGAGGAAGTCTTGCACGACTGTTTTTTTTTCCCCACAAAATAATTTTATTGAAGCGTAAGATACGGTACATGAATAAACGTTTGTCAAGTCAAACACGTATCAAACAACAATATGACAGGTTCCGGTGACAAACCTAAAACATATGGTGCAGACAGACAGAGCATACCTTTCAGGGATTGCACGACTGTTACGGTGTCTGCGAATGATTCCGGGAGGCCTCTGATACGGAAGTTCTCTCTTTGTACCTGTTTTCTAGGTCATCGACTCTGGACAAAGCTATGTTTAGTTGGTCTTGGAGGACCTGAATATGATCAGCGTTCTGAATAGTTCTGGAAACTGTCATGTCTAGTTTATTTTCCATAGTTTCCATCATTGATCCCAGCATTTGGAAGTCTTTCCTGATATCCCCTGTTATCTGTGCTGCAGTTTGTGTGAGATCCTTGTCCAGCAAAGCTGTCAGATGAGACAGGAGATCAGGGACTGTGAGGATGGCTGCATGTGACATGGTAGAAAGATCAGGCCACCTTACACATCTTTAAATAAGCATGCCAGGAACGAAAGCTCTCCTCAGTACCAGGTCCTCTGACCCCCCTATGCCACAATCCTCTCTTTTCCCCATGTTTGTCCAATACTTTTCTAACGGAGATCTGGCCACATGACAAAATTCATGCGGAGCACTTCTTCAAAAAGGGGAAATTTATAACCCTTCATTCACTTTCCTTGCGCATGACAAGGCACACATTACCATTCTGGACATATGCCCAAATCCAACACTTAAACGTGACCTCATTCCACTCTGGTCTCGCCAAATACCACCATTTGAAGTGATCTGCTGCAAACAGGACCCATAAAGACATCTAATATCCGAAACATATTCCATGCTGTTCTCCAAACACAACCCTAAGTCCAATAAAGCGAGCCACATATTTGAACAAAACTTCCCTAGACCTAACAGAGAAGGAATGGGAAAACATTTACATGTGCATACACAAAGAAACAGTAAATGTCTTAGCTCAGGAAAATGGTTTTAAAATCATTTTAAGGTGGTACAGGACTCCCCTGAAATTACACAAAATCTACCCCTCAGTCCCAATCGATGCAGTGCTGCTGAAGGCTCAATACTACACATCTGGTGGATGCGCCCACAAACTCAACCATTTTGGAAGGAATTCCACCGCCTAACCAATCAGATTACGACATTTTCCCAAGACTTCTCCCTGGCACAATTTCTGTTACACTCTTCCTCCATCCCAGTGAAAGCATATGGTCGCTCCTTAGCCATGCACATGAAAAATGTGCATACCACATCGCTGGCATAACCCTAAACCACCCATTAAAACAGAATGGCTTTGACGCATACAGAAAACAACAAAAATGGAAGAGCTTATGCACATAGCAAAAGAGACACAACCCAAATTCAATAAAGTATGGTCTTGCTGGCATCACTTTACAACCACAGATGAATATACATGGCTTTTGGCCTAAAAACTGCAATCAGACCCCCCAAACCCCCTGGAAGAGGAGAATAGAATACCTACTCCTTCCCCCTATAGTTATTTCTCTCTTTAACTGGTCACCTCTCACTGGGGGGGGTGACCGATACATTAAAAAATATACAGCATCATATCTATTCTTAGATAAATAGTGCCTATATGTTCTATAGTAACCAATAACTGGAAACGATGATGGCACATATTGAGGGGGGGTGAGGGTGGTCTACAGCCTTGACACAGTTTGTTCCCCCTCAGGGTGACTGGAAGGCTTTGGACTGCACCCCTAACGTCCTCCATGGTTATCAATTGTGCCTACAGATAGGAAACGCCATAGATGTTTACACCAATTTACACCAGGTTGTATCCAAACATACCTTTGCATTGATGTATACACATTCACCTAACAGCTCCAGCAGCCTCATTCTTTATCCATAAGATATCCAGTTACCTTTTTATATGATACTACATGCTGTATATCTGCATTCATTGTACTCCTTTTTTTATACTCAATAAAATGATACAAACAAGGAAAAAGCTATGGCGGCTGCTCGGAACCACCCTTAACTGTATTCAAAATTTGCTGGAATCTCTCCGCTGCCACTTCTAACAACAGAAGACAATTCCTAATTACAACAAAAGCATTAAAAACAACAAGGTTCCCTACAAGTGGGGAGCATTCTACTAGATTAGTTTGTAAATGGATAAAAAAACTGTCTAAAAGACCGCATTTAGAGAGTAGTGGTTAATGATTCCTATGCCGCGTACACACAATCACTTTTTGTGATGTAAAAAAACGTTGTTTTATCTCACAAAACAAAACAACGTTTTTCAAACTTATTTTTAAAAAAAACGACATGCCTACACACCATAGTTTTCTAAAAATGCTCTTGCAAAGCATGGTACGTAAACCACGTTAGACAGCACTCTGTTCTATTGAAGCTCCCGTCTCATAACTTGCTTCTGAGCATGCGCGGGTTTAAAAACACTGTTTTAAACGTCGTTTTGCCCACACACGATCATTTTTTATGACACAAAAAACGACATTCTGAAAAACGACATAAAAAATTGAAGCACGTTCGAATTTTTTTTTGGTCGTTTTTCAGAAGACATAAAACAAGGTTTTGCCCACACACGATCATTTTAAATGACGTTTTTTAAAACGTTGTTTTATTTCATCACAGAAAACAACCGTGTGTACGTGGCATTACTCTCAATGGTCTAAATCAGGGGTGTCAAACAGGCGGCCCTCCAGCTGTTGCAAAACTACAAGTCCCATGAGGCATTGCAAGGCTAACAGTTACAAGCATGACTCCCACAGGCAGAGGCATGATGGGACTTGTAGTTTCGGAACAGCTGAAGGGCCGCCAGTTTGACACCCCTGGTCTAAATGTTGGTACCCTTACTTTTTAATATAATTATAAATGATATACTGTAGGGTCTGGGATTAAAAGTACAATTTTAATCTTTGCAGATGACATAGCTATAGTATGTATGAATGTGAATTAGGGATCTGAGGTTGTAAGCTCTTTGAGGACACGACGGTGTATGTGGCATTACTCTCAATGGTCTAAATGTTGGTACCCTTACTTTTTAATATAATTATAAATTATATACTGTAGGGTCTGGGATTAAAAGTACAATTTTAATCTTTGCAGATGACATAGCTATAGTATGTATGAATGTGGATTGGGGATCTGAGGTTGTAAGCTTTTTGAGGACAGGGACTGATGTGAATGTACAATATGGCCCAGATTCACAGAGCGATTACGCCTGCGCAACTGCTGTTGCGCGTGCGTAAGTCTAAATGTGCGCGTGCGTATAGTTGGACGCGATTCACAAAACAATATACGCCAGAAATCTACGTTTTTTGGTCCGGCGTAATAGAATTAGACATTCGCTTCCCTTCGCGCAAAACTGCGCTAGACACACCATTGATTTGCTATTCAAATATGCTAATGAGGGAGTTACGGGGATTCACAAAAAAACGCAGTTGCTGCGCAGGCTACGCGATGTGCGCAACTGCAAAATGTTCTGTCTAAAGTTAGAGGACCTAAAAGCTGGTCTAAATTTTGAAAAAAAGTCTAATTGTCAGATAAAGCAACACTGTTAGTGAGGAGTTCAGCAGTCACACGTGTTGCCCAACAATCTGTATGCCAACATGCCAGGGGCATCGTCGCGCATAGCTATACTACTGACTTTAGATGAACAAAGAAGGATGAGGGCACGGAGGATGGCACTAAGGAGGGCACGGGAGATGTTTTTTTTTTTTTTTGCTTATATAAAATTTACAATTTACAATTTAATCTAATCTAATACAAATATTCTTATCTGATACAAGCCCCTCACTCTTCACTTGATATATCACACACGCATAGACATCTTTGGCATGAGAGATTCTGAGGTGTCTCGCATCTTCAGATTCACCCCTCATGCCATCATGGAATTACCACAACCTTGCAGGAGGACATCAGCAGCCCAACACATGGCACCACCCATGACAGCTACATATACAATCAGAGCCCCATCCCCACAGATTTCCAACAGAACATGTATGGGGACAGCTGGCTGGTTGTTGAGTGACATGGGAGTCAGGCATGACTATCCCCTCCCGTGATGCACACCTCACAAGTGGCACATGCATGACTAACATCCTCCTGTCTTTTCCCTTCAAGGTGATTCTGCATATGCACTGGTACCCCATCTCATGACCCCATCTCATGCCAGCTCACATTATGCATCTTTGCACGTTAAACACACACATTAATCATGGCACAATGAGAAGGCATGCATGCACACCACTGTGGTCCCTAGCACAGACACCCCACATCCTCATCAAATTGGATTGGCACCAGTCCGCCATGCAAGACTGGTGAGCAGTAACGCCACGTCAAGGCTCCAATTATGTCACTGTACATTCATACACCATTCACACGGACCTGGGAATCACTTCTCCCTGGTCCTGGGGAACCCTTCTCCACCCAAATTGAGGATGACACCCTTTTTCCAGCAGGAATGTCACCCCCACATTCAAACATCATTCACAACCCAAAATATGCCAAAAATGACATCAAAACCAAAAAAAAAATGCATAGAAAAAAAACAATGCATAGAAAAAAAAAAAACAGAACAAAAAAAAAAAATGCAGAGGACCAAAAAAAAAAAAGCATTCAAACCAAAAAAAGGGGGGAAAAAAAAATTAATGCCCTCTGCGTGAGCCACGCCTGGGGCGCCCCCGGCCACGGCCCCGGCCCCTCAGGGGAGATGCATGGGGGAGGGGAAAAGCCGGGGAAGGAGGAGCAGCCCCTGAGATCTGCCCACCTGGCGGCCTGCCCTCCAAGGCCACGGCTATTCTGTCCAGGGCAGCACCAAGTGTTGCCGTGTTGCCCTGGATAGCCTGGGTAAGGGCCCTCACATCCTGCCCAACGCCTGCTGCTGTAGTTTGCAGGACATTTAGGCAGGTTGTGGAGGCCCGGGAATGGGAGTCCAGGTTACCCAGGCTCTCGTTCATGGAGGACAGGCTCTGATCCACCCGCCCCATAGTCTGGCAGAGCTGTCTCAGAAGGCGGGTCTGGGTGGCCAGGTTCCTTCTCAGACAGGCGGGCAGGAGATTGGGCGCCCCCCTGGTGCTCTGGGCTGACCTCCTGGCTCCAGCTGATGGTTGTGGCCGGGGAGAAGGGGAGGCCCTTGTGAGGGGAGCCATGTTGGGGGAGGAGGGGGGGGGGCTCACCCTTAGGGAGGGCAGGCTTCTTGCAGCCAGAGGGGAAGAGTCCGCAGCAACCAAACGGCCAGTGCCTTCCATGGACTCCTCCTCCTCATGATTCTCCTCCTCCTCATTATCGTCCTCCTCATGATCATCCCCCTCCTCTTGTTCCTCCTCTGTGGACTCTGGCCATGTTGGGGGGGCCTCATTAGGCTGCTGTCCTGGGGTTGGAGCGGTAAGTCCAGATGGCCCTGCACCCTCCTGCACATCTGTGGATGACACAAAGCATTCACAGGTTGGAGGATCCACACACTTGCCACATATTCCCTTTCACCCCCTCCCCCACACATGCTACACACCTGAGAGAACTAAAAACCTTACCTGGCACCGCGGGGACCGGACTTGTGTCAAAGCCTGGCAGGCCCTCCACTTCATGCCGGTGAAAGGTCAGGGCCACCACACGCTCCGTCGCTGTAAATCTAACCCGGCATGGTGGGCCCCCTCCTGTGCCCCTGGCATGGGCATTTATTGCGGCCAGTTTTTTTTTCACCTCACGCCGGAGGTCATTTATTTTCTTTTCTATCCCAGAGCGGGTCCGTGTCTCCCCCTCCCCCGATGAATTGACCTGCTCCGTGATCCTATCCAAGATCTCCCTCCTCCTGGCCGGGGTGGTGGTGGCACTCTGCGGGCCGTGGAGAAAACGCCCATAGTCGGTAATGGCCCGGGCAAGAATTCTTTTTTCCCCCACTGTAAAATTCAGCTTTCTTTTTCTCTCAGTCATACTTCCAAACAAACTCACTAGCAGTCACCAAAAATCTGTCAAAAATACAAGCACAACCAATCAGACAAGAACACACACAAAGAGAAAAAGAACAGCCAAAAATCACACTAGCACTCAGCAAGAAACAGACACAAAAAAATAAGATGAAAAAATAAAGCAAGAAAACAAACGCTCAGAAATATATCAATCAAACAAACAGTCTCAAACACTTATCAAAATACACTTTCACAAAACTACCAACAAGCACTAGATCACACAGAACACTAATCTCACAACTACTGTACAAAACACACTCTAACGAACAACAGAGCAAAAGCACTTGGTTCAATGGGAAGGGACACAAAGGGATGTACTTTTGCAATGGAAGGGCGTTTGTGTGTGTCTATTTATGCTGTCTGCGTAGTTCACAACATTGCCCTAGTCCACTTCCAATTTCACTGATTGCGCCGCTCCCGAGTTGTGAGCATGCGCACAACGGAGCTGACATGGTTTCCTTCACGCGCGCATGCGCGAGTCGGCCGGCCCTTCATTTGCATGGGGTCACGGCTCATTTCAATGTAACACGCCCACGTCCCACCCAATTTGTATTACTCCTCCTTATGCCTCCGGAAAAAACATTACGCTTGCGCAATTTCTTGCGCAAAAGCTACGTGAATCGCGGGATTACGCGGCTTGATTGCGCACGTCTAACGTAATCGCGGTGCGCTACGCCGGATCGATATTGCGCCGATGTACGTGAATCTGGGCCTATATGTGTAAATCAATAATGTTATTTAACTACCTATAATAAATAAAATAAAAATGAATAAAACAATCAATCAAATAAAAGCTGCCATTGTTCTCAAAAATGTTTGGGGCTGTTAGAAAATTATTGTTTAGGTGTCAATGATTCTACACATGAACAACTGGGGATGCAATGCAGAACTTTCATTTTATCTACAATTTAATTTCATGTTGTCCTAACTCACAAATATTACTTTATTAGAAAGTTGAGTGCTGTCTTAGTTTATGTGTTCTCTATTGTGTCTTCATTAACACAAACAGAAAATAACTGTAGTATATTACATATACAAATAAATACACATGGTATCCATGTTTATTTAAATCCATTTATCATTAAGCAACGTCACAAATATATGGTTCTACAGTAAACACTGTATATGTGTGTGGGTGTTTGCATTGTGTTTACAATTTTCCCTGAATACAAGATAAGAGCTCTCATTCTGAAGGACACTGACAACTTTCCTAGCCACTCTATACATTTCTTATAGCACAATAACTTATCAAGGCAGGTGCATTATCAAGAATTATGTATCGTTCTGAGACTACCCTTAAGAAGATAAAAATGTCAATATTAGCAAGTAAGACATGTAAGAGAATGGATATGTGTGTTTAAACAGTTTATTTGTGTAAATAAGACACAAGAGAGATGTTTTAAAAGATATCTATGTAAAACAATGTAGTACGGAGGTAATAACTATAAAATGAGACATATGGCATAATTATTTCACAGTACGTGACCACATTAAAAATGGTTCAAAATGAATAGTTTAACAGAAATGGCTGTAATTATGTTAAAATGAGAGGACTATAAAGACATAGATACAGATATATACATAGCTTTCAACAAAAATGTAATTCTAAGTTTACCTTTGTACCTCAACATTAGAAGAACAATGTCTACATCAGATGTATTTATTATTAAATTATAATATAGTATATACAGTATTATTAACTTCCAGAATACAGTATATCCTTTTTTATTTACAATGGTCTTACTCTTTTTAGTAGGGATGAGGTATATGTTTGGGGTAATGCAGAGTTTTCCCCAAGCTTTAGCTGTTCATGTCTCAGTGCAAGAAGTCCTTCATTAGTGACAGTATTACTACTGCCACTAATGAATGACAGCTTCCCCATCAGCATACACTGGTGGCTTAGCACTCAATAATCTAGCCCCAAAATTAGTTGTCAGTTGTGAATGGGGTAAGGGATGTGTTGTAGCAACCACTATCTCACTGTGAATGACAGTATTAAAGTGTTGCTGTCATTTGTGGTGAGAATATCAGTAGGGGAGGATCATCGGAGGAAGGTTTCTTTGTAGGGCCATGTTTGTTTGTACATCGTGAAACATTATTTTGGACAACATGAGACATTATTTTAGGATATCATGGAACTATTTTTTTATTATTATTATTATTGTCATCATCGTTTTAATAAAGGACTTTATGAACACCTTCTTCACATAGGAGGGCTAGATATCTGGGGGTCCCTTTATTTTTTTTCTCCAATAAATTTTTATTGATTTTACAAGATAGAAAATAACAGGTGTAATAGTGAGGGTCCCTGTCACCATGGAGACACAGCAAAAACGGACACAGAGTCTGCATGTCAGCAGACTGCAGAACTACACAGCATAGTTTTTAAATGGAGAAAACTGCTCTGTCAGTTTTCTCCAGGTTTTGATAGTTTTGAATGGGGCTGTGTAGTTGGAGATCCTGCAGAGACTTGGGCGGGATGGGATCTCCAATCCTGTGTCCGGGTCTTGGTAATAACAAGCAGGTTGGGTTCCCAGCTGAAGGCTGCCATTATAATCAGGGACTGGTCAGAACAGAGAGAGAGAGGTGGAAGGTGTGCAGCTGGCTGTTGCTGCAAGACAGACCTGTATGTGGGGATCTGTCTGTCTGTCTGCCCTGGAGACTACATCCCTGGTGTGGGGGGGGGACTTTGTGCCTGAAGGACTGGGAGGCTGGAAGACCTGAGGTGACTAGCGAGTCCAAGAGGGGCTGAAGGAAGTCCGGAAGTCTGGGAGACAGTGGGCTGGAAAACCTGTTGAGGCCAGGAGTGTGCCAGGTTAGCAGGTACAGCAAGGCTAAGTAAGCCTAGGAGCCAGGAGGCTTGGTATTTTGAGTTCTGTGAACATTTCTGGAGAAGAACCCCTGTGTGGGAAATCCTGTGTGTGAACTGTTTATTTTGCCTTTTTAATAAAAATGGGCTGCCATGCCCTCAAACTGAACAACTGCCTACTGTGGACTCGCTAAAAAATCACATTTTGCCACTTGAGTTAAACCCCCAATGTTTACAGTGGTGGATTCAGCAGGCATCTAGACGGAAATCTGGGTCCTTGCTCCGTGGTGAGTCGCAGCAGGAGCTACTGCTAGCTGTGTGTGGCAGCCAGGCAAACTGCATTGTGCAGAAGTTTATTTTGAACTGTGTTGCATACAGGTGGTGCATCTGTGAGAAGATTTTTTTCCCCTTTTTACTGCTGTGAACTGTGTAACAAGCTGCTGTGCATGCGACTGCAAGGATGCGACAGTCAAAACACAAGAAGTTCATGTTGAATCAAATTAAAGGGGAAGTGAGCTCAGCGTGGCCTGAGATGTCTCCACCTAGGAGGGCCAGTCAAAAGGGGCCAGTGGTGTATGAGACTGTGAATGAGTGGTTCAAGTGGAACCAGACTAAAGAATCGGATGCGGTACAAAGGGCTGAGATAGTGGCATCTGATTACATGCAACCCATGCTACCTACAGAGGTGGTTGGAGACTTCCTGGAAAAGTTTGAAAAAGTCGCTGTAAGGAGGAAATGGCCTAGAGACCAGTGGCCAAAATTGCTGCAAACCTTATTGCTGGTAGAGTACCTGTCGGTTTACAATTTGATGGATGGAGACCAGGATGACTATCGCAAGTTTAAAGAGGAAATCCTTCTTAGAGGAGAGTTCAGTCGCATCATGGGCTGCCAGCAACGCTCCAGCAAAGAGAGGTCGTCACCCATAGCAACGGGAGAGGCATCACTGCGACAACAAAGCAACAACCGAGCAATGGCTCAGGAGAGCATGAGTGTGCATCAGTGTACCAGCCGTGCTTTTTCTGCAAACATATCGGTTGTCACCCCTGGCAACAGTGGTAAGAAGTTTGTGTGGCCTGCAGGGGGTACCGTATGTGAAGTGGTCAGCCCAGAAAGGACACAACAGTCTGTAACCACCATGAGGTGTAGCCAACCATCTTTGGAGTGCTGGTCTGCTGTTACCCCTAGCAACAGGGATACTGTGTTACATGCAGGGGGTGTTGGTGGGTCTGGAAGGGCTGCAGTGTTTCTCCATGACCACATGAACAATTCAGTGTATGGAGACACGACAGATGAGAGACAACACACTCAAATGAAGGCTATGGCAGCGGTTACAGGAAGTGGTAAGACTGTTGCAGTTTATGGGACAGAACCCAATGAAGTAGAAGTGTGTTCAGCGGGGAGATCCGCAGTACAGGTGGACTTGCTACAGTGTGCTACCCAGAGTAGGGGGAGGCACAGGGTAAAGCCCAACTGTCAGCAGGACTAAAGACTGAAAAGGATATGGGGACTCTGTATGTACCTGGTGGAATCCAGCAGAGTGCTGGAAGAGCTGTACTAGACCAAAGAAATAAGTATACCTTGTTCCCTAGTGACAGATATAGGTGCTGTGGGGTTGCCCAGAGAAACCTCCCAGGAGCCCACAGTGTTGGAGCGGAGGGTTTTCCAGGTCAGCTAAGTATCATGATGATCCTCTAAAGGTTGAGAAATGTATTTCCGGAAATGTCATATTTGAGAATATTGTTGGTGATATATTTACTAAAAAGGATGGGAGTAGGATGTCTTCCTTGACCACCAGGGGCAGAGCTGCAGGGTTGTCCATGGAAACCTCCCGGAATCTCCCTGTGTTGGAACTGGAGGTTGTTCAGGACCGCTCTGGCCTACTCTGGGGGGACAAGGAGAGACTGCACCACACAATGAGAGTGTGTGGGTGCCGACCACCCGCCTGGTATGTGATCGGTTTGGTGAAAAATGTGTTCATACTGTAAAAGCTAGTAGTGTAAAGCGGGATGTGATGGTAGCGCCACCAGAACAATCTGGTCAAAATGGAGTATTTCATCCTGTGGTTTGTGACAAAGCATCGTCCCCATGTGACATAAGTGAAACTGTGCTTGTACAATGTGATGCGTCTAGCGATGACAAATGTACTGTATCACGTAATGAGACCCAGGTTCCTTTGGTGCCTCTTGAACCAGGTGATGCAGTGCTGCAGAAGGCCTGTCAGGGAAGTACCACTGACTGGGACAGCTGGGCTAAACAATTCCTAGCCATGCTGGATAAGGCTAGGTTGGGTAACACAGATTTGGACATAACACCTGCTATGCCCAATGGAGGGAGTGCAGGGTGGCCAGTGGCCAAGGGCGTGTTGGCCCCTGCAGAGATTGATTTCCTCCAGTCAGAAGGACCGGTTAAGGGCGCATGCATGGCAGATGTGTTATCCGCAGCCCAACCGCTGGAAAATAGTGAGCGCAAAAATGGCAATGTGACGTATGACTTGCAGCGGCTCACTGATGCTGTGACGGAAGGGATAAATGTCAGATGTACGTCTGACGGCGCTCCAGTTAAGCACCAGGCTGTGAAGACTGATACCGCCAGTGAGGTGGGAGTCGCTGAAAATGTCTCTATCTTTCCAGCTCCAGTGGATGAGCCCCTCCACGTCATTGATAAGGGAAAAGTCTTGTATGTAGATGTGGATCGCATTAAATTGACTAATGTATTGTTGAAAATGCTTGAGGTCCAAAAAACACATCTGTTATACACTTGGGTGTCTCCATCGTGGTCGGACAAGGTGGTACTGCGTAGTACCAGTAGGTGGAGCCAAGTAGTACAGGCTATGCTTTATGGTAATTACAAAAGAAACTGGTTGGTACCATGTTTGTTAGCAGTGTGGCAGATGGTCTCAAAGTTCTCTGAGAGGGTGCTTCCAGTTACCGGTTTGGATGGAAGGCGCTCAGGAGAACGTTTGACAACATCAAAAGTCTCTCCGTCTGATGCAGTGACTAGGAAAAATTCTGCTGATGCAGTCCAAAGTGCGGCTGAGTGGTGGTCAGTAGAGGGCACTGACACTGCCTCAACCACTAGACTTTACATGAAGAAAGGGAGCGAAATGGACGTGGCAGTAGCAGAGATTTTACCTGTCAGTCGCACAAAGGTACAAATTAAAGTACCCGGAGACACTGTGGGAGAAAGTGCTAAAGGAACAGGTTCTCTATATGAAGAATGTGAGGGTTTCAGGCAAGGCAGTGTTCCCCATAGAAAAGAAAATAAGCCCAGGAACCCCAGAAGAGGGAGAAAGCGTAGGATAGAAAAAAGTGGGATCCCATGGAGAGTCAGGGTAGGACTTACCTGGAAGCGCACCCGAAAAAAGGGTTGGGCCTACGCGGCTGACAGCCGGTTCAGAAGTGTCCCAACCCTAATGACGTGTGCTGGTGTTCCACCCCCTTCGGGATCGAAACAAAGGGGGGGATATGTAATAGTGAGGGTCCCTGTCACCATGGAGACGCAGCAAAAATGGACACAGAGTCTGCATGTCAGCAGACTGCAGAACTACACAGCATAGTTTTTAAATGGAGAAAACTGCTCTGTCAGTTTTCTCCAGGTTTTGATAGTTTTGAATGGGGCTGTGTAGTTGGAGATCCTGCAGAGACTTGGGCGGGATGGGATCTCCAATCCTGTGTCTGGGTCTTGGTAATAACCAGCAGGTTGGGTTCCCAGCTGAAGGCTGCCATTATAATCAGGGACTGGTCAGAACAGAGAGAGAGAGGTGGAAGGTGTGCAGCTGGCTGTTGCTGCAAGACAGACCTGTATGTGGGGATCTGTCTGTCTGTCTGCCCTGGAGACTACATCCCTGGTGTGGGGGGGGGACTTCGTGCCTGAAGGACTGGGAGGCTGGAAGACCTGAGGTGACTAGCAAGTCCAGGAGGGGCTGAAGGAAGTCCGGAAGTCTGGGGCTGGAAAACCTGTTGAGGCCAGGTGTGTGCCAGGTTAGCAGGTACAGCAAGGCTAAGTAAGCCTAGGAGCCAGGAGGCTTGGTATTTTGAGTTCTGTGAACATTTCTGGAGAATAACTCCTGCGTGGGAAATCCTGTGTGTGAACTGTTTATTTTGCCATTTAATAAAAATGGGCTGCCATGCTTTCAAATTGAACAACTGCCTACTGTGAACTCGCTAAAAAATCACATTTTGCCACTTGAGTTAAACCCCCAATGTTTACACAGGAAAGAAATAATAAAGGTTCTACTAGGGCATCAAAAAGACATTAAAGATGCCACACGGCGTTCGATACAGTTCCACACACATGGCTCATGTGTAAGGTAAGGTCTACAGGATTGGATATATCAGTGTGTAAATGGATAGAAAACTGTCTGAAAGACAGAATTCAGAGAGTTGTGGTTAATGATTCTTACTCTGAATGGTCCAAGGTTATCAGCGGTGTACCCCAAGGTTCGGTGTTGGGTCCCTTACTTTTCAATATATTTATAAATGATATTGGGTCTGAGATCCAAAGTAACATTTCTGTCTTTGCAGATGACACCAAGCTATGCAGTGGAATAACGTCCTTGCAGGATGTCTCCAATTTACAAGCCGACCTCAATGCTCTGTCTAATTGGGCGACTATGTGGCAGATGAGGTTTAATGTTGATAAATGTAAAGTTATGCACTTGGGGGCTAAGAATATGCATGCATCATACATGCTAGGGGGAGTTCAACTGGGGGGGATCTGTAGTGGAGAAGGATCTGGGGGTTTTAGTTGATCATAAGCTCAATAATGGCATGCAATGCCAAGCTGCGGTTTCCAAAGCGAGCAAAGTCCTTTCTTGTATTAAGAGAGGTATGGACTCCAGAGAGAGAGATATCATTTTGCCCCTGTACAAATCATTAGTAAGACCTCATCTGGAATATGCAGTCCAGTTTTGGGCACCAGTTCTCAAAAAGGATATCGGAGAACTGGAGAAAGTGCAGAGAAGGGCAACTAAACTGATAAGAGGCATGGAGGAGCTCAGCTATGAGGAACGATTAGAAAAACTGAATTTATTCACTCTTGAGAAGAGGAGAATAAGGGGGGATATGATTAACATGTACACATATATAAGAGGTCCATATAGTGAACTTGGTGTTGAGTTATTCACTTTAAGGTCAACACTGAGGACAAGGGGGCACTCTTTACATCTGGAGGAAAAGAGATTTCACCTCCAAATACGGAAAGGTTTCTTCACAGTAAGAGCTGTGAAAATGTGGAACAGACTCCCTCCAGAGGTGGTTCTGGCCAGCTCAGTAGATTGCTTTAAGAAGGGCCTGGATTCTTTCCTAAATGCACATAATATAACTGAGTACTAAGTTTTGTAGGTAAAGTTGATCCGGGGTAAATCCGATTGCCTCTCGGGGGATCAGGAAGGAATTTTTTCCCCTCCGGTAGCAAATTGGATCATGCTCTGCTGTTTTTTTTTGCCTTCCTCTGGATCAACTGTGGGCATGGAGTTGAGTGTATGGGATGTACTGTGTTTTATTTTGTTTGTTTATTTTTTTTATGGTTGAACTGGATGGACTTGTGTCTTTTTTCAACCTGACTAACTATGTAACTATGTAACACACAACACAATACATTAACACATTTAACTAGGAATATTGATTAACAAATTATCATTAATTACTGAAACTTGAGCAGTAAGACATTTCTTACACCAATGTATTCACGGTTTCCAGTCTTAATCAGATATATCATGTGATTATTCTCTAATAGAGAGATTGATCTTTCATATGCATAATGAATCTGAATATGAAGCTTTAACTTCGGATGAATTAGGTGCCAGCTCCTTTCTCCAGCATGTTATTATGACACATTTTGCGGCTAGTAGGACATGTGCTATATCTGTGTGGTAAGTGCTGGGAACATTATTGATCCTTAAATTCAATTTTGCCAGAGGGGAGTGTGGTGTCATTAATGTCTGTTGTATTTGAATGGAGCTAGAAAATCTTTTGCCAGAAGCTTATCAAGTTCTTGTAGGTCCAGAAGATATGAAATAATTTACCTTTATGTCACCAACCCCACCATTATAAAGGAGAATTAGAGGAGGAAAATGTTGCCATTTGGTATGAGGTTAGGTACCAAATGGGTCAATATTTTCTGTGTTATTTCTCAATGGTTGATACAATGGGATATAATATACGTGAACTGGAATTCTTTGAGCCACTGAGGAGTATTAAAGCATCTTTGGAGTTTGAACCCACGTCTAAAGACATACAATTTTCAGGCTTGTGAGTAGTAAAGGGTACTTACTGTATATGCCAGTAATTTGCCAAAAAAGGGGTCAAAGCAAAACATTTTTAAAAATGATCGTTCTTTTATGAGCAGTGATTTTAATGATGCTTAAAGTGCAACAATAAAAATAAAAAAAATCCTTTAACCACTTCCCTACGCGTCCATTGCCAAATGACATCCACAGATGGGATCTCCCATCCTGGGTGGACGTCATATGACGTCCTGGGCTTCCCGGCACTCTAGGGGGCGCGATGTCCACCAGGCACCTGCGATTGCCTGCAATTACAGCAGGACCGTGGATCTAGGTGTGTAAACACCCAGATCCACATCCTGTCAGGGGTGAAGAGGTACTGTGTGTTCCCAGTACAGAGGAACACAGATCGGTCTCCTCCCCTTGTGAGACCCCCCCTTCAATTAGAATCACTCACTAGGGAACATATTTAACCTATTCAGTGCCCCCTGGTATTAACCCTTCCCTGCCAGTCACATTTACACAGTAATCAGTGCAGTTTTATAGCACTAATCACTATATAAATCTGAATGGTCCCAAAAAAACGCAGATTGCCGCCATTACTAGTAAAAAAAAAAGAAAAAAAAAGAAAATGCAATAAATCTATCTCCTATTTTGTAGACGCTTTAACTTTTGCGCAAACCAATCAATATACGCGTATTGCGATTTTTTTACAAAACATTTTAGAAGAATATGTATCAGCCTAAACTGTGGAATTTCTTTTTTCTTTTATAGATTTTTTGGGGATATTTATTATAGCAAAAAGTGTAAAATATTTTTTTTTTTTCAAAATTGTTTCTCGTATTTTTGTTTATAGCGCAGAGGTGATCAAATGCCACCAAAAAAAGCTCTATTTGTGGGAAAAAATGGACATCAATTTTGATTGGAAGCAACCAAATGTCAGTTAAAGCGACGCAGTGCAAAATTGCAAAAAGTGCTCTGGTAAGGAAGGGGGTAAATTCCTCCAGGGCTGAAGTGGTTAAATATAGGCCCTTGGGGTTCCTCTTAGTCTACCTGTATAGTGGCACATCTATAGCATGCATAGAACATGCTGTAGCAAAAAAGGACATTTCTAAAGGAAAAATAAATGCATTTAAATTGACTCGCTGTTGCAATTGTCAACATTCGGATATTGAATTACAATAAGGAAGAAATACCAGACCATTATCTGGGCATGCATCTAGGTCGATCAGGAGAGGGGTGGGGGTGGGATGAGACAGCTGGAGAATTAAAAAGAAAAAAAAATTGGGTGTGGCAGGCGGCGTGATTGACAATGGAATTCCATTGGGAGACATTATATATTTTTTTTCATTTTAACAAAGGAAATGTGCTTTTATTACTTTTTGACACTTTTTTTGGTGAATGGAAAGGGGTATAGAGATGGCCTGCCGGTTCGCCCGACGGTTGTTTCACGGCGAACTTTGTGTGTTTGTGGTCCGCCAAACCGGCGGACATCTGGCGATGTTTGTGGCGGTCCGCAATGTTACATGGGTAAGAACTTTGACCTATGACACATCCGTCAGGTGGTGTAAGACAGCCAATTGAGACATTTCAGCACATGGACATACCCCCTACCTAAATAGACCTGATCTGGCAGCCATCTTACATTCTGCTTTTTGTTAGTGTAGGAAGAGGGTGCTGTTTGGAGCAGGGAGAGGCTGTATTCAATCAAATAGCTATCTAAAAGGTCCACAAAAGTCTTTTTAAAGACTGGTATATGTTTGCTACTTGCTCTGCAGTATATAGGTGTCTAATACATTCATAGACTTTTTGTCAGTGTAGGGAGAGGTTGGCGTTTCCAGCAGGGACAGGCTGTATTCAATCAAATAGCTATCTAAAAGGTCCACAAAAGTATTTTTAAGGACTGGTATAGGTGTGCTACTTGTTGTGCAGTATATAGGTGTCTGATACATTAATTCATATACTTTTTGTCAGTGTAGGGAGAGGTTGGCATTTCCAGCAGGGACAGACTGTAACAACACAAATCGCTACCTAACAGGTCCACAAAAGTCCTTTCAAGCACTGGTATAGGTGTGCTACTTGCTCTGCAGTACATGATAGTGTGTAATATATTCATATACTTTTTGTCAGTGTACGGAGAGGTTGGCGTTTCCAGCAGGGACAGATTTTAGCGACACAAATAACTACCTAACAGGTCCACAAAAGTCCTTTCAAGCACTGGTATAGGTGTGCTACTTGCTCTGCAGTACATGATAGTGTGTAATATATTCATATACTTTTTGTCAGTGTACGGAGAGGTTGGCGTTTCCAGCAGGGACAGACTTTAGCAACACAAATAACTACCTAACAGGTCCACAAAAGTCCTTTCAAGCACTGGTATAGGTGTGCTACTTACTGTGCACTGCAGTATATAGGTGTAATATACACTTAAAATATACTTTCAAATATAGAAAGCATATTATAGTGAATTTGTATTATGCAGCATTATGACTGGCGGTGTATTTGGTTACTGCTGAATTTTTGCCTCTTTCGCTGCGTTACTTCTGCTACACACATAAAAAAAAAATCCTGAAAAAAAAGTTTCATAACTGGTGCGATAAACCATTTGCCCCCAAAAACGACAGATTTTGTTATATACCTTTTTCCACATATACTGCCCTTCTTTAGAGACTTTTGATATGACAGGGTCATTTAAAAAATGACAGGCAGAGGAAAAGTCAGGCCCTTCTGCAGGGGTGGTAGGGGTAGGGCAGGAGCACCAGACCAGAGCCAAAGTATACGGTTGGCAATGCTGGAAATGCTGCAGTGGCTGCACACACAGCAGAGGGCCATCAATGAGTACCTGTGTGAGTATGGCACAGGGACAGGGTCAGGGGAGCTTGGCTTTTTTTTGCCACGCCGGCGGCTACTAATCAAGGATGCATGCACTGTCCTGTCACCATTAAAGGAGGCCATGAGGATGTTGAGCAGTGACAATGCATGCACCAGTGAGGCCGCGTACACACAATCGAATATATCTGCTGAAACTGGTCTGCAGACCAGTTTCAACGGACAGATTCGATCGTGTGTACGGGCTATGAGACAGGTTTCCAGCAGACAAAAGTTTTAAAGCATGCTTTAAAACTTGTCTGCTGCAAACCCGTCTGTCCGACATGTCCGCTGGTTAGTACGCCTAACCAGCGAACAGAAATCCCCCACATGCGTCGAATGGATTCGACACATGCGTGGAAGTATTTTACTTCCTGGTTCGGTGACGTGGCGGCGTCAACGTCACCACCACGTCACCGCGCTGTCTGTTAGTGGGGATTTTGGTTTGATCGTGTGTACACTGATCAAACCAAATCATCCCAGGAGACATGTCCGATGAAAACGGTCTGTCGGACCGTTTTCATCGGATTTGTCTCCTCGTGTGTACGCGGCCTGATACTGTCCCTCTTGTCTTTCTGTTGGAGCACACACTACAAGGGTTAAAAGGGTAAGGTTGCAGAAATAATTCTGCCTTTGCAGAGGGAGCAGAGGATGAAACATCTTCAGGAAGCCTTAAAGAAAGGTTTGTGCAATGCATTTCCAGACCCTGGGAGGTTACAATTTCCTTGTGCTGGACAACGTGTTGCTGAGGCTTTGTTCAGTCAGAGAAAGAGCAGTGGAGAAGATGGCCGGCTGACCGATGCCTTCAGACAATTTTTCAGTCCTCAGCGCCAAGGTCTGATCAGTTCAAGCAACCATCACCAGCGTCTGCATTACATGATGCAGGAATATCTAGGGCCAAGAGCAGACTTAGAGACCTTTCAAACAGAGCATCCACTGGGTTACTGGGTCTTGAGGATGGACCACTGGCCAGAAATTGCTCAATATGCAATTGAGCTACTGGCCTGTCCTGCATCCAGCGTTCTTTCTGAACGCACATTCAGTGCTGCTGGAGGGTTTGTAATGGACCATACAGTGCGCCTGTCCACAGACTCCGTTGATAGGCTCACATTTATAAAAAATAATCAGTCTTGGATCAGCAGCTACCAAGCACCTAATGCTGATGTAACC
This sequence comes from Rana kukunoris, assembly GCA_029574335.1. Lineage (NCBI taxonomy): Eukaryota > Metazoa > Chordata > Amphibia > Anura > Ranidae > Rana > Rana kukunoris. The sequence continues at coordinate 312,745,671 of CM056051.1, read as the reverse complement.
GATTGAATTTTCTATGGATGTGAGATCCCTTGAAGACTGCCTATGCTGAGTGACTATCCTATTCCTCCTCAATCTTGATGATGCTAGCTTCAAAGAATATTCTTGGTTTAGGACACCACCACCACTGCCTAAAGCCCAATTTTTCTGCCCCTGTTTAACAGGACATGTAATTACAATTTTTGATCCAATATTTCACAACAGGGTCCGTTCCTGCGCTCAACAAGAGTATCTGTGAGGGGTTACAGTGTTGTGGCATCACCGCCACCACCAAAGGCCCAATCTTTCTGCTCCTGTTTAACAGGGGCATGTAATTAGAATTTTTGGTCTAGTATTTAACAGCAGGGCCTACACGATGGGGCCTTTCGGAGACTAGCTGAGACAGGCGTGCACCAGGCCTCCCACTTTAGCTCTGGGGGACAGTGGAAATCGATTGCAGAGCTCTCAGATCAGTCGGACCTGTTCCGATTGGGTTTCTGGAGAGCGCTTCAGTTGGGACACTTTCTCCACTCCCTGCGTCCCCCGGACGCACACGACCGACCTCTTACAACCCTAGAGGACTTATGCAATACCTCTGGAGTGATAACACATACATTATCACTAGCTTACAACCTCTTAAATAAACCACGGCCTGACTTCACGCCCCCGGGGTTGCTTAAGTGGGAGGTGGAGCTGAACTGTCACTTCAGTGAGTCCAAATGCCAGCGTATTCTCAACCTTACACATAGGTCCTCCATCTGACCCAGGAGACCAACTACAAATTGCTATCCAGATGGTACAGAACCCCCTTGTACTGCTGAATAAACTCTTCCCGGCGACGTCGGATCTTTGCTGGCGCTGCCTGGCAGACAAGGGAACACTTATACACATCTTTTGGTCCTGCCCGAGCCTAACACAATTCTGGCAGGTGGTGAGAGACACTGCCCAGAGATTCATGGAACGTAATATACCAGACGACCCTGCAGTACTTCTCCTGCACGCAGCTGACATCCCTGAGAAACGGTACAAAAAATCAGTGATTAGACACCTACTGGATGCAGCCTGCATCCCACTCCTCTGGAAGAGCAACTCACCACCACCCATTGCCCTATGGTTTCAGAAAGTATAGGAAATGAAACACATGGAGGACCTGATCCTCACAGCACAAAACAGACAAGTAGGCGTTCTCTAACACGTGGCAGATGTGGAACATGTTTGTCTATTCAGATGAGGGCCAGGCTCTCTGGGGAATTTCCGGCAGAGGTATAAAACACGCTTCCAGGGCAAGCTAGTCTGACCTGTATGAATTAAGGCGCATTAACGAAACAGATGATATTGACACTTTATGCTCATGGGTACATCCTCCTTTAAAACCCCATCCCCACCCCCACCCCCCACTACTCTCGGACTATGCTATTCTCTACCCTTTCTTCTCTCTCCTTCTCTACCCCCACTCTGAGTGACTTTCTTGTGTAGAATTGGAAAAAAATGGTTTCGGGATTGGACCCATGGGAACCCGGTACTTCTCATCGACAGCCACGGATAGCACACAGGTTCCTCCCAGGTTGGGAGCAGGAATGTTTATCTTTGACCCCTGTCTGGTCTAATACATATGAGAGCCTCGTCCAGACAGCTGGCCGAAGACAGTCGCTTAAGGAGGATAGTTGGTTGCCGTTGCTGCATTTATTACTCCTGTTTTACGGTAATGACGGTATGGTAACTGTCCTATGAGTCTCCGGATCTATTTTCTTGTATGATGTTATCCATTTTTTCTTTTTATGTCATTACTCTGTACCATGTAGGCCCGTGTGGGTCCCTTTTCCATTTATAAATAAACAATAAAAATAAAATAAAAAACAGGTGCATTTATATAGAGTATATAGAGAAAAGGTGGCACTTTATGCACATTATAAATATATAAAAAAATATAGAATATAGATATTGACCATGAATGGTATTCAATCTACATCAACCTCTAAATAATAGTTCTCCTAGCCTGCCCATATATTTTTAAACTCATCTTGTTGGTCTTTAATCACATTAATCCATGGGTCTAAAAGTCAGCCTTTTGAACCACAGAGCGATTGTCTCCCAAAATGGTTTAATCTTAGGGCATGACCACCATAAATGGAGAAATGTGCCCTTCTGTTTGCATCCCCTACAGCAGCGGGCATCAGTTGTGGGTACATCCGTGCCAGCCGAACTGGAGTCCGATACCATCTAACCAAGAATTTATTAGTGATGAGCGGAATACGCCATATTCGATTTCGAAGAATATTCGTTAATATCGAATATTCGTGATATTTTATAAAAAAAAAAATTGCGAATTTTCGCCAATGCGAATTTTCGCCAATGCGAATTTTTCGCGATTTTTTTTTTTTTAATAAAATATCACGAATATTCGATATTTACGAATATTCGCTATATTTTATAAAAAAAAAAAAAAAAATTGCGAAATTTCGCGAATGCGAAATTTATTGCGAAATTTGTTGCGAAATTTGAAAAATACGAATATTCGAAATAGCGAATATTCGCCGCGATATTCGAGTTATTCGCGAATACTCGAATATGCAATATTCGTAGCGAATATTCGCAATGCGAATATTCGTGAGCAACACTAGAATTTATATGACATTTCTTGTACACAAGAACTTATAAAGATAGAATGAGTCAAATTAATATTTTTTTTTTAATTTGTAAGAGGGTAAATATATGGTTTAACTCTCTTTCCCATTCTCTGGTCCTTAGTGGCCAATAAACTACAGTCCCCTATTTTATCAATCTATACATTTGTGATAGGAGATGTCTAGAGTCTGGTGTATATACACATAAGGACTCAAATGAATTAAGCAAGTTCAAAGGCCTTAGTTGAAGTTTAAAGTTATTAAAGAAACCTGTAATGTGGTGATATCTTCACCTGGCTACAGGTATATTCTGAAAAGGGGAAAAAATTCCTCATGGGGCAAACTTGCCACAGAAAACACGCAAACTCCTGCACACGGGTGGGTTGTCCAATGATTGATCAAAGATTCTTCATCAAACGTCAGAAAATTGAAAAGAGTGGTGCTAGCAGTGGCCTTGCTGCCCTTCGTGGATGGGGAAGTCCTGGCACAAACAAAGAAAAGAAAAAGAAAGGCGCACCAGCCTAGTGCATTACCACTTAACACTTTATTCAATAGTAATAATATTAAAAACTTTTTTTTTTTTTTTTTTTTCACAATCCAAGTTTATTGAATCAAAAGTAGCAAAGTACAATAGTGAAGGACAAATCATGTGAAAGAGCAAGTTCCAAACATATAAAAACAGGAGCATAACATTAACAAATATGGGATGTATCACTTATTCACGGGATGATTGGGTCAGAGCATCCCTTCAATAGCCACAATATGAAAAAGAAAGAAAAACGGGGGGAGAAGGGGAGAAAAAAAAGGGGAGGGGGGTGGAGAAGGATGAGGATCGTTTGAGCATAAGTATAAATATCCAATGTTTGCATATAATCAGTAAACCGTTTATCTACTTTCGGATGTTGACAGATGATAAGAGAGAGGACCAAAACAATACAGTATTCAGTGTTCTACAAAGCGTTTCAGAATCAGAATAAATCAAGCTATCAACAACTGATAGTCATTGGAAAATTTAAACATTATCCATGGTTGCCAAGTTTCATTGAATTGGGTTGAATCTTCACTTCTCATAGCTATTAATTCCTCCATCTTGTATATGTACTGTACTCTATTTAACCAGTCCACAACCGAAGGGCATGTAGAGGACCTCCAGAACAGTGGTATTAGCGTTTTGGCAGCTGTCAGTAAATGTCTTGTCAGCAATGTTTTGTATCTGCGAATGGACATGTGATTAACATGTAACAGACAAGCTGCAGCATCCAGGTGGATACTCGTGTCTGTTATCTGCTTGATACGTTGTATTATTTGTGACCAAAAGTCTGAGATCAAAGGGCAGGACCACCAAATATGAATGTATGACCCTATATCGCTCTTGCACCTCCAACACCTATCAGACGCGGTCGGCGACCAGGCCTTTATTTTCTGGGGAGTAATATACCAGTGTGTAAGGATCTTATACGAAATTTCCTGAAACTTGGAGCTTAAGGAACATTTATGTGCAAACACGCACGCTTTTTCCCATTGACTGTCAGAGAGTGTAATATTCAATTCACTTTCCCATTTTGTCTGGTGTTTGTCAGGCGTTTGTGTTTGATGTGAGATCAACCACGAGTAGGCCAGGGAAGTTGTCTTCAGGACAGGTGAGGTCGCTAGACAGATTTGTTCTAACTGGGTAGGGATTCTGCAGAAATCCACTTTATACTTACTATTGACCAGAAAGTCTCGTGTTTGTAGGTAGAACCAAAAGCCAGGGAAGTTGTGTCCCAGCTCCGATTTCAACCTATTAATAGATTTGATTTTTTTGTCTACCAGGCAGTGAGTGGCCAAAAGCTTCCCTGTGTTGATCGTAGGTATCTTAACCTCCATTCCTGGAGGGAAGTCTGGATTATCTGTCAGTGGGGTCAGAGGACCTGGTACGCTAGCTAGGTTAAAAGGCCGTATTGCACTGTGCCAGACCGAAAGCGTCGCCGCTACTAGGGGGTGAGAGAGTCTACGAGTCTGCCTCGAGACAGTAGACCAGGGATAGTATGCAAGTGATCTAGTATGATGTGTTCCTTCCAGGCTAACCCAATCCTTGTTCTTCAGGTGACAGTGCCAATCTATCAACCTGGTAACGTGGGCAGCTATGTAGTACTTTCTAAAGTCCGGAAGACCTATACCCCCCTTGCTCTTGGGTTGGGTCAGTTGAGAAAAGATCAGTCTTGGCTTTTTGCCGGCCCAGAGAAAATTCAGTTGGGCAGTACGCAACTTGGTGAAAAAGGACTGGTGAAGTTTAATCGGTAAGGCATTGAAATAATAGAGCAATCTTGGCAGAACTGTCATTTTAAGGATGGAGGCCCTACCAAACCAGGTGAAAAGTTTTGATGACCATCTGCGTAGATCATTAAGGATGGATTGTAGCAAGGGGTTAAAGTTAGCTGTATAGAGACCTAAATATTTAATGTGACATTGTTCCCATCTAAAATTATGAATATTTTTCAGCGTGTCATATTCAGTAGGACTGAGGGTCAGATTGATCGCTTCCGACTTACTGTGATTAACTTTGAAATTGGAGACATATCCAAAGGTGGTAAATACTTTCAGTAAGGTAGGGATGGAGATGTGCGGTTTAGAGATGAAAAACAGGAGGTCATCTGCGTAAGCAGCAGTCTTATACTCCCTGTGGTTCACCGTGAAACCCCTGATGTCTTTTGAAAGATTGATGGATCTTATTAAGGGTTCTAATGAAATAATAAATAAAAGAGGGGATAGGGGGCAGCCCTGGCGTGTACCATTCGTGATTTGTAGCGGTTCCGAAAAGGTGTTATTGATTTTGATCAAAGCCCTTGGGTTGGTGTAGAGGGACTCGATCCAGTTAAGCATGTTTCCCCCCAGACCAATGTGCCTACACGTAGCCAACATGTAATCCCACGAAACCCTATCAAAGGCCTTCTCCGCATCCGTGGATAGGAGAAGGCCCCTGATCCCGGACTGCCTGGCGTGATGTATCAAACTGAGGGCTTTTGAGGTATTGTCTCTAGCCTCCCTCCCTATCATGAACCCAACTTGTTCCGGGCCAATTACAGTTGAAAGGAGTGGTTTCAGTCTATTTGCAATCACCTTTTCCAAGAGTTAAGTAATGAGTAATGAGATGGGCCTGAAGTTTGCACAGTCGGAATGGTCCTTGTCAGGTTTAGGGATCACAGCTATATGAGCTGTGAGAAACGAGTTCGAGTTATGTTTATCTTTGGCCAGAAAGTTTAGGGCCCTGAGTAAAGGGGGCAAAATTAATTGAGGGAATGTCTTGTAATATTGAGCCGTAAACCCATCGGGGCCTGGGCTTTTACTTGGTTTCAATAGTTTAACCGCCTCTAGCAGTTCGTCTTGAGTTATGGGGTCTTCTAGCAATTTGGCCTCTTCAGCTGGAATCGAGGGTAATTCACTATTTATCAGGAATTCCTCAATGACTGCCGTCCGTGTAGATGTGATATGTGCAGGTTTGTGCTGTGGCGGGAGGTTGTACAGCTTGGAGTAGAAGTCTTGGAAGATTTTAGCTATGCGTATTGAGTCATGTTTAAGGGTTCCTTGTTTATTTTTGATCGCGTGAACACGGTTAGCGGAGGATGCCTCTTTCAGAGCTCTAGCTAAATACTTACCTCCTTTGTCCCCATGTTCGTAAAAAATATTTTTTTTAAAAAACAGGGATTTTTGGGTTTGCAGATTCAAAATTCTCAATAAGGCCTTTCTACAGTCAGATAGCTCTTTTTCTACCTGTTCCGAAAGCGTTTTTTTGTGTTGTAGCTCTAAGCGGGAAATTTTAGTGGATAATGATGTCAACTCCTTTTCTCTTTCTCTCTTCCTCATTGCTCCCCACTTAATCAAACTTCCCCTTATCACCGGTTTGTGGGCCTCCTAATTATTTAAGGGATTTGTGTGTGCGTCCACGTTGTCCTCAAAATAGTTCTGAATGGAATTATATATGTCGTCGTGTATTGTTTGGTCTGTCAGCAATGCCGGGTTGAGCCTCCAGTTGAAGCTCTGGCCTGAATTAGAGCCAGGTTTCATAGTCAGTGCTATTGGGGCGTGATCGGATAGAGATATGATTCCCACCTCCGCCCTTGCCAGTCTGGGTAAGTCTCGTTGAGAAATGAATATCATATCCAATCTAGAGTACCTTTTGTGTGGGGCGGAGTAGAAGGAATATTCTCTCTCCGTAGGATGAGTCGATCTCCATGAGTCTACCAGGGACATTGATAAGAGCAAGGCTTTCAATCTCTTTAGAGTTCTGTAGGTCACATGTGTGTGTCCTGTTGATGTGTCATGGAGTGGGGAGAGAGGGATATTGAAATCCCCACCTAGGAGAATACAACCCTCTGCAAACCATTTCAGCTCGTCTATAACTTTTCGACAAAAGGAGATATGGTTTTTGTTTGGGAAATAGACATTGGTAAGCGTGATGGGAGAGCCCTCCCAGGTGCCTTTGAGTAATATGTATCTGCCATCTTGATCAATCAGGCTATTTTTGAGAGCAAATGGGGCATTTTTGTTGATCAGTATCGAAACACCTTTGGTCTTAGCAGTAGGGTTCGTTGCATGGTGGGCTACCGTGTAGAGATTATCTGTTAGTTTGGGTATATTTTGGCCCTTAAAGTGTGTTTCTTGCAGGAATATCAACAAGGGCTTGATTTTCCTGACTTCTTTAAAAAATTTGGACCTTTTTTCGGGGATATTTAATCCATTGATGTTGTGTGAGATTAACGTGGGGGTTTTTCCTAAGAAGGAGTAAGCCATTTATACTCTTGAGATCCGTGGGGGGGGGGGGGGATGAGAGAGGAAAAGGGAGGGAAGGTCAGGGGATGGCCGTGAGGCTATCCCACCGGGATGGAAGTGGGGAAAGAATTGGTATGGTTAGCTCTACTACAGCTAACACCTTACTTGAGTCTTAGCCCAGTACCAGTAACTGGTATGTGGGGGCACTCGGACACTCTTATCATAGAAACCAGCTGTGAACAAGAATGTCAATATGACTCTGATGGGAACGCGGGAGGCATTTCCGTGGATGAAGGAAATGAAGCAACTGTCATCGTGGTCCCGGGTCAGGGATGTGGGGCTTCATGTAAATGTGCATTAAACTTAACCGAACCTCCTAGGGGGAGGAGAATAACTCTGGTATAAGCCAGCAGGCAGGTAGGAGAGAACACCTCTTTTTCATGTAATTTGAAATTATCGAACAGCCACAAAAAAAAAAGGAAAAAAAAAAAACACAAATGAACAGTAAACAATAAAGAGATTTTTTAATACAGCTTACCTGTAAAATCTTTTTCTTGGAGTACATCACGGGACACAGAGCAGCATATTCATTACTATATGGGTTATATGGAGTACCTTCAGGTGTGGACACTGGCAATCTCAAACAAACAGGAAGTCCCTCCCTATATAACCCCCTCCCATAGAGGAAGTACCTCAGTTTTGTAGCAAGCAGTATGCCTCCCAAAAATGTTCCCCAAAAGAGGGGTGGGAGCTCTGTGTCCCGTGATGTACTCCAAGAAAAAGATTTTACAGGTAAGCTGTATTAAAAAATCTCTTTTTCTTTCTCGTACATCACGGGACACAGAGCAGCATATTCATTACTATATGGGATGTCCGAAAGCAACGCTTTAATGAGGGGAGGGAGACATCTTCCAAAGAAGGATTTAATTTAGAGGTATACTCAAATACTAGTAAATCCAACTTAAACAAGAAATGTAAATCTCAAATCAAATCAAGGGAGCCCCCTCAGATCCTGAGGAGCTTGAATCGCGGCCTGTAGTACTGACTGCCCAAAGGCTGTATCCGCATTCCTTCTTACGTCCAATTGATAAAATTTTGTAAACATGTGGACTGACGACCACGTTGCTGCCTTGCATATTCGAGCCATAGAGATCTGATGATGTGCTGCCCAGGAGGTGCCCATGGCCCTGGTAGAATGGGCCTTTGCCGACAAAGGAGGAGGCAACCTCTTCAAACCGCAGGCCTGAACGATTAATTGTTTAATCCATCTTGCGATGGTGGATCAAGCAGCTGCCTGACCCATCTTGGGCCCTTCCGGTAAAACGAACACCACATCTGTTTTCCGAACCTTCTCTGTAGCTTTAAGATAGGCCTTTATGGCCCTGACAATATCCAACGTATGCAGCAACCCCTCCTTTCTAGAGGTGGGTTTTGGAAGAAGGATGGAAGTACCACATCCTGGTTCAGGTGGAAACTGGATATAACCTTTGGTAGAAAGGAAGAATGAGGACGGAACCCCGCCCTATCCTTATGTAAAATGAGATATGGTTCCTTACAAGATAAGGCTGCCAATTCCGATACTCTCCTGGCCGAAACTATGGTGATCAGAAATACCGACTTTCCAGTCAGTAAAACCAAAGGTACCTCAGCCAACGGCTCAAGGGGTTGTTTCTGTAGAGTTGACAGAACAAGATTTAAGTCCCATGGACAAAGTGGTGATTTGACTGGAGGATTAACACGTAAGACTCCCTGTACGAAGATCTTAACCAGCGAGTGGGCGGCCAGCGGCCTCTGAAACCACACTGATAAGGCTGAAATCTGTCCCTAGATCATGCTTAATGCCAGGCTTTTATCCACTCCTAGCTGGAGAAAACTTAATACTCTATCAATGGTATACTTGCGGGAAACCCATCTCTTAGCCTCACACCAGCCTACGTAGGCCCTCCAAACCCTGTAACAAAATTACCCTGGAGGCCGGCTTTCTAGCCTTAATGAGGGTAGGGATTACCTGCCTAGACAGACCTCTACCCCTGAGAATTAGGGATTCAGCCGCCAGGCCGTCAAATTTAGACGCCGTAATGCAGGGTGGAGGATCGGGCCTTGTGAGAGTAGGTCTGGCCCTAGAGGAAGAGTCCAAGGGCCTCCCGCTGCCAATTTCAGGACTAGTGAGTACCATGCCCTCCGGTACCAAGCTGGGGCTACCAGGATAACCGGCCTGTGCTATGATCCTGCGCCACAGGTGGGGTAGTAACTGCAGTGGGGAAAATGCATATAGAAGTTATGATTGATGCCAAGGGCAAACCAACACATCGGTTCCGCAGGCCATAGGGTCCCTCGTTCGAGACATGAACCTGTCTAGCTTCTTGTTGAATCCTGATGCCATGACCTCCACGTCTGGCACTCCCCACTTCTGGCAGATTGTCTGAAAAAAACTTGTGGATGCAGAGACCACTCCCCCGGCGACAGGGTTTGGCGACTTAGGAAGTACGCCTGCAGGTTGTCCACCTCGGGAATGAATGTCGCCGATATGCAGGGTACATAAACCTCTGCCCACCGAAAACCCAAGCTCCTCTCACTCTGAGTGGCTTGACTCTTGGTTCCCCCTTGGTGGTTCACCTATATGCCACCGCTGTGGCATTGTCTGAATGACTTCTCACCGAGGACCCCTGTAATCTGGATGTCTATGCCAGGCGGGCTAGCCGAGCCTCTCTGAACTCCCAGACCTTGATGGGCAGCTGCCTCTCCGCCTCTGCCCAAGTTCCTTGGCGAGTGAACTTGTTCAAGACCGCTCCCCAGCCTTCCAGACCACTGGGCAGAACCAAGCTGCTAGAATTGCTGCCTGTAGGACACGAGTGTGGAAGCGTGTGTTATCGCCTCGAACATGGCCATCGCATACATAGGCGAATAGTTGGTTCTTTTTTGCTTAGAACCAACTGAATCAATCTTTTGATAGCCTCGACCTTTACCAGGGGCAGGAACATCCATCTTCTGTTCTGTGTCTAATCTCATACCGAGATATTCCAACTGCTTTGTAGGTTGAAATGCTGATCTTTCCCCGGTTTAGGACTCAGCCGAACCTCTCGAGGTACTGAACCATGAGGGCTACTACTCATTCCACCAAGGAAGCGAGTGATCTTATGATTAAGAGTTCGTCCAGGTATGCTAGGACCGAGATCCCTTGGATCCTTTAGACTGACTAGAATAGGAGCTAGGACCTTCGTGAATACCCGGGGGCCGTAGCCAGCCCGAAGGGGGGCGCCACGAATTGGAAGTGACGTTGTATCACTGCGAAGCGTAAAAACAAAAATATTTGATGTGGCTGAAAGACCTGGTACATGAAGGTAACCATCCTTTATGTCTATAGAAGCCAGATCCTTCTGGAGTGTGGCGGCTGCTGACCGAACGGATTCTATCCGGAAAGAGCGAACCCTTAGGTAAGCATTTAAACCTTTTAGGTCTAAAATTGGTCTGACATTGCCGATGAGCCTTGGTATGACAAACAGATTGGAATAGAAACCTAGCCCCTGTTCTTGGGCTGGTACCTCTACCATTATGCCCTGGTGAAGCAGATGATGCAATGCCGCCCGCATTGAGGCCTTCCTTGTGGAGGAATTTTTAGAAATTCTAATCTGTAGCCTGCGGCCACAGATGATCGGACCCCCTCTGTCGGGGACCGATCCCCAGAGGCCTGTCCTTGCGATCCATTGTTAAAAGTTTGATCGCGCAGGAGGTCCATACTGCCTGGAATTTGAGGGCCCCGGAACTTCTTTTGACTGGTAAAAGGGTACTTTTGCCACCTGAAACAGTCTGAATGTATTTATCCAGATCTTTCCATGGAAGGGCAAACCTGCCAGCAGTCTTTTACATGGGGCTCGGCCGCCCAGTTCTTCAACCATAAGAGCCTTCTCATACGCACTAAAAATAGTGACAACGAGACGCCTGCTGGATGGAGTCTTTTTATAACCTCTACCGCAAAGCACAGAGCTCTGGGAATATCCAACAACTCCTCTGCCTATTGGGCAGGGATGTCTTAAGCATCTGTTTTGTCTGATTCTTTAACGCCTGACAAAACTCCAATTGCAGCCACTGCTGGCTGTAGCCAGGGATGCTGGAAAAAGTGTCTCTAAACGTTTATCGACCGGGACCTTAAACATTTGTATGTTTCCCCTTAGGCCAGTTAATGATTTATTCACCCATGAGATGGCTGCGTCCACAGTTGGGAGCGCCCCCTTTCTTAGAAAAATGTATTTTCCATAGGGTAAATAACAGAAAACCTTCCAGGTGGTCTCCCATCCAGGCACTAACCAGGCCCGACCCTGCTTAGCCTCCGAGATCAGACGAGATTGGGCGCTTTCCGGGAGATGTGGCCTCAAGGACCTCACGGGTAGTTGAAAAGCAGTGCCCGAACCGGGACCTGAACCCTGGACCCTCAGACCAAAAGTCCGATGCTCTACCGACTGAGCCATCCGGGCCCCTTTTAAAGAGCACTTGGTCAGGGGAAAGAGTGCCTGCAAGCACAAATATTTCCTGGCAGACGTGCATAAAGACTACCCTCTCGTCAGCTTTAGGCGGCAGAAAAAATTCTGTCCGGTCGTCCCAATCCTGGAAAAACCAATTCCTCTAACAGAGGATGGACCGGAAAAGCTGCGTTGCTTAAAGGCGCTTTTAAAAGAACCCAAAGAGGATACCACAGGAACCTGAGGCTCTGGAAATGGCAAATTAAATGCCAAGCGGACCATGTCTGTCAAAGACTGGACCCACAGACTCTCCGTCTGGGAGGCTGAAAACGATTCTTCAGTGGTAGATCCTCTAGGTTCTGTCCCTTTTGGCGATGGGGATCTAGTCCGCTTCTTGCCAGAAAAAGAGCCAGCGATCATAGCTGTTAACCTTTTTTCTCTAGCCCCCCTAGGGTGACGGCTAGCATCTCCTCTGTGATAACACAGGGTTGGGCCGACCTGGGCCAGCCTCAGCACCAGACCCCCTTAATGGCTTATCCAGGGTGACCCCTATAGGAATAACCTGTGAATGAATGAATGAATGAAAACTTGTATAGCGCGGCACATGCGAACTGAATCGCCTCTGGGCGCTTGTTGTTCCTGTCTCCTTTGATATCAAAAGAGAAAAGTCTTGACCTTTTTCCTAAATGCTAGGTGGTTCTCCTCCAACCGAATGGTGGCTGGTAAAGCGTTCCATAGTCTGGGACCTTGGATCGCGAATCTTCTTTCTCCTTTGGACTTGAAGTTGGCTTTCGGAACCTGGAGCAGGTTCTGATTCGTGGATCGCAAAACGCGATTGGGATTATGCGCTTTTATTATTTCGCATAAATAAAGGGGGGCATTCCCATAGACACATCTATGCGTAAGACAGAGAGCTTTAAAAGCAATTCTGTCTTTAACTGGCAGCCAATGAAGGGCTCTCAGAGAAGGTGAGATGGATTCCCACGGTTTTTTCCCAGTCACAAGTCTGGCGGCCGTATTCTGAACGACTTGCAGACGAGCGATTTGGTACTTGGGGAGGCCGAGGTAAAGGGCATTTGCATAATCCAGCCTGGAGTTTACAATTGCTCCCACCACGACCGCTAAATCTTCTTTAGGGATGAACGGAGTGAGTCTGCGTAGTAGGCGCAGTAGATGGTGAGATCCGCTGACTACTGACCCTATTTGAGCGTCCATTGTCATAAAGGAGTCAAAAATGACCCCTAGGCTTTTGACTTTGGCGCTAGGGGTGATGATTCTGCCCAAAATAGGCGGGGGGGTCCACGCTGTTGAAAGTTGATTCCTGCGCTTGGCGTGAAACAGAAGAAGTTCTGTTTTTGCTCCATTGAGTTTAAGGTAACTCTTTGTCATCCAGTCCTCTATCAAAGAGAGACATGTCTCTAGATTGAGGTGGTGATCCTGTCTGTTGCAGATACGGAAATACAGTTGCGTATCATCTGCATATGAGTGGTAGAGCAGTTTTTGGCTGCTGATAATCTCAAAAAGAGGACGAAGATATATGTTAAACAGCACTGGTGACAGAGGCGATCCTTGAGGGACTCCGCATGTTACTGTGCGTTTTTCCGACGTAAAAGGTCCTAACTTCACTGTTTGCGATCGGTTTTCCAAAAAAGAGGAGAACCAAGATAAATCGCTTTCTGCGACTCTGGCTACTTCAGCAAGCCGAGTCAGTAACAGTTTGTGGTCTACAGTGTCAAAAGCTGCACTTAGGTCCAACAGAACCAGGAGACAAGATTCTCCTTCGTCTGCGGCCTTGAGAACATCGTCCCATACTTTCAGCAATGCTGTTTCCGTCCCATGTCCGGGACGGAAGCCTGATTGCAATGGGTCAAGTAGCTTGTAGGTATCTAGATGCAGTTGCAGCTGTTGTACCACTACTTTCTCCATTATCTTAGAGAGTACGTTGAGGCTTGTTATGGGACGGCGGTGGAGTGGGTCCTTGGGGTCCAGGGAGGGTTTCTTCAGGATGGGTTGGATTATACCTTCTTTCAACTGTGAGGGCACTATGCCCTCCAAGAAAGACTGGTTGATAAGCTGCGTGATGGGAGGAGCCAGGATGTAGGCGCATTCCTTCAGCAGTTTTGTGGGGATAATGTCATTTGGCGCTGTGCCATTGCGCAGAGTACAAATGACATTCTTAGTGGTCTCGATGGAGATGGGTTCCAGGGTGAACTTACCTGATATCGGAGAATTTCTATGGGTGCTGTGTGAGAGGCTGCGGGGGGGGCTGGGGGGAGAATTGTTTTGCTGAATGCTTTCGCGGATTACCTCGATTTTATTAATGAAGTAATCCGATAGTTCATTGCAAAATTCTTGTGTGTCTGAACTGGGGGCTTCAATGCATCCTGGCTTCATGGTCTGGGTGACCATCTTGAAGAGTTCGCGGGGGCGGTTTAGGGCACCGTTGATAGCCTCCGAAAAATAATTTTTCTTGGCTTGGAAAATTCCTTTGTGGTATTTTCTTGTAGTCGCCTTGTAGATGGATAGGTTTAGCTCTGAAGAACATCTTTTCCAGGCAGATTCTGCCCTTCTGCGTTCTTGCTTCAGTAACGACAGCTGGTTATTAAACCAGCTGCGGTTGTTTTTCCGGATGCGGGTTCTTCGTTTTGGCGCTACCAAGTCGGCTGACTGTAGCATAGCCGAGTTTATGGCTTCCAATGTTTCAACGGCCGTTTGATGCGGCTGAGTTGTTTCTATCTTTTTCCTTAAAGTCGTTTTGAAGAGTTCCGAGTGGAGCTTCTTCTGACATCTAGTCCAGTGTGTTGTCACTGGATTTGATGTTTTTGTTGTAGGGGGGATGGTGGTAATACTGAATATAATTGCATGGTGGTCTGTCCATGGCAATTTTTCATTTTCCCAAATCTTTATTTCCAGAGCTTGTCTGAAAATAAGATCAAGTGTGTGACCTGAAGCATGTGTGGGCCCACATACTAATTGCTGTAATCCTAATCCTTCCAGGTGGTCAATACAGGCGTCGGCAATGGGGTCTTGTGAGGAGTTTGCCCAGAGATTGAAATCCCCTAGCAGCAAAAGTTGTTTGCTGTTGAGGGTATAAGTGGAGAAGAAATCCGTCCAAGATGATAGCAGCTGCGATTTTGGGCCGGGCGGCCTATAGCAGAGCAGAATGTGGACGGTCTCCTTTGAATTTGCTTGAAGTTGTAGAGTAAGGGTTTCCATGAATGGAAGAGGGTTTTGGCGGACTGGTTTGGTGATCGTAAGATGAGTCTTATAGATCACCGCCAGGCCGCCTCCTCTTTGCCCTATTCTGTTTTCTGTAATAATACAATAGTTTTCTGGCACCAGTTCTCCTAGAATGGTGTTACAGTCGGCTGTGAGCCAGCTCTCTGTAATAAAAAGACAATCTAGATCCCTTTGTTGAATGAAGTCGCGGATTTCTAGTCGGTGTTTTACTGCCGATCTAGTATTGATCAGAGCACATGATATGTGCTTGAGCTGGGGTAAATGACTGAAATGTCTGACCGTCGATCTATGATCGATTCTCAATAGTCGCTCATTTCTTAGGGCTTTTTTGGTGATGGCTGGCAGTATTGCGGCGCATTGCCTCAAACTCCAAATGGTTTCGGCAGAATATTGCCTACATGCCATAATCGCCAATACACCAGGGGGGGGGGGGTGGATTTTAGGGCAGTGGGGAGAGGTATTGGCTAAACTCCTCTCTCCCGGCTTGGTCCAGAGGAAGGCAAAAAACCCTGGCGGAGCTCGGCCAATATGCTCCGGTAGGGAAAAAATTCCTTCCTGACCCCTGTAAGAGGCGATCGGGTGACCCCTGGATCAAGCTTCTGTATGTTGAAGGACAGGGGGGGGAGGGGGGCTGGGGCTAAGAGGGTGACCCTGTTGCTGGGATGGCTGTCTGCACAGGCGGTGGGATGAGGACTGACAGGGTGCTGCTTTAACTGAGTGGGTGTAAGGCAGGGCAGGGTAACTGTCCTTCTGTCTTTCTGGGGTAAGGGGGGATCCCTGGAGGCTGGGTGAGGACCACAGAGGCGTGGGGAGCGGCGCGCCGTTAGGCCGCAAGTGAAGCCGCGGTCTTTCCTAGACCGCGGCCCCGCGATTCAGAGCGGCCTGGCGCGGTGCTCTCAAAAAGAGCCCCGGAACGGCGCAAATTTTCGGGCGGAGGTTAGAGAGGATAGAGAGGGGGGCTCTTGAGGATGATGAAGGTGTGGGAGTGCAGGGGGACACAAAAAAAAGGAGAAAAGGAGATCTGTATTGCTGCTGCGGCTTTATCCTGAAAAGGACGGCCGTCAGCAGCACTGGTAGAGGGCTCTTACCTGCAGAGAGCCAGGGAGCTGTGCTGGAGGAGAAGAGAGATCAGGGGCCCAGGATTTCCAGGTTAGGAACTGGAGGGAGGACTAAGCTTGCAGGGCTGGGAGGGACTCTGCCTGTCTGCCTCCTAAGCCTGCCTGGAGCTATAGCACACACGCTCCTACTCTAGGAGACGTGCGCCGTGTGGAGCTCCTGTGGCTAATCCCCTGTGGGGAAAGTATTGGCATATCATCAGACCCAGAGGAGGAACCCCCTTTGTCTTTGCCTTTTCTTTTTTTTTTTTGATCCTGAACCCTTGGAAGCCATAATACAAAACCGAAGGACTCCGCTTACAACAACAGACTGTTATAGCCAGGAGTAAAAAAAAAAATAAGGTTTAGGGGACAATAGGATCACTAATGCCCAAAAACGGTGGGGCTCAGTATGTTTTCTTTTATAATATTATTCACCACATACAGCCCCACCCCCAACATGTTTGCCAGCATTCAACCTGTTGCCAAGGGGATTTTGGCTTAACAAAAAGTATTGGAGCTGACTCCAGCATGTAGTACCCCTTCTCGCCACCGGGAGTCACTGTGCTGCCAGCTCTACGTCCTCTCTCTCCAGCTCAGCTCTCAACTGAGCTAAGAACGCGCCTGCTGTGTATAACAGCAATTGAAGGCACGCCCACTCTACACTGCTGTCACGCTCCCCGCCCCCCCCCCTCCTCCCGAACGGCGCGAAAATTTTCTATATGCATGCACGCGTGCACGCGACTGTCGGGGGAGGAGAGCCCAGGAGGAGACGCACTCTGGAGCCCAGGAATGCAGGTTGGAGGACGCATCAGGCGGCAGATTTTGAATCCCGGCAAGGTAAGGCTAAAACAGGCCCCTAAGGAGTCCCTTTAGCCTAGAGACAGATCTGTTTTTTTTTTTATAAAAAAGATCTTCAACCAGCGAGCAGCAGGTAGCTAGCAAACATACATAGATAGGTAGGGGGATCAAGTGATGGGGGGAAACATTTCAGGGCATCCTGTCCATCAGACATAGTGACCATGGTGCCAATGCAGAGCATACTCAGGCTACCCCCCTTAAGATTTCCCCTGGAGAGCCTGCTGTCGAACCAAGTCCCGCAGGCTCCCCTCTTACCTGCTCCATGCCGCAGGACGTTTTGCAAAACGGTCCAATCTTCTCCCATCTCCGTGGGTAGCGTAGTAGACCTTCAGGCCCTGGGGTCCTATGAAGGTACCCACTGTCCTGGACCTATATAGCACCCTGGCAAACAGGAACTTATGGTCTTTACGAACTCCAAGTCCTGGGCCCAGGGTCCAGCCCTCCAAAGAGGAGCATTATAGGCAAAACCCCACGGTTTGGGGCCCGGGTACTGTCCACTTTGGCACTGAGGCTCCTTGGACAGATCCGGTTAGCCCGCCCTTAATCCCAAGGATGTGGAGCAAAGCTATTCCGTGACCAACACCTAAGACACTGGCGAAAAAACTGAGGTACTTCCTCTATGGGAGGGGGTTATATAGGGAGGGACTTCCTGTTTGTTTGAGATTGCCAGTGTCCACACCTGAAGGTACTCCATATAACCCATATAGTAATGAATATGCTGCTCTGTGTCCCGTGATGTACGAGAAAGAAAAACAGAAAGTATTTTCGTCCAGAACCAAGAACCTGAAGTATGGAGATAAGCCGTCAACCCAGTTCCCAGCGCGGAAGGCCCATTCCTTGGACCAGCCATATGTGCACCCCTCCGTGAAGCAACTTAAAACCTCAGAGATCCCTCTAGGTGTTGTAAACACAGAGAGTCCTGATGTTTGTGTTTGCCAGCGAGTCCAGCAACATAGGTGCTGTCCAAGTGAAACTCGCCCAAAGCAATGAATCCAACAGTAGGGGTACACACAGCTGCCCACAATGTTCTATGTATGTAGCCACCATTATTAAGGCCATCTGAATCAGTTGGCAGTGCAGAAGCAACCCTTTGGCATGAGAACGAAATTAAACAGTGCTCCTTCCTGTTGCTACTGCTAAGGTAAAGTAAACTATGTCATACTTGTCATCAAGAACCCATAGGTAACTAAAGCACTAGGGAGATATGCAACATAGTATAATGATCAACCCTGCAGGCCTCTGCTAGTTCTACCCCAGAAGCTACGCAGTCAAGGGGAAAAAAGGGGGGTCAAAACAAATATTAGTATGCCCATGCAGACCTGGCTTATAAAGTCGGAAGTCTGTGCATTCAGCTGCGAGTCCCCTATGGGAACAGTGAAGAGCAGGAGCATGAGCATTTCAAGAAAAGGGAAAAAAAAAAAAAAATTGAAAAAAACTTTTACGATCCCTTATCGAACATAGAAGCATGACTATAGCACTATTAAACAGGCTCACTTTCCTGATGACATAAAAAAAAAAAAAAAAAAATGTTCCCTTCTCTTCTTTTTTTTTTTCCCCCCTTCCGCCAGCCTCCGAGGGTAAAAAAGGTTAGTGAGAGATTAAATTAAAGCGAAAAACGGGAAAATAAAACAAAAGAAGGGTACAGTGTACAATAAGCAAAATCCAGGAAGGAAGGCATCCGGTAGAGGGGTGTAATAGTAGCTGGTAACTTGTTAACCCCGACCCCGCTGCAGGGCAGCATCTCCTTATCAATCCAAGGTTTGGGAAAAGAAAAGGGAAACAGCCCGCTAAATCAAGGGTTCCTTAGGCCGCGTACACACGAGGGGATATGTCCGCTGAAAACGGTCCGATGGACCGTTTCAGCAGACATCTCCGCTCGTGTGTATGGGCTAGCGGACAGATTTGTCCACCCGACAGATTTCAAAGCATGCTTTGAAATCTATCCGGTGGGAATCTGTCCGCCCGACATGTCTGCTGGTTAGTACACTTACCAGCAGACATGTCGGCTCCCACCGCCGCCGCGCCGCTGCCGAATGGATTCGGCGCATGCGCGGAAGTGTTTTACTTCCTGGTGCGGTGACGTGGCGGTGACGCGGCGGCGTCAACGTCACCGCCGCGTCATCGCCACGTCACCGCGCCGTCCGGCGGCGGGGAATTTGATCCGATGGTGTGTACACGCCATCGGATCAAACTCCCGATCGGACATATCCGATGGAAATGGTCCGCGGACCGTTTTCATCGGATATATCCGATCGTGTGTATGGGGCCTTAGAGTTGCAGGATATGAGTTTCTCTTGTCGAAGTGAGCGTGCAGCGAAGTCTGGGGTCACAGGATCATAGTCTGCCAGAAAAGTCCCTGGATCCAAGTAATGGCAGGGCTGGGACCTCCACGGGAGATCCGGCAGGGGCTCAAAATAACTAACTCCGTGACACAGCCGCCATAAACCCCTTCATTCATTGCTAGCACCCCGTGTACTTCACAGCCCAACAGTAGATAATCCAAAAGAGGACAAGGCGTATCAAAAATAGAAAACAAGAATATAAAATAAAAGTAGGGATAAATTTAAGAACAGGAGGTAAGCAGGATACAGTACCTTATGGGCTGTACACGGGTAATAGACACCGAGAGCGACTGTAAACTTGGAGTACTCTTAAACGCTGCAGAAGAAAAAAAAAAAACACAGTTAAGTAGGAACGGGTATCTGCTCCCGTAGGGTGCACTGGGCTGCCGGGTCCAAGAAGGTCCTCACGATGGCTCCGGGCTGGGACGAAACTCTCCGATACCTCAACACATTTGGACTCTCACTTTAGCACTCTTGGGTACCGGAGAGGCGGCGTTGTCCCTGCGGTAGGTATTCCGCTGTTTGCCTGAAGAATAAGGAGACTTGCCTGGGGACGGGTCCTGCGGAAGCGGTTGATGGGCGAGGGCTGGTGGGATCAAGAATTCCGCGTACCAGTCCGGGAGTGCCACCGGAGCGATCTGCAGGTTCTCACAAAACTGTCGCAAGTCATCCGGAGTTCTCAGCAAGTGTTGTCTGCCATTGTAAGTGGCTTGTAAGGCAAATGGAAACTTCCATCTATAGCTAATGTCTTTCGCGGTTAGTACTTCCAGCAGCAGCTTCAGAGCTCTCCTGTTCTTAAGCGTGATGGGCGAAAGATCTTGGAAGAGTTGGATCTCCATTTCATGAAAGGTAACCTGACCCCCAGTTCTGGCCTTCTGTAGAATTTCCTCCTTCAGGGTGAAGTTTGGGAGACGGCAGATTATATCCCTCGGCGGCATATTGTCTGGAGCCCTGGGGCGCAATGCCCTGTGAGCTCTGTCATACTCTATGGGCGATTCCTCAGGTCTGTCCAGGAGGTTGTTGAAAATGGTGGATAGCGCGGGCTTGATTTGTTCCGGGAGAACCGTTTCGGGGACCCCCCGTACCCTAATATTATTACGGCGTCCTCTATTATCTAAATCTTCTATTTGTCGGTTGGCATCAATCAGTTGTTGGGAGTGAACCTCCACGATGTTGTCTAGTCTGGTGAGGGCACGGTCTCTCCTCTTCCCCGCTCTCTCTGAAACCGCCATTCGTTCATTCAATTTGAGCAGCTCAGACTTTATGTCAGATATAGCAACCGAGAAGGAATTCTTTATATCCGCTGCAATTTCCATCATTGTAGTGTAGTTCAGTTGGCAGTCGGGGCGGATATCATCTCTGTTGTAATCTTCAGATGCTGGAAGGGAGGCCAGATCATCTTCTATGTCTTCCCTCTCCTCGTGGCCATGTACGGGCGCCATCTTAACTTTCTGTTGTCCGCCCGTGTAACGGTACTTGTGCAGGCTTGTGGCTGTAGATTTGCCTTTCGGTGTGCCCATCGAGCGTAGTTGCCAGTTAGGAAGTGATTTCCTTGCTTTGGTGCTCATAGTCCCCCAGGGAACAGTGATTTTCAGCGCGTATTCTGACCCTCGGACCGGAGCTCCTCCGCTATGTGTCCATCCACACTGCACGTCAAGCCACGCCCCCTAAAAACTACTCACAAACAGCATATTGAACAGGCTTGTCAACAAAATTGAGGTAAATTCCCTTCGGACCACGTTCCACAGTGGGGGGATACGGGGAATATGGTGCTGCTGGCTGACGGGTTTCGAGGCGTCTGGGGCCTCTTCATCAGAGCTCAACACACAAATGTGCCACACATAGCATTCTCATCCAACCCCCATGCGCCTAAAAATCCTCCTAATGGGGCCAGTGAAGATATCTAAGGGGGGAATATATTTAACTGATTTATTCAATTTTTTCCACACAGATAGAGAATTCAGGGTTAGAGGGGATGTCCAATCTGAGAGGACGCTGGATATGACTAGAATCCATGGGGCACATGCCAAGTTTCTCCCCGCCAATGTCTTCTCTAAAGCTACCCACATTTTGCTTGAATAATCATGATAACAATTCAAAATACATAATAAAGACATAGCCTTGTAATACAAGGCTACATCTGGTAGCCCCACTCCCCTTCCTGTTTACTTCTACATAGGATATCATAAGCCAATCTAGGATGTCTGTCATCCCATACAAATAATAGAATTGCTTGAGTTCGACACAGTCGCGTGGCTCTATCTTTTCGCCTTGCTCCAGAAATGGGGTTTTGGTCCCGATTTTCATTAAAACTTTAGAGGCGCTTTACTCCCAACCCATAGCACAGGTTAGGCTCCATGGTCATCTTTTAGAGCAATTCCCCATCAGGAAGGGTACGAGATGGGCTACACCCTATCCCCCCTCCTGTTCGCGGTGGCCATTGAGACTGTGAACACCTGTGGCCGTGGGCTAATTTTTGGGGCCTGTAATGTCCGGCACTTCTGTATCCGGTTTTTTGCTTAATAATTCTGGTAGGTCAGTGTCCATGTTGTGGGACTATTTGTGCACAGCTATTCGCCTGCCACTAAAGTTAATGGGGCCCGCTGCAAACTTGCGGTTCGCGGACATTTGCGAAAGTTTGCGGTTAGCGTTCATGAACCATCCCGTCAGATGTTCGTCCATCACTACTGTTCATGTGTTATGCTTTCAAGTGATTGACCCCCGGCTTGGCTCACGGACTTGCTATACTTGCACCTGCCTGATTACCATTGTTTGACCCCCAGCTTGGCTCAAAGACTTGCTATACTTGCATCTGCCTGATTACCAGCGTTTGACCCCCGGCTTGGCTTATCACTTACCTGTGAGTGACCCTCAGCTAGCCTCACCACATCCTCGAATCTACTCTCCCGTGTTCTACCCTCAGACAGGCTTTTACTAGTGTCCGGATTACTCCTTGTTGTCTTTTCAAGCAAAGTCTCCAAGTAATCATTAGCTTAAGCCTTCTCAACCTGCTGGCCACCCATGCTTCTTTGAGCCCTATACCTCCTGTACCACCTTCAGGGTTATAGTGCACTTAGCCGCAAGGGGAGCCTTTCTCAGCATCTTGGCCTCTGAAAAGGTACCTGACAGTCCTTTTCTAAGCACTATCCTACACCTCTACTCCAATCCTACCGCTACCATTAAACCACTGTACGCCACCTTGCCTCCCTTTTGGATATGGAACAGCACTAGGAAGAGTTGCCCTCTTCCCCCCCTCCTTTTTACCATCTGTATTGAACCCCTAGCAGCCCACATTAACAATAAACCTGATATTCGCTATATCCCAGTGCACAGCTCAAGCTCTCTCTCAGGTAAAATTAACCATTTCAAATCCAAAGCTCTCCCTCTTAATGCCCCCCCCCGACCTACAACCCCTATCTAAAACATCCCCTGATGCCTCGTACACACAAACAGTTTTCCGAAAACTAAGAAGACAAAGAAAAGTGTGATGTGAGTTTTTTGTCATGAATTCCGACCATGTGTATGCTCCATCAAACTTTTTCTGTCAGAATTCCTGCCAAGAAAAGATTGAGTTCAGGTTCTTTATTTTCGTGACAGGAAAAGTTCCTATCGGGAATCGCGCTTGTCTGTATGCAATTACGACAAAAAAAAAAAAACATGCATGCTCAGAATCAAGCAGAAAAAAAAACACGGTTTACCTGTCGAAAAAAAACAAATGTGTGTACAGGGCATGACTCTCTAAAAATGAAGGTGTTGAAATACCTGGGGGAGAACTTAACACCCACCTATGAAGAGCTTTATGAAGAAAACTTCCTTCCCCTTTATAATACCATTGATCAGCAATTTCTCCAGTGGAGGATCTTCCTCATTTTTTTTTCTGAGGATGTTCAAAATAACTGTGTTACCAAAACTTTTGTATTTATATAAAATCCTAACCATCTTGATTCCGCTATCACATTTAAAAAACTTCATACTACTGGATGCAGAGAAGGCATTCGACCGGGTCCATTGGGGATACATGCGGGCAACACTTGCTAAATTTGGTTTTCAGGAAACCATTCTCTCTGCTATAATGGCACTGTATTCTTCCCCTTCAGCCCAAGTATACACCTCAGAAATGATCTCGAAGCCTTTTCTAATTACCAATGGCACACGCCAAGGATGCCCCTTATCGCCACTAATTTTCAACCTTATTATGGAACCTCTAGCAGAGCACATTAGGAACCATAGCACAATCTCCGGTTTTAAAATTGGCACCTCAGAACACAAAATCAATTTATTTGCAGATGACGTGATAGCAATGTTGACGGACCCCCTCTCCTCCCTAGCTTCGGTATAAATGTTATTACAGAGATTTAGCGACGTGTCCTACTACAAAGTAAATGAGAATAAATCGTATATCTTAGACTTAGGTCTGGAAACTATCACCAGCAATTTACTCAGGAACCAGTTCCCCTACCAATGGGCGGATTCTGAAATCTCCTACTTAGGTATCACACTAACTAATGCCGCGTACACACGATCACTTTTTGCGATGAAATAAAACGACGTTTTCTCTCATGAAAAAAAACGACGTTTTTCAAACTTCATTTTGAACCATCGTTTTTCACAAAAGCTCGAGCAGTGCACGGTGACGTCCATCACGTACGACGGGACTATAAAGGGTCATTTCCATGCGGAAGACGGCCTCTTTTGCTGATATCGTGTTGCTGCGTGTTAGTAAAAGTTTGGTGAGAGACGATTCGCGCTTTTCAGTCTTCGTGCTTTAAAAAACGTTTTCTGTCTTACAGTTTGTGCTTTTGGGTTCGTATCTGTGTTACAGTGCTTGTTTTCAGATCGTATCTGTTTTGGCAGTGCGTTCTTGTTTGCACGTTACTGTTTTGCAGGTCGTTCTTCAGAGGCCTTTCTGTTCTTCAGTGCGTTTTTTTTTTAGTCCGATCTGATTTGACGACCGTTTTCTAACCATGTTGCGGGTACGTTCTCGTCGCCGAGAGCGTGCTTTGCATCTTGTTAGGATGTGTGCTGCATCCCG
Organism: Rana kukunoris; assembly: GCA_029574335.1. Taxonomy (NCBI): domain Eukaryota; kingdom Metazoa; phylum Chordata; class Amphibia; order Anura; family Ranidae; genus Rana; species Rana kukunoris. Next base: position 312,721,296 of record CM056051.1, on the reverse strand, counting down.
GCTCCGGTCCTTGAGGAGGGCGAGAAGGACTTTGTGGGCCAAGGACTGGTTTCTTCGCAGGGACCAGTTCTCTCATATGCCTCTGCTGCGGGAGATCCAAGAAAATAACCCTGATGATTTCAGGAATTTTCTTCGGATGTCTGACCCCGTATTCCAGCAGCTTTTGGCTTCGGTGTCGCCTTATATCACCAGGCAGGACACCGTTATGCGGGAAGCCATCACTGCTGAGCAGCGGCTAGTTGCTACCTTGCGGTACCTGGCAACAGGGAGAAGTCTGCAGGACTTGAAGTTCTCGACGGGCATCTCCCCCCAGGCTCTGGGCCTCAATTTCCCGGACACCTGTTGTGCCATAATCCAGGTTTTGCAGGAGGAGTATATTAAGGTAAGTGGTGTCCTTTAAATGCACAAACTCTGTTCTTATTTTTCATATTTTTGAGTAATGTACAAGCCCACCTAGCCTAGTCCCTATATCCCCCTTGATTTTTGTTCCCTGTTGTTGTTCAGTATTTTTAAGTCCCTATATCCCCCTTGATTTTTGTTCCCTATTGTTCAGTATTTTTACGTCCCTATATCCCCCTTGATTTTTGTTCCCTATTGTTGTTCAGTATTTTTAAGTCCCTATATCCCCCTTGATTTTTGTTCCCTATTGTTGTTCAGTATTTTTAAGTCCCTATATCCCCCTTGATTTTTGTTCCCTATTGTAGTTCCCCCTCCCCCCAATCTTTTTTACATTTTCCCATTTTTTTTTTTTAAGAGAAATGTTTCAAGGTCGCAAACTCATCTTGGGGGCCCCCCCTCACCCTATTTTGTTTGTGTTTTGTGAGCATCAGAGGGTGTGATTAATATGCTTAGTAATTATTTTTAATTTATGATTCGGTCAATAATACTTGAACTTAACGCTCTTCTTTTTTTAGGATCCAAGAATGTTTTTGGATATTCTATTAGGAATGTTTGTTTGAATAATTTTTTTTGGGTTTCTCTACAGTTCCCCACCACGCCACAGGAATGGCAGACTGTGGCAGCGGAATTCTCCCAGCGCTGGAATTTTCCGAATTGTGGAGGAGCTATTGACGGCAAGCACGTCCGCATCGTGCCACCACCCCATTCCGGATCCCATTTTTATAACTACAAGGGGTTCCACAGTGTCGTGCTGATGGCGGTGGTTTTAGAAAATTATGAATTTCTATATCTAGACGTTGGGAAGAATGGGCGCATGTCGGACGGCGGGGTCTTTGCCGAGACCGAGTTTGCCCAACGACTTCAGTCGGAGGAGCTGGGATTGCCACCTGCGGAGGAGAACGAAGAGGGGCTTCCTTTTGTGTTCATTGCAGACGAGGCATTTGGCTTGGGTCCCCACCTCCTGAGGCCATTTCCCCAACGTGCCCTCACCCATGAGAGGAGGGTCTTTAATTATCGGCTGGCCAGAGCCAGAAGAGTGGTTGAGAATGCGTTTGGCATCATTGCCAACTGGTTCCGCTTGTTTTTAACGGCCATAAACATGGCTGAATACAAATGGGATACCATAATTTTATGTTGCTGTATCCTCCATAATTATCTGAGAAGACATTCTGTCAATTATATAGCATTATTGCCTGACGAGGCAGTTCATGTACCTGATGTGGCCCGTGAGGCAGGCCATCCAGGCTTGGCCCCCCAAAACGCACGTGCTGTGCGCCAGGCCTACGTGGACTACTTTATGGGTAGGGGGGCCATTCCAATGCCAGATCTTGGCTGATTTGCATAATAAAAATCTTTCATGAAAGAAACAGTCTACTTATTTTTTTGACAATATTGTGAATGTTTGTGTATTTTCATTGTCTCCTAGGTTATCATAGTGTTATGTGTTTTGAATGGTCTAAATATCCATCATTGTTTGATGTTACCAGCAGTAACATATTTTGAAGGTCAGCATTCATATAAAATAACAAGCCACACAATTGTGAAAGTGAATTTTTTTTTAATTTTTAAAATTATTTGAACAAGAAAACAGGTAAAATCCGTTGGTTTGTTTCTAGTGATTCAAACAAAAACAATTTTTTTTTCAGGTGATTAAAATAACTATACAATCATTTTTTTTATTTTTTTTGTTTTTCAGGTGATTAAAATAACTATACAATCATATATATATTTTTTTCTGGTGATTAAAATAACTATACAATCATTTTTTTATTTTTTTTTGTTTTTCAGGTGATTAAAATAACTATACAATCATATATATATATTTTTTTTTTCTGGTGATTAAAATAACTATACAATCATTTTTTTATTTATTTTTTTGTGTTTTTCAGGTGATTAAAATAACTATACAATCATTTTTTTATTTATTTTTTTGTGTTTTTCTGGTGATTAAAATAACTATACAATCATTTTTTTATTTATTTTTTTGTGTTTTTCTGGTGATTAAAATAACTATACAATCATTTTTTTATTTATTTTTTTGTGTTTTTCTGGTGATTAAAATAACTATACAATCATATTTTTTTTCTGGTGATTAAAATAACTATACAATCATATTTTTTTTTCTGGTGATTAAAATAACTATACAATCATTTTTTTTATTTTTATTTTTTTCTGGTGGTTAAAATAACTATACAATCATATTTTTTTTTGTGTGTTTTTCAGGTGATTAAAATAACTATACAATCATTTTTTTTTTTTTTTTTTTAATCACCTGAAAAACACAAAAAAAAAAATGATTGTATAGTTATTTTAATCACCAGAAAAAAATAAAATAAAAAAAATGATTGTATAGTTATTTTAATCACCAGAAAAAAAAAAAATAAAAAAAAAATGATTGTATAGTTATTTTAATCACCAGAAAAAAAATAAAAAAAAAATATGATTGTATAGTTATTTTAATCACCAGAAAAAAAAAATTAAAAAAAAAATATGATTGTATAGTTATTTTTTTCACCAGAAAAAAAAAAAAAAAAAAAAAAATGATTGTATAAGGGAAAATTTATATCAAATACTTACCGTAATTTTCCTTTCCTGATGGACTCCATGGCAGCCTACTTGTGGGTTAATCCCGCCTCTCATACCTCATAGGACCCTACTCCCATAAAGCTTTGCGTCTCCCCATAGACTGTGTTCCGTAATTTAGCCTACTCCAGCAATGGGAGGGAAACTCCGGCTGCCATGGAGTCCATCAGGAAAGGAAAATTACGGTAAGTATTTGATATAAATTTTCCCTTTTCCTGACAGACTCCATGGCAGCCTACTTGTGGGAAATAACTAGCCGACACACCCGGGTGGGAAATTGCTGATTAAAGAAAAAAAAGGTTTAATTGACATTGTCAACAGATAAAACATGTAAACCAAAATCAACCGACGACAAACAGGCCGGTTCTACGCAGTAATGCGTCATGAATGTGTTTAATGACGACCAGGAGGCCGCCCTACAGATTACTTCCGGGGAAACATGCCGGGCGGCTGCCTACGATGTGGAGATGCTCCGAGTCGAATGCGCTGTCACCGCTTCAGGAGGAGCCAACCCTTTTGCTTTGTATGCCCCTTGGATTACTTGAACTATCCATGCAGCGATGGTTCTGGGAGAAGCACGCATTCCCCTGCTTTTTCCATGGAAGGAAACGAACAGATGGTCAGATTGACGGAAGGCTGCTGTGGCTTCCAGATATTGTCTTAATACATGTCCGACGTCTAGAGGATGGACATTAGAGTTCTCAGGAGATCGAAAAGTGGGGAGAACAATTTCTAGATTTTCATGAAAGACCGATGTTACCTTGGGATTGGATCCCAACATGGGAATTAGTACGACCCGATCAGGGAAAAAAGTAAGAAACGGTTCTTTGGATCCTAGAGAACCTATTTCTGAGACCCTTCTGGCTGATGTTATGGCCACAAGGAAGACAGCTTTTGAGGACAGATCTTTGATTGACAAGTTATCCGAGTGCGTAGTTTCTGAAAGGAAGTCCAAAACAAAGGGAAGGTTCCATTTTGAGAACCTTGGTTTTCTCTGTGGCCTAAGCCTCATGGCACCTTTGAAAAATTGTTTGACAAGGGTGTGTTTGGCCCATGAAAACCCAGTGAAGGCCGAAATGGCCGAAATTTGAACTCTCAGGGAGCTGACTGATAAAGACAGATCCAGACCTGTCTGAAGGAAGCCAAGAACATCCTGAATCCTAGGATTACTAGGGGATCCATCCATGGAAGAGACGAAATCTGCAAATTTTGACCATATTCTCTGGTAGACCTTGTTGGTGCTTGATCTCCTCGCACTTAACAGAGTGGAGATGGCTTGATTTGGGCAGCCTAACGCAATAAGCCTTTCCCTTTCAAAAACCAGACCATCAGATGAAGACGGGATGGACATGGATGGGGGGTTACCCCTTGTAACAGGAGATCTGCCCTGTTCGGAAGCGGGACTGGAGCCCGGAAGCTCAGATGAAGCAGCAACGGGAACCATGGTCTGTTGGGCCAATAAGGGACTATCGCCACCACCTCGACCGCTTCCCACCTGAGTCTTGCCAGGAACCGGAGGATGACCGGGACTGGAGGAAAAGCATAGGCACTGTGAAAGTTCCACTGGTCTGTTAGAGCATCCACTCCGAACGCTTGGGGACAGCGACCCCTCGTATAGAATTTCTCTAGTTTGTAATTGCATGGAGATGCAAATAGGTCCACTTCCGGCACAACTCCCAGGGATAGGACCCAGCTGAAGACTTCGCTGTGGAGAGACCATTCGTTGTGGTCGAGTGTTGTCCTCGAAAGGAAGTCTGCTTGGAGATTTTGAGATCCGGGGAGATACACAGCTGTTAAATCTGAGAGATGTACTTGTGCCCACGACATGATCGGATCCACTTCCTTCAGCAGGGATAGACTGCGAGTGCCTCCCTGTCTCTTTATGTATGACACAGCTGTCGTGTTGTCTATTCTCAACAGGACTGACGATCCCTTTACTATGTGAAGAAAGGATTGAAGGGCACGGTAGGCCGCACGGAGTTCCAGGGCATTGGAACTTACACTCCGGGATGGTAACGTCCACTTCCCTTGAGCAAACTCCTTCAAGCACAGAGCCCCCCAGCCGCTGTTGCTGGCATCTGATGTAATTGTGATCCAGGAGATCGGGGCTAACGAATGGTAGTTGAGGAGATTTTTCCTTAGTAGCCACCAAAGAAGACTCTCTCGCATCGACGAAGTTATTCGAATGCGTTGATCCTGAGACTTCGGATCCCACTGTTGGAGAAACCCCTTCTGAAAGGGCCGCATCCTCCATTGTGCCCATCTCACCATGGGGACTGTGGAAACCATGGTGCCCACTATCTTGAGGCATTGCGAGGCTTTTAGAAAGGGAGAATCCAATGCAAGCCGGACTCTGTCCCGGACTACCGGGATCTTTGTCAGGGGCAAGGAGATGGAACATTGAACTGTGTTGAATTGAGCTCCCAGAAAAATCAGAGATTGTGTGGGTTGCAGATGACTCTTTTCCCTGTTTATCAGCCAACCGAACTCGGTCAGGGTGGAAATGACCTGGATCTGGTGTGTCAACAGCTGTTCCTTGTCTTGCGAAAGTAACAGTAAGTCGTCGAGGTAGTGATGAAGTCGAATGCCCTTGGTTCTGATCAGGGCGACGACAGCCAATAGAAGTTTTGAGAACACCCGGGGCGATGTTGTGAGCCCGAACGGGAGACACGTAAATTGGAGGTGGACATTGTCTACTGAGAATCGAAGATATTTTTGGAAGTCCGCTGCGACTGGGACATGGAAGTAGGCATCTTTTAGGTCTATGGACACCAGCCAATCGCCTGGCTGAACCGCCTGACGAATAGTAAGCAAGGACTCCATCTTGAATTTTTCCTTTTTGATAAAGGTGTTTAGATGTGTCAGGTCTATTACCGGTCTCCAAGAACCTGTCTTCTTTAGAACCATAAACAGGGGCGAGTACATCCCTTGACCTCTTTCGGAAGATGGAACATGAATAGCGGCACCCAGAGCTAGGAGAGAGCTTGTGTATGACAGAAGAATTTTCCTTTTTTCTTCTGAGCCGGGTATTGTTGTGGGTACAAACTGTAGCACGGGTGGACTGATAAAGGTCCAGGTATGGCCTGTAGACACTGTTTTGACAGTCCAAAAATCTCTTATTGAGGCTGCCCAGATATGTCGGAACTGTAGTAGCCGAGCGCCTACTCTTTCCGTCTGGGCTGGCTTCGCATCAAAAGGACTTAGGGGCATCACGTCCGGCAGACGAGGGTCCCCTAGGGGGCTTCTGTCCAGAGGGCTGGACTCTCCTCCAGTTTTTCCGGAACTCGCGACCAGGTCTATACCGGCGCGCATCTCTTGAACGGTCTTGATCTTGCCTAGGGAAGGATCTTCTCTGACCGAACGGACGGCGATCCTGAGGAAGGAACCCAGACTTACCCCCAGTGGCACGGGTGATAGCGCTGTCCAGCTTGTTCCCAAACAGGGAAGACCCCTGAAAGGGGATTCTGCACCACCCTTGTTTTGAAGCGGGATCAGCCGCCCAAGGGCGCAACCACAGAGCACGTTTAGCTGTGACAGAGGAGAGCATGATCCGCGCCACCAACCGGATAATGTCAAGGGAGGCCTCCCCCAGGAAGACGGACGCCATTCTCAGCTCATGAACCGGTGTGCTGCTGAGCACATCTTCGGAGACGTTCGCTAAGGTAGAATCCACTTCATCCGTCCAGGATTCCATTGCCTTAGACAAGGCAGCTAGGGCTAGAGCCGGTTTACAAGCCATGCCTGCTGTAATATATATACGTTTCAGATCTGTGTCTATCTTTCTATCTAGACCGTCCTTAAAGGAGACGGTATCTTCCAGAGGGAGTGTGACATGTTTCACCAACCTCATCACGGCGGCATCAACCAAGGGAGCTGATTCCAAGTGTTTAACATGTTCACTTTTGAACGGGTACATCTTTGCTACTTTTGAAAGCAAAGAATTCTTTCTGTCCGTGCTGGCCCATTCGTCAGAAATGATATCTCCCAGTTCACCCAAGAAAGGAAAACTAGGGCGCTCCTTTTTAAGTTGTTTGAAATATTTTCTCTGTTTGGAAGGAGATTCCACCGGATCTTCCCACCTCAAGGCGATCTTTACCGCTTTCACTAAACTTGGTACTAGGGAAAAATCAAATCCTGCAGGATTGACAACACTCTCTGCTTCACTGACGGAAGACGCACTTGGACTGCGTACACGTTGAGAGGGACCAGGCGTTTCAGGATTATCCTGTGTAAGCGCTGGAACTGGGTCATCAGGAACAGTAACATCACATCTGGAACCAGATTTGTTCAGGGATTCCTGGACTACTCTCCTGACCAGAGCCTCCACCTGATGACCATCATTTCCTCTCTCCCTCACCGCCTTGGAATAACATAGTTCACAAAGGGATCTTCCTTCCGAGACCCGAGCTCTACATCCCCAGCAGACTCTCTTACTGGAGTGGCTGGAATGGCGGTGGGAATGGCGGCCAGATGAAGATCTGGAGCCTTCTTTGCGGTGTCTAGAAGATGACCTGGGGCGTCTGGAACTTGATCTGGAGTGACGATGCTGTAACCTGGATTCGTCAACAACTTCGCGTGCTGAAGATTGATGTTCAGACCTAGAGGGGCTGATGAGGAGGAAAGAGTTAACCTCTGATTACACAGAAACCCAAACAGCCAGGTAGGGAAAAAAAAAAAATAATTTTTTTTTTTTTTTTTTTCCATCCTACCTGCAGCGCAAGGGTTGGCCACTGGGGGGCGGTGAGACATCCATAGTGGAAAGGAGTCACAAAAACTGCTAAGACAAACATATCAATGTAAGATGCAGCATGGATGAATCAAGCAAACAGGGCTTTAAAAAGGCAGAAGGCAAGAAACATACCTTGAAGAGGGAAGACTATCAATTTGGGGCAACGAAAACAGCAACAGCACAGCCTGCGTGTGTCCCAAAGATAGCTGTTTTGACAGCTATTTAAACCTGCCGCCCTGATGATGACGTCACCGCGCACGCCACGCTCACGCCGCAATTGCGACGTGACAGGCGCACCTCCCCACACAGACCTCGCGCGCATGCGCGATCGCGACAATCCGATCGTACTGCGCATGCGCATCCAAGCCTCAATCTCGGCTGGAACCAGCGCAGGCGCAGAGACCAGAAAACAACGAACTGGAACGCAGATGCGTTCCAGCGGCCATGGCCACGGCGGAGACAAAACAATCAACAAAACAACATAGAGTACGGCTGCCATGTACAAGGTAAGAGAGGATAATACGTTACCAAGGATACCATTGCCGACCTGTCCTGGAACTGAGAGCTATGAAGCTCACTCCGCACTATTCTAGCATTCTTAAAGGAATAGAGGCCTCCAGCTAATAGCTAGGACGTTTAGCCTTGTTGCTGCTTGCCTGCCAATGGCTGGTTAGTAAGCACCTGTTGATATTGCAACCGACGCCCATGTCTACCCTGCTAATAGCTGGGACTTGTTGGACACCAGAAGGTGAGCTCTATGTGCAGGATCATCAGGACTGAGGAAAAAAATAAAAGGTATTTCTTCTTTTTTCTGCTTTAACAGCATAGGTCCTAGGAGGAGGACAAAAAAAGGAACACAGTCTATGGGGAGACGCAAAGCTTTATGGGAGTAGGGTCCTATGAGGTATGAGAGGCGGGATTAACCCACAAGTAGGCTGCCATGGAGTCTGTCAGGAAAGTTATTTTTTTTTCCAGGTGATTAAAATAACTATACAATCATATTTTTTTTTTCTGGTGATTAAAATAACTATAAAATCGTGTTTGTTCCTCTCATTAACAAAACGTACATAAAAAAAAATTAAAATACTTTAAACCCTCCCCAAAACATCCAGGACATTTTTGAGCTGGAGTCCCACCCTTTTTGTATTTTCCAGGACTTGTCTGGATGCTTGCTGGATGTCCTCAATTTGTTCGGCGCAGGACCATATTTCTCGAATGAGGAAAGGTGCAGTGTCCTTATCAAGTGCTGACCCAGCACGACTTGCTCCTGAAATGTGCGAGCAAACCATGTATTAATAAAAATTAATCCTACACCTACATTACCTGTGTATCTGTGTTATCAGATACATTACCGGATGTGGTGGCAGCTTCCCCTTCATCCAGATCCCTCGGGGGTGTTGCTTGATCAGTACTTGCGTCCTGCCTTGATGCTTCCTTACGCCCTACGAAATAGAAGAAAGGGAAACCAGAAAGGTAAAAGATTAGAGGGATGAAAGATAATTAAAAATACAACTACAGAGTCCACATGTGTAGAATCCACTGCTGAGCACACTCTCCTTTTTCTACGTATTGTTATTACTATTAATTATTCACATCTACTAGGTACACATCTACATTAAAAAAAAACAATTGATGTCACATTAAAAACATAATAAGATGTCACAACTTTAATGTTTGTGAGAACAATAACTGGTCGTAGGAGTCGTCGTATGTTCAAACTGCAATCATACAAATACGCTCTTTTTAGAGGATACAGTGATTGCACTTCGATTTGTCCACGGGAACTAGGCATGAAGATCGTCGTTTATTAGTACAAAAAGCGACGAATGATCGACTACTCCTACGACCAATTTTAGTGTGAGCACAAACAGATACAGTACAACCTGAAAGAAGAAGCACATGGCACAAAGAACAAACACCAAAAATGATGCCACATCAAAATTACTTACTTTTGTTTCGAATCATTCTTTTTATTCGCTGCAGCTGCTCTGGCTCTCTATTCTTTAGGTCACACCACCTCTTTCTGACTTGTTCTTTGCTCCTGCTTTGCCCAAATTTCTGCCTGAGGCTCCTAATGACTTTATCCATTATGTCCGCCTTCAACTTATTGGGATGCAGGTAAGGGCCGTGCTTGCCATCATAGTCCTCTTGCAGAAAGATGGTCACCATCTCCACCATCTCCTTGAAAGCCATGTTTGAGGCCTTGTACCTCCGCCTGGAGCTTCTTCTGGTGTGGCTCTGGCCTGCCTCCTGGCTTGAGCTTGCCATATTTTTGCCCGGGCTTGTTCCTCCAGAAATGACACCCACCAAAAAAAGTTAGAGAAAGGGGCGTGTAAAGGACGAAACCGAACGTCAGGGGCGGGGTATGCCTCGCGTCACACGTGTGCGTCGCGTCACACGTGCGCAGTGTTTAAAGGGATCCGACGTCATTGAAAGCGACGTTCACAGTCTGCGGAAGAAGGCGCAAGTCACGATCGAATAATACGACGGTATGTAACTGAATTTTTGACGTTAATATTATTGAATGAATGAATGAATGAATGAAAAACTTGTATAGCGCGGCACATGCGAACTGAATCGCCAGTGGATGATGTTGTGTGCTAGAGAAGATATGGTGTTTTAAAGCTTTTAGTAGTAGGAGTGGCTTCACTGACACTAGGTTTTTCCATTTTACATGCAGACAACATGGAGGCCTTCACGGAGCAGGAATTTTTTACGGAATTCACCCAAAGATGGAGGGAGCAGCCAGTGCTCTGGCAAACAAAAAACAAAAAAAATAAAAACAAAGAGGCCAGGAAGCAAGCACTGGAGACCATTCTGGTATTTGTCAAGACAAGGGTCCCAAATGCAACTACTGCGACTGTGAAGACCAAAATAAATTCGATTAGGGGCACCTACAGGACCCAACGGTCATTAGTCCAGGCCTCAATTCGATCAGGAGCTGCAGCTGAGTCCGTATATAGGCCAAACCTCTGGTATTATAATCAGCTGCAGTTCCTGGATGACCATATAGAATCCCGGCCATCCGTGTCGACCCTTCCCCCAAGGAGACAGGCCCCTCTTCCCTGCAGTCAGTCCTCCAGTCTTCCCTGCAGGCAAGAGCAGGCTACCTCGGAGGAAGAGCCCGAGTTACTGGAGGACCCAGATTGTGACCCATGGAGCCAGGTATTGCATTTTACTAACAAATTATGAACTGCAATGTAGAATAATGTTGTCAAATTGATGTTACAAGTGTTGTAAATTATATATGATTGCAGCAAAAATAACATGTCACTAGGCAATAGCCGCAAAACAGAATGGGGACAAAATCCATAAATGCACAGGTCCTAATGATTGTGTGTAAATTTCGGGTACACCACTAGGGGGGTAAACACAATACACGGGAAGGGGTCGCAGATGAGAAACAGCCTTTTTGTTAATTCCCATTTTGGCCACCCCCACAAAACAAAACATCCATTTTTAGTTTGTGGAAAGGCCCCCTACTGAGCAATTTCAGCCAACATCAACCCCCCACCTCTAGGGGGCACATATCTGTAGCTGGGTAAGAGGCCACAAAATTAGGGATGTGTGCCCTGTGTGTAAACTATTTTTGCAGACAATTAGCATATGTCAGGATTTTAGAAATGGGTGTGATTAATGAGGACAACAAATTAACTAGCTCCCTTTTTTTCCTACACAGACAGAGCAAAGCCAGGAGGAGGCAGAGCCCACTGGGAGCCAGGAGGAGGCAGGCCCCACGGGGAGCCAGGAGGAGGCAGTCCCCACGGGGAGACAGGAGGAGGCAGTCCCCACGGGGAGACAGGAGGAGGCAGTCCCCACGGGGAGACAGGAGGAGGCAGTCCCCACGGGGAGACAGGAGGAGGCAGGCCCCACGGGGAGACAGGAGGAGGCAGGCCCCACGGGGGGACAGGAGTCACGCCGGCGAGATTGCATCTCCCAGATCCCTCCTCTACGCACTCCCGCAAAAAGGGCACGGAGACTCATGCAAATGGAGGAGGAGACCCAGGCCATGCTCCGTGAAGCAACAGCGGCCATCAGAGAGCAACCCAGTGAAGAAGAGGGCTTTGGAGCGCTGATCGCGGCCAAGCTCCAAAAGCTGGAGCCGGGCCAGCGTGTGCGCTGCGAGCTACTAATCTTTAAGGCCATAAGCATGGCCACACTGGGCAAGCTCAATGACGACATTGACATTGGGCTGATCGGCACTCCTGTCCTCTCTGCTCTTCCTGCTCCGGCTCCTGCTCCTGCTCCTTCTCCTGCTCCTCCTCTTCCTGAGCCTGCTCTGGCTCCTGCCACAACCTTGCCTCCAGGAACCCAGCCCCCGAAGACTCGGGCTGCAGGGAAGGCTGCAGGGAAGACTGCAGGGAAGACTGCAGGGAAGAGTAAAGGGAAGAAGAAATGATGGTGCCCCTAATCGAATTTATTTTGTCTTGACAGACGTCAGTGTTGCTTTGTTGGACCCTTGTCTTTTCAAATACCAGCAGGGTCTCCTTTCCTTTCTTCCTGGCTTTTTTGTTTTTATTTTGATTACATTTTTATTTGCCAGATGTGTGTAATTTTTTGATTTGCTTTATTGCTTTGCGACAGAAATAAAAATTTGTACATGTGTATTTTGAACAATATATAGAGATCATTTACTGAGTAGGCAGACACATTTAAAAAAAAAAAAAAGGAACATGGGACAACAACCTCCTTGTTGGTAATTTATTTAAAAAAAAAAAATGTTGGGTCACTTCACACGCTCCAAAATCAACCACAATTCACATTTTGATAAACATTTAAAAAAAAAAAAAGGGAGATGATGTGCTTAAACAAAAAAAGAGGAAATAAAGACATAAAGAAAAAAAAAAAAAGGTTAACAGAAATATGTAACAAGATATGTTAACCTTTTGACTTTCTAATTTTTTTTTTGGTCTTTATTTCTTTATTTCCTCTTTTTTTGTTTAAGCACATCATCTCCCTTTTTTTTATTTTTAAATAAAAAGTTTTTTTAAATGTCAACTATGTAACAAGATGAGCCACAACAAACTAGGAATTTAGTGTAGCATTTAAATGCATTGGTTCAAATGCAGCGCATTCTTTGCTTCATTATACTTTTAAAAAGAAACGAATGTGCCTAATCCATTCTGAACAGTAGTTTTACCTGAACAAGCGCTCCCGTATGAGATATTGCTTCTGAGCAGGCGCGGGTTGAAAACGTCGTTTTGCACATCGTTTTGCCCACACACGGTGACTTTTTATGACACAAAAAACGACGTTTTGAAAAACGACACAAAAAATTCAAGCATGTTCGAATTTTTTTTTCATCGTTTTTTTGAAGACATAAAACAACGTTTTGCCCACACACGATGATTTTAAATGACGTTTTTGAAAACGTCATTTTATTTCATCGCAAAAAGTGATCGTGTGTACGCGGCATTAGTCTACAAAGGCCTTATTCCACCACAATTATGCCGAATTAAAACAGATGCTCATTCATGAAACCACGAAAATCTCCAAAGTCGAGTTCTCCTGGGCAGGTCGACTTGCAGCTTTTAAGATGATGGTTCTACCCAGGCTGCTTTATATGTTCCGAATGCTCCCAATACCACTTCCGCATTCTTACCTTACGACCCTACAGTCCATCATAGGACACTACATATGGCAAGGCAAGAAACCCAGATGCAATCTGGCCAAGACGATCAAACCTAGATCTGTAGGGGGCATGGGGTACGTAGACATTAGAGACTATTACCTAGCCACTCTTCTTGCACAACTCCCAGGAATGGATGCTGCCAACACCCACCAACAATTGGAGTGATATAGAATCCAATATGATTCCAGGCTCCTCCCTATCCCAATGGTTATTTAGCACATCTGCTAAAATCCTGCAGCTCTATCTGTACCCCCCTACCATTCAGGCTTCCGTTAAGGCATGGAAAACACTGAAACACTCCACTTGGCGACTCTACTAACCAGACAAATCCCCGTACCTATAGAGACGCTGACGCTGCTGACCCCTGATCTTAATGTCCCGAACTGGTTAACTAAGACAGTGACTTACACCTATGAACTCCGCTCCCTACTAACTAACACATCCTTTCTACAGCTCCAACGTACTCTCCAGGCTCCAGACTTGGACTACTTTACTTCCTATAGAATACGACACTGCCTCCTGACTACCCCGTCTATAGAGGGGTCTTGCCCGTGAACATATGGCTATACTTATTTTCTGAGAAACTCTCAAACAAGGGTACCTCCCTATTTTACTCAACCTTTCAGAAAAGAACTCTTTCCACAAGTCCAAACCTCTCACCGATTGGGAATCTGACTTGCAGACCCAACATACTGACCAACAATGGCAAGCGGCCTATAAATATATTTACAAACACACCTCTTGTGCAGCCCTATGGGAACTCTCCCAAAAACTACTGATGAGGTGGTAATTGACACCATCCAGAATAGCCAAATTCCATCCCCACACCTCTAGTGACTGTTGGAGGGGGTGTGGCAACCCTGGCACTCTGATCCACATATTCTGGACTTGCCCTGCCTTAAAACCCCTGTGGGACTCAGTGGAGTCGGCGATGCTGGAGGTGCTTGTCCTCCATGTATCGCTGACCCCCCAGCTAGCTATCCTTAATCTAACCATAGATCAGGGCTCAAAATTTCAAGCCCATAGCTACTAGCCAGGCCTCAAGAGTTACTCGCCACCAGTTGCCCACCTAATTCATACACTGCCCTGCACCTAATTGCACCCATTAACACCCCCTCGTAGGGTATCTCATGGAATGACACTGTTAAATGTTTTATGCAGAATCAAGTTACACAATTAAATATTACCAACAACAACTTTAACAAAATGGGACAGGACACTGGGGGCAAACCAGAGGGACAGGGCACTGGGGGCAGACCAGAGTAACAGGGCACTGGGGGCAGACCAGAGGGACAGGGCACTAGAACTGGGTCTCTTCCCCATTCTCTTGCTGTTTCCTCTGCAACTCCCATCACCCTCTCTCTCCCTCCCTCTCCTATTCATCTCATCATCAGGAGCCTGTGTGTGCAGCTCCACACTTGCATGTCCCCACTTTCCCCTTTTATTCAGGCTGGCAGTGAGGAGAGGAGCTGCAGCAGAGAGGGAGGGAGTACAATCCAGCGCTGAGATCCACACAACTGCACAGCCATTGACAGCATAGCACAGCGTACACTGACCCCGCACAGCACACATTGAGACCAGTCTGTTCACAGTGCTCAGGCTGAACTATGGGACACTTACATAGAGCACAAGGAGAAGAAAACTGCACAAACTGGAAGGCTGTCACTCTGTCAGGGCAACTTTCAGTGAGCGCTGCACCGGAATGGTAATTTTCGCAATCCTCCACTTCACTCATTACTTCCTGCTCCCTGCTCTCTGCTCTTCAGCTACATTGGTCGGGGGTCGGGGGGCAGGCTCAGAGAAGTCATACTGTTAGGTCCTATGGCTTAATGAGAATTGTAAGGAGAGCACCTGTGTACTGCTCTGCCTGTGCGCGGCTCACCAGACTACTTTTCCCGAGCATGCACCTTTCCTCTTCGGCCGCCAATTTCATCGGGACTCTAAGTGTAGGATTGGAGGGAGATTGGAGGGAGATTGGTCATGCAGCCCTGTCATCACCCCCAGCTCAAATCCACTCGCCAAATGCTAGTAGGCGAGTGGAAATTTTGAGGGCTGCCATAGATGACATACCGACTCCCTTGAAATTGGTAACTTCACATATCCTCATAGCAACCAGACTTTTGATTGCCAGAAACTGGAAGTCTAATGTTCTCCCTACATTCCTGGAAGTAGTGAATTTAGTTCACATCCATTACACATATGAAACTATCCTTGCACGCAGGAAACACTCTTGCCCTACCCTACTGTCCTGATGGCGCCCATGGCGACTCTGGTATGACAATAAATGGAACCACTGAGCCACCTCTGAATATGCTGGTTTGTCCCTGAAGCTCTCCACCCCTCCCTTCCCCTCCCCCTTCTTGCTCAAGACCCCCTTTTCCAAGTGTGTCCTTTCAGCATGGTCTTGTTCTCCTTTTATATTGTTCTGATAATACTCAACGTTATGTTTTCTATGTATTACCATTTGCTCTTTGTGATACATACTTTGCATGACACTCTCGAAATGTTTGCTATGTTTTATGCTGTTTTATGGTTTATTGACTTCTGTGTTGTCACAACTGTGTGCTTGATTAATACTCAATAAAACATATTTGAATTTTCAATAAATACAACTGTTTTAAAAAAACTTCTTACTGAATTTTTTAAGCTTGCTTGGAATTACAGATGATACAAAGAATTTCCAGATCAGTCCTATATGTGCCACGGAGCCAGGGAGGTCTAGCCTTTCAAACCTTTCAAAAAGTTTGGCTGCTCAATTTCACCTTTTGGCTTCCTGGTTAACTTTGCAATCTTACAACCATTGGACAGAGTTAAAAATGGGCCCAGTCCACTTCATACTGAACTCAGCTACTTCACTCTGTCCCATGGTTTTCCTCTTTTGGCATTGGTCCCAAAGGCTATACTCCCCAATTACCACAGCTTCTCTAACTAACTTTTTTTTAATTTACCCCTGCAATTCCAGATACAGTAGGTGACTGGGATATTGTGTCAATCTCGCTCCCTTTCTCGGCGAGATTGACCACCTACGAGCCCCATCGCGGGAGCCAGCGCCGAGCTGGCTTGCCGCGATGGAGACAAAGCCGTCATAGAAGCGACGGGGATCCGACGCGGATTCCCGCCAATTCTAGACGTGGGCGGAGTTTGTTATGAATCCTGAAGGAGAAATCCCCGCCGGATTTTTAAAGAAAAATCCGGCATGGGTTCCCCCCTCAGGAGCATAACGGGCCCTTAGGTCTGTTATGGGTTGTAAGGAGACCCCCTACGCCGAAAAAACGGCGTGGGGGTCCCCCCACAATCCATAACAGACCCGTATCCAAAGCACGCCGGCCGGCCGGTCAGGAAGGGAGTGGGGGCGAGCGAGCGCCCCCCCCCCCCTCCTGAGCCGTACCGGGCAGCATGCCCTCAACATGGGGGGGTTAGGTGCTCTGGGGCAGGGGGCGCACTGCGGCCCCCCACCCCAGAGCACCCTGTCCCCATGTTGATGAGGACAGGGCCCCTTCCCGACAACCCTGGCCGTTGGTTGAGAGTGGGAGAAGACCCCCCAGCCGCCGAAGACGTCGAAAGAAGCCCGCCGGGTGGTGGGCGCTTTTATCAAAGCGCCCCCCCCGGCGGCGGAAGAGAACCAGACGGCGGCACCCACCCCCCACAGAAGCCCGCCGGAGGGGGGCGCTTTTATAAAAGCGATCATACACACCCCCCCCCCCGGCGGCCAACTAATAAAATATTTCAATACCCTGTGTGGTTTATTTGTGTTTACACTTTTTATTTGCAGGTGAATGGGTAGGGGTACAATGTACCCCATACTCATTCACTTAGGGTGGGGGGCCGGTATCTGGGGGCCCCCTTATTAAAGGGGGCTTCCAGATTCCGATAAGCCTCCCGCCCGCATACCCCGACAACCAACGGCCAGGGTTGTCGGGAAGGGGCCCTGTCCTCATCAACATGGGGACAGGGTGCTCTGGGGTGGGGGGCCGCAGTGCCATGTTGAGGGCATGCTGCCCGGTACGGCTCAGGAGGGGGGGGCGCTCGCTCGCCCCCACTCCCTTCCTGACCGGCCGGCCGGCGTGCTTTGGATACGGGTCTGTTATGGATTGTGGGGGGACCCCCACGCCGTTTTTTCGGCGTAGGGGGTCTCCTTACAACCCATAACAGACCTAAGGGCCCGTTATGCTCCTGAGGGGGGGAACCCATGCCGGATTTTTCTTTAAAAATCCGGCGGGGATTTCTCCTTCAGGATTCATAACAAACTCCGCCCACGTCTAGAATTGGCGGGAATCCGCGTTGGATCCCCGTCGCTTCTATGACGCACTCGCTGGAATGTGCTTTTACTATTCCAGCGAGTGCGAGATATCGGCAGCCTGTCGCCGAGATTCAGCGCGATGCTGGCATGCTAAAAACACATTCTCGGCGGCAGGCACTGTAGCTTAACTTCCAAGATATCTACAGCAAATAAAACTAGAGGCCCCTTGTACTATGGCCACTTGGTGTATCAAAGAACTAGGATTTTGCAATCTTTCCAGGACAGTCAGAGAGCCCATGCAAGTTACTTTCAAGTTTCACATTATGCCCAATCTTTGAGAAAATCCCTTCGATTTTCTCAATTGACCCTGTTTGAAATAATTTGTTTAGATGACCCGTCCAGCCATCCCAATTGATAAATTTGTAATTTCTTTGCCATCCCATCTCCTCCAAATCACCTCTGCTTAAGTGGGAGAACATTTTAGTTGAGAAGCTATCCCTTGCCACCTGGCAAATGATATAGACCCATATGGCTAAGAGCTTCATCTGCCCTTTGTATAAAGAAAACCAGTATAAGATACTTTTCCATTGGCATATTACCAAGTCCATCTAGCTCAACCAATAAAAGGGAAAACAAAAAAACATTTACTATCCTATGTACACAATCCTATACCCTGATCCAGAGACAGGCAAAAAAAACAACAAAGCGTAATCCAATTCGCTCAAGCAGGGTAAAATTCCTTCCTGATCCTCCAAGAGGATGTTCCTTTACCTGTAAATATTAGTATCCAGTTTTTTATGTACATTTGCACATGTCCAAAGGGTGGAATATTTAACGACTTCCCTAAATGATCCCCTGGACAGGCATGATAGGATTTGGGAGCTGTGCCATAGAGCTTCCTCTTTAATCAATGCTGGTCATAGCTATGTATAACCCTTTCAGTTGTGCCTTGGGGAGCGGGCACGGTTTGGTGGGATCCATTGGATTGTGGAGTACATCGGACATCTCCCTCTCTTTTCCTGCTTTCTTGCTTTTTCTTTTATATTTTTCCTTTTCTCCCCTTCCTTTTCTCTGGTTTTCACATATGTGTCTTTTGATGGACGACAGAATACTTGTTTTTGCTGTTTTCGTTTTTTGACTGGAATAAACAGGCACTATTTTTAAGTCTCCATTTTTCTTTCCTTATAGAATACTTCTAATGCCTTGACCACATGCTCACTCTACATTTATATTGGCTATGTTTTTTGTGATAATCTGGGTTCATTGTATGATGGTATGCCTGTTCTACTTCCTGATGTGTCCTTTTTGAGCTGAGTTAGATAATTGGGAATTTGCCTTCTTCCTATCTAATTGAGATTTATTAAAAGACAAATTAGTCCTTAAGCCCTGGTTCACACTGGTGTGTTTTGACATGTCAAATCGCATGTCAAAACGGTGACATTTGCGGGCAATTCCCGGAATTTGTACCATACTAATCGGTGCAACGCTGCATCTGCTGCGCTGCAACGATTTCAAAAAGTCGTTTCTGTACTACATTTTGTGATTTCGGCCCGAATCTGTGCAGATGTCCCCATAAACACGTCTGAAATTGGGAATCCCAGCGGGAGTGAAATTGTGCGAGTTCAGCTGAACTTACACGGCTTCACTCCCGCAGCCCAGTGTGAACCTGGGCTGACTGTATGTTATTGTGGATTTGTTCCTCTCTTTTATTCTGTTACTATTTGCATAAATAAAATATTTTTTTTAGACAATTTATAAAAAAAAAAAAAGATAGATGATTAAAGTTTGAAATCATTTACATAGAATAAAGAAACATTTAATTTATCAAAAGTTTTATTTCAATTCCATCCAATGGAGGTCTAAACTTTAGCCTAATTACAATTTTTTTAAATCATGCCAACAATTTTGCTGTGATTTGACATATCTTGATAAGCAAAATATTGTGATATCAGTTCTAACTAGATAAATTGTGTTATTTCAGAGAACTAATCATTAGCAATAAATGTAGTGACTCAGCATTACTATAAGTCTCTATTCCTTGTAAAGAAAATGCAGTCCTCCACATAATTTGCTGCTCACTATGTCCTTCTTGTACAGTTGAAGTTTCATTATCTATTAGATAATGAAACTTCAGCTGTACAAGAAGTTAGAAAATACAGGCTAATCCAAATGTGCTATCTTCTGTGATAGCTTAGAAAAGAGTACACTTAGTTCAATGAACAGCAAAGAACAAGACGTAAATGTCAAAGGAGTACATGCAGCCTTACCCCTGTATGAAAGTATAAAATCTACTTGATATGTTCAAAGACTAATGATGATGTTGTACTTTGGTCAGCTGCCAGGGATTGCCCTAAAACTCAGTAGGACTAGAGAGAACTGCACTCCTTTGATACACTCATCACCACTGTACAGGCAGAGGAATCTCTGATCATTTCACGCATATTTCTTTCTGTTTTATAGGGCATTTTTCACTTCTCTTATTTTGATACCTAGTGGAAGTAACTAACCATCTCTCTAGCTGCTTTCCTGTACTGAAACAAAATCGCTTTTATATATATTCCACATTACAAATAATTCTCATGTTTTAAAGGCTCCCTGTTCCTCATCATTATTATTACAACTCTGTTTTGAAACCAGCAAAACACAAAGTTTATTTTTTTCCTCAGTTTTACACTGCATGCATAGATGAAGTAGCCTGCTCAGTAAGCATTTAACAGATTAGACACTTGAACATGGTTGCAGGCAAAGCTCTCTCATGTTTCTGCGTATTGCCTGATAAACACTTCAAAGTAAACTCCTCATAAATATAAAATGAAAAGCCGAGAAGTCGTTATGCACAGCTTTGAGATACAAATCTCTTTATTCCCCTCTGAAGTGCTGTTTGATTGACATAATGAGTTATAGATCCTGTCCAGGGACACATCGCCTTATCCCCTTTTCCTCGGGAGACAAGAGCACATGAAAGAAAACTGTTTCTGAACTTTGTAAGGAACAGCTACTGAAAAAAGTTGAACCCAAGATACAATTTCTTGTTACTTTCCATATAATAAAATGTTTTATTATCTTAATGTATGTCAAATATCAGAACCATATTCGTGCAAGTAACAAAGTATGGAAAGTGTCCCCAAGAGTTAAAATTATAATACATATTTTAGCATAAGACCTTGTTTAAGGTTTAATATGGTCCACATTCATATAAAATACTGAGCTGCATTAGGAAAAGGCAAACCAGGAGTAAAATTAGAGGCATACTTTAAAGATAATAGTAATGTTTATTTATGCTGGAAGGTGCTTCAGAGATGTAAGGTGCTTGCATTGATAACAACTAATCAGATTAGAAATATTTCATTTTTTTTTTTCCAAAATAGTTTATTAGGGTTGCATAAGAATATACAAGCAATATATAACTTCAGATCAACTAGGAAAAGTGCAAATAGAACATCCAACAGCAGGCATTATCAAATGACATGTTGAAATGGTCCAGCAGAGAAGCAGACCCTTAAGAGAAGAGAGTATAGCAGGTGAGAAAGAAAAAAGCAGAGCAAAAGAGCACAGGGTAGGAATGTGGAGAGAATAGAAAAGGCGGAGAGGAGCGGAGGGGGTAAGAGTATACAATTGGGGAGAGGGGTAGAGGAGTGGGAGGTAACTGAACATAAACAGTACCTGAAATTGCTCCTAAGTTAACGAAGATACTTGTAACATAAAAGGTAAAGTACACATATTGCACAATATAACGTTCTCGGCTCCAAGGGAAATGGATTGATTTGAAATAGTGGTGGAAGTCAAGGCAATCGTCAGTTCAAGTAACAGGTGTCGTTCTCCCATCGTGATCAGAATCATAGAAAATAAAGGGGTTGGAGAGAAGAGATTTTTGTTCTTCTGCCGACAGGCTATACTTGATGAAGCCCAGCCACTTCTGTTCAACTTTGGCTTTAGAGGGTGGGGAGGAGGTAAGCACGTCCAGATTTTCTTTGTAGAGCAGCAATTTAAGATCTCTAATCGTGGTTGAAAAGGAAGGGGGGGTGCGCGAGATCCATTGGTGCAGTATAGTTCTTCGGGCCACAAGTAGTGTAAGAAGTATCCAATGACGGGTGTTTTTAGGGAGTAGGTTGAAAGTTGAGGATTGGTGATCATGTTGGGGGGGGAGCATCCAAATAGCAAGAGTGCAGGGTCTGTTTCTAGAGGGTAGAGCGTGACATCAGTTATAAAGGTTGTAACCGTAGACCAAAAGACAGTAATGCGGGGGCAGGTCCAGAGCCGATGCAGAAGGGTTGGTCTAGTGGTCAGACACCAGGGGCACGAGGGGCCTATATCGGGCGATCGTGTCGTGGAGAACGGGTAGTAAGCCCTATGGATGATTTTGAATTGGGTTTCCCTCCAAATTTCACACTGTGTGATGGCTCTAGTGATCTTGTAACCCCGAATGATGTCCTCCACTTCCAGGTGGCCCAATAGATCTTTAGTCCAGGAGGACATGGAAGTGTCTCGAAGAGGTCTTGCATACTTTGCATTCAGAGGAGTGTAGATTGCCGAAATGGAGTGTTTGGTATCCGCTAATAGTTCATCAATGAAGGAAGATTTGATCCTAATGGTTTTCTTAGGGCAAATTTTACTGAGGAAGTCCACGTACTGCATATATGAGTAGAAGTGAGTAGGGGGGAGCGAGAGATCATTCGACAGCTGAGAGAACGGCTTGAAGTTCCCTGACTTGTCTTGGAAAAGAGAACAAACCGTGACTAGCCCTTTGTCTTTCCATTTGGAGAAAGGTTCATATTGGAGACTGGGTGTAAACATGGGGTTTCCAACAATTGGAAGATGGTTACAGACATATGGGGACAGGCCTAACTTTTTACGAATTTCCCTCCAGGCCACAATAGTGTCTCTGAAGAGTGAATTTTGTCTGATAGCAGCGGGTAGTTTTTGAAGTGAACTATGCAGAAGAGCCGCCAGATCCACAGGACTAACCATAGAGGATTCCAGGTCATAGTTAGAGTATCTAGAGGAGCGTAGTATCCAGTCTAAGCCCACTCTCAAAAGACAGGCCAAGTTATAAAGCCTGATATTGGGAAGGCTCACACCACCCTCGCCCGTCGGGAGATAAAGTTTAGTCAAAGCAATTCTCGGCCTCGCCTTCTTCCATATGAATTTTGTTACAGCTTTGTTTAAAGTTTGCACGTCTTTGTGCTTCAGCAGTAGAGGTAAACTTTGTAAAGGATATAACAACCTGGCGAAGCTGATCATTTTAAACAGAGCACATCTCCCGAAGAACGAGAGCGGCAGATCCGCCCAACTGTCCAGTTCACCTACTATCCTATCTATCAAAGGACGGTAGTTCAGGTAGTAAAGAGAGGATGGTTCCCTGCCAATCTTTAATCCTAGGTAGGTGATAGATTTCCCCGAGATCTTGAGGGAGGAGGGGGGAAGACCAAAGCATATAGTGCGTGTGCCTAGAGGAAGAACCTCACTCTTGGAAAAATTAATTTTAAGACCTGAGCACTTACGAAATGTATCAAAAATCGTTTGGATAGCGGGGATGTCAGAGCGCGGGGAAGAGGAAAAAATAAGTATATCGTCCGCGAATAGAGCCACCCTCATATCCTCGCGGCCAATAGGCAGACCGTGCAAAAGGGGAGATGAAGATAGAAGACGTGAGAGAGGCTCTACTGCGAGATTGAAAAGTAAGGGGGAGAGGGGGCAGCCTTGCCTCGTTCCCCTGTGTAGACGGAAAGGGGGGGATTGTATTCCCGCCGCAGTGACCGTAGCAGAGGGGGCCGAGTACATGTTATGTATAAAAGTACTAAAAGGACCACACAAGCCAAAACGTTGCATAACTAGGGAGAGCCAATGGAAACTAACGTTGTCAAAGGCTTTCTCGGCGTCTAGCGTAACTATCACTGTGTCATCAGAGGGATGTGCTTTTGCGTATTCAAGAGCCGTCAGTACTTTGCGTATGTTGGCAGCCGCCGATCGGCCATTGGTGAAGCACGATTGAGCGGGATGTATAAGGGAAGGCATTATGTCGCCCAGTCTGGTGGCTATTATTTTGGACAGTATTTTAGAGTCAACGTTTAGCAACGATATAGGTCGATATGAACCTGGGTCAAGAGGGTCCTTTCCTTTTTTGGCAATCAGCTTAATGTTGGCTACATGACCTGTAGGAAGGTAAGGACCCCCCTCCCAGATGTGGGTATAAACCGAGCGAAGCGTAGTCGCAAGATTTGGTAGTAATAATTTGAAAAACTCGGAGGTAAAGCCGTCAGGGCCCGGGGCCTTCCCATTGGAGAGGCCCCTAATGGCATCACTAATTTCGTCCAGGGTGATAGTCGCATTTAGGCGGCTCAGATGGGCTGGGTCAAGTAGTGGTAGGGTGACATTTCGTAACCAGTCCTCTGCAAGGTTCGCATCTATGGGTTCCTCACTATACAATTTAACATAGAATTTTTGCAATGTTTTGTTCACTTCGTTGGATGACGAAGAGAAGGAACCATCAGGATTACGCAACCTCGTGATATGTGTCGGGGTATAAGTGCCCTTGGTTAGCCTCGCGAGGAGTTTCCCCGGCTTATTACCAAATTTGTGGTAGAATAGTTGTGAGGCAGACAACTTCATCTGTTCTACCTTCTCTGCCCAGGTATCAAAGTGGTCCTTGGCTTCTTGCCATATTTTAAGATTAGCATCTGAGCGAGTGGTATTGAGAAGAAGCTGTGCTGCCCTAACCCGGTCACTAGCTTCTATATATTGTTTCTGGGCATTCTTTTTATACGCCGATGTGTATGATATGATTTTTCCCCTTAAACATGACTTTCCCGCCTCCCAGAATAAGTTGGGATTGTCTAAATGTTGGATGTTATTTTGCGAGTAATCCTCCCACGCTTCTCGCAACATTGTTTGAAAACCTTCGTTTTGTGATAAGAAAGCCGGAAACCTCCATTGTCTAACAGAAGAATTTGGCCGACGATAGTTAAGCGAAATCGAGATGGGAGAGTGGTCGGAGATCACCAGATCATGAATTTCTGTGTGGTTAATCCGTGGTAATAGCGAGTGCGTACATAGAAAATAGTCCAGTCTAGCAAAGGACTTATGGACTGGGCAGTAAAACGTGAATTCCGAGTTTATAGGGTGGTGCAGCCTCCACGCATCGAGGAGATTTAGAGCCTGAGCCATGCGAGAGAAAGGAGTGGGGCTAGTAACGCGGATTGGAGAAGAAAGGGTTTGGGGTTTTGACCTGTCTTCCTGCTCACAAAGCGTTGAGTTAAAGTCGCCCCCCACCAAATGTGGGATACACTCATCTATCGATTGGGCAGGTGCTAGCTGTGTGAAGTATGATTGGCCAGGGGAATTAGGGGCATATATACTGGAGACCCTCAGATCTCCCAGCGGGAACTTCAGGTGGATGGAAATACGCTTTCCATCGCCGTCTTTGGTGACCGATTGGTGACCGATAAGAGCTCATATGCTAGGTCCTTATGTAGTAGAATTAGTGTGCCTGCCTTACGTTTGATTGATGCTGAGCCTAGTACTTTCCCCACCCATAGCTTCTGCATGCGTGTAAAATCCTTGTCCTCTAAATGTGTCTCCTGCAATAAAGCGATATCGGCTCGTAGTCTTTTGAGATGTCGGAGGACCTTCATGCGTTTGGCTGGCGATCGTAGGCCCTTGACATTCCAGGAGACTATGTTAACTTGGGACATAGTGTGTAAATATGGGTAGTGGTGGTGCAATTATGGACGCGCCGTTTACCTGGGAGCAGATGAGTGTTAGGAGGCCGAGATATGATATTGTACCCCTGGAGTAGGAAGTAGATTGGCAAGTCCATCCCCTCAGTGGGAAAAGAAGGATAGTGCAGGAAGCAAGAAGAAAAAAAAAAAAAAAGAAGTTAGCAACCAAAGAAAAATATACCACAACATATGACTTCACTTTTTTCCACATGCATTCCCCCCACCGGACGTACCGCTGTACCGCACGAAGAGGTATCGCCGATCCCGGCAATGTCCCAGAACTGAGATCATATTACATACACCACTCTGAACAGACGGTCTAGTGTAGGTTTAAAACAAGAAAACAGTGGCCAATGACCGAGTGGCAGGAATGCATGATCTCCCCCCCTAAGGAGGGTGGTGAAAGCAAACAGACCCCCTGAACATAACATTAATAGATAAACCATTTGGTGAGTTAGCTAATACAGACATGTTAAACGGCTAAACAAAAGGAACATAAACAAGATAAAAGACCTGCACTAAGGGCAAAGGCGGCACTGGGTGCAGCAGCAAAAGTGCTGGCAGTGCGGGTCCCTGAGACGGAGGAGCGCCACGTGTGATGTCTGTAGCGGCCATGTTTGTGGGAGCCGCGTCTCCTGCCGCGGTGTCTGCTGCGTCGGTACGGGTCTGAGTTAGGTAGCGATCCATGCACGGCAGCACGAGCAATGTGCGGGGGTGAGAATTGCCGCGATCCGGGACACTGCCAGGGCTTTGTATGCCGTTTTTTGGTGCGGTGGTCACGGAGCCTCCGGAGTCAGCGTCTCCTACATGTGGCGCCGGAACCGGAAGTCCTAAATATTTAATTTTTAGGGTAAACTTGCTACAGTAACATGCCAGTAATAAACTTTAATGTTTTAATTTTTTTATTGTTTTATTTTATTTCGTAAACATACTCTGCTTCATAAAATGGCTAGTTACTCCCAGTACTGTGAGGGGCATCTATCAATTATGTCCCACAGCAAGGCAGCACTTAACAGGAGCAGTGGGATTCAGAGACAGTTTGAAATAAAAACCCTGCATTATTCATTCATTATTCATAAATTACTTTTTCTATGGCAGAGTAAAACACACCCGACCATTTCTTAGGCCCAGTTCATTTTGAATGAGCTGAAAACTCACAGCTAGGGATGAGCCATACACCCCCCAGTTTGGTTCACACTAGAACCTGCGAACGGACCGAAAGTTCGCACAAACTTTAGAACCCCATTAAAGTCTATGTGATTCAAAATCAAAAGTGCTAATGTTAAAGGCTAATATGCAAGTTATTGTCCTAAAAAGGGTTTGGGGGCCCGGGTGCTGGGCCAGGAGACATGTTTCAATGCAAATATTTTTTTTAAAAAAAACAGACATTTTCCGGGAGCAGTGATTTTAATGATGCTTACAGTGAAAAAAAAGTGAAATATTCCTTTAAATATCATACCTGCTGGGTGTCTATAGTATGCCTGTGAAGTGGCACATGTTTCCTGTGTTTAGAACTGTCCCTGCACAAAATGACATTTCTCTAGGAAAAAAAAGTCATTTAAAACTGCTTGCGGCTTTAATGTAATGTCTGGTCCTGGCAATATGGATGAAAATCATTGCGAAAAATGGCAAGGATACCCTCAGCCCATTACCAGCCCCTTTGGGTCTTGTATGGATATTAAGGGGAACCCTGCATCCAAATTAAAAAAAGGAAAGGCGTGGGGCCCCCATGCCCTATATACTCTGAACAGCAGTATAAAGGCGGTGCAAACAAGACAGGGACTGTAGGTTTGTTGTGAAGTAGAATCTGTTTGCAATTTTAAACTGGTACATTTTTAAAGTGTAGCTCCAGCCAAAAAATCTATTTTTAAGCTTTCTGGAAAACATAGGGAAGGGGTATCATCACCCCTGCAACATTTGTTTTGCTGTCTGTGCACCTGTTCAGAAGATTTCACCTCACTTTCTGTCCTAATGACAAATGTTTTTAGAAAATTTTGGGTTTTTAGTGAAACAAGGATTGGTGATAAAGCATCAGTGGAGACACCTTTTTCCCATATTAACTCTTACAGGAGAGAATTTCCCTTCCTAGGGGTAGATTTCCTCTCACTTCCTGTTGTCTCCTTCTGTTTGCAAGTAGGAGTCATTTGTAAGTTGGATGTTTGAAAGTAGGGGCCTGCAGACGTTTGGCACTTAGGTGATGGTGTTGCCACAACACTGTAAGCCCCAGTTACTCTTGGTGGGCACTGGAACGCCCTGCTGTGAATTATTATATCAAAAATTGTAATTACATGCTATTGTTGAACAGTGGTAGAAAAATTGGGCCTTTGGTGGTGGTGGTGATGCTGGTGCCACAACACTGTAAGTCCTTACAGTTACTCTTGGGGGGCGCTGGAACGGGCCCGGCTGTGAAATATTAAATCAAGAATTGTAATTACATGCCCCTGTTGAACAGGGGCAGAAAAATTGGGCCTAAGATGATGGAGTAGATACCCTCTATCTATGTGAATTGTGTGTGATAGGGGGTGCTAGTTTGTGTATCAATAGTAAATGCAGGGGGGGCATGGCTTGCGTGTGATGGTGATGGACGCCTGAGCCTGCAGCTCTGACAGAGACCAGGGAAATCAGCGGCTTCCCGACACAATCCTGAGCTAAATTTGCCCACATACTCCTCCTCAACACCGGGGCAATCACCTGATGCAGTCCCGCATACAAAAGGACGAACGGTATCTTAAAAAACTCACAGACTTCTTCATGAGGCAAGATGGCGTCGGAGCGCTCTCTCAGCCATCCACATCGTCCTATACGGACCTCCCTGATGCTCATCCGGATCCCTGGGGAGCTGCTATCAAACATCCACAAAGCGGACATTGCTCGCACCCCCACATCTCTCAGCCCAACGAAAGCATGGATGAGGCTGGATCCTGCGCAACAGGCCCCCACTGCTGAGATACCTGCACTGCCACAGGATCAGGTAGGCCTCAATCTCGCATCCTCCATAGCACACTTCCCCAAATCAGGCCAGCCTGTACTGGATACCACAATGAAGGACATGCTCCTGTCACCTCAGTCCTCCCTCATGCTAAACTTCTCTGCAATGTTTAGAAGTTTCACCTCAGAGCTGCAGGGCATAGGGGCGAGAGTGCAGCACATGGAAAGTAAAATGGAGGAAAGCACAACCACAGTGAATGATCTCATAGATGCATGCAAGGATCAATCGGAGGAAATCGATTGGATTAAGGCTAAACTCGCAGACCTCGAGGATTGCTCGAGAAGAAATATTGTTAAAATAAGGGGGGTTCCTGTGTCCATTCCCCCTGCTGATCCTCAAAAATTTGCCGGTGAAATTATTGCTAAATTACTCCCCGAGGTGTCACAAATAAAACGCATCATTGATCGCATTCTTTGCATACCTAAGCACAAACACCTGGAGGCATTGATTCCTAGAGATGTCCTTATGAAAATCCATTTCTTCCCAGCGAAAGAAAAACTGCTGGCGAAAGCCAGATTAACCCTGGAGCTCCCGGCCCCATATAATGGTATTCACCTATATGCAGATCTCTCCCAGTTCACTCTAAACTTGAGGAGACAGATGAAAATGACTACAAAGGCCATTAACAACCACAAGATTCCATATAAATGGAGGCATCCAGCCACCTTAGTGATCTCCAACAACGGCACAACTACTGTTATCTCAAACCCCAGGGACAGGCTGCAGCTTCTCTATTCCTGGGGTATTATCCCTGATCTCTCACCTGAGGAACAGAGTACCCTTTCAGAGTTTCGTCCACGAAGCAAACAGAGCCAAGACCACCCCACTCATGGAAGGATGTAATTGACCCCCATCATATGATTCTCCAGCGACATGTATCCCCGGTCCTCTGTCATGCTGAAATATAGCTGTTTTGAACGTCCCCCAAGTTTTGTCAGTATTCCAGGTTTCACTTACTGACATTTTGAGTATAGTTTGAAAGTTTACTTTATTGTTCTCTTTCTCTTGGAACAATACTCATTTCCACTCCACTTGGTGCCCACGGCTGTGGGTACAGTGTTCTTGAATATTGTGGTAAATAAGGTCTCCTACGGACCAGTGGAAAAGGACAGGCTTGGTTCTAGTACATATTGACTCCGCCTTCATTAACTGTTTTCTTTTTTTTTATTAGCATAGTTAGAAAATGATTCCTACTAGCCAGATCCAGGAGGACCATAGTCTTCACGACTGTAAATTCCATTAACAGAAGAGCAGCTGAGAACTCACGTCCTTCCTTCTAAGGCCGCATACACACGAGGAGATATGTCCGATGAATCGGTCCGACAGACCGCTTTCATCGGACATATCCCCTGGGAGATTTTGGTTTGATCTGTGTACACACGATCAAACCAAAATCCCCGCCGACAGACAGCGCGGTGATGTGGCGGTGACGTTGACGCCACCACGTCACCACTCCAGGAAGTAAAATACTTCCACGCATGCGTCGAATCCATTCGGCGCATTCGGGAGATTTTTGTCCGCTGGTTAGGCGTACTAACCAGCAGACATGTCGGACAGACGGGTTTCAGCAGACAGATTTTAAAGCATGCTTTAAAATTTGTCTGCTGGAAAAACCTGTCTGTTCGCCCGTACACACGATCAAATTTGTCTGCTCAAACAGTTCGTCGGACCAGTTTCAGCAGGTAAATTCGAACATGTGTACGCAGCCTAACAAGTGTTATCTTGCACCGCACCTCACCTACCCTATCACAATGGCTGTTAATGTAATGTCACTCAACACAAACGGCCTAAATCACCCGGTCAAACGGACTTCCTTATGGAAAACAGCATTGTCTCACGAATGTGATATCCTAGGCAGCGTACACACGATAAGACCGGTCCGATTAAACTGGTCTTAGGACCAGTTTCATCGGATCAATTCTATGGTGTGTACAGCCCATCGGACCGTTGTCCATCGGATGAAAGATTTAAAACTTGCTTTAAAATCTGTCCGACGTACAGATTCGATGGTTAGTATGCCAAAGCATGGGACCAAAAATCTGCGCATGCTCAGAATCAAGTCGACACATGCTTGGAAGCATTGGACTTCCCTTTTTCAGCACATCGGTGTGTTCTACGTCACCGCGTTCTGGTCTGATCGGATTTTTGGTCCGCTGGTGTGTACACACATCAGACAATCAGACCACTTCAGCCTGGTCCGATGAAAACGGTCCGTCGGACCAGTTTCATCAGACCAGTCTGATCATGTGTACGTGGCCTTATGCGCTCAAGAAACGCATTTTGCTTTACACGCCTCACCCAGATGTCAACACAAGTCCTTCCCACATGTTTTCACTGCACGTTGCACGAAGAAACAATGGGGAGTCATGATTGCAATCAGGGAGACTATTGCCTTCCAACTTCACAACTGTGTTTTAGAGGGTCGCTTTATAATCCTTGTCTGTACTATAGAAAACGTCCACTATACCATCGTGAACATCTATGCCCCGAACCTTATGCAGATTCATTTTCTCAAGGGAGTTATGACTGAAATTCTGAAAGCCCAAAAAGGACACCTTCTTATTTGTGGTGATTTCAATTCAGTGCCTGACTACGAAATGGACTCATCCTCTGGTCCCAAACATTTACTTCTCCATTGGCTTCCCTTTTTGCGAATTATGACTTGTATGACATATGGAGGTGCTGTAATGCGACTGAGAGGGATTACTCATTCCTTTCCTCACGTCACAACACCTACTCACGCATAGATCTTTTCTTATCTGATAAATGGTCATTGCTAAATATTAGTGCATCCAAAATCCACACCATCACCTGGTCGGACCATGCTCCTGTCAGCATCCAAATTAAAAATCAAAATTCTAATCCAAAATATTTTGTGTGGAGAGTAAACAATTCCATACTACAACGTGCAGAGAATAAGGCGTACCTTTTTAAGCGCCTAACTCAATTTTTTAGTATTAATTCAGATTCAGTGTCTGACCCAGCGGTGCTGTGGTGTGTCCACAAATCTTTTATGAGAGGCTATTTCATACAACTTGGTGCCAAAATGAAAAGGAGGAGGTTGCAGAGATTGGATGAATTAACTGCTAAAATAGTTACGGTAGACCAACAAAACAAATCTAAACCATCCCACACTCTCCAATCCCAATTGTTTAAATTAAGGAATGAACTGAGTTTGTTACTCCTGAAGGGGTATGAATTAAACCTTAGAAAGCTAAAAGCAAAATCTTTTGCTACTAACAACAAAGCTGGGAAAGTCATGTCCCAACGCATTAAGGGGCATAGAATGAAAACAAAAATTGCACATTTGTCTTATCCTACTGCCCAAGACAAACACATCAATCCCCAAGTGATATCTGACACATTTAGTTCCTACTATAGAGAACTGTATAATCTAAAAAAATTATAAGGACATGCACCAACCCACTTAGCTTGAAATTCAAACCTTTCTTAACTACGTAAACCTACCAACTATTATGCCTGAGCAACTCGCAACACTTAACATGCCCTTCACTATCTCCGAAGTACAATTAGCAATTGAAAAACTACCCTTATCGAAATCCCCGGTCCGGATGGTTACACAGCGGAATACTTTAAAGAATTTAGCACAACCTTAGCTGCTTATCTCTGCAACCTATTCAACCAGGCTGCAACTTCCTCCAAGTTCCCAGACTAAATGCTCTCAGCTCTTATAGTCAACCTGCCCGAACCGGGCAAGGATCCCACCACCCCGCAAAATTTTCGCCCAATATCGCTCCTAAACCTTGATCTTAATATTTATGCTAAAGTAATTGCAAAAACTTTTGGATCTTCTGCCCTCTCTGGTCCATAAAGACCAAACTGGTTTTACCAAAGGTCGCCAAACATCTGACACTACGAGACGTCTCATAAATATCATTCAACACACAACAACGACCGGAACGCCTTCTCTGCTCTTGTCCCTAGATACAGAGAAGGCATTTGATAGGGTACACTGGTCTTATCTTTCCTCAGTTCTGGAAAAAATGTGATTTAAAGGTCATATCCTCCAATCTATACTCGCTTTATACTCTAATCTATCCGCAAAAGTTTACTCCTCTAACCATCTTTCTACCCCCTTTTACATTACAAATGGCACAAGACAGGGCTGTCCCTTATGTCCTCTAGTTTTCAATCTCATGATGGAGCATTTGGCGGAACACATACTGTACGTAGCAACCCTAATATTTCTGGAGTCCGGATTGGACACCAGATTCACAAAATTTGTCTCTTTGCGGATGAAGTGATACTCATGTTGACTAATACATCACCTTCCCTGCCCAAACCAAGTCCTCACTTGGTTCGGTGAAGTCTCATACTTTAAGGCTAACGCCACAAAAATCCCACATCCTTGATCTAGGCGTAGACCCTGTAACACGCAACCTTTTGCAGCACCAATTCCCTTTCACTTGGGCAATGACGAGTATACTGAACGGAAGAAAGTCATGTGGCCTTCAGAAAAAAACTCAAGACCCACCTCTTCTGAAGGCTAAAGAAGAAAATGGATTCCAAGCACCTTGAGGCGATTCAGTTTGCATTTGTAGCGCTATACAAGTTATTCACTCACTCACTAACCCACACGTATGGTAGCTTTTCCAGACTTCCACACTTACTATGTAGATGCCCAACTAGTACATATCCATGACTCCAACACTAGCTAATGTTTGCATTGAAACCAAAGCTGCCATGATGACCTCTTAGCAATCTGTGTATAACATAGTATATATATGTAAAGTACCTTACTTTTCAGGAACACCCATGCAACACACTCTCCTCTCTATTGCCCTCTACATATTAAAATACTTACAATAGAAATTTGGCTTGCCCTTCTAAATACTGTTCCACTATTATCAACTTCACCATGCAGTCTGGATACAATTTGGTACATACAATAACCCTACACATATCACCCCTTTTGAACTACTACTGAGAAGACTCACTTCTCCAAACTAGTCTCCACTTATTATTTAACTCTCAGCACCACCTCTAAAGCCTTGTACACACAATCTGGCCATCCGATGAGAACGGTCCGACGGACCATTTTCATCGGTTCACCGATGAAGCTGACTGATGGACTGATGGGCCTACACACCATCGGTTCATGAACCAATCGTGTCAGAACGCAGTGACGTAAAACACAACGACGTGATAAAAAAACATAGTTGAATGCTTCCAAGCATGCGTCGACTTGATTCTGAGCATGCGTGGATTTTTAACTGATACTTGTGCGTACTAATGATCGGTTTTGACCTATCGGTTAGCCGTCCATCGGTTCAATTTTAAATCAAGCCATCTGTTTTTGGACCGAAGGATAACAGACTGATGGGGCCTACACACGATGGGTTTGGACCGATGAAAATGAACCTCAGTCCGTTTTCATTGGTTTGAACCAATCGTGTGTATGCGGCTTAAGACCATCAATAGGTATAGGTATAGATATCAATAGGCCCAAACTAAATGCTCCATTCCATTCCCTCAAACCACAGACCAAGACTGAACAGAATTTTAAGACACATACAAGGGTTCAGTGATTTCCTCTGTGGACAGAGTGATACAAATTAAATGATTTTACTATGCTGACTACACCCTGCTAGGCTTTAAAAAAAGTGTCTATGTTCCTCCTCGGCTTGTTTTTTTTGGATGTGAAAAAAATATTCTTTCACTGTTTTAAGGTCAATGTGCCAGATTCAGGTAGACTTAAATTTGCGCTGCGTAATCGAAATACTCTACGCTGCCGTATTTTACCAGGCTCTACATCGAATTCTTGTAGATTTTTGCACGTACGCTACGGCGGAATAGTCTATTTCTCGCCGTGTAATCGAAATAAGCGGTTAGGGGGCGTGAAGCATTTAAATTAGGCGCGTCCCCTCGGCGATCGAACTGCTCATGCTCCGTTCAGAAATTTCCCACCGTGCATTGCGCAAAATCACGTCGTTACGTCATTTTTTGTTTGAGTAGCATCGTTTATGAACATTCCTATTCCCGGATGACTTACGTAAAAAATAATAAAAGACGTCGGAAACGTAGAAATTTCGACGCGGGAACGACGGCCATACTTAACATGGGCTGTCTAATATTAGAGCAGCAAAAAGCTGGTATAGTGTTACGCAAAAAAAAGATGACTAAAGATACCGTAAGAGATAGCATACCCCGACGCGAAAAACGACGGGAAGTCCACCCAGTGGCCGCAATTTTATTGCAGCGTAGATCCGAAGGCGTACGAACACGTAATCCAGTCGAATTGAAGCCCGCAGCCGTCTATTCATGGTTTGAGGTTTCAGACTAGCTAAAAAACGTGCGTAATTTGAAATTACTCCAGTCTAACACCAGTTAGACAGGAGTTACGGCTCTCTGAATCTGGCCCAATGACTTTATCTTCTCACCCTGAGATCCCCCAATATCCATCATCCTAAAACAATGCCTATTAGGTAATATTGGGGACCAGCACGTTTCTAAACATGCTAACATGTTACTGTTATACTCTACTTTAATGTTAGGAAGCAATCCCCTCTATCGATGCTTGAAAATAAAAATGAATAATATTTTACTACTATACAATGTACTTAAAAAATGTACAGCTTCCCTGGTCAGACCATCATTTCACCTCCTTTAGTGCAAAATGTATTGGCCTCATTTCCACATCATATTCATGGCGGCTCAATGAATCTTTACTAACAGACCCCAACCATCAACACGAGATAGCATCTCACACCTTACACAATACTAATCATTTATATGACAAAAAAGGGAATCCATGGTTTAATCATTCCAATCACTTCTTTAACTCTGCATAATAAGAGCCCTTGAGGATCCGTACCTTTATCATCCGCTTGCTCAGCAGGGATCACTCCGTTGATCCCCGCTGAGCCGGCAGATGACAGGGCGGTCCCTGCACACTGTGCAGGGACCGCCCTGTCAGATCTTGGCTCTCCTCTATAAGGGGACCGGATGAACACGGACCGTCTGTCCGTGTTCATCCTATCTGATCCGCAGACGGATGGAAAAATATTATTTTCTTGCGTCTGCAGAAACAGAGCATAGCAGACACTGATAAAATTGGGTGTCAGCGGATATTCATCCGCTGACACCCGCTATTCAATAGGGATACATGTATGTTCATTTTTAATCCGAAAATGGATGGATGAAAGACGGACATACGGTCTGCATGTGTGAAAGGGCCCTAATACTTTTTATTAAGAATTCTGACGTTGGTATTACATGCTGGTCAACCTTCATAAATAATTTCTTTCAATTATTGTATACTATGTGACAATCTTCCCAATCTGTAAACTTTATGTAATGTATTTTTTATGGCATTTGTTAACAACTTTTTGTACCACTTTCTTGTACCCAATAAAAAAGATTGTAAACAAAAAAAAATGTACAGCTTCATGGGTTATGGAATCATGGGTTACATCTATCCATACAATTACTATTCTGGAACCTGGTCTTTCAGTTAAATCTACATTCTCTGGGTTATATTACTGTTCATGACATTATTGTAGTTGTTTTGATATACAGGGGGTCCCCGGGTTACGGGTCTGTAAGTTTGTTCTTAAGTTGAATTTGGAACAGGTACACTTTTTAAGTGTAGCTTCAGCCCAAAAAACAATTTTAAGCTTTTTGGATAGCATAGGGAAGGGTTAACACCCCTATAACATTTGTTTTGCTGTCTGTGCCCCTGCTCAGAACATTTCACCTCACTTTTTGTGCCAATGACAATTGGATTTTGAACATTTTGGGTTGTTTTTGAAACAAACCTTGGTGATAAAGCATTAGTAGAGACACCTTTACCTAAAATAACTCTTAAGCCTTGTTGACTTTCATCAGTCTTGCCTACACACCATCAGTCCAAAATCTGATCGTGCCCAAACGTGGTGACGTACAACACTACGACAAGCTGAAAAAAATGAAGTTCAATGCTTCCAAGCATGCGTTGACTTGATTCTTGACCGATGGAGTTCCATACAGAAGATTGGATTTTTCTGTCGGTTTTTTATTCATAGGAAAATTTTTAAACATGTTCTTTTTTTATACACCAATAGAAATAAAATTGATGGGGCCCACACCCGATCAGTTTGTCTGATGAAAAATGTCCATTGGACGGTTTTCAGCAGACAAACCGATCGTGTGTACAGGGCTTTACAGGAGAGAATTTCCCTTCCTAGGGGTACATTTCCTCTCACTTCCTGTTGTTTCCCTCCATTTGTAAGTAGGAGTCATTTGTAAGTTGCATGTTTGTAACTAGGGGACCCCCTGTATTAACCACTAGCTGACTAGCAATCGTCATTCTACTGCGGCAGGTTGGCTCTCCTGCGCAAAATCGCTGTAGCTGTACATCGGCCCTTTAAACATCTGTTACGTGCAACATACAATCACATATTTTTGGTAAAAAAAAAAATAATTGCAAAGGTGTAAATTGATTGGTTTGTTATAGGCCCAGATTCACAGAGATGGGCGCATTTTTACGCGGGCGTAGCGTACACATAGTACGCTACGCCGGAACAGCGCGCATAGGCATGCACTGCATTCAGCAAGCCATTGCTCACCAAGATGAGCCAGCGTAGCGTATTTTTGAAGGCGCAGGCCAGCGTAATTGGAAGTGGACGTAACCCCATGCAACTGATGATCCAAGCGTGGCACAGTGGTTTACGTCCGGTGTATTGTAAACAGCGCATGCGCCATGATGTGGACGTATGTCCCGCTTCCCTCTGCGCATGCTTACAACTATGCTCGGCGTAAGCCCTAAGATACACTGGCCCACCGTATTCGCCGAGAGCATAAGTACGCCCAACCATACGCCCGTTGAGCGCAAAAGTATGCCAGCAGCTTGTCTTCCGTAGTGCAGGTACTTTTGCATTCTGAGCGATGTCCGATACTGAGGTGGACAGGGAGAGGAGTATGAAAAAAAATTCTGCTGAGGAGA
The DNA here is from genome assembly GCA_029574335.1 of Rana kukunoris. Taxonomy (NCBI): domain Eukaryota; kingdom Metazoa; phylum Chordata; class Amphibia; order Anura; family Ranidae; genus Rana; species Rana kukunoris. Next base: position 312,684,062 of record CM056051.1, on the reverse strand, counting down.
GGGCGATCCTTACCTCTGCCATCTCTATGTACGATGTGTACCTCCATGGCACACAGAGTGCCAGGACCAGCAAGGCCAGGGAGCTTGAGATCCTCCAGAAGAATCACCCTGGAGGTCAATGCCTTTGGGCATGAGAATAGGACCGCTAAGGACATCGCAAAGAAGATCAACAATATGAGTCGTCGGGTCAGAGATAAGCTGGCCAGCATCAGAAGGCACCACAGGGGCACGGGAGGCGGACCAGCCAGTACTGTCAGGCTGACTGCCAAGGAGGAGGTCATTGCCAGCTGTCTGGAGCAGGTGAAAGGCCTGGAGGGCTTTGACTCCAGCAGTGAACAGGCCTTGAGGACAGGTAAGTGTGTCTTATCCCCATCCGGTGTGTAGCATGTGAGGGGGTACAAGGGAACATGTGACAAGTGTGTGGGTCCACCAACATGTGAATGCTTTGTGTCATCCACAGATGTGCTGGAGGGAGCGGGACCATCGTCTGCTGCTGGACGTCCCACGAGGGGAGTGCCCACACCTCTGCTCTAGCGGTAGACGTGGAGGAGCATGTGGATCTTGAGGAATGTCTCTACCTCGAGGAGGATAACATCTTCCCTGGACCCTACGGGACCGCCACCCCCATCAGGGGTAGCCCCTCAAGGGCCACCCCCATCAGGGGAACCCCTCAAGGGCCAAACCTATCAGGGGAACCCCCTCAAGGGCCATCCCCATCAGGGGAAGCCCCTCAAAGGCCACCCCGTTCAGATGGGCACAAGCCTCTCCATCCCCAAGGAAGGCTTTAAGGAAGACAAGGGGTGTAGCCGACAAGATAAAGGGAAAACCGCCGCTCCAGACGACACTCTTCAGTGGTGAGTAAAGTTCAAAAACCCAAATGGGTGCAGGCAATGCGTGGTGCAATATAAGGAAAGAAAAATGGACAGCCGCACTCCAATGGATGAAAAGACTTAAAAATAGTGCCTGTTTATTCCAGTCAAAAAACTAAAACAGCAAAAACAGCAAACAGTGGGGTAACAAAATCTGACGCGTTTCACATCGACAACCGATGCTTACACATCGACAACCGATGTGTAGCCGGATCCCTAAAAGAAGGGCTTGAGAGGGAACAGGCCCGCCAGACACGCCACATGGGAGACATTTTCAGCGACCTCCATCGTGTGGCTGACAGCCTGGCTGCCTTTGATGGGTCCTCGGCCAAGACCCAGGCAGAATACATAGTGGCTGTGCAGGGCACCGCAGCCGCTATGCAGCAGTGCCTCAGCCAGCAGGCTGCCCATACCCTGGCTATTTCGGACTGCATGCAGGAGGTAAATGCCAACTGCGCAGCCATGGTCACATGTCTCTGCGACCAAACCCAGTCCCTCAATGCTATGCATTACCATATGGTAGCAGGGGGTCCCTCTTAATCTGGGGACCAGGGATCTGGGGACGTTCAAGCCACCTTGGACCGGCACTCCGGGGCTATGGGGGATCTGCAGGCCACAGCCACAGGGATCCTTGCGGAGGTGAAGAGCCTGGGGAGGTTGTGCAGGCCAACACTTCCACCATACAGATGGAGGGTCACCTGAACAGGCGCCTCCAGCGCCAGACCAGCGGCAGGCAGCTGCGGATGCAGGCAGAGACCAATAGTGTGCTAACACGCATTGCCGTAGCATTGGAGGGCATGCAGGCAACATCTGCCAAGAGCGACAGGCCAGGGGATGAACCTCTTCGGAATGACGCACCCCCCCACCCCAGTCATCCCCACGACTATTGAGGAGCCGGACCCTTAGCACGAGCCTGGCCCATGAGAGGGCAAATGACTCTCTGGACGTTGGCAGCTCAGAGTATGAGCTTTGTTTTTGTTTTAAGTGATGTGCACAGATGTATGTGCCATCCTCCAGTAAGGGCGTGCCATGTCGGACAATGGCATGATTCTTTTTTTTTTTAAGTCACTGCACACGGTCAGGAGTGCAGGCTACAGTGTGACTGGTGTGTGAGTGTGTGTGACATTCCTGCCAGCAAGACGTGTCACCTTGGATCGTCGGGGAGAGGTTACCCCCATGACCGTGTGAATGTGGTATGAATGGACAGCAACATCATTGGGGCCTTGGCGTGGCGTTGCTGCTCCCAAGTCCTGTGCGGTGGACTTGGGCTAAACCAATGTGAGGTGGATGTGGTGTGTGTGAGCTAGGGACCACAGTGGTGTGCATGCGTGCATTGTCCGTGTGCCATGATGAATGTGTGTGTGTGTTTAACATGCAAAGATGCGTTCCACGAGGCAATTCCTGACTGCTGTTCCTTCAGCAGATGGGGAAGCCTCAGGCAGGGGGGGACTGTGTGGTTCGGGGGTCAGGTCATCACATATGTCAATCTCCAGGCCCTTTCTCATGGCGTAGTTGTTCAGCACGCAACATGCACCGATGATCGGGCACACAAAGTTTGGGGAATACAACAGGGCCCCCCGGAATTATCCAGGCATCGGAAACGGAACTCCAGGATGCCAAATGTGCGCTCCACCACTGCACAGGTGCGTATGTGTGCAGCATTGTATCTTCTCTCTCCTCTGGTTTGGGGATTCCGGTATGGAGTCAGGAGATGGGGCTCAAGTGCATATGCCGAGTCACCTGGAAGGGAAAAGACAGGAGGATGTTAGCCGTGCATGTGCCCCTCGTGATGTCACTCACCAACCAGCAAGCTGTCTCTTTACACGTTCTGTTTCGCATTCTGTTGGGATGTTGCTTTGACGGTATATGTAGCTGTTGTGGCTGGCCCCCGGGTGTTTGGCGTGGACGTGCCATATGAGGCATTGGGCATCGGCTATCACCTGTACGTTGATGGAATGCCACTGCTTACGATTGCGGTATATGTGCTCTGTGGCATGGGGGGGCCGTAGTGCCACATGTGTGCAATCAATGGTCCCAACTGTGCGTGGGAATCCGGCAATTCTGTCGAAATCCTGCATCGCCTTCTGCCGCAGATGCTCATGGGTCGGTTTGATGATGTAGTGGGACATGCGTGTGAGGATTGCGGGGACAACCTGGTGCACGCATCTGCTCATGGTGGATTGTGACATCCCAGACATGACTCCACTTGTACGTTGGAAAGATCCACTGGCGAGGAAATGGAGTGTTGCCAGTACCTTGACCAGTGGCTGCACTGCATGTGAGCATCCCGTCTGGCTGGTGATTTCATCATGCAGGGCTGTAGCTAATTCCAGGATGGCATCAGGGCTGAATCGGAAGATGCAATACACCTCTGATTCCCACATGCCAAAGATGTTCATGAGCGTTTCGGTATATCCTCTCCTGTGCCCTCCTCCTCCGTGCCTGTGGACGCAGTAGTGCTAAGACCATGGCTGCCCCTGGCATGTTGGCATACAGATGTGTTGTCCTGCAAGTGTGGTTGCTCAGCTTGTCCGTAACGGTGCTGCTGCAGCTGCTCTCCAGCTGACCTGTGCACATCTGTTGCTGAGTTACACCTCCTTAATGGGGAATAACTTTGCGCCCGGCGTACACTTACGCACAGTGCGCGTAGTCTGCGTCGGGCGCACGCACGTTCGTGAATCGGCGTATTTCCCTCATTTGCATATTTGAATGCCTAATCAATGGGAGAAGCAACATGCGTCCAGATGAAAAATGCGCGCAAGTTACGCCGGGGTAAGTAAGATACGTTAGAGTAGGGTAGCCAGTTTTTAGGCATATATTAGTTTGTGACTCAGGTGCACAGATACGCTGGCACTACGTCGGCGTAAAGTGATTTCCGCCAGCGCAAGTGATTTGTGAATCCGGGCCATAGTGTCTACAAAATAGGGAATGGATGTATACCATTTTTATTATTATTATTTCTTTACTAGTAATGGCAGTGATCTGCAAGTTTTAGCAGACTGCGACATTGAGGTAAACAGATTGGACACTTTTTTGTCAAATTGTTTTATTGATTTCCACAATGTACAATTCAAAGAAGGTAACAACTTTTACAACATGCTAGACATACAGAGTGGTAACAAAAAAAAATATCTTATTGTATAAAATATAGCTAAATATCCGCAGGCCTCTTAAAAAAACATAATATAGTCTGTCACACCATCTGGGTACACACTGTGAGCAGGCTCATGTCATGGGTAAACAATAGAAATACGCCACCCTAGACCCTGATGAGGATCTCTGGTGTTGTGTACTGTAGAAATTTCAGCCATATATCAACAATAACTAAATTTTGTTACCGAGTTAGCCCATTACACATATCCTAGTCTTCATGCAATTTTTATTCATGTATGTTTTCCATTGTGTATAGGTGTTAGCTGTTACTAACATCACTTCTCAAGTCTACCATTTGAGGGCAGGAGGCCCTTATGCATACATTATAAGTCATCAGTCATACGATAAACAGATTAAATATCATATAAATGAGGAGGCTTTTGTTGACATTCTCCAAATATCCCAATGTTAATGGAATTGTGGTGCTCTTCTTTCCTTACAAGCAAGCATTTGTTCCATTATACATTGTGCAGAAACTCTGGCTATTACTTCTTCAATATTTGGGGGATTCGATGAGCGCCATTTCTTTGCTAGGGTGATACACGCTGTGAATAAGTTATGGATAAACCCTTTTCTCGCTAGAGGGGGGGGGGGGGGGAGTGTTCAATACCAAGGCTCAGGAGGGTTAGTGCAGGTGTTAAGGTAAGTGTGGTACCTGTGATCTCTTGGATAAGATTGGAGACATCAGTCCAGAAAGTGCATATCATATAACAGCTCCATAGTATGTGTAGGAGGTTGTCTGTACAATGACAATCTCTCCAGCATAGTGAGGAAATTGCTGGATCCATTGTATGTAGGCCTGGAGGTGTAAGGTATCATCTATGAAGAATCTTTTGTGTGTTATACCAGTGATCTACACATGCTGAGGATGTGCCATTGTATTTTATTGGTAAATGCCATTGTTATAAAGATAAGTCTCTTTGTATTTCTTTCTCCCATTTTAACATGTTAGGTAGTTTATTTTGTAGAAAAGGAGTGGTGGAATGTTTATAAAATAGGGATATTCCTTTATGTCCATCTGGGTGTTTATTTATTAAAACATTCCATAGTAGCAGAGGTATCTCTACAGGCTGGGTCTGGTTTGAGGTTATGTGGTGAATTAATTGGTATATTTTATATCTGTCCATTCCATCTATCTCTTTTAGATCAGCCATGGAGTAATGTACTCCCTTTATTTTTCAGGTTTGAGTTGAGAACCCCAGGATTAGGTACTCATAAGTCGTTAGCAAGACATTTAATCTGAAATTTGGAACATCAGCAAACTTTGGTCTTGTTATTGAAGACCAAGCTGCGGTAGTAGCTTAAATGGATGGGTATGATGGAGTTGACGGGGTATGATGGAGTTGACGGGCTATGATGTAGGCTGTCAGCCATTGCTAAAGCAGGAAGGTTATATCCTGTGGTGACCTCACCCTCTATGTCTGTCCACCTGTTGTCTTTCTGACAAGAGAACCAGTAATGCATTTGGTCAAGTACTGCGGCCTGGAAGTAAATTTGCCCCTTTGGAAGACTAAGGACCCCCAGGTGTTTGGGTTTGTACAAAGTTGTTAGAGCTACAGGTATTATAGGCTTTTTACCCACCCAAATGTATTTTTTTTCTACTTTCAGACACTTTTGACATTGACACATTTTTGGGACCATTGACATTTATACAGAGATCAGTGCTATAAAAATGCACTTATTACTGTGTAAATGTCCTATTTAAGGAATAACGTTACGCCAGACGTAAGCCTTACGCAAACCGTGTATATTAAGCGGCTGGCGCATCTAAATTTGCATATTTAACATGGGTACGCCGAATGCGTGCAGCGTAACTATGCGCCCACGATACGCCGGCGTAGGCAAGTTACGTTGGGCAGCTGAAGCCATGTTTTTTGACGTATCTAGCTTTCTGAATTGCACATGATGGCGCACATTTGTACTTACGACGGTGTATCTTTAAATACGTCGGTGTAAGTCCGACATGAATCCAGGCCCTTATGTTTAGGTCTATTTGTCAGGTCTGGAGTTTGTCTACTTCAATGAACCACTGACCAAGCTGGTTAGATTGTTGTAGAAGAATTTGGAGATATGGAAATGAGTCATCTGCCCAAATATGGATAGTTCTGGATTTCAATTTAGGGATTACAGTAGCTATTTAGATTTAAATCCATTCTGGAAAAGTCTGCGTGCATATTAGAAGGCAAAGTTGAGACTTTAGAGAAATGAATGCAGACTAAGAAGTTACAATTTTACAGTTTACACTAGAACAGATACTGTATATAGAATGTGGGCTAGGTACACAGATATGATCAATCAAATTGAAACTAGAAAGGCGCTACTGAAACTACTAGATTTTTTATTTATTTTTTAATGAGATTCATACAACTAACTTAACTAAAATTACTATTAATATATTTTGTACTAGAATATAACATTCATGTATGTAAACTCCCTTGTACAAGTGCTGCAATTTAATGAAAAACAGATAATGTAAAGTTAAAGTATATATTTTTCTAAACAGAAAGAATAGCTGTCTCTATCAAATGAGCTTAACTTGTTGTTAGTGACAGGTTTACTTTGCCAAAGAACTGTAGACCTGATGAGGCATGACTTATTCATGACAGAAAAAGCTTCTAAAATGTAAAACTAATAAGAAGTATCATTTCACCTTGTGTCAAAAGGGCATGAAATAAGAATCAAGCAATCAGTGTCAGCAAATTTACCTTTGTGCTCTTATAAAGTCTACATAGCTCTGACATCTTTTTAATAAAGTCAGAAAGTGATCATCAACTAATGCCGCGTACACACGATCATTTTTTGTGATGAAAAAAAACGACGTTTCAAGTGATGAAACAAAACAAAGTTTTTCAAACTTCATTTTCCAAAACGACGTTGCATACACACCATCGTTTTTCCAAAATGCTCTAGCAAAGCGTGGTGACGTAAGACACATTCTACGGCACTCAGTTCCATTGAAGCTCCGTCTCATAACTTGCCTCTGAGCATGCGCGGCTTTAAAAACGTTGTTTTCATCATTGTTTTGCCCACACACCATCACTTTTTATGACACAAAAAACGACGTTTTGAAAAACGACACCAAAAATTCAAGCATGTTGGAATTTTTTTGGGTCGGTTTTTTTTAAGACAAAAAACGACGTTTTGCCCACACACGATCAATTTAAATGACATTTTAAAAAAACAACGTTTTTTTTCATCGCAAAAAACGACCGTGTGTACGCGGCATAATAGTCTAACTAGAGCATATACAAAAATATGGTAGAATAAATTAGTGACTAAAGATAGTTCTATGTGGTTAAGATATATTTTTATTAGATTGATGAAATAGAATAATCAAGAATAGGTCGACTTTAGATGTATCCAACTACCATAGTCGTGAGCAGCTTTTTCGATTAGAGTGTGCACCCCAGAGGTAAAACACACACATGCGCGTGTGTATATATATATATACATATATATATATATATATATATATATACATACACACACTATAATGTCAAAAGTACACGCAAATGAACATTAATGGCATTCCAGTCTTATGCTGGCCATACACTCCACGAAAAATCATCCGAACGAACTTTCGAAAAACAAAAGTTCTGTCGTGAGTACAAAAGATAGTGCCATTATGTAATGATCGATACCTAGTGCAGAAAGTTCGGACGAGAAACACATTAACCTTCCGATTTATCGTTCGTTCGGCAGAAAATTTCCAAACCTGTCCTTCGTTTTTCCGGCTCAAAAACGTCCAAACGATTTTCAATATTGTGCCTATTAACTGGCCGAAAAAAGAAAGATCTTTCTTAACGACCGATTTTCAGCCGAATTTTCGTATAGTCTATGGCCAGCCAGTCCGTAGGGTTCAATATTGAGTTGGCTTACCTTTGCAGCTATAACAGATTCAACTCTTCTGGGAAAGCTGTCCACAATGTTTAGGAGGGTGTCTATGGGAATGTTTGACCATTCTCCTAGAAGAGCATTTGTGAGGTCAGGCACTGATATGAAAGAGAATGCCTGGCTCACAGTCTCCACTTTAATTCATCCCAAAGGTGTTCTATCAGGTTCAGGTCAGGACTCTTTGCAGGCCAGTCAAGTTCCTACACCCCAAACTCGCTCATCCATGTCTTTATGGACCTTGCTTTGTGCACTGGTCCAAATCATTTTGTGGAGGTGGATTATGGTGTGGGGTTGTTTTTCAGGGGTTGGGCTTGGCCTCTTAGTTAAAGAACTCTTAAGGCGTTAGCCTACCAAGACATTTTGGACAATTTCATGTTCCCAACTTTGTGGGAACAGTTTGGGGATGACCCCTTTCTGTTCCAACATGACTGCGCACCAGAGAACAAAGCAAGGTCCATAATGACATGGATAAGCGAGTTTGGGGTGGAGGAAAATTAAACTTCAAGTGCAATAATTGACATTATAATAGTAACTAAAACATAAAAAAAGTGTAACAATCTAAAAAATGAAACCTCCCAACTAAAAAGTTGTTGCACTCGAACTTAATTTGTATTGCAATTATCCGTAGAGGGGTTTCCACCATCCCTGCTAAGTTAAAAAAAAAAAAAAAAGTATGTCTTATTCTCATTTATTTTGATGTGTATTACATGTGAAATCACATATAACTGGAATTATTGCAGTTGGAGTCAATGGGCCAGATTCTCAGCGGTTTTTTTTGGCTCGTATCTATGTGCGTGATGCTTAGCATCACTTTGGCATAGATACGCTTGAACATCCGACAAGTGTAATACCACTTGCTCTAGTACGATGCGGCGGCGTAGTGTAAATGGCTTACGCTATTCCGGCAAATTTCTTAGATAATCTGGCCCAATCTGTCTGGCAAATATCTATAGGAGGGGTTTCTATCATTCCTACTAAGTTTAATTTTTATGTATTTTTTTCAGTTTGATATGACGTTACATATCAAAGAGACCGGGTAATATTGACGTTTATTGAGATTTCTATACATTAGAGGGTTCCACCATTATTGTTAAGTTATTTATCAGTAAGTTAGGGCTGCACCTTTTTTTGTTGTGGTGTGGGAACACATAACAGTGCTTAGCGGCAGGCCTTTTACTGACACGTATTTATTTTACCTCCAGTAGTTTATTGTTAATAGTAATGTGGTGATTACCTATTATACTAAAGGTGGCACTGATAGGCAGCACTGATTGGCATTGATAGGCAGGACTGATTGGCAGCATTGATGGGCAGTAATTGGCAGCACTGTTGGGCACTGATAGATGGCACTAATAGGCTTCACTGATTAGCACTAATGGACACTAATAGGTGGCACTGATAGGCAGCACTGACTGTCAGCACTGAGCGACACTGATAGGCAACACTAAGCAGCACTGATTTTCAGCACTCATGGGCACTGATAGGCAGCATTCATGGGCACTGGCAGCATTGATTGCCACTGATGGTCAGCACTAATAACGGCACTGATAGGCAGCACTCATGGGCACTGATTGGAAGCATTGATTGGCATTGGGCAGCACTAATTAGCACTAATTTGCACTGATGGGGAGCGCTGATTGGCACGGATAGTGGTACTGATAGGCAGCACTGATAGCGGCACTGATAGGTAGCACTGATAGACAGCACTGATTGGCAGCATTGATTGGCACTGATGGGCAGCACTGATTGGCAGCATTGATTGGCACTGATGGGCAGCGCTGATTGGCACTGATAGGTAGCACTGATTGGCACTGATAGGTAGCACTGATTGGCAGCACTCATTGGCACTGATGGCGGCACTGATAGACAGCAGTGATTGGCACTGATAGGCAGCACTGATTGGCACTGATAGGCAGCACTGACTGGTGGCACTGATTGGCACTGACTGGCAGCACTGGTGGGCAGCAGTAATGGGCACTGATTGGCAGCATTGATTAGAAATGATGTTTGTCAGCTTATAAACGTAAATTAAATTATTGGTTATTTTTAAATGTGTTCTCTAATATTAGTTTTGGATGTAATGGAGTGAGCCATTGGCTCTATTGCCAGAGCAAATACAAGAGGGGAGAAGGGACACTCCTGTCTTGTTCCAGGAACCATCTTCGAGTGGTAGCTAGAGTTGAGCGGACACCTGGATGTTTGGGTTCGACGGGTTCCGCCGAACTTCGAAACAAGTCCGGGACCGGGAACTTGACCCCGAACCCCATTGAAGTCAATGGGGACCAGAACTTTTGAGTACTAAAATGTCTCTAAATAAGGGCTAGAGAGCTGCAAATGGCAGCAAAATGTTGGTAAGAGCATGGCAAGTACTCTGCAAACAAATGTGGATAGGGAAATAACTTAAAGTAACATAAAATACATAAAAAAATAAATAAAGATAATCTTGACCTAGGAGGAAGAGGTCCATATGAAGTAGGAGGTTTAGGTCGCGGTGGATGTCGCGGTGTAGGTGAAAGCGGTGGTGGAAGAGGATGAGGTAGCCAACACAGGTTTTTGTTTTTAATTAATTATTTTTTTTTAAATTAGGGTACACCCCAAAAGAGTGAGAAAGATCAAAAATAGAAGAATGGCTGGGTAAGGCCGGTATACATGTCTATTCTGCACAAGGAATCGGCTGCAGGTGCCAACTCTGATCTTTCAGCACAAGACTGGTTGGGAGACAATGTGAAGAAACTGGAGGCACTGTCAGCAACACAATCTACTATCGCCTGTACTGCTCGTAGAGCCGGATTAGGCCCGACCAAATACTGCTGCAGGCTCTGTCGCCTACTCGCACATGAGGAAGGTGTTTCACTTGTGCGTGTAGCTGGCACAGATTGACCATGTCCTCTCCCTGCAACAGGAGCTCCACTAGCAGCACCACGACCGGGGCCACGTCCCTTATTTGACGTTCTCCACATATTTCTCAAATGTAGGATCTTGCCCTAAATGGGTGTTTTTTTAATAGCACCATAGAAGAACAGTATCTAAAGGGTGTATCTCACACGTACAGATATGCAGGAAACACACCAAAAAAAATGGTTTGCCCTAAATGGGTGTTTTTTTGAATAGCACAATAGAAGAACAGTATCTAAAGTGTTTATCTCACACGTACAGATATGGAGGAAACACTGCAAAATATTTTTTTTTGCCCTAAATGGGTGTTTTTTGAATAGCATAATAGAAGAACAGAATCTAAAGTGTGTATCTCACACGTACAGATATGGAGGAAACACTGCAAAATATATTTTTTGCCCTAAATGGGTGTTTTTTGAATAGCATAATAAAAGGACAGTATCTAAAGGGTGTATCTCATACATACAGATATGGAGGAAACACTGCAAAATATGTTTTTTGACCTAAATGGGTGTTTTTTGGATAGAACAATAGAAGAAAAGTATCTAAAGGGTGTATCTCACAGTAACATATGCAGTGCTGGTGTAATCTGATTTCTGAAGCAGGACTGACTCCTATCTATTTCTCTCCCTAAAAACAACAGCAGCAACCTTTCCTTAAAGTATCTAAAGCAGAGTGACTTGCTGTGCTATGTAGATCGCTGAGTTATTTGATTTCTGAAGCAGGACTGAATCTGACTCCTATCCAATTCTCTCCCTCAGAGCAGCAGCAGCGCCAGCCTTTTCCTACTCTATCTAAACCAGAGTGACGTGCTGTGTTATGTGCCTCTAGCTTATATAGAGGCTGGGTCACATGCTGCACTGGCCAATCACTACCATGCCATTAGTAGGCATGGCTGTGATGGCTTCTAGGTCACACGAGTTAAAAACAAATATTGATTGGCTGCCCTGCAGCGCGCCATTATATTGCCGAATACCGAACTCGAACCCAAACTTACAGTAAATTGTTCGGGTGCGGGTCCGGGTACCAAAAATCCAAAAGTCCGGTATGCAAACTAAATCGCCTCTGGGCGCTCGTTATTCCTGTCTCATTTGACATCAAAAGAGATGAGTTTTGATCTTTCTTCTGAAGGCCAAGTGGTTCTCCTCCAACCGAATGCTGGTTGGTAAAGCGTTCCATAGTCTTGGACCCTGGAGCGAAAATCTTCTTTCTCCTTTGGACTTGTATCTGGTTTTGGATATCTGAAGCAGATTTTGGTTGGTGGATCACAGAACGCGATTGGGGTTGTGAGCTTTTAGTTTTTTGCATAGATATTGGGGGCCTTCCCATGGATGCACTTATGCATCAGACAGAGTGCTTTAAAAGCAATTCTGTCTTTTACTGACAGCCAATGAAGGGTTCTCAGTGAAGGTCAGATTGATTCCCAGGGTTTTACCCCAGTCACAAGTCTGGTGGCCGTATTTTGAATGACTTGCAGACGAGAGATTTGGTACTTTTGGAGTCCAAGATAGAAGGCATTAGCATAGTCCAGTCTGGAGTTCACAATTGTTCCCACCACGACTGCTATGTCTTCTTTAGGAGTAAAAGGAATATGTCTACGTAGTAGGTGCAGCAGATGGTGAGATCCGCTGACTACTGACCGTATTTGTGCATCCATTGTCATGTAGGTGTCGAAGATGACCCCAAGACTTTTGGCTTTGGCGCTAGGGGTGATGATTTGGCCCAGAATGGGCAGGGGGGTCAAGTTGTTGCAAGTTGATTCTTACGATTGGCGTGAAACAGGAGAAGTTCTGTTTTGAAAGTGTTGAGTTTAAGATAACTCTTCATCATCCAGTTTTCTATCAAAGAGAGGCATGTCTCTAGACTGAGATGATGATCCTTTTTGTTGCAGATGCAAAAATACAGTTGTGTGTCATCTGCATATGAATGATAAAGTAGTTTTTGGCCACTGATGATTTTAAAGAGAGGGCGAAGATAGATGTTGAACAGCACCAGTGACAGAGGGGATCATTGAGGGACTCCGCATGACACCGTGCGTTTTTCAGAAGTGAAAGGTCCCAATTTCACTACTTGTGAACGGTTTTCCAGAAAAGAGGAGAACCATGATAGATCACCTTCTGCGACTCTGGCTACTTCAGCTAGCTGAGTCAGTAATAGTTTGTAATCTAACGTGTCGAAAGCTGCGCTTAGGTCCAACAGAAATAGAAAGAGTTTTGGACTGCCAAAAGGCAGTGACAAAGCAGACTTTTAAAGGCGAGGACAGGAAAAGTGATATAAGAAAAAATATACATTAATACAAAAAATACATTAAATTCATACAGTGTATACATTAAATTTCAAAATATCCTCTCGTCTACGCGTTTCACTTGTTAGCTTCCTCAGGACGAGGTAGGAGAATTTTGAGAGTAGGATAAAAAATGTTTCATTTATCAGAATGGTTGTCAGACATCCGCTGAAACACGAACATTTGTATTTGTGGATATGCAGCCAAACAGTTTATGTGGCCAAGGAAGGGCACTTTAACAGCCAGGCATCCAAGAATAACTCTAAATAGCCCCAGGAGCAGCACCAGATCCGTGATAGAGCCTTTACTCTAACAAATAGCCAAAATGTCACGGGAACCGGGACCAAGGGTGCGGAGAGCAGAGCTAAGCCAGGGAATATGTCCAAACTGGGCAGCCAGATCGCATCATCCAGAGCAGGGCAACGTCTCTAAAGGTTGAGAGATATAACACGTCCCGGGGTATAGCCAGTGCTGCTATACCCCGGGACGCATTCTATCTTCGAGATCTATCTTCGAAACAGACGTGATTCATTGTCTCAGTAACTGTCTTGAAGAGTTTGCGGGGACGGTTTAGGGCATTAGTGATGATATTGGCGAAATATTTTTTTTTGGCTTTGAAGATTCCTTTGTGGTATTTTTTTGGTGGTTACCTTGTAGATGGTATGGTTTTCCTCAGAAGAGCTTCTTTTGCAGGCTGCTTCCGCTTTTATGCGCTCTTGCTTCAGCAACGACTCCTGGTCATTAAACCAGCTGGAGTTGTTTTTCCGGATGCATGTTTTGCATTTGGGCGCTACTAAGTCGGCTGACTGTAGTAGAGCCGTGTTTATGGCATCCAGTGTTTCTGTGGCTGTTTGATGTGGTTGGATTGTTTTTATTTTTTTCCCTAAAGTGGTTTTGAAGAGCTCTGAATAGAGCTTCTTTTGCGATCTAGTTCAGTGTGTTGTCACTGGTTTTGACGTTTTTGTAAAGGGGGCATTTACGGTGATTGTGAGTTTAATTGCATGGTGGTCTTCCCATGGCAACAATTCATTTTTTAGAATGTTAATTTCCAGATCTTGTCTGAAAATAAGATCGAGCGTGTAAACCGGAAGTATGTGTGGGCACACATACTAGTTGCTGCAGACCTAATCTTTCCAGATGGTCAATGCAAGCCTCGGCAACGGGATCATGTGAGGAGTTGGCCCAGAGGTTGAAGTCCCCGAGTAGCAAAAGGTGTTTGCTGTTTAGGGTGTAAGTGGACATGAACTCTGTCCAAGGTGAGAGAAGCTGCGATTTTGGACCCGGTGGTCTATAGCAGAGAAGAATATGGATGGTCTCCTGGGGATTTGTTTGGAGTTGCAGAGTGAGGGTTTCCATGAATGGGAGTGAGTACCGAAGGGCTGGTTTGGTGATCGAGAGGTGAGTCTTGTGGATCACAGCCAGGCCTCCTCCTTTTTGCCCCACTCTGTTTTATGTTATAATGCGATAATTTTCTGGCACCAGTTCTCCTAGAATGGTGTTACAGTCGGCTGTGAGCCTGCTTTCTGTAATAAAGAGGCAGTCTAAATCACATTGTAGGATGAAATTGTGGATTTCTTGACAGTGTTTTACTGCCGATCTAGTGTTGACCAATGCACATAATATGCACTTAGGTTGGAACACCTGCATGTGATTTTTAACTGTCGATCGTCGATTAATTCGTAACAGTTGTTCGCTGCCTAGCGCTTTTTTGGTAACGGCGGGTAATACTGAAGCAAATAGTTTTAAGCCCCAGATGTTTTCTGCAGAGTAACTCAAGCGAGCCATAATTGCAGAAAGTCGCTGGGGAGAAGGTGTTTTTAAAGAGGGGGTTCACCCTTAAAATAAATCTGTGTCATCCCATCCAGCATGCTGGCGTCAGCGCCAGTATGCTGTTTTTTTTTTATTTTAATCTCTGTACTTACTGTTTAATTGTTAATTTTATTTTGTCCCTACCGCGGGGAATGGCGCGGCTATGGAGCGTCACGGCTTCCGAAAAATAGCCAACTAGCACTCGGGTCTTTCCGGCGCTATAGGGCGCCTGCGCACAGACCTAGGAGCTGACTGCGCAGGCTCCGTATATATCCGAGTCCTATTTCGGCTTTTTTCGGAGAGTGTGAAGCGCCATATGATGGATGGGATGACACAGAATTGTTTTAAGGGTGAACCCCTGCTTTAATGGGTGGATATTCAATGAATGATGTGGGGGGGGAGCTTACCCTCCCCGTTTGATCCAGAGGAAGGCGAAAAAACCCTTAGCCATGCTTTGTCAATCTGCAATGGCCAGGGAAAAAAATCCTTCCTGATCCCGCTTGGGCAATCGGAGAACCCGTGGATCAAGGCACTTAATGGTGGTAAATACTGGATGTTGAGCCTGTTAGGCTGTTGAAGGGGATTTGGGGGGTAGGGTGGGAGCGAGTTTCCCAGCTTCACAATTGCTGGGGTGTAGCAAGTTGGCGGCCCGGCTGAACGACTAGGTGAGGCCTGTTATGGAAAGAGGGGGCTCTGGGGCAGTGAGGAGAGATGTTGGGGCTCATCCTGGATGAAGAGGGGTTTGGGAGAGTTTCACAGGGGGGGATTGCAGTGTCTCCGCGTGCCGCGCTGCTAGGCTGCGGTAGAAACCAGGGACTTTCCTGCCGCGGTCGCCGCGAGTGATGCCGCCGGCCTGTACGGCCTGCGTTGGGATTGTGGAGATAGGCGAATGAGGGGTAATGGTGCAGGGGTTAGGAGAGCTTTAAGGGGGGGTTTTGATGCTTTGGCGTGGTGCGCCAGTAGGCCGCGATTGAAACCACGACCTTTCCTTGCTGCAGCCGCCGCAGCAACTGCTTATTTTGGGCCGGGCTGGATCCGCGACTTATCAAGGACAGCTGTGGATATGCCCCAGGGAAGGTGGATGGGGGAGGGTGGGAAGGATGGCCTGAGAGATCCGGCCTTACCTTGGGGATGTTGCTGGAGGGTCAAGGAGGCCAACAGGGGAGGCCGAGCGGCTGTCCTGGTTCCTGGGCTGCCAAGGGGAGAGGGAAAGGGCTGGGTCCAGGAAGCGGTGGTGTGTGCTTTGCCGCCAGGGGCTGGGAGGAGAAAACCTGCCTGACTGGCTGACAGTCTAGCTTGTCCCTGAGTGAAGCAGACTCGTCGTAAGTGTCCTACCCACCTAGCAGCCAGGGCAGGACTTAGAGTGGTGGGGGCCCCTGGGCTTAATAATCAAAGGGGCCCCCTGGAGCAGAGAAGCGGGGGAGTGGGTTGTTACCACCGACTGATCATAGTTGTTGAGGGGGGTGGATCCACCAACCGATTGAAGTTGTTGAGAGCAGGGGGCAGTGCGCCGACCAATCATACTTGTTGAGCGGGGTGGGGGATCTGCGATCCGCCGACCGACCGATCAAAGTTGTTGAGCCTTCTGTAATTTTGGGGCCCCTTACACAGCTGCAGTGAGGAGGTTGCCACGAACAGGGGTTTGCTGCAATTGCCGGAAAATTGCGGGAGGGGATTGCCGTGATTGCCGCGAATAGGGGGGATGCTGCGATTGGGCCGGGGCCCCCTAATGTGTGGGGGCCCATGGGCTTGAGCCCAGTCAAGCCCAATGGTAAGTCCGGCCCTGCTAGCGGCTACTTGGGGTGTATGGGCTGCATTGACCAAATAGATGACTCCTGGTGCTAAAACTCTCTAAAACTGATCTGACATTCTGCTGTTCAGGTAGAAGTGTTCTGGTTGGGATTTGAACTGAGGAACTTAGTAGTGCAAAGCAGAAGTGCTAACAACTAAGCCACCATACTGCTCTAGCTTTCTGCTCACTTTTGCTCCATACTTCTAGAACACATTTCTAGTTTATAATCCAATAATTGTTTACTGAATTTCGTAAGAAAAACAAAAACACAATGTAAAGTTCCAGAAATCCATGAATCAATAACACATTGAAGTATTAGAGAAAGCTTACAGTAAATGCACAGACCCAAAATTTACAGCAAATACAGTTTTCCAACCAACAGTATTTGATCTCCAGTGCTGACATTATCTTGTTTCAAAAATATCAGGAAAAGTATAGAACTGAGTATATAACTTTTCGCAACAAAACCAGGAACAAAATCACAAAAAATGGAATTAAAGAACAAGAAAGGAAATTGTACACAATGAGTTGGCTGCTCAACATCTTCATTGCAATAAAAAAAGGGAATAAAGCTATATCAAATGTATTTTTGGTCTCAAATTGGCCCTTTAAAGTCTTGGGAGGAGATTGCTTGGTTATTGTGTGTTATAACCCTTTTATAATGATAATGCATATTCACTCTATGAATTATTCTGAGATATCTGGTGCAAAAGTAGTTTTCAATGTTTAATTGATAACTATATGAGAGGCAATTAGAATTTGGGATGCTATAGTCCTGAACTGGGGGCGGGTGATCAATAGATACATATCTACACATATCACATATGTATAGGAGCTCCTTCCTTCACCTAATACTAGGACTATATTATTACTTTGGTACTGTATTATGACACTGTACTATATTCTGCTTCATATTTGTATATAATTTTAATCTAATTGGCTCTATATTTATATTCCAGTTCCGCAGTCATTCCTGTAATTTGGTCTCCATCCACTGGGGGGTGTCCAGCTCTACATCACCACTTCCCCCTTGGTGAGCGGTGGCCTTTCAGTGAGGAGGGGGAGACACTTAGAGTGATCTCTATATTCTCCACTAGAGGGCGGGCGGGTCCCGTCCCATGTGGATGTTTCCCTCCTCACTGACGGCATCAATGGCCATTCCAAAGGCTGGACACGTCTCGCACGCGCACACGTGCACGGCGCGCGCGATTGACGTCACCAGCGCGACTCGCAATGCGCGGCAGACGCCGAGGTTCTCCTCCACTGACGCCGAGGGACCCACAGATGTTTGGCGCTGTGGGTTCCCAACTCCCAGCCCCCCATACCACACCTGCTGGGATGGGAAACTCAGGGGGGAGGAGGATGTGGGTGGGCCGTCACCAATTGAAGCAATCACCTTACACAGGTACACCTGGCATGCTCCTATTTAGTCTGCATCACAGGCTACATCCCTGGCAGACTTGTCTTCCTTCCACCTATGTAGGATTGATTTCGCATTGACTGGGTAAGATTATTCTCAACCTTTACATCTTACACTTTCCAACATATCAACAACTTTGTCACCAATCCATTTTTTATTCCCATTTGCTCCCTAGATTGAGGCGCTACGATTTTACCACTTGGGATCCTGGCTATCCCCTCATATTTTATCTATATTCAGGTATCTTTTCATATTCCTTCACCTTCACTTTCCACTTCCCCCTACATCTTTTTTCTCACTATTATATTACCACTACACTCCTTTGCTTTCTTTCATCACTTATTCACTTCCTTACTTCAGCCGCTCACCCACTTCACCTTCTCCCTTTCACCCACCACACCACATTTTAGTCCACCCATACCCCCCACATCAGTCACCCCTCATCTCTGGCATGTTATCAATTTCCTATATTCATATACTATTATACTATGATCTTCCCACTCAATGTGAAACCTGGGGATGCCACTTGGTGTACCTGCTGCCTTTCTATCCTAAGTTACATATTATATTATACTTCATTACTATTTACATTAACTGATTCTTTCACATATATATTGCCTTATTAGGTGCCGATTTGGTGACTGCCCTCCACTTTGGTCCCCTTCAGCTTCCCCTCCAGGGTGCCTTCCTCTCTCCCCCCCCCCCCTTTCCCCTTAGTGGGAATCCACCTTGCTCCACCTACACCTGTGAGTCCTTGTAGGCCCCCCCTCCACTTGCCTCGGAGGGATTTGGCGGAGAGCTGGCCCCCCCAGTCTCGGTGGTATCCACTCAGGAACTTGTCTGTGGACTAATTCTGGCTCTGTATACCAACTAAACTGCACACTGCGAATGGGTAACCATACTTGGATGAAGATATATATATATATTAATGTGAAAAATAGATTATTATTATGCCTTACTGCTATATATGTTGTTACAGTTGCACCTTATTCTCTGAAGAAGACCCATTGAAGGGTTGAAACGCGTCAGAATACACCTGACCCACCAGTTAACCATTCATGTTAATTGTTTGTCATGTTCATTTAGTGCATACCCCATGTGCAGTTGCTTTCCATGTACACAATACCAGAGCCAATTTGTATTTTATAAATTTTATTCATTAAATATTTTTTCTACTCATATATTACTTTGTTGAGCACTTCATTACCCGTTCCCATCCCTATGATATGACTACCTGATTGCTGCCTAAAAACCCCAACGGGGAACTCCCTTCTCCTTTTCCGGTGATCAATAGATGCCTGTATATTAATCAATGCCAAATATGGAGCGGGCTTTGTTGTCAAGACTCACATGACATTAGATATTAATGACAACACAACATTCTAAAAGCTCCTCAATGTGTTAATCCACATTGACACTAACAAAGTGGAGAATGATCATGATAGATTGTTACCAATTTTTATGGGATGAATAAACCTGTATGTAAAATCTTAAGTGCATTGTCCCAATGGTCAGTACAGTGTGTAGTTGTGAAGCTATGCATTATCACCTTTTGCCACACATCTAAAGACAATTGTTTACCAAATTCCCTTTCACAATTAAAAAAAAAATATGTTTTAGTCTCCACATCGGAGAGTTGCAGATAAGAATAAGACCAGAAGATTCTTTATTTCAAAAGAATATTAAGTAGAAAAATACTGCCATATGTTGGAGTCTATTCATAATTGTTTCAAAGCATATTACCGTATTTATTAAAATGGTTTATTTGTAAAAGAGGGAAATTGCTGTATGCCAATAAAGTGGGAGAGAAGTCCGTTAATGTGTGGAAATCACAATGAGCCTAATGGGTGACCTGCAATGCTGGGATTAGGTATTCACAAACCATAAGGGGAATGGTAATGCTCTATAAAGATAAAGATGATGGGGTAATTAGAAGTACAGACTTCCAGGCATCAATGTAAGCTTGTATGAATGGGAATTCTGGAATAGAGACTGGCTAATCCGTGGCAAGTAGGGATGAGCCGAACACCCCCGCCTTTGGTTCGCACCAGAACCTTTGAACGGACCGAACGTTCGCGCGAACATTTAGAACCCCATTGACGTCAATGGGACTCGAACGTTTGAATCCAAAAGTGCTCAATTTAAAGCCTCATATGCAAGTTGTTGTCGGAAAACGTATTTGAGAACCCGGGTGCTTAAATAAAAAAAAAAATGAAAAATTCCTTTAAATATTGTACCTGCTAGGTGTCTATAGTATGTCTGTGTAGCTTTATGGTGCACACCACAGAGCACACAGGCAATACACCATGTGGGAATACTGCAGCTAGCACAATCAACTACCTGCCAGTAAATTAGGAAGAACTGATCTAGCTAAACTATACAGTGTATAAATATATGTACAACACCTGGGATGCATATATATCCTCTACACACTGTGGCCCAGATTCACAGAGCAATTACGCCTGTCTAACTGGTGTTAGACAGGAGTAATTTCAAATTTTGCGCGCTGTATCACTAGTTTGAATCCTCAAACCATGATACGGCGGCTTCGGGCTTCGATCCGAGAGGCTTACGTCCTCGTAAGCCTTCGGATCTACACTGCGATATTTTTGCGGCCGCTGGGAGGAGTTTGCGTCGCTTTCATGTGTCGGGATATGCAAATGAGTTTTTACGGCGATCCACGAAGGTACGAGTGTCCCTCGCAATCGCCTACGTCATTTTTTGGCTACGTAATGTTAGAGGAGCTTTTTGCTGGTCTAACAGTGCGTAACCCATGTAAAGTATGGCCGTCGTTCCCGCGTCGATTTGAAAATATATATTTTTTTTTTAACGTAACTCGTTCGGGAATATGAATGTACGTAAACGACGCTACTACGACGTGACGACGTGTTTTCGCGCAATGCACGGCGGGAAATTTGCGAACGGAGCATGCGCAGTTCGATCGCCGCGGGAACACGCCTATTTTAAATGCTTCACGCCCCCTACTCGCGCAGATGGATTGCGACGGGAGAAATACACTACGCCGCCATCGTTTACTGGACAAAATCTACCTGGATTCCACGTAGAGCCAGGTAAAAAACGGCGGCGTAGTGTATTTCTGATACTCTACGAGAATCTAATTCTCTGTGAATCTGCCCCACTGGTTTTAACGGCCTGGCTGTCATGAGCCAGGTGCTGCAGATCCACACTGCTGATGGCTAGGGAGTCTACCTTCTAGGAGGTTTTACTTCCGAATGCGGAAAGCGCATATATCCTGGTGTAAGGCACCGGGCATTCACCCTGTTTCTTTTTTGGTGGCTCACATTCCAACTTCCATTTATGGGGGATGAGCAGGAATGGGCCTTAAGTAACATTAAAAGCAATGTGTCAGCCTGGGTGGTCTCCTTCAGGGTCCCCTGGTCTCGCATTCCCTGGTGCGTAACTTATATTCAAGTGGAACCTATTGTTGGGTGTTTTCTCACTTCCCTTAGTATCTCTCCTTCTGGTATCCATACCAGCCCCTCTAAGGGTATATCTATTGTTGCTTGCTCTGTTTGTATTCATGGTTTCTCCTCACCTATCCCACACCACTCCCATACTCTACCTAAGTGAGAGGCTTCTTGAAATCTTACTGGGTCCGGAACCCCAATCCCTCCTTTTTCTTTTGGAAGTGTTAAAATAGTTCTATATATTCTTGCAGGTTTCCCCGCCCATATAAATCTCAAGAACCTCGATCTCAAGTCTTTCAGAAAATTTGAGGCGATCTTGATTGGCAATGTTTGTATGAGGTATAGAAGTCTTGGCATCACATTCATCTTTATGATGTTTGTCCTTTCAAACCAGGTGAAAATTTCCCTGTCCCATCTCTGAAAATCCATTTGAATCTATCTCGCCATTGATATATAGTTGCGCTCAAATAGTTTATTTAAATTCTTGGATACTTTTATCCCCAAGTAATTTATATGAGACTCAGTCCATCTGAAAATCAAATTGTGTGGTAATCATCTGTAATAAACATGTATTAGTTTCAATCCCCATTGCCTCTGATTTGCCATAATTTACTTTAAAATTGGAAATCCCTCCATATTCACGCAGCTCTGCCAACAGTGATTGTAAAGATATAATTGGGGAAGTTATGAAGAAAATTAAATCGTCTGCGTAAGCAACGAGTTTCTGTTCCTTTCTCCTTAATAGGTAAATAGGTAATAGATAAAAATGAAGGAACACTAGTGTCGTTTAAATGTTACAAAGAATATAGTAGAATATGTAAAAAGGAAATCAAGGATGCAAAAATTCAAAATGAACGACAGATTGCAAAAGATAGTAGGACAAACCCCAAAAAAATCTTTAAATATATTAATAGTAAAAAGGTCAAGTCTGAGCATGTAGGCCCTTTACAAAATAATCTAGAGTGGGTGACTGAGAACATAAAGAAGGCAAATTTATTAAATGCTTTCTTCAGCTCTGTGTATACAATGGAGTATGGTAGAGCTCATGTCCATAATGGGGGTGGGAGTGAAACAGCCCCAAATCCACAATGGCTCAAAAGTGATATGGTCCAGAAATATTTAGACAGAATAAAGGTGGATAAAGCACCTGGACCAGATGGCATCCACCCACGGATCCTAAAAGAATTGAGCTCTGAAATTTCAAAGCCACTGTATCTAATATTTAGGGACTCATTAATGACAGGAATAGTACCACTGGATTGGCGTAGAGCCAATGTGGTGCCTATATTTAAAAAGGGAACAAAGTCTTTACCAAGTAACTATAGACCTGTTAGTTTAACTTCTATAGTTGGGAAGATACTGGAATGTTTAATAAAAGACCACATGGATGAGTTCTTGCTGGAAACAAACTATTTAAGCAGCAGACAGCATGGATTCATGAAAGACAGAAGTTGTCAGACAAACCTTATTTCCTTTTATGAAGAGGTAAGTAAAACCCTAGACAGAGGCATGGCAGTTGACGTGGTATACTTGGATTTTGCAAAAGCGTTCGATACAGTTCCCCACACACGGTCTTATGTGTAAGGTAAGGTCTACAGGATTAGATATATCAGTTTGTAAATGGATAGAAAACTGTCTGAAAGACAGGATTCAGAGAGTTGTGGTTAATGATTCTTACTCTGAATGGTCCAAGGTTATCAGCGGTGTACCCCAAGGTTCAGTGTTGGGTCCCTTACTTTTCAATATATTTATAAATGATATTGGGTCTGAGATCAAAGATAACATTTCTGTTTTTGCAGATGACACCAAGCTATGCAGGGGAATAACGTCCTTGCAGCATGTCTCCAATTTACAAGCCGATCTCAATGCTCTGTCTAATTGGGCGATTATGTGGCAGATGAGGTTTAATGTTGATAAATGTAAAGTTATGCACTTGGGGGCTAAGAATATGCATGCATCATACATGCTAGGGTGAGTTCAACTGGGGGGATCTGTAGTGGAGAAGGATCTGGGGGTTTTAGTTGATCATAAGCTCAATAATGGCATGCAATGCCAAGCTGCGGTTTCCAAAGCGAGCAAAGTCCTTTCTTGTATTAAGAGAGGTATGGACTCCAGAGATAGAGATATAATTTTGCCCCTGTACAAATCATTAGTAAGACCTCATCTGGAATATGCAGTCCAGTTTTGGGCACCAGTTCTCAAAAAGGATATCGGAGAACTGGAGAAAGTGCAGAGAAGGTCAACTAAACTGATAAGAGGCATGGAGGAGCTCAGCTATGAGGAAAGATTAGAAAAACTGAATTTATTCACTCTTGAGAAGAGGAGAATAAGGGGGAATATGATCAACATGTACAAATATATAAGAGGTCTATATAGTGAACTTGGTGTTGAGTTATTCACTTTAAGGTCAACGCTGAGGACAAGGGGGCACTCTTTATGTCTGGAGGAAAAGAGATTTCACCTCCAAATACGGAAAGGTTTCTTCACAGTAAGAGCTGTGAAAATGTGGAACAGACTCCCTCCAGAGGTGGTTCTGGCCAGCCCAGTAGATTGCTTTAAGAAGGGCCTGGATTCTTTCCTAAATACACATAATATAACTGAGTACTAAGTTCTGTAGTTAAAGTTGATCCGGGGTAAATCCGATTGCCTTTCGGGGGATCAGGAAGAAATGTTTTCCCCTCCGGTAGCAAATTGGATCATGCTCCGCTGGGGTTTTTTGCCTTCCTCTGGATCAACTGTGGGTATGGAGTTGGGTGTATGGGATGTACTGTGTTTTATTTTGTTTGTTTATTATTTTTTTTTATATTTGAACTGGATGGACTTGTGTCTTTTTTCAACCTGACTAACTATGTAACTATGTAACTATGTAACTATGTAAACCCTTAATACTTTGATTTGCCCTTATTTTCCTCAAAAAGGGCGCTATTGTCTAAATAAAAAAAAGGCGAATGTGGGCATCCTTGACGTGTGCCATTATGAATGGAGAATGGCTCAGAGATTCTCCCCCTTACCTTTTTCTCTAGCCTTAGGATTTAAATATAGTTCTGTAAACCACCTCATCATCCCCTTTCCTAGGCCTACTGTATATGTTGCAAAGTTGCTTTCAGGAACATCCAATTTATTCTATTGAATGTTTTTTCCGCCTCTGCGGAAACTAGCACAATTGGTCTATGCTGTTTGTGTAATACCTGCTGTGTGTTTTGCTTCCCTCCCTTCCAGGCATAAATCCCACTTGGTCTGGGTGTACCCGGGATATGATCTATTAGTCTCATAGCAAGGATCTAAAAATATTTTGTGATCTATATTAAGCAGAGAGATTGGGCAGTAGCTAGAACACTGGGAGGGGTCTTTCCCTTATTTGGGGATCACCGTTATATGTGTTAAAAGAGTTTCTGTTGGCATATTTTTTCCTTTGTGTAGTGAATTATAAACCGCTATGAATCTCAGAGCCACTCTCTCAGCAAACAGTAAAATAAAATCACAGGGTGTACCCATCTGGGCCTGGTGCCTTCCCCAATTTCAAAAATGTTAATGCCCTCCTAAACTCATCTATACTGATTGGGATATCTCATTATTTCTTCCGACATCCTAGGCATTTCTTTTTCTTTAATATATGTCATCAAATCCTCCCATTTATTTTGAGCTTTTTCTGGGGTAGGATTCCCTTCAAGTTGGTACAAGTTATCATAATATTCCTTAAAGGCCTGTGCTATTTTCAGAGGGGTCCATCTTTTTGCATTTGAATTTGTTTAATCTGATTTTTCATTTTTTTTCCTTAAGAGCATTTGCTAACATTCTTCCTGGTTTGTTCCCAAATTGAAAGAATATCCATCTCCCTCTTGTTAATTTAGCTTTTGCTTTCTCGATGAGCAGGGGATTACGTTTCTTCTGCCTGAGATTTTTTGTGAATTGTTTCTAGTTCCCCAATCCGTTTAAGCATTATATTATATATAGTTTTAATTTCCTGTGGGCCCCCATACATATGAGCATACATCTCATTACGCATTTATGTGTTTCCCAGCTACCAAAAGGCATTGTCTCCCCTGTCTGTAGATGGTACAAGCAAGCAAACCCAGGTACAGAGCATTGCAGTAGTCCAATCGACTGCCGATAATGGCATTGACCATGGCGATCCTATAGAAGTCTGCGATATAGTGAAAGGTCGACCTCAGAGGGCACAAGTTCAACCTGGAGTCAAAGATGACACCCAAGTCCCTGACCCGAGTGACCAGAAATGGAAAAAGTTTAAAAGATTCAGGCCAGGATGGGAAAAAGTTGGAATACACCTGGTTACTGAAGATGATGCATTCAGTTTTGGTGCCATTTAGTTTGAGATAATTGGCACCCATTCAGGATTGGATTTCCTCCAAGCAGAAGGCCAGGATGACCTGATCCTCCCCTTTCTTAGGTAGTTTGAAGTAGATCTGGTTGTTGTCAACATAGACATTTACTTGAGGTGAGATATTTTAGAATGAGAGATAAAATCTTGTCATGTTTTATCCAGTGTGTT
Organism: Rana kukunoris; assembly: GCA_029574335.1. Lineage (NCBI taxonomy): Eukaryota > Metazoa > Chordata > Amphibia > Anura > Ranidae > Rana > Rana kukunoris. Next base: position 312,658,008 of record CM056051.1, on the reverse strand, counting down.
TTGTTGAGTATAGATCTGATCCTAAGGTAGATGTAGAAAGTTCTTGAAGGGATAGACGGGGTCCACCAGTGTTTAAATTGATCCAATATGACTGCCTTGTAATACAGACTTATATTGAGAGCCCCCAATCCTCCCATTCGTGTTGGGGTCATTAGGTTATGTTTTTTTTATCCTGGTCCATTTTTGCTGCCAGATAAAGGAATAACAAGAGATTGGAGAGTCCGCAGTTGTGTTGAAAGGAATGGCACTGGTAACGTGTGGAAGACAAATAGAATGTGTGGAAGTATGAACATTTTGGCTAAAGCAATTCTACCGGCCAATAATACAATGGGGTGGTTCATTTCATTAGATATTTGTTGAAGCTTTTTTACAAGGTCTGCCAAATCAGTGTGCAGAAGATTCTTGCTAGGTGATATCAGGCGGATTCCTAAATAGGTTAGGGATGAGTCTTGTGACCATGGAAATAAGGAGTGTTTTGAAATGTATTGTATGGTTAGTTTACCTAGACCTATCGCTAGCATAAACAATTTGATATAGTTTACTTTGTCTAAAGATATTGCACTGAATTAGTCAGGAATGTGTTGAATCTGTGATGGCAATTATCACGTCATCTGCGTAAAGACCAATTTTATGTTTAGTGGTACCAATGCTCATACCTTTAACTTGGAACGCAGAATGAATCAGTCGGGCTAGGGGCTCCATAAGCATGGCAAACATTAAAGGTGACAGTGGGCAGCCCTGTCTTGTGTCATTTGTGATATTGAAAGAGTTGGCTAGTACACCTGAGGTCCACATTTTTGCAGTTGGGGATGTGTATAGACTGAGTATTACATTTAGGAGTGTGCCCGTTATGCCGAACTTGCGTCGAACCGCACCTAGGTAAGTCCATTGTACTCTATCAAATGTCTTATCTGTATCCAAAGAGAAGAGCAGAAAAGGCACTTGATTGTATTCTACCCATTGAATGATATCTATAAAACGGCAGGTCCCGTCTGAGGTTTGTCTACCGGGTACGAAGCCGACTTGGTCTATATGTATTAACTGATTCATAACCGAGGAGAGCCGGAGAGCTAGTAATTTTGCATACAACTTTGTGTCTGTGTTTAATAGGGAAATGGGTCTGTAATTTTCAGGGGCATCCGTTGGTTTGCCTGGTTTGGGAGAGGCCACTATCAGTGCTTTGAGACATCTGTTAGGGATTTTTCCTGTGGAAGCAAAGTGGTTAAATGTAGTGCATAAATGGGGTGATAGGATGTTGTTGAAGTGCTTATAATATTCATTAAAGAACCCATATGCAATGCATATAGCTCAAGAGAGTATAAGTCACTAATTAATTTACAGTTAGGATGGAACCTCAAAGGCAGTGAACCACATTAGCCTGATACGAGGCAATAGCAAATAAATAATAAAATAAACAACACACTACAATAGGTAAATGGCAAAATACATAAATATACATCAGTCCAAATCAAGCAGATATCTAATTAACAAAAAATGCTTATACCTGTTTGAATATAGGGAGGGAGTTAAAAAATGTAAGCTAAATGGCTTCCTTTACCTTACTGCAGTCTTGGTTTCATGTCCTCATTGTTCGTTTTTGCTTTAAAGTAGCTGTAATAATTCTCTGATCTCCACACTTCCTGCTGGTCTGGCTGCTTATGAAAAAACTTATGCTAGCTTTTCACTGTGGTCTATGATCAAAGAGGTGTGATTACTATGTGTCTAAAACTCCTCAGAACCATTTGTTAGGGATTTTTCATTTGTTATACAAGACTTAATCTACCCAAAACTAAGGGGGGCATTGTTCTCCCCGATCTATGAAAATACCACCAAGCAGCACACTTAGTAAGAATAGTGGACTGATCCATCAATCGGTCAAAGACTGGGTAGCATTAGAAGGCTTACAATCTCCCTTATGCCGCGTATACACGATCAGACATGTTTGATGAAACTTGTCCGACGGACCATTTTCATCGGACCACGCTGAAGTGGTCTGTTGGTCTGATGTGCGTACACACCATCGGACCAAAATCCCCTCGGACCAGAACGCGGTGATGTAGAACACAACGACGTGATGAAAAAACAAAGTTCAATGCTTCCAAGAATGCGTCGACTTGATTCTGAGCATGTGCAGGTTTTTGGTCCGATGATTTTGTGTACTAACCATCGAACCTGTCCGACGGACAGGTTTCCAGCGGACAGGCTTTAAAGCCTGTACAACAATTAATTGGGTGGAAGACACCCACCAGAGTGATCTGTCACACCCTACATATCCCTCAACCTTGTTCATTGCCCCTATACTAGTGTCCAGCAATAGATATATATATATTACCATTTCCCTATATATTACGCTTGACCCGATTCTTTATTTATATTTTTTTCTTTACCAGACCATTTTTCAATCCCTTGTCCTGATCAGCTATTTATTTATTTTGGGGGGCATTGTGTGTTTTCTCTGGCTCTGGGGTTGCGATGTGCAGCAGCCCGACACTCCCCTTGCCCTTTGGTAGGGGCGGGACTGGACTAATTATGTATATCTGTCATGTCTCCTTTTTGTATTCTTTGTATTGCATGCTAAGAGCAGCACATTTAGTATAAGTCTTGTGACTATCTATCTGATACGGAATATCTGACATGTATTCAATAATGTAATAAGTACATCATGTACTGTAATCTGATTTATGGTTTTATTCCCTTTGACATGGCGCTCCCTCATTTAAAGTCCCATTCACCTCTCTTTTCCAGGCTTTAAAGCATGTTTTGAAACTTTGGTCCGCTGGAAAACGGTACACAGGATCGAACATGTCCGCTGAAACTGGTCTGCGGACCAATTTCAGCGGACATGTTGGAACGTGTGTATGCGGCCTTACAAGTAAGATCCCTTCTATGGTTACATCCTAAACATCACCCAATCGCTATTAAAGCTCACACTCTCATAGGCCCCACATTAAAAATCTTTTGTAATATCTCTAAAACCAAAAACCCCTCACCCTGGCTGGGTCCACTCACCCCACTTAGAGACAATCCAGACTTCCTCCCAAGACTAGAAGAAAACTTCATCTCAACAATATAACCAAACATTTCTTTAGAAGAGGAACACTATTATCTAGAGACGAAATAGACAAAGATCTCAAACCTTACTCGATCCCACAATGGACATACTTGCAAATCAGACATTACAGACATTACAGACCAGGAGAGAATCCATAAATGGATAAGATTCCGTACAACTTTAGAAAAAATCCCCACAAAGACATCTTATTTCCATCCTATACACCTCACGTTTTGAAGATATAACAGACTTCTCCTGTACATGGGAACAAGACCTGAATATAAAACTAACAGAAAAATGACTGTGAGAATATATATTCATACACACACAAAGGTTTGTTGAATGTTGCCCCTTAAGCGTGCGGGTACAAGATAATTACAAGGTGGTATAGAACTCCCACATTACTAAATAACATTTCTCCCCAAATATCAGATAGATGTTTGAGATGCAAACAGGAGGAAGGCTCCATGCTACATATCTAGTGGTTGTGCCCTGAAATCCAGAAGTTCTGGAAAATGGTACATGAAACTATTACCTCAATCACACCCGGAAATTTAAAGGGTCACTAAAGGATTTTTTTAAGCTAAATAGCTTCCTTTACCTTACTGCAGTCCTGGTTTCATGTCCTCATTGTTCGTTTTTGTTTTGAAGTAGCTGTAATACTTCTCTGATCTCCACACTTCCTGCTGGTCTGGCTCCTTATGAAAAAACTTATGCTAGCTTTTCACTGTGGTCCATGATCAAAGAGCTGTGATTATTATGTGTCTAAAGCTCCTTCGAACCAATCAGATTAATTTTAAAACAAATATTGCCCTGTATTTGTTTTTGTTCTGTTTGTCTCTTTACTTCACAGAAACATGAAACCATTTTTAAACAGAATTAACTGCAGGCACATTATATGATTGATTTTTATCTGTTTTTAATCGTTTTTAAAAGGAATCAGTTAAGTATTATGTCTCTTTTACAGTCATTTTAGCAAAAAAAATACAATTCTTTTAGTGATCCTTTAAGATTCTCCCCAGCTCAATACCTTTTGCATCACAAAAAGATTCCCAAGAAACAATATCTAAAGTCCTTATGTATGTTTCTGATGAACGCAGCAAGACGTTATTTTCCATGCCACTGGCGCTCAAATATAACCCCAATGATATCACAGGAAAAAATAACCGAATTCACTTCAACGTGGCACAACTGGATAGAATTCAAACAATTCTCAGCTTATAAACCAGTAAATGTATAAAACTAAAGCACACACTACAGATAAAACATCTGATATTCAAGAGGGTAATACGAACACAAATGCAACCTTCCCTTCCCCAACACCCAAGTTAAATATTTATTTTTTCCTAAGTACAATTATTCACAAAAACTTATTACAAACATATTACTAAGGACAAACAAGAATGTCAACCATAAATCTCTCTCATGACCTGGAAGCACAATTATTCACAAAAGGGGGGAGGGAGGAAGAGAAAAAAAAAGGGAACAAAAATTCAACTTTCTGTTATGTTTGAAAATACAATTTTATCATAAATGTTTTTTATTTTATTATTGACATTTTGATCTTCCTCTACTAAGTGTGTAGTAGAGTTTAACTATCTCCATTACTTCCATAATGGAGTCATAGCCATTTCAAGGAGCAACATCTGCAGAGGGATGCCAATACAAAGTAAAACCCAATACAACCCAATACAACCCAATACAACGGAGGAAACTATAAGGAAAAAACTATAAAATATAAAAAAAGAAAGAAAAACAAATATATACCCATACAGCAATTGAATTTTACCAACGGTCGGTTCGTTCTACCTGTCTAGGAGATTTGTTTTATGTCAGAGACCAACGTGATTCGAGTACTATTTAAACCAAGGATTCCAGGAATCAATCGTGATATCAGAAGAATCATTGGTGTAGGAGTGCATAATCTCGTATCTACCATGTACGTACATTGTAGAAAATATTTCCGATAGCGAATGCGCTTCTACAGTATATTCTTCCAGTGGCAAAGTATCACAAGCCTTGTGTCTAGTGGGAAACTTGACACTACAGTTCTACAGAAGGCCGGAATCGTTTCTAGGTCTAGTGAGAGGATCGCCATTCCAGGGAGTAATGGGCCACTCGTAGGTGAAACGTCCCTAATGACGCCCTAAACCTGAGACCAGAGTTGGCTCAACTTCGGGCAAAACCACAATATGTGGGCGAGTGTTCCCACCCCTCCACATTGCCTCCAACACATGGGAGATACATTACAATATATCTTGGACAACCTAACAGTAATTTTGTGCTTTTGGTAGAGGAGTACACAATTCTCAGAGATTTTTCCCATTGGGGGACAGAATACTCTCCCCCAACTTCTCTTTCCCAGGATATCATGTGTTGCATTTTGAATAGTTTGTGTTTTTCCTGTAGTCTCATGTACAAGAGTGATATCCCTCTGGAAGTGGTATTGGATTGTTGGTAGAACTGGGAAAGTTTGACAGGAAGTGAAGTGAGAATATGGGGATTCTGTCTTATTAGATAAGTCATTTGTAGGTGTTTGTACTGCTCAACTGCAGGAAGCTTGTTTATCTGTCACTCAACCTCTGAAACAAAATCAAGGAAGTGTCTTCCATTAAGTCCTCTCCGTAGTGGATACCTCTAGATACCCGAACCCGAACAATTTACTGTAAGTTCGGGGTCGAGTTCGGTGTTCGGCAATGTAATGGCGCGCTGCAGGGCAGCCAATCAACATTCGTTTTTACCTCGTGTGACCTAGAAACTATCACAGCCATGCCTACTAATGGCATGGCTGTGATTGGCCGGTGCAGCATGTGACCCAGCCTCTATATAAGCTAGAGGCACATAGCACAGCACGCCACTCTGCTTTAGATAGGGTAGGGAAAGGCTGGTGCTGCTGCTGCTCTAATGGAGAGAATTAGATAGGAGTCAGACTCAGTGCTGCTTCAGAAATCAAATTACTCAGCGATCTATATAGCACAGCAAGTCACTCTGCTTTAGATATTTTAGGCAGAAATTTTGCTGTTGTTGTTTTTAGGGAGAGAAATAGATAGGAGTCAGTCCTGCTTCAGAAATTAAATTACACTAGAACTGCATACTTTACTGTGAGATACACCCTTTAGATACTTTTCTTCTATTGTGCTATTCCAAAAACTTCCATTTAGGGCAAAAAAAAAAAAGCAGTGTTTCCACCATATCTGTACGTGTGAGATACACCCTTTAGATACTGTTTTTCTATTGTGCTATTCAAAAAACACCCATTTAGGGCAAAAAATATATTTTTCAGTGTTTGCTCCAAATATGTACATGTGAGATACACCCTTTAGATACTGCTCTTTTATTGTGCTATTCAAAAAACACCCATTTAGGGCAAAAAAAAAAATGGTGCATTTTCTGCATATCTGTACGTGTGATATACACACTTTTGATACTGCTCTTCTATTGTGCTATTCAAAAAACACCTATTTAGGGAAAATATTTTTTGGTGCGTTTCCTGCATATCTGTGCGTGTGAGATACACACTTTAGATACTGCTCTTCTATTGTGCTATTCAATTTTTTTTATTTAGAGCAAATATTTTTTTTGGTGCGTTTCCTGCATATCTGTACGTGTGAGATACATCCTTTAGATACTGTTCTTCTATTGTGCTATTAAAAAAACACCCATTTAGGGCAAGATCCTACATTTGAGAAATATGAGGAGAACGTCAAATAAGGGACGTGGCCCTAGTCGTGATGCTGCTGGTGGATCTCCTGTTGCAGGGAGAGGACGTGGTCGATCTGTGCCAGCTACACGCACAAGTGAAACACCTTCCTCAGGTGCGAGTAGGCGACAGAGCCTGCAGCGGTATTTGGTCGGGCCTAATTTGGCTGTACAAATGTTGAGGCCAGGAGCAGTACAGGTGATAGTAGATTGGGTTGCTGACAGTGCTTCCAGTTCCTTCACATTGTCTACCAACCAGTTTTGTGCTGAAAGATCAGAGTTGGCCCCTGCAGTCGATGTCCATCAGTCTTTCACCTCACGCCCTTGAAAATCAGCCAAGCAGTCTGAGCCCCAAATCATGCAACAGTCTCTTCTGCTTTTTGATGACACTGTTAGCAGGGTTTCCCAGGGCCATCCACCTAGCCCTGCCCCAGAAGTGGAAGAGATTGAGTGCACTGATGCCCACCCACTTATGTTTCAAGATGAGTACATGGGGGACTATCGCAGCACGTCTCTGATGATGAGGAAACACAGTTGCCAGCTGCTTTCGCAATTGTGTAGACCGACAAGGAGGGCAGGGGTGAAGACTGGGTGGAAGATGATGTGGAGGACGATGAGGTCCTCGACCCCACATAGAATCAACGTTATGCAGGTGACCTGTGTAGTTTGGAGGAAGAGGCGGTGGTCGCACAGAGCCACCAGCACAGCAGAAGAGGGAACAGGGTGCAAAAGCGGAGCGTCCATCCCCTAGACAGTACGCCTGCTACTTGTAACACCATCGGCGTTACTTTGTACAGAACGAGCGCAGCTGTACCATCCTTAGACAGCTGCGCTCCATTCAGCACCCTGTCATCGACACTTTCGACGCGCCGTCGAATCCTGCGCTTCGTCCATCACCCTGTCCTCGTCACTTCCGACGTGCCGTCGAATCCTGCGCACCGCGCTAGAACGCGGAAGTGCGCCCAGCATGTGTCCCGCGACAGGCTGGCTATTTAAACCCCCTCTGATGGCGGCTGGGTGTCTGGTTATTGAAGTTGACGCTCGCCGCCATCTGAGACCCGAGACCCCCTCCATAGACCCTCAGATCCTCACCCGGTGAGGAGATCACCAGGATCACAGGATCAGGTTCTACTCCAAGGACCGTGCTACTGTCTATGACTTTCTCCTGGACCACAGAGCTGGCAATCTACAGAACCATAGAGGCATCTTGCACCTGCTTTTAGTCTCTCTCCAGGAAGGAACTCCTAACCACATCACATCTAAACCGCAAGTACCCACAACTAACCATACCAAGCCTGTATACTGGAATACTGTTCATGCTGGATTGGATACTGTGATATGTTCTAGATTGCCTGATATCATATGTTTGTGGAGACTGTAACGCCTTACCAGAAATCTCCAATAATCTATGGTAGATACACCACACCATCAATAGGAGATAGTTCACAGGAGGTTGTGATGAATTAACCCCATAAGCTCTGTATAACATCTTAGAGCAACCAGGTGGTTTAATCTGAGTATCCTCCAGAACAAGTGACTACCCTTCATCTCCTATTCATGGTGACGGCGTAGTCATTACACTACTGCCCAACGCAGCAAGGGACCGAGCACACCAAAGCCAGGTCCAAGGAGTTCCCTAGCGTGGCAGTTCTTCACACAATGTGCTGATGACAAGACACGAGTGGTTTGCACGCTGTGCAATCAGAGCCTGAAGCGAACCATAAATGTTTTCAACCTGAGCACAACCTTCATGACCAGGCATTTAAGTGCAAAGCACAAGCTGCAGTGGAGTAGACACCTCAAAAGCCAAGAAAGGTCTCTGGCTCCTCCTGCTTCCTCTTCTGCTTCAGTCTCGGCCTCTCCATCAACCTCTGTAGTGAGAGTGGCACCTACCACCCCGCAAACAGAGGATCTGCCAGCAACACTACCACCTGGGTCACCAAACATCTCCACAATTTCCCATGGAAGTGTTCAGCTCTCTATCTCCCAAACACTGGAGCGGAAGAGGAAGTAGCCCCCTACCCACCCACGACCTCTGGCCCTGAATGTCAGCATTTCAAAATTCCTGGCCTTTGAAATGCTGTCATTCCATCTGGTGGAGATGCAGAGTTTTAAAAGCCTGATGGCATTGGCTGTCCCACATTAAGTCGTGCCCAGCCGCCACTACTTTTCCAGGCGAGTCATGCCTTCCCTGCACAACCAAGTGGGGGACAAAATCAGGTGTGCACTGCGCAACGCCATCTGTGGCAAGGTCCACCTAACTACAGATACGTGGACCAGTAAGCACGGTCAGGGACGTTACTGTATATCTCTCTAACAGCACACTGGGTAAATGCAGTGGCGGCTGGGCCTGAGGCGGATAGCAGTTTGGCGCATGTCCTTCCACCACCGAGGATTGCAGGGCGCTTCAGTTTGCCTCCTGTTGCTAACTCCTCCTACTCCACTTCCTCTACCGCCTCCTCATCCAGTCAGCGTAACACATTCACCACCAATTCAGCACAGCCATGGGTAAACTACAGCAGGCAGTTTTAAAATTTCCTGTTTGGGGGAAAAAACCCACACCACGCAGGAGTTGTGGAGGGACATGAAACAACAGACCGATGAGTGGTTGGCGGCAGTGAGCCTCAAGCCGGGCCTGGTGGTGTGCGATAATGGGCGAAATCTCGTACCAGCTCAGGGCCTAGCCGGTTTGACACACATCCCTTGCCTGGCGCATGTGCTGAATTTTGTGGTGCAGAAGTTCCTTAAAAATTACCTGATATACCACAGCTGCTGCAGAAAGTGCAGGCCGTCTGTGCGCACTTTTGGCGTTCTCACCCTGCTGCTGCTCGCCTGTCAGCGCTGCAGCGTAAATTCAGCCTTTCCGCTCACCGCCTCATATATGAGACGTACCCACAAGGTGGAACTCCACCTTGAACATGCTGGCCAGACTGTGCGAGGAGCAGCAGGCGATAGTGGAGTTTCAGCTAGAGCACGCACGCCTGAGTCACTCTGCGGAACAGAACCACTTTACCACCAATAACTGGGCCTCCATGTGAGACCTGTGTGCCTTGTTGCGCTGTTTTGAGTACTCCACCAATATGGCCTGTGCTGATGACGCCGTTCTTAACGTTACTATGCCAGTTCTATGCCTCCTTGAAAAAAGCTTTGGGCTATGATGGAAGAGGATGTGGCACAGGAGGAGGAGGAGGAGGAGGAATTGGAATCATTTACAAGGATTTCAGGGCAGTCATTCACAAGTGGCTCCGAGGGTGGGTTCCTGCACCAAGAAACACCAGGTACACAATTGTCCAGCAAGGGCACAGTTTTGGAGGATGACGAGGTGGAGGATGAGCAGGAGGAGATGGAGGAGGAGGAGGAACCATGTTCACAGCAGGGTGGCACCCAGACCAGCTCATGGCCATCACTGGTGCGTGGCTGGGGGGATACAGAGGACACAGACGATACACCTCCCACAGAGGACAGCTTTTCGTTGCCTCTGGGCAGCCTGGCACACATGAGCGATTACATGCTGCAGTGTCTCCGCAATGACCGCCGAGTTGCCCACATTTTAACAGGTGCTGATTACTGGGTGGCCACGCTGCTGGATCCCCATTACAGGGACAATGTACCGTCCTTAATTCCCTCACTGGAGCGTGATCGTAAGATGCACGAGTACAAGCGCACGCTGGTAGACGCGCTGCTGGTGGAATTCTCACCTGACAGCGGGGGCACATTGGAAGCACAAGGCAAAGGCAGAGGAGGAGGAAGAGGTCGCCAACATAGCCAGGGCACCGCCAGCACCTGAGGAGGCAGGGTTAGCATGGCCGAAATGTGGAAAATCTTTGTCAGCATGCCACAACAACCAGCACCACCAGCTGATATGGAACATCTTAGCAGCATTTCACCCATATGGTGGAGCAGTATGTGTGCACATGCCTACACGTACTGAATGATGGGTCTGCCCCTTTAAACTTCTGGGTCTCCAAATAGGGCACATGGCCTGAGCTTGCCCTTTATGCCTTGGAGGTGCTGGCCTGCCCTGCAGCCAGTGTATTATCTAAAAGTATATTTAGCACGGCAGGGGGCGTTATCACAGACAAGCACAGCCGCCTGTTCAGAGCCAATGTGGACAAGCTCACGTTCATTAAAATGAATCCGGCATGGATCCCACAGGACTTGTCCATACCTTGTGCAGAATAGACACGTATACCGGACTTACCGGCCTTACCCAGCCATTCTTGTATTTTTGATCTTTCTCACTCTTTTGTGGTGTACCCTAATTTAAAAAATAAATAAATTAAAAACAAAAACCTGTGTTGGCTACCTCATCCTCCTCCACCACTTCCACCTCAACCTCCTACTCCATATGGACCTCTTCCTCCTAGGTCAAGATTATAATTTTTTTTTTATGTATTTTATGTTATTTTAAGTTATTTCCCTATCCACATTTGTTTGCAGAGTACTTGCCATGCTCTTACCAAAATGTTGCTGCCATTTGCAGCCCTCTAGCCCTTTTGATTACTTTTTTAGAGACATTTTAGCACTCAAAAGTTCTGGTCCCCATTGACTTCAATGGGGTTCGGGTTCGGGGTCAAGTTCGGGTCCCAAACCCAGACTTTTTTTTGAAGTTCGGCCGAACCTGAATATAACGGGATGACCAGTGATGCCCATAGACTTTTGAGGGATGGGGGATACTCCAGTGCCAGCGGCACTGAGGACTCTTGGGTCTAAGGTATTGAAGGATATCTTGAGATATTACAAGTTGTTGGTTAATGTTGACCCACACCAGGTCAATAGACTCCTAAGATATTCCATTGTCAATTGTGTAAGGCTGTAGAGGTGTTAATTCAGGTCTGCTCCTAAGACCTTTCCTTTGTGTAATGCTAATGACACTGTTAAGATGTGGAATGGTACTTGTCAAGCTGTATGCGGAGACAGAACGTCTGTCTAAAATGTGGAATATGACTTCTCAGGTGTAGTAATTAGGTCATGATAAAAATGTCAGCCCGGTGCCGAAATGTCTAGATACTGATTAGTAATTAGCCCATCTGAAGGTGTATTGAAGCCCCAGTGTGTGATGAGGGGGGTGGAGAGTTTCTTTTTTCTTTTCATGCTTGAACTGTATAAAAACCTTAGAGTGTACCATTAAAGCGTTCATTCATTTGAAACCAGTAATCAGAGCATTGTGTGTTTCGGTGATTCTGGGGGAATGGATCGGGTCCTGTCATCTGGTTTGTCGGGGTGTCGGATAAGCTGTCTTGTCTTGGGTTGATGGAGGATCGTAAACGGTCGTGACCGTTACAGTGGTGGCAGCAGTGGGATGATTCCATCGCAAGAAGGATGGCTACAAGGACACAGCACAATGGAGACGCTGTTTGAACGGCTGAAGCTCTCTTCCCTCATGGATTTACTGGAGAGCCGGGGCAGATCGGCCAGCAACCGTAAGAGAAGGGACATTATTGCCGAACTTGTCAAAATGGATACAGCTGAAAGGCCCAGCGTAACAGACAGGACACAGAGGAAGAATTTTTTGATCGGGCTGTTAAACGCGGACTGGCACGATAATGAATATCCTTGCAAGGAAATAAAAACAACTAATAGCTCCGTTTGGCGTCAGGCCGCCTATGGGAAGAAAAAAACATGCATGCGCTATGCATGTGCGTGTTACCCGACGATCGCTTCGTCACACTGACATCAGGGACACTGCACTACCTAATTTGAAAAGTGACAGGGCTGGGTCAGAAGAGGACAGCATTCCAGTGATTGAAACATCTGGCGCCAAGAATCTAGTCAGACTTTTGCAAGTCCAGAGAATGTTGACCACTTGACCACAGCCCCTTTAATATGGAGAATGAGCGACTTGGGGGGAATTTTGCAAGTCTATATGGTGTGAGAAACCACTGGGAGGTAATTTTTTGGGGTTGTTTCCAATAATTTACACAATGGGTAAAGGTATAAGGCCTCGTACACACGAGCAGACAGATTTGTTCAAATCTGTCCGTCCGACAGATTTGAACAAATCTGTCTGCTGGGATTTTGGTTTGCTCGCGTGTACACACGAGCAAACCAAAATCCCCGCCAGCAGAGAGCGCGCTGATGTGTCGGTGACGTGGCGGTGACGTTGACACCGCCACGTCACCGCACCAGGAAGTAAAACACTTCCGCGCATGCGCCAAATCCATTCGGCGGCGGTGCGGGACGACATGTCTGCTGGTAAGTGTACTAACCAGCAGACATGTCGGGCGGACGGATTCCCACCCGATAGATTTCAAAGCATGCTTTTAAATCTATCGGGTGGCCCAATCCGTCGGCTCGGTCGTACACACAATCGAATCTGTCTGCTGAAACGGTCCAGCGGACCGTTTCCAGCGGACAGATTTGATTGTGTGTACGAGGCCTAAGAGTAACGCAATGCTCATAGCCACTGGAAGTCTGTAAAGGTGGACTGTAAATCCGGATTCCAATGTTGCATAGGTGATGTTTTATGGAAGGTCTCTTTGTGTTCGAAAACAAGGAGATGAGAGAGAGGGCTAATATAAAACCACCAAGTGTGAGGATGGACATACATTAAGGGTTTGGTGGTTATTTTCAAAAATATGTGAAATACGCATATTCAGGATAATCACATTTGTTAATTTTATGATGCCAATATGGTGATTCCACATCTAATTATTGAATATGTAGCTGTTTTTTTTTCATTAGACATTTCTCTTATTTTAAGCTTACATCCGCTGCTGAATAACGTTTCCTATTCTTTGCAATTGTTTATTTTACTGCATCAAGGGATTTTTCGAGGGCATCCTCAGATTCAGGTAGAATCCATACCCACTTTTCACACCAACACTTATCCTGTTCGAGGTAAGTTGTTAGGGTCAGCCCTGTAACCTGTACAGTATTTTTTTCTACAGGAACAGGCCCTATCAGATTAGTCTAGATTAGTGGTTCTCAACCCTCTAGTGTTGTGACCCGTTGATAAAATTTCCCAAGTTGTAGGGAGCCCTAACAGTAAAATTATTTTTGTAGTGTGGGTTGTCCGCAGCCAAGGCAAAACAAGTAATTTGCACCCCCAAACCCGCGGACATTTAGTGATCCCTGAGTCCCTTCCACTCATGCAAAATTAAAACCCCTTATGGTACGTTTTAGGATGTACCACTCTTTCTCTTTCTTTATTTCCCTTTTATCTCTCTCTATCCTAATTTCTTGCCCCCCTCCCCCCCATTCATCTCTAGCCATCTTTCTTGTTCTTTCTCTCCCTTTTTCTTTGTTCCTCCCCCTCTTTTCCTTTCCCTTCCATGCATTCTCAATTTGTATTTCTTCTCTTATGCCGCGTACACACGTTCACTTTTTGTGATGACATTTTTTTTTTAAATGATCGTGTGTGGGCAAAACTTTGTTTTATGTCTTCAAAAAAACGACCAAAAAAAAATTCCAACATGCTTGAATTTTTTGTGTCGTTTTTCAAAATGTCGTTTTTTGTATCATAAAAAGTGATGGTGTGTGGGCAAAACGTTGTTTAAAATGACGTTTTTAAACCCGCGCATGCTTAGAAGCAAGTCATGAAATGGGAGCTTCAATGGAACAGAGTGCCGTCGAAAGTGTCTTACGTAACCTCGCTTTGCAAGAGCATTGTGGAAAAACTATGGTGTGTATGCAATGTCGTTTTTGAAAATTAAGTTTGAAAAACGTCGTTTTGTTTCGTCAGATAAAATGACGTTTTTTTTCATCACAAGTGATCGTGTGTACGTGGCATTACTCCTTGGTGGGGGGAATGGGACGAGTGGCAGTGCTGGTGGGGGTGAGATGAGTGCCAGTGCTGGGGAGAGTTCTGATCAGCCAACTTAGGTGCTCTTGATCAAGGTAATCTGCTGATATGAGGATTGAAGTGGGGACTTTTAATGGCAACTATAATCACAGGTAGTGTAGTGGTACTCACTGTGTCTCCGACTTTGTGGTGTCTTGTAGCAGTGACACCTATGCCGAAATCAGGAGACTGGGTCTCCTCCTGCCCCTCCCACTTCACATTCTTCAGCAGTAAGCGGACCTATAGTCTCTGCCCCCCAAGCAATGCCATGAACTGAATGGGCGACTGCAAAGAGTCTGAGTTGGTGGTCGTGGGCTCCAGGAACAGCCCAGCTGGGACCCCATATTGAGAACCACTTTGAGATCCTTGCATAGGGGTTAACGTGTTTGTAAAGGCAGTGCTCACAATTGCCGCCAGAACCTCTGCTATGCCAAAATATACTACACGGTGCCTTTGTGTTTTTAGAATTCTCCTGCTAAATACCTTATTCCACCTCACCAATCTGCGGTAAGATTGTTAGGAATTTACATTTTTCCCATTTTTGGTAAGGTTCACCATTTTAATCAGCTCCCTCCTCCCACTCTTTAAAGTGTACAATTTATCCCTCAAATTTGCTACCATCTCATCTTCTTCCAGGGATCCAGACTTTGCGGCTTAGAGTTGCAACTCTTCAGCTAGAGTTAGGGGGTGGCTGTTAGTGTTCAAGGTCATCTGCAGGGCTTGCATCTCACATGCATTAGTTCTAGAAGGGGTCTCTCAGGTGAAAATTCTGTCTCTGGCCTGATTTCTACCATCAAGCTTTTTGGTGAACTCTCAGCATTTTTTTCTTTACCCACCAAGCTCACTCACAGAGAGTTTTTATGTGGATTTTTTTTTTTTTTAGATAGATTGTGAAGTTTTGGTTGAAATCATCCAACATATCAGAAATATGTATATTGGATCAAATGAATAGGGTAACTGGCTGGTAAAATAAATAATACATTTTCCCAGTAATGGCCTATATGGCCGCGTACACACGATGAGACATGTCCGCTCAAACATGTCCGACGGACCGTTTGCAGTGGACATGTCTCATCGGATTTTGGTCCGATGGCGTGTACACACCATTGGACGAAAATCCCCTTGGGCTGAGGACGCGTTAACGTGGCGGTGACGTTGACTCTGCCACGTCACAACTCCAGGAAGTAAAATACTTCCACGCATGGGTCAAATCCATTTGACGCATGCGCAGAGATTTCTGTCCGCTGGTTAATGTATTAACCAGCGGACATATCCGACGGACATGTCTCCGGCGGACAAATTTCAAAGCATGCTTTGAAATTTGTCCGCTGGGAAAACATGTCCGCAAGTCCGTACACACTCTCGGAGTTGTCTGCTGAAATGGTCCGTCGGACCAGTTTCAGCAGATAAATTTGATTGTGTGTACGCGGCCTAAGGATGGCAGAGAGCTCACCAATGATACATAATAAAGAATCCATATACATGGATGGATTCCAGGCCTCAGGATATCCCATAGGTTATTACTGATAGCAAAGGGTATAGTATGTGTAGAGTGATACATCTACATCCTGGGGTATAAATCCAACAGATGCTTAATCAAATCCCCCTAGTTGTAAGGGGAAGTAATCAATGCAGCACAATCCCTGCCACAGGATACCAGAATTTAGGATCTCCTAAACAATAAAACACAGAAACAGAGAAGGAAATAAGATAGCCCTCCATCATACCAGCATCACTATGTCCCAACAAATTCCCCATAAAGAAAATAAAGAAACGTCTCCTACAGTAGCACTGTATCCAATCCTGGTAATGGGCCTCTCGCCAAGGTCTGCCCAAGGGGAATAGGCTGTCAGGAGTATCAATGCACCTTTTATCTACCAATCACCGGTCAGCACCGGCTGAGACGTTATCTGACCCAACCGCCATGCGTGTGCATGCAGTGGACATTGCGCATGTGTGGAAAGCATTCATTTGTGTAGATGGAGGATTTTTTTGTTTGCTTTTGCTTTTGCTGAATCAGTATTGGTCCTTCACTTTGGCCTGGCGTGTTCTGGCTAAAGTGGAACAACTAGCGTTAGAATACTCTTACTTGGCCCGCATGTAAATCTGTATTGGTACTACTGTTACTTGTTAACCACTTAAGACCCGGACCAAAATGTAGGTAAAGGACCTTGCCCCTTTTTGCGATTCGGCACTGCTTCGATTTAACTGACAATTGCGCGGTCGTGCGACGTGGCTCCCAAACAAAATTGGCGTCCTTTTTTTCCCACAAATAGAGCTTTCTTTTGGTGGTATTTGATCACCTCTGCGGTTTTTATTTTTTGCGCTATTAACAAAAATAGAGCGACAATTTAAAAAAAATGCAATATTTTTTACTTTTTGCTATAATAAATATCCCCCAAAAATATATAAAAAAACATTTTTTTTCCTCAGTTTAGGCCGATACGTATTCTTCTACGTATTTTTGGTAAAAAAAATCGCAATAAGCGTTTATCGGTCGGTTTTTGCAAAATTTATAGCGTTTACAAAATAAGGGATAGTTTTATTGCATTTTTATTAATTATTTTTTTTTATACTACTAATAGCGGCGATCAGCGATTTTTTTTCATGACTGCGACAATATGGCGGACACTTCGGACAATTTTGACACATTTTTGGGACAATTGTCATTTTCACAGCAAAAAATGCATTTAAATTGCATTGTTTACTGTGGAAATGACAGCTGCAGTTTGGGAGTTAACCACAGGTGGCGCTGTAGGGGATGTGTGCCTATGTGTGTTTGTTTACAACTGTAGGGGGGTGTGGCTGTAGGTGTGACGTCATCGATCGCGTCCCCCTATTACAGGGATGACGCGATCGATGCTGCGGCCACAGAGAAGCACGGGTAAGCCGTGTGTACACACGGCTCTCCCCGTTCTTCCGCTCCAGGGACGGATCGCCGCACTCCAGCGGCGATCGGGTCCGCGAATCCCGCGGTCCCGGTCCCGGAGCGTGACCCACGGCTGGGTACTAAAATCAACGTATATATACGTTGATGTGCCCAGCCGTGCCATTCTGCCGACGTAAATGTGCAGTAGGCGGTCCTTAAGTGGTTAAACAACCTTTCCTTTCCAGGACTTTCATTTGTTAATAAAGTCCATTTAACATGCCATACAGGTGTGTCAGTGTTCTCAGATTAATATTTTTAGAACAAATTGCTGCATACTTGTAAAAATAATTGATACAAAGTTAGCTGAAATGTGTAACATTATGTGTATAAATTAACAAATAACAGCATCTATTAGCATAACCTGTGACATGTTACCCACATAGGAAAACTACAGGTTATAATCAATTCCCTTATTCTTGCCTATTGTAACCTGTTTTTCATTTACATAATTAGTGTGGAAGGCCAAAAACACACCTTTTGGTGCTTTCAGGATTCAAAATAAAGTCCTTAAAATGCACCCAGCCATGCAATCTCCAACAGCTCTATGGCACAATCTACAATCATTGTAAGATTATTTTGTTGAGCTAAATACGTAAATAGGAAACAACCTCCAAACTAACAGTGAGAATCTGTTTTTCTGCCAGACAAGTCTCTTTGCAGGTATCTTACTTTATAAAGTAATGCTGATACGTTTTTGTTAAAACTGAGCAAAACGTACATTTGCTTCCCATTACCTCCTCTTTTCCTCTTGATACACTCCTGTTAAAAGTCTAAAATTCTCAAACAAAATGTCTGTAATTAAGAAGTTCATGAGGCTGACTGTTGCATCTATTTAAACATTAAATGACAGAACCATTCAGTACATTTTTCGTTTGTAATGTTTTTTCAAAAAAAATTCACGTTTATTAAGATAACAATTAAATAAATAAAAAACGTGTTTATTGAACATGTACAGAAACAACAATTTCCAATGTTCAGGCGGATATTAGACCCATTTAAATGTACAGCATACATATTGTGAGGAATTCGCTTGGTAGTGGGTGTGTGTGATCCCCTGGATGGGTTCACTACATGCTAAACTATACAGAAAGGCAGTTGAGGATGGTTGAAAACAATGGATATGGTTTATTCTTCCATATTCCTGGATACAAGTGCAAGCATCAAAACAGCATAAACAAAACAACACATAAAATAAACCCTTTGTCATGGTCACTACTGTGCCAAATGGACAGAGAGGTGTTGTCACGCCCCGGGTGGCTCTGGGTGTAATTGAACCCAGGACCTCTCCGTTGCTGCTCCGGGTCTTTTCCTCTGAGCCACTTCTCAGTTGCTATTCTGCTTGCTGTCCATTAAAGCTTGGTGCTGAACTATGTGCTGATTGCCTGATCTCCCTACTATCTGCACTTGGCTATCCTGGTCCAGCTGAGGCAGGTTTCCTAATCAACCAGGATATAAAGGCCTGCCTCACTATGAGGGAGGTGTCAGTTCATTGTGCTCTGATCGTCCTGTCTGTGCCAACGGTTCCTGTGGTTATCTCTAGCTACAAGACTGACCCCGGCTTCTGACCTTTTGGCTTATCTACCCTGGAATGCTGCTGTCTCCTGCCCTTTGACCCCGGCCTGTACTTTTGGATTCTCCCTGCCTTCTCCAGCCCTTGACCCACAGCTTGTGCCCCGTCTGCTCAGCTACAGGACTGCCCCAGGCTTCTGACCCTACTCTAAATTCTGGAATCCTGGACCCGGCTATACTTGACTATCCTTGGCTAATCCCTATCTGGCCCCCGTGCATGGACTCACAGTCCAGGTAGTGTCCTACCTCATTACCTGTAAGGGTGAGCTTACAAGTCTGCAAAATGGACTAGACTCAAGGTAAGCCCTCACACCCTTGCCACTTGGGGCATCTATCTTCACAACACAGGAACCTACCTATGGAGTCTGGCACAGCCTACTGCTGGGCAGACACTGCTGGTCAGACAGCAGAAAAACAATAGTCTTTTTGATTTTTATCGCACAGAAAAATCAACAACCACCTCACCTCTTCAGAAGACTTTCTGAAAGCTCTCCTTAACTCAAAAAGCCTCAGGATGCAGCAATCAGTAGTCATCCTTTGAATAACTTATAGAGGCCTTAATTGCCTCATTCTGAACAGCTGAAGTTTTCCAACTCCCCAAACCTTTCTGGCTATTTCTGCAGCCGACACCTAATACTAATTGGTGAACTGTCTAAACAAGGCAGGAATGTATCTCCTGTCTGTGACAACATCCACAGATTTACCTGACTTCCTGTCACAATATATAGACATTTGCCCTTCATGCCCCCCACAACCATCATCTTCCATAATCCACCAGTTACTACTCCATCCACGACACAAATCAGCTCAGTTCACGCACCATCACGGCACCAATTACATTTCCCCCTACAGACATCTCAAAAGTCTGGTCATGACAAGCTCCTACCTGTGATCATAGTTACCATATCCGTTCAAATCTGCCTGCTATATATATTTTTCCATAATTAGAGTGTTCCCCACATGAGTTGTCCAGGAGGGGTGAGTGGGCGGAAAGGTTGACTTCCATCCCATTAACCACTTAAGACCCGGACCAAAATGCAGCTACGTGCCTCCCAAACAACATTGGCGTCTTTTTTTCGCCACAAATAGAGCTTTCTTTTGGTGGTATTTGATCACCTCGGCGTTTTTTATTTTTTGCGCTATAAACAAAAATAGAGCCACAATTTTGAAAAAAATGCAATATTTTTTACTTTTTGCTAATATATATATCCCCGAAAAATATATAAAACATATATTTTTTTCCTCAGTTTAGGCGATACGTATTCTTCTACCTAGTTTCGGTAAAAAAAATCGCAATAAGCGTTTATCTAATTTAATTTATTTTTTATTTTTCGTGACTGCAACATTATGGCGGACACTTCGGAACAATTTTGACATATTTTTGGGACAATTGTCATTTTCACAGCAAAAAATGCATTTAAATTGCATTGTTTACTGTGGAAATGACAGTTGTAGTTTGGGAGTTAACCACATGGGGGCGCTGTAGGGGTTATGTGTTCCCTAATGTGTGTTTACAACTGTAGGAATGTGTGACGTCATCGATCGCGTCCCCCCTATAAAAGGGATGACGCGATCGATGCTGCCGCCACAGTGAAGGACAGGGAAGCCATGTTTACACACGGCTCTCCCCGTTCTTCAGCTCTGGGGACCGATCGCCGCACTCCAGCGGTGATCGGGTCCATGAATCCCGCAGTCCCGGAGCTTCGGACCAGGTCACGGGCGCGACTCCATAGGCTCAGAGTCATCCATTCTTTCTGCAGTGTCACTATCTGGCTGCTCGGTGGGTGTGTCCCGGCATGTGTGGAGTCTGTGGGGCCTGCTAATTTCTGAGCATAGTACAGTACATCTCTGTTCTGGTCCTTGGGCTTAGGGGGTTTAACAGACTTACCCCCTGCTCCGTTTTTTTGTCCTGGCCTCGTGGTGTCTTTGGAGGCTGAGATATCCAGGCGCCATCTTAAGAGTCCTGGGAGGCCGCAGCCGCAGCGTCCACTCGATTTCCTCGGGTCATCATGCCCAGTTTTCAGCAGGATCGCAGTCCGGAGGTGCCAGGGGGTCAGTGTGCACCGTTTTGCGGCAAAATCGGGCGTCAATAGCGGCGAGGGAAGGATCGGTGCAGGATCAACAGCGGGAGCTCCGTGTAGCACGTCTGTTCACATGCCTCATCAGGCCACGCCCCCCACTTTTATTGTGATTTAGCATTAGACAAGATCAATTAACAGATCAATTCTTCTTATATAGATATATTGTTATTATTTTTATGCACCAGAAAAACATAGATCAATGCTAGGGCAAATAAAAACAAAGGTGTTCTATGTATGTGTCCCATTTACTCCACACTTTAAATAAAGTTAGAGTATAAGGTCTCGTTCACACTAATATGTTCCTCATTTTGCACTGTTTTTGTATTTGTATCCCACAATAGCTTTTGGCTCAAACGCTTATAAACACCAACAAGTTTTTCAGAGTTTGAGCTTTCAGAGTTAGAGCATTTTTACAACTGAAAACTCCTCTTCAAACCCACTAGTTCTGGGGGGGTTTTCCCAGCTAGAAAATGCCCTGCCAAAAATGCTGATAAAAGCCTACAGGTATGTGTGCATAGACACATAGGATACAATGCTGGTGAGTTTTCTGGCTGCAGAAAAAAAAGCCTGAAGCCAAAACAGCAGCTGTAATACTGTCCAGTGTGCTTGAGGCCTAATGCCACATACACATGATCAGGCTTTTGCCAAGCCAAATAACATCGAAATTCAGATGGAATTCCACTGGAGAAAAATAGAACATGTAGACGAAGAGAGGGGATCATGCTCTGCTTCAATATGTCACATTACATGTTGGCATTCATGGTTTTCTCAATGAACTGTAGCTCTCCAGTGACGGCAACACTCATGCAGCCCCAGACCATGACACTCTTACCACCATACTTGACTGTAGGCAAGACACACTTGTCTTTGTACTCCTAACCTGGTTGCCACCATGTTCTTAAGCCCTGTACACACAATCGGTTTGTCCGATGAAAACAGACCGATGGACTTTTTCATCGGACAATACGATCATGTGTGGGCCCCATCGGTTTGTTTTCTATCGGTGGGAAAAAATAGAACATGTTTTAAATTTTTCCTATGGATAAAAAACAGATAGAAAAAAACAATCATCTGTGTGGAAGTTCATCGGTCAAAAATCCACGCATGCTCAGAATCAAGTCGACGCATGCTCGGAAGCATTGAACTTTATTTTTTTTCAGCACGTCGTAGTGTTTTACGTCTCCACATTTTGGCATGGTCGGATTGTTGTCTAATGGTGTGTAGGCAAGACTGATGAAAGTCAGTTTCATCAGGCATCCGAAGAAAAAATCCATCGGATTAGATTCCATCAGATATCTGATCGTGTGTACGAGGCTTTAGTCTGCTTGTCTTCAGCAAACTGTTTGTGGGCTTTCTTGTGCATCATCTTTAGAAGAGGCTTCCTTCTGGGATGACAGCCACGCAGACCAATTTGGTGCAGTGTGCGGCATATGGTCTGAACATTGACAGGCTGACCCCCCCACCCTTTCAACCTCTGCAGCAATGCTGAAAGCACTCATACATCTATTTGCCAAAAACAACCTCTGGATATGATGCTGAGCATATGCACTCAACTTCTTTGGTTGACCGTGGAGGGGGCCTGTTCTGAGTGGAACCTGTCCTGTTAAACCACTGTATGGTCTTGGGCACTGTTCTGCAGCTCAATTTCAGGGTCTTGGCAATCTTCTTATAGCCTAGGCCAATTTATGTAGAGCAGCAATTCTTTTCTTTATATCCTCAGAGAGTTTTTTGCCATGAGGTGTCATGTTGAACTTTCAGTGACCAGTTTGAGAGAGTGAGAATGATAACACCAAAATTTAACACACCTGCTCCGCATTAACACCTGAGACCTTTTGTAACACTAACAAATCACATGACACAGGAGGGAAGAAAGGTCGATAAATGGGCCCAATTTAGACATTTTTCTTTCACTTAGGGGTGTACTCACTTTTGTTGCCAGCGGTATAGAGATTAGTAGCTGTGTGTTGAATTATTTTGAGGGGACAGAAAACTTACATTGTTATAAAAGTTGTATACTCACTACTTTACATTGTAGCAAAGTGTCCTTTCTTCAGTGCTGTCGCATGAGAAGATCTAATAAAATATTTATAAAAATGTGAGGGGTGTACTCACTTTTGTGAGATACTGTGTGTGTATATATATATATATATATATATATATATATATATATATATATATATACATACATACACACAGTACTTATTGTACCCGCTGTGTATATGTAACAGAAAATTGTTACCAAATACTTACCACAATTTTTCTTTCCTGGCTCAGCGTCCTGCCATCACTGCAGGTCAACTCCGCCCCATTGACCCTCAATAGGGTCTTCCCAAAAATTGCAACAGACCAGGGAGGGAATGTGCTGGCATGACACCGAGCCAACAAAGGAAAATTGTGGTAAGTATTTGGTAACAATGTTTTGTTTTGCTGGCTCTGTGTAATGCCATCACTGCGGGATTTAACTAGTCAGTCCCAGGGAGGGAAGAAAAAGATAGACACCCGGTGCTGCTACAGAAAAATTGTAATATCTCGACAGAGCATTAGACAACACAGAAGCTTCCATCTGACCTTATCAAGATAGCCGCACATCCAGCTTATAATGCTTTATGAAGGTATTAGGTGATTTCCAGCTTGCTGCTTTACAAACTACGTCTGACAAAACTTTAGACCAAGCTGCACATGAGAATGAAACTGCCCTTGTGGAGTGTGCCCAGATCTTCTGAGAAAGGAGAAGAGCTTCCAGATAGTAAGCAGATAGTATGGTTTTCACATTACATGTACAGATATGCCCATCCAAGGATCCTTTGGAAATATAAAGAGAGCATCCGTCTCCTGAAGCGGCTCAGTTCTGGTCAATTATGTCTGGAGAAGAGATTTCATGTCTAGGTTACACCATCCAGGCTCTTCCCTGTCTGCTAGAGAAGGTGACAAAGTCGGACTGATTGCCAATTAAAATGGAATTCCGGAAAGACCTTAGGGAGAAAATTCATGGGAAGGCCGTAATATCATGCTATCGGGGAAGAAGGTGCAAAATGATTCCATGCAGCAAAAGGCAGCAATGTCCGAGATTCGCCTAGTCGAGACTAAGGCCCCATACACACGATCGGACATATCCGATGAAAACGGTCCGCGGACCATTTCCATCGGATATGTCCGATCGGGGGTTTGATCCGATGGCGTGTACACACCATCGGATCAAATTCCCCGCCGCCGGACGGCGCGGTGACGTGGCGGTGACGCGGCGGTGACGTTGACGCCGCCGCGTCACCGCCACGTCACCGCACCAGGAAGTATAACACTTCCGCGCATGCGCCGAATCCATTCGGCAGCGGCGCGGTGGGGGCCGACATGTCTGCTGGTAAGTGTACTAACCAGCAGACATGTCGGGCGGACAGATTCCCACCGGATAGATTTCAAAGCTTGCTTTGAAATCTGTCGGGTGGAGAAATCTGTCCGCTAGCCCATACACACGAGCGGAGATGTCTGCTGAAACGGTCCATCGGACCGTTTTCAGCGGACATATCCCCTCGTGTGTACGCGGCCTTAGGCTGTCAAAAATACTGTCTTCAAGTTAAGATTCTATAACAGACTTTCTGCATCTGAGAAGAAGAGTGTCCTCACTCTTCAGTAACCCTCTTAAGACCAATGGAAAAATTAAATTTTGGTAGGAGGATCTTGATCGCTGCTCTGAGGAAACAGATCACTAGAGACTCTCTTGACAACAAGGTATCCATAAGGGCTAAAAGCGCTGACACTTGGACCTTAAGGGTATTGTAGCTAAATCCTGAAACAAGGCTGGACAGCAATAAGTCCAGAACAGTAGCCATGGTGGGGGAACAGAAAGAAAACCCCCATTGAACCGCAAAAGCCTCAAAAATCTGCCACTCTCTGTAATACGTTGAGTTTTTAGAATTCTTCTTAGCTTATAGAAGGGTGGACATTACTGAACTAGAGGGCTTCAAGCCTCGCAGTTTGCCCCTCTGAAAGTTCCAGCCAGTCAAGGCCAGACGGGCTGGGTTGGGGTAAGTGCAGCCGTTGCAAAAGAGGAAGTCTCGGACTTAAGGCAGTCTTATTGGAGGAAATGCTGCCAGGTGACATAGAAGGGGAAACCATGGCATCCATGGTCAGAATGGAGCATTCACGTACCCCTTCCTGGATGCTCTTCAGTAATGACTTGAACATCAGGGCTTTAGACAAAAATAGGTAAACTTGATTGAAGTGCCATCTTTGAGAGAGTGCATCCTGGGCTAGAGCCTGTAGATAGAGTAGGCAGGAAAAGAATTGAGACACCTGACAGGTGAACGGTGTCACCATTAAATCTATGTTGGGGACCCCCCACTGGGCGAAGATCTCTGCTTAGGTATATTGGGTTCAGCATTCATTCTGTGTGGTTTGAGAACTTCCGACTCAGCTAATCTGCCTGGGTGTTCTGAGGGCCCAGTAGATACAATGCAGACAAGTCCAGTAAATTGGCTTTGGCAAATGAGAAGATTTCTGTTGCCACCTGTAGAAGCTGTAAACTCCTTGTGCCCCCTTGTTTCACAATATATGAAAGCGCCGTTGTGTTTTCCATCATTATCTAGACCCTTCTGCCCTAAATTACAGTCAAAAACATTTTGAGTACCTCCCTGGCCACCTTCAGCTCTAAGAGATTCAAGGAGCACAGTAAACTATGGTCCCACATCCCCTGGGCCATCATACCTAGACAGTGAGCCCCCGAACACCGGAGACTGGTGTCCAAAATAATTGTGATCCATTCTCCTGGAATGACGGGCCTGCCCAAAGAGAGGTTGCTTTTCCTGGTCCACCATAGAAGACTTTTGGAAGTGAAGTGGGGAATTTGGAACTTCTGGTTCAGAGAACCGCAAAGCCACTAGTTTAGGAGGCAAAACTGAAACCTCCTCATATACCACTGTTCCCAAGCCACCACTGGAATACATGCCGTTAAGAGGCACAAAATACTCATGGACCAACATACGGTGATCACAGTTGAAGACATCACCTCTGCAGCTTCCACACAAATGCGAGTGACCTTGTCCTCTGGCAGGAAAATCTTGTATTGCATTGTATCAAAGGTCATATCCAGGGATGTAATGCTTTACATCGGTATAAGGTGGCTTTTTGGCGAGCTTATCATCCAATCTATTTCAATCAAGGCTTCCAAGACTTGGTCCTGGTGCTTCACGAGAAGATCTTGGGACTGTGCTGACACAAGGACATCGTCCATATAGTGGAATATGCGAACACCCCCCCCCCCCCCCCGGAAGAAAGGCAATCACCATCACCAAAACTTTTTTAAAAGAGCTCTCTGGGCTGAACTGAGCCCAAAGGGTAGGCATCTGAACTGTAAATGGCTGCCACTAAAGTGGAACCTGAGATGAGCCCTGACTATACTGGGATGTGAAAATAGACGTTCTTGAGATCATTCAAGATCAACCCATCGCCTGAGCGATTCCATGCTAAAGAGTCCTGTTTGAGAAAAGCGTTTAGGTATTTTAGGTTCAAGATGGGGGGGGGGGGCGCCACTTGCTTGGAGCCTTCTATACTTGAAATAAAGGGGAATAGCCTTCTTCTGACCTCAGAACCAGAATTATGGCCCGCAGACTCAGCAACTCTGAAATGTAGGATTCAAGAGACAAAAAACTTGCTAGAGATGGACTTTCAAAGTGAAGGCAAAACCCATTGTGACCCACTCTTAGGACCCATGCATAATATTTCCACCCAGATGTTGCCAAAGTGAGCCAGTATTGCCCCCACTGGAAAAAAATGGGTGTGCAACCTTTCAGAAAGACTTGGTAGCTGTCTTAGGTGGCTTAGAGACCTTGGACTTTGCTTGATCTCCAAAGGAGTTGCGTGAGTGCCATGAAAAACTGTTAAATTCCTTACCCGGGGCGGTGGGGTCTTGTGTCTCTAAACTGCTCCTAAGACCTCATATTTGTGCAAAAGGATTGCAAATGATGGCTTTGATCCTGGGGGAAGAGGCCAGATTCCCCCCTCCCAGTCACCCAATGTATTGCATCTTCCAGAGTTTTTCCAAAAAGCGTTCCTCCTAAAAATTGGATAGAACATAGGCCTTGTTTGGAAGCAGAGTCCACAGACCAGTGCTTCAGCCATAAGGCCCATCTGAAACAAATTTGTGAAACAAATCTGACTAGATCTACAGCCGCTTCCACCATGAATTCCACAGCCAACTTGAGGCCCTGAATGCTAGTAGAAACCGCTTCCTCATTGCTTTGTGAACCGAGAGACAACTGCACATTTGAAGATCATATTCTAACGTCTCTTGCGACAGAAGTTAGGGCAACAGCCAGCCTGCAGGCTGCCCCTGCTGTAGAGAACACCCTCTTGGTATAAATCAGCCCTCCTCTCCATGGAGTCCTTGAATGATACGGTCTCTTCCAGTGTCAGAGTAATATGCCTTGCTAAGTGTTGCAAAGATGTGTCCACTTTTGGAGGCATGTCCCAGGATTCTAAATTTGGCGTCCGGAATGGATAAAATTGATTTACTCTGTTTTTGAAATGCTGGTCTTCTATCTGGTTTGGCCCACTCATCTTCTATCAGTTCCGTTATCTCCTCTATAAGAGGAAATTTAGGAAGATTCTTCTTTAAGTTAGGGTAATATTTTCTTTGGTCTTGAGAAACCATGGTAGCCTCCTCTCATTCAATTGCCTGCTTTACTGCCATAATAAAAGCAGGAATTAAGAAAAATGTAAAAGTAAACAAATCCTTTCCCCTAATCGTCTTTCAGGACAGCCACCTGATAGACCTTGGCTCCTCCCCTCTGTAGGAAACACCGCGCCAGCCTCCTATAAATTTCCTCCTCCCCTACTGGTCCTCAGTTATTTGTGTTTCCTCCAGAGGGGAGACACTGTCAGGAACCAGCTAAGAGAGCAAAGGGAGGCTCAAGCAGACAGTCTGGAAAGGGAGCAGGGGCTCTTGGACAAGCCAGACCATTAACCTGGGTAACATTGCTGACCTAACCTCCCTGAGGTGCAGGTGCAGGTCGGGGGGCTCTGTTTTGTAGCACCGAGCGCAGTGGAGAGGAGTGCAGCCATCGTCCTATACCTGAAGCAGCGTGTGTGAGCAGGAATGGGGATTCCAGAGCACAACCAGCAGGTATCGGTTCTGCACGAAGCTGACAGCGGGTGACGTCATGTCCGGCAGACAGGGGTGTGCACTTAAGGGTTCGTGGCTTCCGGCTGCAAACTTCAAATACAGAGCCAGGCAGAGGCTGGAGGGAGCTACAATTGCTGTAGAGACAGCAGAAGCAGCGCTGGTGACACAGACATGTCAGAGGCAGAGGGAAGCCATCCTAAGGTATGGGAACCTAGGGTGGATCTCCCCTATCCTAAACCCACCATCACTCCCCCCCTGCCCCAGGGAAAAAAGGAGGGGGGGTGAGTCAAAACCCTTAGTGTCAGAGGGTGGTTCATGGGACCCCTAGTGAGGCAAGCCCACATGATAGCACTGCGCACCTGCCGTGGGCAGAAGGTGGTTACGGTACTGTGGGGGTGTTTTTCTTCCCTGATATCTTTCAGAAAACTGACAAAGATCGGCCTGCTCACAGCTCAAAGAGGAAGTGTCCATTATGCAAAGTCACACTTAGGGATTCTTGGAGGATAGCTATTTGTAGTGATTGAATTAGCAAACTAGTACAGGAACATACTTCAGAACACAATGAGCAAGCATCATATGTCAAAGAGTTGTCCAAGACTTTTGAATCTTTTAAAACTTTTTTTGAAGGATTTCAAATCCCGCAGCTTCAGTCGGCTTTTCCTCCTGTACAGGCAGCAGTTATTATACCGGAAATTAAGACCTTCCACCAGTGCAGGCCCTTCAGTAAATCCTAAAGAGGAGGCAGAAGAGGAACCTGACAGCACAGTGTCTGGTTCCCAAGAATCAGAGGAGGAGGTTTAGGAAGGTGATTCCAGGAAGCCCTCCTGTTACAAACTCTCATTAGAGGATGTCAATCACCTCTTGGGAGCCATATACACCACTCTGGGTATACAGACAGAGACAAAGCCCTGATCCCTACATGACCAGATGTATGATGGATTAGGAAAGCAGGAAAATAAGAATTTTCCGGTTCACAAGGTATTAATAGAAGCAATTAAAAAAGGAATGGCAAGAGACAGAAAAAAAAAACGTTCTTTTCTAAAGCTTTAAAGAGATGTTTTCCATTCTCAGATAACCTATCCTCAGTATGGAATGAAATTCCAAAGCTAGATGCCGCCTTCTCACAGGTATCAAGGCATACAGATTTAGCTTTCGAGGATATGAGCATCCGAGGCAATGGATAAGAGGATGGACTCATTATTGAAAAAATCCTGGGACTCCACACTGGGAAGTTTAAAACCAGCTATGGCAGACTATGGTGGCTAGAAATATGAAGTTCTGGTTAAATCAGATCCAGGCACACACATTCCCACACTGCTGTGAGGCATAGCCTATTTCGCAGATGCCTCAGCTGAACTTGTACGGATGGCAGCTAGTTCATCCGCACTAGCCAACTCCACAAGACAGGCCCTATGGTTAAAGACATGGCAGGGGGACTGCTCGTCTAAAGCCAAATTATGTGGCATCCCATTTACAGGGTATTTGCTATTTGGGCCAGGGTTGGAGAAGGTGCTAGATTGTACAGCGGATAAAAAGAAATAATTTCCGCTGAAATGCAAAGCACCCTGGAGTCAGCCGCAACAGAGGCAAAAAAGTACAGCTTGGGTTCCAAAAGGTCCCCGTTATACCATACCCAAGGCAGATAACTAGAAAACACCTTGGGTCCTGAAGGGGAAAGGCAAACCTACGACAAGAAATTACAATTTGGTCTCAGTAGGAGGAAGACTGAGGGCCTTCCTCCCACAATGGGAAAAGATAACCTCCAATCGCTTTATTTTGAGAACAATAGGAGAAGGATATCACCTGGAGTTCTCGAAACCACCTCCAAACAGGTTGTACGTAACCAAACTTCCAAAGAACAGAGGAAAAGCCGAAGGGTTAATGAGAGCCATAAAGGATCTCAGGAAACAGGAAGTAATCACAACGGTGCCAAAGGAAGAAAGAGGATTAGGGTTTTACTCCCACATTTTTGAAGTACAAAAACCCACGGGGAAGGTCAGGCCAATCCTAAACCTCAAACCCCTGAATGTGTCCATAACCTACAAGAGGTTCAGGATGGACTCTATATATTCGGTCAAGGCCTTACTACCACCAAGCTGTTTTCTAGTTTCCCTAGACTTGAAGGACGCATACTTACACGTCCCAATACACAGGGATTGTCAAAAATTTCTAAGGTCGGGCGTGGCTTGCGCGCGCATGAAGATGGACGCTTGAGCCGTGAGCTCCGCTGACCCGACCGGACCAAAGCGACGAAACAGGGCGACCATCGCCGCAGCTGCCACATAGTGTCTGCCCGATCACCCTCCCATCACTCCGCCGCAACGATGTCCCGCAAGAGGGTTCAGGAAAAGGGGCTGAAGCGGCTGGAGGCCTTCTCCTTCCAGCCACGCCGCAGAGGCCAAGATGGCGCCGACGGAGCGGCAAGCAGGCAATCGCTGTCCTACGGAGACTCCCCGGACCTGCATCCACAACATCCAAGATCAGGACTCCACTCTCATGTGCCCCAGGACGACTCCCCTGCTACCCCGATAACACAGAGCCCCGCGAAGTCGAGGATGCGACTGGACGCCTCCAACCAGGCCTCAGACACAGTGAGTACAGGCCTACACAACCCTTCTGCAATCTCCTCACTGCAATCCTCCATAGCTCAATTCCCAACATCTGGCCAACCAGTGCTGGACACCACTATGAAGGACATGCTCATGTCACTACAATCTTCCCTTATGACCAATCTATCATCACTGATTAACAGATTCTCACTAGAAATGAAACACATGGACAATAGGGTACAGTTTATAGAAAGCAAGATGGAGGAATGCACGGAGACGGTTAATGATCTGGTGGATGCATGTAATGATCAGAAAGAGGACTCCCTCTGGATCAAAGCAAAACTCGCAGATTTAGAGGACAGGTCCAGACGCAATAATGTCAAAATGCGTGGGGTCCCTGAATCAGTCCAACCTAAAGACCTGCACAACTTTGCCGCCACGCTATTTTCCACTATGCTGCCAGACCTCTCCCCGATCGAATTAACGATCGATCGCATACACCGCATCCCCAAACCGCGCCACCTTGAAGCAGACGTCCCCCGCGATGTTCTACTTCGTGTACACTTCTACCAGGCAAAAGAACAGATCCTTATGAAAGCCAGAGAACTATCTCCGCTCCCAGCTCCGTACTCTGACATCCAACTATATGCCGACCTGTCCCAGTACACGCTGCAATTGAGGAGACAACTGAAAACCATAACCAAAGCCATGCATAACCACAAGATTGTCTACAAATGGCGCCATCCAGCGACCATTCTGGTCACGCACAATGGCGTGCCACACACCATCTCCACACTGGAAGGAGGAATGAAGCTGCTACACTCATGGGGCATCCTGCCTGACCCCTCTCCTAACCACCCAGGCCCTCATGGCCCTCCTAATCCGTTCACGTTCGGGTCTGATCGGGAGAAAAAGAAGACCACCCACCGTTGATCAACCAGCCCTATACTACTACTACATACAACGTATGACCTGGTCCGGTCCGGCTATGCGATTGTACACCTGCTCGCTGAACTTTCCCCATTACTAGTCAGCTGCTCTTATGAGCGGTTCTTGCTGACGAATTTGTGCTTGTTTTATTTTTCTTTGTTCTGCAGTTATAGACTTTTTTTTCTTATCCTCCTATCCCCCATTGCTCATATTGTTCCACGCAAGTTGATATTCCATTGGTGCAGTAACCAGGCTTGGACTGCCCTGGGACTTTTTTCTTTTTTTTTTTTTTTTTTGTAATCTCATTAAAATTCTGTACTAATACATTTTATTTCCTAGAAGGCTCAACATCTGAAAATCTCCTTGTACAGAAGCACGTCTACCCCCCATCACAGCCACCACCACCTTCTGCCATCTGGACTATTGCATCACCATCCACAACTGTGAGTAACTACACCCACGCCACACCACCACCCACCCACAATGGGGATCACTGTTCTTTCCCTCAATGCTAAAGGGCTGAATCACCCTGTAAAACGCTCCTCTCTTTGGAAATCCGCACTCGACTATAAATGTGATGTATTGTGTGTCCAAGAGACACACTTTGCTACGGGGGCCTCCCCCAAATGCCAGCATAGGCAATTCCCCCATGTTTTCCAGTCATCCTTCTCTAAAAAACAACGAGGAGTTATGATTGCCGTCAAGAACACTGTTATTTTTCAACTATTGACCTCGGTTATCGACCCGGACGGGCGATACATTATCCTGGTCTGCATCCTCAATAACGTCACCTACACCCTGGTCTCGATCTACTCCCCGAACCATGGCCAAATGCCTTTTCTCAGAAAAACCTTGCGAGCGGCCCGCAAAGTACAACAAGGCCATTTGATGATCTGTGGCGACTTCAATATGGTACCAAATCCCGTAATGGACTCCACTGCTGGCAACAAACGCTGTTCTTCACCTCTAGAAACTTTCATTAATGCTAATGACTTGTATGATGTTTGGAGGTGCTGTCATGCGAGTGAGAGGGATTACACGTTCCTTTCGCCGCGTCACAACACCTACTCACGTATCGATTTGTTTATGACTGACAGCCGATTGCTACACAAAACTTTAGACTCCTCTATACATGCCACCACCTGGTCGGACCACGCTCCTGTTAGCATTACTGTCACCGATGACGCTCGTCATCCTAATTCCTATATTTGGAGGGTTAACAACCACCTACTTCAAACACCATGCTACTCCAACTCCATTAAACAGAAATTGGAAGATTACTTCTCCCTTAATCAGGGGTCAGTGTCCGACCCGCTGGTAGTATGGAACGCTCACAAGGCGGTCATCAGAGGTTCATTTCTCCAGATGGGGGCTAGAGCTAAAAAAAAAAGAACCCAACGCATAGACGAACTGACGAATGAGATAACCGTGACTGAATCCCTGAATAAACTAAATCCCTCCCCACTCTTACAATCTAAGATATTCTCCCTCCGCCAGGAATTGAGGACACTCCTTCTTGATAAACATGTTAACGCTTATAAGAGGTTTAAATCCACCTTATACTCGACGGGCAATAAGGCAGGCAAAGCGATGGCTCAAAGGGTTAAAGGTCACAGGGCTAAAACAAAAATCCCTTACATACAGCATCCTCACACTAACGAAAAGCTCCTCAAACCCCAAGAAATAGCAAACGCCTTTAGTGCGTATTATGCGGACCTGTATAACTTAGCAGCGGACCCGACTACAGCCCAACCCTCTCCTGAGATGATCCATGACTTTCTAGATCCCCTAAATCTCCCTTCTATAACTCCCCAACAGCTGGCAGACCTAAACTCCCCCTTCTCAATCACTGAAATCATATCAGCCATAAAAACATTGCCCAACTCTAAATCACCAGGCCCCGACGGCTTCACTGGGGAATACTACAAACAGTTTAAAGACATTCTAGCTCCTACACTATGCCAAGTTTTCAACTCAGCTGCGACATCCTCGTCGTTCCCTCCCGAAATGCTCAAAGCCTTGGTGGTGACCCTACCCAAACCGGGAAAGGAACCCACCACCCCGAAAAACTTTCGTCCCATCTCCTTACTTAACCTCGATGTAAAATTATTTGCAAAAATGATTGCCAAAAGATTAGAAGATTTACTCCCAATCCTTATCTCCCCGAATCAATCAGGATTCACTAAAGGTCGGCAGGCCTCTGATGCCACAAGACGGATGATTAACATCATTCACCATGTAGAAACCACTAAAACCCCAGCACTACTACTATCCCTAGACGCCGAAAAGGCCTTTGACAGGGTCCACTGGGATTATATCTCAGCGGTCCTGTCAAAATTTGGCATTAAAGGTACAATCCGTGATGCTATAATGGCCCTGTACTCCAATCCCACTGCGCAGGTCTTCTCTGCAGATGCCCTCTCCGCACCTCTACAAATCTCCAACGGTACAAGGCAGGGATGTCCACTATCACCCATTATTTTCAACCTTGTCATGGAACCCCTGGCAGAAAGAATTCGGTCTAACCCGGCCATATCTGGCATTCCCCTAGCAGATCAAGAACACAAAATTAGCCTGTTCGCGGACGACGTGATCCTTATGGTCACAAACCCTACCCGCTCTATCCCTGAGATCCAGAAGACGCTAGCCTGGTTCGGCGATGTCTCTTATTACAAGGTCAATGAAGCCAAATCTTACATACTGGACCTAGGTTTAGATACACCCACTAGTCAACAAATCAAACTCCAATTCCCATATGCTTGGGCAGATCACAGTTTGACTTATCTGGGCATCCAACTGACTAAATCCACCAAATCGTTATTCGCGTCTAATTATCTACCGTTAAGATTACAACTACAGGCTGATCTTACCAGGCTGGCGTCCTTCGAGTTCTCATGGATGGGCCGACTAGCGGCGTTCAAAATGTTCCACCTACCCCAAATATTGTACTTGTTTAGAACTATCCCTATCCCTATCCCACTCAACTACTTCAAATCTCTTCAAACAATCTTGTCCAAATTTGTTTGGAAAGGTAAAAAAGCTAGATGCGGCCACTCCCAACTAATTAAGCACCGTTTAGCTGGGGGCTTGGGATACGTCGATTTCCAGGACTATTATATGGCCTCTATTTTAGTACAATCAAAAGATTGGTTTACAAACCCCTCCCCATCCACAACATGGGGACAGATGGAAGCATCATTCATCCCGGGAAAAAACATACAGGCCTGGCTGTTCGCGTCATTATTAGGCAAAACTCACTTCGCTCAGATGTCACCCCCCATAGTAGCATCCATCAAAACCTGGTCCAAGTTCTCTAAACTTACGAGCACTCACCCCAACCTAGCGACCTGGCCCATTCCTATTGACACGTTGAGACATCTCATTGAATCCTCTTCCTACACGGGATGGAAACACAAAGGTATTGCATACGTCTCAGACATTATTGCCGAGGGTAAAACTAAAACATTCCCCATGCTCTTAAAAGAATACCTTCTCCCACAAACTGATAGGTATCTGTACATTCGCACCCAACACTGCCTTGCCAAGCTCAAATCTCTCTCGTGGAAGATCCCTCAGATAGCTTGGATCTTCTTTAAATCCCCCACAACTAGAAAGAAGGGAATATCCTTGTTCTACAACATTCTGCACCAAAAGACTACCTTTACCAGCTCAGCAGCCCTTGCACGCTGGAAAAAGATCTAGGACAAACCTTCTCGCTTCTCAAATGGGAGAAGGCCTGTTTATCCACCTACAAAGCCACATGTTGCTCCTCTCTATGGGAACTCGCATTCAAACTAACTCACCGGTGGTATCTGACCCCCGACAGAATGTCTAAGTTTAGCGCAACGCTGTCCGCCTCCTGCTGGAGGAACTGTGGACAGAGTGGTGATTTGATACACACATTCTGGAAATGTCCCAAACTCAAACGTTACTGGCACTCTGTCTTTAACCTTATATCTGCAGTCACTGACATTTCACTAGAAGAATGCCCATCAATGGCTCTTCTATCCCTAGACATCGACCGGCTCCCTAACCCGATGCGGTACATCATAGTACATATACTCCTGGCAGCCCGCCTTAGCATCACAAGGAAGTGGAAGGACCCTGACCCTCCCACGGTGGTAGATGTTATCCGCACCACACAGGAACATTTCATTTACGAGACGACTCTAGCTTTGAAACAGGGGGACAGACTGATGCAGCTCCACTTATGGCAACAGTGGAAGGACTGGACGGAATCCCCTTCCTTTGTCAAAATGTTTAACCTGTAACGTTGATAAATGTCCTACTCGCCCTCCTGACTAACTACCCAACCTATGACCCCCAAACGGGACCTGGTGGGGTGGAATACTCGAGCACAGTCTTGCTCCCTTAGAGGGGTGCTTGAGTGGTTCTGCCCTTCACACGCCCCCCGAGGTTGCACGGTAAAAAACAATATAAGCTTTAATATGAAACTTCACTGCTTCAATAATTCCAAATGTTACCTGGATGGTAGATATATGAATGTTGCTGCACTACTAAGGTTACCAATGTTACAATGACAATCTCTATGTTCCTATTTGTTGCATACTATGTCTATATTGTAAAGCGTTTAGACCGCTTGCTAACTGTTTACATTACTCTGTTTTATGTGAAAATTGACAATAAAAACTATATTTGAAAAAATTTCTAAGGTTAGCAATAGAAACAAAAAGCAAAACCTTGCACCTACAATTCTGAAGCCCTACCCTTCGGCCTTTCCTCTTCATCCAGAATCTTTACAAAGATTCTAGCGGAAGCCCTGAGACCCTTGTTAATTTGCAGAATCTCCAGAGAGGTTACAAAAGAACCTCGAGATCATGCAGACCTTTCTAAAAAAATCTGGGTTGGCTAATAAATGTGGAAAAATCCAACCTACAACCCACTCAGCGGATAACATACTTGGGATATGTAATAGATTCAGTCCAGCAAAAAATATTTCTACCCAAAGAAAAAATAGAAAAAATCCAAAAAGAAGTAAGTGCAATCCAGGCAAACTTACCATGCACCATCAGCAAGGTGATGTCAACACTGGGGTTACTAACGTCTGCGATACCAGCAGTACAATGGGCAGCCTTACATTTTTGGCCACTGCAAATATTCCTATTAAAGATTTGGGATCACAAGCAAGAGTCCTTGGACACCCAGTTTCTAATACCAGCAAAGGTAAAAAGAACCCTGTGGTGGTGGAGGACATTAGAGAATGTAACCAAAGGTCGGCTGTGGACAATTCACATTTCCCAGACCCTTCCCACAGACGCAAGTGGCGTAGGATGGGGAGCGCATCTAGGCTCCCAGATAACACAAGGGACGCGGTAAAAAATGAAGAGAGAATGAGATCATCCAACTCGAAGGAATTGAAAGCGTAGGGCTTGCACTTCAATCCTTCCAGAAAGAGTTAAAAGGACATCACTTGAAAATCTGGTCCGACAACACATCAGTCATTGCCTACATAAACAAACAGGGTGGAACAAGAAGTGGAACCCTGTGGGCACTAGCAGAGAAAATTCTAAGATGGGGAAAGAAAAACATACTCTCTCTATCAGCAATCCACCTAAAAGGGGATTTAAACATAGTAGCATATTTTCTCAGCAGGAGACAAGTGAAAGAATGCGACTGGGCGTTAAACCAAGAGGTGTTCAAACAAATTACGCCAAAATGGGGAACACCTCAGGTGGACTTATTTGCATCAAGAGAAAACAAAAAAGTCAGAGCATTATTTTTTCTGGAAAGAGAAGACGGAGCACTAGGAGTGGATGCGTTGGCACAAAGGTAGACATTCAGTACTAATACCAGCAGTAATAAGAAAACTGCGTGTAGAGAACACAACTTTGATTCTCATAGAACCTCACTGACCCAGGAGACCGTGGTTCTCTATGCTGAAAGAACTCGCTATAGAGCCCCCCTGGTTACTGCCAGTCCGGGAAGATCTACTCTCCAAGGCCCAATATACTGCCCCCAAGTGGAAAGGTGGAGCTTGGCGGCATGGTATCTGAGGAGCAGCTACTGAAAGCAAAGGGGATCTCGAGCTGCTTAATCGCGACTCTGCTAAAAAGCAGGAAAGTGGAGACATGCAAAATCTATGACAAAGTGTGGAAGTGCTTTAACAATTGGTGCACAGAAAACACCTTCAACACACAGAGTTCAGTGGCCGTCCTAGAGTTTCTACAGAGTGGTGTAGAGAAAGGACTAAGCCTTAGCACTTTAAAGAGTCAAGTGTCAGCTCTTTTAGTTTTTCTAGAAAAAAGATTAGCATCCGCCCCATGGATAATCAGGCTCTTCAGATCTCTGAGCAGACAAATACCTATACAGAATTCAGTCTTTCCAAAGTGGGACCTGTCACTAGTGATGCAAATTTTGACAGTGGACCCCTTTGAACCACTAGAGAATTGAAACCTAAAGACGCTGACGCTAAAAGCAGTCTTTATGGTGGCAATCCCCACAGCAAAAAGGGTCTGTGAGATAGAGGCCTTATTTATCAGACCCCCCTTTTGTCAGATCTTTGTGGGCCGAAATCATTTTTAAAATGGACCCGGGATTCCTGCCAAAAGTAATCACGAGATTCCATAGGGAACAAGAAGTTGTGTTACCTTCATTTTGTCCGAACCCTTCTAAAGAACAAGAAGTAAAGTTTCACAATTTAGACGTGAGGAGATGCGTCTTGCATTATTTAGAGGTAACTAAGGCACTAAAGAAGATGGATTCCTAATTTATTTTGCATTCTGGAGCTAGGAAAGGGCATACAGCCACTAGATGCACCAAAGCGAGATGGCTAAGAGAAGCCACTGCACAGGCTTACAAGCTAGGAGGCGTACAGATCCCAGAAGGTATAAGAGCGCACTTCACAAGATCAATGGCAGCCTCACAGGCAGAAAGAGCTGGAGCAACGCCGGAGCAGATTTGTAAAGCGGTGAAATGGTCCAGCTTTGCCACCTTCATAAAGACATTATAGAGTGGATCTTTGGTCAGCTAAGGATCAGGCCTTTGGATGCAAGGTCTTACAAGCTGTGGTCCCGCCCTAGGGTAAGTGCTCGGTTATCCTCTCAGGTGGCTGTCCTGAAAGACGATTAGGGGAAAAACGTTCTTTCCCGGAGTCTTTCAGGACAGCCGGGTACCCACCCGAATGTGTATTAAAGATTTCCTTACAGGAAATGTGATATAGTTAACTATGTGTATCATATATTCTTGTGTCTCCCCAGCAACTGGAGGTGCTCTTGAAAGAACTGAGGACCAGCAGGGGAGGAGGAAATTTATAGGAGGCTGGCGTGGTGTTTCCTACAGAGGGGAGGAGCCAAGGTCTCTCAGGTGGCTGTCCTGAGACTCCAGGAAAGAACGTTACCAATAAGTAACTTTGTTTTTTCGTCCTGTCTTTGAGAGTCCACATCCGACCTGCTGGTCACCAGTCCTGGTTCTGGTGAATCATTTTCCTGCACCGTCTGGTGCGTAGACTCCTGGAGGAGGCAGGCAAAAGATAATTTACTCTATCCTGAACTGCTTCTTTAATGCACCGCTTGATATCCTCGTTTACCACTTGGCTGGA
Source organism: Rana kukunoris (assembly GCA_029574335.1). Classification (NCBI taxonomy): domain Eukaryota; kingdom Metazoa; phylum Chordata; class Amphibia; order Anura; family Ranidae; genus Rana; species Rana kukunoris. The sequence continues at coordinate 312,618,741 of CM056051.1, read as the reverse complement.
GTGAGAGACCTTCCTGAAGCACGATTCACACAGCTGTTTGGATAAAAAAGGGACACCTTTACAAGCCCAGCAAATATTGGCCAGCGGACCAGTAGGATCCACTGCCCTTCTAATCATAGAGGAGCCTGTACTGTATGGTGATGCCTAGAAGATAGGATGGCTGAAATAAAAAAGGATTCCTGATGCATACGGTGCCACTTGAACTTTTCCTTAGAATGGTAAGGATATGCAGTTGGTGAATGATGATTTCTGGATGAAGATATCACTATTTTGCAACTCTTCTGTGAAAAAACCTCCCCCCTGCAATAAGGAAGGACTGCTCAATATTATCACCTGAGGAAGAAAGGACTACACAGTAATCCATAAGCGGCCCCTACCTTTTCATAATCTTCAGTGCCTCATCCACAGGAGCTTGCAAGTTCATCCTGGGCAAAGTGGAAAGAAGAAGTGAAAGGAGTAAAAGATCAGGCATTTTAAGCCATTAAACAGCCAAAAATAGGGAAGATTAAATCTACAAAACTCACCAGTAACAGATAGCAGGGTACAGGCAGGAAGTAAACCAGGTAAATGTAGATCCCTCCCCCAGCAGCCACAAGGACAGTCATAGACTGTTAAGAACAGATAGCAGAGGTTAGCAGAGGAGCCGTATAGTTTAATATACAAGTGCAGCTACAGGCTAACCATTCTCACCAGGCACAACACTGCTAATGCAGCAGCAGGAGAAGATCAGCCGGGCTGGTGTTTTAAAAAATGTGCTTCCCCCACTCGTCCCATAAGTGTCCAGTGCTCAACAGCCAATCAGGATGCCCATGCTGTGCCTGTGTAAGGCAGGAGAAGTAAGTAGGAGAGCCGCAAGTGCCAGCCAACCAGACAGCTACACCAATAGAAGCTAATGATTTACCTGACTTCAGTGGGCTGTCAATCAATGTGGATCGAGGTGAGAGATAAAGAGAAACGAAAGAGAGAGAGCCCAGGATGGCGGCCCTAGCCCCACTAAAAGCTTTTTGCATATCATGTGGCTGCTCTATCCTGGCACCACAGAACCCTCGGTGGGAATATACAGAAATGACCAGGAACGTTCGGTGTGAGGACAAAATAAGAACAACGTCACCAGGTACTCCCTGCCCTTTATGCTACTATTGATGAAGATCCTATTGGGGTCAATGGGGGTGGAGTTGACCCCTAATGATGGCATTACACAGAGCCAAGAATTGTATGTATATATATATATACAGCCCTCAAAGGTTGCACTCACCTGCTCGCATTTTGCGGGTGGAATTATGAGGAGTGTATGTATAGACAGGGCTGTGTTGTCCTGGTAATGTATAGCCAGTGCCCCCCCCCCCCCCACCACGCACACATGCTCGCAGCTCAGGCATTTCAATAGCTTCTTACAGCCACCTGGGATCTATCATACCTATGCCTCCAATTCCACTGGATTGCATTGAGGCTGCATTAATGGGCACTGATAGGCTGCATTGATGGGCATTGTTAAGGCAGCATTGATGAGGCAGAATTAATGACCAATGGTGAGGCTGAATTGATGGCCACTGGTGATGCTCCATTGATGGGCACTGATCAGGCTGCATTGATGGGCACTGGTGATCCTGCATTGATGGGCACTGGTGAGGATGCATTGATGGGCACTGATCAGGCTGCATTTATGACCACTGGTGAGGCTGCATTGATGGGCACTGGTGAGGCTGCATTGATGGGCACTGGTGAGGCTGCATTGATGGGCACTGGTGAGGCTGCATTAGTGGGCACTGGTGAGGCTGCATTGATGGACACTTATCAGGCTGCATTGGTGGCCACTGGTGAGGCTGCTTTGATGGCTAATTGTAGGGCTACAATGATGGCCACTGGTGAGGCTGCTTTGATGGGCCCTGGTGAGCCTGCATTAGTGGGCACTGGTGAGCCTGCATTAGTGGGCACTGGTGAGGCTGCATTGATGGCCACTGGTGAGCCTGCATTAGTGGGCACTGGTGAGCCTGCATTAGTGGGCACTGGTGAGCCTGCATTAATGAATACTGATAATGATGCATGCTGAATGGGCACTGATCAAATTGTTGTTAATATTTATTGTTGTAACTTAGTTCTGCATATACTGTATCATTTAACAGTGTTACTTTGTGAGATCATTTATGAGATTGTGTTTAGGGGACAGAATTAGGGGTAGGGCTGGGTAGGAATTGGGTGGGGCAACGTGTAGCGAGTAATTCTTAAGGCTTGACAAGTAGCTCAGGACTTAAAATTGTGAGCCATGTGTGTATATATATCTAGATATATACATTTATATACTGAATTACTGTATACTATATACTGCTTCCCGACCCACTCCTTGGCAACCAGCTCAATGCGATTAATTACTGCTTAAAAAGATGCAGTAATTACTGCATTATTTAAACTTTGCCAGAGTAGTCATTTACCACACAATTCTTGAATTGAACATTGTCACAATTGTTTCCACATGTGTTATTTTACTGCTATTTTTTCTGTGTTATTTAACTCTCAGTGAATTGACCCCATAGCATGGTTCTCAAGTGATCGTTTGAGTGACCCTATAATATCAGGCACCTCATCCCTATTGAATAAAACATGGTTCTCTTTTATGTTAACTTAGCGGAGATGGAGTGGAGGAGATGCCAAAGAGGGAAGCACAAATCCAGTGTTATCCATATATTTGGAACATCATTAAAGATCCCCTGTGGTAGGAAAAAGCATATTGAGACCATAGCTGTGGTCACATATCCCAGGTGAAGGAACATCTGGTATAGGGATAGTCACTATTGCATGACAAATGGCCCAAAACCGCTCTGAAATACATTACAGATAAATACATTCCAAACGCATCAAAATAGTAGGTGTGTAAAATCTTACAGTTGAGTTTCTGTTCAAAACAGCCACAGTCTGGGTAGAAAAGCATGTCTTCTGCCAGCATACTTTAGGTCCTTGTTCCCTGTGTGGAAGCAGTGGTCTCTCAGCAGGTGGTCTAGTATACCTTCTGTTGATTCAGAGCTAAAACTCTCCAATCAGCAAGAAGCATAAGCTTTGTGTATTGTATATTTATAGGTATGGCATGCAGGACCTCTACAGAGAAAATACTGCTTCCATACCGAGAGCAAGGATCCTTCTCTGTAGCATGCTGGCAGAAAACACATCTCTACTCTGGCTGTGGCTGCTTGTTCAGAAAACAAACTTTACTTTTGCACATGAAATGTGGGGGGTGTGGCCTAACTCCGGACCAAGATGGACGTGTGACTCCCGTCCTCCGGCACATAGAAGCGGCTAAAATCAGCTACCGAGCCCAGGACAGCAGCTACACTGATGGGTAAGGGGGATCGGAACACCTCCGCCTCCCGCGGATCGCAGGACGCAGCCCAGCCGCAGACAAACATTATCCCCGCGATGTTCCGACCCTCACATGGGGAAGGCCTCACAACCGCGGGCTTGCCTAAACTGCACACGCCGCCCGGCGGCTCCAACCCCGCAGCCGGCGGATCGCAAGCACTGTCCAGTGGGACGCTGGCAATGTGCTCTAATACGATCCCCGCAATGTTTATACAGGGAGAGGGTCACACAGACCCAGCCGTGCCTAAGCCACACATCCCACTCGGAGGCTCCTGCCCCATCATGGATGACTCACATGGATCTCCTCATGGCGTGCAAGGGCTGCCTGCCCATCCAGTACAAATGACCCATCCTCCCCAGCCCTCACAGCCCCTATGCCTGGCTGACCTCCAGGCAGTGGCTCATGACATCAATTCTGCCATTTCTGATCTTAAAACAGACATTCAGAATATAGCAGGACGTATGGGGGCAGTGGAGCAATCCACAGCAAGACATGCAGACGCCATTAAACAGGTCCAGAAATCCTCAGACCTGCATCTGTCCCACCTAATAGATATTACTCGCCATTTAGAAGACCTGGACAATCGCGGAAGGAGACATAACATTAGAATTAGGGGTGTCCCTGAAAGCACCGATCAGAACCCAGTAGAACAGACTGCGACACAGATATTTCTGGAAAGACCCCCTGATTCCCCCATTGAATTTGAAAGAATTCACAGGGGCCTCAGGCCTAGGGGAAGAGACAATGAACCTCCCAGAGATATTGTATGCTGCCTAGTGAACTTTCCACTAAAATAAGCTATTCTTAAGAAGGCAAGAGAGAAAAACAGGATTCTTTTTAACGGCAACGAGGTTAAACTATATCAAGATCTCTCTAACATCACCTTACAGCAGCGCAGAGCCCTGAGACCGCTCCTAGAACAGCTGAGATCCAGAAACATCCCATATAGATGGAAGTTTCCGTTCTGTCTCTCTGCTACGTGGAGAGGCCATACGGCACTGCTTCGCACGCCAGATGAACTTCGTTCGTTCTGTGAAGCCCTGAATATTCCATTTGTGGATGTCCCTGATTGGTACAGTTCCTTCATGGTAAATGACAATTGGATCGAAGTGACCAGTTCCTACAATCCGAGACCCCAGGGGGCGGGTGACCGACGTCACAGACCTTCCCCGTCCCAACGCAACAGAGAAGGTGCAGCCAGAGAAAGTCCCGATTTGTCCCCGCCGAGACGCAGAGACCGCTTGGATCACCCTGATCAGATGGACACTTAACCACTGGACCTCCATGCTAATGCAATGATTTTGTTTGTAGCCTGCAACCATTTTTAAGCGAGCTGGAGAACTTTCCATCTTCTGAACAAAGTTACACATTTACTATTAAGGCCATATCCAGGCTTGGATGACAAAGACGACTCTAACATATTGACAAACATATTGACAAGCTGCACTTTTTTTTTGACTTTTGGGGGGGTTTGTGCTCCCCTCTCGCCGCTTGTTGGCTGCCCTCCCCCCTGGGTTTCAGCCCCCTTTCCTTTTTTTTTTGTGTTTCTCTTTGCCAATGCAGGTAAACATGAAGCTACGTATAGTGAAGAGTATGTCACCTCCAAGACTACTTGTTCTTCAGCAATACTGGGACTTTTCAGTTGAGTATTAAGATCTTGCCTACTACCTGCCAGTTAAATCAGTTATCTAGTTGTTAGTAATTTTGTTGGTATATGGGGCCTGCTTCATGAGTCTGTGCAGAGATGGTGCTACAAGTGCTGCTTTCTTGGAGGAATGACTCTGAGTAATCTTAAATTACAGTAGTGTACGCCTCTACCACTAGGGGCCAGATCTTTCTGGCTACCTGCACTTGTCCCTCAGTTTCTGTGCGTGTTTCTTGAATATATTTGCCGCCCCGGGGGGCTTTGGTGGGGGGAGGGGGTGGGAGATAATATCTTAACTAATTTTCTGTCAATGATATACTTATTACATCCTAGATTAATTTTCATTGGATTACATTATGAAGTTACTAAGGTTATACGGTAATGAAAGTTTATTCCAGGTATGGATCTTACTGTCACGCCCTACTCTTTGAGTTTCATATGTATGGTCACTCTTATTACTAAACAGACATAATCTACCTTAAACCCTTGGAAGATGTTGTCATCTCTGAGGAAGAAGATGACAGAGTTCTGAGCAGGGACACGTACCCTGCGCGGTATCTCTCCCTCTCTGATAAAAACTTAAGGGAGGGTAAAGGACAAAAAAAAAAGAGAAAAATGGGTGATCTATGGTACTATTCGCAGTGTAACATCTCCCTGTAGCTGTACCAGAAACGGTTAGGTAGACGCTGAATCTCTATGTAATTGGTGATCGCTGACCATAATATCGCTAGTTCTCTGGGAGAAAGTTATTGGATAAACTTATTACCAGTTTGAGACCTAGGGCTTTTTCTCACAATGTTTATGAGACAGGAGGTTGGAGGGTTTAGAGAAACAAGGCAGATGGGGGAAATGATAATCATTGGGTGGATCTGCTAGTGTTATAAGTTGCATGTCTTGAATATGCCGTTAGTTTTTTGTTAACAGAGATTATTTATCTGTATTTTGCTCAGGGATGCCTAACAGTGTCTTTTGAATGTGGGTCACATAGATGTTTAAACTGTCGAAGTCATAGAATGTCTGTCAGCTGAAATCTATCCTTAGGTGGCAGAACCATGTCACTTTATCAATACGACCTCTCCCTACATACTGTACATATTGAACTACGTAACTTGATGTAAACAGGAAGGCCCCCCCTGTGTCATTGAATATTCCTTAACCTGAGCTCGATGTATGCTATATTTAGATAGCCGCTCCATAGTGCCCATACATCTAATACATAGAGGAATCTCTAGGGTGCAGTAGGGCCTATTTTATTGGTCTCTATTGATCTTCACGACTTTTACCAGTATTTTACCTCGGCTAATCTATCTTGGTTCGCCTGGACACTGTCCCCACACAAGGGGTGTAACCCGTTGCACCCTTTGACCTTGCCGGACTGTATTATTAGAGTGGACCTTCAGATTTAGGTCTACTCCCGGAACTCCCTGACCCATCCCCCTTCCCCCCATTCTCACCCCCCCTTTTTTTCTCTTCTTCTTTCCTTTCTTTTTTCTTCTCTCTTCTCTTTCTCTTCTCTCCTTCTGTGCGGAGAGTTTGTTAGAGTGCAAACATGTCACCTGTTAGCCATCACTCTACCCCTCTGTCGCTAAAGCTACTCTCTATAAACGCGAAGGGACTGAATATTCCTGACTGAATATTCCTGAAAAAAGAACTAGACTCCTCAATGATTGGCATAAACAGAAAGCAGATATTATATGCGTCCAAGAAACCCACTTTAAAAAAGATCCCGAAATTTAACAATAAAAGATTTCCTCTGGCTTTTCACGCATCCAACCCTGACCGGAAAACAAAAGTAGCCTCAATACTAATAGCAAAACATACCCCATTTCAAGTACAAGACACTATGCTAGACCCGGAAGGGAGATACGTATTTCTTAAAGGAAAACTTAGATCACACCCGATCACTATTGCAAACATATACGCCCCAAACACAAAACAGGTAACATTCTTTCGTAAGATTAAATTCCTATTGACCACCTTCGCTTCAGGCATGCTCATACTAGGAGGGGACTTCAATGTCCCCCTCAATCCTATTTTAGATACTTCAAATGGAGCGTCGGGCCTTCCCTATAGTGCATTGAAACAAATCAAACTCCAACTGCAAGGATTAATGTTACATGATGCCTGGAGAACTTTAAACCCGCAAACCAAAGACTATACAGTATATTCTTTTCAACAGTCTGCCAGAAATACTCTAGGATTGACCACTTTTTTCTATTTCAAACAGACTTAAAGGTACTGAAAAGTGCCACGATTGATCCTATGGTGATATCTGATCACCACCCAATCACTATGACGTTAGAATTCCCAGACCGAATCACTACAACGAAAACATGGAGACTCAATTCATCTATCTTGAAAGACGAGTTGCAGGTTCAATCCTTTAGCGATATATTGACCGATTACTTCTCGCGGAATGAAAATGAAGACACTTCACTCCTGTCCCAGTGGGAAGCACATAAATGTGTCATGAGGGGAAAAATTCATCGCCACACTTGCCAGACAGAAAAGAGATCAGCAGTCGAGGATTACATCCTTGATCGCTCGAATACAGACGTTAGAGGCAGCACACAAACAAACAGTTGCAGCAAGTACCCTGGAGGAACTGACGAATGCCAGATTATCCTTGTCTGAAGAATTAAGCCTAAAGACTAAAAGACAATACATGCTGCGCCATAACATATTTTACGAACAAGGTAACAAAAACGGTAAACTGTTAGAAAAAGCGGTCCAAGATAAAAAGGCTGCTGCCACAATCCATCAAATTAGAGACAATAAGGGCAAAATACACTCCTCTAATGAAGACATAGCCAAACAATTTGAACTGTACTATCAAACTTTATATAATCTACCCTCTAATCCGAAATGCCCCCATAATACTATTAAAAGAACACAACTTATCGAAGATTTTCTACAAAAATACAACCCACCAAAAATATCAGGGGACGTAGCACAAAACATTGATGCGCCTATATCGGAGTACGAATTTGACAAGGCCATTAAAGATATGAAGGTGGGTAAAGCCCCGGGACCAGACGGTCTATCCCTATTGTACTACAAGACCTTCACTGATATATTGAAGCCCAGATTTCTAAAAACCTTCCGTGCTCTACACTCTGAACAAAATCCACCAGCTCAACTTTTATAAGCCCACATATCGGTAATCCCTAAGGAAGGAAAGGATCTTACCCAGGTTACAAACTATAGGCCGATATCCCTGATCAACGTAGATGTTAAAATATACGCAAAAATATTAGCAAACAGACTTATCCCACTGCTACCCTCCCTAATTTCTCTCGATCAGGTAGGGTTTATCCCAGGTAGGGAGGGGCGCGACAACACGATTAAAGCTTTAAATATACACTATTGGCTTACCTCTAACAAGTTAAAAGTTTTTTTTTGTCACTAGACTCAGAGAAGGCGTTCGACAGGGAGGCCTGGGACTATATGGATGCAGTATTAAACCATGTTGGTATCCCAGCCTTAATGAGATCATATATTCGGGCCCTCTATGCAAATCCGGTCGCAAAAGTACGCGTCAAGCGCCACCTGTCGAACGCCTTCAAACTACGTAATGGAACAAGACAAGGTTGTTCCCTCTCCCCTCTATTGTATGTACTAACACTGGAACCCTTGTTGAATAGAATAAGGGAAAACACAGGGATCAAGGGAATCCAAATAAATGGAAAAATTTACAAAATAGCCGCTTTTGCGGACGATATGCTTCTTTTCCTTTCAGCTCCCCATATATCCCTACCTAATCTATTACATGACTTAGAACAATTCCAACTATATCCAATTTAAAAATTGACCATTCAAAATCAACCGCACTGAATGTTACGCTATCCCCGGGGGAGATTGAATTTTGTAAGAAAAACTTTCCTTTCACCTGGGCAAAAAATTCCTTTACCTATTTGGGCATTGAAATTCCTAAAACCCTGTCAGACTTATTCAAACTCAACTTTACCCCAATTCTAAAAGAATCTAGAGAGGATCTCAAGAGATGGAATTCCTTGAATGTCTCTTGGTTTGGTAGGGCCTTGCTAATTAAGATGACAATTCTACCCCGCTTTCTCTATGTTATGCAAACTATTCCTATTAAACTTCCCCCTGCCTTTTTTGTCTCATTCCGACGGGCCTGCTCCTCTTTCATTTGGAGAGGCAAATCTCCGAGATTGAGATTCACAAAACTGAACTTGCCCAAACACAAGGGAGGGATTGCACTTCCTGATCTGCGTAAATACCACCAAGCAGCCCTTTTGGCGAGGATAGTTGATTGGAACAATCACCACTTACTAAAGGACTGGGTTTCACTAGAACATTCACTATTTATCCTACCAGTCAGGAATCTTCCTTGGATCCACCCGAAACATCACCCTCCAGCTGCCAAGCATCACCCTCTCATTGGCCCCACCTTAGAAATATTTCGTACCACATTTAAGGCATCATGCATCATGCCCATCACCGTGGCTAGGCCCACTTACCCCACTAGACAACAATCCAGATTTTCCTCCTGGGCTAGAACGAAACTTCTTCCCCAAAACTTGGCCTCACAGAGACAAATTGTTCTTGCACTTTTTTAAGTCTGGTACCTTACTAACTAGAAGTGAACTAAACAGAGACTTGAAATCAAATGTCTTTTCACACTGGCAATACTTGCAACTCAAACACTTCTTGACTACGAAGGAGCATATCCGTATCTGGTCAAGACGCCTCACAATTCTAGAATCCTTAGCATTACAAAAACAACCTCAAAGACACACCATCTCTATTTTATATAACTCTTTATTTGATACGGGTGCGGACTTCTCCAGTGCGTCATGTCTGGCATGGGAAAAAGACCTCAACTTAAACCTGTCACAAAAAGAATGGGAAACCATCTTTATGCACGCACACAAGGGATCTCTAAATGTTGCCACCCAGGAGTGTGGCTTTAAGATTCTTACCAGATGGTACAGGACTCCCACTTTGCTCCATAAGTTTTCATCCCAAATTTCTAACAAGTGTTGGAGATGCGGAGTTGAGGAAGGCTCGATGCTCCACATATGGTGGTCATGCCCATTGATCCATTCCTTCTGGAGGATGGTTCATGAGACTATCACTTCAATCACCTCAGGTGATCTCAGACTTGAACCGGCACAATACTTGCTACACCACAGTTCAATCCCCAGAAGGAGATACATGAAATCTCGAACAATGTTCATGATAAACGCTGCTAGACACTGTATTCCATGCCATTAGTGATCAACTGTCACACCAACAAAGATAGAATGGTTTCGCAGACTAATCAACATCGAGAGAACCGAAGAACTTATCAGCATTGCTCAGGAACAGATTATTGCATTCAATGCGACATGGTACAAATGGCTTGAATTTAAAAACACCCCAGAATACAAAGCTTACAACTTGTAATTACCTGAAACCCAGGTCTGTCTGCACCAAGATAGCTGGCTTTGCTGTTTTTCATATGATACACACAACATATGTCTTTTCTTACCGTTCAGTCTTTTTTTTTTTTTCTTCTAACTTTTTTTTTTTTTTTTTTTTACTTATTTTACCCCCCCCCCCCCTATATGTCATTCCTTCCCCTTCCCCTTCCCAAATCCTAAATACGTGTACAAAAATAAAGGGGAAGTTATATCCCATACCAACACTTCAAGCAAACTTTAGTCTGTTCCATATGCATATTTTATACACCATGGGCCAGATTCACGAACACTTGCGCTGGAGTATTTGGATATGCGCCGCGTAACTGTGATGATGCGCCGTCGTTTCTATGTGCCCGTACCCACCAAACTAGATGCGCCCAATAACGGGTCATTTGCGGCCGGCGGAACGTTCCGACGCCAGAGTATCGTCAGCGTTTATTTTCGCTGGGCGCATCAGTCGCGCCCATTGATTTCCCCTGCAAATATGCAAATGAGGGAGATTTCCCAATTCACGAACGGATTAGCACCATACGCTGGCTACATGCGCCGCGCGTATCTGGTCCGTTCGGCGCAAAGTTATTTCTACAAAAGGCTGCTTTATCTTTACTCCAGACGGTCACAGGTCAGCAGGAGAGCAGCTACAGCAGCGTTACCGACGATAGGAGCTTGCTGAACAACAACACTTGCAAGGAGGACAACACCTCTGTGTGCCAACATGCCAGGGGCAATTGTGGTCCTAGAACTACTGATGGGTCCCCCGGAACGAAGGAGGCGGGCACGTGAGAGGATATACCGCACTCGTATGAGCCTCTTTGGCATGGGGGATGAGGAGGTGTATCGCCTCTTCAGATTCAGCCCAGATGCAATACTTGAACTAACCACAACCCTGCAGGGTGACATCACCAGCCCAACACACCGCTCACAAGCAGTGCAGCCACTGGTGAAGGTACTGGCAACACTCCATTTCCTTGCAAGTGGATCATTCCAGCGTACAAGTGGAGTGGTGGCTGGGATGTCACAGTCCTCCGTGAGCAGATGTGTGCACCAGGTTGTCCCAGCAATCCTCAGACGCATGTCCAACCAGTTCATCAGACCCACCACTGAGGAGCTGCGGCAGAAGGCAATGACAGATTTCTACAGCATTGCCAGATTCCCACGCACTGTGGGGGCCATTAATTGCACACATGTGGCCCTCCAGCCCCCCAGTGCCACAGAGCACATATACCGCAATCGGAAGCATTGGCATTCCATCAATGTACAGGTGATAGCTGATGCCCAACGCCTCATATGGCGCGTCCGTGCCAAACACCCCGGGTCCAGCCATGACAGCTTCATATACCGTCAGAGCCCCATCCCAGCAGAATTTAACCAGAACATGTATGGGGACAGCTGGCTGGTTGGTGAGTGACATGGGAGTCAGGCATGACTATCCCCTCCCGTGATGCACAACAGAAATCGCACATGCATGACTAACATTATCCTGTCTTTTCCCTTCCAGGTGACTCTGCATATGCACTGGGACCCCATCTCATGACTCCTTTCCGGAACCCCCAAACCAGAGGAGAGAGAAAATACAATGAAGCACATATCAAAACCCGTGCAGTGGTGGAGCAAACATTTGGGCTCCTAAAGTCCCGTTTCCGATGCCTGGATAAGTCTGGGGGGGCCCTATTGTATTCCCCTACCTTCGTGTGTCAGATCATCGGTGCATGTTGCATACTACATAACTTTGCTATGAAAAAAGGCCTGCATATTGACATACGTGATGACCTGACCCCCGACCCACACAGTCCCCACCTGCCAGAGGACACCCAGTCTGCTGATGGAAGAGCAGTCAGGAGGGTCCTCGCTGTAGGCATCTTTGGACACTAAACCAAAACATTAATCACACAGACAGTGCACGCGTGTACACCACTGGATCACACACACCACATGCACATCGCATTGGATTAGCCCAAGTCCAGCATGTAGGAGTTGGGAGCAGTAACGCCAGCGTCAAGGCCCCAATGATGTCACTGTCCATTCACACACCTTTCACACGTCATTCATTCAGCTGTGGGGTTCACTTCACCACCACGGCCGAGGGTGACACCCCTTACTTTCAGGAGTGCCACCCCCTCACATTCACACACCATTCACACTGTCCCCTGCACTCCTGACCGTGTGCAGTACAAAAATAAATTAAGAATATCATATCCTGATAATTAAAATAAACAAAATCTCAAAACCTGAGAAAAATTAAAAATAAACTCATGACCTGAGTATGTCCAAAACAAAAATATAAAACCAAAAAAAAAAAAAAAGGCCTCATCGGGGATGCCGGGGGCTTCTTCTGGGGGCCCCTCTCTGACTCCGCAGCTGCCTGGATGGAGTGGGTGGGGGTGGGGGTGCAACTGGAGGTGGCTGATCCCCAGGTGGGCCACTCCTGGCAGGTGTGGCCTGCGTGCCCTCCAAGGCCCTGGCTATCCGTCCAAGGTAGGAGTTGGTCTGGGCCTGCATCCGGAGCTGACGGGTGACCTGGTAGTGCTGGGCCCGCCAACTCAGCCTCCCCTGGTCCCGGATGGCAGCACTGTTGGCCTGGACGGCTGCAGTAAGGTGCCGGATATCCCCCTGCACCTCCCCCAAAGTGGTGACCACTGCAGCGCAGTTGCAGCTGACATCCTGCACTGCGTTGCTGAGGTTGGCAACGGAGCCCAGGCTGTCAGACACTTTCTCCAAGTGCACCGCTATGGCCTCCATCTGTTCCGTCTGCCTGGCGTGATCCCTCGCCAACTGGTCCTGTATACCATCAGACACCCCCCTGGTCTTCTGGGTCGCCTTCCTGGGGCCAGAAGATGGTTGTCCTCGGGTGGAAGGAGTCGCCCTTGAGGGGCTTCCAAGGATGGGGGAGGGGACGACAGACGGCCCAGGAGAAGGGGAGGAGACAGACAACACTAATGAAAAGTCCTGCTCTGCCACAGCAGGATCCTCCACAACCACCTCGGCAGGTGTGGTGTGGCCACTCTCCTCCTCCACAACCTCTTCACCACCCAGTGGCTCGGGCACACGATGGCGTGGGGGGGATGGGGTGGAATGCACGCTGACAGATGATGGCCCAGTTCCGTCATCTGTGGATGACACAAAGCAGACACATGTTGGTGGTCCCACACACTTGGCACATGTACCCCCCCCCCCAAATGCTAAACAACAAATAGGGGATTATAAAACACTTACCTGTCCTTGTGCCTTCCTCCACGGAGTCATAGCCTGCGACCCCCTCCACCTGCTCCCTCTCCAGGCAGCGAGCAACCACCTCCTCCTCTGCGGTTAGGGTGACAGGACATGGGGGACCACCACCTGTGCCCCTCTCATACCTCCTGATGGAGGCCACCTTGTCCCTCACCTTGCGCCGCAGGTCATTAATTTTTTTTTGTATGTCCCCAGCAGTCCGGGTGGAGTAGCCCAGGACATTGACCCTGGCAGCAATCGACTCCAGGATGCCCTGCTTCCTGTCCCGGCTGGTCTTCCGGCTTTTTTTGCCATGGAGAAATTCATTATCCGTCTCCATTGCCGAAATGATCACTGAGACCTCCTGTGAATTAAAGTTGAGGTTCCTCCTCTCTCTGGGGGTAGCGGGAGCAGCCATCACAGCACAAAAGTATCTTCCCTGGGGTGGGGGGAAGCGGAAATACTTTTGCGCCGGAATGGCGTTTCCGCCAGCGCTTTTAAGCGCCCAGCAGAACGCATTGCGCTGACGTTTCCCGTGCAGTGGTGCCGACGGAAGTTGTGAGCATGCGCACAAGGGGGGCGAGTGGAGCCGCACTCACTGCGCATGCTCCGTGGATGATGCGCTGAACGTAAGCCTCTGCGCTGGGCTCCGCCCATCATTTACATATGATCACACCCACTTCCACTTGCGTCGGGTTACGCCAGCGCATTATCGTTACTCTGGCGCAAGTTTACGCGCAACTGCTATGTGAATTACAGGACTTGCGCTGAAAGGGTCTTCAGAGTAACGTAAATGAGAAGCGTTACTCCAGAGGAAAGATACTCTCATCTACCTGAATCTGGCCCCATTTCTGTGCAGACCTTTAAAAGTCTCTGTACTGGATTGTGTAATATTTTTCTTTTTGTACACAAAATGTATATTTTCGTTGTATTTCGCACTATTTTTACTCAATAAAAACTTATGAAACAAAAAAAAAAAAATATGTATTTAGCTGATTTGAACAGAAAGTTCAGATGCGGTTTAGGCCAGATTCACATTGCAGCATTGCAGTATGCGTATTGGTGAAATGAGGTGTCATTCATTCTGAAGAGTAAGCACCTTGCCAGCAAACATGTGCATTGAAAGTAACTAATGCCTTTTGGTACACTGGCAAAAATGTTCCATGCTCCTATTTTGGTGCATTTGGTGCATCAGGCAGCCCTTTCAAATGAATATCCTCTTTTATGTTCAGTGAAAATGAACAGCCTTCCAGATAAAACCCTGCCTAGATAAAAAGTCAGTTTTCTCTCTTCTTGCTTTGAGTGAGAGGTTATTTACATATCTAGTTGACATGTGCAATTTTTTTCGTTACGAATACGTTTTCCATAGTTTTTCGTTATTTTCGTTGATTCGTTAACCTACGAACGAACGAATGGTTTAGCGAAAATAATAACGAATAACGATATTTCCAAAATTAACGAATATGGAAAACTAGGAAGATACGAAACTACTAAATGTAAAAGAACCACACAACGAAAGAAAAAATAAACGAAAACATAGAAATAACGAAAATACCAAACACCAAAAAAAACATCATGATTACGAAAAATAAACGAAAATGCAAACTTACTAATATTCGAAGAACAAAAAGAAAACAACCGAAATGCCGAACAAAGAATAAAAGACGAAAAGCAAAACTAACGAAAAACAAATTACGAATCTTCGGTAAACGGAAATGAAAACAACGAATATACAAAATAATGCAAATTCACTTTCATTAGTACTGTGACCATTAGCCACTCAGCGCTGTCCCTTACCCTGAAGAGGTTTGTTCCTTCCCCCAATGAGCTTCTTTCCTATTACTTAGTGGCTCCTTGACCTTGTGTCTTTATCTGTGTTAGACTGCAGTGCATTCCTTTCAGAGTCCAGATAGGGTGTGTTTGGGTAGGTTGCACCGGTTTTGTGGATCTGTCAAGTCAATCGCAGTAAAGTACGATTTACAAAATTACGACGAGTAGTGTGTCGAATAAACGTAAAATGTATTTTAACAGAATTACGAATGCAATAAAATCTACAAAAGAACGTTGTTACAATCAAATGAAATTAGACACGAAAATACGAATGATCATAAAGCAACGAAGATTTATTTCTTACGAAAATACGGCATGATGAAATGTATAATGTAAATACGAATATTAAAACAACGAAAAATAAACCAACGTAAAAACGAATGAACGAATAAATTCATTGTTAAAATACGAACAAGGCAGAATACAAAATTTTACGAAAATACTAATCTCAAATCAACGAAAAATAAACTAACATAAAAAAACGTAAACGGAAAAAAAAGTGTTACGAAAATACTAAAGAGTACGAATACGATAACTAGCGTCTTACGAAACTACGACTCGTTACGAATCACGATAAACGAACAGAAACGAAACAGAAATAAACAAAATTTTTTGCTGTGCACATGTCTAATATCTAGCTAGGACATGTTTATCATATGTTATGTTTTGTTTATCATAACATGAGGTGATATAACATCATAACACATCCTAGTAATATACAATGAACTTTGGATCACCTCATGTTATGATAAACATGTCCAAGCTAGATGTGTAAATAACCTGTTACTGAAAGTAATAACAGAGAAACGGACTTTATAATTTGGCAAGTTTTTATCTGTAATTCTGTTAATTTGCACTGAACTTTAAAAGAGGATTAATCAGCGCTGGATTAATTTTGTGTGGCAAGACTGGGCACAGATGATAGGAAATCTTATACTCTACATTGTGACATTAAAAAAAAAATTGGGGTTTACATCCACTTTAAAGCCCTCCCTTGGATAAAACCCCACCTAAGACCTGGAAACAGAAAATTACCAATCTTTGCAAGAGATACATTAAAAACGCAGAAGTAAAAAAGGGGAACCTATCCACTATGATGGGACCTATGACCCCATTGTTCTCCAACCCAGAAATTCCGCCAGTTTTAGCAACCACGTAATACTTAAAATGGAATATATTGGAGAACATAAGGGTGGCCCAGATCCTAGTGGAAGGAAAAATGCCAAAATTACAAGATCTGGGATATGAACATAAACATAAGTGGCTACAATACCATCAATTAAACACATATATTGTAACAAATATAGATTTACAGTTAATAAATAGAACCAAAACTAAATTTGAAGAAATATTAATAGAGAACGAAAGCCAACTAAAAATGTATCTACAAAATATGGGTTATTACCCCCCCTCTGGACCCCTTAGGCCGAGTACACACATCGGGACATGTCTGATGGAAACGGTCCGCGGACCGTTTCCATCGGACATGTCTCCTCGGGATTTTCGTCCGGTGGTGTGTACACACCATCGGATCAAAATCCCCATCGGCAGACAGCGCGGTGACGTGGCGGTGACGTTGACGTCGCCACGTCACCGCACCAGGAAGTAAAAAACTTCCACGCATGCGTCGCATCCATACGACGCTTGTGCGGGCAGATATGTACGCTGGTTAGTGTACTAACCAGCGGACATATCCGATGGACATGTCGCAGGCGGACAAATTTTAAAGCATGCTTTAAAATTTGTCCGCCGGTCAGACATGTCCGCTAGCCCATACACACGATCGGATTTGTCCTCTGAACTGGTCCGTCAGAAATTCGATCGTGTGTACGGGGCCTTAGAAAACTAAAAGGAATTAAAAAATGGGAAAAAGAGATAGGGAGATCAATATTAGAAACTGAATGGGAGAAAATATTTGAAATAATTCATAAAAACATCTATAGCAAATAAATATAAAGAAAGAAATTACAAAATAGTATTGAGATGGTATTGGAGCCCAGTAGTGTTAAATAAAATAAATAGTGGACAAACCGACATTTGTTTGGAGATGTAAGATGGAAAAGGGCACTATGGAGCATATCTGGTTTGAGTATCATATAGTGGGAAAACTATGGCAAACAGTTTATGAGAAATATCGGGAACAGAGAGGAGTCTAAATAAAGATACCTTATTATTATCTTTGATGCCAGAATCAATAAAGAGCATTAAGAAGGATATTTTTCATCATATGACATCAGCAACTAGAACCATAATAGCTTGCAAATGGAAATAAAATAAAAGTCCAAACATAGTAGAATGGATATGCTATGTTACACATGCTATATTATCATGCAACAAAATAAAAGTTGTGTTTACCACATAAGATGAATGAAATGCAAAATTTGTTCTCTAGAAATAAAGTGCAATGGTATAATAATGAGAAAATTATTTAGACAGCTCCATTGTGTGGAATTTTACACAGGGTGGATTAACCTTAATAATAATTAAATATTATCTTTTGCCAAGTACATCCTGAGCACAAATTATTTTTCCAATGAGTTAGAGCCTCTATTGCTTCTTAAATCCTACGCACAGCTTTATTTTGAACAGTTCCTTCCATCTGCAGAGAATGTCTTCATGTTGTTTGCAAAAATAAAACTGTTTTGAATTACAATTTAGTTTACATTTAGCAGAAAGATCTATGAAGAGCCAAAGATAAAATATAAAACGAGAAATACATGCAAATCTGTTTTTGATGATTTGATTTCACTTCAAACATGTACTTGCCCTTTTAAGTTGCTTAGTATCTTCTTAAATTGTTGCCTTCTAAATTGTATTGCAAATAGAGCATTAAGAGTTGTTCTGAACCAAACAAAAAATTCCCTATTAAACCTATTATTAATCGAACATGTGTCCCTTTTGATCAATTTCCCCTTTTTTTTTCTTTTTGTGATTGTGCATACATTTTTGTCTGTGTTAATCACCAACACAAACCGAGAAAAAGTGAACCTATTAGTTGGGACACACCACTTCTATACTCTATCTAAATCTAAAAAATGTAAAACTTTGGACCTAGTTCACATTGGTACAATTTGACATGCAAATTGCATGTTAAATTGATGGCATTTGCCAGCAATTGCCGGAAATGGCGGGGTCATCTCATAATATGCGGTGACTTCAACCTAGTGCCAGACGTTTCCCTGGACTCCACGTCTCCCACCAAGAGGAGTCCATCCCCACTTCAACACCTCATGGCGGTGAATGACCTTTATGATGTCTGGAGGTGCCACCATGGATCAGAAAAGGACTATTCATACTATTCTCCTCGTTTTAACTCCTACTCGCGCATAGACTTAGTATTGGCGGATAAGTGGGTGTTACAAAACATCACAACATCGGTGATTCACGCTGCCACTTGGTCAGACCACTCCCCAATTACAATATCTATTGGAGATGCGAATTGGACACATAACTCATTTTTATGGAGGGTGAATAACTTTATACTCCAACATAAAGATTACTCCTCCGATATTGCTAGTCACATCAAAGAATTCTTTGAGCTCAACAAAGGCTCTGTGGCTGACCCAGTGGTAGTGTGGAAAGCCCACAAGGCGTTCATGAGAGGTGTTCTGATGAAAATATCTGCTGTTCATAAAAGGAAAAGGACGCAGCGCGTAGATGAAATTACTCTTAAGATCCAGGCCCTAGACTCACTTCACAAATCATCACCACATTTGCCTATCTCTGACCAACTTTTCTCTCTATGTCAGGAACTCGTTCTTTATTGCTCCAATCCCATGACTATTTACATCGTAAGTTCGAGCCACCATGTACTCCACCTCCAATAAGGCGGGTAAGCGCCTGGCCCAACGTCTAAAAGGTAGACGTATTAAGTCCAAAATTCATAAATTATTCCACCCCCATACCCATTCCTTGCTGACTAACCCCCAGGACATCGCAAATGCATTCAGTGACTACTATGGTGACTTATACAATCTAAACACTGACCGAATGACGCCCCAACCCACTAAAGACGACATCAATGATTTTATAGACAAAGTACGCCTTCCCTCTCTTACCCAAGACCAGCTTCTGACGTTAAATGCTCCCTTTTCGGCCCAAGAATTACGCAGAGCGATACAAGCTTTACCTATCAACAAAGCCCCTGGCCCAGACGGCTGTTCGGGAGAATACTACAAAACGTACTCCGATTACTTAGTACCTCATCTAGTTGAAGTATTTAACTGCGCTGCCTCCTCTTCATGTTTTGATCCAGAAATGCTCAAGGCACTTATTGTTACCATACCTAAGCCAGGGAAGGACCCGTCCGTTGCCCAAAACTTTCGCCCAATATCACTCCTTAATTTGGATATAAAATTGTACTCTAAGGCTATAGCCCTGAGACTTCTAGAAATCATGCCCTCTCTCATCCATAGGGATCAGTCGGGATTTACTACAGGCCACCAGGCGTCTGACGCCACTAGACGATTGATCGATTTAATTCACTACGCTGAATCTACAGGAACGCTTTCTCTGCTTCTCTCTCTAGACGCAGAGAAGGCGTTCGACAGGGTACACTGAACCTACCTTGCCTCAGTACTGCAGACATTTGGGTTTACTGGCCTAATCTTTAACGCCATTATGGCACTCTACTCCAACCCCTCGGCCCATGTTTTTGCTGAGAATATGATATCCCGTCCCTTCAAAATTACTAACGGCACCTGTCAGTGATGCCCTCTATCCCCCCTCATTTTTAATTTGTTGATGGAACCCCTTGCGACACATGTCCGAACCCTCCAGTCAATATCGGGCATAAGAATACATCAAATTACACACAAAATCAGCTTGTTTATTGACGATGTGATACTGATCCTCACAGACCCGGTTTCTTCCTTGGCAGAGGTACACAAATTACTTACATGGTTTAGTAGGGTATCCTACTATAAAGTCAATGCAACCAAATCATACATTCTGGATCTGCATCTTGATGCCACTACTAAGAATTTACTTCAAATGCAATATGACTTTCAATGGGCTGAAAAAGATATCTCCTACTTGGGTATTAAGTTAACCAGGTCTACTAAACTTTTGTTCTCATCCAACTTCCCCCCACTACTCCTCAAAATACGGCAAGAATCCTTGCAGATAGCTAAACACGAACTCTCCTGGTCAGGCAGGTTAGCGGCCTTTAGGATGATGTGTCTCCCACAGATTCTCTACCTATTTAGAACGCTACCTATCCCGATCCCTCTATCATACTTTAAATCCCCACAAACAATCCTTAATGCCCTGCTGTGGAAAGGCAAAAAACCCAGATGTGCACATTCTAACCTTGTTAAAAATAAATTGGCAGGTGGTGTTGGTTCTATTGAATTTGGTGACTATTACCTAGCTTCCATTCTCGCCCAGATGGCGGATTGGTTTCGCACCCACCCTGAGACTCTTTGGGCACAAATCGAACTCTCCTTCCTTTACCACAAGAACTTACAAGCTTGGGTGTTTAGTATCCAGTTAAATCCGAAGATCCCCTCCTCCCTTCCTCCAACCATGAAAGCGACAGCGCTAGCCTGGAGCAAATTCACCGCCAGTACAGTGGGGGACTCCTCCTCCACTACCCCCCAAATACCCTTAGAATCCCTTCATTTTATATCTACTGACTTATCCGTCTCCAGGTGGACATCTAGAGGGATTTCCTCTTTGCAGAACATCCTTCAGGGAGAGAACCTCAAATCTTTTCCACAACTCCAGATAGAATTTCACCTCCCAAAATCTGAGCTTTTTACCTACTTGAGAATCTCCCATTACCTGAAAACTTTAATAGCATTGGCACAGGGTTATTCACGTACCCTCCTGAAAAGAGCGTTCAACAAAACTGTGACCCGACCAAGGACCTATTTGCTCTACAGTGCTGTCCCCAAGAGAGGTGACAACACTGGTCACTAGATATTTAGCACAGGAAAACCAACTGCATTCTCTTATCTCCATTACACAATCTCAAAATACTGTACATCAAACAAGTCCTGAATCTTATTGATCAGATTAATTTGGAAATATCATTGGAGACCAATGAGAATACCCACAATGCTGCCAACTTCCCCTTATTGAGTGAATTTAAACATAAATCCATAAACTCCCCTTCTATGCCTCTCAATGGTAACATTTTAGCGTTTGTTTTACAAACTACAGTACACAGAAAAACAAGCCCTAAAGACTCAGGAAAACTTTAAAAATAAAAACAATCTTACTCGGACCCAAACACAGGTGATTAAAGACCTTTAAAAAAAAGCCGATTTGGTGATAAAACTGGCTAATAAAAGAGGGAATATGGTCGTCATGAGCACGGACCAATACTCTCATATGTGTATGCGTATACTTAAGAATGTGAAGTGGTATAGAAAGGTTTCTCAAACCAAATTAACCACAGCCCAAAAATATTTTATCAACTTGATTTCTCAGGCATACCATTGGTGCACTAAGTCCACCTGGGAGTTTCTTAAAACAGATTGGCCACATACTTCAATGTACTATTCACTACCCAACGTTCACAAAAACCTAAAGAAGCCACCAGGGAGGCCTATCATTTCTGGATGTGGTAGCCTAATGAAAAATGTCAGCATCCTGCTTGATACACATTAACGTCCCCATGTCCTATCCTTGCCCTCCTATTTAAAGAACACCATGGAAGACACGGGATCTCTCAAACCATTCAACTCTTTTGCCGCGTACACACGATCACTTTTTGTGATGTAAAAAAATGTCGTTTTATTTCACGAAAAAAAACAAAGTTTTTCAAACATCATTTTAAAAAACAATGTTGCCTACACACCATCATTTTCTGAAAATGCTCTTGCAAAGCGCGGTTACGTAAGACACTTTCGACGGCACTCTGTCCCATTGAAGCTCCCGTCTCATAACTTGCTTCTGAGCATGCACGGGTTTAAAAACATTGTTTTAACCGTTGTTTTGCCCACACACGATAATTTTTTATGACACAAAAAACGACATTCATAAAACATGAAGACATAAAACAACGTTTTGCCCACACACGATCATTTTAAATGACGTTTTTTAAAACATCGTTTTTTTTTCATCACAAAAAACAACTGTGTGTACGCGGCATTTGGCTTAAGAATTTCACTTACCGAACCATCAATTCTTTCAGATTTCTCAAACCTCAGACTTTATACATCTGAAAAAAACATATCATGTTTTGTCCATCCCTGCTAGACAAGCTGCTTATGGAGCAACAGTATTCGATCACAGACATATACAATAGTGGTAAATGGAGGGGGCGCTAATATTGAATAATAAGAGAATAAACAATAAAGTGAAATCTAATAAATGGTCCGTCTGAACCAACAATAGCAGACTTAGTGAGCAGCAACACACTGAAAATAGAAATAGATTGTACAAA
Organism: Rana kukunoris; assembly: GCA_029574335.1. Classification (NCBI taxonomy): domain Eukaryota; kingdom Metazoa; phylum Chordata; class Amphibia; order Anura; family Ranidae; genus Rana; species Rana kukunoris. Next base: position 312,595,885 of record CM056051.1, on the reverse strand, counting down.
AAAAAAAAAAATTGAATAAATAAATAAACTCAAGTCCATTCAAAGAGTGTTCGATAAAGTCCAATCAAGGCTAATCTTTCTCAGATGCAAATTGTTGAAAATTCATTGTAAAAGGTGTCCACCTCCACCAAGAATATCCCCCAAATGTCCACTAATGGATGGCTCCTTACCGCACGGTGATGACCTGATTGTTTAGAAAAGGTCAAATACAGCAGTTGGTCACTAAACCAGTTGAATGATTCAGCTGCGCAGCTCTATGTTTCCCGGAATCAAACACTTTTAGTAGTGCCTAGGACCCGGCACTGAGGCTAGTCAGCATGGCAGGATGGGCTATGATGAGTGTTCCTCACTGGGGAACTGGGGTGAAGTCCAAGCCGGATACGAGTTCCTCACTAGGGAGCTGGCATGCGTTCCAGGCCAGGGGACCAGCGGATAACAACAAGAACCTGGGGAATGCCCAGGGAATAACCAAGCCTACTTACCGACCAGCTAGCAGAACAACCAGCGGGACCGGAAGTGCGTTGTTTTTACGTATCCAGGCGCTTCGACGTACGTTTCTTGATTAACACGTCGTCAGGAAGCATGCCTAGTTGCATAATGGACCCATAGAAATAGGTCTAGCAGTTGGAATGGGTGGGGTTGGCCTATGACGAGCCTCAGTTCCCAGGTGCAAACAGTTAGTTAACCCATGCTGGGTTCCACATAATATAAATATAAAAACATGTGTTCAAACCCACATTTAGAATATCAGACACACATATAACCACTGATTGGCTGATAAATGTATAAAATATAAATATATAGAAGAGAAATAAAATAAAATAAAATCATTATTCATTGGTTAAAAAGCAGTTTAAATCCAACTCAATGTTTAACCCTAGTGGCTGCATTGTCCTTAAACAATGTATCCATTCCGTTTCGTTTTGCGATACGGCTTTTTTGAGGTCAGTGCCTCTCCAATGTTTAGTGACCCTGTCTATGCCATAAAAGGTCAGCTTGCGAGGGTCCCTATCATGGCAGTCTGCAAAATGTTTGGAAACACCATGGTTAGGAAAAACTTTGATTATGTTCGCCACATGTTCGTTGATTCGCACTTTAAGTTCACGAGTTGTGCGTCCCACATATTGCAACTTGCACGGGCATTCTAGGACATAAGTCACATGATCTGAATGACAGGTGATAAGTGGTTTTATGTGGTGGAAGTGAATCCTCCACCAATAAGATTGACCACTCACCAGAACGAGTTGCCTCACACTCACGTGTTTTGGCACAAAAGCATGTAAATGATTCTCAAACCAATAGGTAGAAATCCAATTCCAGCAGTGTGATAAATGAGATCCTCATGAATAAATGAAAAAGGCATATAATAGTGTGATAACGTAAAAACAGTTTAATAACACACCACACAAAATCTGCAAAGGTTGCACTCACAAAAGTGAATCAAATCAAAGCCGTGAATCAAAAACAAAGCAGAACTTTCTCGATATCCATATAGTTGATGAACTATGGTCACGGCGGACCTGTAAAACACCCGAATGTTTCTCACCAATCCACCAGCACTGTGTACTTGCAACCCACGTTTGTAGAAAAAAACTTGACCGCTGGTCACTCGCGTAGTCTGACATGCAAAGGCTCCTCACGTTAGTTCAAGTGATCAAAAGTTCAGACTGTAGCCACGCCCCGACATGTTTCGTCATGAAATGACTTATTCATGGGATTGGCTACATGTTACTCATAATGTTGTTTAAATACCCTGCAGTATACTTAATCTAAAAGGCTTGCACCTGCGACTGTCTGAGCTGTCCAATCAGATGACTCGACCATCTCCACTCAGCCAATGTGCGTCATGCTCGTCATTCAGCACGTCAGTCCAATCAGGTGTCAGTGCACTCAGGGCGGACATGACGCGCACGGTCGTGTGGTGTGAGGGCGAAAATTCTCACAGCATATACCTTGATGGTGCGCGCGCAGCTCTAACGTCACGTACGGCTCTGCCCAGTGTGAAGGAAGTCCCGCTGCATGAGCCTAAGTAGTGTGTACGTTTATTGGTCCACATAATAAGCTAAATACAGTTCAACCCAACACAAGGAAAGAAAAAACCTAAAGGAAGGGCATAGACGAAATGTAGAATTCGCCTAAATAAGGGTGGCAGTGCTAAATGAAAGAAAATATAGATCCGTTATGTATCGCTACCGATGTTAATCAGCCAGATAAATATTTCAGACCATTGATCATAAATAACAGCACTAACATTCATAATTATTATGAAACTATATTATAGATACATAACATGAGCTCAATATCAGTAACTCCATATAAAATTAAAAACATAAAGGACATTTAATTAAAACGTCTTAAAATGAATTAAAAATGATAATAAGAAAGGGACATAGGCTTATGGAGTGAATTACTACATCTATATATATACATATACATATTAGGTAAAACATAAATAAAAAAATAAAAAATATATATAATAAAATACAGATTGTCACTAGTATGGTGCAGTCAGTCCTATGTGTGTAGCAAACATAATCCCAAGCAGTCACCATACATGTTCACCCCAAGCTATTATTACATAAACAGGGGTGCCATAAACTACTCCATTCAGTTTACTCAAGTCGGGGTGTAATGCATTAACCCTCAATATTGAAGCCCCGTACACACGACCAAGGTTCTCGGCAGAAACCAGCGAGAACCTCGCTGGGAGCCACATTCTGCCGAGAACCTCGGCTGTGTGTACGCTTTCGGCGAGCCCCGCCCGTCGGGAAACCCATCGAGCAAATAGAGAACAGGTTTTCTATTTGCTCGACGGCCCGTTGGGATGAATGGCTGGTTGACTTTCCCGACGGGCGGGTCGCCGATTCTGACGCCCGGCAGAGAACCTCAACGGGCGGAATGATGTGTTCTGCCCGTCGAGGTTCTCTGCCGTGTGTACGGGGCCTGACTCTATTGGATCCTCTCCAGATTGGATACACACAATCGATACCACAAAATTGAGCAAGTGTGGGATCCTGATTGTGTTTCTCTTTGAAGTGGATGGATACACTATGATATTTGTAGCCCTTTTTGATGTTGGCAAGATGTTTAGAAATACGAATCCTCAACAGTCGTTTTGTTCTGCCAAAATACAATAGGCCACAGGGACACCATAACAGGTATACAACAAAAGTTGAATTACAGGTGATTAATTCTTTTAGTTCAAAAATCTTCCCATCACTTCCCTTTATTTATTTTCTTCCTTTGTTGTGCACTTTTACTGTGTGGCAACAGATGCATTTACCGCATGGAAAAAAACCTTTTAAATTGAATTTCAGTTGTTGATTGGGAGGGTCCGGAATCTTTTGAACCACTTGGTCCCCAAAATTGGGGGCCCGTCGGTATATGAACTGTGGTTGTTGAGGGAGAATTTCACTTTTTTTTTTTTTAATAGGTGGGAGAGGGAGCTGGGAAGACCCTTTACAGAAGAACAAAAGAGTAAAATACTCCGGAATACATTTGAATCGTCAGTCTGTGTGAAAACACAAGAGATGAATTATAAGATCTTATCTCAGTGGTATCGTACTCCGGTAGTATTAAAAAGGTGCTACCCAGACACCTCGGACAGATGTTGGAGGTGCGGTAAGCAAGAAGGAACCTTACTACATATTTTGTGGCTGTGCCCAAGGATTCTACATTTTTGGACAAGAGTTCAGGGAATAGTGCAGAAATTCAGTAGAGAGAAATTACCAGACGAATGGCCCTTTTATCTATTGCAAGATTCGGCGTCGACGATAAAGGGTTACAGGAATTCCATGGTTTGTCATCTTTTAAATGCCGCCCGTGCCTGTATTCCAGGGATGTGGAAGCAGACACAGGCGCCAACGGTAAGGATGTGGCTTAATAGAGTAGAAGATATGAATAGAATGGAGGACATGGTATGGACCTCCAGACAGAAACGTAAAGTATATCTTGAAACGTGGGCCGAGTGGAATGAGTTTAGATACTCAGAACAAGGGAGGGCCCTGATAGATGTAGATTAAAAGGGGGGATTGGGGTTGTGGGGGGGGGAGGGAGGATGAGAGAGGAGGTGTTTTCTCTTTTATTTTATTTTTTTCCTCTTTTTTTTTTTTTTTTGTTGCTATTGTTTGGGGAAGGGGGGGTATATAAGGGCAGAGGGGGACATTGCAGGGGCCGGAGTGACCACCCCCCCCCCCCCGGTAGGGGACATAATGATCCCCTGTAGGGTAGGGGGGTCTTTTCGGCTAGAGGGGGTGAGGGGAAGGCACTGGCAGACCCACAGGTCTTCAGAGGACAGGACAAAGGACAGTAGGAGAGGGACAGGATACGTTTTTTTTTTTTTTTTTAAAGAGAAATACCCTCTCTTTTTGTTTTGCGATTATGAAAGACAAGTCTATGATCTATGGGATCGATTTGGGTTGCTTGTTTCCCTTTTTTTTTTTTTCCTTTCTGTTGATGTTTTAATGTTAAACGATGCAATGTGAGCAATGGAATGATTTTCCCCCTGTATGTTTCCCGATATGCTCGAAAATAAAGTAAAATTGAAAGAATTTCACTTAAATGTCTGTCCTTGCCTAAGATGTGCCAGTGATTTCTGACTATATTCTCAATTTCTTTGTACTGTGCGTGGAAACCTGTCAAAAAACTGCACTGATGTTGATCTCTTGTAGATGGAATTTCTTTCTTCTTAAAGCAATCATCTATTGGAAGTTCAGAGATTTGTTGGACAGTATCATTTAGTTTAGAATTATCATAACCTTTCTGAACAAACCTAGTCTTCAGTATGTCAGCTTGTATAAAGTAATCAGACTCATTGGTACAATTCTGGCGCACACGTAGGAATTGGCCCTTAGGTATGTTTTTGATCCAGGCCGGATGATGGCCACTATTAATAGATAAGTAGCTGTTCCGGTCTGTGACCTTGAAGTATACTTTAGTGTTTAATTTTCCCTCATAGTGTTTAATCATGACGTCTAAAAAGTTGACACTGTGGTTGCTAATAGTATAATCTAACTTGATATTATTAACATTGTTATTTAGATGTTCCAGAAATTGTATGGCATCAGTTTTTGTTCCTTCCCAGATAACTAGAAGGTCATCAATGAAACGACGGTAAAATTTCTAAAAAAATCCTCCCTCTCCGCCATAAACAGGTTGGCTAGGCTGGGGGCAAATTTGGCCCCCATCGCCACGCCAACCTGCTGTGAAAAGAAAAAAACATTAAACCAAAAATAATTATGGGACATGCAAAATTCCAATGCATGGCCCAAGAATCGTTTCTGGGTGTGTGGGATATCCTCTCTTTTGCCTAAAGCCCAATTAAGGGCTTAAGGTGCATCCTCATGCTGGATGATTGTATAGAGCGATGCCACATCGGCAGTGATCAAAAAAATCTCTGAACTAGGATTAATGGTCAACTTATCCAAGGACTGTAGTAAGTCAACGGTATCTTTGAGGTACGCTTTTGTTGCTTTGACACTGGGTTGAAGAAATTCGTCAAGATATTCGCCCAGTCTGGCGGTGACAGAACCAATCCTATTAACAATTGGGCGGGCTGGAGGTGTAGTTGCATTTTTATGAATTTTGGGTAAAGTATAAATTACCGGGATTCTACAGAAGGTGGGGGCTAAATACTTGAACTCTTTAATGTTCAAAGCCTGGATCTGGTAGCCCCATTCAATCAGAGCGTCAAGTTGACACTTGTAAGCTTCTGTGGGGTCTGATCCTAACCTCCTATATGTAGTGCGATCTTGTAGTAATTCAGTTAGTTGTTTATGACAAAATTCTTTGGCCAAAACTATGACCCCTCCCCCCTTATCCGCCAGGCAAATAATGATATCTTTTTTTCTTTTCAAGACTTCACACCCTCTCTTACATATTCCGGATTGACATTCTTTTTTTGAGGTAGGTCTTCTATATCCTTCAATACCAGTTGTTTAAAAACCACAACAAAATGATTGCTGGAGTTTTGAGGATTGAAAAGTGATCTATTTTTCAGACCACTGTCAATATTGGTGTTAGTGATTTTCCTCCTCATAGAAGATTCCACCGGATGGCTCAAAAAGTACTTTTTCAAGTTCAATGTCCTAATAAATTTCTGCGTGTCAATGTAAATGTCGAATTTGTTCATACTCTTTTTTGGTGCGCATTTAAGGCCAGTATTAAGAATATTCAGCTCTTTCGGGCTCAAAGTGACTTTACTCAAATTGTAGATGCCTTTATTTAAGTCTTCCTCATCCTTTTTTTGGGATTGTTGTTTCCGTCTTCCTGCCCTGCAGCCCCTTCTTCTCTTTGGTTGTGTGTTCCATCTCTCTTGAGGGGATGTGGAGGACCATTTCTGCCACCCCCTGTTGGGCATCTGGTGTGATGACCTCTTCAGAGTTCCTCCTCTCCCCCCCTCCCCCTTTGTCCTAAAAAAGGTTGATGTTGGTAATGGCGAATTCTACATTTCATATATGCCCTTCCTTTTAGTTTTTTTCTTTCCTTGTGTTGGGTTGAACTGTATTTAGCTTATTATGTGGACCAATAAACGTACACACTACTTAGGCTCACGCAGCAGGACTTCCTTCACACTGGGCGGAGCCGTACGTGACGTTAGAGCTGCGTGCGCACCATCAAGGTATACGCTGTGAGAATTTCCGCCCTCACACCGCACGACCCTGCGCATCATGTCTGCCCTGAGTGCACTGACACCTGATTGGACTGACGCGTTGAATGACGAGCGTGACGCACATTGGCTGACTGGCGATGGTCGAGTCGTCTGATTGGACGGCTCAGACCGTCGCAGGTGCAAGCCTGACTGTTTTGAGACATACAGTGTCAATTTATTCATTCGTGGTTGCCAGACCCTCAATTAAGGCGGATACGTATTCTTCTATGTATTTTTGTACCAAAAAAAAAAAATCACAATAAGTGACTGCTTTGTGCAAAAGTTATAGCGCCTACAAAATAGGGGACAGAGTTATGATTTTTTTTTAATATTTTTTTTTTTACTACTGTAGTAATGGCAGCGATCTGCAATTTTTATTGGGACTGCGATATTGCGGCGGACACATCGGACACTGTTGACACATTTTTGGCGCCATTCACATTTATACAGCGACCAGTGCTATAAATATGCACTAATTACTGTATAAATGTGACTGGCATTGAAGGGGTTAACACTAGGGGGTGAGGAAGGGGTTAAATGTATTGCCTGGGTGTGTTCTAACTGTGTGGGGGGAGGGGGGTGACTGGGGGAGGTGACCGATGCTGTGTCCCTATGTACAAGGGAAACAGCATCTGTCTCCTTTCCCTGACAGGATGTGGAGCTCTGTGTTTACACACACAGCTCCACGTCCCTGCTCTGTCACCGCCAATCGCGTGTACCTGACGGACATCGCGGCCGCCGGGTACACGCATCGAATCCTCGGTGATGCGACGGGACTGTTTTTCCCCGCCGCGCGCCACCCTGTGGCGCGCGCGGGGAATTACAAATACATCACGTCCAAAGACGTGACCCCGGCGCCTCAGGTCCGCGCTGTTGACGTATTCTGTCAATAGCGCGGACCTCTAGTGGTTAAGGCCCTGTACACACGATCAAAAATGTCCGAGGAAACATGTCAGACGGACCGTTTTCATCGGACAAGGCTGAAGTGGTCTGTTGGTCTGATGTGCGTACACACCATCGGACCAAAATCCCCTCAGACCAGAACGCGGTGATGTAGAACACAACGACGTGATGAAAAAAACAAACTTCAATGCTTCCAAGCATGCGTCGACTTGATTCTGAGCATGCGGGGGATTTTGGTCCGATTTCATGTACTAACCATCGAACATGTCCGACGGACAAGTTTCCAGGGGACAGGTTTATAAGCATGTTTGGAAACTTTTGTCCGCTTGAAAACGGTCTGATAGGCTGTACACACGATCGATCTGCAGACCAGTTTCAGCAGACATGTTCGATCGTGTGTACGTGGCCTATGGCTTTCTAGGAGCATAAAATAGGATTTTAATCTCCTCACTCCCTTTTACAGTTTTTAAAGCTCTGGAGCACCAGGACAGTAGAAACATTAATACAATTACCATTTGGCAGCAAAAGATTATTTTCTACATAAATGTAGAAACAATAAGAATGGTGCTTATGTTTGACAGTACCGTGGGGGAGCTTAACGCATACCTTTAAAAAGTTTGGTAACTACCAGTTTGTATTTATCTTTTGTATAAAAAAGCAAGATTATTTTATGTTATTTTTTTTTTTTTTTGGGGGGGGTCTGTAATTGATAAACCATGTATACCTTCGTTGTTGTACTGTTTTCTGGATAACTTTCATGTCGGCTTTCATCAGTCATGTGGCTATTCTTCCAAGTAATTAGCAACTCTGTCTGTTACATCTGTGTTGAAACAAGCTGCCATTGAACAAAAAATTGCCAGCTGACATTTAGGAAAACATTATCCCCATTGAAGTCTAAGGCCAAAAATGTCAAATGACATTACATAACTCTGAATGTCACATGCTGTGTTTATATTTCCTCAGTGCCAGGAATGCATCATTTAATGTAATATTATTAATTGCAAAATTGATAAAAGTTGCAGTTAACATAAAAAGATGATCCTAGGATCTCCAACTGCCTGGGAATTGGAGGATTATGGTTGCCTTGGAAACAGGATATACAATATTTGTATGTTTCATACACAGTGCATGGTTTATAATGGTTAATGTCACTTTTGCATTGCTTTTAGTACAAGAGCATTCAGTGCTTACTGTGTATGCAGAACATTCTAGTTGTAACTTGCCAATGACAAATGTAAGACCCTGTTCACACCTGAGCTATGCTACTGCATCACATTTTTTGCGTGCTTCTGTGGTGCACTTTTGGAGCAGCACCATTCATTTTAAATGCGTCTCTCTCGGCTTCAAAAATGCACCAAAGAAGCTCATGTGCCAAACCAGGAACCATTGGCATTGCAGATTTCCGGGCATTTTGTTGCACAGCAATTGTGGCAAAATTGCACCACAGCTGGGGTCTTAGACCCCATACACACGAGCAGACAGATTTGTTCAAGCGTACTAACCAGCAGACATGTCGGGCGGACGGATTCCCAGCCGACAGATTGGTAAGCATGCTTTCCAATCTGTCGGGTGGCCAAATCCGTCTGTTTGCCCGTACACACGATCGAATCTGTCTGCTGAAACGGTCTAGCAGACCGTTTCCAGCAGACAAATTTGATTGTGTGTACGAGGCCTTAAAGGTACGTGCCTGTGCCCAGTCATGCCATTCTGCCGACGTAAATGTGCAGAAGACGGTCTTTAAGTGGTTAAGAAATAATAGCACTACAAGCGATTCTGCCTGCAATTCCAATAAGATGTGTGATGAATTTTGGTTAGATTTTCTTATAATGTTCAAAATGTTTACAAATTGTGGTTGAGTGTCCTTAAAAAATGCATTTTTGCTTGCACACGACTGAATAATGGAAATCAGCAGAGTTTACCTCATTTGCTAAGCTCTGGGGATAATTCCCTTGCAGAGAGCTGCCACACTTGCAAAGTGAGCAGTCTATTTGCCTTTATTAAAGCTGGCCATACATGGATTGAAATTCAGACGGTTCAGCAGAACAGCTGAATTTTCATAAATATGGGGGCTTGTACAGAAATCAATCTACTGATAGATTTCTCTATAGGGATGAGCTTCACGTTTGATACGAACGTATGTTTGACTCGAACATTGTCTGTTCGTACGTTCGATGAAATTCGAACAAAAGCGGTCGTTCGCGCCAATTCGAGTGACGCAAAATGGCCCATAATTCACTGCGGCATTGCGAGCTGATGATTGGCAAAGCATGCTGTATGTCCCGCATGCTTGGCCAATCACAGCGCGCAAAAAACGAAGACCCATTATTGGCCAAAGCCTGGGTGGCTTTGGCCAATTATGGCTCAGGGCTTTAGCACACGCCCCACACTATATAAGGCCGCCTGCTGGGCGGCCTCGTGTAGTGTGTTCCGGCTTGTTCATGAAAGCAGTCAGAGACAGAGAGAGAGTCTTTTTATAGAGCAGGCAGGCTAGTCAGTTTAGCTTCAATTACAGTGTGTAGAGAATATATCTACATCCCTAGGAGTTGTACATATATTTATACACTGTATAGCTTAGCTAGATCAGCTATTCCTAATTTACTGGCAGGCAGGTGATTGTGCTATTTAAAGACGTTATCACAGGCATAGGCACCCAGCAGGTACAATATTTAAAGTGTAAGAAGGGAGGGAATCGCGCTAAGTGTGAGGCTGTACCTGATTATTGGCACAGAATATAAACAATGTAAATGATCAATATGGTGTGTTGCCAAGACAAACACTACATTAACCACTTGCCTACTGTGCACCTACACCCCCTTCCTGCCCAGACAACATTTAAGCTTCCGGCACTGCGTCGCTTTAACTGACAATTGCGCGGTCGTGCGACGTGGCTCCCAAACAAAATTGGCGTCCTTTTTTTCCCCACAAATAGAGCTTTCTTTTGGTGGTATGTGATAACCTCTGCGTTTTTTTTTTTGCGCTATAAACAAAAATAGACCGTAAATTTTTTAAAAAAATGCAGTATTTTTTACTTTTTGCTATAATAAATAACCCAAAAAATATATAAAAAAAAGTTTAGGCCGATACGTATGGGATGGACTACTGTTGTTCCTGCTACCCTTTTTCTATAAGCTCTATTGACCATTGCAAAATGTGAGTTTTTCTCTTTATAATAAATAACGATTTTTATTACGGAATTACGCTATGTACGCCTTGCCTTCTCTTTTTCATGCTTATCGGTTGGAGTACTGATATGCCCTCTGAGTGATCTGTTGAGAGTTGCTGCTTGCTGGGAAGTATTTTTGAATCATCTGTCTGAGGTTTGCCTTCATTGATACCGAATCGCATGACGTGTATGGTATACCCGCTTCAGTATATCAACTTTAACAAAGCTTGATTGGCCTAGTGGGTATATGCCTGTCTAGGTCCAATCGGTCCGGTAAGCCCCTTGTCATAAGCGGTGGTGGATTTTTCACTTCTTTATGCACTGGATTTTGTTTATCTGTTTTACTCAAAGAAACCGACTCACCGATTCATTCAAAACATTTATGGACTTTTGAATACCATTCATTCACATGTGGTGTTGCATGATTTAATCTTTATTGTATTATCATTATTTGTGTCATTATTAGCGCTACACTTTTCCACACATTTTCTATTAGCAATTTTTTGATCTCTCTTGCTGTGTTAGCGGCTTTTTGTATTTTAAGATAGCGCAGTATTTTTTCTTTTTCGATACGTATTCTTCTACATATTTTTGGTAAAAAAAAAATGCAATAAGCGTTTATCGATTGGTTTGCGCAAAATTTATAGTGTTTACAAAATAGGGGATAGTTTATGGCATTTTTTTTTTTTTTTTTACTATTAATGGCGGCGATCTGCGATTTTTTTATTAGGATTGCGACATTATGGCGGACACTTCGGACACTTTTGTGACATTTTTGGGACCATTTACATTTATACAGTGAACAATGCTATAAATATGCATTGATTACTGTATAAATGTGACTGGCAGTGAAGGGGTTAACCACTAGGGGGCGGGGAAGGGGTTAAATGTGTGTCCTATGAGTGTTCTAACTGTAGGGGGAGGGGGGGTGACTGGGGGCTGTGACCGATTGTGTCCCTATGTACAAGGAACACAATCTGTCTCCTCTCTCCCTGACAGGGACGTGCAGCTCTGTGTTTACATACAGAGCTCCACGTCCCCGCTCAGTTACTGGGCAATCGCGTGTGCCCAGCGGCGATCGTTGCCACCGGGCACTCGCACCGGGATCCCAGCAGAGCGGCGGGTGCGCGCGCCCGCGGCTTTCAAAAGGACATCATGTCATAAGACGTGATGTCAGGACAATGGAGTCCTCCGCCCGCCGTCATTTGACGGTGGGCGGAGGACAAGTGGTTAAGTACTAATAGAATCCAAAATTTAGTCCCAAAAATATTTGTGAAAAAATCATATGCATTAACTACGGAAAAAAACACTCCAAAGTCCAAGATCCATGTGTAAAGCCGAAGAGGCGGAATTTCCAGATAATCCTGATGAATTAACACCGCAATCTCAGTCACCTTTGTGCTTCACTCAGGGATTTCAGTGTGGATTCATAACACCGGAAAAGACAAAAAGCAGGAAACTTGCATAGTGTAATACTGCATAAAGCATATATAGTCAACCACCCGTGGGGGACAGCTGTATAGTGGGGAGGGGACAGCATTAACCCACCACCAAAGTACACACTGACCCTTACCAGATGGCAAGACCCCCTCAGGATCGATATAAGCACTGGAACTGACGGAGTTCAGGTTTCACCTTTCACCACCATGTATAGCCAAAAACGAATCCTCAGTAGATCACAGAAAAAAGAAAAAAGACTTACATAGTGTAGATTGCATAAATATAGAAGTTGATCACCCGTGGGGGACAATCGTACAGTAAGGAGGGGACAGTGCCAAACCCACCACCAAAGGTACACACTGACCCTTACCAGACGGCAGGACCCCTCAGGATCAATACAGGCAATAGAAATAAAATTGATCAAGCTTCACCATACACCGCAATACATAGCCAAAAGCGGATCCTCAGTGGGTCACACAAGATGACATGGAATCAAACAAAACTCATATAGTGTGAGCCTGTATGAATTTATTATATATAAAAAAAAACAAGTTGCACTTACAAACAAATGCAGGGTTTGGAGCATAAAACAAAGAGCGCCGGCCGGCTAATTGGAACGCGTACGTCCTCTCGTGTGGTTGCGATGACGTCGGAACGTCTCCTCCCAACGTTTCGTCTTCACAAAAGACTTGGTCAATATTTAAAGGAATTATTATTATTTTTTTTTATTTAAGCATCAATAAAATCACTGCTCCTGGAGTAGTGATTTTAATGATGCTTAACTTAAAAAAAAAAAAAAAAATGAAAAATTCCTTTAAATATTGTACCTGCTGGGTGTCTATAGTTTGCCTGTGAAAACATGTTTGAGAACCCGGGTTTTGCCCGACTGAACATGTATCAATGGAAAAAAAAGTTTTAAAAACGGTCATTTTTTCAGGAGTCCTGCTCCTAAAAAAACAACCGTTTTTTAAACTTTTTTCCATTGATACATGTTCCCAGGGGCAAGACCCGGGTTCTGAAAGACGTTTTAACAACAGTAAATTGAATTTTAGTCTTTAAAATGATCGTTTTTGAATTTGAACGTTCGAGTCCCATAGACTTCAATGTGGTTCTAAATGTTCGTGCGAACGGTCGGTCTGTTTGACGGTTCTGGTGCGAACCGAACGCGGGGGTGTTCGGCTCATCCCTACTTCTCTACAACCAGCCTGTCAATTTGCCCCTACTTGATCATCACTGATGGCAATAGCAGGCATTGTTAATCAATGTTGTCTAGCAGGGAAGTCTCCTTGCTGTCACAATACAATAACTCAGCTGGGAGGATTCCCCCATCCACATGGTGTAGCTCGGGGAATCGGGTCATATTTTTAATTCAACCAGTGTGTTAAATGCCTCATCTATGTGCTAACTAAATCTTTCTCTATTTCTATTAATCATAGCAATAAAGACTATCAGTAACAATAGAATTACACCTCCACATATATTTTATCTATCCACCCATTATCATAACATTGCTTTTAAGACATACTTTATACAGTACATTGCAGTAACTTAGGGCAAACAAATAGAATTCAACACTTGCGTCTAAAACGTTTTTATTTTGTAAGTCAAATTGTATCTTTTCTATGTATTTGGTATTTGCATCTATAAAGTTAAAAAGTTGAATATGTAAATAATCTTGAACAATTATTTTCATGGCAAGTAAGTGTTAGTTGCTTGCCCCTTCCTACTTCATACACCATAACAGCAGTTGTTGGGAAGAGAGACTGAAATTTACTTGAAATAATTAGCAATATCTTGTAATTTTGTAGTAAATGTTGTTTTACAGCTAGCCTCTGTGCCACATGTTCTTGCCTGGTATAAGCAAGGGTGCACTTAAAAGCTGTAAATCAGCATTTGTAGTGGCGTGTGCTCTACAATAGACATATGGGAACATTTAATAGATTTACACTGTGTAGTAAATTGAAGCCTCTGTGTGACATTACCCATTTGGCAGAACTAGAACATACTGAATTGCTCCATAGACATTTAATAAAACCACCCAAAAATGTAGGTACAGACTTAGTTTTAAATCTCTTGTGCTCAGAAAGTAGTTCTAGTTTTCGATAATTGTAACTATGTTTAAATAAATATGTATCACATGGAGAGAAAAGTCTAGAGTTGTATATAGTCTAGAGCATGTGTCTTCAAACTACGGCCCTCCAGTTGTTCAGGAACTACAATTCCCATCATGCCTAGTCATGTCTGTGAATGTCAGAGTTTTACAATGCCTCATGGGATGTGTAGTTCCACAACAGCTGGAGGGATGTAGTTTGAGGATCCCTGGTCTAGAGGATACCTACAGTGCGTTCTTTCACCATTTACTCCTAGAACAAGTTTCACTATCGGCTTTAAAATGTGTATTTTGCAGTTTGTCAGTGGGCTATTATAGATCGTGGCCATTCTTTAAAAAAAAAAAGACGTGTTGTAGTTGATGCCACACAGATAAGGTGGCATAAGAGCATTAAGAGGTCTTTAAATTGCTATTTTTTCTTATACCGCGTACACACGATCACTTTTTGTGATGAAAAAAAAATGACTTTTTCAAAAACGTCATTTAAAATCACCGTGTGTGAGCAAAACGTGTCGTTTTATGTCTTCAAAAAAACGACCAAAAAAAAAAATTCGAACATGCTTGAATTTTTTGTGTCATTTTTCAAAACGTCGTTTTTTGTGTCATAAAAAGTGATGGTGTGTGGGCAAAACTATGTTGAAAACTAGGTTTTTAAACCCGCGCATGCTCAGAAGCAAGTTATGAGACGGAGCTTCAATGGAACAGAGTGCCGTCGAACGTGGTGTACGTCACCATGCTTTGCTAGAGCTTTGTTGAAAAACGATGGTGTGTATGCAACGTCGTTTTGGAAAATTAAGTTTGAAAAATGTTGTTTTGTTTCGTGAGATAAAACTACGTTTTTTTTTTCATCACAAAAAGTGATCGTGTGTACGCGGCATCACACTCTCTTTTAACAAATCAGAGCATAGTCATTTGCATTTTTTTATCAAATCTACGGCCTGGTCTGCATAGGAGCATGGTATCCGTGTACATATTTTTTTAGTTTTTTCGCTATGCATTCAACTTGCATGAGCTGTACAGTACATTTACTAGATAACAGGTGATATATTTCTAAACACATGTGGAGGTGAAGTGACAGACGCTACTCCTGAGCGTGGGAAAAGCCGGAGATACAAGCTGAAGCAGGAGCGACACCAGACGGGACAAATGAGCGGTAGGAGGAAAACGGCAAGTTACACAATATAAATACCTGCATACTGGCGGGGGGATATGTAAATTCATTGATGCATTCGTAGCATAAATATATTTGGATTTTTTTTTTATATATCAACTGGCTTGCGGCCATGCAGTGCATGTCCATTTGAATACGTTTGAATACAGCTGAAACGGAGACACCCAATCAAACAGGTGACCCTCAGCTACCATTTGGTCAGACGCCCACAGATCAAAGACTGGTTTGGCTAAATATTTATGACATTGCTTTAAAGTATTGGACAGTAATTACAGATACCAAGGAACATTTTAATTGCATGTGGTAAATAAGCCCTAAACATTGCATCAGAGGGGGTAAAAACGATTAAGCTGTATGATAAATCTAAACCCTCTGGATACCTGGTATCTGATACTGGTCTTCCTAAAATAGTATAATCAATATCATAGACTTTTGTATATTGGCGTGGAGGCAAGGAAACACATAGAGAAGCTTGTAACTATACATTTTACGGGGGCACCCTTGTGACATGTTTATTTGCTGGGAGCAGAGCAGTATATGAAAGAAGGAACTTGTTGGAACTGAGCCTGTGTTGGAGGATATAAACAGGCTTAGTTGAATATAGCCTGAAGCCTCTGAATGAACTAGTTGAGGAGGAAAGGGACCAGCCTGGGATATTAAGGAGTGTTTTTTTTTTCTCTTCCCTTCTTTTTTTCCTCCGGCTGCCTCCCTGAAGTTTTTGTTTCTCTTTCTTGTGTCCCCTCAGGTTGACCGGCTCTCCTCTCTCCCTTTTTTATTGTTTTTTTTTTTTTACTCTGTCGCACAGCTTTGCCCCCAGCTTGTGCCAGGAAAGAACAGGCAAACAGGCTAAGAGCGTATCTTACTGCACAGAGTGTGGACCCAGGGGGTTTGGCAAACAGGCAGTCGAATCAGAATGAAAAAAAGGGCAGTTCCCCTGATTTAAAAAAAAAGGAACTAAAATGAGCATGCAAGAAGTACCTGGACAGGGTCGTGGGGTAGCTGGAATTGGGAGAGGCAATATATCTAGTCAGGGGCATTCTCCCCTAAATTTAAAGCAGCATGTGAATCCCTTGGGAGAAGGAGGAGACCCCCCCCCCGACTCAAATTTACCAGATTGTTAAACTAGATGGGGAACAGATAGGAATGGAGTTGAGCTTTCAAGAGATGGAGAATTCCCCAGGAAGAGTCCTCAAACCATTAGAAAAGCTAGGCATGGAGGGGGAGAATGGTAATACAGAGACCGGAACTATGGGGAGGGAACAAGGGGCCAGCTGTTTAAAACAAGACTCGAAGGTGGATACAACGAAGATCCAATCAAAATTTACTATATACTGGGACCTGAGAGAACATCTGAGAGCACTTCCAACATAAAAATGATGTTCAGTTGCTTATATCGGCCGTTGAAGTATCATGTAAACAAGAGGTGGAGGAGTTAAGAGAGGATGTAATAGGGCTGGGACGGAGAGTAGAAGAGCTGAAGACAGGCCAAGAGGAGTTAAGACAGGCAGTGGGGGATATCCAAGAAAGAACAAAGAAACAGGAAGAAGCATTGAATGCTCTGTTGGACCATACTGATAACCTGGAAAACAGAGAACGTAGGCACAACATACAAATAAGGGGTCTGCCGGAAAAAAATACAAAGTATGGAGTTGCTCCCAAAAGTGGCCAATCTGTTTCAGCTAATTTTGGGGACCTCTATAATAGAAGAGATTGAAATAGAAAGAGTTCACCATGCTCTACTTCCAACCCCTCAAAGCTCAGAGATAGTAATGGACGAACATCCGACGGGACGGTTCGCGAACGCTAACCGCAAACTTTTGCAAATTTCCGCGAACCGCAAGTTCGCGACGGGCCCCATTGACTTTAATGGCAGGTGAATATTAAAAACCTTCAGGTCATATTTGCAGCCACAAAATACTTACTAGCTGTGCACAAATAGTCCCACAACATGGACAGTGACCTACCAGAAGTATTAAGTGAAAAACCGGATACATAAGTAAGTGCCGGCCATTACAAGCCCCAAATAATTAGCCGACAGGCGTTCACCTGACCCCAAACAACTTTGTATTCTGTGGCTGGTGGTACATTAGCCATTCAACAGATACAGAAGTAAGTGTCGGCCATTACAGGCCCCAAAAATTACCCCACGGCCACAGGCATTCACTGGACAGCAAACAACTTTGTATTCTGTGGCTGGTGGTACATTAGCCATTCAACGGATACAGAAGTAAGTGTCGGCCATTACAGACCCCAAAAATTACCCCACAGCCACAGGCATTCACTGGACAGCAAACAACTTTGTATTCTGTGGCTGGTGGTACATTAGGCATTCACCAGATACAGAAATAAGTGTTGGCCATTACAGGCCCCAAAAATTAGCCCATGACGATAGGCGTTCACCGCACAAAAATCAACCTTGTATTCTGTGGCTGGTGGTACATTAGGCATTCACTAGATACAGAAAAAAGTGTCGGCCAGTACAGGCCCAAAAAATTAACCCACAGGCATTCACCTGAATTTGAATGAAACATGGTCTACTGGTCACATGTGTTGAATTCCTCCGAGATTCATGCTTCATTCATTTTTTATAAATGTGAGGTAGTCAACACTGTTGTGAGCTAGGCGAGTGTGCTTATCAGTCACGACCCCCCTGCTGCGCTGAACGTCTTTTCGGACAGGACACTGGATGAGGGACAAGCCAACAGTTTCATTGCAAATTGTGCAAGCTCTGGCCAGAGGTCAAGCCTGCCCAACCAGTAGTCCAGGGGTTCATCACTTCTCAGTGCATCCACATCGGCCTTTAACCCGATGTAGTCAGACACCTGTCGGTCTAGGCATTCCCTAATGCTGGATCCGGAGGACAGCTGTCAATGGGTCGGCTGAAAGAATGATCTCATATCATTAGTGACCAAGACATCTTCAAACCGCCCTCTTCTTGCAGGGGCTGTTGAATTGGTACCCGAAACTGTTTCGCTGTGAGTGGAAATTCCTCTGCCAGTGGACACAAAAGCAGAATGCAGCTTTTCTCGAAGCAAGGCCTGAAAGTGCTGCATTCTGATAGCCCTCTGTGATGGTGGTAACATTTCCGCCATGTTTTGTTTGTACCGGGGGTCTAAGTACATTGCCACCCAGTACTGGTCTTTGTCCTTTATGCTTTTTATGCAGGGGTCCCGCTTAAAACACTGGAGCATGAAGGCCCCCATTTGCACTAAACTGGAAGCGCTGTACTGGCATGGATCCTGTTCATCATCCAGGATAATGTCATCCTCGTTCTCCTCCCACCATCCACGGAAAACACCAGGGATCCCAGAAAGGTTTAAAGCATGCTCTTCTTGCTCCTCCTCCTCCGCCCCATCCTCTTCAGACTCCCGTTGTTGACTTGTCTCAGGTGGAGTAGCCCCCCCTGGGAATTCATCCAGCATTGCGACTTCCTCATCTTCTTGCTCCTGCTTGATCAATGACACAACGCAATGCACGCTCCAGAAAGAAGCTGTAAGGTACAATGTCACTTATGGTGCCCTGGCCGCCACTGACCAGTTTGGTGATCTCATCAAATGGCTGCATGAGTCGTGCATGAGCAGCCAGTGGAAAAAAACAAGCTCCCCAAAACCTGTCCTGCCGCAGAGTTCGTACAGGTAGTCGTTAACTGCACATTTCTGCTGGAGCAGCCTATCAGTCATATACAATGTTGAGTTCCATCACGTCGGGCAGTCACAAATAAAACGTCTGACAGGCAGGTTGTGTCACCGCTGAATGTCAGCAAGGCGAGCCATTGGCGTTTTTAGGATTTTCTGAAATGGGCCGAGATTTTCCTGGCCTGCCGCAAGACGTCCTGGAGCCCAAGGTATTTGGCAACGAATCGCTGCACGGCCAAGTTCAGGACGTGTGCCATGCATGGCACCTGTGTAATTCTGCCCTGTTTAAGCGCGCTCAGCAGATTGGCACCGTTGTCACACACCACTTTACCAACTGTCAAATTGAGCGGTGTTAGCCACTGATCTGCCTGTAAACGCAAAGCTGAAAGGAGTGCAGGACCAGTGTGGCTCTTGTCTTCCAGGCACAACAAACGCAGCATGGAAACGTCTCACCTGGCATGTCGAATAGGTTATGGGGATCTTGGGCGGCGCAGCGGAAGAGATGGTAGCATCGGAAAATAAGGAGTCAGCCGAGGAGGAGAGGGAGGATGGAGTAGGAGGAAGAGGAGAAGAAGAGTCAGGTCTGTGGCGGTAAAACCAAATCTACATGGGTTCCATGGGTTACATGCTTGACGTCCGTCAGAAGGTCCACCTAGTGGGCAGTGAAAGTTATATACCTTCCCTGACGGTATTTGCTAGACCATGTGTCTGTGGTCAGATGTATCTTGGCACTGACACTGTGTGCCAGAGATACATTCACTTGCCGCTAGACATGGCCATATAGCTCTGGGATGCCCTTCTGTGAAAAAAATCCTTCCTGGGACCTTCCATTGTGGTGTTCCAATGGCCACAATTTTTTTAAAGGCCTCCGAGTCCACCAGTTTATATGGCAGTAGTTGGTGGGCTATCAGTTCCGAAAAGCCAGCGGTCAACCATTGGGCAAGAGGGTTATCCGGCGTCATGTTTTTTTTTTACGATCGAACATTTGGGCCAAGGAAGCCTGCCTTTTTGCAGAAAAAAGTGAGAAAGGCACGATGGAAGGTGGAGTGGAGGACAATTGTGAGCACAGAGGGGAAGGAGAAGAGGCTGGACGGCGAGAGCCTGGAGTGTGGCTTTGTGGGTTCTGATATCGTTGCTCCCACTGGGCTCGGTGATGGAAGGCCAGGTGCCTTCTTAAGGCGGTCGTCCCTAGGTGAGTTTTGGGCTTATCGCGACTTATGCACTGACTGCAAAGGCTGACTGCAAAGGCTGCAGATGGCAACACTATTGTCTGCAGCAGACACGTTAAAAAGCCCACATTGCGGAGCCATGGGCCGGCATCCTGGGAGCGCCAGATGTGACCGTACATGGTTGATGGCCCGCTTCTGATACATTAGGAGTCTGGTTTGTCCCTCCTGTGCAATGTAAGTTCACCCTGCTTCTCCTCCCTATGTGCTGGTCCATCTCTCCCTCTGAACTCCCCTCCTTTTTCTCTCTTCCTCTCTTGTGGGCACCCATGTGACGTCTGTAGACACGTCATCATCGACGTCACCTTCCCCATCACTAACAGTAGAGATCTCAGAGTAGGCAGCAACATCGGGCACCAACCTCCTTGGACTGATCTGAGTACTGTCGTCAGACTGCTGAGTGTCGGCTGTTGCTACCTACTCTTCCTGATCCAATGCCAACAATAGCTGCGAATCCGAAATGTCTTCTGATGGATCGTAAAATAATTCCTGTGACTCAAACGGAGGGTTTATGGTGGTGATGGTGGTGGTGTTGGTGCTAAGCCACTCAACAAAGTCTGGTGCATCCTTTGATGTAATGGAACACACCTTGTGCCACTTCCCACTTTGGCTCCGGCCTGGTGCTCCTGCCCTACCACCCCTGTGGAAGGGCCTGCCTCTTCCTCTGCCTGTCATTTTTTAAATGACCCTGTGACAACAAAAGTCTCTATATGTGCAAGAAGGTATACCTCGCTTCAATCTGTCGTTTTGGGGGGTCACTGTTTTATCGCACCAGTTATGAAACTTTTTTTTCAGGAAATGTTTTTAATGTGTGTAGCAGAGGTAACGCAGCGAAAGAGGCAAAAATCCAGCAGTAAACAAATACACCGCCAGTCACAATGCTGCACAATAGTGATGAGCGGAATACGCCATATTCGATTTCACGATATTTCACGAATATATAGAAGAATATTCGCAAAATATTCATTAATATCGAATATTCGTGATATTTTATCAAAAAACATTTTTGCAAAATTTCGCTAATGCGAATGCGAAATTGATTGCGAAATTCTCGTCAACACGCGAAAACGGAGATCATTTCCTGGATTGCTAAACTAATATGCACTAAACACTAACTCTACTTACACAAACTTATATGACTAAAATAAAGCATTTTTTTTTTTTTTTTAATACACAAAACACAGAAGGGCAGAGAAAGTATTTGCGAATATTCGTAACGAATATTCGGCAACATAAAAGGATCGCCTCAGCTACTCGGCCCAGGGTCTCTAATCATACCAGCAATGCTTTTAGACGTCGATGGAGATCACTAGGATGTGATCTGTTTTAAAAATAAATTTGAAAAAATACGAATATTCGCAATAGCGAATATTCACCGTGATATTAGATTTATTCGCGAATGCTCGAATATGCAATATTCGTAACGAATATTCGCAATGCGAAAATTCGTGAGCAACACTACTGCACAATACAAATCCACTATAATATGCTTTCTATATTCAAAAGTATATTATAAGTGTATATTGCACCTATATACTGCAGAGCAAGTAACACACTTATACCAGTGCTTGAAAGGACTTTTGTGGACCTGTTAGGTAGTGATTTTTGTCGTTACACTCTGTCCCTGCTGGAAACGTCAACCTCGCCCTACACTGACAAAAAAGTTTATGAATGTACTAGAGCAAGCAGCACACCTATACCAGTCCTTAAAAGGACTTTTGTGGACCTTTTAGATAGCTATTTGAATGAATACAGCCTGTCCCTGCTCCAAACAGCACCCTCTCCCTACACTGACAAAAAGCAGAATGTAAGATGGCAGCCAGATCAGGTGTACTTATAAGGTAGGGGGTATGTCCATGTGCTGAAATGTCTCAATTGGCTGTCCTTTACCATCTGATGGATGTGTCATAGGTCAAAGTTCTTACCCATCTAACATTGCTGACCGCTGCGAACATCGCCAGATGTCCACCGCTTTGGCGGACCGCAGATGACCAAAGTTTGCAGCAAACCGGCAGGCCATCTCTACTGATTAATTTATTACCTGTTTCACAAAATGGTACTATTACATTTTCTTTTTGGAAGATATGTATGTTTTCTCATGAAACCCTGTATTGTAAAACGTTCTTGTAAAACTGCAATCTTGTAAAAATGCAATCTTGGAAAATAAAAATAAAAATAAAAAAATAAATAAAATAATTTAGAGAAAGTTTCCACAGTGGATTAAAGACAGAGTTTAGCCGATTGTGGGTCTTCAAAGTAAGGTAATAATTGAGAGACGATAGATGAAAATATGTGCATAAGACCTACTTTTTTAAAGATTTTCTCACTGGAGCATATCTAAATTTTATTTTTTGTGATAAAGAATGCGCAAATATGGCATAATCATCAACAGCTTCTGTTCAATGTCCCACAGTTCCTTGACAGTATTATGTGGCCAAACGTTTCTGCTCTGCACAAAAAGGAATTCTAAGTTCTTTTTCAGTTCACGCTATTGAAAAAGTAGTCAGTATAGCGAGGATAGGGGATTTGTGTCAGCTTCTGCTTCAGTGGGAAGCTTTCTGGATTTCAAATTGCATATGAGGCCTCTTAACATGGTACTGATGTTTTTGGATGTAATTTCAGGTGTTTGTTTTGCGTGTATTTATGCACGTATAATACATTCCTAGGGTACATGCATTAATATATATGCTCATATGAGCGTATTTGTTTACGCATATTTGCATGTACTGGTGAGAAATACTGACTGGGAACGTAGATATACCCAGCAACAAGAGACAGCCACACAAAAATAGATCCCCACCTGTGAAAATAGATCCCCAATTAGCAACCATCAATAGACCCTGCAGCTCACCCCAGCACTCCTTGCCCCCCCAACTCATGTAACAGTGTTAGCTAGAATCAGTGTTCCACCACACCGAACCAGTGCAGCAAGCAACAGTTTTCCTGACCACCACCACACCAATCCCAGTGTCACCAGACAAATCTATGCAGGCAATGGTGTCTATATTTGCCCTCACACCAGTCTCAGCATCACTAGACTCCAATGTAAGTCAGCAGAAGTGTTCCTGCTTGCTGCCACATTTGTCTCCATTGTCACCAGAACAGTGACTCCTCCCCAGGGCTAGAACTTGTCCAGTAGTAATCGCCGCACAGACCTAGCAGTAGGACGTGTGGCTCCTGGCTCCCAGACAGGCAGGGTTTCCACCCCCCCTGTCACAGCTGTCTGCTCTCCCTTGGAGACTCACCTACTGGCTTCACCCGGCTTCCCCTGCTTCTCTCCTTCATACCTTCTCCAGGGAGTCTAACAGGTAAGCCCCTGTTCTCAGGGCTATCCACCTCCCCTGGGACCATTGGCGGCCGTCCTTTTCAGGACAAGCTGCTGCAACGGCCTAATTACTGCGGCTCACCCACCCTCTTTTTCCCCCACATTGCCATACACCTATACCCAGCAATCACCTCCATAACTGCCCAGAACACCCCCCACCACCCAAGGAGGAATCCATCCTCTCCCGGGTTACCAACCAGCCGATCCTTGTATTACCAATCCACCAAGCTGACAGCCCCCCAGCCTGGGCCCTCTTTCTTGATCGGCGGCCATCTTGGTACACCCCAGCAACAGAGATATCTCTCACCCCCAATCCCTCCTGCACAACCCAACAGCACTTGATCCAGGGTTTTGCCCGATCGCCCTTTAGGGATCAGGAAGGATTTTTTTTCCCTGCCGCAGCACATTGACACAGCACAGCCAGGGTTTTTTTTGCCTTCCTCTGGACCAAGCAGGGAGAGAGGATTCAGCGAATCTTCCCTCGATCGCCTTTGAAAACCTTCCCTCCCCTCCCCGGTGCTTGGTGACTATGGTTAATCTGCGATATTCTGCAGAAACCATTTGGGGTCTGAGGCGATTTGCCGCAATACTACCAGCCGTCACCAAAAAAGCCCTAGGAATTGAGCAACTATTGAGAATCGATCGACGATCGACTGTCAAAAATTTCAGCCATTTACCCCAGCCTAAGCACATATCGTGTGCTTTGATCAACACAAGATCGGCAGTAAAACACTGACTAGAAATCTATGATTTCATTCTACAATACGATTTAGACTGCCTCTTTATCACAGAAAGCTGGCTGTAACACCATTCTAGAAGAAGAGTGGATACCCTGCGCTGACAGATAAGTATGAATGATAGCAGCTAACACAACTTTTTCAAAAAAGCAAAAAACAAAGGAATACAAAAGTGTAGCGCTGAAATGACTAGGTGAAAATCAATACCATACAATATATGTTACAACATGTAAACATGTAAACAGTGAAAAATAAATGTGCATATAAGTCCTTCTAATGAAAGAAACAGCTATTGTGCCTGAGAACTGGTGCCAGAAAACTATAGTATTATAACGAAAAACAGAGTGGGGCAAAGAGGAGGAGGCCTGGTGGTGATCCACAAGACTCACCTCGCGATCACTAAACCAAGTCCTTCAAAACCCTCTTCCATTCATGGAAACCCTTACTCTGCAACTGCAAACAAATCCCCAGGAGACCGTCCGTATTCTACTCTGCTTTAGACCACCCGGTCCAAAATCGCAGCTTCTACCATCATTGACAGAGTTTATCTCCACTTATACCCTTAAACACCTTTTGCTGCTCAGGGATTTCAATCTCTGGGCCAACTCCTCACAGGATCTTGTTGCCGACGTCTGTATTGACCACCTGGAAGGATTAGGGCTACAGCAAGTAGTATGTGGGCCCACACATGCCTCAGGTCACACGCTCGACCTAATTTTCAGACAAGATCTGGAAATAAACATTTTGGAAAAAGAACCGTTGCCATGGACAGATCACCATGCAATTAAACTCATAATTTCCAAATTCCCCCATTAATAAAAACACCAAAGCCAGTGACAACACACTGGACTAGATCTCAGAAGAAGCTCCATTCGGAACTCTTCAAAACTACATTAGGGAATAAAATAAAAACAATCCAACCACTTCAAACAGCCTCAGAAACACTGGATGCCATAAACACAGCCCTATTACAGTCAGCCGACTTAATAGCGCCAAAACGCAAAACCTGCATCCGGAAATACAACTCCGGCTGGTTCAACAACCAGCTGTCGTTACTGAAGCAAGAGCGCAGAAGGGCGAAAGCCACCTAGAAAAGTAGCGCTTCAATGGAAAACCGCACCATCTACAAGGCAACAACAAGAAAATACTACAACGAAATATTCAAGGCCAAAAAATATTTTCCAATACCATCACCAATGCCATAAACCGCCCCCGCGAACTCTTAAAGCTGGTCACTCAGACTATGAATCCAGGCTGTCTTGAAGCCCCCGATTCGGATACCCAAGAATTCTGTAATGAAGTGTCGGAATACTTCATCAATACAATTGAGAGAATAAGGGAAAGCATTCAGCAAAACAATACCCCCCTCAGCCCCCCCCTCAATCATTCACACAACACCCATAGAAATTCACTACAATCAACAAAGTTCACTCTGGAACTCATCTCCATTGATGCCACCAAAAATATCATCGGCACTTTGCGAAACAGCACAGCTCCTAATGATATCATCCCCACTAAACTGCTGAAGGAGTGTGCCGATATCCTGGCACCTCCTATCACGTAGATTATAAACCAGTCATTCAAGGAAGGCATAGTGCCCTCCCAGTTGAAAGAGGGCACAATCCAACCCATCTTGAAGAAACCCACCCTAGAACCCAGGGACCCAATTCACCGCCGTCCCATAACAGGGCTAAACATTCTCTCCAAGGTAATGGAGAAAGTAGTGGTACAACAGCTGCAACAGCATCTAGATACCCATAATCTACTTGATCCATTTAAATCGGGTTTCCGTCCCGGACACGGGACAGAAACAGCATTACTTAAAATATGGGACGACGCTCTCGAGGCCGCAGACGAAGGAGAATCTTGTCTTCTGGTTCTGCTGGACCTAAGCACAGCTTTCGACACCGTAGACCACAAACTGTTACGGACTCGGCTGGCTGAGGTAGCCAGAGTCGCAGAAGGTGATTTATCATGGTTCTCCTCCTCCTTTCTGGAAAACCGATCACACCTACATGACAATGGACTCACAAATAGGGTCAGTAGTCAGCGGATCTCACCATCTTCTGCGCGTACTACGCAGACTTATTTCATTTATTCCCAAAGAAGACATAGCAGTCGTGGTGGGAACAATTGTCAACTCCAGACTGGACTATGCAAATGCCCTTTACCTCGGACTCCCAAAGTACCAAATGGGAAAAAACATGGTAATCAATCTCACCTTTGTTGAGATCCCTACACTGGTTGCCAGTAAAAGACAGAATTGCTTTTAAAGCACTCTGTCTGACACATAAGTGCATCCATGAGAAGGCCCTGCAATATCTATGCGAAAAGATAAAAGCTCACAATCCCAATCGCGTTCTGCGATCCACCAACCTAAATCTGCTCCAGATACCCAAAGCCAAATTCAAGTCCAAAGGAGAAAGAAGATTTGCGTTCCAGGGTCCCAGATTATGGAACGCTTTACCAACCAGCATTCGGTTGGAGGAAAACCACCTGACCTTCAGAAGAAAGATCAAAACTCATCTCTTTTGATGTCAAGAGAGACAGGAACAACAAGTGCCCAGAGGCGATTTAGTTCACATGTGCCACGCTATATAAGTTTTTCATTTATTCATTCATTCAGTGTTCCTGATCACCATCACACAAGTCTTACTGTCACCAAACCAGTGCAGCCATCAACAGATTTCCTGATCACTGCCACATCAGTGCAGTGTTACCTTTCTCTGCCACCTGTAATAACCCTGATCTGTTTATTGACCACATTTCTGCTTGTTACCTGTTGCCTGGACCGATAATTTACCTGTTTTCTGACCATGTTATTGCCAGCTCCTGTTGGACACCCATTCCAGCCAGCCACAACTGCAGTACTATAACCACAGGAACTCTCTTGTCCTTTTTTTTTAACATCCTGTACTTTCTAGCCTGTGAACATGACATGGCAGTGATCAGGAACTTATAGTGACAGGCAACCTGAAAATAACTGTCTGGGAGGTACACTAACTGACATTACCAGTGACACTAATATAGTGATCAACAATAACAATACTGTACGCTGTCTCTGTACTAATGACACTGGCTGGGAAGGGGTAAACATCTTGGGGTAATCAAGGGGTTAAATGGCTGCCTAAGAAATGTTAATAGTGTGTATAACATAGTGTGCTTTTTACTAAATATCTGTTTGTTCCTTCTCACAGCTTTCACAGTAATGAAAGGATTTCTAGGACAATGAAATACAACAAAAAGGAAAAGAACAGCAACTTTACACCTCCACAAGAACATAACACCAAAAGAACACCTTCAGGCTGTGAGTTACATCCCTGATATACGTTAGACTTGCGGAATTTTGCCGCGTAATCACCCTATTCTCGTAGCTTTTGCGCAGGAAATTGCGCATGCGTAACGTTTTTTCAGAGGCGTAAGGAGGAGTAATACAAATTGGGAAGGGCGTGTTACATTGAAATGAGCTGTGACCCCATGCAAATGAAGGGCCGGCCGGCTCGCGCATGCGCGCTTGAACGAGACAATGTCAGCTCCGATGTGCGCATGCTCACAACTCGGGAGCGGCGCAATCAGTGAAATTGGAAATGGACTAGGGCAACGTTGTGAACTACGCAAACAGTATAAATAGACACACACAAACGCACTTCCTTTGCAAAAGTACATCCCTTTGTCCATTCCCATTTAACCAAGTGCTTTTGTTCTTGTTGTTTGTTGCGGTGTGTTTTGTAGTTGTCAGATTAGTGTTCTGTGTGATCAGGTGTTTGTTAGTAGATTTTTGAAAGTGGTTTTTGATAAGTGTTTGAGAGACTGTTTGTTTGATTGATATATTTGTTTTTGTTTCTTTTCCTGCTGTATTTTTGTTTTGTTTTTTGGGGACTGTTTCTTGGTGAGTAGTTTTCTCTGTGTGTGTGTGTTTTTTTTGTGATTGGTTGTGCTTGTTTGTGTGCGTGAACTTTGTTGACTGGGACTGTTTTTTTTTGGAAGGATGACGAAAGCAGACGTACTAACCAGCAGACATATCGGGCAGACGAATTCCCAGCCGACAGATTTTAAAGCATGCTTTAAAATCTGTCAGCTGGCCAAATCCGTCTGCTCGCCCGTACACACGATCGAATCTGTCTGCTGGGACGGTCGGGGCAACCGTTTCCAGCAGATAGATTTGATCGTGTGTACGCGGCCTTACAGTTAAGGGGCCAGATTCACGTACCTGGCAGCGTAGCGTATCCTATTTACACTACGCCGCCGCAACTTACAGAAACAAGTGCCGTATTCTCCAAGCACTTGCGCCATAATTTGCGGCGGCGTAGTGTAAATGGCCCGGCGTATCCCCGCGTAATTCAAAGGGGGGTGGCTTGTATTTAAATTAAGCTCCCCCCGCGCCGAACTAACTGTGCATGCACCGGCCGTAAATGTAGCCCAGTGCGCATGCTCCATAGTACGCCGCAAATACATTGGTTTCGACGTGAATGTAATTAATGCACAGCCCTATTCGCGATGGGTTACGTAAACTACGTAAATGTCGGAAAAACACGACGCTGTCCCAATGTCCATACTTAACATGGTGTACGCCGGACCTACGCAAGGTTACCCCTCATATAGCAGGCGCATCAGGCTCATTTGCATATTCGATGCAGAAATCGATGGGGACGCCACCTAGCGGCCAACGTAACATTGCAACTTAATCCGATGGTGTAAGTGACGTACGCAAGTCGGATCTAAGCAAAATCTATGCGTAACTGATATATAGATACCCAGGTGAAAAAACAGAGATACGACGGCGTATATGGAGCCACGCCGCCGTATCTCTTACGAGAATCTGGCCCAAGAGGTTTAAAATCGGCATATAGAAAAAAACAATTGAGCCGACCAGGTCTTTTAGGTTGATTAGCAGCCCGTATGCTTCTGGGTCTGGGTCTGGCGCACAATGCAGTGATGTCAGAACGTCGTTCCTCCCAACGTTTCGTCACTAGAGGGACGTGGTCAAGGGAAACGGGGGGAACAACATTCTAACATTATCCCGTTGTGCGCAAGACCTGGAAGCATACGGGCTGCTAATCGAAGAGCCAGTCGGCTCAATTTTTTCTTTCTATATGCCGATTTTAAACTTCTTAACTAAAATTATAAAATGTTACTGTTTTCTCCAAAATTTTAAATTCGCCAGAAAAAGATTTGTATATTTATATTGTATCTCTGCGATAAGTGCCTCTTCTCTAGGGAGAATAAGTTTCATTTTTGTTTTCTTACCTTAGAATTAAGGTCCTTTAGCTCCCTTATTAGACATCCTTGCTGAGGATTGGGGACCAAAAGTGAACTGAATGCTCAAGATGAGATCAAACCAATGTCTTATAAAGTGTTAGGCCTCGTACACACGAGGGGATATGTCCGCTGAAAACGGTCCGATGGACCATTTCAGCAGACATCTCCGCTCGTGTGTATGGGCTAGCGGACAGATTTCTCCACCCGACAGATTTCAAAGCATGCTTTGAAATCTATCCGGTGGAATCTGTCCGCCCGACATGTCTGCTGGTTAGTACACTTACCAGCAGACATGTCGTCCCCCACCACCGCCGCGCCGCCGCCGAATGGATTCGGCGCATGCGCGGAAGTGTTTAACTTCCTGGTGCGGTGACGTCACCGGCGCGTCACCGCCACGTCACCGCGCCGTCCGGCGGCGGGGAATTTGATCCGATGGTGTGTACACGCCATCGGATCAAACTCCCGATCGGACATATCCGATGGAAATGGTCCGCGGACCGTTTTCATCGGATATGTCCGATCGGGTGTACGAGGCCTTAGTGTTATAGTTTTTAAAGGTATGACAGTAGTCTGCTAGCCTTGCTTGCTTTATTGCATACTATTTCTGAGTTTGTGGTCTACAGGGACCCCCTGATTGTTTTCTACCTACATTTTCCCAGAATCCTCCCCCCCTTCCTACCCCAGAGAGCATCTTGCTTACAAATTTTAGCTCTCAATTCCATTAGTTTACATGTTTTCATATTAAACCTCATCTGACATAAAGCTGCCAAACCCCTTTTATATTAAGGCCTTTCCTCTATCCAAATTGCTGCTCTTTTCCTTATAGAATCTTAAACGTTTGGATAGAATGGTCCTTCAAAAATCCATGTTGGATGCTACTAATGATACCATTTCTCTGGCAAATTATTTCAAATGGCCCTTTACCATTCATTCCAATAATGTACATATTATTGATGTTAGGCTGACTGGTCAGTAGTTTCCTAGCATATATTTTGGCCCCTTTGTGAAAATTAGTACCATATTTTCATTTCAACAGGTGTACCATTTCATTCAGTAAGGATGTGTACCATTTCAGTCAGTAAGGTATCCTCTCGAGTGTCAGCCTCCTGGTCTTAGTGATTTATTAACATTAAGTTTTTCTAGTATATTTAAGACAGTGTTATTTATGTTAATATACTGTTTATCATACCTCTATTTTTTATTTGCATAAACTGTAGAGAAGAATGTATTTAATACAACTACCTTCTCCCTGTCACTTGTGACCAACTTTCCTTGCACATCTTTTATCAGACCTATATGTTCTAACCTTTTTACTTTTAATATATTTGAAAAACTTTTTTTTTTTTTACTTTCTCAAACTTTCATAATCTTTTTGATTGCTCTAATCAGTCTTGATTAAAACAAATATATATACATATAGCATATGCAATAGCTATACAAGCCATACTGGAATTTTATGTTATTAAAAATTACCTTTCTTTTTCAGGCTGCAGTATTGTGTTTTCTGTAAAATTCTATGTATTGTGGAAAGCTGGAGACCAGTACCTGAACAGTTGGTGCACAGAACATCCCCAGAAAAGTAATGTAATATAACTTATGCAAGTGCATCAACTGATTAATAATGAAAAAGTCACTCCTGTTCAGATTCACTCTGCACACAATAAACAGCCATGTCTTCATAGCAGGAATATGTAGGAATCTGCAACAAAGTTTGTTAGAATCCCTGCAATGTACATTGATCACCCAGAGAAGATTTTTTTCCTCAACAAAAGTGGAGTTACTTGTTAAGGAAAAAGTAGGAAGTATCAGTAATTGAAACAAACAAGCAAAAGCACACAATCTCAAGCACTGAAGCACAGGTTGATGATAATTTAAAAAAGGCACATCCTGTGCACAGGACCAATCAAGGAGCGGAAAGACATGCCCAGTAAAACAAAGCAGCAGCAAGCAATTCCTGGCAAAGGCTAGAGGGATACATCCCATTGCCTTGCAATTAGGATGCTAGCTGAGTGAAGGGGCAATGCTGCATCTCATTGCAAAGCAATCGGGATGCAGACCAGCGCAGAGAAAAAGAGCGTCAGAACCAGAAAACAGGGCTGCTGGTGAGAATCAAATATGTATGCATCTTGGATCAATGGATCCCTTTAAAATTCAAATGTTGATGATTTAATGGCAATCAGGAAGACAATTAAAGCACTAAAAGGTCAGTTAAGGTGGAAACTGCAACAAAGCAAATATATGAAAAAAAAAGCATATTGTCCATTGCCCTGCATAAAAATCGAATAAAATAAAATGACATGGAACTGGCAGGGATGATAACTACAAGGAATGTACATGAAAGAGGAGAAAAGTATGAATATGAATTTAATGGGTAAAATATATGGGCTGTACATTTTTTATTAATATTTTTAAGTTGTCAAAGCAGATTTTACTCACTTGCCTAACAAAGATGAAGATTTTTATGAAAATAATTTATATATATTTCAATATTTTTATTGGAAAATAAATGTTTGGTATGAACTGACACAATAATGCAGCAAAATCGACTCTCAGGTCTTCAACATAATAGCATAAAAACAGAAAATACGGCCACAATATATATCCAACTTTTACATCTAACTTTTTTTTTTCCAAGAATTTTTTTTTTTGTTATTGGGTGTTCAAAAGTTACATACAGCAGTTGCAGGTAGCATTCCATAAAACAAGGAGATGCAAATAACATACAATGAACAGATAGCGTTGTATTGGTGATGTAACATACATGAGGGTGGAGAGGAGTCCCCCTCTCCAGATAGGTATACCTGCTTAAACTAAAAACCTGGAACAGTATCGTTAAACCAGTCTGGGGGGGGGCAGGGGAAGGGGGGGGCATGGGGAAGGGGTACGGGTCAACATGCAATATAACAGGGAGCACTCGGACCAGTGGGGCTCTACCCAACGTCCGCCCACCCCTAAAGGGGACATACTGTGGGCGGGAGGGCACTTCAGTAGGAATTGAGGATTGTAGGGTCAGGCTCGGTCCAGAGTGGCTCGTATTACAAGAGGTAAGGCGGGTGAAGGGTCACAGACAGGGTGAGAGACCTCAGTTCACGGGTTTAGTCAGCGCTCGTCTCAGTCATCTGAGGAGGGGAGGTGGGGGGTGTACCAGGGGCCGTAATTTGTAGAGACTCTCTATAGTGCGTCCAGCATGACCAGGTAAGTCTAAATTTATCATGCATATCTTTAGATTGATGAATGATCCTTTCCATGTCTTCGATTCTTGAAACTCTAGCTTGCCATTCCCTTACCGTGGGGGGGGTAGTTGTTCTCCAGTGGATAGGGATACATTGAGTGGCTGCATTGATAAGGTGCAGCATCAGGGATTTCCGGTATGTAGATAGAGGGATGGGAGTGTGATGAAGCAGGTATTGAGCCGGAGAGAAGTCAGGCGTGTATGTAGTGATGTGGGAAATGAGTGAATGAACCTCTTTCCAGAACGGTTGGATGGCTGGGCAATCCCACCATATGTGAAGGAAGGTCCCTTCTTCTGAGTTACATCTCCAACACGTGAAGGGGGTGTTCGGGAACATTTTATGTAGCCTATCGGGGGTCCTGTACCACCTCGAGTAGAGTTTAAACCTATTCTCTTGCGTAGAGACATTAATAGAACCCTTGTGGATGTGTAGGAAAACCTCTGCCCAGTCACCTGGATGAAAATAATTTAGAGCTGATTTTCTTTAACCACTTAAATGACAATTGTGCGGTCATGCAACACTGAACCCAATTTTTTTAGCACTTTGTTCACTCAACTAGAGCTTTCTCTTGGTGGTATTTAATTATCACTAGATAAATTATTTTTTGCTAAATACAGTAAATGAAAAAAAACTAAATGTAAAAAAAAAAAAATTGTTATTAACCACTTGCCTACTGTGCACCTACACCCCCTTCCTGCCCAGACAACATTTTAGCTTCCGGCACTGCGTCGCTTTAACTGACAATTGCGCGGTCGTGTGAAGTTGCTCCCAAACAAAATTGGCGTCCTTTTTTTCCCACAAATAGAGCTTTCTATTGGTGCTATTTGATCGGCTGTGCGGTTTTTATTTTTTGGGCTATAAACAAAAAAAGAGCGACGATTTTGAAAAAAGACACAATGTTTTTTCCTTTTTGCTATAATAAATATCCCATTAAAAAAAAAAAAAAATGATCTCAGTTTAGGCCGATACGTATTCTTCTACATATTTTTGGTAAAAAATTTTTTTAAATAAAATCGCAATAACCGTATAGTGACTGGTTTGCGCAAAAGTTATATTGCCTACAAAATAGGGGACATAATTTATGATTTTTTTATTTTTAATTTTTTACTAGGAATGGCGGCGATCTGCAGTTTTTTTTCCGGGATTGCGACATTATAGCGGACACATCGGACACTTTTGACACATTTTTTGGGACCATTCACATTTATACAGTGAACAATGCTATAAATATGCATTGATTACTGTATAAATGTGACTGGCAGGGAAGGGGTTAACCACTAGGGGGCAGGGAAGGGGTTACATGTGTAGCCTAGTTTGTGTTCTAACTGTAGGGGGAGGGGGGTGACTGGGGGAGGTGACCAATTGTGTCCCTATGTACAAGGGACACAGCATCGGTCTCCTCTCTCCCTAAAGGACGTGGAGTTCTGTGTTTACAGAGCTCCACATCCCCGCTCAGTTACACGACAATCGCGGGTACCCAGCGGCCATCGCGGCCACCGGGCACGCGTACAGTGTTGTTAGTAACCCAATGGGTGCGCGCGCGTGGCGCCGGCGGCGTGCACGCGCCACCTAGCGGCTTGAATTGACATCACGTCATATGACGTGATGTCAGGATAATGAAGTATCCCGCCCGCCGTCATTTCACGGTGGGCGGGTATTAAGTAGTTAAAAAAAAATTGTTCTGCATACATTTTTCCCATAATGTATTCTGCTACATTTCTCTGGTGAAAAATAACCCAAATCAGTGTATATTATTTAGTCTGTAGGTCATGTATAGAGTCCACAAACTTTGGCATATATCTGAAAATTGATCAATCCTGATGTCATTTATTGAGGCCATAAAATGTCAAGACAGTAGAAATACCCCACAAATGACCCCTTTTTTTGGAAAGTAGACAGTCCAAAGTATTTAGTAAAAAGCATTGTGGGTTTTTTTAAGTTGTAATTTGTTTCATTCATTTCCTTGACCTTGAGATAACAGTTGTTGACCAACATTTGGAATTTAAAACTTATTTCAAACCTACCGATAGTTGCCACCATGCACAGTGGCTCAAATCAGTCCCACCCAGCCAATTCCTACGGCTGCAGAGGAACTGTAGAAAGACAACTGATTTATTTTCCCAATCTCAAATTTAGAAAAATAGATTTTTGGAGAAGGGTTACAGATCCATTGATCTTTATACAGAGATTAACAGGGTTTCCTTGATAGGAATTCTTTGTTAATAGAACGCCCCAAACCTGCATTGGATAATACATTTACACTACTTTCTCTGTTCAGTCTAGACAGATTAAGGAGATTATTAAAAAACATTGGGGAATTCTTCAGACCAACAGATTTTTGGGCCCTGCCATTCCAGAACAGGCTGGTGTTATATTGAGGGGGGCACGGTCAATACAAGAGCAAATTGCACTTAATGTGATTGATCCCCAAAAAAATATTTGATTTTTCCAGCAATGTAAAGGCTACTATTCATGCCGAAAGTGTAATGTGTGTCTCCACAACACTTGTGGTAGACGTAAAACTGACACATTCATGTCATCGGTTACACAACAAATGTATTCTATGAAACACTTTACTACTTGTGCTACGAGGTTTATAGTTTACCTATTGACTTGTCCCTGTAAAAAACAATACGTAGGATGTACCATTAGGACATTTTTGGTGCGAGTCAATGAACATTTGGTCAACATCAAAAAAGGAAAAATTAATCATAGTGTTCCCCGTCACTATCTAAAACATCACAACAAAGATTCCATTGGAACACAGTTTCAAATCATTTACAAGTTTGTTCCTCATTGGAGGGGAGAGTCCCGCTTACGTGGAGTCTCTTGCCTCGAAACATATTGGATACACAAGCTGAGGTCCTGTTCGCCGGTCGGTATTAACTTTGAGTGGGACATAAAGTCCTTTATCAATCAAGCTTAAATTTTCACACTTTATTTACATATTCGACATATTCCAAATTTACATTCAAAATTATTATTACATGGGTTTGTCCATTGTCTGGTTGGGTGGTGATTTTCTCCATATTTGTATAATGCTATTAGTCCTTTTATTATTTGCAAATTCATTATACATGTACTTTTTTGTATTTCCTTTATTTTGTCTCTTTTGTGACATATCAGTCATCCTTTTGTTGACTTAAGGCACTATTTGGCACCATTTTTATGGTGCAGATGTGCCTCTATCTACAGAGGTTCTGAACATATCGCTTTATATGGCACAGCCAAGACTTTTGGTTTATTGGTTGTGCGGTATGACGTTTGTCCTGAGCATCACTACTTTCGGGTTGACCCCTCCCGTTGAGTCGCGTCCTTCTGGTAGTGTGGGCAGGATCATATGTCTCGTGATACCTGGGTGGCAATCCTTTTGTGAGGTCATGGTTGGTTACCTTGGTCACGTGACCGACATCACCTGCATATGCTGGCCATGTGATGAGGTGTCTACTTCACACCGGCAGTGTCACTTCCGGGTAATTTCATTGTTGCGGTTGGTTTTCGTGGCATCGTGTGCAGATGCCATGTGACCCAGCCTGCTTCATACCATTAGCTGTTAGGTCATGTGATGTCAAAGCCATTTCTAGGTGGACTTCATGGGCATGTTTTGGTTCACATGTGAATGGATTAGACATGTGCACACTAAAATATTGTTTTTGTCTGAAAAATACATTTATTTAGTTACTCCCAAAATTAGTTTTCATTTATTTTTATTTTGAAGGCTTATGGTGTCTGTCAAATTTTCTAAGAAGGTTCGACTAAGCAACTAAACTGTACGACGCCGCATTTGTACATTTCTGGTTGAATGCTCCACCCACAAGCTATAGTAGAATTCTAAGGTTGTATGACTAGTAATAATTATATTTATTAATTACTATTACATAGTTAGCTAGGTTGAAAAAAGACACAAGTCCATCCAGTTCAACCATAAAAAAAATAAAAAAAATAAAAAATAAAACACAGTACAATCCCATACACCCAACTCCATACCCACAGTTGATCCAGAGGAAGGCAAAAAACCCCAGCAGAGCGATGATCCAATTTGCTACAGGAGGGGAAAAAATTCCTTCCTGATCCCCCGAGAGGCAATCGGATTTACCCTGGATCAACTTTACCTACAAATCTTAGTACTCAGTTATATTACGTGCATTTAGGAAAGAATCCAGGCCTCTCTTAAAGCAATCTACTGAGCTGGCCAGAACCACCTCTGGAGGGAGTCTGTTCCACATTTTCACAGCTCTTACTGTGAAGAAACCTTTCCGTATTTGGAGGTGAAATCTCTTTTCCTCCAGACGTAAAGCGTGCCCCTTTGTCCTCAGTGTTGACCTTAAAGTGAATAACTCAACACCAAGTTCACTATATGGACCTCTTATATATTTGTACATGTTGATCATATCCCCCCTTATTCTCCTCTTCTCAAGAGTGAATGAATTCAGTTCTTCTAATCTTTCCTCATAGCTGAGCTCCTCCATGCCTCTTATCAGTTTGGTTGCCCTTCTCTGCGCTTTCTCCAGTTCTCCGATATCCTTTTTAAGAACTGGTGCCCAAAACTGGACTTCATATTCCAGATAAGGTATTATTAACCACTTGCTTACTGGGCACATAAACCCCCTTCGTGCCCAGGCGAAATTTCAGCTACCGGCACTGCGTCACTTTAACTGACAAATGTGCGGTCGTGCGACGTGGCTCCCAAACAAAATTGGCGTCCTTTTTTCCCCACAAATAGAGCTTTATTTTGGTGGTATTTGATCGCCCGTGCGGTTTTTATTTTTTGCGTTATAAACAAAAAAAGAGCGACAATTTAAAAATATATATATATTTTTTACTTGTTGCTATAATAAATATCCCAATTTAAAAAAAAATATATATATATTTTTTCTCAGTTAAGGCCGATACGTATTCTTTTACGTATTTTTGTAAAAAAAAAAATCGCATTAAGCGACTGCTTTGCGCAAAAGTTATAGCGCCTACAAAATAGGGGACAGAATTATGATTTTTTTTTAATATTTTATTTTTACTAGTAATGGCGGCGATCTGCAATTTTTATTGGGACTGCGACATTACGGCGGACACATCGGACACTTTTGACACATTTTTGGCGCCATTCACATTTATACAGCGACTAGTGCTATAAATATGCACTAATTACTGTATAAATGTGACTGGCATTGAAGGGGTTAACACTAGGGGGTGAGGAAGGGGTTAAATGTGTATCCTGCATAGTGTTCTAACTGTGTGGGGGGAGGGGGGTGACTGGGGGAGGTGACCGATTGTGTCCCTATGTACAAGGGACACAGATCGCTCTCCTCTCTCCCTGACAGGACATGGAGCTCTGTGTTTACACACAGAGCTCCACGTCCCTGCTCTGTCACCGCCGATCGCGTGTACCTGACGGACACCGCGGCCGCCGGGTACACGCATCGAATCCTCGGCGATGCGACGGCACTGTTTTTCCCTGCTGCGCGCCACCCAGTGGTGCGCGTGGGGAATTACAAAACATTGACGTCCAAAGACGTGACCCCGGCGCCTCAGGTCCGCGCTGTTGCCGTATTTCGACAATGACGCGGACCTGAAGTGGTTAATGATTTATACAGGGGCAAAATGATATCTCTATCTCTGGAGTCCATACCTCTCTTAATACAAGAAAGGACTTTGCTCGCTTTGGAAACCGCAGCTTGGCATTGCATGCCATTATTGAGCTTATGATCAACTAAAACCCCCAGATCCTTCTCCACTACAGATCCCCCCAGTTGTACTCCCCCTAGCATGTATGGTGCATGCATATTCTTAGCCCCTAAGTGCATAACTTTACATTTATCAACATTAAACATCATCTGCCACTTAGTTGCCCAATTAGACAGAGCATTGAGGTTGGCTTGTATATCGGAGACATCATGTATGGACATTATTCCACTGCATAGCTTGGTGTCATCTGCAAAGACAGAAATGTTACTTTTGATCTCAGACCCAATATCATTTATAAATATATTGAAAAGTAAGGGACACAACACCGAACCTTGGGGTACACCACTGATAACCTTGGACCATTCAGAGTAAGAATCATTAACCACAACTCTCTGAATTCTGTCTTTCAGCCAGTTTTCTATCCATTTACAAACCGATATATCCAATCCTGTAGACCTTACCTTACACATGAGCCGTGTGTGGGGAACTGTATCAAACGCTTTTGCAAAATCCAAGTATACCACGTCCACTGCCACGCCTCTGTCCAGGGTTTTACTTACCTCTTCATAAAAGGAAATCAGGTTTGTCTGACAACTTCTGTCTTTCATGAATCCATGCTGTCTGCTGCTTAAATAGTTTGTTTCCAGCAAGAACTCATCCATGTGGTCTTTTATTAAACGTTCCAGTATCTTCCCAACTATAGAAGTTAAACTAACAGGTCTATACTGTAGTTACTTGGTAAAGACTTTATTCCATTTTTAAATATAGGCACCACATTGGCTATACGCCAATCCAGTGGTACTATTCCCATCATTAATGAGTCCCTAAATATTAGATACAGTGGTTTTGAAATTTCAGAGCTCAATTCTTTTAGGATCCGTGGGTGGATGCCATCTGGTCCAGGTGCTTTATCCACCTTTATTCTGTCTAAATATTTCTGGACCATATCACTTTTGAGCCATTGTGGATTTGGG
Organism: Rana kukunoris; assembly: GCA_029574335.1. Classification (NCBI taxonomy): domain Eukaryota; kingdom Metazoa; phylum Chordata; class Amphibia; order Anura; family Ranidae; genus Rana; species Rana kukunoris. The sequence goes on along the minus strand of CM056051.1, from coordinate 312,556,378 downwards.
GCTGTGTCACTCCCACCCTCATTATGGACATGAGCTCCATTGTATACACAGAGCTGAAGAAAGCATTTAATAAATTTGCCTTCTCTATGTCCTCAGTCACCCACTCTAGATTACTTTGTAAAGGGCCTACATGCTTAGACTTGACCTTTTTACTATTAATATATTTAAAGATTTTTTTGGGGTTTGTCCTACTATCTTTTGCAATCTGTCGTTCATTTTGAATTTTTGCATCCCTGATTTCCTTTTTACATATTCTATTATATTCTTTGTAACATTTAAATGACACTAGTGTTCCTTCATTTTTATATTTTTGAAAAGCTATTTTCTTATTGTTTATAGCTTTTTTAACTTTGACCGTGAGCCACATAGGTTTTATCTTTAGCCTTTTAAACTTATTGCCCATGGGAATATACTTTGCAGTGAGGTCCCAAAGAGTCTTTTTGAAGAATTCCCATTTCTGTTCCGTGTTCATCGGTGCCAATATTCCCTCCCAGTCCAAGCCCTGGAGAGCAGCCCTCATCCTTTGAAAATTTGCTCTCTTGAAATTAAGTGTTTTTATCTTTCCTGTATGTATTTCTTGCTTATAGTTAACATTAAATGAAATCATGTTATGATCACTGCTACCTACCCAGGTGTTCCTTTATCTGAACATTAGTAATAAGCTCTGCATGGTTTGAGATTACCAGGTCCAACAGAGCATCATTCCTAGTTGGGGCCTCAATAAACTGGACCATAAAATTGTCCTGCAATAGGTTTTTAAATTTTTGTCCTTTAACTGTCCCAGAAATTCCATTATTCCAGTCAATTTCTGGGTAGTTAAAATCCCCCATTATAATCACCGTCCCAGCCCTTGCAGCCCTTTCCATCTGTGCAAGGAGCCGAGTCTCCACCTCCTCATTAACATTAGGTGGTCTATAACAAACTCCAATGATTAACTTTGAACTACGCACATCTGTATGCAGTTCCACCCATAATGCTTCAACTTCATCACACTCTCCATCAACCATGTCCTCTTTCACGCTTGCTTTGAGGTCACTTCTCACATAGAGACAGACCCCTCCACCTTTCCTTTTTACCCTGTCTTTCCGAAAGATAGCATAGCCAGGAATATTAATAGCCCAGTCATGTGAGGATTGAAGCCAAGTTTCAGCAATACCGATTACATCATAGCTCTCCTCATGCACCAGAGCTTCCAACTCACCTGGTTTGCTTGGCAGGCTTCTGGCAGTGGTGAACAAACACTTAAATGTATTGTTACATTTTTCACTGGTGTTTTTTTATATATTTCATATAATTTTTAGTAGTGCATATGGCACTATCATTTCTAATGGCTGTTTGCAACATGGGAACTTTCTTGTCACCTGCCATAACCCCACCTCCATCTATCCCCATTCCACTCTCCATTAATGTCTGACCCCTAACTGACCTGTGTGCCCGATGTAATTCTAGTTCACCCTCCCTCCTCAAGTCTAGTTTAAATACTCCTCCAGCATTCCCCTAAACCTCTCCCCCAGCACAGCAGACCCCCTTCCATTCAAGTGCAAACCATCTTTAGCATATAGGTTGCACCCCAATGAAAAGTCAGCCCAGTGCTCTAGAAAACCAAATCCCTCATTCCTACACCAGGTCTTTAGCCATGCATTCGGCTCTCTAATCTCCCCCTGCCTTTCCTGTGTTGCGCATGGCACAGGCAAATTTCAGAGAATATCACCTTGGAGGTCCTTCCCTTCATCTTGCAGCCTAGTTCTTTAAATTGATTCTTAAGGAGCCTCCACCTTCCATGTATACTGTCATTGGTTCCAACGTGGACCAAGACAGCTGGGTCATGCCCAGCCCCTCCCAGTAATTTATCCACCCGGTCCACCACATGCCGAACCCTGGCACCATGGAGACAGCAAACCATTCGGTTGAGGCGATCCTGGCGACAAATTATTCTATCAGTCCTTCTGATTATAGAATCCCCTATTACCACCAACTGTCTAGGCCTACCTGCACTCCCCTGACCACTTCTACTAGATGGGTTGCTCTCCCAGCTGTTAGGGGTAGCAGTAACATCTAGGGCTGCCACCTCTGTGTTAGCCACCTCCACATCTTCACCCAACTTGGCAAATTTGTTTTGATGCACAAATACAGGATTGATCTTCCTTTTCTGCAAGCCCCTTCCACTCCCTCTAACTACATTAACCCATCTTCCTATCTGATAATCTTGACTTGCCCCTCCACCCTCCACATCAACCCTACTGACCACCTGCTCAGCGAGCAGAGGACCCCTTTCAAGGTTGTCCTTTCTGCCCAGTGTTGCAACTTGCTCCTCCAGATCTCTAATGCGAGCTTCCAGAAGGGCAACCTGCTCACATCTGCCACAGCGGTATCCATCCTGGAGCGGTTGCACCAATTTTGCATACATGTGGCACACTGTGCACTGAGCAAAACCTTCAACCCTGCTAGCACACATTTCCCAGTTACAATATAATTACTAGTCAACCAACATCAAAATTCTTCTATAGCCTATGGACGGAGCATTTGACCATAAATGTCCGCTTGTATGTTTTTAGCTGCTTCGTTAAATCTTCATGTCTCTATAATGTCGAATCTTTTCTCTCTATGTCGAATAATCTTGGACAGATCGCTATTGTCACCATAATGTCAAATGTTCTATCTATATCGAACTGTTGTCGCAATGAAACTAAAATAAAGCATTTTTTATGTTGGATATTTCGGATTCTGTGCGTTCGTTATTGTTTGTTAAGACAAACATGAAAATCCCCGAAAATCGGATGAAAATGCATTCGGACAAAAACTAATGCACATGTTTAAAATGGATTAGCCTTATATTATTGGTTTTTAGATCAGGGTTCTCAAACTGGTGGCCCTCCAGCTGTTCTGAAATTAAAAGTCCCATCATGCCTCTGCCTCTGGGAGTCATGCTTGTAACAGTCAGCCTTGCAATGCCTCATGGGACTTGTAGTTTCGCAACAGCTGGAGGGCCACCAGTTTGAGACCCCTGCTTTAGATAGAGGTTTAAAACTCATACCGTCATGTGTTGTGTTTCTCTCCACTCATCGACCTTGTGATTGTAAATGCTAAATTGGTCTTTTAATTCATATGTAATCTATAAATATGTGCAATGTGGGTTAGCTGATAGATGCCCCAGTATAAATCCTATTTGAACGAAACACATCGGAATTGGCTTATTGCTCACCCCATTGCTTTTACTCTGATCACATTTTTATCCATGTATATATATATATATTTTTAAATTAAAAACCCTCTTTTTGACCTACACTATATGGAGGCATTTTTTCTTTTCATACACCCCGGATGAGAGTTTTTTGGCTCCCCAGTTTGGTCAGCTTGGTGGTTATTCACATGATCCATTGGAGTCGCTTTTGGTGTTCCCTGGGCTTCATCGATCGCTTTGGAGACCCACCGATCCAGGCACCCTTGCTTGATTGATTTGTTGTCGCTGACACTCGAGTCCACCATTTATGGTATGAGTACATACTCCTCTCATTGGTTGGATGACATATTATTCTGGATGTTCCACATGCTTTTTTACATCACCATTACTTGTTTGGGAATAATAAATTTGTGGTGGACTGTTTATGATCACTTCAGGATCGAATTACCTTTTGAGCTTGATTTATATGTGTTTTAATTGACTTATGTATGATCATTATATTGGAGATTGATTTCTATCAACCAATTACCATTCATATACCATTGGTACAGTGTCACTGTACACTATTTCTAGCGCTACATTTCACATCATCCTTTACTTTTGTCACATTCTTATGGAGCAGCAGTTTTCTCTTTTCTTTTTGTTTATTGGGTTAGCGCAGTAACACTTTCATTTAAACATTCCTTATATTAGTTGGCTGCTATGGTGGCAAATGGACACATTGGTTCAATGGGTTCTCATAATACAAACAGGTTGTGATGGTGTGGATCCATGCTCGACCCAAAGATCATTCATATTCCTAAAAAAATTATAGAGCATATGACAAGTGAGTGCATTTAGGCACATATAGGGATGTACCAATAAGAAAATATGTAGTGCAGTGCTCAAACTCTAATCACAGAAAAAGTGTTCAATAATTGAGGGATATAAAATAATGGTTAAACATTGTAAATGTTACTAACAAAATGACACTGTGTAAAACAAAATGACAATAAATCCAACTGTGAAATTTGAAATATGCAGTGCTACAAAATGATGGTAAAGAGTCAATAAACATTCTAGTCTGATGATATTTAAAGGGGTTGTAAAGGTACAAGTTTTTTTACCTTAATGCATCCTGTGCATTAAGGTAAAAAAAACATCTCACAGCACCGGCTACCTGACCGTTCGAATCTCCCGGGCGCGTCCATGTCGTCCTCTTCGGTTCCCAGCCTGGCCGTTGATTGGCTAGGCTGGGTGGATTGATAGCAGCGCAGCCATTGGCTAGCGCTGCTGTCAATCAGAGCGGATGGCGCGGCGCGCCGGGGGGCGGAGCCGAGTGATACAGTCAGCGGCTATGGCCGCCGCTGTATCACGGGAGCGCGCTCGCAAAAGCTTTCCACCGTGCGAGCGCCCTCGCATGAAGATGAAATGCTTTTGCGAGGAGGAGCCCAGACAGCCGCCGAGGGACCCCAGAAGACAGGTTTCCGGGCCACTCTGTGCAAAACGAACTGCACAGTGGAGATAAGTATCACATGTTTTTTTTTTTGTTTTTTTTTAAAGCCCTAACTTTAGTGTCCCTTTAAGCTACTGGATTCATATAAGGTGAGACAAAGGAGCCCAATACCAGCTCCATATGCAATGGAATACAGCACTAGGAACCACCATGATCAAGCCAAACCTCTTACCAAATATTAGAGACCCTCAAGTTATAGAGTGCTCAAAAAACCTCAAAGATACAGTATGCAGATCTCCTGATGATGATACCGATAATCCAGGGTTCAATTGATCACCCAATCCTCATAAAAATAAAGAACACTCCATAGTGTAATAATTTAAAATAATCTCCATAATATGTCCTCTACAAATAAATGAGGTCTAACACGCTTGCATACCCACAGGGATTAAATATTGCTCAGCCATCCAGATCAAGGGTGTTTTTAGGCCTTCCAGAACAAAGATTCTTCTGCATAATACTCACTAGTGTTCTCTAAATGATTTATTCAACAATAATAAGGATTAAGAACACTCAAGCAGAGTAGTATAAGAACATGTAAGACCAAATCAATACATGTAAACCAAACAATGGCACCAGTTGCACAGCTCACTACTACTCCCATGAATCCCAAGCACCCATTGGCATGATGGTGTCATTAAAATTGCAGGCCAGTCCCTGTACACCTATTATGCTACAACAGGACATTTCAGAAGGTGTGGATTCAGGAATGTGTGTATAGGCGTGCACAGGGGGTGTGCCGGATAGGTGTGCCGGATGTGCCTGGGCATACCCTAATCACCATGTGCAGCCCAGATTCCCCCTGCTGATATTTCACCAAAGCTTCTAAGTATTTAAATTTTTTTTAATAAATTGTACAAAATATATATATATATATTTAATAATAATAATAAACTACTGACATCTTCCACTATCCTACTACATTTTAAAATGTTTACATTTATTTATATATATACTGTATATATAATATGCACGCATGTGTGTTTGCGTTTTGGAAGTGTCAGGATTTGGAACTGAACCCAGAACCTCCATTATGTCTGGCAGTAGCTCTTCTTACTGTACCACTTGAAATACCAGGCAGTTCCTTGCCTGACCCCTTTTATACTTCCTGTTTGCCATATTATTGTTACATAGTTAAAAAGTTAGTCTGGTTGAAAAAAGACAAGCTCCCATCCAGTTCAATCAATGGAAGGGAAAAAGTACAATAATATATACTGTGTATATATATATATATATATATATATATATATATATATATATATATATATATACACAATTCCATGCTCACAGTTGATCCAGAGGAAGGCACCAAACCACCCCCCCCCAATAAAGCATAATACAATTTTCTCCAGCGGTGTGGAATTTTTTTCCCCCCAAGAGGCAATTGCCTGGATCAACTTTACCTAACAATATTAGTATACAGTTATATTATGTACATTTTGGAAAGAATCCAGACCTTTTTTAAATCAATCTACAGGGCTAGCCAGAAACAGCTCATGAGGGAGTCTATTCCACATTTTCATAGCTCTTACTGTGAAGAAGCCTTTCCCTATTTACAGATTTAATCTCTTTTACTCTAGATGTAAAGAGTCCCCCATGCTGACACAAGCTTTATGCTAAATTAGCTCTGTTTTGGTCCTGGAGTTGATCGACGGATGACGGAGTGAGCGTGTGATGTATGTGGGCGGGCTCTGCTGTGGCTGTTGCGATGCTGCTCGTATGAGCTATTAGCCTATCTCTCCCCCGCCGACAGCCCCCTCTCCTCAGCCTTGGAGCCAGCGGCTTACGAGGCTACAACGAGCAGCGCCGAACGTCCGGTTAGTGTGGGCAGCAGAGCTGAGCAAAGGTTAAACTCCGGCTAGTGTCCTTTCTCTCTGAGGTACCTCTGGATGTGATTCCTTAGATCTGAGCATGGGACAGCATTGAATCCTACTATTAGAACTGAATTCCAGCATCTCTGCCCCCCCCCCCCGGGTTTGTGGCTCTCCCTCCCTCCTTGCTGGTTCTCCTGAACCCTTTTTGAGAACTCTGATTTATGACTGATGAAGTCACGTGCTCCATGACGTAACGCCGTAGAGTTTGTTTTGGTACACGAGCGTCCATCAAGCACCGGAGGTCCTCGGGAGAAGTAAGACGGTGTCTGCACGCCGATTTTTATCTTGTTCTAAACGCTTGGTTTTTTACTCAATGTAATGCCGCGTACACACGATCACTTTTTGTGATGTAAAAAACGTTGTTTTATCTCATGAAACAAAACAACATTTTTCAAACTTCATTTTAAAAAACGATGTTGCATACACACCATCGTTTTCTGAAAATGCTCTTGCAAAGCGCGGTTACGTAAGACACTTTCGACGGCACTCTGTTCCATTGAAGCTCACGTCTCATAACTTGCTTCTGAGCATGCGTGGGTTTAAAAACATTGTTTTAAACGTTGTTTTGCCCACACACGATCATTTTTTGTGAAACAAAAGACGACATTCTGAAAAAACTACATAAAAAATTCAAGCATGTTCGAATTTTTTTTTGGTCGTTTTTTTTAAGACATGAAACGACGTTTTGCCCACACACGATCATTTTAAATGACATTTTTTAAAACGTTGTTTTGTTTCATCACAAAAAAAAAAAATTAAAAGTGGACTCTCATGCCGCTGTACGCGGCATGAGAGTCCACTTTTAATTTTTTTTTTTTTTTATAATCAAAAATGTCCTTTATTTTATTTAGTACAATCATACAGGATTATGCATTCTTATGCTCTATATTTTATTAAGTACGCAATTACATTAATCCAGCATGGAAAATCTAAAATTTACAATTTCCAAAAACACTTACCAATCATTCTAATCCCCACCCTCCCTCCAAAAAAAAATCGTTTTAAGGTTTTAATAAATATTTTTCACGTTGATATACTTCACTATTGGGGCATTCCTCTTTGTTTTCTTTTTTCCCTTGACGTATGAGCATTCCCATAGCCTTCCCACTGCAGAATTGAGGGCTCTGATCTGCAACAGGGTTAACTGTGATTACATAGAAGTGTGGAAGGAGATGAGACTGAGTCCAGAAGATACATTGATCTGAGCCATATGCATCTTTCCCCATCGGGATAAGGTGAGAGTTCTGGGAGACTGCTAGTGGACACCCTCTCACCTTTTTGTTGCACTCATCTGTCCATCACCAGCTGAAGATTCAGTGAATTTTATTTTGGACTGTTCTCCTCTTTCATTCATTGATTGATCGATTTAATCGCTCACTGCTTTTTATTTATATGTTATTTTTATTTTTATATTTTAATTTGTTTTCACTTTTTTGGTAGTTATTTGGGGATTTTATTGATCGCAGTCACATTTTCGGCTTGTGATCATCTTCTGCACTTGCACTTTTTTTCACTTGGTGTGTCATCATTATTGTTTCATGTTGAGCATGTCACAATATAGTTACTGTTTCACATTGTAGTCATCAACACTACATTTATTCAAGGAATCTGCCTTTCCCTGTGTACAATCCTCGCTTCAGTGTTAGCGCTTATCACTTCCCCAATTTATTTACTGGTTTGTGTATTTAGTGATCACGTTTTAGATACAGCTGCTTCACGTATGCTTAGGATTTTTTCCTAGACACTTTTCATTACTCACAGTAGCGCATTATAATTTTCATTCCACAAAATTAATTTAACTTATTTAGGGTTTTTCTTTTTTCCCTGGAGCTATACCTTCTGATTATTGTCACAGGTTTTGTAGATGTACCATTGTTAACGTACAGCTACGGTGTTACGGCTCCCTGATGCTGCTGTTGTATGAGGCATTTATTGTTTGTTACATTTTGTCTCTTTGTAATTCTTAAAAATTAATAAAAATCTATTGACATAAAAAAAAACAGGAATCTGAGTGGAGCCTGAATGGCTCCCAGCAAAAATAGGGGTAAAACACAGACGGTTACCCCTTGCTCCCCCCCCTTATCAAAAACAGCAAAAGGAGCAGCAAAAACATCAGCAAAGTCTCCTTTAATTGAAAAATCTCTTCAAGCCACTGGAAAACTGGTAGAGACTCAGAACATAATGGAAAAAGAAGTAGAGCAACCCTCCTTTGTTAAAGATTTAATGGAAGCAATTAAAAAAGCAGTGAGGCTCTTACATTAAAAATAGATGCCTTAGGCCTCGTACACACGAGCAGACAGATTTGTTCAAATCTGTCTGTCCGACAGATTTGAACAAATCTGTCTGCTGGGATTATGGTTTGTTCGCGTGTACACACGAGCAAACCAAAATCCCCGCCAGCAGACGGCGCGCTGACGTGGCGGTGACGTTGACGCCTCCACGTCACCGCACCAGGAAGTAAAACACTTCCGCGCATGCGCCGAATCCATTCGGCGGCGGTGCGGGACGACATGTCTGCTGGTAAGTGTACTAACCAGCAGACATGTCGGGCGGACGGATTCCCACCCGATAGATTTCAAAGCATGCTTTGAAATCTGTCGGGTGGCCAAATCCGTTGGCTCGGCTGTACACACGATCGAATCTGTCTGCTGAAACGGTCCGGCAGACCGTTTCCAGCGGACAGATTTGATCGTGTGTACGAGGCCACCGCCGAATGGATTTGGCGCATGCGCGGAAGTGTTTAACTTCCTGGTGCGGTGACGTGGCGGTGACGTGGCCGCGTCAACATCACTGCCGCGTCACCGCCACGTCACCGCGCCGTCCGGCGGCGGGGAATTTGATCCGATGGTGTGTACACGCCATCGGATCAAACTCCCGATCGGACATATCCGATGGAAATGGTCCGCGGACCGTTTTCATCGGATATGTCCGATCGTGTGTACGAGGCCTTAGACTAATCCGGAAAATACCATCTTAGAAGCACAAAAACTGCTCCTTGAGTTTGGCCAGGTTTCTTTATATAAAATTAACATTAGTAAATGCTTTGCCCTAACCCTTAATTTACCTATGAAACTAAGGGTGGAGCTTAAGAGAATATTTCCTTGCACTTGGGACCCTCCATCTATTACTTATCTCGGAGTGCAGCTCTTCTCCTCCTCCGACAACCTTTATTCCTGTAACTATCCTCCTCTATTAGCGAAAATAGAAGAAGAAATGAATCACATTAGCAAATTGAATTTGTCATGGATGGGAAGAATTGCTGCATACCAGATGCAAATATTACCTAAACTATTATATCATTTCAGGATGTTGTCTATCCCTATACCCCAGAAATTCTGCTCACAACTAACAAATAAACAAAGGAAATTATTTTGGGCTGGGAAAACAACTAGATTTGCAATAGTGCATCTGTTTAAACCCAAACGCCTTGGTGGTGTCAGATTCCCTAATGCACAACTATAATATCAAGCTGCGCTACTGGATCAAATGCGGTACTGGTTCTCCTGCCAAACAGATAATAGGTGGGTGGACATAGAGCGTGAAATTACACAGGGGCATGACCTTCCAGCTTTAGCCATTGCCGCCTCTCTACATCATAAGCCCATTTCCCCTCCTTATCCTATGGTGCATGCTACCTTAATGGCATGGTCTCTCTTGACTCGTCAGAAATTTGCTGACACTCCAATGTACACTCTAAATATCCCAGTAGCGGCCTATACTTATCTAATCCCTAATTTAACTATCCAATCATGGAAAAGATGTGGTTTGAATTTCTCTGTAATTGGTAGATATCAAATTAATCAAATAAAACACTACATGGCAGCCGTACCAAACAAACTAATTAGCATACCTCAAATTCTATGGGAATATCTGATCTCTAAACACCCTGGGAAACATATAGGGATATCTATATTCTACAAATGTTCTTCTCCTATGTATATGCATACGAAGCTTCCTAACATGGTAAAATGGGAAAAATAATGACAAAAATTATTCTCTATAGCGCAATGGCATGTGGCTATTAAGTATAACTGTAGTTCCTCTGCATGTGTGGATCATTGGGAGAATGCTCAAAAAATTCTACACGGGTGGTACATGACCCCCTTACGTTTGCATAAAATGGATTCTAGTATTTCACCACTTTGTTGGCGCAATTGTCAATCCACGGGTAACCTACTACATATTTTGTGGAACTGCAGCATGGTCAAATCCTTTTGGATAGAAGTGGATACTCTTATTGAAAATGTCCTAGGAATTATAGTGAGGGTAGATTCTGCACTTGCTCTACTAAGCATAAGCATCGAGAATATCCCACCACTAATGAGGAAATTGGTTATCCACATATTGTTTGCAGCTCGCATCTCATTGGCTAGAAGTTGGCGCTCAATTTTACCTCTCAGAATAGAGGAGGTGATTTCTAGAGTAAATACTCAATTTGTGATGCAAAGACTACTTGCATTTAAAGAAGGAAGAGCTCTAGTTTTCCATAGTCATTGGGAAAAATGGAGTTCCTCTAAATATTCCTTGTCACATTTGTAATTAGTACTGTTAGTACTTGTTAAGTTTTTGGGAGCTACAAGGTGGTAGAAACATGGCATGAGGTGGTAACATACGGAGACTTTACTTATACTTTTCTTACCACCTTACTTATTGCAGGTGTGTATTGCTTCTTAAAAAGTCAGGTAGCTCAATGTTATTTTGTAGAGCTGTTCAAGAGTGTACTTATGTTAAAGTGTTTAAACCAAGGACCCTCAGTAAGGTCCAAGGTGGTCTACTTGATAGTGTATCTTAGCTGGGCCTTATCACAGTGTGAGCCTGAAAGGGGTGATAGGCTCCACCTCGTATTGAGGTTTAGTAATGTTCTCTTTTGAGTAGCCTGCGCGAGAATTCTAACTTTATGGATGTAAGTGTAATATGAATGCACATGTTATTATTGTGAAACGGTGTTTACTATAATACTTTGTCTGTTTTGTGTATTCTATATATTTTTTTTTCAATAAAGATGTTGGATGATTAATAAAGAAAGGGGGGAGTTATTTTTTTTTTTTTGGATGAGACACAGGAGTAACAAGTAATGAAAGTTAGTAACAGCACTAGAATAATAGTATTATGTGTGATAAGACACTATTAAATGACACGTTGTAATAGACTATATATGAAGTAGTTGACTTGTAAATATGATGAGTGGGGGTGGGAGGGGGGGGTGTGGGATGTGTGGGGTGTCTTTTTTTTTTTTTTTGGAAGACCCTAAATAAAATATTGAAATAATAGATAGTAAAGGAAGGTGGAGGGAAGGGAGAGTAGAGGGGAAGGAAAAAAAGGTTATATGGAAATGAATTAATTAATTAAACTGGGGAAGCCAGAGATTGTAGGAAAAGGGAGTAAAATGATTAAGATATGATGTATATAAGATATATAGCAGAGAGCCCACTACACAATGGAATGGAAGAGTGGCTGTTTGACTTTTTTTAGTTCTTGGGATTAGGGTGGGGTAGGATGAATACTGAGTATGGGATAGATACCATGGTCAGAAAAAAAGGGGATAGAAGAAGTCCTCCTCCACTCTCATCCAGGAATGGATTGGTTTGTATACATGAGAGGGAAGTGGAGAGGGACAGGGTGGGAGGGGTGGAGGGAGGTAAAGTGAGTGTGAGAGGGAAGTATATATGGGATTTTCAATGGTGTGGTTTAAATACCCTATGGTTTCTCCCCAATAAAACTGAGAAGCATGGGATATGGTGGAGGGATACAGTCCTTCCAGATTTTAGACACAATGTTGGATGCAAAAAACAATTGTTATTCAGTACTATCTTGGAATGTTCGGGGACTAAATTAAAAATACAAACAAGCATTAATGTTCCATTATATAAGAAAATATTCCCCCCAATTGATCATACTATAGAAGACACATTTAATGGGAAAAAAAAAAAAGCGCATCACTCCACTATCCCTACTTTGAGAAATGCATCCCTGTGGCGATTAACTCCGCAATGGGTGGTACATCCGGAAATAGATGAGAAAATTACATCAATAATAACGGAATATTGGGAGAATAACGCGGGAACATCTTCGGTGGATATTGTTTGGGATGCGCTTAAAGCGTATATACGAGGACAGTATATATCAAATATCTTTGCGGTTAATAAAAAACAGAAGGTTAAGATACAGGAGCTTCAAATTGAGATAGAATTTCAGAAGGAAAAATACGGGCAAGATCCTAGTTGTATTAACTTTGACCTAATGATGGCCGCGCAAAGAGATTTACATCTACATATGGAGAAAATAACAAGATTAGAGTTACATAGAAATAGACAGAATATACAGTATTTGAACAGGGAGATAAATGTGAGAGATTTCTGGCTTGATTAGCACAACAAGAGTATCAAGCTATATCAAAGTATCAAACTATATCAGAAATAGAGACCTTAAATGGAGCGTTGATAGCCCCCAAAGTATTCACAGGAGGATTATTGAAAGGGACCCTCCCAGATTCAATGAGAGAGGCACATATAACAGTGATTTTGTGGTATACTGCTTGACATGTCCCTGCAAATTGCTGTATGTCGGTCGCACTATCAATCCACTGAGACAACGTTTTGGTGTTCACCAACACTTTGTCGAAGTTGGGTGCAATGAACATAGTGTGCCACGACACTTTCTCGAGCACCACGAACAGTCTACGGATGGTCTACAGGTGTGGGTCATTGAATCCATACCAAGAGGCCATTCCGAGGCTGAGCGGTTCTCGAGACTGTGCGAGCGTGAAACCTTTTGGATCTTCACCCTTGACTGCCTTGCCCCTCTTGGCCTAAATGAGGAGCTAGACGTTAATACCATCCTCTAAAAGTTTGTTCTCTTGTTGTTGCTTTTTTGTCTTTAGATAATATCAAAAGACAGGTGACAAACTGGTATTTCTCTCCTTCTAAACCCATTTCCCCCCCTTTTTCTCCCTCCCCGCCTCTATTTTCAGCATATATTTGTGTGTGCTGCTGCCCATGTGTGCATGTGTGTATGTGTACGTATGTTTCTATGTGTGCATGTGCGCGCATGTTTGCGCGCATGTACATGTGTGGGAGCATTGGTGTACATGTATACACACACGGTCTAATACCCTGTATCTCTTTAAAATTCTTGCATATATCATTTTCATGTATTAATTAATTTCTTACTTGTATCAAATTTTAATTTTATACGCATTTCTTATTTTTATTGACATCATTACCACATGTACCCTTTTATTCCTAAGTCGAATCTTATTTTTATTGATTTTTATTTTTATATCAGCTAAAACGCTGTTACTATTTATCGTTATGTTTTAATCTCCTCTTGCATTATATTTTACCTTTCTTCTCAACTTTCGTGTATGCCCACGGATGAGACACTATATGATACAGTAGTTTAACCGTCCGATTAATCTCCCAGTTTAAATCATTCAGTATAAATTATTTTGTTACCTCTGTCCCCTTTAACATTCTCCTAAGCTAACACTACTGTGTCCGTCCTGATCGTTTTCCCTGTACTCCTATTGGTTGGTGCTGTACCACATGACCAGTTTTTATACTCCCCTTCTCTTACATTCATGAACACTTGAAAAAAGAGCGCGCAGGTCTGTTCCCCAATCCACGCACGCTCTGAAACGCATCGTGGTCCTCCTCGGCCCCGTCCAGCTGACGTCACACGCCAGTACTCGAGGCTCCAGCACAGCGATACTACACCACCACTGACACAGCCTGTTTCTCCCCCGGCATCCTGGATAGATAACACCATTCCTCATTCCTGGCTCTACTGATTTCATCTGGAGTTTTACACCAGCTCCCCCAACTTATCATTGCTCTATATGATGTAAGTGCTGGATATTTATTGTTAATGCATTAAAATACAGATTACTCAGAGGCGCTCTTTTCTTTTATTCTTTTATTTGGCATACTGAGCTGGCTTCGCTTCTGGAGAGCTGCCCTGAGCACCTGTCACCATCAACATGGCTTTATATATCTACCAACAGTGACCATAGTGGCGCTTTGTTTGGACTGATCCATATGTTGTAAAGGGGTTAGCCCAGCAGCGGGTGTGTGTGACCCCCTGGAAGGGTTCAGCGCACAAAAAACACTAGGCACAGCAGACAGTGGTAGGAGAAAAACAAAAAAGGTGCGGTTTTATTTGAACTATATACAAATAAAAATGACAGAAAACAAAAGAAATACAAAAATAAATCCTGGTCAACTTGACCTGCTCGCTATAAACGTTGGTGTCCCTAACTAACAACTGGGTACAGCCTTGTGATGCCCCAGTCCCTGACTCCCTGCTGTTTAAATCTCTGAGCAATAGCCACACAGGCTTGGTCTCACCGCACAGAGATCACACTCCCCAGACTAATCACACAGATCTGGTTCCAGGTTGGACCATATCTTTCTGCATGCTGGGAGCTTTTGTAGAGGACCCAATGAGCTTACCTAATTCAGCTGGGCCCATCAAGTCTTCCAGGAGGACTCCCAGCACTCCCCCTAGAGGTATAAACTGACATAAAGCCTGAACCCAGGGAATATATACACTGCATCCTGAATAGTGTTGCTCACGAATATTCGCATTGCGAATATTCGCTACGAATATTGCATATTCGAGTATTCGCGAATAACGCGAATATCGCGGCGAATATTCGCTATTTCCAATATTCGAATGTTTTGAATTTTTATTTAGAACAGATCACATCCTAGAGATCCCCATCGACGTCTAAAAGCATTGCTGGTATGATTAGAGACCTTGGGCCGAGTTGCTGCAGCGCTCATTTTATATTGCCGAAAAATCGCAATGCGATTATTCGGCAATAGCGATATCGCGCGATTATTTTATATTGTAATATATCAAGAATATTCTGAGCCAATCAGAGTGCTCCATTCCGCATTTCTCGAAATTTCGCAATTATTTTATATTGTAATATATCACGAATATTCTGAGCCAATCAGAGTGCTCCATTCCGCATTTCTCGAAATTTCGCAATTATTTTATATTGTAATATATCACGAATATTCTGAGCCAATCAGAGTGCTCCATTCCGCATTTCTCGAATATTCGCAATTATTTTATATTGTAATATATCACGAATATTCTGAGCCAATCAGAGTGCTCCTTCCGCATTTCTCGAATATTCGCAATTATTGTGTATTGTAATATATCACAAATATTCTGAGCCAATCAGAGTGCTCCTTCCGCATTTCTCGAATATTCGCAATTATTGTGTATTGTAATATATCACGAATATTCTGAGCCAATCAGAGTGCTCCTTCCGCATTTGCCGAATATTCACAATTATTTTGCATTGTAATATATCACGAATATTCTGAGCCAATCAGAGTGCTCCTTCCGCATTTCTCGAATATTCGCAATTATTTTATATTGTAATATATCACGAATATTCTGAGCCAATCAGAGTGCTCCATTCCGCATTTCTCGAATATTCGCATTCGCAATTCGCAATTCGCAATTCGCAATTCGCATTCGCATTCGCGATAGCGAAAATTCGCAATCATTTAATTTCCAAAAAATATCACGAATATTCGTATTTAGCGAATATATGTCGAATATTCGACTATATATTCGAGATATATCGCGAATTCGAATATGGCATATTCTGCTCAACACTAATCCTGAATGCAACCAGGGAATTTAACCTGCCTGCTGCCACAATGTATAATGTGAATGTACTGGATATGTATATGTATGTTTATTTTTTTGTATATAAGAGATTTATAAAAAAAAAAAAAAAAAAAGAAAGAAGAGTCCCCTATTGTCCTCTGTGATGATCTTAACCACTTCAGTTCCAGAAGGTTTTGCCCACTTCCTGACCAGGCCATTGTTTGCTATATGACACTGTGTTGTTTTAACTGACCGTTGCACTGTCATGCGACATTGTATCCAAATAAATTGTATTTCTTTTTTTCCCCATAAATAGAGCTTTCTTTTGGTGGTATTTGATCACCTCTACAGTTTTTATTTTTTTCTCCATAAATAAATAACAATTTTGAAAAAAAAAATATATTTTACTTTCTGCTATAAACCATTCCCAATAATAATAATAATAATAATAATAAAGAACAATTTCTTCATCAATTTAGGTCAATATGTATTCTGCTACATATTTTTGGTAAAAAAAAATCCCAATAAGCGTATATTGATTAGTTTGCACAAGTAATAGCATCCAAAAATTATGGGATAGATTTAGGGACTTTTTTTAAATTGTTTTTACTAGTAATGGCGGTGATCTGCGACATTGTGGTGGACAAATTGGACACTAAGTGACAATTTTTGGGGACCAGTGACACCAGTACTATGGTTAATGCTAAAAAAAAATGCACTGTCAGGCCACGTACACACGATCAGACCGGTCCGATGAAACTGGTCCGACGGACCGTTTTCATCAAACCAGGCTGAAGTGGTCTGATGGTCTGATGTGCGTACACACCATCGGACCACAAATCCGATCAGACCAGAACGCGGTGACATAGAACACAACGACGTGCTGAAAAAACAAAGTTTAATGCTTCCAAGCATGCATTGACTTGATTCTGAGCATGCGTGGGTTTTTGGTCTGATGCTTTTGTGTACTAACCATTGAATCTGTCCGACAGACAGATTTTAAAGCAAGTTTTAAAACTTTGGTCCGACGGACAACGGTCCGATAGGCTGTACACACCATCGAATTGGTCCGATGAAACTGGTCTTAAGACCAGTTTCATCGGACCGGTCTGATCGTGTGTATGTGGCCTTACAGTATAAATGACACTGGCAGGGAAGGGGTTAACACCAGTGTGTCCTAGGGAGGTGTTTTCTAACTGTGTGGGGGAGGGACAGACTGGAGGAAAAGAGAGATCAACTTAGCTGCCATGGGGACTTTTGTATTTATCCTGCTGGTCCCTATGTGAACCTTTCTACTACTATAGTTACTGGCTTCCAAACCTGATCCCTGACCATGGCATGAAGTGCCTGGGTTGATTTAGGCAGAAGAGTTAATTAGTGTTGTAACATATTGGAACTGCACAACACCCTGATACATATACAGTATAAGTAGCCAAAACAAAAATGAGTGCTTGGCACCCTATATTAGACAATTTCATTTAAGTCATTGACTGCTGTGTAGGAAAAAAATCAGTCACTGAATCTTCTAATCCTTTAAAGAACGATCAGTTTTACTTGAGGACACTTAAGGCCCTTTCACACCACAAATAGTGCATTTGTGTGCCCAGACCACACGCATACAGTGTTGTGCCTGCACATTGCTGTGGGCTGTGCACTGTTTTTTGTTAAAAAAAACACTTGTAAGTGATTAGCGTATTACAAAGTGTTAGAATGTCCTGTGCAAAAATGCAACATGTCCTACACTTTTAGCACAAACTGAATCCTGGCTTTGGACTGTTATGACCAATTTTACCCAATGCAGCTCAGTGCTGTCTGTACAAGCAATTGATTTTTTTATCAAGCATTCTGGTATTGACCAATGAAAGCAGATGCCACAAAAGGCCTACAAGCTATAATAAAGTTTATTATTAAATAAAATAATGGTAAGGCTCTAAAGTTCATACAAATTGGCCAGTAGCAAAACAGTTTAATAGCATAGTATTACAACAACTTGTATGCAGTACCACACTGCATTTTCTTAAAAGTTTAATTAAATATAAAAGTGGAAACAAAATCACTTCAGAATAACATTCTCTGAATTCCCTCCCTTTTGCATATCCTCAATTATTCCCCATATAAGCAGAATATAGACTTCAAATAAGTGTTTGGTAGAAATGAACTAGTTATTTTTTTCAATATAGTTAGGGCAAGCTGGTCATATAGCTGCAGGAGGGAGACTGCTTGCCCTTCTACAATGCAGAAGGGCAGGCAGCAGCAAATGGAGCTGGAAAATCCTACAGTAAGGAGGAAGGGCTGGCAGCAGTAACAAATGAAGTGTCAATTTATATGCCATAGATGGAAAGCAGTTCAGGACTGTCCCAAAAAATTAAAGGGGAGGGGTGCCGCCACTTCTTGTTAAAAGCTTGGGCATGGTTCACATTGAGATTTTCCCACCCGCCAATATACATGTTTTATGTGTTTTATTTTATTTTTATGTTATTTACATTTTTAGCAATATTTTTGTATTGTTTTTTGTTTCTTTTAAGGCTGACCCTGCTCTGGTCAAGTAGGGACAACAAGGTTTTACACAAAAGACTCACAAGCATCCATTTCAGTGGAGTACTGGGTGTCAAGGATGTTTAGTTCGCTGAAAGTGGCCCAATATACACAATTTTTGTGTCTGAGAAGCTGAAAAAGTTAAACAAATATAACATTTATTTTTTTCAGCTAAGCAAAAACAAAACCCTTTTTGGATATATGGGGAACATGGATATTCACTGCAAACCCATGATAGTGGCAAACTTAAACCTCATGCTTATTTTATTAAATATATTTTTTGGTAGAAAAGTAATGAGGAAGAAATCAGCACATGATTCTACAGTATTTTCTGCTTTCTAATGATAGTGTTAATTTAAAAGCGTTATGAACTTCTGCCTCCTAACTGTTATTATCACACTAGCAAATCATCATGTCCTTAACGCTAATTGGGTAGCTCTATAAATATCATGATGAAATCCAGGTTAAATCTACTCTTGTGCCAAGCAACAGATTATGTGTTCAGCTGAAGTCTGTCCTTGTAAACTCTAGTTTGTTTATGTAGAATCAGATAGTGGTTTCCATGGCAACCAGGAAATCGTTAGCTCAAGCTGTTACATCCACAATGCTTTGCTTTCATACTTATCTTTAACCAATATAAACATGAGGAACACAGTACTAGGAAATATTTAGGTAACCATTTCACATATTACTGTAATCAGACTATTTATAGAAAAATGTGTGTGTCTGAATTTATGTATTGCAGCTGTCATTTATGTGTTGCCTGAAATAAATTTGCTAAAACAGGTAACAAAAAAAAACACAAACACCTTAATTTAAATTAAATACTATTTGGTACATTTCAATCAAGATTAAAAACCGATGCATACATGGAGAATAGCATATCTGCTCAGTTTTTCATCCCAGCATTGTTGTAGTACACCAGTCCTCCACCCCTTTTGTTAATAATCTGAAAATTTTGAGAAGCTTCGCTTGTGATGTCCTATTCCCAAACACACCCACAGTAGACAAAGTTCCATCTCTTATGCCCTGTACACACGATCGGTTCATCTGATGAAAACAGACCGATGGACCATTTTCATCGGACAAACCGATCATGTGTGGGCCCTATCGGTGAAAAAAAAAATAGAACCGGTTTAAAAATGTTCTTATGGTTAAAAAAACGATAGAAAAAAAACAATCGTCTGTGGGGAAATCCATCGGTCAAAAATCCACGCATGCTCAGAATTAAGTCGACGCATGCATTGAACTTCATTTTTCTCAGCACGTCATTGTGTTTTACGTCACTTGTATTCCATCCAAGCAGGAGAGAGGACCCGATCGCCTCCACCGCTGCCTACGGCTCAGGTAAGCAGCGGAGGGCGTGGGAGAGAGGTGGGAGGCTCTCTTCTGCCACCGATAACTGTGATCTTGTGGCGAATCAGCCGTGGAGACCCCGGTTATCGTTGAAAGGACCGCTCACTGAAAATATGGATATCTCGATTGTGGCAGCAGCTGCTGCCGTTACAGAGATAGCCATCTTTAAAAAAATGACGCATACAGTATATACAGTGAGCGGTCCTTAAGTGGTTAAAGAGTAGTTCCACTTTTGTTGAGGAAAAAAAAAACATTCCCCTCTGGGTGAACTATGTATATTGCAAGGATTCTAAGAAACTGTATTGCAGATTTCTACCTTGTGTTATTCTAAAGAAATAGCTGTTTGTTTGCCTGTGAATCTAATGGGAGTGGTTTTATCACAGGCCAACACACATTTTGGTGCCTTGAATGCTAGAACTGTTCCTGAGTATATTTGACTTGATTCCAAACATAGTATCAATTTTTCCCTATCAGTTCTTGTTTTTGAGATACAGCATAAATGTCATATACCATTCTTCACTGCCCATCAAAAATCAGGATATAAATACAGCAAAATACATGTTGAGATGATTCAGGCAGCACCATTATAACCATAACATGTACAGGGCTCAATCTGCAAAAATGAAACAATATGAGTGTCAATATACACACTCCTCCTATAAGATCATAAATATAATAAAGTTAATAACTTCCACTTTAGAATCCAATGTGTCTGATATAAAATTACACTTGGAAGTACCTAAATACTCTCGCTATATCTGCCTAACTTGTATGCAAAAGCAAACTATGTAACAAAAGAACAATTTGATCAGCAAGATCTTTTCACAAACTGACTAAAAATGACATAAATTTGACCATATCTAAGAAACTAGAGCTGTTGCAGTCCAACAAATGCAATTTTCTGTATCAGGGCCCCAAATAACTCCAAAAACAGGTCAAAAAAGCAAGGCACTTTTTTTGGGCTATGAATTATCAATTAGCTGCTGCACTTGCAGGGTGCTAATTAAGAAAGTGGTCAGGTCTGCATCCCTTTGGGCATGATTTATATTTGTAAGAATCTAACCAACAATTACATTTTGGTTGCAAAATCTGACTTGTATCTTTCTTACTTCAGACTTCTGGTAAAATCAGTAAGCCAATCACACAAGCAGGAAATTATGTTTCTGGGGGGCGTCTAGGTACAGAATGCCTCCAGGTTGCCATATTGCGTTGCATTTCACAGACAATTACAGCACTATAGACTGAAAATGAACAGTAATGTTTAATATTCAATTACAATATAGCTTGAGTAGAAAAAATACTATAATATATATATTTTGCTACTTTTTTTCCCTATGAAATTGTAGTTACACTTTACCTATCAAACTATCGCAATTTGGGAATCTACTATAAATACAGATTTCCATAACCCCTACTGTAATTCTTTGTGTTCTCTGCCGGTTAATGAAGATCAGTCATTGCTATCTCAAATTAAAAGTAACATTAAATCTTCATTTAAAAGAAAATAACAAACATGTTATACTTACCTGATCTGTGCAGTGGCTTTGCACTGATGAGCCATGATTCTCCTCTTTTTGGGTCCCCCATCAGTGTTCCTGGCTCTCCCACTTCAGCCAGTGCCCTCAATAGCAAGCCACTCTCTATGAGGGCACTGGTCACTCCCAAGTCCTGCTCTATGCATCAATAAGACACACAGAGCCATGCCCCACTGTTGTCTCAGCCAATGAGGAATGAGACATGGGAGAAGCTCAGCTCTTCTGCACATCGCTGGATTGAGAGGGAGTTTAGGTGAGTTTTAAAGGGGGGCGCTGCACACATGAAGTTCTTTCCTTCATGCATATAATGCTTGAATGTAATGCTTGAAGGTTATGCAAATAAATAGAGGATGCAGCAAATTTTTAAGAGCACTGAAGGTTCTCTGGTTCTCTACATAGTTACATAGTAGGTGAGGTTGAAAAAAGACACAAGCCCATCAAGTCCAACTCTTTAAAATGGGAGCTATAATTTTATGGAACCACTACATTTGAAGAAGCCCACAAAGGTATGCTTGCCAGCTCTTTTGGTATAGCACCACCAACAGGATGGATACAATTTCTCCTTAAAGATCACATTCTCAGGCTGCATACACACGATCGAACATGTACGCTGAAACTGGTCCGCAGACCAGTTTCAGCGGACATGTTCGATTGTGTGTACGGCCTATCGGACCGTTTTCCAGCGGACAAAAGTTTCCAAACATGCTTAGAAATCTGTCCGCTGGAAACCTGTCCGTCGGACATGTTCGATGGTTAGTACACGAAATCATCGGACCAAAATCCCACGCATGCTCAGAATCAAGTCGACACATGCTTGAAAGCATTGAAATTCGTTTTTTCATCACTTTGTTGTGTTCTACGTCACCGCGTTCTGGTCCGAGGGGATTTTGGTCCGATGGTGTGTACGCACATCAGACCAACAGACCACTTCAGCCTTGTCCGATGAAAACGGTCCATCGGACATGTTTCCTTGGACATGTCTGATTGTGTGTACAGGGCCTTAGAGTATATGAACTTTATTGGGGCCACTGGTGGTGAGTAATGTAGCTTGTGGTAAATGGTGAGCTTGTGGTCCCTGTTGCGGTCTCACTATTGGCAACCAAAAGATAGACAGTCCAAGGCAGAGTAACAGTCATTAGGCCAGGTCCAGGTGGAGGACAGCCAATGGGTCATATTCATCTAGCGGCCCTGCAGTTGGACAGAACATGCATCTGGAAAGGGGGCCATTCATTTATATGTGGGGACTTTGCATATGAGCTTTTGGGGGGATCCTACAGAGAAAACCAATTAAAGTAGTGCCCAGAAAGTAAACCGGAAAGGTTCTGAGCAGAAGGAGCTGAAGATGAACACTGAAAGCCAGAGTGACAGAGAGACCTTAACACACAAGTTAGATAGATACAGATAGTCAGATACATATTTATTTGCCTGGGGTGCTTCTCAGAGAATTTGGTTTGTTATAGTAAAATGTTTGATATGTATAGTACAAATATTACAAAGGGATAAACAAAAGCAGAATCTGCACTGGACTGCTTTAAAATATTAACACTAATCATTAATTTTAATGATAAACTCTTGTGCAGGTAAACTAGCACTAATAATTATAGCTCAGTGTGGCATGTGAATATTCCTTTACCAAACGTGACATTTTAATGAATCAGGTGTTAATTAGCATGCAATGATAAGTGATAACTATTGCAAGAATGTTGCTCAGCTTACTGGAATTTAATGTACCAAGCACATTATTTGATATTATGCATTCAATTTATATTAAAAAAAAAGAAACATAATAGCAAGATTAAGTGTATCATACTTTTTGTTGTATTTGGAGATCATCATTATTGGGAATGTTCCCAAATGAATGTAACCTATTGTACTACTGTTAACCAGAATAAAACCTGTACTGTAAAACTGTGTAAATCGCTATTACTAATCTCTCCCTCTAAAAATGCTACTTGCCAACTTGTCAAGCTGGTCCAGTGTCTTCTAAATTACTGACAAATAACACATGAGCAAATAAGAAAATTCTTCACTCTGACTTTGTTTGTTGCTTGCTTTCTGTAATATTAAAGCCATAGATGGTGTTCTCAAGGCAGTCAGGAGATTTTCCCAGTATGGCTTTCTTCTAAGATTGCCCTGTATTTTGCTTCATCCATCTTCCCATCAACTCTGACCAGCTTCCCTGTCCCTGATAAAGAAAAGCATCCCCACAACATGGTGCTGCCACCACCATGTTTCACGGTGGGGATGGTGTGTTTAGGATCATGTGCAGTGTTAGTTTTCTGCCACACTTAGTGTTTTGGTTCAAGGTCAAAAAGTTCAATTGTGGACTCATCTGACCAGAGAATCTTCTTCCACACATTTGCTGTCCCCCCCCACATGGGTTTCTCACAAACTGAAAACAAGACTTCTTATGGCTTTTCTTTCAACAATGGCTTTCTTCTTGCCACTATTCAATAAAGCCAGATTTGTGGAGTGCATGACCAATAGGTGTCCTGTGAACAAATTCTCCCACCTGAGCTGTGGATCACTGCAGCACCTCCAGAGTTACCGTGGGCCTTTTGGCTGTTTCTCTCATTAATTGCCCAGCCTGTCAGTTTAGGTAGATGGCAATGTCTTGGTACTGTAGGTTTGCAGTTGTGCCATACTCTTTCCCCTTTTTTAAAATGATGGATTGAACAGTACGCCGTTATATGTTCAAAGATTGGAATTTTGTATATATATATATATATATATATATATATATATATATATATATATATATATATCTTAGAGTGAATATGAACAAGGTTGCAAAAAATGGTTTGGCTTGGCAACAATAAAGTACCTTCAAAACTTTGACTTTACCATTCCTTTTCTTCTATCACATTATCTAAACCAGGCAAGGAACCAACCCAACCTCAAAACTTTTCTCCAATTTCCTTATTAAACGCTGTCCTACAAATATATGCTAAGATAATAGCTAATTGGGTAGCGCTTTACAGGCCCCAGACACCATCAGGCGTTCCCATTGTTAATATACGTTTCTCAACATAATGTGCCTTATTGCTACTAACACTTGATGCAGAGGACTTTGATCATATACACTGGGGATAAATGTCCAAATCCTACACAAATTTGGTCTCTTTGGTACTATACCCTCAGCCATAATACCCCTATATACTGTACTCTTGGCCAAGGTTTACACTGAAGGTATGCTCTCTCAGAACTTCCCTATAACCAATGGTACCTATCAGGGGTATCCACTGTCACCCCTGATCTTTGCCTTAATAATTGAGACCTTGGCAGAAAAACTTGGCACCCATCCCAACATACAAGGCATTATCATAGGGGCTCAACAACACATTAAATCATTGTTTGCAGATAATGTCATATTGTCTCTCTCTGACGCAGACATGTCACTACCTATAGCATATAAAATCTTACAATATTTTAACACAGTTTGTATTATAAATTAAAAAAATCCATATATAATGGGATAAAAAATAGCCTCCTCCCTGTCATATTTAGGAATAAAACTCACACATTCCTTATCTGATTTATATTAAGCCAACTATTCACCCCTTCTGAGAAAGCTACAACAGGAATTAACCAGATTTAGCAAATATTGTTGGGAAGACTGGCTGCATTTAAAATAACACTTCCGAAAATTCAATATATTTTTTTCCCTCCCAATACCAGTGGCTTGTTCCTTCTTTGCTAACCAATACCTACTCTCCAAACACCTGGGGTAAGGCAAAACAGACAGGTGAATAGAAAGTGAATGAGGGCGCTTTATAAAAAATAATATATAAAATATAACTCAATCTATATGGTAGAAAGAATAATCACAATAGAAAATGTAGGTAGATGATCCTAAAAATGCCAACTTATCAACGATCCTTAGTGACATTTACCAAAGTGCAGAGTAACAACCGATCTTGCAATCAGCCAACTTGAGAAAAACACTTTAACAAAAAATGGCTTGTGAACACAATAAAAATTTGAAAGTAAATAAAAAACTGTACATATAGTCTCTATCGTGCATTAATTAGAAAATGCCACCCGTAATAATTCATAGGACAGTGGAATTCTGTCCTACACAAAAAGAGTGGTACATTAGGAAAAATTGTGAAATGATATTATGTATATAGAAAAAAGTAAAGTCCAGTGCAAAACTTGAGATGAAAATAGATGTGCAGGAATGCAGGGTATCTGATCACAGACGTGCTTGCCAGCCTTTCACCATCAAGATTCTTAATGTCACCAAAACGTGCTGAGAAATAATTGTGCGCTTACCACAGATCAAGACCTCTTAATTAAAAGCAGGTCATGCAAGCTGAACAGGATAAGTGCCTGTTTCACTGGAGGCATACCGGGACTCCCAGTGTAGCCAACATAGTTCTGAATAAGTGGGAGCAAGAGTCAATATTTAAGCAAAGACATGATTCGTTGAAGTTTTATAAACGCTACATTGACGACGTGATCGTCATTTGGGAGGGTTCAGAAATTGACCTCCTTCAGTATGTCATCAATATGAATCAAAATAATTATGGACTCAAATTTTCAGCTGAAATCAGTAAAACATCTGTGAACTATCTAGACCTAACAATAAGAAAAAATCAGACAAATTTTGAAACTCAAACCTTTTTCAAACCGACGGATCGGAATGGATTCGTTCCAACATCAAGTTGTCATCACCCAAGATGGCTTAATGGAATTCCGAAAGGGCAATTTATGAGATTAAAGAAAAATTGTGGTAGAGAAGAAGTCTATCAAACACAAGCAGACCAACTAATGTCCAAATTCCTAGAAAAAGGATATTCAAAAAAGACAATAGAAAAAGCAAAAAATGAAGTCTCGAAGATAGAAAGACAATCCCTTCTCACTAAACAACCAAAAAAGGAACAGAAAAGAGAGACAGCATTAATTTCGGGGTTTAACAGACAGTACAAAGAAACCGAAGCCATATATAAAAAACATTGGCCAATCTTACTCAAAGACCAAGATCTCCAAACATGCATTTCAAAAACACCAAAATTCATTTATCGGCGAGCACCTAGTCTAAGAAATAAAATCGCACGAAATGTTCCCGATCCACCAGAAAAACCCAAAACTTTTTTGGACCTCCCGGGTTTCTATCATTGCACTAGGTGCAAAGCATGCAAAACAACCCGTAGACCAGGAGCTTCTAAAAAAAGACAAAACTTCAAATCACATATTACAAATGAGGAATTTCAAATTACACCATTTATTACATGTAACTCTGACTATGTCACCTACATCCTTGAATGTACGTGTCCCCTCCAATATGTAGGGAGACAAACCCGAAAACTGAGAATCAGAGTGAATGAACATTTGGCTAACATTCGCAATAAATTCCCAAACCATAGTGTATCCCGACACTTTATGGAAAAACATCAAAGTGATCCCACCCAGTGTACCTTTTTTGGAATAGATCCAACCACCAAACATTGGAGAGGGACACACATGACACGCAGTGTGTCCCAAAATGAAACGATGTGGATACACAAGCTAAAGAGCATGCATCCTTTGGGAATGAATGTGGAATTAGACCTCAATTGCTTTTTAGCCAATGATTAATAATCATCTGAGGGGGTTAATCTCAATTTAAATGATGCATTTCTAGAGATGTTTTTTTCTAAAGATATAGTCTCCCCGTTTTCTCTTGTAATAAAGAGAACATAAGCAAGAAGGGGATATTGGGAAAATAGAGATGTAGAGGGTTTTGTGAGGACATGTGGTGGACACACACCCCCATCTCTATATTCCCTATAATATCTACTGTATATCATAGAAGCCAATAATTTCTTCTAGCGGTACCTATTGGGACCAGTAGGTGCCGCAGGAGAGCATTTTAGTCTCCAACTTAGACCTCACTTATTCTGCCATCAGCCTTACAGGCACATACATTTTTATCTAGACCACCAGTATTAGGGAAGAGAGAGTTAATCATCCACTTCCCTCACCAACAAGTCTCCTAATTTCTAATTACCAGAAAGTACTTTGCTTGTGTAGATATACATCATGAATAATATGGTACAACAAACAAGGTGTTTTCTTTGTATGTATATAAGTAGGGCCCTTTGGCCTACTAATGATGTCCATCTGTGATTACGGTCACTAATACTATTACTTTTTTTGTATGATTTTTGTATGATTTTTAAAGTTTTAATTATAGTAGCAGGGAGTGCGAGTGTTGTGTCTAAGTCCGTGCTAGTGAAGCTGCACGGCTCTGGGACTGCACTGCATAATACGGTTTGCCCTATTGACTGACATCTAGCGCCTCCCTTCAGCCTACATAAACCACAATCCTTAGCGGCCAAACACGCCCCCCTGATGACGTATACACTACGAAACATATGTCGGCGGCGAAGTTTGGCATAATCCTTACCCGGCTGATTCTCCAGTGTCCTGCCTCTGCCCGACCAAACATCGCACATCGCAACCAGATCCATCGGGCCAACTGTGCACCCAGCGGGTCCCCGGTGAGAACCTACATTGCGCTGTCAGTCCCAGTGCCAGGCAGGCACGTTACAAAGTAAGAGGCCACTCGGCTGTTTATTTGTGCATTTTAATTTTTTAATAAAGATAAAGCACTATGGGCTTTCCCCATATTCTCTTTGTTTTATTATGAGCGTCATGGTTCCAAGATCCTGCTGCTTCTGAGTCCCAGACTTGCCTCCAGTGAAACAGGCACTTATCCTGTTCAGCTTGCATGACCTGCTTTTAATTAAGAGGTCTTGATCTGTGGTAAGCGCACAATTATTTCTCAGCACGTTTTGGTGACATTAAGAATCTTGATGGTGAAAGGCTGGCAAGCACGTCTGTGATCAGATACCCTGCATTCCTGCACATCTATTTTCATCTCAAGTTTTGCACTGGACTGTGAATATCATTTCACAATTTTTCCTAATGTACCACTCTTTTTGTGTAGGACAGAATTCCACTGTCCTATGAATTATTACGGGTGGCATTTTCTAATTAATGCACGATAGAGACTATGGGGCAGATTCACAGAGAATTAGATTCTCGTAGAGTATCAGAAATACACTACGCCGCCGTTTTTTACCTGGCTCTACGTGGAATCCAGGTAGATTTTGTCCAGTAAACGACGGCGGCGTAGTGTATTTCTCCCGTCGCAATCCATCTGCGCGAGTAGGGGGCGTGAAGCATTTAAAATAGGCGCGTTCCCGCGGCGATCGAACTGCGCATGCTGCGTTCGCAAATTTCCCGCCGTGCATTGCGCGAAAACACGTCGTCACGTCGTAGTAGCGTCGTTTACGTACATTCCTATTCCCGAACGAGTTACGTTAAAAAAATATATATATTTTCAAATCGATGCGGGAACGACGGCCATACTTTACATGGGTTACGCACTGTTAGACCAGCAAAAAGCTCCTCTAACATTACGTAGCCAAAAAATGACGTAGGCGATTGCGAGGGACACTCGTACCTTCGTGGATCGCCGTAAAAACTCATTTGCATATCCCGACGCATGAAAACGACGCAAACTCCTCCCAGCGGCCGCAAAAATATCGCAGTGTAGATCCGAAGGCTTACGAGGACGTAAGCCTCTCGGATCGAAGCCCGAAGCCGCCGTATCATGGTTTGAGGAAATTTGAAATTACTCCTGTCTAACACCAGTTAGACAGGCGTAATTGCTCTGTGAATCTGGGCCTATATGTACAGTTTTTTATTTACTTTCAAATTTTTATTGTGTTCACAAGCCATTTTTTGTTAAAGTGTTTTTCTCAAGTTGGCTGATTGCAAGATCGGTTGTTACTCTGCACTTTGGTAAATGTCACTAAGGATCGTTGATAAGTTGGCATTTTTAGGATCATCTACCTACATTTTCTATTGTGATTATTCTTTCTACCATATAGATTGAGTTATATTTTATATATTATTTTTTATAAAGCGCCCTCATTCACTTTCTATTCACTACTTGCAGCACATCACTGTACACACTGAGGAGCAGCTGTTTGCTACGTCGTTTGTCCAACGCAGTAAAATACTAATTTTCTATTACTTAGAGTGATACACTTTATCAATTTATCTCCTGGCGCGGAAAACACTTCACTTTTCAAAACAGACAGGTGCTCTCTCATAAAATATTGATTTAAGACTTTAAACACTTAGGCCTAGATTCACAAAGCGATTACGCCTGTGTAAATGTTGTTAGACTGGAGTAATTTCGACTTACGGGCGTTTTTACGCTAGTCGAAATCCTCAAACCATGAAAAGACACCTGCGGGCTTCATTTCGACTGTATTACGTGTTAGTACGCCTTCAGATCTACGCTGCCAGAAAATTGCGGCCACTGGGCGGACTTCCTGTTGTTTTTCACCGTCAGGGTATGCTAATGAGCTTTTGCCTGCAATCCACAAAATTTCGCACTTTCAACGCAATCTCTTACGGCACCTTTAGTCATCTTTTTTTTCCGTTTCACTATACCTGCTTTTTGCTGGTCTAATATTAGACAGCCCATGTTAAGTATGGCCGTCGTTCCCGCGTCGAATTTCAACGTTTTCCGATGTCTTTTATTATTTTTAACGTAAGTCGTCCGGGAATAGGAATGTTCGTAAACGCCGCTACTCAAACAACGAATGACGTCACGACGTGATTTCGCGCAATGCACGGCGGGAAATTCCTGAACAGAGCATGCGCAGTTCGATCGTCGCGGGGACGCGCTTAATTTAAATGCTTCACGCCCCCTAATCACGTATTTCGATTGCGCGGCGGAAAAAAAATACGACACAATAGCGTACGCGCAAAAAAACTACCTGAATTCGGTGTAGAGTCTGGTGAAATACGGCAGCGTACCGTATTTCGATTACGCAGCGGAATATTACGTCTTTGTGAATCTGCCCCTTAAGCCCCTGACCAATATGCTGCTAAATGCCCAGACTAGTTTTTACAATTCGGCACTGCGTCGCTTTAACAGACAATTGCGCGGTCGTGCGACGTGGCTCCCAAAAAAATTTCGTCATTTTCTCCCCACAAATAGAGCTTTCTTTTGATGGTATTTGATTGCCTCTGAGATTTTTATTTTTTGCTCTATGAACAAAAATAGAGCAACATTTTTGAACCTAACACTAACTGCCTGTCACACTAACTGTCACACTGACACTAAATGCAGTGATCAGTACATATATGATCACTGCATTCAGTGACACTGTGACAGGGGGGGTGGGTGGGGGATGATCGCAAGGGGTTAATGTGCCTATGTGAACTGGTGTCAGTGTAGTGTTGGTGCGACTTACTGTGATGTCTTCTCTCCTCTCAGCGGTTTAAAAATACCGCCAAGAGGAGAGCTGCATCACAACGGGATTGGCTGGGAGCGATCACGAGGGGGCGGACAGAAACGAACAGCCGCCCCCTCAAGATGGATCACTCCCAGAGGTAAGCCGCCCGCCACGCGCAGCGGGCGGCTTACCCGATCGGACCCCTAACCCGCTAGAAGGCAGGGACGTATATATACGCCCATCTGACTGTACGTGCCATTCTGTGGACGTACATAGGCGTGCAGCGGGCGTTAAGTGGTTAATACTGAAAATATTTACCCCTTCCTGCCCAGGACGATTTTTAGCTTTCAGTGCTGTCACACTTTTATAATTTTCTTCACACAAATAGAGCTTTTTTTGTGGTATTTAATCACCGCTAGGATTTTTACTTTTTACTAAATGAACTAAAAAAAAATAAAAAATATATATATATATATATATATATATATATATATATATATATATATATATATATATATATATTTAAGTGTTTTTCTTTGTTTCTGTTAGAAAGTTTGCAAATAAATAATCTGTCTTCATAAATTTAGGTTGGAATGCATTCTGCTACATTTCTTTGGTGAAAATAACCCAAATCAGTGTGTATTATTTAGTCTGTTAGAAAGTGATTTATACTATGATATATTTATGGTCGTGGCCCTCTGACCGAGAGTGATGTGGATCACATAAACATGCGACAAGACTTACAACATAAATAGACCTGAAGTGTGCCTTGGTGGTCTGGTCAGTATGCCAAGAAAAGGGGGCATACCCAAAGTAAGTAATGGGTAGTTGTTAAAGAAGGATATGCTGAGAAGTGCCCTGAAAAAGGGAAGGGCGGGAGGGTGTCGAATGCGATTGAATGCGCAGACTCACGGACATGAGGTGAGCTGGGAAGAGTCGGCCCAGTGACGTGTAGTACTGCACACTGAACCGACAAAGAGCATGTATGAGTGGGCTGCTTAAATACCCTCCGGGCTCCTCCCATAAACTCAGGCCACCATACTGGCCTTCTTATTTATGGTCGTGGCCCTCTGACCGAGAGTGATGTGGATCACATAAACACGCGACAAGACTTACAACATAAATAGACCTGAAGTGTGCCTTGGTGGTCTGGTCAGTATGCCAAGAAAAGGGGGCAAAAGACTCAGATAGGGAAATAACTTATATTGATTTATTGTATTTATTGAGCCAGCTTGGTAAAGGCTTGTGCCATTCATTCCTGAGGATTTGGGATGTATGTGGCAAAACAAGGAGACTTCCCAGCAGCCTGGTATCTCGATTACGTGGTTTGGTACTCCCTGTTGGGAGGCAGTTGAGGCTGCTCTAATTCGGAAAGAATGTCCAGAGAACCGACTGGGATTTGAAGCCCAAGTTGCTTAGGATTCTGACATGCTTGACAACTGTCTGCCACTCAGGGAGCTGGTTTAGAAAGGGTAGCAACAAGCTACCATCAGATTGGCTGGGTAGATGGAGCAGTAGTCGGTTGAGCACCGTCACTGGGCGTCAGGCATTGTTAGTCTGAAACAGGTTGATGTCCACCCCCGGGGCTGGTTTGTTGCGTTTGCAGACTGAGAGTGTAGGGGTTCGAAAGCGTGTCGGGTGGTGTCGGAGCAGTGTCTGACTGCCGGAGCCACTGACTGTAAATTCACTAGGTTGTAGGGAACCGTAGAAGGCCTGGTAGATGGCTGCTTGGATGACTATGCTGGGCAAGGCCCTAAATGGGGAACGAGTAAGGATTTCAGACATGTCCCTAAAGAGGGCACTCTTGAAAGGTAGGTGCTCGCCACTGACTACAGGTTGGAGCTTTTGTATGCTCTGTAGAAGGCACTTGACTGCATGGGCTCGAGAATACTGACAGTTAACTGGGGTCCTGCAGGGACAGGAAATGCTGGACGCTATCTAGATATGGCGTGATAGTATTGTGAGAAAGGGTCAGCTGCGTGTGGCAATACAATATGAAGGCTAGGACGTGTCTAACGTTGCCTATTGCTGCTCCGAGGCAAGTGGCCAAAAATGAGCAGTTAGTGTTCCAAGCAGTGCGATAGGCCTTCAGTGTGTTGCGTGCCAAGGTGTGGTTAATAAGCTGGGTTGAGTTGGTGAGATGCTACTTCAATCCATCGTCAGCAATGACCAGGGTGGGACAGGGATGGTTATTGGGTCAGCTCCAGGCTCTTGCTGGAAAAACAAAGTAAGGTTGGAATGGGACAGAGCATCAGCTGCGATTTTGCATTTGCCTGGAACATGTCTACAGAAGATATTAAACTGGTGACAAAGTGACTGCTGCGCGAGCCTGCGCAGGAAGGACGTGATGGGGAGAGGCTTGATCTACCTTAATTGATGAAGTCGGCTGTGGCTTGATTGTCTGTGGTGAAGAACACTGTCTGTCCAGTTCAAGTGTGGCCCCAGACCTGGGCAGCTGCCACAATGGGGTACAGCACGAGGCATGATGAAGACTGGGTAAAGCACAAATTTAGGAGAATTTCTGGGGGCCAAGGTTTGGAGAACCAGCGACGGACGAAAAATGCAGGCAAAAGCCTGTGGTGGCTCGGCTGACACTGCCGGGATGAAGATTGAAATGCTGTTCTATCAGGTGGGGAAGTTGTCCCACATAGCTAAGTCTGCTACTGATGCTTGGTCTAGTTTGAGAACTTGGACTGGATCTTGCATTGGTGTGAGAAAATCAAGACAATACACAGGTGCTCAACAAGACGATATACGTGCACTCGCTGACCAACGTGCACTCGCCGACCAACGTGCACTCGCCGACCAACGCGCACTCGCCGACCAACGCGCACTCGCCGACCAACGCGCACTCGCAGACCAACGTGCACTCGCAGACCAACGTGCACTCGCTGGTGCTGGTTGGAAACCTGAACTAACTGCAGGGAAAAAGACAGGGAAAAGATGAATGGCCAACTGGGTGCCACTGTGTGTTTGTTTGGCTGATTGTCACTGAGGTGTGTTTTCAAGTTTAGTTTGTATTCGGGTTTGCACGTAGGTCCGTGCTGCAAAGTGTTTTATACTGCTGCAGACAATATTATGTGGTTGCAAGGGTCTCAGTCTGGTTTGCTGAGACGATATTGCGTGGTTGCAAAGGTCTCGATGATTATGAGGTTTGTTTTGAGATGGCCTTGTGTGGTTGCACGGGTCTCAACAAGTGAGGGGTTGCTGAGACGATGTTGCGTTTGCAATGGTCTCAAGTGAGTGTCGGGCTGCTGAGATGACTATGTATGGCTGCACAGGTCTGAACGGGTGTCAGGTTGCTGAGACGATATTGCGTTTGCAATGGTGTCAAATGACTGTCAGTTTGCTAAGACGAATTTGTATAGCTGCAAAGGTCTGAACGGGCGTTAGGTTGCTGAGACGAGATTGTGTGGTTGCAAAGGTGTAGACGAGTTTGAGGTAGCTGAGATGACATTTTGCAAGGGTCTCAAATGAGTGTCAAGTTGCTGAGACAATATTCCCCCCTTTTTTTCTTTTTTTTAATGAAAACGACTGTGAATGAAACACTGGTAAACATGATTTACCACATCTGGCTGTGTTTACAAGCTGTTACAGGCATTGGCGTTTCGAATGCCTTTGAACATCCGTCTGAACCCATTTTTTTTTTCGAGAAGGTTTCTGAACGCAACTGCCTAGAAATGACTATAAATGATCCTGTGTACATGTACTGATAAGATAACATAGAGGAGTGATTGGGGATCCTGTGTAGACATACTGATAAGATAACATAAAGGAGAGATCAGGGGCGGCTGAAAAACACCCATTTTTCTGGCTGCAAGGGTCTCAATGAATGCCATGTTGCTGGGGCGAGACTGCGTGGTCACAAAGGTCTTTGATGAGTGGGAGGTTGCTCGAGACGGTATTGCGTGGTTGCAAGGCTCTCGATGAGTGTGGCGCTGCTGAGACAGTATTGCGTTTGCAAGGGTCTCAACAATGGTGTGAGGCTGCCGAGACGGTATTGCGTGGTTGCAAGGGCCTTGATGAATGTGGGGCTGCTGAGACGGTATTGCGTTTGCAAGAGTCTCAACAATGGTGTGAGGCTGCCGAGACGGTATTGCGTGGTTGAAAGGGCCTTGATGAATGTGGGGCTGCTGAGACGGTATTGCGTTTGCAAGGGTCTCAACAAGGGTGTCAAGCTGCTGAGACGGTTTTGCGTGGTTGCAAGGGCCTTGATGAATGTAGGGCTGCTGAGACGATTTTGCGTGGTTGCAATGGTCTCAACAGGTGTCAGGTTGCTGGGCCGAGATTGCATGGTGGCAACGTTTTTTTTTTTTTTTTGCGTTTTTTTTTTTTTATATATATAAATATATGTAAAAAAGAGAGTGATAAGCGCTAAAGTAAATGTGAAAAGTGTACAATGATGTATATGTGCAATATAAATCAAATCATCATCAAACAAAATCACACAAAGTGCTGAGCTGGTGAGTGGTGAAGCAAGCTAACACAATAAATGTAGGTAGCTACACCCTATAAGCTGGGTGAGCAATGTGTAACAAAATAATAGTCTATGGTGAAGAGACACGATGGGTTAAGGTTGACTGGTAGGTCTTCTGTGAGGGGTGAGCTCATCCAGAAAACGATCTCATATTGCCCTTACCTTAGGGTGATGGTAATAGTGCAGTCGGTAGGCAATGGTGGTTCCTTTTCTTGTATTCTCTATGGGATATCCTGACGCTGTATATAGAGTGATCGTCCGTGGTGGAGGTCCAGGATCTAGCAGCTCATGATGCCAAGTGGAAGCGTGGGATAAAGAATACCAAAAATAGTGAAGCCCGTTTAACAAGAGGGGGGTTTAATAAAAAATAAGCCTCTTACATGAAGGTTATAAAAAACACGCCAAACAAACAGCTGAGTACAGAGCACGGCGAATACAAACGCCGTCTTGCGTCTGTTAGCCTCCGGTTGGCTGTGAATGTCACGTGGTCGCACTTCCTACGTCGTTACGTCACGGTCTCGTGACTTCTTCAGGGATGCTGATTGGCTGTTAGGCCGGACCTTAAATACTCAAAAAACGGAAGTAAACAAAGCGCCATTTTCTTGAAGTCCATTACTAAGGACTATATTCTGGCACTAGGTGGAGCCGCGAATGGCAATATACAATAAATGATTATGCCTAGAGATGGTATATATCACTGCAGCGTCCACCCAATGATTATGACGCTGAAAATCTTAAAACACATCCTGTTTGACAGTATGTGGAAGTGGCTTTTTTAAAAGACCATGCAGTAAATGCAATAAAAGCTTGCGGTCTAGACATTATTGGAGCATGTATGAG
Organism: Rana kukunoris; assembly: GCA_029574335.1. NCBI lineage: Eukaryota > Metazoa > Chordata > Amphibia > Anura > Ranidae > Rana > Rana kukunoris. The sequence goes on along the minus strand of CM056051.1, from coordinate 312,520,210 downwards.
ACACTGCAAGGAATCAATTAATAAGATATTAAAAGTAAACCAATATATGAAAATGTATAAAATATAAATAAAATAAAATACATAGGACGGAGAGGAATACCTCTCTTGGACAACCCGTGTTAATATGCTATATATGTGGGTGGGTGAAATAGTCTACAATGAAATATGATAGATACCCATCTGCATATGGACCCTACTGTATCGAATGTATAAGTATGTGGCCAGCCAAATCAATACTCTCACATCCAACCTGAGGTCAGCAGATAACATAAATAGTATAGTAACATATCAAACTGTATATAGAGTACATACGTATTCATAAATAGGACATACAGGATATGGAACATAATAGAATAAAATGGAAAAAGTAAAATATATAGTAGATGGCAATCTCTATTTCTTTATCGTACATCACGGGACACAGAGCGCATAGCCATTACATATGGGTTATATGGGTACCTTCAGGTGTGGACACTGGTGTAATCAACTTCACAGGAAGTTCCTCCCTATATAACCCCCTCCCACTGAGAGTGCTTTAGTTTTTTCGCCAGTGTCTTAGGTGTTGGTCACGTCTAGCTGTCCCTCGGAGGTCTCGGGACCCAGGATAGCTAGCCGGATCCGTCCGAAGTGCTTCAAAGCCAAGGTGTACGGTACCCGGGCCCTGCTGGAGTGGGGTTTTGCCTATAATGCCTCTCCTTGGAGGGCTGGATTCTGGGCTCCAGTGCCTTAGTCTCTTCCAAGAACTAAATGCTACTGATGCCAGGATGCTATATAGGTCCAGGGGTGTGGGTTCCTTAACACAGGACCCCGGTCCCTGAAGGTCCAAGACAATACCCACGGAGATGGGGGAAGATTGGGCCTCTTGCATTTTGCAATACCCTGCAGCGTGGAGCAGGTAAGAGGGAACCTGCGGGACTTGGTTCGACAGTAGGTATCCCCCTGGGGGTTCTGGGTTGGCTAACAGTATGCTTGTGCATCAGCCACTATCTCCACTATGTCTGTGTAGGCAGGATGGGATACTAATGTTTACCCAGATAACAGGTAGATATAGGTATACTTGTGTAAGTTATATATTTGCTACTCACCCCAGGTCTGCCTGTTAACACTGATACTGCAACCCCACATGTTTTAAAGAGGAAATTGCTGGTAAAAACTCCTGTTTCTTAGGAAGCCCATGGGGACAGCTTCCTCGCTATGTGTGCACTACAATAAGATTAGTGCTTACCTGGTGTCTGTTGGTGCTGCCTAAACGCTGGTCCATGTTGTTTCCTCTGCTCTGCTTCCTCCATGTGGTTTCAGCGTGGTGCGCGGATCCGTCCGAAGTGCTTCAAAGCCAAGGTGTACGGTACCCGGGCCCTGCTGGAGTGGGGTTTTGCCTATAATGCCTCTCCTTGGAGGGCTGGATTCTGGGCTCCAGTGCCTTAGTCTCTTCCAAGAACTAAATGCTACTGATGCCAGGATGCTATATAGGTCCAGGGGTGTGGGTTCCTTAACACAGGACCCCGGTCCCTGAAGGTCCAAGACAATACCCACGGAGATGGGGGAAGATTGGGCCTCTTGCATTTTGCAATACCCTGCAGCGTGGAGCAGGTAAGAGGGAACCTGCGGGACTTGGTTCGACAGTAGGTATCCCCCTGGGGGTTCTGGGTTGGCTAACAGTATGCTTGTGCATCAGCCACTATCTCCACTATGTCTGTGTAGGCAGGATGGGATACTAATGTTTACCCAGATAACAGGTAGATATATGTATACTTGTGTAAGTTATATATTTGCTACTCACCCCAGGTCTGCCTGTTAACACTGATACTGCAACCCCACATGTTTTAAAGAGGAAATTGCTGGTAAAAACTCCTGTTTCTTAGGAAGCCCATGGGGACAGCTTCCTCGCTATGTGTGCACTACAATAAGATTAGTGCTTACCTGGTGTCTGTTGGTGCTGCCTAAACGCTGGTCCATGTTGTTTCCTCTGCTCTGCTTCCTCCATGTGGTTTCAGCGTGGTGCGCGCGATCGTGCGCGCGTGTGCGTGCGCGCATGCGCGCGTGCACGCGGCCTTTTATAGCGTCGGGGGGCGGGCCAGCAGCGTCAGGGTCTGTTTAAAGGGAAAAACTTTTCTCTGGCTGGTCTTTCCCTCCTGGAGGCAGAGGAAGAAAGGATACAGAGCGTGCAGCTGGGTCTTTTGGCCACACAGGGACACCTAGTGGCGGTTTTGTGGATCTTCAGGTCTAGGACTTAGGTCCACTATTGACCAGAAAAAAAAAAAGGAATTTTTTTGCTTAAAGGGACTCAGCCTTAGATCCAGCAGTATCTGAGTCTACCTTGGACTCCGGCTAACGGGCATTGGTGTGTCAATACTCACAGGTTTCCTCAGTATTGCCACCTCCCAGGCGGGTAAAAAAAAAAAAAAAAAATAAAAAAAAATAAAAAAAAAAAAAGGAAATTAGTTCTTTTTCATTTTTCTCATACCTGCCCTCATATTGGTTACTCCTAGCTGCAACAGTCAGGTGTTGGCTATAGGGGTGACCCAAGGTTGTACAATGGCTCCAAAGGGATCTGGACCAGCCAAGGCTGCTAAAGGTGCCAAAAAGCAAAAGGGGTCTCCATCGGGGTCAGAGGATTTGGGCCAGACTTCTACGGCCCCACCCTCGCCAGTTAGGACACCGAGTGGCATAGTACAAGAGCCATTGGGGGTGCTGGGGGCAGAGGCGGCCCCCGATCCACCCATTCCCGTTTACGTGACGGAAGAAATGCTAGCAGCCACCATGAGTGGGCTAGAGAAAAGGTTAACTGCGTTGTTTTCCCGTCCTTGCCCAAGTAGCAAGCGGGCTAGATCCCCCTCACCCAGTGTGGGGTTTTCAGAGGCGGAGGTCTCCTCTTCAGAGGAACGGGACCCACAAGGGGATCAGGCAGACCCAAGTCCCGACGGTTCAGACAGGGAAAATTCCACTATAGATGAATATTTTTCGGCCTCTCAAGCGGAGAGCCTGTGGATCCAGTCTTTGACAGATATGGTTCGCACTGCCTTTAAACTTCCAGTGCCAGAACCAGTAGCCCCGGAGGTATCCTCATTGGGTTCTTTAAAGGCTCCATTAACTTGTGCGTCTTTTCCAATGCACCCCCTTCTGCGGAACGTGATTTACCAGGATTGGGCTCGACCTGATAGAATCTTTGTCCCTCCTAAAAGATTCTCTATTCTCTACCCTATGGAAGAGGAATATGTAAAGAGATGGGCACTCCCTACAGTGGACGCGGCCATTTCCTGCGTGAATAAATCCCTGACTTGTCCGGTTGAAAATGTCCATATGTTCAAGGATCCGGTCGACAAAAAATTCGAGACCCTACTGAAAGCAGCTTTCACCTCAGTAGGTGCCATGGTTCAGCCAGCAGTAGCAGCCATTGGTGTTTGTCAGGCCCTGAAGGATCAGGCAAAACATATATTAAAGGACATGCCGGCTCAGCATACTCATGAATTAGCAGAATTCCCTAGGGCTCTCTGCTTTGCAATAGATGCTATTAAGGACTCCATCCAACAGGCATCCCGTTCATCTCTACTGATGGTTCACATGCGTCGCCTTTTGTGGCTAAAGAACTGGTCAGCAGAGGCACCCTGCAAAAAGCTTTTAGCAGGGTTTCCCTTTCATGGGGGAAGACTATTCGGGGAAGACCTAGATAAATATATCCACACCATATCAAGTGGAAAAAGTACTTCCTTACCGGTCAAGAAAAGACTGCGTGGGCCCACGTTTAAACGATAGGCCATTGCAGGCTCGGCCCCTTCGACTTCCCGTCAGTATCGACGGCCTCCCGGGCGTTCAGCAGTTAATAGCCGCCCACAGGGACAAGCCGCGGCAAACAAGAGGCCCTGGTCTCGCAAGCCGGCTAAACCAGTCATCAAGTCAGATTCATGAAGGGGCGCCCCCACTCTCTTGGGTGGGGGGAAGACTTCAGTTTTTCTCCGAAGTCTGGAAGGCCAGAATTCCCGACTCTTGGGTTCGGTCCGTAGTAGCCTCAGGCTACAAACTAGAGTTTCGAGAAATCCCCCCTCCTCATTTTCAGGGGTCAAGATTTCCAAGCGACCCGTTAAAGAGGGCCTCTCTCGTAAAGGCGTTGGATCGCCTCTTGCTCCAAGGAGTAATTGTAGAAGTACCAACCCAAGAAAGAGGTCTGGGATTCTACTCCAACCTTTTTGTTATACCAAAACCCAATGGCGACGTCAGGCCTATATTAGACCTCAAACGCCTAAATCGCTTTCTAAGGATTCAGACCTTTCGTATGGACTCCATACGTTCAGTGACAGCCAGCCTGCATCAGGGCGACTTTCTAGCATCTATAGACATAAAGGATGCATATCTGCATGTGCCGATTTACCCAGCACATCACAAGTTTCTTCGTTTTACGATAAATCAAAGTCATTACCAGTTCGTAGCCCTCCCTTTCGGGTTGGCAACAGCTCCACGGGTATTCACAAAGGTGTTAGCCCCGGTGCTAGCCGTCCTAAGGACAGAAGGCATCTTGGTCCTGGCATACCTGGACGATCTCCTGGTTATCGACAGATCAGCTTCCAACCTCAATCATGCAGTAGTCCGCACAGTGCGGCATCTAGAAGAGTTCGGGTGGATTGTGAACCAAGAAAAATCAAGGTTACAACCCACAAGACAGTTGGAATATCTAGGCTTTCGGTTAGATACAGAATGCCAGAGGGTATTTTTACCTCAAGAGAAGATCAGGTCGTTGATTCAAACGATTCAAATAGTCTTAGGCAAAAAGAAGCCGACTATTCGCCTATGCATGCGACTGCTGGGAAAGATGGTGGCCGCCTTCGAAGCAGCGCCCTATGCCCAGATCCATACCAGAATTCTGCAGGCAGCTATTCTCTCTGCTTGGAACAAGTCCATACAGGCATTAGACCGTCCATTAGTTCTTTCCCCAGGAGTCAGGCGCAGCCTGTACTGGTGGCTGATCCCTCAAAAATTATCAAAAGGGAAAACCTTTTGCCCCATCTCGTGGAAAATAGTAACCACAGATGCCAGCCTATCAGGTTGGGGGGCAATCTTAGGAAAACGGACCCAGCAGGGACAGTGGTCAGAGGCAGAAAGGCTGCTTCCCATCAATGTCCTAGAGATCAGAGCTGCTCGGTTGGCCCTGGTCGCCTGGACTCTCCCCCTGCAGGGTCTGCCAGTAAGGATACAGTCCGACAATGCCATGGCGGTGGCATACATAAACCACCAGGGGGGCACAAGGAGCCTAGCGGCCCAAAGGGAAGTAAACTTGATTTTTTCATGGGCCGAAGCCCATGTACCCTGCATCTCAGCAGTGTTCATCCCAGGGATAGACAATTCTCAAGCAGATTTTTTGAGTCGTCAACAGTTACTCCCGGGAGAGTGGTCTCTTTTTTTTTTTTTCAAATATAGTTTTTATTGTCAATTTTCACATAAAACAGAGTAATGTAAACAGTTAGCAAGCGGTCTAAACGCTTTACAATATAGACATAGTATGCAACAAATAGGAACATAGAGATTGTCATTGTAACATTGGTAACCTTAGTAGTGCAGCAACATTCATATATCTACCATCCAGGTAACATTTGGAATTATTGAAGCAGTGAAGTTTCATATTAAAGCTTATATTGTTTCTTACCGTGCAACCTCGGGGGGCGTGTGAAGGGCAGAACCACTCAAGCACCCCTCTAAGGGAGCAAGACTGTGCTCGAGTATTCCACCCCACCAGGTCCCGTTTGGGGGTCATAGGTTGGGTAGTTAGTCAGGAGGGCGAGTAGGACATTTATCAACGTTACAGGTTAAACATTTTGACAAAGGAAGGGGATTCCGTCCAGTCCTTCCACTGTTGCCATAAGTGGAGCTGCATCAGTCTGTCCCCCTGTTTCAAAGCTAGAGTCGTCTCGTAAATGAAATGTTCCTGTGTGGTGCGGATAACATCTACCACCGTGGGAGGGTCAGGGTCCTTCCACTTCCTTGTGATGCTAAGGCGGGCTGCCAGGAGTATATGTACTATGATGTACCGCATCGGGTTAGGGAGCCGGTCGATGTCTAGGGATAGAAGAGCCATTGATGGGCATTCTTCTAGTGAAATGTCAGTGACTGCAGATATAAGGTTAAAGACAGAGTGCCAGTAACGTTTGAGTTTGGGACATTTCCAGAATGTGTGTATCAAATCACCACTCTGTCCACAGTTCCTCCAGCAGGAGGCGGACAGCGTTGCGCTAAACTTAGACATTCTGTCGGGGGTCAGATACCACCGGTGAGTTAGTTTGAATGCGAGTTCCCATAGAGAGGAGCAACATGTGGCTTTGTAGGTGGATAAACAGGCCTTCTCCCATTTGAGAAGCGAGAAGGTTTGTCCTAGATCTTTTTCCCAGCGTGCAAGGGCTGCTGAGCTGGTAAAGGTAGTCTTTTGGTGCAGAATGTTGTAGAACAAGGATATTCCCTTCTTTCTAGTTGTGGGGGATTTAAAGAAGATCCAAGCTATCTGAGGGATCTTCCACGAGAGAGATTTGAGCTTGGCAAGGCAGTGTTGGGTGCGAATGTACAGATACCTATCAGTTTGTGGGAGAAGGTATTCTTTTAAGAGCATGGGGAATGTTTTAGTTTTACCCTCGGCAATAATGTCTGAGACGTATGCAATACCTTTGTGTTTCCATCCCGTGTAGGAAGAGGATTCAATGAGATGTCTCAACGTGTCAATAGGAATGGGCCAGGTCGCTAGGTTGGGGTGAGTGCTCGTAAGTTTAGAGAACTTGGACCAGGTTTTGATGGATGCTACTATGGGGGGTGACATCTGAGCGAAGTGAGTTTTGCCTAATAATGACGCGAACAGCCAGGCCTGTATGTTTTTTCCCGGGATGAATGATGCTTCCATCTGTCCCCATGTTGTGGATGGGGAGGGGTTTGTAAACCAATCTTTTGATTGTACTAAAATAGAGGCCATATAATAGTCCTGGAAATCGACGTATCCCAAGCCCCCAGCTAAACGGTGCTTAATTAGTTGGGAGTGGCCGCATCTAGCTTTTTTACCTTTCCAAACAAATTTGGACAAGATTGTTTGAAGAGATTTGAAGTAGTTGAGTGGGATAGGGATAGGGATAGTTCTAAACAAGTACAATATTTGGGGTAGGTGGAACATTTTGAACGCCGCTAGTCGGCCCATCCATGAGAACTCGAAGGACGCCAGCCTGGTAAGATCAGCCTGTAGTTGTAATCTTAACGGTAGATAATTAGACGCGAATAACGATTTGGTGGATTTAGTCAGTTGGATGCCCAGATAAGTCAAACTGTGATCTGCCCAAGCATATGGGAATTGGAGTTTGATTTGTTGACTAGTGGGTGTATCTAAACCTAGGTCCAGTATGTAAGATTTGGCTTCATTGACCTTGTAATAAGAGACATCGCCGAACCAGGCTAGCGTCTTCTGGATCTCAGGGATAGAGCGGGTAGGGTTTGTGACCATAAGGATCACGTCGTCCGCGAACAGGCTAATTTTGTGTTCTTGATCTGCTAGGGGAATGCCAGATATGGCCGGGTTAGACCGAATTCTTTCTGCCAGGGGTTCCATGACAAGGTTGAAAATAATGGGTGATAGTGGACATCCCTGCCTTGTACCGTTGGAGATTTGTAGAGGTGCGGAGAGGGCATCTGCAGAGAAGACCTGCGCAGTGGGATTGGAGTACAGGGCCATTATAGCATCACGGATTGTACCTTTAATGCCAAATTTTGACAGGACCGCTGAGATATAATCCCAGTGGACCCTGTCAAAGGCCTTTTCGGCGTCTAGGGATAGTAGTAGTGCTGGGGTTTTAGTGGTTTCTACATGGTGAATGATGTTAATCATCCGTCTTGTGGCATCAGAGGCCTGCCGACCTTTAGTGAATCCTGATTGATTCGGGGAGATAAGGATTGGGAGTAAATCTTCTAATCTTTTGGCAATCATTTTTGCAAATAATTTTACATCGAGGTTAAGTAAGGAGATGGGACGAAAGTTTTTCGGGGTGGTGGGTTCCTTTCCCGGTTTGGGTAGGGTCACCACCAAGGCTTTGAGCATTTCGGGAGGGAACGACGAGGATGTCGCAGCTGAGTTGAAAACTTGGCATAGTGTAGGAGCTAGAATGTCTTTAAACTGTTTGTAGTATTCCCCAGTGAAGCCGTCGGGGCCTGGTGATTTAGAGTTGGGCAATGTTTTTATGGCTGATATGATTTCAGTGATTGAGAAGGGGGAGTTTAGGTCTGCCAGCTGTTGGGGAGTTATAGAAGGGAGATTTAGGGGATCTAGAAAGTCATGGATCATCTCAGGAGAGGGTTGGGCTGTAGTCGGGTCCGCTGCTAAGTTATACAGGTCCGCATAATACGCACTAAAGGCGTTTGCTATTTCTTGGGGTTTGAGGAGCTTTTCGTTAGTGTGAGGATGCTGTATGTAAGGGATTTTTGTTTTAGCCCTGTGACCTTTAACCCTTTGAGCCATCGCTTTGCCTGCCTTATTGCCCGTCGAGTATAAGGTGGATTTAAACCTCTTATAAGCGTTAACATGTTTATCAAGAAGGAGTGTCCTCAATTCCTGGCGGAGGGAGAATATCTTAGATTGTAAGAGTGGGGAGGGATTTAGTTTATTCAGGGATTCAGTCACGGTTATCTCATTCGTCAGTTCGTCTATGCGTTGGGTTCTTTTTTTTTTAGCTCTAGCCCCCATCTGGAGAAATGAACCTCTGATGACCGCCTTGTGAGCGTTCCATACCACCAGCGGGTCGGACACTGACCCCTGATTAAGGGAGAAGTAATCTTCCAATTTCTGTTTAATGGAGTTGGAGTAGCATGGTGTTTGAAGTAGGTGGTTGTTAACCCTCCAAATATAGGAATTAGGATGACGAGCGTCATCGGTGACAGTAATGCTAACAGGAGCGTGGTCCGACCAGGTGGTGGCATGTATAGAGGAGTCTAAAATTTTGTGTAGCAATCGGCTGTCAGTCATAAACAAATCGATACGTGAGTAGGTGTTGTGACGCGGCGAAAGGAACGTGTAATCCCTCTCACTCGCATGACAGCACCTCCAAACATCATACAAGTCATTAGCATTAATGAAAGTTTCTAGAGGTGAAGAACAGCGTTTGTTGCCAGCAGTGGAGTCCATTACGGGATTTGGTACCATATTGAAGTCGCCACAGATCATCAAATGGCCTTGTTGTACTTTGCGGGCCGCTCGCAAGGTTTTTCTGAGAAAAGGCATTTGGCCATGGTTCGGGGAGTAGATCGAGACCAGGGTGTAGGTGACGTTATTGAGGATGCAGACCAGGATAATGTATCGCCCGTCCGGGTCGATAACCGAGGTCAATAGTTGAAAAATAACAGTGTTCTTGACGGCAATCATAACTCCTCGTTGTTTTTTAGAGAAGGATGACTGGAAAACATGGGGGAATTGCCTATGCTGGCATTTGGGGGAGGCCCCCGTAGCAAAGTGTGTCTCTTGGACACACAATACATCACATTTATAGTCGAGTGCGGATTTCCAAAGAGAGGAGCGTTTTACAGGGTGATTCAGCCCTTTAGCATTGAGGGAAAGAACAGTGATCCCCATTGTGGGTGGGTGGTGGTGTGGCGTGGGTGTAGTTACTCACAGTTGTGGATGGTGATGCAATAGTCCAGATGGCAGAAGGTGGTGGTGGCTGTGATGGGGGGTAGACGTGCTTCTGTACAAGGAGATTTTCAGATGTTGAGCCTTCTAGGAAATAAAATGTATTAGTACAGAATTTTAATGAGATTACAAAAAAAAAAAAAAAAAAAGAAAAAAGTCCCAGGGCAGTCCAAGCCTGGTTACTGCACCAATGGAATATCAACTTGCGTGGAACAATATGAGCAATGGGGGATAGGAGGATAAGAAAAAAAAGTCTATAACTGCAGAACAAAGAAAAATAAAACAAGCACAAATTCGTCAGCAAGAACCGCTCATAAGAGCAGCTGACTAGTAATGGGGAAAGTTCAGCGAGCAGGTGTACAATCGCATAGCCGGACCGGACCAGGTCATACGTTGTATGTAGTAGTAGTATAGGGCTGGTTGATCAACGGTGGGTGGTCTTCTTTTTCTCCCGATCAGACCCGAACGTGAACGGATTAGGAGGGCCATGAGGGCCTGGGTGGTTAGGAGAGGGGTCAGGCAGGATGCCCCATGAGTGTAGCAGCTTCATTCCTCCTTCCAGTGTGGAGATGGTGTGTGGCACGCCATTGTGCGTGACCAGAATGGTCGCTGGATGGCGCCATTTGTAGACAATCTTGTGGTTATGCATGGCTTTGGTTATGGTTTTCAGTTGTCTCCTCAATTGCAGCGTGTACTGGGACAGGTCGGCATATAGTTGGATGTCAGAGTACGGAGCTGGGAGCGGAGATAGTTCTCTGGCTTTCATAAGGATCTGTTCTTTTGCCTGGTAGAAGTGTACACGAAGTAGAACATCGCGGGGGACGTCTGCTTCAAGGTGGCGCGGTTTGGGGATGCGGTGTATGCGATCGATCGTTAATTCGATCGGGGAGAGGTCTGGCAGCATAGTGGAAAATAGCGTGGCGGCAAAGTTGTGCAGGTCTTTAGGTTGGACTGATTCAGGGACCCCACGCATTTTGACATTATTGCGTCTGGACCTGTCCTCTAAATCTGCGAGTTTTGCTTTGATCCAGAGGGAGTCCTCTTTCTGATCATTACATGCATCCACCAGATCATTAACCGTCTCCGTGCATTCCTCCATCTTGCTTTCTATAAACTGTACCCTATTGTCCATGTGTTTCATTTCTAGTGAGAATCTGTTAATCAGTGATGATAGATTGGTCATAAGGGAAGATTGTAGTGACATGAGCATGTCCTTCATAGTGGTGTCCAGCACTGGTTGGCCAGATGTTGGGAATTGAGCTATGGAGGATTGCAGTGAGGAGATTGCAGAAGGGTTGTGTAGGCCTGTACTCACTGTGTCTGAGGCCTGGTTGGAGGCGTCCAGTCGCATCCTCGACTTCGCGGGGCTCTGTGTTATCGGGGTAGCAGGGGAGTCGTCCTGGGGCACATGAGAGTGGAGTCCTGATCTTGGATGTTGTGGATGCAGGTCCGGGGAGTCTCCGTAGGACAGCGATTGCCTGCTTGCCGCTCCGTCGGCGCCATCTTGGCCTCTGCGGCGCGGCTGGAAGGAGAAGGCCTCCAGCCGCTTCAGCCCCTTTTCCTGAACCCTCTTGCGGGACATCGTTGCGGCGGAGTGATGGGAGGGTGATCGGGCAGACACTATGTGGCAGCTGCGGCGATGGTCGCCCTGTTTCGTCGCTTTGGTCCGGTCGGGTCAGCGGAGCTCACGGCTCAAGCGTCCATCTTCATGCGCGCGCCGGAGAGTGGTCTCTTCACCCCCAGGTATTCCAAGAGATTTGCCAAAGATTCGGAGTTCCCGATGTGGACATCATGGCAACAAGATTCAACAAGAAGTTGGACAAATTCGTATCCCGAGCCAGGGACCCCTTGGCCTACGGGACCGATGCGTTGGTTTGCCCCTGGCACCAGTTTTCTCTCCTGTATGCGTTCCCTCCACTACAGATGATTCCCCGCCTTCTACGAAGGATCAGGGTGGAGCGCAGGCCGGTGATCCTGGTGGCCCCAGCCTGGCCCAGAAGGGCTTGGTACGCACTCATCGTGAGGATGTCAGTAGGGGCACCGTGGCCACTCCCCCTGCGCCCAGATCTGCTGTCTCAGGGCCCGATCTACCACCCTGCTTCACAGCAGCTAAATTTGATGGCTTGGCGGCTGAATCCCTAATTCTTAAGGGCAGAGGCCTCTCAGCCCAAGTCATATCTACGTTAATTCAAGCTAGAAAGCCAGTCTCTAGAAATATCTATTGCAGAGTCTGGAGAACCTATGTGGAGTGGTGCGAGTCTCAAGGAGGGCATCCTCGCAAGTTTTTTATTGACAGGATCTTGCGATTCCTCCAGGTTGGCGTTGACAAGGGGTTGGCTCTTAGTACTCTAAAGGGGCAGGTGTCTGCCTTATCGATATGGTTTCAAAGGCCTTTGGCCACACATTCGCTTGTGAAAACCTTTTTGCAGGGGGTCTTGCATGTAAATCCCCCTATTAGAGCTCCCCTCTGCCCCTGGAATTTAAATCTGGTCTTGTCAGCTTTACAAAAGCAGCCGTTTGAACCTCTGACAGAAATCCCTCTTGTGCTGCTAACCCGAAAGTTGGTTTTCTTGGTGGCTATGGCTTCGGCCAGAAGGGTCTCCGAGCTGGCAGCCTTGTCTTGCAGGGAACCGTACCTGATTCTGCATAAGGACAGAGTGGTTCTGCGGCCTCAGCCTTCTTTCCTTCCTAAGGTCATATCCAGTTTTCACTTGAATCAGGACCTAGTCCTACCATCCTTCTTTCCTACTCCCCAGTCCAGAGAGGAAAGACTGCTTCATACTTTGGACGTGGTTCGAGCCATGAGGGTTTATCTCAAGGCTACAGAAAAGATTCGGAAAACAGATGTGCTTTTCGTTCTCCCGGATGGCCCCAAGAAGGGTCAGCCGGCTGCCAAGTCTTCCTTGGCTAGGTGGATTAAGCAGCTGATTTTTCAGGCCTATGGTCTGAAGCGCGTTCCACCTCCCTTATCAGTTAAAGCCCATTCTACGAGGGCCATGAGTTCCTCCTGGGCGGCACACCATCAGATCTCTATGACACAGGTTTGCAAAGCGGCAACCTGGTCTTCCGTACATACGTTTACTAAATTTTATAAGTTGGACGTCGCAAAAGCTACGGACGCAGCATTTGGGCAGGCGGTCCTACGGGCAGCAGTATAGAATCCTCTGGCCCGGTTCACGCCCCCTTTTTTTCTGTTGGTGGAGCTATATTTTACCTCCTGATATATTTTCTGTTTGGCTATTTTTTTTTGGCCTTACGGTCTCCCTCCCTTCATGGAGCATTGCTTTGGGACATCCCATATGTAATGGCTATGCGCTCTGTGTCCCGTGATGTACGATAAAGAAAAAAGGATTTTTAATAACAGCTTACCTGTAAAATCCTTTTCTTGAAGTACATCACGGGACACAGAGCTCCCACCCCTCTTTTGGGGAACATTGTGTAACCTCAGAGAAATTGCTTGCTACAAAACTAAAGCACTCTCAGTGGGAGGGGGTTATATAGGGAGGAACTTCCTGTGAAGTTGATTACACCAGTGTCCACACCTGAAGGTACCCATATAACCCATATGTAATGGCTATGCGCTCTGTGTCCCGTGATGTACTTCAAGAAAAGGATTTTACAGGTAAGCTGTTATTAAAAATCCTTTTATTGTTAGCCTGATATATCGATGTTGCTGATATCTGAGCCTGTAAGTATAGTCAACTGTGAATGAATTCTATATGAATCAGCCAGTGTCCATATATCATCCTACATATAGTAGATATAGGTATGGTAGGGCTGCATGTGGTAAAGATATTCTAAAAATTATTCAAAAAACAGTTGAGGTCAAAGTCCACATTGAGGCCTGAAGGCGACAATGTATTTAAAGTGTGAATCCAACTTGATTCCTTTTGGCTGATGACCCTTATCATATGGCTACCTCTCCACGATGGTTTATATTTTTCTATTCCCCAAAATTGGAGAGAGCTAGGGTCTTGATTGTGTACCTGTGCAAAATGTCTTGGTACGCTATGCTTAGTGCGTCCTTTGATAATATTGCGTACGTGTTCTTCTATTCGTACTTTCAAGGCTCTTTTGGTTCTGTCAACGTACTGCAATTTACAGTCACATTGAAGTACATATATGACTCCTATAGTATGGCAGCCTATGAAATCTCTAATCTGATACATTTGTCCTGTATTGGTACCAGTGAACTGCATTATTTTCCCCTGTCTCGCATGTCTGCATGCAAAGCAATTTCTACAAGGAAAAAAGCCTTTTCCATCAAAGAAGGAAAAGTTTGGTTTTGGAGGGGGTACAATAACTCCTTTGACCAATATGTCTCTGAGTGTGGGAGCTCTCTTAAATACAATATTGGGTCTAGGTGGAAGTATGTGTTTCAAATCCTCGTCACTTAGTAGTATAGGCCAATGTCGTCCAATAAGTTTATTCACATCCCTATGTTGGGTGTTGTAGTCTAGTATGAGACATGGTGCATTGTCCTGTTTGACCGCTGTGGTCTTTTTGTTCTCCAACATTGTTTTTCTGTCCAGATTCTGGACATGTTGGATCTGTTCTTTCAACCATAGTCTGTCGTATCCCTTTTCTTCAAACCTATTACCAATGAAATTGGCTTGTTCTTGGAAGTCTTCTTCCTTCGTGCAATTTCTCTTTAATCTAATTAATTGGCCTTTGGGTATGTTATATAGCCATGGTTTGAAGTGACAGCTGTCTATGGATAAGTAGCTGTTAGTATCTACTGCTTTAAAGTGTGTTTTTGTTGTGATTCTGTTCTCTTCCAACGAGATATTAAGATCTAAAAAGTCTACTGATTTTGCATCTATTTTCCAAACTAGTTTGATGTTTTTGTCATTGTTATTCAACTCATTCAGGTAATTTTCCAGACTCTGTTTACTGCCATTCCATAATATGATTACATCATCGATGTATCTTTTATATAGTGTGAGTTCTGTTGGCATATTATTATAGACCGCTAGTTCTTCCCACTGTGCCATAAAGGCATTGGCCACACTGGGGGCGAATTTGGCACCCATGGCTATGCCTATGGCTTGCTTATAATAAATTTGGTCATGCCAGAAATAATTATATTTCAAGCAGAATTCAAGGCATTTGATTAGATATTTACGCTGTTGACATATCAGGTTGCTATGATTGCGTAATAGCCATTTTGCAGCATGGCAGGCCTCGTGGTGTCCCACTATGGTATACAGAGATGTAACGTCAGCCGTAGCTAATAGTGTCTGGCCTTCTAATACTGTTGCAGAGTCAATGAGTTGGAGTACATGTTTGGTATCTTTTAGGTAGGCTTTGGTGTTTTGAACCGCAGGTTGGATAAAGTAGTCGATGTACTGTCCCATCCTTGATGTAAGGGATTCTATACCATTAACAATGGGGCGTCCCGGTGGATTTTCTTTCGACTTATGAATCTTCGGTACTGTATAAATTATTGGGATACGGCAGCATTCTGGTATAAGATATTTAGCTTCTTTTTTGTTTAAAATGTCTTTTTTTATTCCTAAGTTGACCACTAATTTTAGTTCCTTTTTATATTTATGTGTCGGATTGCCGGACAGTCTGATATATGTGTCCTTATCAGACAATTGTCTGGCAATTTCTCCCATATATTGTTCTTTAGATTGAATGACTATAGCTCCGCCCTTGTCTGCAGGGCGGATAACTATGTCATTTCTATCTGTGAGGAGTTTGATACCCTTTTTCATATGTATTGGGTCAAAGCTCTTCTTCACTTTGAGAGTTTCCAGATCTTCTAATACTGATCTTTTAAATACTTCTATATGATGATTGTCAGAGACTTGTGGATTGAATGTCGAATTATTTCTTAAGGAGCTATAGCTGATTTTGACTTTGGGCGATGTACTTTGATCAATCATGGCACTGGGTTGGATGTTTTGGAATCTATCATTTAGGAAATATTTCTTCATGTTTAATTTTCTAATATATTTCCTTATCCCGATGTACGTGTCAAATTTGTTCAAGTTTTTCACTGGTGCATGTTTAAGTCCCCTGTCCAAAACTGCAAGTTCTTCAGGCGTGAGTGGGACCGAGCTCAGATTTACCACGTTCTCTCCTCGTTTGATCTTTTTCTTTTGTTGTCTCTTTCCTGCTCTGTTTCCCCTTTTTGTTCTGGACTTGCTTTTGGTCCTGTTTCTTGTTGGCGTTTCTTGGGCGAGAGGTGAGGATCTTGTGTATATCTTCGAGGGGAGAATTCTCTCCTCTAAAAATATGCTGCGCTGCAAAAAAAAGTAAATAAGTGAATCTATATACTTGTGTCGACACCAAGTTCCTTAATGGATGGTATAAACTTAAAATAAAATAAAACACTAATGAGGTGAAACAGAAAAGTCCAAGCAAAATCACAATCACATATGTGAAGCAAAAGTCCATCTGTGTCCTATAAACACCCGAAAAGTGTTAGAAGAAGGATCTTCAAGTGAAATCAATCAAAGGCACCTCCACCTCTATAAAAAAATGCCTGCTTACCAGCTCCAACTTAAAAACTGCATTTGTTATTATACTGTGCTGCTCCTAATAGTCCTCAGCCGTCCACCTCCTCATACAGATGATCCAGAATCGATCAATGCCACATCCGAGGGTATGGAGAGAAAGAAACTCATAGAGTAGTATTGTAGGCAATCGCGTTTATTAAAATAAAAAATAAAACTCACATGATTCTTTGTAAAATAAGCGTGTTAGGTAAAAGCCGGCCGGCTCAATACTATCGCTCGTCCTTCCGGATTGTCGGTAAGCGGTGACGTCAGCACGCCGCTCTTCCCTACGTCGTTTCGTCACAGATGACGTCTTCCAGGGGTACGAGCGGCGCGCTGATCCACCGCTAATTATACATTCTGCGTGTCATTCGGAACGCCCAGTTCTGACATCCGGGAGTCCTTGACACTGATCCTCCATCTTGAAAGAGGGATCCTTGCCCCTACTCTTCTTAGATTACGGCTACACTGGCATTAAATGTAAACAGATCTAAGGCACAAGGCTTTAAGATAGCGGGGACTTTGTAGTAAATTAAATATGGACAATAAAAATTAAATTCTAAAGTTAAAATGAAAGCGACATGGTTCAATCGCTATCAGTGCTCGGTAACATAGCGTATCAACTGGGTGAATATTAACAAGGACATGCACATGATGAGAAGCCATTTAGTAGATAGCTACAAACATTTCTTAATTACTATGAACAGCCTCCACTATCAATGTGATAGGGGACTATACCTATGCTTCCGCAACTGAATAAAAAAATGTATATATATGTAAATAATCTTAAAAATTATTTTTAAAAATTATTTTGTCTACCAGTAAGCTGATTCAATCTGAATGAAAAAGCTTACTTGGAAGCTTGTGGCAGCAAGCTAGGAAAAGGAACAGAACATTTCTAGAATAAATAAGTTAGGAAAAATATGCTAATGGGACCAATAAATAACAGTCCCTAAATGTCCCTTTGGTTTTCTAAAAAGGAGGCCAAATTTAATGGTAGTAGTGCTATTGAAATCTACCTACCACATTCAGATGTTTAAAGCATCAGAGGGGTTATATGTGTACAGTATGAGTCCCGGATCTCAGAGCTGGTTCACACTGATATTAGCAACCTTATAACAATATACACTTATGGTCTGATTCAAACATAATGTGAAATAAATGTCCTAACTGTTATCTATGAACGCATTTACGTCTACATCAACATTCATTCCATACGGGGTATAAGTTCGTACTTTATGAATCCAGGCCATTTCTAGCCTGGACAGTTCCCTTACAAGTGATCCACCTCTCCAATGGGCATCAAATTTATCAATGCCAAAGAAGAGGGTCCCCTCTGGGTTGCGGTTATGATGTAAATCATAATGAAGTGACACAGAGTGCTGAGAGAAACCTGACCTGATATTTGTCAGGTGTTCTCCCAGTCTTACTTGCATCTGCCTCTTAGTCCGGCCTATATACTGTAGTCCACATGGGCATTGTAATAAATACACTACACCCGTGGAACTACAAGTAATAAAAGGTTCTATTAGATGTTCCCTAGAGGTACTGGTTGAAACAAACTTAAGGGTTTTCTTAGAGGTCACTTTATTTATCTTGCATATTTGACATCTCCGACATTGATGGTACCCTGCGATACCTCTCTGAAAAAATGAAACCTTTTTGGTAGGAGGATCAACTACATTTGGAGCTATTTTGTTTCGCAACGAAGGCACACCTCTAAAGATAACTTGAGGGTTCGGGGGAAGAAAGGTTTTGAGGACCCTATCATTCTCAAGTAAATGCCAATGCTTCTTAATTATTTTTCTAATGACATAATGTTGTGTAGAGTAGGATGTAACAAATGGTACCACCGGACCAGTCTGACTGGCTTTAGGGGCGGGGTCCAAAAGAAGTTTGCGATCAGTCTCAGCCACTTCTTTTATAGTTTGTTCTAAGTGGTTGCGATCATAACCCTTCTCTACCAGTCTTTTTCTTAGAATTTCTGTTTGAGAGTAAAAATCATCGAGGGTGGTGCAGTTCCTCCTCATTCTGGTAAACTGGCTCTTAGGTACAGATTTGAGCCAGTTCTGATGATGGCAACTACCCACTGGAATGAATGAGTTTCTATCCGTCTTTTTAAAGAACGTTTTAGTTTTATAGGCCCCCACATCCTCCATGATTGTAAGGTCCAGAAAATTAATCTTTTCCTGATCCGCCTCATGTGTGAGATGGATCCCTCTCTCATTCATATTCAACATATCAATGAAATCATCTAGCTGGGATTTAGTGCCATTCCATAGGAGGAGGATGTCATCAATGTACCTTGCCCAAAGTTTGATGTGCGGACTAAAATTGCTGTAGACGACATCCTCCTCCCACTTGGCCATAAACAAATTCGCCAAGCTTGGGGCGTATTTGGCGCCCATCGCGACACCTTTGACTTGTCGGTAAAAGCTATGGTCGAACCAAAAGTAATTGTGCCCTGCAGCATACTCCAGCAGTTCAAGAATAAAGTCTCTCTGTTTTTGTGGTAAATCAGAGAGAGTATCCAAATAATATTTTACTGCTGTTATGCCCAAATTATGTGGGATAATTGTGTACAACGAACTCACGTCCGCTGTCACTAGCCAAGTGTCAGTGTGGGGCTCTATCTGAGAGAGCAAATTAATCACCTGCCTTGTGTCCCTTACATAAGATGGCATCTTTTGCACCAACGGTTGTAAGAAGTGGTCAATATATTTGCCCACCCTGGACGTAACGGAATCTATACCGCTTACTATGGGGCGTCCAGGGGGGCAAGTGAGGCTCTTATGAATCTTGGGGAGGCAGTAAAGAATCGGTATCCTAGGTGCCCTAGGAATAAGGAATTGTTGTTCCTTTTCATTAAGTATACCCAAATCTGCCCCCTTCTTAACCAGCACTTCTAAGTTGTCTTGATATTGTTGGACAGGGTTCCCCTTAAGAAGTGCATAAGTATCTCGATCGTCTATCAATTTCTTAGTCTCA
Organism: Rana kukunoris; assembly: GCA_029574335.1. NCBI lineage: Eukaryota > Metazoa > Chordata > Amphibia > Anura > Ranidae > Rana > Rana kukunoris. Next base: position 312,501,082 of record CM056051.1, on the reverse strand, counting down.
TTGATGTACATAGATCTATCCATTAGGACTATCCCGCCACCCTTATCCGCTGGTCTAATGACCAATTGTTTGTTGGTGCATAGGGAATCTAACCCTTTCACTAAATTCTGGTCCATCTTACAGTTAGAGACTTTGACTTTTTCCAAATCTCTAAGGAGTACATCTCTGAAAACTTTGATGGACGGGGCCAACGCCCCCGGGGGATTCCAGGTGGACGCATTGGACAATCCTGAATGTGAAATGAGGTTTTGTCCCATGGATCTATCTGAATTGGGAATACCAGCAAAGTACCGTCTAATGTTAACTTTCCGGACATACCGGTGAATGTCCATGTACGTTTGGAATTTGTTTAATTTCTTTGGGGGGGCGAACTTTAGTCCCCGATCTAACAGGACCAATTCTGATTCTGTGAGAATATGGGAACTAAGATTGTAGATGCCTATGTCATCTACACTCTTGGTTTCTTTAGGTTTTGTCCGCCTCCCCCCTCTGCACCCTCTTTGTTTTCCACTGGTCTTTTGGTTCCTTGACTGGCCCTGGGAAAACCCCAATGTTCCCCCGCATCAACATTGGGTTGATCAGAAGAAAAATCTCTAGAAGGGCCTAGCCGGTAAACCTCTTGTATTTGATTATTCCGCTCATAATTAACATGACTCGAAATGCGTGGGCCTTCTCTGTCAATTAGAGGATAAAAATGATTTCTCGTGTCTGATTCACTGTCATCATCATAATTTGCCCTGCCCCTATCTGAATAATGGTGGACATTATATGGTGTTCTATGTCCTTGATTAGGACCATAGTATTGATTTTCTGCCCCGCTCCTTCCAAAACCATGTTCCCTTCGCGGGGAATCATTGTAATGATGATTTTGGCTGGGATTTGTAGAAACACTGTTCCGGTCCAAATTACTTCCTTGTTTGTTTCGAGAAGTTTTTATATGGCTAGAACCATTGTCATACTGATAGTTGTTGGGAGGAGGGCCTGCTCCCCTATTAGGTGGTGGGTGTGAAGCCCTTTTCACCTTCTTAACAATCTTTTTCTTTTTAGGGGTCTTACCATGATCATTTCTGATCCAAGTATTTACTGTAGGGGTAGTTATCTCATGAGACAACTCTTCCCCTTGCATAATGGCCTCCATCCTAGAATTAGTTTCTGCCTGTTCATCAGCTGCTAGTTTTTTCTGCCACTCAAAAACCAAGCTTAGCTGATAATCATTAAAATCTCTATTATATTTTTTCTTTTTCTTTGATTTCTGTTCGTTTTCTTCTTTATCTAAAATTTTAAGGAGGTTAGAAGGTCTATCTTTATATTCTTCACTCTCCTTGTGGGGTGACATAGTTTCTTTTAGTGTTTTTATCTCACTATCCAGGCTAACTAATTTAGCTTGTTTTTTGCATACCAAAAACTTCAAAAAATTTACTCCGGCATCATTGAAATATCGGAACCACTCTTGAAGTTCTAGGTCTCCTTTTTGGGGGCTAACCTGCCATCTGAGGCTCCTTGGTACCATATTAAGTTTAATATAGGTCTCCAAAAAAGCCACATCCCATTGGGTGTGAACCTCTGAGATGGTGAGGTTTTTAAGTCTAATGAACTGCCCGCTCAAATCACCCTCTTTATACATCTGGAATACACCTTCTGTATTAAAATTCTTAGATGCTCGGTATTCAAACACATCCATGGTAAAGGGCGTAATTGAGCTATGCAATATCACTTATGGGCGTGAACGAACCCAAGAATTCTCTCCTGTCCCTGTCTAAAAAAGGACGTGGTGCTGTCTGTTGTTGGTAGCCATAATATTGACGTGGGTCTTCCTGGTAAGGTTCTTGATAATGTCTCAATGGTTCATATCTATTATGGGTCATTAGTGGAGTTCTATTTGGTGCTCCATAATAGTCTGTCATATGTGGTGGTCCTCTAGAGTAATAGCCATATTGATCGTAATTCTGTACAGGTCCTCTATTGGATCCTCCTTGTGGTTCATAATTAGGAGGAGGAGGTCCTCCATATAATCACGAAAGAAATCCGAGAGAAAATAAATTGTGAGATTGACCGTTGTTATATGGTTTCTTGTATGGCTTCTTATTGGGTTTCTTCCATTGTTTTTTAGGTGTATGTGATACATAGTATCCGTTAGTGGGTTGTCCATATTGGGGTCTCATATCATCCCGATTGGGTCCTTGTTCTTCCCATCTGGGAGGGGCCCTTGTTTGTGACATAGTGGGATCTAGTATTTTGACCTCTCTTACTGGTGTAGATTGTGTCGAACTTGGTTGTATTGGTTCTGTCTTTTGTTGCCACTTAAAGACGTGTCCGGCTTTGTAATCTGCCATGTCTCTTTGAAACTTTTTAGTTTCTGGACAGAAAAACAATGTTGGAGAACAAAAAGACCACGGCGGTCAAACAGGACAATGCACCATGTCTCATACTAGACTACAACACCCAACATAGGGATGTGAATAAACTTATTGGACGACATTGGCCTATACTACTAAGTGACAAGGATTTGAAACACATACTTCCACCTAGACCCAATATTGTATTTAAGAGAGCTCCCACACTCAGAGACATATTGGTCAAAGGAGTTATTGTACCCCCTCCAAAACCAAACTTTTCCTTCTTTGATGGAAAAGGCTTTTTTCCTTGTAGAAATTGCTTTGCATGCAGACATGCGAGACAATTCCAGGGGAAAATAATGCAGTTCACTGGTACCAATACAGGACAAATGTATCAGATTAGAGATTTCATAGGCTGCCATACTATAGGAGTCATATATGTACTTCAATGTGACTGTAAATTGCAGTACGTTGGCAGAACCAAAAGAGCCTTGAAAGTATGAATAGAAGAACACGTATGCAATATTATCAAAGGACGCACTAAACATAGCGTACCAAGACATTTTGCACAGGTACACAATCAAGACCCTAGCTCTCTCCAATTTTGGGGAATAGAAAAATATAAACCATCGTGGAGAGGTAGCCATATGATAAGGGTCATCAGCCAAAAGGAATCACGTTGGATTCACACTTTAAATACATTGACGCCTTCAGGCCTCAATGTGGACTTTGACCTCAACTGTTTTTTGAATAATTTTTAGAATATCTTTACCACATGCAGCCCTACCATACCTATATCTACTATATGTAGGATGATATATGGACACTGGCTGATTCATATAGAATTCATTCACAGTTGACTATACTTACAGGCTCAGATATCAGCAACATCGATATATCAGGCTAACAATATAGAGATTGCCATCTACTATATATTTTATTTTTTCCATTTTATTCTATTATGTTCCATATACTGTATGTCCTATTTATGAATACGTATGTACTCTATATACAGTTTGATATGTTACTATACTATTTATGTTATCTGCTGACCTCAGGTTGGATGTGAGAGTATTGATTTGGCTGGCCACATACTTATACATTCGATACAGTAGGGTCCATATGCAGATGGGTATCTATCATATTTCATTGTAGACTATTTCACCCACCCACATATATAGCATATTAACACGGGTTGTCCAAGAGAGGTATTCCTCTCCGTCCTGTGTATTTTATTTTATTTATATTTTATACATTTTCATATATTGGTTTACTTTTAATATCTTATTAATTGATTCCTTGCAGTGTCTCATACATGCTCCAAAAATGTCTAGACCGCAAGCTTTTATTGCATTTACTGCATGGTCTTTTAAAAAAGCCACTTCCACATACTGTCAAACAGGATGTGTTTTAAGATTTTCAGCGCCATAATCATTGGGTGGACGCTGCAGTGATATATACCATCTCTAGGCATAATCATTTATTGTATATTGCCATTCGCGGCTCCACCTAGTGCCAGAATATAGTCCTTAGTAATGGACTTCAAGAAAATGGCGCTTTGTTTACTTCCGGTTTTTGAGTATTTAAGGTCCGGCCTAACAGCCAATCAGCATCCCTGAAGAAGTCACGAGACCGTGACGTAACGACGTAGGAAGTGCGACCACGTGACACTCACAGCCAACCGGAGGCTAACAGACGCAAGACGGCGTTTGTATTCGCCGTGCTCTGTACTCAGCTGTTTGTTTGCCGTGTTTTTTATAACCTTCATGTAAGAGGCTTATTTTTTATTAAACCCCCCTCTTGTTAAACGGGCTTCACTATTTTTGGTATTCTTTATCCCACGCTTCCACTTGGCATCATGAGCTGCTAGATCCTGGACCTCCACCACGGACGATCACTCTATATACAGCGTCAGGATATCCCATAGAGAATACAAGAAAAGGAACCACCATTGCCTACCGACTGCACTATTACCATCACCCTAAGGTAAGGGCAATATGAGATCATTTTCTGGATGAGCTCACCCCTCACAGAAGACCCACCAGTCAACCTTAACCCATCGTGTCTCTTCACCATAGACTATTATTTTGTTACACATTGCTCACCCAGCTTATAGGGTGTAGCTACCTACATTTATTGTGTTAGCTTGCTTCACCACTCACCAGCTAAGCACTTTGTGTGATTTTGTTTGATTCTGATTTGATTTATATTGCACGTATACATCATTGTACACTTTTCACATTTACTTTAGTGCTTATCACTCTCTTTTTTACATATTCACTAGCGGCCTGTTACCTTTAGATGCAGCAGCTTTAGTTCACAGTTCTATTGGTCACATTCCAACACTCGCAGCAGCGCAGTAGAATTTTCTTTGCACATTGTCACAGTATATAAATATATATATATATTTTTTTTTGCGTTTTTGTAAGTGCCTTGTATTGCAAGGGTCTTAACAAGGGTGTCAGGCTGCTGAGATGATTTTGTGTGGTTTCAAGGGTCTCGATGAGTGTGGGGCTGCTGAGAAGGTATTGCTTGATAATGTCTCAATGGTTCATATCTATTATGGGTCATTAGTGGAGTTCTATTTGGTGCTCCATAATAGTCTGTCATATGTGGTGGTCCTCTAGAGTAATAGCCATATTGATCGTAATTCTGTACAGGTCCTCTATTGGATCCTCCTTGTGGTTCATAATTAGGAGGAGGAGGTCCTCCATATAATCACGAAAGAAATCCGAGAGAAAATAAATTGTGAGATTGACCGTTGTTATATGGTTTCTTGTATGGCTTCTTATTGGGTTTCTTCCATTGTTTTTTAGGTGTATGTGATACATAGTATCCGTTAGTGGGTTGTCCATATTGGGGTCTCATATCATCCCGATTGGGTCCTTGTTCTTCCCATCTGGGAGGGGCCCTTGTTTGTGACATAGTGGGATCTAGTATTTTGACCTCTCTTACTGGTGTAGATTGTGTCGAACTTGGTTGTATTGGTTCTGTCTTTTGTTGCCACTTAAAGACGTGTCCGGCTTTGTAATCTGCCATGTCTCTTTGAAACTTTTTAGTTTCTGGACAGAAAAACAATGTTGGAGAACAAAAAGACCACGGCGGTCAAACAGGACAATGCACCATGTCTCATACTAGACTACAACACCCAACATAGGGATGTGAATAAACGTATTGGACGACATTGGCCTATACTACTAAGTGACAAGGATTTGAAACACATACTTCCACCTAGACCCAATATTGTATTTAAGAGAGCTCCCACACTCAGAGACATATTGGTCAAAGGAGTTATTGTACCCCCTCCAAAACCAAACTTTTCCTTCTTTGATGGAAAAGGCTTTTTTCCTTGTAGAAATTGCTTTGCATGCAGACATGCGAGACAATTCCAGGGGAAAAGAATGCAGTTCACTGGTACCAATACAGGACAAATGTATCAGATTAGAGATTTCATAGGCTGCCATACTATAGGAGTCATATATGTACTTCAATGTGACTGTAAATTGCAGTACGTTGGCAGAACCAAAAGAGCCTTGAAAGTATGAATAGAAGAACACGTACGCAATATTATCAAAGGACGCACTAAACATAGCGTACCAAGACATTTTGCACAGGTACACAATCAAGACCCTAGCTCTCTCCAATTTTGGGGAATAGAAAAATATAAACCATCGTGGAGAGGTAGCCATATGATAAGGGTCATCAGCCAAAAGGAATCACGTTGGATTCACACTTTAAATACATTGACGCCTTCAGGCCTCAATGTGGACTTTGACCTCAACTGTTTTTTGAATAATTTTTAGAATATCTTTACCACATGCAGCCCTACCATACCTATATCTACTATATGTAGGATGATATATGGACACTGGCTGATTCATATAGAATTCATTCACAGTTGACTATACTTACAGGCTCAGATATCAGCAACATCGATATATCAGGCTAACAATATAGAGATTGCCATCTACTATATATTTTATTTTTTCCATTTTATTCTATTATGTTCCATATACTGTATGTCCTATTTATGAATACGTATGTACTCTATATACAGTTTGATATGTTACTATACTATTTATGTTATCTGCTGACCTCAGGTTGGATGTGAGAGTATTGATTTGGCTGGCCACATACTTATACATTCGATACAGTAGGGTCCATATGCAGATGGGTATCTATCATATTTCATTGTAGACTATTTCACCCACCCACATATATAGCATATTAACACGGGTTGTCCAAGAGAGGTATTCCTCTCCGTCCTGTGTATTTTATTTTATTTATATTTTATACATTTTCATATATTGGTTTACTTTTAATATCTTATTAATTGATTCCTTGCAGTGTCTCATACATGCTCCAAAAATGTCTAGACCGCAAGCTTTTATTGCATTTACTGCATGGTCTTTTAAAAAAGCCACTTCCACATACTGTCAAACAGGATGTGTTTTAAGATTTTCAGCGCCATAATCATTGGGTGGACGCTGCAGTGATATATACCATCTCTAGGCATAATCATTTATTGTATATTGCCATTCGCGGCTCCACCTAGTGCCAGAATATAGTCCTTAGTAATGGACTTCAAGAAAATGGCGCTTTGTTTACTTCCGGTTTTTGAGTATTTAAGGTCCGGCCTAACAGCCAATCAGCATCCCTGAAGAAGTCACGAGACCGTGACGTAACGACGTAGGAAGTGCGACCACGTGACACTCACAGCCAACCGGAGGCTAACAGACGCAAGACGGCGTTTGTATTCGCCGTGCTCTGTACTCAGCTGTTTGTTTGCCGTGTTTTTTATAACCTTCATGTAAGAGGCTTATTTTTTATTAAACCCCCCTCTTGTTAAACGGGCTTCACTATTTTTGGTATTCTTTATCCCACGCTTCCACTTGGCATCATGAGCTGCTAGATCCTGGACCTCCACCACGGACGATCACTCTATATACAGCGTCAGGATATCCCATAGAGAATACAAGAAAAGGAACCACCATTGCCTACCGACTGCACTATTACCATCACCCTAAGGTAAGGGCAATATGAGATCATTTTCTGGATGAGCTCACCCCTCACAGAAGACCCACCAGTCAACCTTAACCCATCGTGTCTCTTCACCATAGACTATTATTTTGTTACACATTGCTCACCCAGCTTATAGGGTGTAGCTACCTACATTTATTGTGTTAGCTTGCTTCACCACTCACCAGCTAAGCACTTTGTGTGATTTTGTTTGATTCTGATTTGATTTATATTGCACGTATACATCATTGTACACTTTTCACATTTACTTTAGTGCTTATCACTCTCTTTTTTACATATTCACTAGCGGCCTGTTACCTTTAGATGCAGCAGCTTTAGTTCACAGTTCTATTGGTCACATTCCAACACTCGCAGCAGCGCAGTAGAATTTTCTTTGCACATTGTCACAGTATATAAATATATATATATATTTTTTTTGCGTTTTTGTAAGTGCCTTGTATTGCAAGGGTCTTAACAAGGGTGTCAGGCTGCTGAGATGATTTTGTGTGGTTTCAAGGGTCTCGATGAGTGTGGGGCTGCTGAGAAGGTATTGCGTTTGCAAGGGTCTCAACAAGGGTGTCAGGCTGCTGAGACGATTTTGCGTAGTTGCAGCGGTCTCAACAGGTGTCAGGTTGCCGGGGGGCTGAGATTGCGTGGTGGAAACGTTTTTTTTTTTTTGCGTTTCTATATATTATTTTTATTTTGAGTTTTGTAAAGGTCATGTGTTGCAAGGGTCTTAACAAGGGTGTCAGGCTGCTGGGATGATTTTGCATGGTTGCAAGGATCTCAATGACTATAGGGCTGCTGAGACGATATTGCGTTTGCAAGGGTCTCAACAAGGGTGTCAGGCTGCTGAGACGATTTTGCATGGTTGCAATGGTCTCAACAGGTGTCAGGTTGCCGAGGGGCTGAGATTGCGTGGTGGAAATGTTTTTTTTTTTGGTTCCAGGTTTTTTTTGCGTTTTTTTTTTGCGTGTTTTTTTTGCGTTTTTATATATATTTTATTTTGCGTTTTGGAAAGGTCATGTGTTGCAAGGGTCTTAACAAGGGTGTCAGGCTGCTGAGATGATTTGCATGGTTGCAAGGTCTCAATCAATAAGAATTGGGTTACTGAGAAAGGATAGAAACACCTGATTTGTTTGTACCTTAAACAAGCAGTATAGGGTAGAAGGACAATGCCTGTATGAATCGTAGGTTCCGTAGGGGCCACCAATGAACGATATGGGAGACAACGAATAGTAGCAAATTGATAGGACATAAAGAATTTAATAACAAATTTTACTTGCGACAGTGGGCCATGCGAGTGAGTTTGCGGCGGACTGTGGCTGGAGTGAAACATGTAGGAAAGGTGTAGGGATGCCATGCATGGGGCAAAACAGCAAGGTTTGGTGTAGAAAATAGAACACGAGAAGTGCGTACGAATGTTTTATAAGCTCCACTGTGGGAACCGAACATGATGCGGGTGACACCATGAGTGGCCACAAATTTTGACATGACAAACAAGCTAACGAATCCTACCTGGGACAATGAACATGCAACTGGGTTTGCTTGGACTGGAGTGGATGTGCAACACATCCGAAGAGTGTGGCGTGGTGTGGCGCCATGCATGACGCACAGGCAATAACTTTGGTAAATAAATGAGAGAGAAGAATCGTGTACAAACAATTCGTAAGTTCCGCTGCGGAAACTAAAACGCACGGCATGGGGGAAACATAGAATGGCAATGGTGGAAAGTATGCAATGTATCTGATACAAAAGGGTTATAAAGAGAAATGACTGATACAAAAACGGTTGTAAAATGCATTAAACAAATCCGATACGAATCGGAAGTAAGGAGTGTTGAACAAATCTGCTGTGAATTGGTTGTAGAGTGTATGCTACCAGCCACCCATCCCCCCAGGCTTATCAAGTGCAGACAAGGCAGCAGGTGAGTTCAATTACCACCTCAATCTGCCAAAGAACCCATACAAAGAATATATGCTAATCTCCAAATGAATGAGACAGCAAGCATGGACACAAATATGAATATACAAATAAATAGTTTGTTTGGCAGGAGGAAGTTACAAATGCACCAAGCTTGTAACTAAGATGTTAGAACATGAGCAACAATAACTCAGAGGCAGATTTGTACAAAAGAAATGCAGGATAGGAAGCATAACGAATTGCAAGATTGCACATGATACAAAAGGTTTGAATACAACCTGCGACAGTAAGCCTTAACCGCCGTCGAAGACCATGAACGGAGAAGCCGCAATGCACTTGCGATGTCGAATGCGATTGAATGCGCAGACTCACGGACATGAGGTGAGCTGGGAAGAGGCGGCCCAGTGACGTGTAGTTATGCACACTGAACCGACAAAGAGCATGTATGAGTGGGCTGCTTAAATACCCTCCAGGCTCCTCCCATAAACTCAGGCCACCATACTGGCCTTCTTATATATATATATATATATATATATATATATATATATATATATATAATGTGTGTGTGTATTCAGGCCAATAACGTTAACCACTTAAGACCCGGACCAATACGCTGGCAAATGACCCAAGGGGTTTTTGCGATTCGGCACTGCGTCGCTTTAACAGACAATTGCGCGGTCGTGCGACGTGGCTCCCAAACAAAATTTGCGTCCTTTTTTTCCCACAAATAGAGCTTTCTTTTGGTGGTATTTGATCACCTCTGCGGTTTTTATTTTTTGCGCTATAAACAAAAATAGAGCGACAATTTAAAAAAAAATGCAATATTTTTTACTTTTTGCTATAATAAATATCCCCCAAAAATATATAAAAAAACATTTTTTTTCCTCAGTTTAGGCCGATACGTATTCTTCTACATATTTTTGGTAAAAAAAATCGCAATAAGCGTTTATCGGTTGGTTTTCGCCAAATTTATAGCGTTTACAAAATAAGCGATAGTTTTATTGCATTTTTATCAATTATTTTTTTTTTACTACTAATAGCGGCGATCAGCGATTTTTTTCGTGACTGCGACAATATGGCGGCCACTTCGGACAATTTTGACACATTTTTGGGACAATTGTCATTTTCACAGCAAAAAATGCATTTAAATTGCATTGTTTACTGTGGAAATGACAGTTGCAGTTTGGGAGTTAACCACAGGTGGCGCTGTAGGGAATGTGTGCCCTAATGTGTGTGTTTACAACTGTAGGGGGGTGTGGCTGTAGGTGTGACGTCATCGATCGCGTCCCCCTATTACAGGGATGACGCGATCGATGCTCCGGCCACAGAGAAGCACGGGGAAGCCGTGTGTACACACGGCTCTCCCCGTTCTTCCGCTCCAGGGACGGATCGCCGCACTGCAGCGGCGATCGGGTCCGCGAATCCCGCGGTCCCGGTCCTGGAGCTTCGGACCGGGTCGCGGGCTGGGTACTAAAACCAACGTATATATACGTTGATGTGCCCAGCCGTGCCATTCTGCCGACGTAAATGTGCAGTAGGCGGTCCTAAAGTGGTTAAACAAGTCTATGTTTAAAGCCATATTTCAATCAGAAGAAGGAAAAAGAGTCGATGACAGTACATTATATAGAAGACTTGGCGTGTAGACCATCTGCAAGTCCAGTGCTGAGTAGATAACACAAGTTGAGTTTTCACTGCTATGCAAAGGACATGGTATCTTGAAGCTAGAATAGACCAGCATGCAAGGGGAGATTGGGGCAGGGATGAAAGAGACAAAGTCTGCAGACAATTAGGGAGAAAAGGTAATGATGAAAAAAAAAAGAAAATCAAAAAGTACAATAAAACAACTTGTTCAAACAAGGACCAGAGGGCACTTTGTTTGCCCATTCTCAGGGGAGTTGAGAAAAACAAACAAACAGAAAAACAAACTTCAGAGCAAAAGCTCCAGAACAGAGGAACCTGGAATAAAAGAACTCTTATGCAGGTACGGGGACACCCTCTACGATCGCTTCTTGCCACCTTTCTTGTTCTTGACTGTCTGCCACTCGTAACGTTGGTCAAGCCGTGTCGGAGGGTTGATCTGGCAGGATGTCCAGGGAACGAAGCAGCTTGAGCCCGTCTTCCAGGTTAGTGATGACCGTATCTTTACCATCATGGGTGACCGTGATTTTCACTGGATAACCCCAGCGGTACGGAATGCTGTGGTTGCGGAGAGCCTTGGTCACAGGAATTAGCGTTTTGCGTTTCTGCATGGTAAATTGCGACAAGTCAGCAAAAAGTTGAATATGCGTGAATTATTCTGGAAGTTGTTCGGACTTCCTGAAAGTAAGCATGAGCTGTTCCTTCACCTGGTAAAAGTGTACTCTCCTCAGCACATCACTGGGAATATTGTCCGGGAGATGAGATGGTTTGGGAAGTCTATGGATACGATCGATATGTAGTTCAGATTCTGAGATAGATGGGAGGATTTGTTGCAAAAGATCTTTGGCATACCGCTGCAGTTGTGTAGGGAGCACCGTCTCAGGCACCCCCCTAATTTTCACATTATTTCTTCTTGACGTAACTTCTAAATCCGTGACCTTTGCCCTCAACCAGGCTATTTCATCTGAGTGGTCAGCATGAGCATCAATGAGAGTATTGTGGGAAGTTGCAAAATCCCCCATTTTCTCCTCAATATGGGCCACCCGTCCTCCTAGCTCTCCTATGTCAGATTTAAAGTTCTGCATACATTGCAGCAAGTCTGTGTGCATGGAGCTATGAAGGGACACTAACATATCCTTCAGGGTGGTGTCAGACACCGCCTTACCCGAGGTAGGAAATGCCGTGAAGGTGTCCACCAGCTCCCTCGTGTCCTCCAGACAGTCGTGGCCTGCGTTCGCCCGCCCCGTGTCGCCACCCAGGCGAGGCTTGGATTTGGCCGGGCTGCGGGTCACCGGAGTGGACATCCCCGGCGAGCCCTGTGCTGAGCCCGATGGAGCTGTGGGGCTCTTTGTGCTGGACCAGGAGCCGTCCGAGGAGGTAGGGGAAGGCGCCACGGAGCCGGCGCCATCTTGGACTAGGCCTCTGCTCCTCGGCGGGTAGAAGTCGTCCAATTTCTTGGGATTCGGCGCATCTTTCCTCTTGCGGGTCATCCTCCGGGTGTCTGCGGGCTCACCCAAGGAGAAAGGGGCACTCTTTGGATGGTGATGTCCCTGCAATAGTCGGCGGTTCCCGTGCCTGGAGCGGAGCAACGCTATCAAGCAGCCATTCAGTTGCGCGGTCCGCTTCAGCATTTTTATTTTGTTTCCCTTCACTTTCTGTCTGAAGAAACTAATGTCAGCAGAACAGTAAGTGGGGGTAAATCTCAATGGAGACCCAGAGAGCAGAAAAAATCTGACAGATGTTCTAATCTTACCCCCTCCAAAACTAGACAATGGGCCAGATTCAGCATTAGTTACAACGGCGTATCAGAAAACAAGATACGCCGGGTTTGAGCTAAGATACGAGCGGCGTAATTGTATTACACCGTCGTATCTTAACTGCATATTTACGCTGGCCGCTAGGGGCGTTCCCGCTGATTTAGGCCTAGAATATGTAAATCAGCGAGATACGCCTATTCATGAACGTACGCCCGGCCGACGCAGTAAAGTTACGCTGTTTACGTAAGGTGTTTTTCGGCGTAAAGATAAACCACCAAAAAGATGGCGCAGCCAATGTTAAGTACGGACGTCGGGACTGTGTCAAATTTTTCAGATTTTACGTCGTTTGCGTAACTCATCGGTGAATGGGGCTTTACGTCAATTACGTTCACGTCGAAACCAATGCGTCTTAGCGTCCTAATTTGGAGCATGCGCACTGGGATACGTCCACGAACGGCGCATGCACAGTTAAAAAAAAGCGTCAAAAACAAGGGGTCACAACACATTTCCATAAAACACGCTCACCTCATCCACATTTGAACTACCCGGGCTTACTCCGGCCCATTTACGCTACGCCGCCGTAACTTAGCTTGGTGAATACAGCACTTTCCTCGCTAATTCACGGCGACATAGCGTAAACAAGATACGCTATGCCTTCACAAAGTTACGGCAGACTACATGAATCTAGCCCAATGTCTTTTAAAATGCACCACAATATATACTGGAATTAACCACTTCAGGCCCGCGCTACTGTCGAATGACGGCAACAGTGCGGGTCTGCCGTCATTTGACGGCATCTCCTTTGGGCGTTCCCAGCGCGCGCTGTAGAGCGCGCTGCGGGGAAGCCCTGTGTTGTCCGTGTCCCTTGGACACGGCTAATCACAGATCCCGGCGAACGGCCAATCAGAGTGGCCGTTTGCGATGCGATCTGTGGGCGAATGAGAGATGATCTCATAGATCATCTCTCATTGCCGTTTTACACAGAGACAGCGTCCTGTCTCTGGAGAGGAGGAGCCCGATCTGTGTTCCTTCCTACATAGGGACACAGATCGGTCACCCCCCCATAACCCCCCCTCCCCCCACAGTTAGAACACACCTAGGATACACATTTAACCCCTTCCTCACCCCCTAGTGTTAACCCCTTCAATGCCAGTCACATTTATACTGTAATTAGTGCATATTTATAGCACTGATCGCAGTATAAATGTGAATGGCGCCAAAAATGTGTCAAAAGTGTCCGATGTGTCCGCCATAACGTCGCAGTACCAATAAAAATCGCAGATCGCCGCCATTTCTAGCTTATTGCGATTTTTTTTATTTTTTTTTTACCAAAAATATGTAGAAGAATACATATCGCCCTAAACTGAGAAAAAAATATGTGTTTTTTTTTTTTTTTAATTGGGATATTTATTATAGCAACAAGTAAAAAATATTGTATTTTTCTTCAAAATTGTCGCTCTTTTTTGTTTATAGCGCAAAAAATAAATATCGCACATGCGATCAAATACCACCAAAAGAAAGCTCTACTTGTGGGGAAAAAAGGACGTAAATTTTGTTTGGGAGCCACGTCGCACGACCGCGCAATTGTCAGTTAAAGCGACGCACTGCCGGAAGCTGAAATTTCACCTGGGCAGGAGGGGGGTGTATGTGCCCAGTAAGCAAGTGGTTAAGGCCGCAATCTTCCCTACCCCAAAATCTCTGAATTCCCTTTTCCCCTCCCCAGCCTTAGCAAAAATCTTCCCCAGTAAAAAGAAAACCTCACCCTCTCCCACCCTTTTAACCACCGCAAACCATTTCAACCATTGCACCCCCTTCCATCACTGTGCTCACTTTCACCACTACAACCCCTTCCAATATTACAACTCCTCCACCTCTGCACCCTATTTCACCCTTGTGTCCCCATTTTGTCTCTGCACACCCTTTTACCCTTGCACCCCATTTCACCACTTCTACCACTTTTACTTCTCCCCCTTCCACCATTGTACCTCCTTCTACCCCTGCAACCTACAGTATTTCATCACTGCAACAATTTCCACCTCAGCACCCCTTCAAACCATTGAACCCCTTAATCTTTCTCCATATCACATACTACTTTTGCACCCCGTTTTTATAATTTCAATAGGCCAATGCACCTAAAAGGGGAATTAACTGGCCCCTTAAACCAGCAGCTCCTCCAGGCCCCCAGTCTTGGATGCACACAGCTTTGAAGCCCGTCACTGCCCACAGCGTCTGTCCGCACACAACGTCTATCCCAACACAGAGATCCTAGCAGCCACTGCTCCAACTCCACCTTCCTCTCACTTCTGCTCTCCCCAGCCCTTCATTATATGAGCTTTGTGTACCTGGGCACACACCATGCAGGCTGTCTTTTAAACTCAGACACAGGGTTGGAGATCCCATCCCACCCAAGTCTCCGTAGGATCTCCAAGCCACAGAGCCCCATGTAGAAATAGAAAAATCTGAGAAAACTGCCAGAGCAGTTGTCTCTGTCTTTAAATTTAAGCTCTGCAGCTCTGCACTCAGCTGATATGCAGCCTCTGGGGCAGATTCACAGAGAAATTGATTATCGTAGCGTATCAGAAATACACTACGCCGCCGTTTTTTACCTTGCTCTACGTGGAATTCAGGTAGATTTTCTACGGTAAACGACGGCGGCGTAGTGTATTTCTCCCGTCGCAATCCATCTGCGCGAGTAGGGGGCATGAAACATTTAAATTAGGCGCGTTCCCGCGGCGATCGATCTGCGCATGCTCCGTTCGCAAATTTCCCGCCGTGCATTGCGCGAAATCACGTCGTGACGTCATTCGTTGTTTATGTAGCGTACTTTACGGGCGATCCACGTCCCGACGAGTTACGTAAACAAAAACATTTTTTAAATAAATTCGAAGCGGGAACAACGGCCATACTTAGCAAAAAGCTGCTCTAACATTACGTATAAAAAAATAGACGAAAACGATTGCGACGCCCGCTCGTATGTTCGTGAATTCCCGTAAAAACACATTTGCATATCCCGACGCATCAAAACGACGCGAACTCCTCCCAGCGGCCGCAAATAGATGGCAGCGTAGATCCGAAGGCTTACGAAGACGTAAGCCTCTCGGATCGAAGCCCGAAGCCGGCGTATCATGGTTTGAGGATTCAAACTAGTGATACGCCGCGCGAAATTTGAAATTACTCCTGTCTAACCCCAGTTAGACAGGCGTAATTGTTTTGTGAATCTGCCCCTCTGTGTCCACTTTAACCCCATTTCCATTGGGACAGAGCCTCACTCTGCCACAATATATATATATATATATATATATATATATATATATATATATATATATATATATATATATAAAAGCATGGTGTGATTGGGAACACACCACAAACATATAGTGTGGTTTTCTCAATGGGACTGCACAGGGGGAAATACACTTTATACTGCACCATTTGCCTTCTTTAATTCTTAACATTCCCAACTCTGTTTCTGTTTATCTGGAGGTTTTGTTTGTTCACACATATCTTTGTTTGTTGTACTAACCCCTGTTGCATTCTCCATATTATAAAATATGTAAAATTTCCTAAGTGAGATTAATGCTTCTTATAATATCCCCAGCAGATGCGCATACCCAGGAACTTGTAGACGTCTCACCAATATATATAATACATTGTTATGCAGTTTATCTCTCCAGCATCTACTTGCTTTGATCATACTAACTATTTAACAATATATTTTACTGAGGACAGTAGAAGACAATGTCACCATACTAGTGACCATATCCAATATTATATACTTTAGCTACACTAATGCTTTTGCTTCCAGCAATGACAATTTACATTGTCATTTGTTACTTGTTTTTATCTGTACTCTGTCATTAGTACAGATAAAAACTGAATATATATATTTTTTTAAATGTGGTTTTATAAAAAGACAGTGCTTTAATTTAATAATTATTGTTACAGTATCTGATTACTTTAACATATTACACTGAGTAATATTGGGTACTATAATACATTAGTCTTCCAGTCTGTTTGTCTTACATATACATTGTAGTTTGGATAAAGCATGTACTCAGCTGTCTGACAGAAACACTAACTTTTTTTTTTACTTTCTCTATCCTACATACCTTATTTGAAAGAGATTACTCGTCGCTGAAAATGATTTGTGTCATCATCCAGGCTGTCACACTTTCTTATGATATCCAGATACGGGGACAACATCAGGCTATCAAATAGATTATTTGGATGAAAGGTGTCTCTCATACAAAGTGTAATATGGCCTGTCAGTATTTTGTAAAAAAACTTCCCTCAAAAGTTCAAGAAAATAAACTAAAAACCTTACAGGCTCACCTTTAAATGCGACTTCTATTAAGCTCTATTATACTTATAATAGTATATTACATTGTTTAACTTGTTAGTAAAGCATGATACCTAACTGAATAATTGTTTTCCATAATTGAAATTATACAAGTTTTAATCAACCTTACTTTTAGGGCTATGTGATACAAATCAGAAATATACAGGTCAGATTGTGTACAGGTTTAGGTTTGTTAGTCTTGATAATTGAAATTGTGTTGAAGCTAATTTGCAACCGCATGTGTAGCATTTGCTTTTGTTGAGATACTGGTAGCTCTGTCTAAAATCCCAAGAAATTCTCTAAAAAGCAAACACAGTGGCCCAGATTCACGTACATCGGCGCATTATTGGACCGGCGTAGCGCACCACTTTTCCGTTAGACTTGCGCAATATAGCCGCGTAATCCCGCGATTCACGTAGCTTTTGCGCAAGAGATTGCGCAAGCGTAAGGTTTTTTCCTGAGGCGTAAGGAGGAGTAATACAAATTGGGAGGGACGTGGGCGTGTTACATTGAAATGAGCCGTGACCCCATGCAAATGAAGGGCCGGCCGACTCGCGCATGCGCGCGTGAAGGAAACCATGTCAGCTCCGTTGTGCGCATGCTCACAACTCGGGAGCGGCGCAATCAGTGAAATTGGAAATGGACTAGGGCAACGTTGTGAACTACGCAGACAGCATAAATAGACACACACAAACGCACTTCCATTGCAAAAGTACATCCCTTTGTGTCCCTTCCCATTGAATCAAGTGCTTTTGCTCTGTTGTTCGTTAGAGTGTGTTTTGTAGTTGTCAGATTAGTGTTCTGTGTGATCTAGTGCTTGTTGGTAGTTTTGTGAAAGTGAGTTTTGATAAGTGTTTGAGACTGTTTGTTTGATTGATAGATTTCTGTGCGTTTGTTTTCTTGCTTTATTTTTTCATCTGATTTTTTTGTGACTGTTTCTTGCTGAGTGCTAGTGTGATTTTTGGGTGTTCTTTTTCTCTTTGTGTGTGTTCTTGTCTGATTGGTTGTGCTTGTATTTGTGACTGATTTTTGGTGACTGCTAGTGAGTTTGTTTGGAAGTATGACAGAGAGAAAAAGAAAGCTTAATTTTACAGTGGGGGAAAAAAGAATTCTTGCCCGGGCCATTAGCGAGTATGGGCGTTTTCTCCACGGCCCGCAGAGTGCCACCACCACCCCGGCCAGGAGGAGGGAGATATTGGATATGATCACGGAGCAGGTCAATTCATCGGGGGAGGGGGAGACACGGACCCGGTCTGGGATTGAAAAGAAAATAAATGACCTCCGGCGTGAGGTGAAAAAAAAAATGGCCGCAATAAATGCCCATGCCAGGGGCACAGGAGGGGGCCCACCATGCCGGATTAGAATTACAGCGACGGAGCGTGTGGTGGCCCTGACCTTTCACCGGCATGAAGTGGAGGGCCTGCCAGGCTTTGACACAAGTCCGGTCCCCGCGGTGCCAGGTAAGGTTTTTATTTCTCTCAGGTGTGTAGCATGTGTGGGGGAGGGGGTGAAAGGGAATATGTGGCAAGTGTGTGGATCCTCCAACCTGTGAATGGTTTGTGTCATCCACAGCTGTGCAGGAGGGTGCAGGGCCATCTGGCCTGACCGCTCCAACGCCAGGACAGCAGCCTAATGAGGCCCCCCCCAACAAGGCCAGAGTCCGCGGAGGAGGAACAAGAGGAGGAGGATGATCATGCGGAGGACGATCATGAGGAGGAGGAGAATCATGAGGAGGAGGAGTCCATGGCAGGCATTGGACGTTTGGTTTCTGCGGACTCTTCCCCTCTGGCTGCAAGAAGCCTGCCCTCCCTAAGGGTGAGCCCCCCCCCCCCCCCTCCTCCCCCAACATGGCTCCCCTCACAAGGGCCTCCCTCCTTCCCCCGGCCACAACCATCAGCTGGAGCCAGGAGGTCATCCCAGAGCACCAGGGGGGCGCCCAATCTCCTGCCCCGCCTGTCTGAGAAGGAACCTGGCCACCCAGACCCGCCTTCTGAGACAGCTCTGCCAGACTATGGGGCGGGTGGATCAGAGCCTGTCCTCCATCAACGATAGGCTGGGTAACCTGGACTCCCACTCTCCCGGGCCTCCACAACCTGCCTAAATGACCTGCAAACTACAGCAGCAGGCGTTGGGCAGGATGTGAGGGCCCTTACCCAGGCTATCCAGGGCAACACGGCAACACTTGGTGCTGCTGCCCTGGACAGAATAGCCGTGGCCTTGGAGGGCAGGCCGCCAGGTGGGCAGATCTCAGGGGCTGCTCCTCCTTCCCCGGCTTTTCCCCCCCCCATGCGTCTCCCCTGAGGGTCCGGGGCCGTGGCCGGGGGCGCCCCCAGGCGTGGCTCAGGCAGAGGGCATTAATTTTTTTTTCCCCCTTTTTTCGGTTTGAAAGCATTTTTATTTTTGTTCTCTGCCTTTTTTTTTTCTATGCATTTTTTTTTTTTTCTATGCATTTTTTTTTTTTTGCTGACCTTTTTTTGCATTTTTTGGGTTGTGAATGATGTTTGAATGTGGGGGTGACATTCCTGCTGGAAAAGGGGTGTCATCCTCAATTTGGGTGGAGAAGGGTTCCCCAGGACCAGGGAGAAGTGATTCCCAGGTCCGTGTGAATGGTGTATGAATGTACAGTGACATAATTGGAGCCTTGACGTGGCGTTACTGCTCACCAGTCTTGCATGGTGGACTGGTGCCAATCCAATTTGATGAGGATGTGGGGGTGTGTGTGCTAGGGACCACAGTGGTGTGCATGCATGCATTCTCATTGTTCCATGATTAATGTGTGTGTTTAACGTGCAAAGATGCATAATGTGAGCTGGCATGAGATGGGGTCATGAGATGGGTTCCAGTTCATATGCAGAGTCACCTTGAAGGGAAAAGACAGGAGGATGTTAGTCATGCATGTGCCACTTGTGAGGTGTGCATCACGGGAGGGGATAGTCATGCCTGACTCCCATGTCACTCACCAACCAGCCAGCTGTCCCCATACATGTTCTGTTCGAAATCTGTGGGGATGGGGCTCTGATTGTATATGTAGCTGTCATGGGTGTCATGGGTGGTGCCATGTGTTGGGCTGCTGATGTCCTCCTGCAAGGTTGTGGTTAATTCTAGGATGGCATGAGGGGTGAATCTGAAGATGCGAAACACCTCAGAATCACTCATGCCAAAGATGTCTATGCGTGTGTGATATATCAAGTGAAGAGTGAGGGGCTTGTATCAGATAAGAATATTGTATTAGATTAATTTAAATTGTAAATTTTATATAAGCAAAGAAAAAAATAAATAAAACATCTCCCGTGCCCTCCTTAGTGCCATCCTCCGTGCCCTCCTCCTTCTTTGTTCATCTAAAGTCAGTAGTATAGCTATGCGCGACGATGCCCCTGGCATGTTGGCATACAGATTGTTGGGCAACACGTGTGACTGCTGAACTCCTCACTAACAGTGTTGCTTTATCTGACAATTAGACTTTTTTTCAAAATTTAGACCAGCTTTTTAGGTCCTCTAACTTTAGACAGAACATTTTGCTGTTGCGCACATCGTGTAGCCTGCGCAGCAACATGCGTTTTTTTGTGAATCCCCGTAACTCCCTCATTAGCATATTTGACTAGCAAATCAATGGTGCGTCTAGTGCAGTTTTGCGCGAAGGGAAGCGAAGGTCTAACTCAATTACGCCGGACCAAAAAACGTAGATTTCTGGCGTATATTGTTTTGTGAATCGCGTGCAACTATACGCACGCGCACATTTAGACTTAGACTTACGCACGCGCAACAGCAGTTGCGCACGAGCGTAATCGCTCTGTGAATCTGGGCCAGTTTGTTTGCCAGCAGCAGCAGCAGCAGCAGCTGTACATGTGCACTCCTTATAATACCTAATATGCAAGCATTGGTTGCCTTTTGTAGACTGATGAGAAGGTAAAGAAAACATATTGCAAGGTAGGATGACTAATGCCGCATACACACGGTCGTTTTTTTTGCGATGAAAAAAAACGTTTTTTAAAACGTAATTTAAATTGATCGTATGTGGGCAAAACGTTGTTTTTTGTCTTAAAAAAAAACGACCAAAAAAAAAATTCCAACATGCTTGAATTTTTTGTGTCGTTTTTCAAAACGTCGTTTTTTGTTTCACAAAAAGTCACTGTGTGTAGCAAAAACGTCATTTAAAAACAAAAGTTTTTCAACCCGCGCATGCCCAGAAGCTAGTTATGAAGCGAGCTTCAATGGAAAAGAGTGGTGAACGTAATGGTGTGTATGCAACATCGTCTTTGAAAAGTGACGTTTTCAAAAACGTTGTTTTTTACTTCACAGAAAACTTCGTTTTTTTTTCATCACAAAAAATGATCGTGTGTACGCGGCATTAGGCCGCGTACACACGACCAAATAAATCTATTTAAAATGGTCGGACAGACCAATTTGATCAGATTTGTGTCTGCTGGCTGTTTTGGTTTGATCGCTGTACACACGACGTCAAACCAAAATCCCCGCGGCGGCAGACAGCGCGGTGACGTGACAGTGACGTTGACTCCGCCACGTCACCACCGAGTCACCATTGAAGGAAAACACATCGCGTCAATGAGTTCGAATCCATCGACTGCATGTTGCGGGCAATATTGTTCTGCAGGTTGGCGTACTAACCAAGCCAGACATATCGGTCCGACGGGGTTCCCAGCAAACAGATTTCAATTTTAAAGCAGGCTTTAAAATCTGTCAGCTGGACTATTCCGTCTGCTCGCCCGTACACACGATCAAATCTGTCTGCTGAGACGGTCCGTTTCCAGCAGATAGATTTGATCGTGTATACGCGGCCTAAGACCACATGCACACTGGATGTTTAGCCTTGATTCATAATGCTCTGGCATTTAGGGGGGGGGGTGTAAAGTAAAGATGACTCTAACCAGCCCATACTGGGGTAAAAGTCTATGAAATTTTGACATCATTAGCAGCTGCTTGGGACTGAATGATGCACTGATCAGTATTAATGTTTAATGTGGTATGCTCCCAGGGATAAATGAGTGAAACTCAAGCGCGGCCTGCATTCCAGTCATAGAAGCAGTCAGGCTCTTATCGACTTTTACAGGCTACTGGCAGTGGGGCTGGATGGTAAGCCTATACCTTCTTTGTGCACCTAAACCCTGGCACCTCATGCACCTGGGTTAAGCACCCAGTGTCAATGAGGTGTGAGTTAGCAAATTAGTAGCAAAATTAGCAGGTTAATAGGGCATGTTAAAAGAATATAGTGTGGTTGATAATTGATAGAGAAGCTAAAAATCTATTGCGTATTTGAAGAAAAGGTTAATACCCCACTATGGTCTTCTAAAACTATTTCCAACTTTAACTTTTCAAAGTAGCTGATAATCAATTGGAACTTTACTTCACTGTGGTTTTAAGAAAACATTTCCTGGCTCTGTTTGGAACATTACCTTGTTTGAGAAAGAAGCTAGTAATCTATTGAAACTTTGAAGCTTATAAAAATAACCTATCTTATGTTATATAATAGGCTTATTGTGCTAGAATATGGTACTTGGTATGACACAATGAGTGTGTGCCAGTGGGCAATACTATATTTCTCACAACACTCACACACAACTACAAATTTATATCTCAAAAACAACCCATAATACATCACAATAATACAAATAATAATTACAATTATAATAAACTCTCCATAGCCTGCTAAATATAATAACAGTAACAGCAAGAAATCAATAGATTTCATACATCTCAGAGGTATTTGATCTTAACGTGTCTCTAGACTATAACCACTAGAGGTCCGCGCTATTGACAGAATGAGTCAACAGCGCGGACCTGAGGCACCGGGGTCACGTCTTTGGACGTCATGTTCTTGTAATTCCCCGCGCGCGCCACAGGGCGGGCGGGGAAAAACAGTCCCGTCGCTTCACCGAGGATTCGATGCGTGTACCCGGTGGCCGCGGTGTCCGTCAGGTACACGCGATCGGCGGTGACAGAGCAGGGACGTGGAGCTGTGTGTGTAAACACACAGCTCCACGTCCTGTCAGGGAAAGAGGAGACCGATCTGTGTCTTTTGTACATAGGAACACAGCATCGGTCACCTCCCCCAGTCACCCCCCTCCCCCCACACAGTTAGAACACACCCAGGCAATACATTTAACCCCTTCCTCACCCCCTAGTGTTAACCCCTTCAATGCCAGTCACATTTATACAGTAATTAGTGCATATTTATAGCACTGGTCGCGCTGTATAAATGTGAATGGCGCCAAAAATGTGTCAAAAGTGTCCGATGTGTCCGCTGCAATATCGCAGTCCCAATAAAAATCGCAGATCGCCACCATTACTAGTAAAAAAAAAATATTAAAAAAAAAAAACATAATTCTGTCCCGCTATAACTTTCGCGCACACAGTCACTTATTGTGATTTTTTTTTTTTTTTTTACAAAAATACGTAGAAGAATACATATCGGCCTCAACTGAGAAAAAAAAAATATTTATTTTTTTTATAAAAAAATGGGATATTTATTATAGCAACAAGTAAAAAATATATATATTATTTTTTAAATTGTCGCTCTTTTTTTTTTGTTTATAAAAAAACAACACAAAAAATAAAAACCGCACGGGCATCAAATACCACCAAAAGAAAGCTCTATTTGTGGGGAAAAAAGGACACCAATTTTGTTTGGGAGCCACGTCGCACGACCGCGCAATTGTCAGTTAAAGCAACGCAGTGCCGGAAGCTGAAATTTCGCCTGGGCACGAAGGGGGTTTATGTGCCCAGTAAGCAAAGTGGATAATAGGTGTCAAACAGTCCCAAACAGAAGATAGTGATGATGGAAATTATGTGAAAAAAGACCAGAGAGTGCACACCTCTCACTCCAATTGATCACCAAAAGTGCTCCACCTTTCCGCCATGTGAGTTCCACTCAGCGGATAATTTTGCTTCACATAAAAATGATCGGCAGTGCAGAACCCATGCCATGCATCACATTACTGCTAACTATTCCCAAACAGATGAA